>CAOKZL010000719.1:0-1270809 GCA_948472985.1 Iguana delicatissima | reverse complement strand
TTCTGCTCAAAAGAATATTGTTGTTTAGTTCTGTGCCTCCAGGTTGACTCCAATTTATGACAAACCCTCGCCTGGGGTTTTCTTGGCAAGATTTCTTCCCAGGAGATTTGCCATTGCCTTCCTCTAAGGCTGAGAGAGTGTGGCTTGCCCAAGATCACCCAGTGTGGGTTTCTGGTGCTGAGTGGAGTTTCCAACTCTGGTCTCCTACAGTCCTGGACCAACACTCAAATCACCACACCACCCTGGTGATGCTGAAAAACATGTCCCAGTCTGGTATTTTCACAACAGCTAGAATATCCAAAACAAAATCAAAATCCTTGAAAGTGCTGAGTTATTACAAAAAAGCTAGGATTTTGGTAGAAATAATTAAACTGACAGCTGCTTTGAGAAGCTCTAAGAATTACAGCAAACCTCCAGAAAGCTGGGGATCTAGTAATTCAGTATACACGACATTAAAGTTAGGGTCTAAAGAAGAAATGGAATGTAAGCTGTTGTAAAAGTAAAATACTGTAACTGGGAAATCAAAGTGTGATGAAAATGAAAGGCAATATTATGATGTTTAGCATATTTAAATAGATTCAAAATATAGCTCAGATTAAGGACCAGAATCCTATTGTCACAAAGCACTGATGGAAAAGACTGTTTCACAGGAGGTTTCGCCATCTCAACTCTTTCCAAGGTACTAGAGCAGCAGCAACCATGAGAAGAGGTGGCAGGCAGGTCCAAACAACCTATTTCAGGAATGTCTGGCTTTAGAGGTTCTTGGGCCTCAGGCACTATGGAAGGAGTGGCCTGGATAACCGCCTACACAAGACTCACCACCTCCAGCATAACGCCTGGGCTACAAGGATCCTGTGGGGCTGATGACAGGTCGCTCAGATCGAATGTGTCAGTAATGGAGTTCTTTCTCCTCCACCACGGCAGCTTTCTGTGCCACCAAAAGGTCTGCTCCCAATAGTTTTCCAAGGCTTCACAGCAGATTCTGAGGGTGTCTACCTTGTGCACAGTAGGGGATCATAACCCTTCCGGTTCAACCGAACTGACAATGATCCACTTGTCCAAAAGAGGAAGGCCAGAGGGCAAGAGATGGGATGAAATGTCATTCCTTAATATTCACGCAAACTTTCCAAGCTCAGAGAGTCCCTCGCGGCGGTCACCTTAAGTCCTCACTTTTGTACCATATATGGAAATGTCCTGGATTTCCCCACCCTTGTTCAGTTCAGTGGAGTCATTTCCTCTGCTTACCCCCTCACTCCACACCTCATGGCACCAGCAGAGTCAGAGAACAAAGCCACAACCCAGACACACACACACACAGGCATGCAAGCACACACACACACAAAAGAGTCACTGCCTTAACCAAAAGTATTTCTGTACTTGGAGCTGAACAATTTCAAACAGAAACAGAGAGAAACAGGTTGGCCATCAGGAAGGATTACAAGATGAGCAAGAGAGACTCACATGCTAAGAAGAAAAATGAGATCAAAGGTACAGGATTTACATAAGGGAACCAAGCGGAAATGAGTTTAGAGGCATCAAGAGGGGTACGTGACATTTTTCCTAGCCAATAATGCTTGCCTTATTATATGAAATTCTCTCCTCACCGTCTCACACACACACACACACACACACACACACAGAGGAAGTTCCTGTTTAAGAGTGCTTGGACTACATTTCTGAAGACTGGGAATCCAAGTCTCCACCAAGGCCAGTTCAGCCACGTTACACACTTCAACTGACTGATCAACTCAGCAGTCAACAAAGCTGAAAGTATTAGTTAAGGCAACATTTAAAAGTCTTGCCTGTGGTGTTTGACCTGGAATGGTTCATTCAGGTACAAAGTCACCAAGTAATGAAAGTGCATGTATACAACAGCTCATTCTCTTACACTGTTGGGGAACTGAGGACGCTGAGCACAGAACACGACTTTCTGGGAATGCTCTGTTAAAATACGTGCAAGAAGACTAGAACTGGTCTGAGATCTAATCCATACCTAGCAAATAGCACAGATCTGCCTTCACAAGGTTCTGTCTGCAACACCCCCAATACAAAACACTAAGAAGCTGCTATATACCAAGACAGATCACTACAGCATCACCAGTACTCCAAGACCTCAGACAGGCACCTCAGATGCAAGGCCCTCCTTCCATCCTAATTGCCACTGTTCTGGCTATGGAGGAAGAGAAGAAGCAGCAGTATCTGCTGGATTTAATCACTTCTGCCACCACCATTCCCTTTCCCTTATGTACCCTGTCTATTTAGACTATTAGCCCAGGGGCCAGGAACCGTTTTGTTGTTCTTTCTCTTGTAAAGCACCGTGTACAGTGATGACGCTATATAAATAAATGATGGTCATGATCATGATGCCAAGAATTGAACAGGGGACTTTCTGCATGCAAAGCATGAGCCCTACCCAAGAAGACCAGCTACATCCATTTATTTATACACACACACACACACACACACACACACACACACACCCATCCAGTTGTATGTTTGTTCTCCAACAAAGAGGAACAGCTGTAGAGGAATGGCTGGAAGATGGGCACTGCTGACCCCCTCCCAGCATCTGCTCACCTCAGTCTGTCTAACAGCAGGTCAACCCTGGTCCCGCCATTTCCCTAAAACATGGGTGGGGAAACTTTAGCCCTCCACATGTTTTTGACTACAGTGTACCCTCCATATATGTGAGGGTTCTGTTCCAGGAACCCTCATGTAAAACAAAAAACATGAATGCTCCATCCTCCTGTCATCAGTGGAGGCAACATGCACGCACCTGAGCCAGTGCAAGTGCATGTCCAGCACATCCATTAATGGTAAATGGACACAAGATTTCATGCAACATCGCCCCAACAGAGGGCACACTGTATAGCTTCCACAATCCTTTACCGTTGACCATGTTAGTTGGGCCTTTGGGAGGTGAAATACGAAAAATCTGAAGGACCAAAAGTCTCACCACCACCACAAATCCTAAATCCCCAAATGCTAGAGTGTATCTCTCATACCATAAGGCTAGGAAACTCCTATGCCTAAGACACTGAAGAGGAGCTGCCCATTTGAGTAAATTTCCCTGGACTCAATGGATAAATAATCCAAGAAAGTATGAGGTAGCTTCCAATATGACATGTGCTTCTCATATATATCTGGCAGGCTGGAAACACCCCAAGTCAGTCTTTAACAAGCTAGGGACAAAGACTATAGTGAAGGAAGGAAGGAAGGAAGGAAGGAAGGAAGGAAGGAAGGAAGGAAGGAAGGAAGGAGGCAAAAATAACAAAAGAGATATTCCACAAAGCTGCAAGTTGGCATAAGTTCCTTTCTGAAATACATACACCCGTACAAACAAGCCATTCTTACTAGACCTGTGGTTTCATTCTGTTAACTAACACTGAGGAAGCAACGAAAAAGCAACTCCTTCTTTTTCAAGCATGTGGCTTCCCTCTGTTTTCACACTAAGAAAGGAAGAGAGAAGCTACAAGAATAAGATCTACAGAACTAGGAACTCATTGGAGATGCTGAATTAGAAGCTACATCAAGAGCAAGAACAGGTAGAGCCTCAAGATAGAAAACACAGCGCAGCTCAGACTCACTTGCCAGTGCGCTTTAGTCTCTCAGACCGGAAGTTCTCATAGTGCAAATCTTGGGTAACTTCTTGAAGATCTTGCATGTGTGTTCTGAAACAAGAAATGTAATCTTTAACTTCCTTTGTCTAGAGATAAAGAGCCCATTCAGAATGGACCAAGCTGAATTTTGAGCTCTCCTATCATCCTCCAACGGCCACAGCGAGAGGAGTTTGGACGTTATAGGTTCCAGTTTAAATTAACTACAGCTTGTCATGTTCTCTGAACTCGGTAAACTGTGGCTAACATTAACTATTGCTTGTTTCAAACATGTCACTTTCAAAACATGAATTATGAAGCTGGCTTGTGACAAAAAAACACAATATTAATCAAAGATTAGGACTGAAATAACATGTTAACCTGTGGTCAATTGAAACTGAAAGCAAAATATTCCAGTTAATACATCACGGGGAGAGGAGAATGCAAGCCCCTGACTCACTGCAGCTTCCTCTTATGTAATACTATGGCTTAGCATGACAGATGAGCACAGCCATTCACTCAAATGTGATTCATTTGTGTTCACCTTAACCACATTAAAACCAACATCACAGCTTTTGAGATTTCTCTGCTTGTCTCATCAGTTTTGTTTCATGAACCTTTCTTTCTAACGGCCACAAAAATCATATTTAAAAAAAGAAAAAAAAATAACATGAAGTTATGAACAGGCAAAACAAAAACACAACCACAATGAGAATTCAAAAGCATTATATTAATGATATAGTAATTATTATAATTATTTTATCACTGCAATTAATAATATAAAGCAATAACTGATGGTAAATGTTACGTTTTTTCATCTACGTATATCAAAATATCCATTCTCTGACAAAAGGGAAGCTACAGCCCACCAACTCTAGCCTCACACAATAAATGTATAATTATAATTTCATTGCCTAAGACCTTCTCCTCTTGGTAAACCCACACTGATTTGTGGTAGAGATGCTCTCTTTGCTGTCTTGCAGTTGTCCAATTGTGAAATCCTTCCAAGCTTAATTAAAATTTCAACCTATTCAAAATTTGAAGACGTAACTAAATCTTGACATACCCTCAGGAGCTCACTATTCTTGGATATACAAAATGCTATGTTTTTATAAGCACCATGCATTTTTTTCCTCAGCAGATGGACCTCTAGGGGGTTTTCAACAAGGTGATGTCAAGAACAATTTTTAGCCAGCAATGTGCAACTTGTGATAGAAGATACAGAATGGGAAAACATCAGTGACAAATAGATGGTACATTTCCACGAAAACAACTTTCTCTTTTGATTTTCAGATACAAAAACAGAGAGCACTTATCTCCCCATCTCTTGTGAAAATAACTTTGACCACCATTGTTGTTGCTACGTGCCTTCAAGTGACTTCTGACTTATGGTGAACCTAAGGTGAACTTATCATAGGGTTTTCTATGACCTCAGAATTAGAAAAGGCAAAATGTCCGTGTGCAGTATAGAAACTGTTCAGGAGAGGGAGCTCTTTGACTGGCACTGTCCCCAGCTAAAGATATATAATGGAATTAAATTCTAAACGCCAGAGCACTGCTATAACTTACAAAATCTGATCAACAGATTTAGCCGAGTAGTAATAACCCAGACATTATTAAATGCTACATAGCCAAGTGGTACTTTTTAGATTATCAGCTCCAACACAACTCTGGCTTTTTACCAATTTTTCTCCCTTGTTTTAATGAGTTCTCCACTTGAACCATTTGGTTGCTTTTAAGAATCATCCTATTTGTAAAAATTGCCTCCCAATCTTATCAGTAAACCAGTGGGTGGCTGAGCAGGCATGCATTTAACCCATACAATAGCTGTTGCATTATAATATATATTAGCGAGGAATGAGTAGAGATACAGTGTGAAAATAAATCTTGAGTCAAACTGAATTTCTTGCCAAATCAGACTCCCTGAATAACTCAGCTCAAAATTTCCCCATGCCATTTAGATCTGCTTTACAGTCAGCAAGAATACTGACAAACACACCAACCTTCTGAATTCAACTCAGCTGTGAAATTTCAGCATCTAAATATGGCACATCCAAATTAAATTAAATTAAATCTAATCAAAAACACAGAGTCAAAACTCCTCCCCTACAGCTTTCTAGCAGCGCATAAGCACAGAAACAAAAAAAATCTAAAGGATTTTACTAGAAATAAATAAATTTGAGACCTAAGGACAGGGGTGCATTTTGCGGACTGCATATACAACACAGTTTACTTGGGACGTCTATAGTCAGAGGTTAAACAAGGGAGTCTACTTACACCAGCATGGTGCGCAGCTTCAAGAAGTCATTATGTTCTGGATTCTCAACTTCCACCACCCCCCATGGGTACAGGCGACCTCTGATCTTTTTTCCTTTCACTTCAATAAGCTGGTTGGATCCAATCACAGCAAAAGGAATGCTAGCCTAGATGAGTCAAAAAAGCAGAAATTCCACTTTACAGCATCATCACCGAAGAATGCCAAAGGACGCTTACCTAACAAACATTCACATATTTTGTCCCATAGAGAAGCTTTACTTTTGTTTCACAGGAAGTACAGCTTTTACTTATGGTGAGGACAAAATTTTAACTCACAGGTGGCAAGGAAGTCATTTATAGAAACAAGCTAATTTTGCTGATGGCTCAGAGACTCCTAATGGCTTTTTTTTTAACAGCTTGAACTCAAAGCAGCACACAATTTTGTCACAGAGAAGAACGACATAAATGAAAAATAAAGGCATATATTCTGCTTACACCACATTCCGTAAATATACAATAACAGCATGTTGCTGGTGTAGCAGAACTTAAAATCTCAACGGAAAACTGGAACTTTCAACAGGCAGCTTTCAACACTCATTGCTTACTATAGTTTGGCATACAGGAAGATCTGGCACCAACACCCATATGACGAATATAAACAGCTGCTACAATAGAATGGCACGCCTAAAGAAGCATATGTAAACGTTACCTTTAGAACCCTGGTCTGTTCTTTGAATTCTTCGTCTTCATCAGAGTCGGCGTCAGGCAACTGGTAAATTCTTATGCCATGTTCGGAAATCTCATCTAGCACCTGGAGCCACAGGCAAGAGACAAAAGAAAAACTCCATGATGACTTCTGTAACACCCTCGATCCATTACTATTCTGCTGCAATGTGAACAGAATTTAGGTGACAGCGACAAAATTCATTAATGCTGCAAAACAATTTTCAGCTATATCAAGTCGGGAAACCATGCTCCTTGACTGATTAAACAGGATGGGATCAGTTTGTAAATGGAGACTGCAATTTAAAGAACAACAGGAGAAACAATAAAATCAAATCACAAGCAAAGGAAAAGGAGAAAGAGGGAGTGTCCAAGCACAACAGTGGCTCTCTGTTTCATAAAATACAGATTACTGAGCTGCAATTGTTACACCTGGACATTCCTACACAGGCTGAATGGGATATTAAAACAGCCAAGGAAAGAATTAAAGTCACAATAATTCCAAGCAACACAAGAGGGATAGACAAACTGAGGCCATCCATTTGTTGTCTGGACTGCTATCAGTCCTAGCCAGCACAGGCCATTAGGAGAGATCTTGGGAGCTTTAGTCCAGCAATTTCCATTGGAATGTAAACTGTCCACCTCCACCCTACAAGCTCTCTAACAGAAATGACACCGAAAAGGGGACGCAAACTCTCAAGAGAGTCAGTTGCACAAGCAAACAGAAACACCATGATGTTCAGATTCAGTCCATAAAACAAACACACACACTTTAGACAAGAGAGGGTGGGGGAGGATTTAGTCTCCCTAAGCAATTTTGCGCACCTCCTTAAGAAGGTGGGGCAATCTGTGGGAGACTCAATGTTTTAGAATATGCTAGGGGACTGAAAATCTGGCCCCATGTCAGCAAGCCATTACAGATACAGGCTGGTAGTGCGCGATTGCCTTTTACCAAATACACAGAACAAGAAAGCCCATTTCTCTTGGGCAGAGATCTTAGTGATAAAGCTGCAGGAGAAACAATGGCGGGAAAGCTAACAAGGGTGCAGGAATACTGTATCACAGCTGTTCAACTGAGTGCTTTCCTGAAAGGAAAAAAAAATGTATTGCAAGGAAAACAAACTGTATTTAATACTCCCAACAATGAAACAGCATTTTGCTTCTTCAAACATCGGTTTTATTGGCCCCAGGAGGTTCTGTGGTTCCTAAAGATTAGCCTTCCCAGGGGAAATCTGTAAGAAGTCAAAATCCAAAGTTCCCCTTCTCATGTAATCATTCCTCGGAGCAGGTTTCCTCTTGCAGCTTTGCATGGCCCAGCCTGTGAAATCCTCTTCGAGTTCTTCCCACTCCAGAGAGTTTTTCAAAAGCCTGAATTCCATGGAGTCAAAACAGGAATTACTCCAAGCTGAGTTTCCTTGACAGAAGCCCCCACAACTAAAGCTTTTTGATTATTCAAAAAAACTAAGAACAAAAAAGCTCTCCCCCCAACACCATAGACTGATTGCCAAATGGCAGAAACATCTAAAACACAGCAACAGCTTCAAAGCCACAGCCAGAAGAGATGGATTCTGATCCCCTGCCTTGATTAGAGATTTCACATTACGAAATGCTTTTGAGTTAGAAAAATATACAGTAGCTAAGCTTTCAAAGCTCTGGATCAACATTAAACATTCTATCCCCTTAAGCCATTTGTAACAATGGATGACCCAAATGGATCAAAAATAATCATGGCCAAGATGTTTATTTGTACCTTAACTGCTCCTTATTAGGCAACAGTTTTCTTCCCATTTGTGTGCATTCAAAAGTGAAGCAAGTGGCAAAAAAAATAAGCATGTGTCCAATGTCACACCTAGAGCAGAACTTCTTAGGTATATCTTATGCTGGGGGTGGGGACAGTAATTCTCTTTTTCTCAACATGCCAGGGACTGGTACCATGCTTGTGATCACTGGCTAAATCTGTTTGTTTCTTTTCAATGGCTTGTGGACTCGCACAGCTCCATGGACCACCGCTTTGAGAAGTACCGATCCCGAGGACAGTTCTGCATCCCCAATGACAATTTTTTTTGCCACTGACTAGGAAGTGCCTCAAAAACGTTACGGAGAAGGCAAGTACAGAACAATACCAGCTTTCAACTGAAGATACTTATGTAAAATACTTTTGATTACATTCCCCCACCCCACAAAGCAGGTGTCTGGAGGTAGGATCTCCTGCAGCTTGAGCTATGCAATACCAAACATCAATGAACTTAACACCTCCTAATATCCTGTGCGAAATGGAAGGACAGTATTCAATTTTTCAGCATGTTCTACATGACTGAAATAAGAAGTGGTCAAATTACAGCATCATTTACATTAGTATCCCCAACCTGGGACATTCCAGATGTTTTGGACCACATGCCCCATCAGCCCAAAGGAACATAACAAATGGTCAAATAGACAGGAAGTATAGTCTCAAACATCTGGGAAATGTTGGTTTAATCAATGGCAGTAGAACAATCTCTTTAAGAAGATGTAGCAAAGAGGAAACACTCATACTGTCTCAAGAAGCTCACCATATAAAATAAGAAGGATGGATATACTATTGACATGATTACATATAGGGCAGAAAGAAATACACAAGATTGGGAGGGGTTCAAGAGCACGACAACGCTACTAGCCACAAGCCTCACTTGCCACACATGGGCTCCACACCCAACCTTTGTGCCTAGAGCCTAAGGTATGTCACATAATTAGAAACCTCTTTTGCAGGACACCAATCCACACAGGCATCCCCTTCCAGACCTTCAGCTCCATGCACATGATATGGCGGGGTGTGTGACATGGTCCACATACCACCCTCTTCTCCTTAAGGTGGTGTACAAGCCGAGGAAGTTGAAGGGGGTAATGACATCCTGTTCGAGAGACTGATACATACCCGTCTCTTCAGCCTCTCTCTCTCCTTCAGGGTCAATGTGTCTGCCTTGGCAATCACAGGGACAATGTTGACTTTTCCATGAAGGGCCTTCATGAATTCGACATCCAAGGGCTTCAACCTGAAAATCAATTATCAAAAAACTTAACTGAGCAGCATCAAGAGGGACTTTCTGTTATGCACCTACAAGCATAAAGGCTTTGGTGAGCAGCACTCTATCCTTGTAGGGAAAAAAAAATCCTGTGCTTTTGAGGATTAGCCACTCTGTTCTTGGTGTCAGTTTTGCTATGCAACAACCAACGTTGTTTTGAATCGAGTGGAATACACATTCCCTTCCAGGGAACATTCTGGAAGCCATGTAATTGATGAAGGCACACCCTCCAAAAACTGACTGAAGTCAAAGCGAAAATGGGCGGGACCACCAGACAGTCTGTCTCATATGTATAGCCACACACCTCTTATCACCAACTCCATGGGATACAATTTCCCCACCACCACCACAACTCTGAAATAAGGACTCGAAAAAATGTGAGGGATGGTTGTCTCAAAGGATCACGGCATTCACGGAGAGTCAATCTTTTCCTCTCTAGTTGTGAACTCCTTCCAAGTCAACTGCCTTCAGTGGCATGCTTTCTACAAGTCTATTTACAACAAGGGGAAGTGGGGGGTAGCATGGAAAGGAGGCAGTAGGCTGAAGGGGGGATGGAATTCCTAGGCCACACCAGCCTGTAGATGAGAGGTCCTCCCTCCACGTTTAGATGTTCATTTCTTAAACTGTCATTTCAGTATAGGAAAGAGGTTGGAAAACAATTTGAGAATTCAGACTCAAAGCAATATGCAACTCTGATATTTTAAACTTAATCACTCTAGCTTTTGGTAACCACAAACAAGACTTCAGGAACCCAGACAAAATTTGAACTATTTAAAGTTCACATTACTTGGGTTTGTATGTGTGGGGTTCACGTGGTAATTAAACTTCCCGATATTCCCATGAAGACAAGGTTATTACACCTTATGCTTCTAGGCCGTCATCAGTTTTAATATGTACCCCTGCAACGTCTTAATATTAAATCCTTACTGAAATGGAGACAAAACAAAAAAAGGGGATCATTAATCCCAAAGTTGATTTTAATTAAGTTGGCTAACTAACAATGAGAAAAGAAGTTCATAAAGAGGATGGTTAAGTCCTTTGCAGAAAGTTACCCAGTGCCTGCTCCAGGGTGAAGCAGTTCACCCTGGAACGCAAATCTGCTCTTACCCATGTCCAAAGGGGGAAATGAAGTAAAAACAGCAATGAACTCTGTTGTCTACAATGTGACGTCGGTTGAGGCCACTCTCATCGTGAAGGTATCTTTCAAACTGGTTGTCAATGTAGTGGATGATGGTCTTGAAGCTGTAATAAAGCAAGGGAGGAAGAATTTGCAATGAGACACTCCGTAAAAATTTCAGTTTCCTATATTACTATTAATATTCCCATAACTACTGCTACTATGACATGCTTTTCCACTATATGTTTAAAGAGTTCAGGGTGACACACCTAGTGTCTCCTCACTACCATACCTCCCACTGAATCTTCACAACAACCATGGAAGGTAGATCAAGAGAGCCAACCAGCAGATCACTCACTGCCATCGTTCCATCCTATGGAATCCTGGGATTTGTAGTTTCATGAGGTATTTAGAATTCTCTGCCAGAAGGCTCCAGTGCCCCACCAAACTGCGTGATTGAATGGAGATTTCAATATGCATCACTTCCAAGGCCTAGCCTAAAACATTCCCCTCCACCTTGTTATTTATGGCTTTTATTTAAACAGTTTAACCTGTTGCTTTAAGATTACTTGTAAGCAAACCCTGAGATCTTTTTGATATAGGGTAAAAATAGTTTAATAAAAAATATTAAATAATCGTTTTTTGAAGGACTTATGAAGCACCTTCTGAAAATGAGAAATAAGGAAGGTCGCAGGAATACAATATGCAGAAGAAAAGGAGAGAGAAGCATAACCTGTGTTCACATTTCTCCTGTTGCCATGTCTTGTATGCACAACCGTCAAAATACCAGCAAAATGACGTCCAAGTGAAAAAGGAAGCCTCTCCACCCATGATGGCACACTTTCAAATGGCTGACTAAGGCTGAATCACCTCCTTTCTAATACTTTCTCTTCCTCCTTTCTAGTACTTTCCTTCGGAACTAATATTATTAGGGTTATTAACTTCAACCCAGCTCCATCTCTGGGTCCTGTCTCCTCCTCTTCTTCATTGAGGCTCAGAACTTAAACAGCCAACAGTGTTTCTTAAAAAATGAAAACAATTAGGACTATGACAGCAATGTTGAAAGAGGCAGTGATCACAAACCAAATGTACATAGGCACAAACATTTGGGCATGTAGTGAGCTGGAGAAACATCAGATGAACTGCTCAGAGCACAGGTGGCAAACCCTTGACCCTTTGGACTTCAGCTCCCAGAAGCACCAGGCATAACTGGATAACAGTAAGGGGTTATGGAAGCTGTAATCCCTGCCCCAGACTGCAAATCACTCCTCCCCAAACTGCAAATCCCTGGATTCAATAGAATAGAACCAAAGCAGTTAAAGCAGAATCATGGTGCTAATTTTGTATAGCATGAAGGGGCCCCAATCTAGCCACCTCTTCCTTCTAGCTACCAACTATAGCTGAAGCCATCCAAGAGTGAGGAAACAGCACCACCTCCATTGCATTTAAATTCATTTCTATGTCTTGCAAAATTACTACCTGGAACAAATACTATGCAAAGACAGCCTAATGCCCAGCAGAAAATGAACAGTATTTCATATCCCAGTAGCCTCAATCAACACAGGCAGCTTCCAAAATCATAAAGGAACAGCAGACAAACTGCATGGAACTTATTTTGGTGGGGAGTAAAATATGGTCGTTTTAATCTTCTGTGACTCTTTATTTCTACTGCTAGCAATGTCATAATCAATTACTGATGCTATTTTAATTCCTGTATTATTAAAAACACTGAAACTTTCACTCAAAACATAGAAAAGTAGAATATAAATTTAAATAAAAAGTAACAAAAAAATTATAAATAATCCTGCACTTGTTAACAACCTCCCTGTATACACCTACCCAAGGCCTGAGTTCTTTTGGAGAAACCTTCCTCTGTGTGCCACCAGTGTGAGTGATATGTTATGGGAGGATATGGTGAAGTCTTCTGTGCTGTGACACTATACTTCTAGGATACTTTGTAGTCCAATGCTCAAACGAATAAGTCACACCGGCTATAATATCCTTTCAGTCTCTCTAAACTCTTCTTACTATTTTACACTGCTTAAACTGATTAAATTGATTTTATCATACCCTGTGTCGAGATCCTGGGAGACAAGGGAGGAGAGAAATCTTTTAACAACAATAAATATCCCTTTGTTTTCCATTCTGTCCAAGCAGAATCTATTTAGTGATTCATCCTGGCTTGTCTCCCAAGGAATTTCTGTTTCAAGGATCTGAAGGCCCACCCTGAAGCAAAGCACTTGCTGTAAGACTGTGACAGTACACACAGATGCCCAGATTCTTCTGCTTCTGCAGGGATTACAAGACAGTGTGGCACTTCAAAGGGAGAAATACTGCAGAAGTACCAGCAAGACAAAAAAACCCCTCTTGCTGTGATAACGTTCCTTGAAGCCTCTCTGCCACTGGAAGTCGCTTACGTGCCACGTTTGAGTGATCACCGCTCTTCCATTTTTCCTATTAAGCCCACCACAGTAATGTATTGTACCACTCAGATTCCGGGAAACACCTGCTTTCCACCACGACACTATCATTAGTTAAACAACACCATATCCTGTCCTGCAGCACTGCAACAGCAAACAAGGGTGCTTATTGTTGGGAGGTTTTAATTGCTTTGAAAAAATGAAATATATCTAACATTGCCAAAACACATAATCCCCTTCGAGATGAGGCGACAACAGCCCAGAAAATACAATACTCATCACAGATGGACAAAACCTAAGAACAGGGACTACATTCTCTGCTACATTTTTTAAGAAATAAATATTTTTCAGCATGAACTAAAGACTTTTTTTATTTTGTATTTCAAGGTAATTTAAGAACTGTTCTAAGCTTTTTAAACTGTTTTTTCCCCTGCCAATTTATTTACTGGTCTGCTGCTAATGTTTTCATTGTTTCATTTACTTGCTTTATTGTTTTATTTATTATTCGATTTAATGTTTTGCTAACAGCTAGAGGGAGGAGAAGAGAAGAACAACGGCTTTTTAAAATATCATACACTTAGGATTTTTTAAATTCTTTGCTGCAATTTCAACAAGAATGTCACAATGAAAAGGCTACAGTACCACCTTGCTTTCTCTTGCTCGCCCTCCTTCCCGGAAAAAGCGGGTGGAGATTCAAACTCACAAGATTTTAAGAAACATTTCCAAAGAATAAACACAGCATCGGAACACAATCAACAGGAAGTTCTACTTGCAACACAATAGTCAAGCTAACGGGACTTGGAAACCCAACAGACGGAAGTGCAAACCAACTTTACTGAAAACCAAGCAAGCCCTCTGGTACAGAAAGACTGGGAAATCACTGCAGGAAAGCAACTTTATTATTACCACAATAGATTTAACAATGCCAAGACAGCAACAACAAGACAACACCTAATTCCAAACTGAACTATGTTTTTACACCCCCATTGTCATAAAAAGTTAGCTGTCCCCTGTGTACAGTTTTCATTGTGGTGAATATCTGCATCAGGGCTGGGAATGTGGGGCTCTCCAGATCTTAGCGGTCTGTAAATCCCATAAGACCTCGCCTTCAATTATGCGAGATAGGGCTGATGGGAGTTGTAGTTCAATGTCATCCGGATGGCCACAGGCAAGGTCAGATGATCAGTGGTTCAACTGGTGCCAGGAGCCCAAGGCTGAAGGAAGGCTTACTTCCTCTCCTTCCCAATTGCTTCCCGATCCTCCTGATGTTTTATTTACTATCCTTGTTTCTGCATGTTATTTAAATAACTGAGTAACAAACGCATGGCATTCAATGGTGGGGAATGATGGAAGCTCTAGTTCAGCAACCTCTGGAGGGCTACACATCCCCCAAGCCTATTTTAAATGAAAATTCCATTCCTCCTGGGACACACTTCCAATCCTCTGTCAATTGCCCAATGTCCAGAAGTGATAGGAAACCACAAAATTTTAAATCTGCATTCAGAAAACACCCCCTACTTTGTCACCAGACGTGAACCCCAAAAACTGGTAAGTCCAAGATAAATGCGAAGATTCAACATCATTGCAGGAGGAGAACATACCAATCTTGGCTGTTAATGGCATCTCCATATCCCGGAGTATCTACCACTGTCAGGCGGAGTTTCACCCCTCGCTCCTCTATTTCTACAGTGGAAGCTTCAATCTGGACTGTTCTCTCTATCTTCTCTAGAAGAGAAAGGTTTAAAACATTATCATCTCCTTGCCAACACATCCAGAGAGTAAAAGATAACACTACCTTTTTCTGCTGGGCACAAGCATCAATTGTCTTCTAGGTTTGTTAGGCAGAACAGAGTCTGTAAAGGGGAACCTCCAAGAACAAGTTGCCACATAAAGTGCTCTGCTTGAGATTCTCCATTCCCTCATGCTCCCCAAACCATCTTCCATTTAACTTCCCACAAGCATTCAAGCAGCACATCCTGCCCTCTGAGCATTACGGTTTTCACAGGATTGTGGGGAGGGGGTCTCTCCACAGTCTTTCTTCTTTACTTTTTTTATACTTCTGCAAAGCTTCTCCACCCAATACTCCCCCTCACAGGCTCCGTGCAATTACAATCAACTTCCAAACAGGACTCTTACAATGTTTACAGGTTATATTAGCAACACCTTAGGACTTTAGGATAGCTGCTAACCACCCTAAGTATTGCAGCTTCAGATAAAAGCTAGAGGATATAAACAATTCAAAAATTGCCTTGGGCATGTGATGCTCATTGGGTAGCTCTTTGGATCCAGTCAAGCCATAAGTCGACAGGCAACCTGAAGGCACGCACACACACACACACACGATATACACCCTTCATGCCGGGCTACAAGTTCAGGGTGGCTATCCTGCACCATAGCATACTTTGAAGTTTAACTGTGTTGTAACTAGTGCATCCAGCTAAGTGATTTCCAGCCACAACCTTCAAATATATTGAGAGGCAATAGCAAAAGGCAAATTGAAATGGCATGTGCCAACAGAAAGTGAGTCCAAACAGTGCCACTGGGGAACAAGGAGGCAGCATTAACATGCAGAAGTAGAGAAAAGTCTTTCTGAAGAAATCTAAGGCGGCAAGGGGAAAAAAGCAAGAATCAGCCCAGCCCAGAGAACACTGGGAACGCTCAGAAGCCATGGGATGTTGAGTGTCAGTTGGAAAAGACAAACGGTAAAACAGGGGAGTAAACAGAATGCTCTGACTCCTGATTTTCCATCTCCCCCTCCTCCACTTTCCAGTTTTCTTTTCCAACTCACACACCCAGAGGAATTACTCTAACAGAAGCACTTGCAATGAGAAATGAGCATACGCCGCACCATTTTGCTGCAGGCTCCCCCTATCTATATGTCTGAATACCCAATGATACATTTATTTTTCCACTAGAAAACTTTCCACTAGAAAACTTTCTTTTGCACCCATGTAAATTTCATTCACTGAATAATGGAGTGGAGGTTCTTTGGACTGAGAAATGGTAGACCGCCAAGAGGACACAGGAATGAGGCTGTCAAAGGAAGCCTTCCCCAATCTGGTACTTTTTAGCTTATTAGGGAATTCTGGGAGTTGTAGTTCAACACATCTGGAGGGACACCATTGAGAAAAGCTGGTCAAGAGCAAATCTTGGAAATGTTACTGTTTTGGTCTGGAACTCCCAGAATCCCACAACCAGCATGATCACTTTCCCAGAATTGTTCTAAGGGAGACATCAAAAGAAGTGAGGCATGCAAAATCAAAGGATAAGTCACCTAGATGAGCTGGATTTACCTGCAGCTCCAGGAATGTAACGTTCAGGGTAGAGATCGGTCAGGAATAAACTGTTAATTAATGTAGATTTTCCCAAGCCAGATTCACCTGTAAATAAGACAGATGTTTAATTACTGCAATAATCTTCCATATCTTTCACCTATGACACAAGTTGGTCAGACAGCAAAAAGTATTTCTTTCTCCCAACATCCACCCCAAGTTGACGGATGACGACATCAAAGGTTTTGCAAACATAAAGAAAACAGGAAAAACACATCTATGCAGAACACCCACCACACAAATTCTAAATTTATTCTACCTGTTTTCATCAAATAGCCCAGAAGGTCAAATTAAACATTCCAATCTATTACAGCACTTTCTCAACAAGTCCTACGTTTCATTTGACCCACAGTTTATCTTAGAGAACAGGCATCAGGCCTCAACTGAAGGCCAAAAATACATCACGGTGAATGGCTCCAATCAAAGCAAATTCAGTCTCCTGAGATCAACAAGAATGTAGCCTCTCTCTCCTCTCTCTCTTAACATTTGCCCTTTCATCGCTGAGGCAGCAGCTACCATTTCACTGATGGTGAACCTGGTGTCCCTCTTTTATGAGTCTGTTCAAGCTCTGAAATCTTTGGAAGAGGCCTTTCTCTCTGTCCCACTACCTTCCCCAGCTCCTTTGAAGGGAACAAGGGAGAGGGCCTTCTCAGTGGTTGTTCCCAGACTTCGGAATTCTCGCCGTAGGAAGGTTAGAATGACTTCTTTCTTTGCTCTACTTCTGTTAGCCAGTGAAAACTTTCCTATTCCACCAGGATGTTCGGAACAGATTGTAACAGCCTTTTAATGCTGTACTGTCCTGATGATTTTTTAAAATATTTTGTCCTTAACAAATTTTAAATAGTTTTAACTCTACAGATTGTTTTTCAGTAACTTTACACACAGAGGGAGAAAGAGAGAGAGAGAGAGGGAAAGGGAATGTTTTTAATGTGCATTGATTTTAATTATTTACGGGAAGCCTTGAGTACCCTTATTAGGGAAAAGGCAGGAGATAAATGAATAAAATCATCATCATCATGAAACCTGGCCAGACCCAACTCTGATCCCAGCAGCAATTTTGCACAGAAATGTTTTCATGTACAGCTGCCAATCTGCAGAGCCTGGGTCACTCCTGTAACACAGTAAGCAATCCTGGCAATATACTTTTTTTTGGGAACGAACAGTCCCCCTGGACTTCGTGCATTTGCTCCATAAAAGGCACACCCTCTGAGATATCGTCATGTCAAGCCACATGGTGGCAGTTGTGGAAAAAAGGGATACAGGAGAGCTGCGTGAATTTCACACAAATATACACAATGGATGAAGATGAGCACCCTGAAGACAGGACCACCGTGGAGGAAGGCCTACATTCACTTGGCTGAAAAATGCCAGTGTTGTCTTCTTTGCTCCCAAGAATCCCACAGTTCTCCTAAGCACACTTATATTAACAAGGACTTGGCATTTCATGCTTCTACAAAAGCCATGAAAAACCTCTGAAGTGTCTTCGCCAGCCAATGGAGGAAGTGAGTCAGAGGCACTTTTAGCAAGAGAAAACCTAACCACAATCAACAGAGGTGCAAACAATCTTCCAATAACAGTACAGGTTGGTTGGTCAGTATACCACAATCTCTAATCACTAAGACATCTGGTCTCACTAGCAGTTGTCCTGAACAAATTTGGTCACTGCCTGCAAAATCAATGTGTCTGTATCAGCACATATCAGCCCAACCGAGATGTAATGTTTCCAATCTCCAAACCACACTGAGAAGAACAAGACTGGCCTACTAACACACACTCCTTTGCCTTTCTGGAAGAATTTCTGCCCTCCTTTTCATCCTATTCTGAAGCCAGGTATGGCACAATGCTACACCTGCCCCCATGTTAACATTAGCCAAAGCTCACTTAAATCCAGCTTCTGCCACCAAAGTTAGCAACAGGTTTCTAAATGCCAATGAGAAGTAAACCGCAGCTAGTGTCAACAGTGGTAGAGATATTTTTAAAAAAATATCTACGTAGAAAAGGAAGGAGAAAAGAGCCCAAATGCCTGAAAGTGTTCTCAATACTTTAAGAAAGGATTAGGAAATCAGGAACATTACATTGGCCTTTGTGAAATTCCCATTCCATGGGTCCAGCCCTGGCACCCAACTCATTGTGTGGCCTGAAGCAAAGGACAAATTGCACAGGAACACCAGGGAGAACTCACATATTAAAAGGCTTTGCAGTATTCTTCAGACACCATTCAACACCTTCTTTACTCATATCCCAAGGGGCTGCTTGAAATGTTTTGTTTCACCCTGCTACATGATCCCGGAGAGCTCTGTTGCTTATTTCCCATTCATGAGCATCCTCTCTTTTCTGCACAATGAGTTCAGGACAGAGGGATGTTTCAAGATGTTATTTCATTTATTTATTTTTACAGATGGGGCAGAGAAGAACCCTGAGGTGCCGGACTTTCACAAGGTCAGAAAAAATTACTACAAACACTCCCTTCCCTGCTACAGGAAATCAGCAAGCTCTCCATGTATAGAGCTGCTTCCAGCATTTAAAATAAGAGACTAAAGTACAAAGGACTACTTTGGGGATTCCCCAACTTTTGCTGGCCTGATGCTGTTGAACTACAGTCTTCACTGTTGCCTTGTCTACTGGCTGTACTTACTGGAGATGATAAGAGTTGTATTCCAACACCACCCAGACAGTCAAGGTCAGAAATCACTAGAGAAGATTAACATCTGAGAAGAGGTATAGAATGTCTGACCAGATTAAAATGCAGGAAAGAAGTGCTTCTTCCCTGAGGTATTAGGTTTAGTGCTAAATGCCATGCTCTTCTCCCCAAAGATCAGGGGAAAACAAATTAGAGAATCAAGTCCACACTGAACTGGTCCTCTCTGGACCATTTTCGCAACACAGGTCCGTAAAAAGTGAGCCAAAAGGGAGATAACTGAGTATATATTTAATTGTGTATCATAATTTAATTATCAAGCAATTTTAAAGTGGAGGGAGAAAAGGCACTTACCGACCACCATTAGGGTAAACTCAAAACCCTTCTTGACAGACTTCCTGTGAACTTGGTTGGGAAGATTGGCAAAGCCAACATACCCTGCAGAGTCAGAAAACTGGGATGGGAAAACAATAAACAAAGTTGTAAAACAGAATCAAAATTCCTTCAGACAAAAGCATTATAAAACCACACAAAACAGATTTTTAAAAGGACCAAAACAAAAACTGAGAAAAAAAAACAGCTCTGGGTGTTTGACAAATAAAAAAGAAGTATGATTCATGTTTCCTCTTTCCTTTCTGGGTCTCGTGCAAAAGTGTGGGAGGGGTATGTACATTCTGTCCCCACACTGGAAGAACGTGTGTCTCTCCACATGGACATACCTTCCCTAAAAAAAAAAGAGGGGGCAAATCCAAGGTACCCTTCTTGTCCCTTCTGGAAAAAATGACACAAAGGTCTCTCTCTGACCAAAATAATGGTGGAGAAAGTATACATTTTAGAACTCTACAGCAGAGAAAAGGGTAACAGCTGAGGTCCTCCACTCAGACCACAGCAGCCTGGATGGGGCAGAGAATGTCTGTCCCTCTAGATGTTGTTCAACTGCATTCCCATCATCCCTAGCCAGAAAAACCAATGGTGAGGGATCATGAGAGTTACAGTCCCAAAATATCTGGTGGGTTACAGTTACAGACCCTTCACCCAGAAACTTGGATAGGACAGTCTGCACATTGCCTGTATATGGACAGTCAAAGCTAGGCACACACCCACTTTCTGCAAGCTGGCAAACAAGCCAGGAAGTCTTCTGCTAAGGATGATTTCCCATTGCATCCAGACTAGAAAACTAGGTTATTGAACAAGCCAGGATATTATATCACCTTTATGCCATGGCTTCACATCAGGCCTCTCCCAAAGCCCTTAACGTTAACCATGGTTTTGATATTAAGGGAAACTGTATGCAGCTGTTGAAATCCTGCTTTGCTTTTGTGTGAAGAGCAGAATCAAAGTGGCAGTGTGCAGACACACAAGTCTTGTTCACATCCTAAGGCAAACTATGGTCACCTAAAGACAGCCATTATCTAAGACAGGAAAGAGCAGTGGGTCTGGGGCCAATTTTTTCTCAAACATTCCACATGCTCCCCACTGGAAAAAAAAATAAAGTCCAATTTTTGTTTTTGGAGAAGGAGTATTTTTTAGGTTTTATGTGCAAGGAACTCTACAATATATTTTAAAAGTGAACTGCCTTTCCAGAAGACTTCCAGGAGAGTCAAATCACCCTCTTGTTTTTTGGCCAAAACCAAGGTGGTCCAGGGAACTTGGAGGGATCTAGCACCCTTAGGAGGGTAAAAATGACCCCAGAATCACACTTTGTGCACACCCCTCTTCTATAGAGACATTTTAAGCAGGTGTCCCCTGCTGAAAATTGGATTAATGAGACAGGAACCCGAGTATAAGAGAAATCCAACAGACAATTTTTGAACTATATGATTCCCTGGGATAATTCTGAAGTTAACCACTAATATTGCTGGCACATGTGTCCACAAGCTATGCTCCATCACCATTCCACTTACCTTTACTTTTTCACCCGACTGAGACATGTTCTTGCACCCCAAATTTCAGAGCCTGGAAAAGTATACACAAACAGTTGGGCTTTAAACCAGAAAGCTAAGAACAACTGTCCCATTTTCTACCATTACCGCATAGTGAAACAAGCATACGCATCCCCTTACTAACCTCCAGCTAAGGATACACAAAGTCATTGCATTGTGCCTTTAACCAAATAAAAATCAGGAGCAGCAAAGAAGACACTGTGCATACAAGTGAGTCACTGTGTCATCAGGTCATGTCACAGCAAGTTACAATTACTTCTCAGATATCTGTATCTATATATCACTCTTCTCCAAGAACCTCAGACAGAAGAGACTGGAGTTAATTCTTTTTTTTCTTAAACTTTGTCTGCTGCATTACACAGAAAGATGGCTCAACAGAAAGCTACGCAACTGAGCAAGGATGCAAACCAAGGTCTCCTAGGTACAAGTCAAACATTTTAACCACTACAACCCACTGGTAAGAACAAAGCAGAGCAGAAATTAGTCATTAGACCACAACTCAGCCACCATGTAATTCAGATTTCAATCTCTCTCTCTCTGAGACACACACACACACACACACACACACACACACACACAACAATATTATCTTAGCTGCACACAGAGCTCCTTCAACTCTTCCAAGCACTACAGAACAAAACAGGGGGGTATTCCATCAATGACAGCTTCTTCATTTGTCCAAACCAAAATATCACAGTTGACAGCTTTGGAAAGAACCATCGTCAAACCCTGGCTTCATTTTCTGGCTTTCAGAGGAATTTAAGAAAGATTTCTTGTCCATAAATTTTAATCAAATATTTTATGTTCTGTCAATCTCAGTAGCCTGATGACCCACATGGTGTGACAAATTTTCTCATTAGAAAGCTTCCCTGTTTCACATGCTCCATCTTTAGTTCACAAAAATGAAGTACGTGCTAAGTGTGCAGAGAAATCAACTCATAAAATTATCCAAAAATGAGGTGTGTGACAAAGATATCATCACATAGTTTTAAAAACTTTTAAAATCTTTTA
This sequence comes from Iguana delicatissima, assembly GCA_948472985.1. Lineage (NCBI taxonomy): Eukaryota > Metazoa > Chordata > Lepidosauria > Squamata > Iguanidae > Iguana > Iguana delicatissima. The sequence continues at coordinate 1,248,711 of CAOKZL010000719.1, read as the reverse complement.
AATCTCTTTTTAACTGATTGCTGCTGTTTCGCATGCTTTTCGTTTGTTCCATTATTTTCTTGTTTTAAATTGTGCAAACTTGCTTTAATGCTTCTGTGAGCCACTCTGAGATCTTTTGATATCAGGTGGGGTATAAATATTTTAATAAATAAATAAATATAGCTGCAGGGAGGTAAATTCTACAAAATCACAAAATGTGCAAATACGATTGAATGGCATATTCAGGTAGCAGAATTCAGACAACCTTAGCAGGGAAACATTTAGTTTCTGCTCTAAACAGAGAGAGCGGTCAGTTTTGGAAGCCCAACAGTCTGGGTGAGTAGTTGGATTATGTTCTTCTCTGCGCATGTGTGTTTAATAAGAAACAAATCGCTCCCTTATTTAGAACATCTGCAGGAACCAAGAGGCGGGAAATTTCATTGCCGGGTGTCTTGACGAATACACTGCTTGGTCTGAAAGAGAGGAAATGACCTATAGAGAGACACCTGTGACTTCTGGATGCAGATGCTTCCCTGTTGCTCACCAAGAGTCACTACTGCTGGCAGGATGCAGCACGAAGTAATAATAAAAAGCAAGCGGTCAGCTAAATGCCTGCACTGGAGAAAATGGACAGATAAATCTTGGATCTGACAGAAGCCATAACTAACACTTTGGGGGGCGAGGGGGTAAGAAGTCAGCAACTCAAGAAACTTTTTGCCACAACAAGCATATATGTTAGACCATGAAAAGACGTGCTGCAACCATTCCCACAAATTTTTAGGGTGCCTGCAAATTCCTCCTACTTTACTAAAATTATTTTTCAGCAGACATTGAAGCCTTCAGCAAAGCAAGGCTAAAGAGATGAATATAACAACAAAGGCCCTCAAAGTATGGAGTTGGTCAGAGTCTTAAGAGAGTAAGAGGTTTTATACAGACACATCGCACAAAACTACACATGCTTACTCAGAAGGAACTCTTCCGCTAACTGCTTGACATCCTCTTGGTTAGTCTAAACGAAAGTAAACCTCTTAAGCTGAATGGTAAATCAATGTGTTCTGAGATATGCTGAGCACAACCTAATGCCGACTGCGTAAAATATCCTGGACTTTTGCCGTTATTATAACAACAGATACAATCCAAGTCTTTCAAAATTAAATATCCAAAGAAAAAGAAAATATAAAGCTCCCCAATTACAGTCATCCCTCCACATTTGCTAGGGTTAGGGCCACTGGACCCCTGTGAAAGTGGAAAAACCATGAATAATTCTAGGCCCTGCCAAACTATATTTAACACAAAAAAAAGTATGATCACTATATTCAACCCACCAAGGATTCCTTTGAGGCAACAGGGTTCCTTCGCAAGGCAGAAGTGGGGGGCTTCCTGCTACCTCCCCTGCTGTCCCACAATATTTTTAATGGGGACTTACAAGCCTTGTTGGTAGTTTCTCAGTCTCACAAGGCTTGCAGTCCCTATTAAAAATGGCATAGGCAGGCAGCAGAGGGGCCAGCAAATAATCCATGAATAAATAAATCCACAAAAGTGAAACCCGCAAATGTGGAGGCCTGACTGTAGTTCTTTAAGCAAGAGAATAAACACTGTAACTCTACCTCTACAACCCAGAAATTGATTAACCAATACCTGTCAAGTGGTATGCAACATCAATGTCGGTTTCAATGAGTTATAAATGCACACCATTTATCGCCATCTTCTGCAGAGAAACACCTCAGGGTGGAAACAAGCAGAAGTTAATTTGCTTGGCATGTGAGTGCTTTTTGTGTCAGCTCCAGTATACAAAGCCAAGGTAGGGCAGAATAAAGGGGGGTCTAACTCTAGCATTCATCTCAAGGTTTCAAGGAAAGAAAACCTTAACCAGTAACTGAGTGATCAAATCCACATGTGCACAAATAGTTCTGAAAGAAAGTGTGCCGTTTGCTCTTGACTGGGGTGGGTAACCTATAGACTGCAAAAGCATCTCTCCCTGGGAGTCTGTGGAGGGGGAAAAAAGGGTGTGATACACAGAGAAAGAGGTCCCATCCACCACTGGTTTTTGTCCTGTCCATTGCCAACATGTGACCCTCACCCAATGTATTATTCCTAGGAAACGTTCTTCAATAACAGTTCCCCACACCCGCTTTAGACGACACATGGACATGCTGGAATCGTCATCATTCCCGAAGAAGTTTTCTTGCCTGAGTGAGTGAGGACAGCAGAATGGCTTTTAAGGTGATGCTTGCTGTCGGCTGTTTCTAATGCAACCATATTGCTCTAGCATTAATTTCTGCAGTTGTATTCCCAAAAATATTTGGGATTTTTGGAAAATCAACAGCTCTGTTCCATCAGGACATCTCTAGAAACAGATAAAACATGTTTTTTAAACAATCAGCACCACAGCCCAAATCTCAGCACAACTTCAATTGTTACATTTCACCGAGGAGCCCCCCCCAGCAAACAAAAGCAATGCAGCTGTACAAACACAGCTTTCAGTAGCACTTGGACTAATTCCCAGACCCATTTTTTTCCCCTAGAGGTCAGCTGGCAATCGAACCAGCTTCGACTAAATCCTGATGTGTAATCGACATAACTCAGACAAACCCTCCGCCTTCCTCAGCTGCAAGATATCCAATACCCACCTTCCTAACCACTTTACAGATATATATTTGTCATTATAGGCCTAGTTTAATTTACACTGTTAGCATGGTCAAACTAATTTCCATCTGCCTTGTATAAGCTAAAGCAGTGCTACTCCAAGTGGTGATCCTTGGACCATTGCTGGTCGCTGAGCCACTGGCTTCTGGTCCCTGGCAAGTTTCCAGGAAAGAAAGAAGCAACTGTGGCCAACAGGCGCGGATATGGTGCCAGTTCCTGGCATATTGGAAAAAAATAACTGCCAGTCTTTCACATCAGAAAGCCTGAGAGGCACTCAGCTAAAGGACCTCCACATTTCAGAGGAAACTGTGCTACCTTGTCCCATGTATCCTCTTTTTAAAAAAAAGCATGAAGAAAGGTTAGCTGTTTCAGAATCATACCAGCTATCCATATCTAAAGCTACTAAATGCATGTTTGTCCCACTGGCTTCAAATTCCTACGCCCGTGACACTGAACATCTACAAGGAAACTCAAAAGCTTAGAAAAGTTTTCTGGACCACAACTCCCAGAAGCCCCAGCTAGCGGTGAGAGAATTTGGGGACCTGCAGTCCAACAACATCCGAGGACTGCTGCTTTAGATGTCGTGACAGCCGACAGCCAAATTCAGTCAATTACTGAAACCACCAAACTGTTCCAAACACCGAGCAGGCAGAGAAGTGGGTATTTCAAAGACTATCTACACCATCCTTCCCCAACTTGGCACCTTACAGATGCTGTATACTACAAATCTCATCACCCTGTCCACTGCCCCTACTGGCTGGGGATGATGGGAGTCCAACCCATCTGGAGCATGCCAAGCAGACAGAAGCAGACAAACACTTGATGTTGATAGCAGAGATATGTGGAGCACAGCAGGGGAGGATGGCTGGAACCTCTCCCAAGCCACTGTGCTACTGCCACGTAAAGCTGTAACTAAAAGCAAATAAGCATTACCATTGTTTAGGGGAGTGGTTCTTAATTTGTGGGCCGCAGACCCCTGGGGAGCTATGATGTCCTCACAGGGGTCCGTAAAGGCTTGAAGAAATGTTGTGAGGTTTTACTGTTAAGAAAGGAAGAAAGAAAGACAAACAGATGGACGGTCACTTATTGATCTCAAAGAGCAGGAGGTTGTTTTTTTTTAACAGTGACAGACATTATTTGTACAAAAGGTTCATTACAATATCTCAAACCATATAAAATTGTGAAACTGATAGCAAAAAATGTACTCAGCACTTGCTACTTCTGTGTGCAGTGAGAACATGTGAGTGAATCACATGGAGGGGCTGAGACATTTCTTGCTACCACATACATAGTTGGAGACTGCTTTGAGTTAAGTCTGGGTGGTCAGTGGCAACAAAAGATATTTAAAGGAGATCCACGGTAAAGAAAAGGTGAAGAACACTGTTCTAGGGAACTTGAGCAGCATCTCAACTAAATAAAGGTAAACTCAACATGCAAAACAGACTGATCAGCAACAATATAGAAGCAGACAGACAACTTCTCACTCCATTCTCTACAAGCTAATAGAAGAAAACCCTAAGACCCATTTATTTTATTTCCAATAATGATTGCAAAGTTACAGCTATTCCTGGCAACACACAGAACTAAACACAAATATTTTGGAACCACAGTTCTAGGAAAAAACCAGGGAACATTTTTGACAGTTATATAACTTAGCCAACTACCTCTCATCAAAGATGATTTCCGAACTACATGTACTGTACCCAGCACAATTTCAATCTCACGGGAGTGTAGCCTTTTGAAAGCGATCCTCATAAAGTACACAGAGCTCATCAGACTTAGCAATTCTCTGCCCAAGAACTCCACACATGTCATCATATTAGACTCCCATAATGAGATGAGGCCTCCTCGACAGAAGCAGGAAGGAACCGGGGCCATTTCCTTTGTAACATTGGGATGTAAGAAGTAAACTTTGCCAGCTTGCATCTGAGAATTTCCCTTTTTGACCACAACAAAATGAAATGTTATATAAAGCTTCCAAGGTTTCTGTATACAAAAAAGCCAACAAGTGGCTTCTTTGTATGATCATACAAACATGTTTAAAAAATATTATTTTATTATTTAATAATAACCTGACAAAATCTTACTTTGCCACCTCATCATGGCACGGAGATGACCCTGGACTATCAAAGGCTACGGCAGCAGGGCGCAAACTGGTACGTTCTACCAAGCCGGGTAAGACATTCAGCAGAGTTCCTAGAGAAATGAAGCCTCCACAGAGGGGAAAGGGAAATTTTGAGAAAAACTGAAAAAAGATAAGTCAGCATCCTTTAAAACTTGAAAATCACCTTGTTCCTTAAGGAACATAAAATGTATTATATTAATCAGTGGTTCCTAACTTGGAGACCACGGACCCCCATGATGTCCTCACAAAAGGTCTGCAAAGGCTTGAAGAAATGTTATGAGCTTTTACTGTTAAAAGAAAGAAAGAGGAAAACAGATGGACAGTTGTACACTGATCTCAAAGCGCAGAAATCTTTTGCCAGAGAGAGACATTATCTGAGCAAAGTTTCATTACAATATCTCAAACCATTCAAAAGTTATGAAACTGATAGCAAAACATGTAATCAGTACTAGCTACTTCTGCAGCTACTAGTAGCTATCAGCTACTAGCTACTTCTGAGAACATGCAAGTGGAATGATGCTGAGCGGCTGTGAGAAAGCACACGACATTTCTTGCAACCTCACATACGGCCAGAGGTCACCTTGAGTTATATCTTTGTGGCCCACGGCAACAAAAGATATTTAAAGAGGGTCCGTGATAAAGAAAAGGTTAAGAACCACTGATACAGATAATACAGTTATACAATTTTGTTCAGCATAACATGTGTTTCATATATTAAACATATAGTTCAGTCAGACAAAGCAGCTGAAATTTTAAATTTTGCATTACGATGTAACTTGCAAGCTCCTGAACTGTAATGAACCTCAACAACGTTAGCAAACAGAGAAAAATATTTTGTCTCCCATTCACAGTATCGAACATTCAAGAGGAAGAACTGAGAAAAGGATAACAAGACCAGGAATCTACAGTCCCTCCCTCTGCTCTCTGTCACGGTTATGGAGGATCTACAGAAGCTAAACAGTAGGTTTGAATTATGTGAAGCATAGTTCTGTACACAGAACAGTTACGCAACACTGTACCCTACAGGATATTGGCCTCTGCGTGTGCCACATAAAGACCAGCCTACCCAAGGACAGAGAAAGTTGTGGCTCATCGTTCACCTGGTCATGAATTAACCAAAGTAACTATGGACACATGGAGGGTGTGAATACTTGTTATTTCCATTGGTAGAAGAATTACTCACGCCAACGAAGGTATAGATCTTCAACGTATTTAGTAATTATTTGTAGTCATTATTATTTCATTGATCTGAATGTGCCCGGAGTTATGGGTACAGATACATCAAACTACAAGAGCCTTCAAATGCTAATAAATTTAAGTCTAAGACCTGGTTATAGGTCCACCTAACACAATCCACGCAGAGTTTGCTTGAAGTAGCCAGTCAGACCCATCCAACCAATGGGATGCGATCACTTCTTGGACATCTCTACCAAGAAAGGTATGGCCTCTTCATCACTAACATATCCGTGCAAATTCTGCAGGTCTCCCATAAATCCTTACTCAAGGTGAGAGTTACCATACTAATCAGTTGATTACAGTCAAATAGTCCATGAAACTACGAACATCGTTCTTTAATTCAGGAACCTACGGTCCTTCAAATGTTATTGGACTGCAACAACCATCAGCCCTTGCCAGCACAGCCTACAGTGAAGTATGATTTGAGCTGCAAGACAATAACCTCTGAAGGGTCACGTGTTCTCCACTCCCGCTTTGAAACAGTTGTTTCATTCTGCTTTAATGACTTTCTTCAAAAAAAAGAAAAAGTTTTCTAACTGTAAGCTGATCCTGGTAAGCCAAGATAAAAGACACAGAACTGTTCAGTGAATCATTCACATTTTTGCAGACCTTTCCTAACACTGTTAAAACCATGATTCATTACTATTTTCAAACAGCTTTATTTGTTTCACACCAAATAACTAAAGACACGTAAGTATCATGCCCAGCTGATGACTAAAGAACCTTTGCTGCTGCTCTGATTAAGTCAGTTCTTTCAAAATATCTAACTATTATATGCCAATATCTGATCAGCTGAATGGTCAGCCCTACTGAGGTGACATTATTCACTTCCTCCAACACAATATATATACATAAAAGCCAACAAAAAAGTACATGCAGAGATGAAGATTCAGACTGCCATCACAGCAGGGCTGAGTCTTAAAGTTTTCCTCCCATCCCAACACACCTCCAATCTGTCTTACCACCTCTTCCTTTTTTTAAAAAAAAAAATCAGCCATATAAACAGAGAAGACATGAATAAATGTACCACTAAAGGTTCCATGATTCACCACTATTTATTATTGCTCACTTACTCTCTTCTCTCCAATACCTCATTCTTGCCTTCCAGCTTCTCTGGTGTACCTAGAATGGGATCTTGGAGAGTTTTACTTATTTACCCTTCCTCTCTTATGCAGCAATGTAGAACAGGAAAACATTTTGCTCCAAGCATTTAATGTCTGCATGAGGATCCATCCCAGTTCAGGAAAGAAACCTTCAACATTCATTCCCTGTATTAACACATAATACCAATCCCAAAAGCAACAGAAGCATGGTGCACCAGATGTGGGTAGGACTGCAGCTCCCATCATCCCCAGCCACTGCAGTGCAGCAACTATGGAGGGGTGCACATTCTTCAACCCTGCGCAAACAACAACTTAGCTCTCCTCTATTCACACATACACCTTGCAAAAAGTATGACCAGAATATAGTATGCTTTTACTCATGTTTACAAATTCAAATATACAGTACTGTTTCTCAAATCTTGAGGTCTGCACAAAACTCCTAATTAAAATAGCCTTTTTAAAACACAGAAGAATCATCCAATTTTAAAAGGTTTACTTTTACAAGCTTAAAGTTGAGAGGAACCTTGAAGATTATCTAATCCCGTCAATGGAAGAATCTTGCAACTACAGCAATCCCCAAAGATGGCTCTCCAGCTTTTGTACAATGCTAGCTTTGAAATCATGAGGAACGACTCAACACTAAAATCATGATTCAATGCTTTGGGCTAGTTCCAAAGAACCACGAGCAAAAGGAGAAGATCTGACAGTAGTTTCCTACAGATATCTGCTCAAGTATTTGCACCATATTTTAATTATAAGGTGTAGGTTCTATAGTTTCTGCTCAAAGAAAGGATTGTGCAAGAAGTTTAACTTTTTAACTAGTTTGAACTTTTCCCATACAACACTCAGGGAGACATCTTCCGCATATGTGACCCTACCCTGTGGTCTCATCTACGTTTTGGAAAAGAATTTTTAGAGATTAGGGGCCCAGGAAAGGGAAAATAAGTCCATTAAAACACACATAAAGGTAACGTCCTCATAGCCATGAGTGCAGCAATGCCAGTCACTGCAACAGTGGTAGCCATAGCTGGTATCTTTTGCAACATTTGTAGTTCTGAAGTGATTAAAAACCAGCTCAGACATCCCTGCCTTATTCTCTCAAATCCTACATGTCTGGAATTTAGAGCAGTGATTATACGTCTGTAGCCAGTTTTAACTGAGTAAGCAGCCCAATGCATTTATAATGCCAAAACTAGAGACATTTCATAAGCTTTGAAGGGAAGGACCAGTTGGATGCAAGCCACCAGACACGTTTCACCTTTCTTTATTAAGGACCGTTTTAAGACAAAGGCATGGATATACACAAGAGTTGAAGAACGGCAAAGGACCGTTTTAAGACAAAGGCATGGATATACACAAGAGTTGAATATCTGCGGCAAGGTGCTGAAGACATTCAGATTTCACTGCCGGAATCTACACCCGATAGCCTAAACCAAACACTCTGGGTGGGGACGGAAGCAGGAAGTCGTGCATCTATGTGGCATTCCTAAAATGCTTTCAAAATTGCAAAGCCAAGCACAAAATCTGAAGTTTATGAGCAAAGGGAAAGAGGAGGACAAGAGCAGAAATCCACAGCCATTCACTAGACAAGACACAGAATGCTATTTGTTCATAGGTGTTACACAGAGAGAGCCTAAGTACCTACCTGGGAGTAATCCCCACTGAAAACAATGAAGCTTACTTCTGAGTAGACATGTGGAGACTTGTGCTGCCAACTCCACCAGAGGCAAAGTGATGCTTCTCAGTACTGGGGAACTAAAAGACGAACTGTGCTTTTACTTTTGTATGTTTCTCATAGACCCACAGACCTTCCTTTGTTCAAACCGTCAGTTCTAGACAGGGATTTGCGTGGCAGAAAACCAACCCACGCAGCTCCCACTGAAATGCTAAAACCAACAATCCTTCTCACTTCAGAAATAAATGAACAGGGTCTACACTGGGAAAGAGAGGGAGAAATACCCTCAGTCCACTGTAATAATTTCAAATACAGAACTGGAATTCTAATTCTTTCAGATTCAACCAAACTAAGATTCAGTAGTCTGACGGTGGTTTTCTTCACCAAGATGCAGACATAGTAAAGAAAAAAAAAGTTTTCTTACTTTCTAGAGTAGATTTTCAAGCTGCATGAAAGATCAAACTTGGCCACATGAAATATTCTACATGCCATCTTTAGCTATCTGGGCCAAGAAACGTTATTTGATTAATTTTTGTATGATGAAGACACAGTATCTCAGGGAGAAAAGACTGGTAACTCTAGTTCCCAAAGTGGCCTTAGAAGATGGCTAATAAGCAAAAATGCAACAGGTTTAAGGTTTCTCCCAGAGAGTCCTGTGATACCAGCTCTTGCCTATTGTGGAATTTTCTCCTGATGAAGGTACAGGAAACTACTGTGTAGCACTTACAAATCTGTAGCTAAAATCCACCAGAGAAAGCCTTTCACCACCAGATGCCATAGCCATCTTGCCTATTCAACTGCCTATTGAATTTCTGTCTGTCACAGGCGCCATGCCAGAAAAACATAAAAAGCTGCCTTGTAGCTGGTCAGATTTTTTGTCCATCAGCTCTGTATTGTCTAATCTGATCGACAGGAGTTTTACCAAAGTATTAGGCAGAGTCTTTCTATCATTTTCTCTCTGAACCTTCCAAGTAGAACTGTCAGGAACTCAGAAAACATTGCACAGTTAGTTAAGCAGGGGCTTCAAAATAAGACCTCAAAGACCTAGTTTCAAATTTAAACCAGGACACTTAACTGGATGACTTTGATCACTATCTCTCAGCCCTAACTTACCTTGCAGGGCTGTTGTGATAACAGACATAGAACTGTGCACAAAAAAAGAGGGTGTCGACGTAATAAAATGAATAAATTAACCACGGTCCCTCCCCTTACAAAGTACATTCTCTTCTACCAAGCTACAATCTCTTCTCCTAATAAATAATTACATGGGGGCAATACAACAACCAGTGGCTTTCTACATACTGAGCAAATGCTGTGCTACATTCTCCCCCGAAATAACTGACATCTCATATTTGGAAGAGGGTGAAAGATGGCAAATTATGCTTCAGGAGCGGCAACAAATTAACCTGGTAGCTTCTATATGCAAAGTATATTCTACCTCTGAGTTTCATTCCCTTCCCCAAAAACAACAACAACTTTCACCCATCATTCCAGAGGAAAAGGTCCTAATAACTTAACTGGGGGATTTCCGTGTACAAACCATGTGCTCAACCCTGAGCTACAGTCCCTTTTCCCAAAAAGTAACTGACATTCCCAAGAAATAACGGACATCCCTCATTTTTAAGTGGAAGGGGAGATCTAAAGCATTCTCAAGAGTGGAAACAAATTAATCTGCTGTGTCAACGTGTTCTCCCAGCAAGCTTCCACCAGGTTTGTGGAAATAATATAATATTATTAGCACTACAACCCAAAGGAGCACATGGCTGGCATTTAGTAATCCCCAGGTTTGTGACCCTGCTCCCTCAGAATAAGGGAAATGGCAAAATTAACAATAGTGCATCTGTGTGAGTCACCTGTTGGCTTATGGTGCAACCCCATGAATATCCTAAGAGTTTTCTCAAGCAAGCAATACCCAGAGGTGGTTTTACCAGTTCCTTCCTCTGAAATATAGCTTACAGCACTTGGGGCGCAATATATTAACTTGGGTAACGAGAGCTGTAAACATAACAAAGTCTACTATTATAACTACATCTGCAGTGAAGATTATTAGCTATAATAAATTGACATTTCTGCATCCAAGCCCTGTGGGATTTTGCCACTGTCTTTCCTCCTTCCCAAATGAATGGCATCCCTCCGTCCACTGATGGCGATAAAAGCCCCTTGAAAGGCCTTCTTTCTACCCGATGAGGCTTCCAGGGAATTCTCCAAACCAGGAGAAAGGGGGACCTCGATGCACGATGCATCAATAGCAAAAGGCAGCAAGAAAGCTGAGGGCTCTCGCACATGCGCACACGCGCGCACACGCCAGGCTGTCACTCAGCCAGCCCGCCCGCTCGCTCCCTCGCTCGCTCTCTTGCCTCCAGCCACACCCGAGACTGGAGGGGGAAACTCAAGGAATAACCCTCCCTGCCGACCCACAGGCCAAGCATGACGGGCAAGCGACAGCCATGGCCCCCTTACCGTGAGCCCAAACCGCTTCAGGCGCCCACACGAACCTGTCCGCTGCCGGGCTCCGAAAGCCGGAAGAAAGCGCGCAGGGAGCTGAGGGAGAGAACCTTCCCTTCCCAAGCACCGCCCGTCGTCCACCAACCCCAGCGAACGCTCTAGCCGCCTCTGTCTATGGTCCATCGCCTTCCAGATTGAAGGGAAGAGCCGGCCGAGAGGAGCAAGGCGCCGAGGAGAAGTCCTAGAGTGTCGCCTCGTTTTTCCATTCTTGCCTTTGCCATTCCTTTGGGTTGCCCCACGCTTGGGAATGTGGAAGCCTGTCGTCTCTTTCCTGGGTTTCCTTGGCCTTCTTTCACGACTGCATTTTTAGGGGGTGCTCTCCACCCTCCTAGTCATACCTAGAGATTGTGGGGATGCTGTTTAAATAGTGAATATATTTTTATTTTGTTTTATATTTTCATTTTTTAGAAATAAAGATCACCTCTAAGAATTAATATATGTTCCCGTAACAAATATTTTATTCCTCATCCTAAAAGAAGCTGCATTCTTGTCTCTGAAGACTTTGACTCTAAGGCCTTTTCCACACTACACTGGTATAAAGCTATTATTCCACTTTCAACCTCCTATGGAATCCTGGGGTTTGCAGTTCAGGGAGGGGCATTTAGATCCTCAGCCAGAGAGCTCTTGGGCTGCAGCAAACTACAAACCCCAGAATTCCACAGGGCATTGAAAGCTATATAGCTGCACTAAAGCAGTGTAGTGTGGAAATGGCCTAAATGGAGGGTCCTATCATACCACACTGTTATAGTGCTATTATTCCTCTTTACCTACCTTGGCAACATTATGTGGAATCCTGGGATTTGCAGTTTAAGGAGGGACATTTAGAATTCTCAGCCAGAAGAGCTCTTGGGGCTCACTAAACTACAGAATGTTGCCATGGCAGTTAAAGTGGAATAAGAGTGCTGTAACAGTGTAGTATGATAGGGCATTAAATAAAATATATTTGGCAGCGAAAAATGGGGCTTATTCCCTAAGTATGTTCAGGACTGCAGCTGTTAAAAGATCATCATAATAACTATAAGGATCAGTATAACCTACAATAAAACATTCCAGCATGGAATTCCTCTTCAGAATACCAGGCAGCCATTTCATTTTCCAGGATGCTCTGTTCCATCTCTTCTACTTCCCTCCCCCTGTTTTCTAGGTATTCCTCCTTGAAATGGCACTGGGCATTTCTGTGGCCACTGAGCATGCCCAGTCCTCTTTGGGATGTTTTGACACTGGCACACACTTTGACCCCTCAAGATGCATACCCCCCTCAGATCTGCAAAGACAGTCCTGATTACTCCTTTGCCATCCCACTTTTTTCAGCTGCTTTTAAAATGCCCCAGTTTCTCTCTCCTCCTCCACTTTCTCCCTTCATCCTTGGCTTACTTCCATTGCTGCAAGCTGCATTCAAAGTGCAAAAGTAGTTTGTGCTCAGTTAACTTGGTGGGGGGGGGGGAGAAGAGAAGAAGGGAAGAATCTTGCAAAATCAAAGTGCTGCTTGTGTGTTCTTGCTCCTTAGTAACTTTTTTGCCCTTTTGACCACACTCTTGACATTGCGTGGCCACACCTGCCCCAGTTTTCATCTATGAAATGTTGGAAGGTAGGAAGATATTATTAAACATATGAAAAAATTGACATTCCCAAGGCTGGGTTCAGTAAAGGGGCTGAGACCTGGGAGCAGTTCCCAAAACAGGGCCTTCTTTGAGACCTATGGATGAGTCATTCTAGCAGAGATGGTGTAGAGAGGCAGTCCATAAGTAGAACATATATTGCATAGCACCAGAGACTGCAGCATAGAAATGGTTGTACCTGAGCCACTTTCCAGCCTTACAACCTGGATGAGTTAAACAGCCTAAACTCCATGTCAGACGTTTCTTTTTCTCAGTCTCGAAGGTGGTACAGGATTCCTCTATAATTTTTTTATGCTGAAACAGACTACTATGGCTGTATCTTTGAATCAATCACTCAAGTCACAGACAAAATGTGGAGAAGAACAATGAGAGATTCAGGAAGCAAGTGGAGAAGAAGAGGAAGCAACAGATATCTCTTTCCTTCTACCCTGGGGCCCAAGCCAGTGAGGCAATGGCACCAATTGAACTGTTGAAAATCTGGCCCTGGAAGTTCCTCTAAGCATGTTCTTGTGCATGGGTGGCTTTATAAGGATTCCTTTTCAGAGAACTTACTTTGCTATTCATACATCACAGAGCAGAAATCATGTAATAGCCCTTCAAATGCTATTGAACGACAACTCCCATCATTCTTCAGTATTGACTATACCAGCTGGGGAGGGTTGTAGTCCAAGAACATCTGGAAAGTCCCACGAGTCCCACCTCGGAACCAGACAACAATAAACCAAACTACTTTAAATTCATTTTGGAATGCTTTTATTCTTATCACTGTGGTTAATATCATTCAAAGCTGGGAACATTTCCTATTTCGGAGCGGTCATATCTCTTTTCAGAGATAACCATGCTGGCTGGACCATTCTGAGAGGTGTTGCCTAAAAAAGTAAATTTGCCAAGCTGTAACTCTGGGTACAATCCAGAAGGAAAACATCTTGCCCGCCTTTCTCCCAAATGAATTAGGGTCACGTAAAAGCAACAGCTACTCATTTCAGTCTAGATTGTGTAGGGGAGCTTCTGAGAGGATCAGGTCCACTATTATTTCACTTTTTTTTTATCTCCTCCCTTAGGAAATGTTGGCAGGCCATAAAAAGTTGGCCCGCAACATCTGTGCAGATAAGGACTAACCTTTGAAATGTGGCTGCCTGGACAATTGTCCCCTGGTCTCTGCCACCAGACTATTAAAACAATAGTGTTTAGATAAGTAATGATGAAAGTTATACGCTGTTTATAAATTAATTCACCACTTGCATTCACTTTTAACTGTTTTCCTACCTCAACAGGATTAGAAAAGGAGTCTGACTCGTCTTCCTTTGGGGTAGTTTTTGTCAGTTTTTTGGGGGGTTCTTTTTAAACTGTAGAAACAATCGACTTATAACTTACACCCTACTCACGTGCCTAAGGATGCTATTTTAAAGGGAAAGCAAACTGAGCCTCAGAAAAGTATGAACCTGATTTTCCCCACTTCTCTTTCTCCTCCCCTACTTCCTCTGTTCTTTCCATTCAGCTACTTTAGACCAGCAGAAGTATCCCCGTGCTCTCTTGATCTGTACCTAATACCGCTAGAAGAAATCTCTAGGGCCTCCTGTTTTCCTATCCACCACCCTTCTTTACATTTCTTCAAAATATTAAGGCATCTACTTTGATGTCCTAATGAGTTATAGCTGCCATGGAGAGAAAGAGATGCCCGCATATTCTCTTTTATTATTTTAGAATAATCTAAGCCCCTTGGGGAAGAGTTGTAGTCCAACAGTTCTGGAGGGCACCACTGGAAAAGGCTATTAGATGGTTTATTAATAGGATTACTGCACACATGTATCAGCTTCAAGTGCTAGAATACTGAGCCAAGCCCGCAAGAATGCTTAAACCATCAATTACGGGGAGCCTTAGTAGATACATACATGAAATGGGATTATACTCTTTAGCAAACTCATTTTTCCACTTTGAAGATGCCCTACAACCCTGAAGATTTATGTTTGAAAGACCTTATGGATCCAAAGGAAACAGCATCGAAAACATATAATTGGACAGTTGAACATGTATACAAATTAAGAAACGGTGCTCAACTACAACAGGAATTAGAATTAGAGACAACCATTTCTTAAACTCTAGGGAATAAAAGATCACCCTCTCCACTCCACAGGTGATCATCAAGTTCTGGCAGGGAAAATGTTTTGAAAATTGTCGATCGGTGGCATCTCACACCAGTCAGATTGTCAATCTCTCTGGCAAAATTTCACCATTGTATTGGAGAGGGCACACCTGACAGGGCACAGTTTTGCGTATGTGGGGTTAGTTGTTGTGTACCTTCAATTGCCTCCTCCTGTACAATCCGCCCCAGACACTTAGGTCCTCTGGGGGCCATTTACTTAAGCAGCCAGGACTAGACTGGCAACAGTCACCCAGAGAACCTTTTCGTCGACCGCCCTTAGACTGTGGAATGACCTGCCAGAAGAGATTCAACAGCAAAACACACTGTCTGAATTTTAAAAAGTACTAAAGATCTATCTCTTCTGGCAGGCCTACCCAGTCAATAATAACTCTAACAGGATTATTACTAATTATTAATAATTAAGTTAGAGTTATTATTACTAAGGAACAAAGCTACAGAGAACTTTGGTACCCACTTATTGTTTATCTGCATGAAAGCAACTCTCCATATGGTCCTTCCCAGCACATGCTGAAATGTTGGACATCTTTTTGGAAAAGTTACAACATTGTAATTGTAATTTGGAACGGCCATCCTAGTCATCCTTCTCAATTTTATTTCATTTAACTATTCTGGTAGAAGTACCTATATGTTTTATGTAACTTACCAGTACAAAGGCTTACAGCTGTATTGTTTATTCTTCTTTCTATCCTGTGCTTCTTTTTCTTTTGACATTTAAAAACCGTAATAAAGTTTTTTTTTTTAAAAAAAAAAGTACATTGAATAAATAGAGCTAAGAGCACTGAATCACAATGAACAACACCTAGCTTCTTTTAGATGTAAAATGCAACTAGGCATGCGAAAATTCTGCCAGAGCTAAGGTTTTTGCTGTGGCAAACTTGCACGTAAACCCCTGTCACTTTTTCATAGACAAAATCACCTTTCCAGGATGCTAATTAGAAACCTCTCAAGAAAAAAGCACTAATGAGACAGCGAAAATAATCTGTGGATATCCGTAACCTTGAGATCAGAAATAGTCTGCTCTCCTCTGCCAGAAATAGGCCAGGCTTTGTACTGCAATCAAAATAATTATGGAAAATGAGGATGGCTTCCCTTTTGCACATGTAAATTCTTTGCTGGAAGCAGATCTCTTTCCCTGACATGATTTAAGGACAGCAGTGGAGCTGGCTAGAGATATTTTCTACCTGCGGTGAAGAACGAAATGGCTCCTTATCTTCCATCCTCTTACAAGGATGGCACACTTTGGAGCCTCCAAGGTGGGACACCTGATTGTCAGCTCCAAAGGGCCATTTGTCATGTCTTTGGGGTATTTGGAGTATTTCGGGGTGACAAGCACCGAGGCAAAGAGCTGCAGCTGCAGATATGCATAAACAGTGTTTAATTTTTATATATATATATCTATTTATCAATTATTACACAAAATAACATAAGCACTAAGTAACATTTTTAACATAGACATAAACTAAAATTAAAACACCATACCAAACAATAAACTAAAAAGCAGTAAACACTAACTCACCAAATACTAAGTTACTGACTAGATACTAACTTACTAGAACACAAAAGGGTTCTAGCTTCTCCCAACCAAACTGTAATGAGAAACAAGAAAAAACAGAAAAATATTTGTCTACCATTATCCACCTAAGCAAACTACTAATAGTCATATCCACACATTATTGTATCTTTTGACTTCTTATTGCTCAAAAAGTCCGTAAGCAGTTCCCAATTTTCCAAAAAATCTTCAGTTGGCTTATCATTTAAAATGCAACAGGGCAGAATTTTGATTTCACGCTACCTATCTGATTCTGATCAGTAATGACTAGTTTATGCTGTAGGCTGCAGAACTGGCTTCTGGGTTTGTTGATTCCACTTATTTTGCTTCCATATTTCACAGGCTGTGGCTTTTTAATGGTAGGCAACTTGTGGCCTTCCAAATGTTGTCGGACAACAACTCCCATCAGATTTAGGTAGTACAGCCAATGGGGAGGAATCATGAAAGTCTGCTGACATTTACAGGGTTGCAAGTTGCCCACCCCTAGTTTCCAAACTGAAGGTGATCGCAGTGATGAGCGGCCTATTCTTAGAAGTGCAAAACTGGGCAATTTGGCCAGCTCCTGATGTTGTGACACTTCCTCGTTGCATTATCTATTTTTGGGAACTCAAAAGGTCCCAAAAAAAAGGAAGTCCGAAAGGGCGGGGGGATGTTGTGCAAGCAGAAGTAAACTCGCTAAACCCTGACACCGTCTGGAACACAATGAAGGAAGTTGGTGGCCTTGTTTTTCTAAAATTCCCCCACCTACACAGTTCTCCAGCTAAGAGTAAACTAGAAGTGATTTTAATTGCAGGAAAGCAATTAATGTTTACTCCTTTTGGATATACATTGCAGCTATAATGAAGCTGGGGGGCGAGCAGAATTAAGCCCATGGCATGCAGGGGAGGAGCTGAGAACTCTTCTTGCACCGTAGTGCAGTTGTTGCCCCACTACATGTGGCGGGAACGCCTGGAGTCAAGGGCCTTCAGATAATGCTCTAATAACATCGTTTGTTCTCCCAGACATTTTAAAGCCATTGGATCTCAGCAGCTGTGTCTTGCCCTTGGCGTTATTTCAAAAGCTGTGGTGTTTTTATTCTCTGTTGTTGGTTTTGCCTTGGTGTTATTATGTGCTGCCTCTACGGCCCTTACCGCACGATGTTGTCATCCCAGCAGAGCAATGCATTACTCCCGATCCAGGACACGTGCCATCGCGCAACGTTGTCACTCACCCGTTGCTGTCACATCACCCTCTGTTGCAAATCCACTCCTTTTCATCACTGGGGGAAAAAATACAATAATGGCTCCTTTTCCCGTAACAATCTTGTCAACTGCCTGCCTGCGGTAAGGGCCAAAGAGATTGGTAGCGCTTTCTTCCCCAGTATAGCACAGAAACCGGTCAATCATGGATTGTGGGAGTGGGGGAGAGGCGGGGAAAGGGACTCACCACTGGCGCTGTACTGCAGAAGGAAGAACAATGTGCCTGACGCTACCCATTGACAACAGATGACCAGGTGCGGCGGGAAGTGTTCAGGCCCGATCCCATTCCAGCAATGGCAATGCTGGGATCCCACTGGGATGATGTGCTATGGGGCATAGTGCAGTAAGGGCCTCTTTCTCAATGGTCTTTTTTATCTGGCATGTTTTCTAACATGTTCTTCGCCAGAGATTTTTCTTTTGTCACTGGGTTTCAAAATGCAATCAATCAGGCAATTAGACAATCCTGTAAATGGGGGACAGAGTTAAAAGTCGCCCTTAAACTCTGATACACGTATAGCCTGCCTCTTGCGTAATTCCTTTCCGCCTGCTCAGGACATCAAAACACATTTCACTACCTGTGATGTATGACAGAGGCCACTGGTACCCCAGTCATGATGAGCATGTGCCATTTTTATCGTGGGCAAATCCAGAATTCGACTCAAATAAGGAAGCCACAAGTGCCTGCCACGAAAGTAATGACTCAAACGCGGTGACATAACCTCAGACCATAACAGGCTCGAGCATCAGATCGATGTTTCCTTCCTTTTGAGAGAGTCACAAAACATTGTGACTTAAACCACAGGATGTGTGGGTCTTACACAAGCACAGGAAAAAGCAGAGAAAGTGGAATGTCACTGAGGACTTGGGCTGCCGAGAAATTTAGCTTTCATTTTAAAACTCCATGACAACTTGAGTAGTCCCTAGAGGTGCGGAAAAATAGGCTCAAATAAGTGTGGGCAATGTGAATGAGTTTGTGCCTTCAGGTCCCCTGTCAACTTATGGTGACCCCATGAATTTCCTAGGCTTTTCTTAGGCCATTTCCGCACAACACTCTTATAGCGCGATTATTCCACTTTCAACATCCTATGGAATCCCCAGGTTTGCAGTTTAGGGAGGAGCGTCTGGCCCCTCCCTAAACTGCAAACCCCAGGATTCCATAGGATGTTGAAAGTGGAATAATCGCGCTATAAGAGTGTTGCGTGAAAATGGCCCTAGAGAAGGAACACCTAGAGGTGGTTTACTATTGCCTTCTTCTCAAATACAAGGCCTTTCCACACTACGGTGTTATAGTGCTATCATTCCACTTTCAGTATCCTATGGAATTCTGGAGTTTGTAGCTTCCCAAGGCCCAAGAGCTCTCTGGCTGAAAATTCTAAAGGCTTCTCCCTAAACTGCAAACCCCAGGATTCCACAGGATGTTGAAAGTGAAATAATAGCACTATAACAGTGTAATGTGGAAAGGCCCTTAGTCTACGTAGAAAGTGCTAAAACTGCAGGGCCAGGTGCAGTTCTGGACCCAGGTTTGGCTTTAAGAAACAACTTTGGAGGATAAGCTGAGCATTTCCCTAATAAACTGCCAGTAATTACCTTCCTGTTAAGTTGCAACTAGACAGGTGATAGCACATAACTGGAAAAGAGAGCGATAGCTTTAAGGCTAATAGACTGATGAGAAGGTGTGGAATCTTGCCTTATTAAACAAGTTAACAAATCAAATCAGCAGAGATAAAGGACAAACAGAGGAGGATGGATTTGAGTTTGTTTGGTTTCCCTTCATTGGTTGTATTAACAGAAAAACGAGGAGGTCTGGCTATAACACGAACAACGCGTCGAGAGGTTTGAAGAGATACCCTCAGTTAAGTAGCTATATTTTAATGGCACTTGAACAAACCTCTTGACTTCCTCATATTGCATCTCTTTGTAATAAAGGTTTGCCTTTCTCCTGCAAAAAGGACAATGGCAAGAAAAGCCTTGTTCGTTCAGGCTAGGTGACATTCTGTTTACTTGTTATTGTAAAGGTGTTGCTTCACAACTGAACAACGGTCCTTCTGCTCATAGCTTCTTCACTACGCTACGGTCCGGTTGTAGTCCCAGGATTAAAAGTGGTACTTGTGAACATCATCAACAGATAAGTACGTGATTTCCAAACACCACTGGGTTTGCAATAGCTGTGGGAAAATGAACAGCACTCAGAAACATCACTTCGATATCATCGCTCTTGGCATTCCTAGCCAGCACAGCCATCATGCTTGATGAGGGATTATGGGAGTTATAGTCCATAAAGGTACGTTGGCAAGCTCTGAAGAAGAACAATTAACAAGAGATATGCGCTCTCTGTTGATGTTTCTTGTCAGGGTGATAATCTGAAACATGTGGCTGAAATTCTGTTGGTGTCTCACATGTGCGTATGTCCTAAGGCAGCAGTTGAGCATTTTTGTCTGATGCGGAATGGCTCAGGGTTGTAGAAGTGGAGTTCTACATGTGATGCCATTAGGCAAGGCTGCCCATGACCCATTGTTGCACATGGCGCGTAGTTGCACATGGCACATGCAGGTATTCATGTGCCTTTGGTTGTGCAACTTCACCATTCACTAATGATATGGCACAGCGCAACAGCAACATAATTCAGTGAACATAAATGCATGCTCCCTCCCTGTGATATGGGATCTCAGCCATTTGCTTTTCAGAGCTTTTTCCTCTGTGCTGGTATTTTATATTTGCACGTGGATCTTTTATGGTTGACCAGACAGAGAAATGACTGACAGACAGAAAAAGAAAACACCATGTGTTTTAGGGGCCAGGAGCCCTTGCAGAAAAAAAGTTGGCAAGCCTATTCATGACAGCAGCGACACCCTTGTGACACTGTACGGACATGGTTTGCTTATCAATCCTGACATGTTCTGCAGGAGTTTGATGCAGTCACTTCCGTTTTCCCACAGAGGAAGTCTTTGTGGTTAACAGAGGCACTCTCTTCCACCCTTTCCTTTTTTAGACATGAAAAAACAAGCATGTTGCATTATTTCACTGAGGAAATTAAGACCTCCATGCCCCTGGTCAAAAGTCATGGCCCTCTCTCTGTTACTTAGGTCCTTAAGTTCAATGCGTGTGTCTTTTCACCCACAACTTTCCTCCTTTGACTCATCAGTCATGGATCAGTTTTGTTAGACTGGGGTAGGGAAATCTACCACGTTCCAGATGGCAGACTACAACTTTAAAC
Source organism: Iguana delicatissima (assembly GCA_948472985.1). Taxonomy (NCBI): domain Eukaryota; kingdom Metazoa; phylum Chordata; class Lepidosauria; order Squamata; family Iguanidae; genus Iguana; species Iguana delicatissima. Next base: position 1,227,658 of record CAOKZL010000719.1, on the reverse strand, counting down.
ACCTCTAAACCTAATCTGTGCTGGCTGGACTGACAAGACTAAGAGTGTGGCAACAATATCTGGAGGACCCCAGGATTGTTATTCGCCATAGATTTATTTGCTCTTATTCCTCCACAAAAGTCCCTGTTGGACTTTGGCCTGTTTTGCGTTACCTGGCATTTTGAGACACCTTAACCTTCCATGGCTGCATCCTATGGAATCCTGTGATCTGTAGCTTTGGGAAATATTCAGACTTCTCTGCCAGAGAGCTTGCCAAACTACAAATCCCAAGATTCCACAGGCTGCAGGCATGGCAGCTAAAAGGAGGGTTGAAGTATTGAAGGAGGGTTGTATGGTATGAAAGAGATCTTTGGGCCAGCCACCATTTGTCAGATTAACCTACCTCTTAGGGTTGTTTGGAGGATAAAATTCAGCGGCAAGTAGGGGAGGGCTACATGTGCTCCACTGACATTCTTGGAGGGAATTATTGTTGTTCTGTGCCTTCAAGTCATTTCCGACTTATGGTGACCCTCAGGCGAACCTATCACAGGGTTTTCTGGGGCTGAGAGAGTGTGATGCACCCAAGATCACCCAGTGGGTTTCTATGGCTGAGCAGGGAAACAAATTCTAATCTCCAAGGTAGTTGTCCAACACTCTAAACCACAACACCACACTGGCTCTCTAGAGCACATTACATTAATCCAAATGGGATGTACTCACAGCATGGGCCGCCATAGCCAGATGTGACATCTCAAGCAACAGGCACTGCTGGAGCATGAGTTTTAACTGTGCAAATGCTCTCCTGGCCACTGTTAAAACCTGGGCACCCAGGATCAGGGTTGAGTCCAGAAGTACACCCAAGGTACGGACTTGAGATTTCAGGGGGAGTGTAACCCCATCCAACACGGGCTGTATCCCTATTCCCTTTCTACGAAATCTGCCTTTCTACTGACTGGGAGCACCTTTGTCTTGTCTGGATTAAGTTTCAGTTTGATCACCCTCATTCGGTACATTACTAACAGCAGATCCTGGTGCAGAAGTGAAACAGCATCCTTGGAGTTATGTGGAAAAGAGTCTAGCCAAACCCAGAGTGAGGGTTCCATGGGGTTTTGCTTCAATTGAGACTGCTAGCCCTGCATCTGCTGGGAAGAAAACTCTTCTGACTGAAGCAGCTTTGCCTTCCTTGGCATTTCCTTTTCCCTCTGAGGACACAAAGGAGGATGTGGCTTTACTGAGGTTGCCAGACGAGGGTCTCCAACTCAGAGGGCAGAACCAACACAGAAATCCAGCTATTGGAGGGGAGAAAGAATGAGGGTGCTGCCCCTCAAAAAAGAATTCTGTTCCCCAATGAAATTTTCCCTCAGTCCCCTAATTGCTAGCACAGCAGAGAGAAACACTGAAAATTATTCGCTGAGTGAGCCTCCATAATTCCCTCATGCTCCCTGCGGGAAGAAGGCAAGAGGAGAAAAACCGACAAAAGACTGGGCTCCTCTGTTTCCCTACAGAAAGAAAGCAAGAGGAGAAGAACTGATGAAAGACTGGGTTTGCTTTTCAATCAATTTCCCTTTCTGACAGGGCTCCGGTGCCTAACCCATCAGATAGGCAGGGGATGCCTGTATTGTTCTATATTTGCTCTTTTCACACTTTCCAGACAGGAGTTGGGGGCCGGATAGCCCATTGTATCTTTGCCCCTTAAGGATAAAGCGGACTTCCTCATTGTCTCAGAAGAGGGTGGGAGCGAGATTGTTCTTTGAATGGGACCAAACCTACAAGACACGATTGCCTCTCCTCCATGCAGGAAGCCTCCGATGGCCACCGGATGGGGACCTTTCTGCCTCGGGAGACTCATGTCAAGGCAAAAGAGAGTGCCAAGGTTGCCATGCTCTGAACTCAGTGAAAATGCAGGTGTCTGACCCTAGACAGGACAGGCATTTTGTTGCAAGAACCAGGAAACACCAAATCTAGTCATCAGACCTCTAGCCTCCTGTTTTTTAAAAAAAACAGGATTGGGGGTGTATTTGTGTCTGTGATCTTCATGTGCAACTATAGCGGGTGGAAGGAGGACCAGTTGCAATACTGGTTGGGGTGGATGGGATTTGGAGTCCTCTCCCCATTCTAACACTACAACCTGGTCCTATAGGTTAGTCCCAATTAGAGTAGATCAGTTGAACCAATAGTTGGTACACGTAGGTCAATCTTGTCGATTTAGGGGGTCTTTCATCTGCACCAGGCTGCAAATAAAACATTAAAAGTGTCCCGGGAAAAGTGTCCCTGATCAGGACGTTACTTAGATTGTTTCCTGCTTCACACATAAAATGAATCCTTGCTTCATATTTCAGTTCACGCACCATAGCTGCAATGGTTAGAATGCTGCCTTTCTCTGCTGCTCTGGTTTCTTGCTTTCTTCCTTCCTTCTCATGACACCCTCATTTCCTTATAGGTGAACAACAGTTTTTCAGGGCATGCTCTGACCCTATCTTTGACAAATGTGCTTTACAATCCACCATAATCCCTTCACGTTTACAAGGACGACAGCTAATGGGCTCGTGCCAATCTCTCTGATCAAGGCTTGGATTCCACTGATTAGTCTCAATGAGAGCACACTCGTTGAATCAATTATTGAGTGGTGAGTCAACACACAGTTTCATCCATTTCAATTGGTTAATTCACTGCATGGATTCTAGTTGGAACTGATGGTAGCGCTATCCAAGGTCCTGAAACCGCTTTCGGGATAGGGCTTGGAATCTTCGATAGCTCTTTCCAAGTCCCGACTAAAACCTAGTGTAGATTCACCACCCCACTGACATAGACGCTACTAGCCACCCCTGCTTCCAGATGTTATTGGATGGTAACTCCCAGCATTCTTCTCCGTAGACTATGCTAAGGCTGTTGGCCCTTGCAGCTACAATTCCCACCCTGCTGTCCACACTTCCCTTTTCTCCCCCTTTCCCTACTGAAAGGAATGAGATTTAGTTCCAAAGAGACCGCAAAGCAACGGAATTCTGATTCGCAAGGCTTCACTTGGGCTGTTTATTTCACACTAAGTGTTGAAACGTCTTTGTCCTAACAAACAGCGGGAGCCAGACGCCTCTTCAATGCAATATTTGCCTTTCACAATTCCGTTCCTTCCTTGAGAGTCGGTGGGGATTAGGTGTTCCTAAAACAGCCCTGTCCTCCCCCCTCACCCATTCTGTTGCTGCTACTTGACCCCTCTGGCAAGGTCAGAGAGAAAAAGGTTAACAGAGGACTGGTGCTTTAAAGATTTACTTCTTACCTGTCTTACTAAGGGGTGCATTTCCCCCCTTTTTTAAAAATGTTGCTGTTGGCTCCCTCCAGCCAAATCTGTTTGGTATATCAGCAATCATCACTATTCCTCACTGAGGACAAAATGTTATTCACCATGAGCATAGCTCCGTTATTCATGCCAGTCTTATCTTCATACCAAAATTTTACCTCCTTCCTGATATCTTCTTGCCTTTCTTTGATCTATGAACCTCCAGCTCAGCCCTTTGAGATGAAACCATTGGATTGTCTCATCCAGGGCGCATGGGTGTGCAATGTTTATATTTCTTTTTTTTAATTATTATTTTTATCATTTATATTGCAAGAGTAATCACTGTTAAACATAATAATAAACATTTTTTCACTTAAAAAAGGAGATTATAATACAGTCATCACTGAGATTCCTCTTTCATACCAAAGAGGAATCGATTCAAAGCAAAGGGAATTCTTCTGTGTGCCTTCTTCTGATATTGATTTTGCCATTCTTTTTATCTACATGCTCATCATCTTTTCATTCATCATTCTTATATTTCATCCATACAGATATGCTTCCCTATCTTTTTCTCACATAATTTGTCAAACGTTCCTAATCTTTTCTAAAACTGTTTAGTGTTTTATCTTTCCCTTCATTTCATAGTGTGGTCAGTTTCTCCATTTCTATCAAGTCGTAGATTTTTAAGAGCGACTCTTCTTCTGATGATAGCGTACCTATTTTCCGTTTTTGAGCAGAGATGATTCTAGCAGATGTTATTATGCAGAGTAATGTTCGGCTATATTTCTTCACAGATTGATTATCTGCAACACTTAACATGTTTAATAGATACATCTCATGTTTATATTTCAATTTGCTTTCAAGATCAGTAAGTTGTCTTCCTGGACCTTGTCCGCCCAAGGAGGCTAGAAACAATACAGTAATAATACAATCCAACAACAATCCAACAGAGCAGCAGGGAGCTGGGGATCTTTAATCTGCAGAAGAGAAGGTTAAGAGGGGACAAGATAGCCATGTTTAAATATTTGAAGGGATGTCATGTCGAGGAGGGAGTGGGCTTGTTTTCTGCTGCTCCAGAGACCAGGACAAGGAGCAACGGATTCAAGCTGCAGGAAAGGAGATTCCACCTGAACCTCCGGAAGAACTTCCTGATGGTCGGAGCTGTCCGGCAGTGGAATATGCTGCTGCCTCAATGGAGTGTGGTGGCATCTCCTTCTTTGGAGGTTTTTAAGCAGACGCTGGAGGGCCATCTGTCGGGAGTGCTTTGAGGGTGTCCCTGCATGGCAGAATGGGGTTGGACTGGATGGCCCCTGGGGTCTCTTCCAACTCTGTGATTCTATGATTCTATGAACTTGCTGCCCTTGGTTCTCTTCCCCCCCAAATATATTTATTAATTTCAAAGACATGTTCATTGCAGTAAGTTCGACACTTAGATACATCCTTAGTGATACACTATGATATAAACTCTATACACAACATTGACATGAAATCTACCACAGTAGTAACCAACACACAGAACAAGAAAAGAAAAAGAAAGAAAATTAAAAAGAAAGAAAGAATAGCCAAAAAACACCCACATTGATTATACTCTTCATACCTCTCTCGATACTCTCCTTTCAACCCATTATCTCATTCCTTATTGATGTTTTTAACAAAGTTAATATTGCATACATTAATAATCAAGTGGATTTCTAAACAAAATAGAAAATTTAATATAGACATAGAGACCCCTCACTGAGAAGAACACAGCTGCAAATTTTTATAGTGATCTTTTTTGCTACCTTCCTAATTAGCACAAGAGGAAGAGCAAGGAAGTTCTGGAAGGGGATACATGATGAAATTCAAAGAATCTGTAAAATGAACTTTGAAACGATACCGGAATTTTATTTGTTAAATATGTTAGGACAACAAAGGGAGATTAGAAGTCATCAGAAGATATTGTTATATTTGATAACAGCTGCAAGGTTGACATATGCGCAACATTGGAAAGAAAAGAAAGATATCGATTTAGGAGAGTGGAAATTAAAAGTTCTGGATATGGTAGAGATAGAAAAGTTAGCATTTTCATCGAAAAATAAACCTATCCAGAACTTTGAAAGGGGATGGAAAGGAGTTTTGGAATGGATAACAATTTAAAAGTATATGAAAGCAAAGGAAGAGATAGTGTAATTGTTTTCTCTTCTGTAAAATGTAGCTGTTATTCTTTCTTTTTCTTTTGGTAAAGGAAGACAAAGAAGACTCAACTGGAGTAAAATAATATGGAAGCGGGGGGGGAGGGTGTGATATATCCGATAATGGGGTATAGCCACTGGTTTTTATGCAACGAAGCTTTTAATATCTAATTAGCACAAGAGGAATAATAACATGGGAGTTTGCAGAGCGATATAACATAGATCGTAGCCTAAATATAAACTGGATGGAAACGGTGTAAGGCAGAGCTTTCCAAACTTTTCATGTGGGTGACACACTTTTTAGACATGCCTCATTTCGCGACACAGTAATTCAGTTTTGCTACCAAGCCAGAGGTTAAACGAACCGATTACGCACGTGCGGTACCCAGAGGCGTATCTAGGGTGGGGAAAGGCAGCCCCCCCCCGATCTTGGACCTCTGCCGTCGCCTTCACCAGGAAAGACTCTGGCGAGGGTGGGAAAGCCAATCTCCTCCCCGATCCTGGTCGCCACGCACCATTTGGAAAGCCCCGGTGCAACGCGATGCAGCTGAATAACGGCTAAAACGACCCATCCCGTCCACCTCTTAGTTCTCTTCGAGACAGTCAGCATCGTTACGCATTGGACGCTATACTTTGCACGTTGTCCATTTCACTTAGGATACATAACCAACCCCTAGCCAAAAAAAAAAAAAAAATTACTTGAAGACTACCCCACGGTTCTTCTTCTGCTTGCTCGACTCGCACGACAGAGCCGCCCATCCACCGCCCCCGCAATCTGGTAGGTACCCCCCCCCCAGTCCTCTCTCTCTGGCACTCAGAACAACCTGTCGCAGCACTCCCGAGCTGGCTCACCCCCGACCCGCTTCCTCTTTCTTCCCCCCGGGCTGCAACCCCCCGCCCGCCCGGTCCAACCGCGTGAGTCACCCGCGCGCGTCTTCGCAGGGGGCTAGAGTCTGGACCTTTCCCCCCACCGCTGCCTCGCAAGGCTCCCATTGGCTCCCGGGAGGACGCTCCTTTCCTCCGATTGGCTCTCGGCGAGGAGGCCGGGGAACGGCCTTTCCCGCGGGGACCCCGCGGGCGCCTATTTAAGCAGCGCCGGGCGCGCCTGGACCCTCAAAGCGGGCGGGAGAGGCGACGGACGGGAGCTCGCAAGCGATCCTAGCCGGGAAAGCGCGATCCGAGCGAGCCGCCTCCTGCTCTGCCCTTTTTCCTGTCGCGTTCCCTGGAGACGGCGTCGGATGGCTTCGGCGGCCGTGCAGATCCTGGGCTTGACCCTCGCCGTGCTGGGCTGGGCCGGGGCGATCCTGGTGGCCGGCTTGCCCATGTGGCAGGTGTCGGCCTTCATCGAGAGCAACATCGTGGTGGCGCAGACGACCTGGGAGGGGCTGTGGATGGCGTGCGTGGTGCAGAGCACCGGGCAGATGCAGTGCAAGGTCTACGACTCCATCCTGGCCCTCAGCCCCGAGATGCAAGCGGGCCGGACGCTGATGGTGATCGGGGCCCTGCTGGGGCTGGTGGCGCTGATGGTGACCGTGGTGGGCGCCCAGTGCACCACCTGCGTGCGGGCCGGCAAGCTCAAGGACTGGATCGCGGCGGTGGGGGGCGCCCTCTTCCTCGTCTGCGGCCTCCTGGTCCTGGTGCCCCCCTGCTGGTTCGCCAACATCATCATCAGCAACTTCTACGACCCCGCCGTCCAGCCGTCGCAGAAGCGCGAGATGGGCGCGGCGCTGTACCTGGGCTGGGCCGCCGCCGCCCTCCTCCTCCTCGGGGGCGGCCTCATCTGCTGCTCCGGCGCCCGCAAAGGCGAGGGATCCACCTTCCCCGTCAAGTATTCCGCCCCCCGGAGGCCCACCGCCACCTCCAACGGCGAGTACGACAAGAAGAACTACGTCTGAAGAGCGGGCGGCGGAACGACCCGCCACTGGACGCCGGAGGGAGAGAGGGAGACTTGGGGAGGGAGGAGGGGGGTTTGGGGTCGGAGCCCGCCAGCTCCCCTTCGGGGTGCCCAGAAAGATGCCAGCTCGGCCTGGGCGGAAGGGTGCGGCGCGCTCCCCTCGGCCTCTTTATTCTTCTGTGCCCTTAAGAAACTCTTGAAAAACAAAGAAGAAGAACCACATGCCGGACTTTTTCCTGCCTTTAGGACTCTGTAAGGCTTATTATTAATTTTTTTTTTTTTGGACTTTGCATTGTACTAGTCCTCATCGAGTGATTTGGCTGTGTTCCTTCTTAACTGGAAGCCTCAGGGGATTACACACACACACACACACACACACACACCTGTTTTTGTATGATTATATGTTAGATGGATGGTTTGTAAATCGTACTAGTCTCCACCTAACGGTTCCTGGCCTTGCTTCCCAAACTGAAAGAAGCATTGGGGAGGTCTACCCACCCCCTTGCCTTCTTTTAAATTCTATATCCATGGAGAGCTTGAGTTCTGCATTGTACCGGTCCCCATCATGTCATTCACCTTGTTTCTTAACTGAAAAGCAGGGCGAGGATTACATATTTCTTTCAAATGAAGTTTGCTCTCTAAATTGGAAAGAAAAAAGTACGGATTGGAATGACATTTTTAGCTCGGCTTTGGCGAAAACAGTCATCGTCCAGACTGTAAATATAGGTGACGGGTGGTATTTTGACCTATTCTTTTGCCTGTAATGTTCCCCATGTTGCCAGGGATTTGTGGAATGCTTGTAAAGTTTAGCCATAATGTTGAGATGTGAAGGTGGTTTCAAAGGGAGCCCTTCATTTGCTTGGAAAGAAATCACGATTAGATTTTTAATGCCATTTCTTTGTCAGCTCCTCTCTGACCTCAGGCCTTTAAGTTACCTGGGGTATTTCTGTGCTCCCACCTGACTTTCTCACTGGACCACTTTTAAAGTCAGGGGGATTATTTCAGAGTTTAGAGTAAGCGGCTCGGGGATCCCAGCCTCTCTGCGGTTGAACTGCAGGGTAAGATTTCCTTCCTCTAAGTTTATCTTCAAAATGTGTGTGTTTTATAAGTGTATGAGCTAGCTCTTCATAGCAGCGTGAGATAAAGTGGATGACTTGAATACCTGATTTTTAATTTTATTTTTTTAAAATAACCATTTCAGTATTATGTTTTTATCTCCAAACAGTTCTAAAAAAAAAACTGGCTGAGGAATGAATGCATGTCTCAGCGTTTGGATTCCAAAGTTAAAATGTTCAACCTACAACTTAACTTTCTTTGTAAAACCTTGTTTGTTTCAATGGATTTGGTGCCAGACGGGATGCTGGTACTGGACTGGACACAGTTTCATACCACAATGTAATCTTCTGTAGTTTTTGTCAGTGTTTTCAAATCAAAGACCTTTGTACATTTTATATTATCTGTTTATTTATAATATATATATATACAAAAAAAGCTGCCTGTCCATGTCCCACTTTTTTATGAAAAATGACAAGATTTGAGTGAAAAAATCCCCATTTGCTCAGATAGCAAACAATTCAGCAAGCGTCCCTGTGCCTGATTTTGTCTGCCATTCGTACTTTCTTACTGCTTTAAGAATCTCCTTTTTCTAGTTCTTAAAAATAAGGGGGGAATCTTGTAGCACCTTGCAAGATTTAATAAACTGATTGCAGCAAAATAGTTTCTTTCCAGAGACTGAGCCAGCAAGGGCCCTCATAGCATCCTTTTGCTGGAGTTGCTCTGGACTCTGGGAACTTAGCCCGACCTTGGTAGGCCTTTCTTTCTTTCCATTCTGGATCCAAACATTTGTTTTGTTTCAAAGGGCCCGGCGGTTGCTTGGCAGTGCAAGGCAATTAGCTAAACCCCAAGGAAGGCAGGGTGGGCTTGGAGGGGGAACAGAGCCCTGCGCTCAGACTGGAGTGGCTGCCATCCTCCGTTTTGGCTCTTTGGGACACAACTTGGCATCTCCTTTGTTTGCATATTTCTGTTCGGTCACCCGCCATGCTCCCTCGCCCATTCAGTGCCAGGGGCAGAAATCCATAAAAAGAAGGTGGGTCTCTCCGGCAAAGTCCAAATCCCCAAGGGACACACTGGATTCTCAAAAGGTGCCTGCCAGTAAATCCTCATCAATTTGAGCGAGATTTTTTTTCCACTTGAATCAAAAGCCTGTCACACTCCGGCAGTCCCGGAGGGCAACAAAACAAACTCCCAGTGTTCCGTAATGGCAGAGTGTTAACTGTGAGGTAAGGAAGCCTCTGATCCGTTCTCCTAGAGAGGCTGTCTGTGAAAGGGAAAACATAGATGGGGCAGCAGGGTGGAAAAAGGGGAATCGATGATTCGGGATGCTGGAGCAGCAGCACCAGGGCTTAAAGATCGGTGAGGATGATGGAAAGCTTTTAAAAGGATCCCTGGTATACACCAGTTCTTTAGAGGGGGGCTTTCCTCCCAGAGAGTAGAATTGAGATTGGTTCAGGACAGGCATGTCCTATGGATTTCACCCTTCCACAATGTGGTGATAGCTGCTAGTCGAGAAGCACCTCACTGAAACTAACTTGTAGAGAATTCTATTTATGGCAATGTGGAGCCTCCCTGTTCAGGAGAAGGCTATTACTGAATAACCAGATGCAAGAACCAAAGAAGCCTGCGGCTTGCATACCCTCTTTGGAAAATTCCAAGAAATGTCCGGTTGGATGTTGCAGGGAATATCATACTGGGACAGATGGACATTTCCCTCTGATCTAATGGATCTCATCTGAAGAATGTAAGACATATGCTGGTATGTTGTCTTTCCAGGAATTTATCCAGAAGGGCTTACTTAGTAGAATATTGAGAAAGAGTTAGATATATGTTATGTGAAAGTTAATTTTATAGTCAGGGCCAGCCCTACCATTAGGCAGCATGAGACAATCACGATAGCAGATTCTGGGAGGCAGCAACAGCAGCCTTCTTTTGACTCGTCCTCTTGAATTCTTCAGCTGTCCCTTCTGATGGATAAAAGAGCTATGTGTGCCACCTGACCTACGCTGGGGGCCCCAAATTGGCTGGCTATGTTGGAGGACCCTGTCTCTGGAAGGTTCAGGTATATACCAAGGGCCAATCCAGGCATCATAGGAGCACAGGATACTGCTTTATAATGAACCAGATCTGCTTAGCCCACTATTATTATCTTGGACTGGCGCCAGTTTTCCAGGGTTTCATGGCAGGAGATCTCTAGGATTCCCTGGGCGTCTCCCAGCCATGTTCTAACCAGGCCTGGCCCTGCTTAGCTTCTGAAATCTGCTGGTATGTTTAGTCTGGCATGGTAGTATACCATCTTCCCTTTCTCCTCTGGCCACACAACATCTTGGGCCAGCCTAGCAGATACTGTTATTCTGGGGAGCCTCCGGTTGCCCTCCCTATGTTATTGGACTGTACCTCCCACTATCAGCTAGGCTGGCTCAGGTTGATGGGAGCTGCAGTCTGCCAAGGCCCAGGTGGCAACAGTGATGGTGAAAACCTATTCCATCAGGAATTGGTGAATCTTTTAAGGTGCCCCAAGACTTTGAGTTGCTTCTGTTACCCTGGGGTAGCCCAGCTAGCCCTTTGGAAATGGCATCTCCTAATGGAATGTGGTTCCACCTTAAGGCTGTTGCCGTTCTCTGCAGCAGCAGCAACAAAATAAAAAAGAGGGGGAAAGAGTAATAATAGATGGCATCCTAGGGCAGTAGTTCTAAATAACAGAGAGCAGCAGTCCCCTCTGGCTTTTTAAGCTCTCAATTCTGAACGAAAGCTATAGTTCAGGGACAGAGCACATGCCTTCAGCCAAAAGGTGACTAGGAGCTGTTTTACACTTTACTGTTTATAACACTACGATGCCGCTTTAACTGCTGCGGTTGCACCCTAAGGAATTGTGGGATCTGTAGTCATTAGAGCTCGCTGACTCAGAATTGGAAGTACCCCTCCCTAAACTGCCAATTCCAAGATTCCATGGGGTGCAACCACAGCAGTTAAAGTGGAATCAAAGTGCTATACACAGTTATAGGGTTGGACCCAGGTTCAGTCCCTGGCATCTCTCAGTGAAACAAGTAGCAAGTGATGGGGGAGGATGCTCTGCTTATACTGAACAGCCACTGCCAGTCAGATCTAGATGAAGAGGGAGTTTGCAATTCAAAATACAGGGCTCCTGCAATCCAACACACACTAGCTTGAATGAATCTTATTCAGAGCCAGCTCTACTATTAGACAATTGCCTCAGGAAGCAGATGCGAAGAGGGCAGCAGCGACAGCCTCCTGGCTATTACTTCCAGCCCCCATAGCAGTTCTCCTTGCCACACAAAGTTTTTCCTTTCTATACAAAGTGGTGGTGTGGCACCTTATCTTTTGCCTCAGGCAGCAAAATGTCTTGGGGCCAACCTCGCATAAAGTGAGGTGCCTAATGCACTTTTTTGAGTGTGAGCCATTCAAGCTGAATCACTGTTGGCGTAACTCAGGGGGAGGTATTGGGCAGCCCTCCAACGGTGGCCAAACTGCATCTCCCAGCATTCTTCACCATTGGTTATGCTGATGGGAGTTGGAGTCCCACAACCACTGGGGGCATGATTTCCAACCCCAGGCTAAATCTCACTGTTAGTCTCAGCTAGAACAGACCCGCTGTATCAGTTACTGAACAGGAAGAATGGCAAGTCAACTCTTTCTGTAAATCCCACTGATTCAGTGGTCTACCCTAGCTGAGAATGACAAATGCATTTAGAGCTCAGGAATCCAAAAGCTGCGGTCTTATGTTCACGGGTTTGTTTTGTTTTGTTTTTTACTTCCTGTGCTCCTCTCCTGACACTCCCTCTCTGCCACTTTACCTCTCAGTAGCACAAAAGTGGGGACTACACAACTCACATAACTGCGACCTGACTAACGCCAAAGCCGATGATCTCATTGTGTTTCCCTTTCCGCTCCTAATCTCCATCACATGCTCACACCATTAATATATCCTGGATTTAAAAGTTAAATACTGTATTGTCAGTTTCACAATTAGAACTGAAAATATATATATATATCTAGAAACATTCATTTTTTAAAAAAGCCTTTAAAAGTGTACATACTAAAGTCGACCTTTTGAAATGGAGAAAGACCTCTACCCAAATTGTGTTGCTTGGATTACTGCTGTTGTAGGAGGATGGTTTTTATAAGAATGGATTGCCTGGAGGGGGGTTAATTTTGGGAATGGCGAGATTCCTCTCAGCCTGCAATGCTCATGTGCAACATGTTTATCCATGCGCAACTCCACTTGCACCTCTTTGAATACAGATGCTGGGCATCAGACAAAAATATCCAACTGCTTCCATAAGGGAAGACACATCCTTGTGAGACACCAACAGGATTCCAGCCAATAGTTTAAATCCTGTCCCCATCCCCAATTTAAAAAGACCCACTGAATCAATGGGATTTACCTACACATTGGCTCACCGTTTATCAACTGATTCAATGGGTCGGCTCTCGTTGGGATCAACCAGATCGAGGCCAATTTGCCCATACCTTATAGTATGTATAGGATATATCATTGTAGATACGTGGTAGGAATTCTTAATTCTTGGTTTAGCTACTGTAAAGAGAAGTGGATCTTTGCAGAGGGAACAACCACCCTTTGCCTCCTGCCATCGCCAACTCCAGGCAGGGCTAGATGAAAAATGTATGCCCGTTTCAGTTTAAACTCCGCCAAACATTTCATGTTATGGCTTGGCTGTCCCACCCAACAAGACCTAGCAAATGTACTTGAAGCCTGCCTGGGGTAATGAAGGGGAAATGCACTAGTCAGCAGGCAAAGGGAAAAGGAAACAGTAGGTCACGTTTGGGGCAGGATGTTTAAGGCAGCATTTCCCCTTCCTGCACACAGATGTGTTTGTCATGCATCTGCTGTTTGGAATATGCCATGGCCCCCTGAATCAGTGACTAATGATTGCCTTGGGGTGGTGGTTTTCCTCTAATATCACATAGAGGAGCTTACAATAAGATCATAAACACACAGCACCTTCGGGACTTAAGAAACAGGCACATCCCATCAGATATGTGAAATCGGATCCTCATTTGCCAATATTTATCTTCACTTAGAATCACAGAGTTGGAAGAGACTCCAAGGGCCATCAAGTCCAATCCCTTTCTGCCACGCAGGAATACACAATCACAACATTCCGAACGGATGGCCATCCAACCCCTGCTTAAAACTCTCCAAAGAAGGAGACTCCACCACACTTCATCAAAGCAGTGCATTCCACTGTCGGACTGCTCTCACCATCAGGTTGTTCTTCTTAATGTTTAGATGGAATCTTTTTTTCCTGAAGTTTGAAGCCATTGTTCCGTGTCCTAGTCTCTGGAGCAGCAGAAAACAGGTTTGCTCCATCCTCCGTATGACATCCCTTCAAATATTTAAACGTAGGTATCATGTCACCGCCTAACCATCTCTTCTGCAAGCTAAACATACTCAGCTCCCTGAGCAACTCCTCCTGGGGCTTCATGGTTTCCAGGCCTTCTACCATTGTGGTCACCCTCCTCTGGGCACGTTCCAGCTTCCCGATTTCATGAACTGTAGGATGTCGCATCAGATGTATGGAATCTGACTCTCAGTTGCCATTATTTCTCCTCACATGCCCATCTGATCACTTTTCCTTTCTCCTGCTTTCCCCTTTTTTCAAAACTTTACTTCCTCCTCCCCTGGGATGGATCCACACTACAGCACTGTAGCAGTTTGTCCTGGCTCCATCCTATAGAATCCTGGGGTCTGTAGGTTATCATCTGACCTAGAATCCTAGAGAGTTCAGGTTCAGCGAGTTAAGGAGAGCTCTGATGACTTCACCAAAATACAAAGTCCAGGATTATCCAGGAGGATGCAAAGGCAGTTGCAGGGTTATCAAGACTGCTATACTGGCATCTCCTGCTTATCTGTCAGAAAGTGGAACGGGTTGAAAAGCAGAACCCAGGCTTTCATCAGTTCTCCTCTTGCCTTCTTCCTGGAGGGAACATGCAGTCAAACTTGGTTACGGACCTCTCCAGATCTTCGTGCCCAAGCTCTCATTTCCATTCAAGTGGTAGGGCTCACATGCTACTCATGTTCCCACCCCAGTTTTAGCCCTACGCCTATTCAGGCAGGTGCCCAAATAAGAGCTCATCTAGCCTTCGTTTTTAGCTCCGGGTGGAAATTTGGCTTGCTTTCCTTTGCAAGAACACAAGGCCTGAATCTGGTTCATGTGCAGGAAGGAACACTAGGGGATCAGAAAGACAGGAAAGCTGGGCACGCCGTAAACAAGATGCTGAAATGTCACAGGACAGTGCGAGCTGCTCGGCTGATTCCCTGCAGAAGGCCACTTTCGGAGCTGAACGGGGGAGGGAATGGCTTTGGGTAGCCGAGCAACCTGATAGCCTTCCCAGTTGCCATAGGGAATTTTCCCCATGACGTCCTGCCTGATAATGCCCCATAACGGAAAACTGTAGTAAGGGGTGGAAGAGTGCCAGGGCTTGGAAAGTTACTTTTGGGACTCTGGGAATTTCTTCAGACAGCACGGTTGGGAAATTCTGTGAGTGGCAGTCCAAAAAAAGGTAACTTTTCCAAGCACAGAAGCTATCAAAGAGGTAGAGAAACCTCTTTAGCCTGTGGGAGAGTTATGAAGAAGATGCCTCCAAGGACCGTTTGTCAGGATTTGGTTTCCTTTGAAGCAGGAATAGATTATGTGTATGGAAGGGCTGGCGTGGTGGGGTTTTGAGAAACTCTTTTCAATAATACCCCTAGTACAAATCCAACAACAAATAAAATCAAGTGAGTTGCACTAAAATAAAATTAAAAATAGAGGTATTCAGCACAAACAATGGAAATAATCCAATCAGCAGAGAATGGCCTTCAGTGCACAGGCATACCTCAACTAACATACCCCTGACAAAGAAGCTACAAGTCTTTTCTCCTCCTCCCTGACCCTCTTTTTCTTCCTTGTCCTCTGTCTAGTTGCAAGTTTTTAGCAGCATTAGCACTGAGGGGATAGTGAAGGAGGGCTGGAGAAAGACAGACTTTTAGTGTCAGAAAGGCAGACTTTTAGTGTGGGAGGGCTAGTGTGTTCTTCTGTCTTATATGTTTGTTCAACACACTGAAAGGACATTTGGATCAGGCTTTACATTAAAGAATTCTGAGCTCAAATACTGGTTGTAAAGGACCAGAACCAGACAGAGCTCATGACCCCTTCCACACAAAAAATCTACCGCTGGTTACTCTAAGCTAGAGAAGGATCTCCAGATGTTTTGGCCTTCCAGATGTTTCGGGTGTCAAGATCTAGAAGTCCCGGCCAGCATGAGCGGTGGTACGAGATGGGGGGAGTTGTAGTCCAAAACATCTGGGCAGCCATCGATTCCGCCATCACTCACCTAAACATTTTATATCAGTGATACAATTGGAGGCGTTTGAGGGCTATTTTGTCGCTGCTATGGTTTAAAAATGTCAGCATCAAGAATCTGTGTAAATCTGCTGCAAATCCACTAGGGAACTATCATCAGATCCTGATCAACCTTCTATCTACCCCTCATGTAAACCCCACAATGGTGTTTGACTGTCGTATGTAAACTGGAGGGAATAAGAGACAGAAAATGAAGATAGAAGATGGCTGTCCTCAACCCAAAACCCTCCAGTTGTTTGGATTACAGCTCCTATCATCCCTGACCATGGGCCACACTTGTTGGGGCTGGTTGGTCTCTTAGCCTCAAACATTGGGAGGGCACCAGATTAGAGAAGA
Organism: Iguana delicatissima; assembly: GCA_948472985.1. Lineage (NCBI taxonomy): Eukaryota > Metazoa > Chordata > Lepidosauria > Squamata > Iguanidae > Iguana > Iguana delicatissima. Next base: position 1,211,563 of record CAOKZL010000719.1, on the reverse strand, counting down.
TCAATGTAAACAAATTCAGAATACGACACAGAGGGGTAGAACTTGGCAGTAGCTACCAGAGAAATAATAGCAGGAAGTACGGCAAGGAGAAATCGGTCTAATCATTTGTCAAGCCTTGCTTGTTCATTGCTGTCTTCTCATCTGAGATAACAGCTCAGTTTATTTGTATTATGAAATGAAAGATTGCTATTGTTGTCCTCATAATGGGCTATAGCGGGTGGATAGGGGTAAAGGTTATTTCTGGCAAACACAACAGATATCCTACATGGAGTAAAAGAAGGGGGTAGCTTCGACAGGATATCCAGCAGGAGGACCCCCCTCTCAAAAGAGGCCTTCAAACAAGGCCTTTACCAAGTTAGAAACACTGGGATGTCAAGATCGGAGCGTCAGGCTGGAACCTGGGAGTGAATGGCCAGCTAATACAAAGACACTAAAAGCCTAAAACAGCCTTTTGCAACCTTGGGGGAAATGCCAAGGATTAGTCCCCCGACTAGACCAGAGCCACTGAAATACATGGGATTTATCTGAGTCCTGTTCATTTCATAAATTCCACTTCTTGTTATTGGTGGCGTCATTCAGTTTTAACGTCAATCTTTTGCATGTTTTGACTGTATTTGTAAGTTGCCGTGAGTCCCAGTTCTGAGAAAATGGCAGGATAGAAATAATGAAAATCGTAATGATAATTGCCTTGAGTCCAGTTGGCACTTATGTTGAACTCAGTCTCCGATACCCACCAGAAGCATTAGACTAGAACCGGATCAACTCCAATGGTTGGGGCAATGGGAGCAGTAGTCCAACACATCTGGACAACAGGGGTGAGTCGAGGGAGAGATTAGTCCAAAGGGCCATGGCGCTAAGAGTCAGAGCTGCCCTCCGGTTCTTGTCAAGCTTAAATTTGTGGAGTTTACCTTTGTTTATCATGGCCCACTTTCCATGTGGGTTTCAACAAGAGCGAAACTTGGTCAGGATCAAATCCCACCATTGGGCTTGGCCTTCAAGTTGACTCTGTCTTATGGCAATCTTATCTTAGATTTGTTCGCTGGGGGGGGGGGATTGCCGTTCCCTTCCTCTGAGACTGAGAGAGTGTGATTTATCCAAGGTCACCTAGTGGGTTTCCACATCAGAGCAAAGATTCAAACCCTGGCCTCCCAGAGTCCTAGGCCAACATTCAAACTACCCTGTACTGGCTCTTTGGATCATATCCTATTCCTATTAAACACACAAAACCATCGCCGCCACCAAATGCCTCTGCCTAGTTATAAAAAGAAAAGCTTCTTTCCACTATTTAACGCCATGGAATTCACGCTCTTTTTAGTCAGTCACTCGCAGCGTGTCTGCAGAAAGCCAGAGACACCTGCCATTGAATTGGAAGGAATTAAGGGAGACAGATAGTGTTTGGTTTGTTTTCATTGGATCAAATGCAAAAAAAAAGGAGCAGAAGGAAGCAGGGAGGGAGGGGGAAAGAACAAAGAAAAAAAGGAGGGGACACATAACCAAGTGTTAACCCACTGGAAAACCCTGTCCCAGGGTCTCCAATTTTGATATTAAAATATGATTCCATGTGCCTGAGAGGCTGCCCGGATGGGCACGTAGGTGGCAACGGTCGAACGATCAAAAACCAGGTCAGGCCAGTAAAATCGCTCGTCACGTAGCCCCAGGAGACCTCAAGCTGTGCAAACCTACGGTAGACAAGGGGTCCTCAGCCCTTGAGAAGCCGACTTGAGGGGATTAGTGTGTTTGCCCTAAGTTGAGCACCGATAGCAACAAAATCCTACTAGTTACATAAAGTCACATCACAACCCAATGCAGCCGAAGATCCTGAGACTTTGGCTACACCTTGTAATCTCATCATGCAAAGGAAGTTACCATTGTGGAGCTTCTTTCTCGATGCAATGCTCATTGTTCTCCCCGGGAAAGCATTAGCCCTCCAGGTACTTTTTCCCCTAGAGATAGTCCCAATTTTTGAGCGGTTCTCTGGATCACTCCCGGTCATCCCAGCAGACCATTTCTCTGTCCGTTCAGTAATCCCCTCAGCTCTCTCCATGCTGAGGTCCACTTCTTCGCTGTTTTCCCCAGACCAAGGACTTCAGGAAAAGGTGTAGTATTACCCCAGCTACAACCTCTTCAATATTCCCCCTATCCAGTTTCCTCTCTTTTGCTTCTTAATAGGTCTTGAGTGAGTGTGTGAGTGATTGCGTTGATGCATGAGACTTTCATTCAATAAAATAATTTATTAGACATTTTTGTTTGGTTTTTGGCTTGGCCTGACCCTGTAAAAACTGGATAAAAGACCCCGCTAGGTTACCCTGCCTCTCACCTTGCTATTGCTCGTGCTCTGGCTAGTTTCCATTCCCCATCACATGGAGCACATTGAGGTGTCCTCCAAGGGACCCCAGAAATCAGGGTAACACAAGGGTAGTGGTGGTGGTGGTGGTGGTTGTTGTTGTTGTTGTGTGCTTTCAAGTTGTTTCTCACTTACGGCAACCCTATCATGGAGCTTTCTGGGGCTGAGAGTATGTGACATGTTCAGGTTCACTCAGTGGGTTTCCACGGCTGAGCAAAGGGGAACTGAGACCTGGTTTCCAGGGTTGTTGTCCAATACTCAAATCGCTATGCCACACAAGAATGCAACCACCCAAAATGCTAATTCCCATCTACTCTGGCAATCTTGATCTCTCACTGATCTCAGCAGAAGATAGCTATGATGGCACCTGTTTCTAAAACTGCTGAGCTAATAAAACTGCAGAATTAGAACGTATTCTATGGGCAGCCTGCTCCAAGCTTCCACCAGTATAAAGATCAACCACTAAAGGTCCCCTGAGAAGTGACCCTTTTAAACCTCTGTTTAAAGACTTCCAATGTAGAATAGTGGGAGCCCATTCCACAGTTGATCAGCTCTTACTCTCAGGAAGGTCTGCCTAATGTTTAGTTGCAATCTCTGGTGTTGTGGAGGTCAAAATAGGAGTGCACGTGCAATGCCGGTTATTTCTCAGTCCTAGAAATATGCACCTTACTGTCAATGGGAGAGGGGAAAGCCTTTTCAGAGAAGGAGTGATGCATGAATCCAACAAATTCTAACATTTATGTCAGCGGGTGAAGTCCTCTCCTCTGCTTTGTCATCTGCAAAGTGTTCATAGAACCATAGAGTTGGAAGAGACCCCAAAGGCCATGGAGTCCAGCCCCTTGACATATAGGAATACACCGTCAAAGCATTCCCAACAGATGGCCATCCAGCCTCTGTTTAGAAACCTCCAGAGAAGGAGACTCCACCGCACTCCATTGAGGCAGCAGCAGATTCCACTGCCAGATAGCTCTGACCGTCAGGAGGTTCTTCCTAATGTTTAGATGGAATCTCTTTTCCTGAAGTTTGAAGCTATTGCTCTGTGTCCCAGTCTCTTTCCAGAGACTGCTGTTTCCAGATTTCCCCCCACACTAGCAGATTTGGGGCAAAAAATCATAGATGTGAAATAAAACATTTTTTTCCCTGCAAGGTGTGCTAATACAAAGCTGCTTGTACGGAGCAACGTGTTTCTTCTCCCGTCCCTTCTATTTACATTTCTGTTGTCATCATCCAACGGTTTCACAAGTAACCCAACAGTTTCAGCAAGTATTTATGTCAATGTCTCCCATCTGTTTTGTGGGGAGTTCTCTCCAGCTAGCTACAGATTGCACTGAAACAAGGCAGCCCACCCTTGGAAGGATGCTGCCCTTTAGAACAGGGAGCATCGAGTACCAGGGGATTTTAGGGCAGATGTTGAGGATTTCCCCAGTGATAAGTTTCTCTGTTGTTGCAGAAAAAGAAAGAGAAAGGGGGTGTTTTCATTTAGTTTTGGCTGCAACCTTGCTCACCTGGCATGTGGCCCCCAACAGATTGCCCAGTTACTGTTACCATGTTGTGGTAACAACGTGATCCACCAAAACCCAAAGCCGCAAAAGATCTAGGCAAGCTTCCGAGAGCTCCAGGCCCCCTTTTCAGACATGGGGTTACATAAAGCAGTTAAGGGAAGAGCGAGAGAGGACCGTACAAATGACTTGAGCTTCAAGTCACATCATAGTCCGTTTGTTTTCTCTTCAGATGGGCTGGCCAGGTATGATTGTTTTGCTCCCAAAAGGCCCTAGGCTTTCTGCGAGCAGGAAAAGCAATAAAAAGCAATTAACTTGGGTTCTCCCATTTCGAAAAAACAAACAAACCGCCTCCTCTGAAAACTCTGTCTCTTAAAAAGAAAAAAAAAGTCAGGAAAGCAAGGGGAAAGCCCCAAATATCCTGTAACTAGCAAAGTTTGCTTGGATGAAGAGAATGAAGCACTAAGCGCAGCTGTAAAAACTACCATCTCTCAATATGTTTGTCCAGATCGGATTAGCCATCTGCCCCCTTTAAAATGCTCCGTAGAAGTGGGAGTATTTTTACAAGCAGGGCTTTTACACCAAAATCCAGGAGCCCAGATTAAGCTTAAGTCACTGCTCTTGATGTGGCCACCGTTGATTCAGCCTAGGATTGGCTTGGTGTTTTGGGCCACCTTATTTTGAGAACTGGAAACTTCACACTTTTTTTTTTTTTTTGTGGAGAAGCATTATCCCACCCCACCCGTCCTCCGAAAGAATTTACACTAATTAATCTGATCTTTGCCTCATTTCTTTTAGTCTGCCAAATTACAAGCGGCAATGATGGAACTCCACCGCTTTGCAAATGACAGGAGTCCAGCCTGCAACCAAGGAAAAGGCTCCCTCCCTTGCTAAATTTGCATTGTCTTCCTCGCACTTAATGCTTCTTAATGTTTCCTGTTGGCAAATGCTGGATTCTGGAGTGCCAGAACTTTTTAAGGCTGTGCTGCATTTGAACTTTCCACTCTGGAATCAACGTTTTGACCAGATTCCAAGTATAATTCTTGGGAAGCTTGAAATTGGTAACCCATAAGAGCAAGTTTTCATCCAGTTTTTCATGGGAAATAGTCAACTTTCACAGGTCACAACTGGCAGCAGCGGAAGAAGAAACTCAAGCATCTTTCGAGAATGAGGCAGGTTTCCTTTCCTATGCTTCATAGACTGTGATATTGTTTGCAATTTCTTTGCAGTTCTGAAGTGGGTTTCCTAGTACTTTCCAGATCTCAGGGCTTGACACGGAATTTCCCATTGTTAAGGGTCATTTCCAGGCAGGAGACAAGAGTGCAAAGCTTCCAGTCTTGGTATGCTTAGTTCCAAGGAAGAGGAAAGGAAATGTGCAAATCTCCGTCTCAGCTAACAGAGCAGCGGCTTGCTACAGTTTGCAAGGCTTAAGTGATTTATTACTGCAACTTGCAAAGACTTTCTGGATCTCCTCTGCTCAACAGGAAGGCCTCTCCTGGCCATAAATTGGCCCAAAAACATGGCAAAAAATGCCTCCCCCATACTTCCTAGTATGGAGGCTTTCCCTCACATTTGGCACCTAATGGACAATGTGACGTAGAAAAATATCTTCATTCAGAAAATCTCCAAACCTCATACCTGAAGGAAAAAGGTTGGCCCACTCAACGTTTGGGATTTCAGCTCCCAGAAGCCCCTGCCCAAATGACCAATGTTAAGGGACTATGGGAGTTGCAGTCCAAAACTTCTGGAGAATGTACACCCAAAGTACTCTACCCTCGTCTTAAAGCAGTGGTTGGCATTTTGTGGCCTTCTCAGATGTTGCTGAAGGACACCTCCCAGCAATGTTCCCCACTGGCTACGCTGGTTAGGGCTGCTGGGAGTTGCAGTCCAACCATATCTGGAGGACTGTACAGTCCCCACACCTTAAAGCCTCTTTCTGATGAAGCAAATAAGTGGAATTAGCATCACACCTGAGCCAGCCCTTCTCCAAATGTCAGCATCTTCACTTTTCCACTGCCTGGGCAACTGGATGCTGTATATCAAGTGCCTGCTTGATTTTTCTTTGGTCTTTCTAGGCTGTAAAGTTCCACAGGCTTTGGTGGGATATGGCTTTGTGCAACAAAAGGAATTCTCCAGAATAACATCACATTCACGTAGCAAAAGAGGTTGTGATTCCTTTACTCGAGTCGCTTGGGATTCACGCTGGCAGGTCTGTGTTATCTATAAAGCCAATTTATAAACAGTGCAGTCATTATATAAAAACACGCACACTCACCAGACTATGGTAGAGATTAGAGAGAAGCCAGAAATCCTTTATTCATGGCCTACACAGCATCTGATAAGCATGGCTAGACTAATGTAAGAGGCCGTATTGATAAAGAGTTCAAAACACACACACATAGAAACACGCTAGACAGGATTTCAGCCTCTCTCATTGAGGAACCCAAATCCACTTTCTGGATTTTTTTTTTTTTTTTTACTCAGTCAACCATCCCACTGAAAAGCTTTTTCTTAAAGGAAAATGACAACTATTAGTTGTTATTTTTTAAAAAATGTCTATATTACTTTTTGAGGCCAAGGCTCCACAAGGCATTTCACTGATTAAAAAAAGGACTATAAAATAGAATGTATAGCTGCCCTTCAACCTACCCAGGCCACCAAGGTGATGCACAACAGATAAGAGCATTTAAAAGGTGAAATACGCAAATGAAAACTTTTGGAAAAAAACTCAAAGGCTCTTTGAAAATAATTTAAAACCACAGGACATTTAAAACAATCGGACCACTTCCCCTCTCTCCAGCCTGAAGAACCCAAGGCCACGCAAAACACTACAGTCTTAGCTACAAAGTTGTTCACGTGGGAGAGAGAAAAGCACAGAAAGGCAAGCGGCGCAGCTTTGACACGCCAAAGGGGAGCACTGTTCCCACATCTCCGCCCTCCGTGGTCAAAGGCATTGCTAAGCATGGGTGGGTCTCTTTTAGTGACACTACTCAAAAATGGAACTTCACAGGAAAACCAACTTTCCTTCCTCTTTTTTTTTGGCAGCAGGTGAGACCAAGAGCAACGCGGTATCCCAGGAAAGGACACCAAATGCCAGTGCATGATATGCATCTGTGACGCAGCTGCATTTGGAAGTCGTCTGGACGCAGAGCATTCTGTTTCCTGGAACCATATTTTATTGAGCTATTCTGTGCTTGTGCCAAAGACTGTACGTACTGATAACTGGAGGCAGTGAAGTTAGGACTAGGAAAAGCTGGAGAATTCTGTGCGTTGTCGATTAAAAAAAAAAATCCACGCTCAGGAAAAATGTATCTGGAAGACAGAAGACCAGCTCAGGACAGAAGATTCACATGCATGACCTTCAGTTACGTTGTTCAGGATTGAATTTTTCCCACAAGCACATCCCAGGCTTTTTCTTTTGCAGCACCTTGAGTCTGAAACTCCCTCCCGAAGGTCAGGCAGGCTGCTTCCTTGCTTGGCTTCTGCTAGGTGGTCACAGCTTTGGTTTTTACAATTGTTTTTTTCAAGTTGCTTTTCAACTGTTTTTAAATGATAGTCCCGAATCCTGTTGGTAGTCCCAGCTAAAGGAGAACCATTACATCAATGGGATTTGCCTAAATGTTCACTGAGTCAATGGGTCTAACTTGAGTCAGGACTACAAACAGCATTCACACCAATGTTATTAAATGTACCTTTATTGTATGTGGCTTTGGAGGCCCCCGGTGGGCAGAATAATGTGGATAAGTCACTTTCAGTCATGCTTTCAGGACAGATTTTTCTTCAGTTCATTGGAGTTGGATCCATGGCTTCATCAGCACAAATCATCTTGTGCAGAAAGGATTACCCACCTCGTCCACCCTAAAAAACCAGGTGACTCTCTGGAAAGGCCTGGGGATGTGGAGATGGGAGGCTGCTGTGACTGTGTGTTCTGTATGCTCACACCCATTCGTAAGTAATCCGTGAAAATCACATAGAAAGGGGCCAGATTCTCAATGGCTCAATTGGTCCCATACTTCCAGCCCCCTCATTGGCTTGGGGCCCAGTGCTGAAGGAAACTGTCATCTCTCGCTACCTCTTCTCCCTCACTTGCCTCCCCAATCTTCCCGTGTTTCTCTTATTCTCTGTATTTTGTGTGTAACATGAGCAACCAAGGAGCACCCAAGCTTTTGTGGGCTGGAGTTTAGGCTGCTTGACTCAACCAAGTTTGTAGGACTGAAAAGAGGTTGCGGTGTGACAATTTTTGGGCTGCTGTCTCTGGTGTTGTGCAACACATGTTCTGCTTATGGCTCTCCTTCCTGTGCCGCTCTGTGCCATAGAGTAAATAAAATAATAAAATGAAGGCCATGGTATGGGAACTGCTTCGAACTGTCTTAATCCAGCCAGCCAGGGTAGAAACATTTTGTACACAAGGTCCTTGTCTGATTTCCAGAAATGAGTCTCTGTTTAGCAACAGTATAATTTAGTTTGATTGACCATCTCACCATGTGCTGTGAAATGCTTTAGTTTAACATTGGTGCAGTACAGGATGATTTCATAGCTCTTGCCCCCCTTCCATCCAGCCCTAACTTTAAATCCTAACATGACTGTAAATAATTAAGAATTGCTTCTCACAGGGTGTTATTACAGTAAACAAATATTATGCTGGGAGAAAAATATCTTGCAGCTCCAACATAATCCTTTGGGAATGTCTCTCTGCCTTCAGACACTGTAAAATGGAATGCAGAGACATAATAGGGCATAAGCTGATTTGTTCCTGCCTTAACTATTTTATTTTCAAAATTCCAGCAGCAGCCAAAACTCCCAATATGAACCTACAGCTAGAAAGCACACTAATCTTTCCACAAAGGAGAGTTTAGAATTTTCAACCTGCCTCCTGTGGCTAGTGGAGCTCAGCATGCAGAAATCAAGGTCCTGCTTTATATTTGATGGGAGGCTTCACAGCAGCAGGGTGAAATACCAATTCCTTCAACTTCCGCTAGAGGGCTCAGATATTCCAGTATCCTACCCCTTCCTCCACCTAAATACTATGCAAGGAAGGAACCTTTTAAAAGAATGATAACCTATTTGTTTCATTTTTTTAAAAGGTACATTATGTTGTTCCACATGGAAATTTCCAAACAATACCTTTCTGGGGTAGTTTCCAGCTCTCTCTCGCTTCACGGGGCAAAGCATTACAAATAGTCGGGGCGGAGGTATATGGGAGAGCCGATGTGAGCTTCATATTACGAAGTCTGCTTGGTCATAATCCTACAAGGAGGCTGTGCTACAGAGGCAAGCAATTTGACAAATAAAGGGCCATTTTAATTGTCCTAGAATCTACCATGGGCCTCACCCCATGGAACTGTTGGAATAAAGTAATATGGAATGGCTGGCTTCCCTCCTCTGTGAAGCTGTGTGTTCCACAGATCATGAAATACTAGTTGTATAAGATGGTCAATTAAAAGACTTAAAAGATTCTGACCCATTTATTAAGGACCTGATGGGTGAGTACCTAGACAGGGCTATATTGGTACTGGACATGAAATAAAACATTTATTTGATTAAATTTTTCAGTTACAAAACTTGGATTGGCTGCATCTAAAAAAACTCCCATCATTATAAAACAGGTTTATACACGGTCTATACAAAATCAGAGTAGACATAAAATAACTGCCAACATTCACACATTTCATATACACAAAGTAAAACTCGCAGATGAAAAGGTAGCACAACCCTACAAGAAAGGGAGGGAAAATGTTTAAATACAAGACATCCCAGTACAGAATGCATTATAAATTCTAACTGGTTCTAAAAAACGTTCAATTTTTAAAAACAAAATCTTCAAAACCACATCACGATCAGGACAAAGAGAGATAAGCGCATCCAGGAATTTGCTCCTGTCTTCCATTTTCAATTCAGTTACTAAAATAATAAAAGAAATAGCTGTTAGAGTCAACAGTGGAGGAACAACAACTCACCACAGTGTAACTGGCATGTTCACCATGTCTATACACCAGCCCATACAGGGACAACTTCCTTAACCAGCTGTCTGCTAATACTTTGCACTGTTAAGAATTGGATTCTGAAGTTAAAAGTGGTTTACCACTGCAGACACACTGTGCCTATCCTACCACCCGTCTACAGTAAATGTCCCAACTGAAAGGCTCTGCAGGCCACACATTTTGGTGGCACTCGATTTAATTCTTCTTTCATACTTGCAAGGAACAACTTGGCCTTGCTATCAAGTGATAAGCATACATGTGCAAACAAGCCCTTAGGCCTCTTCAGAGACAAGGTCTCTGTCATCCCAGCTTTCTCCTGCCCAGTCCCTGATCAAAGGGGAAAAAATGGTGGAACAGGAGAAAGGATGAAACATTTGTCTTAAAAAAAGAAGGAAATCTTAAGCTAATATCCCCTACTATTAATAAAAGCAGCCAGGTAACCTGATACTGCATTGAGGGCAGAACTAAGACTGCAGCCCTTCCATCTCAAGCAACATATCTGTTGCATCTGCTCTTTAGTGCATCTCAAAGAGTAGATTTCACCCTTAGCCCCTGATCCATCTTGCCTGTCTCAGTGATGGCAGACAGCTAGGGGAGCTCCTTTTCAAATATTTGCACACTCAGGAAAACACTGATGCTTGCATCCAGCAATTTCCAATATGTCCTCTCTTTAAGAAAGAAAAAATCCAAAGAATATAGGACACATGGAACAATTTCAAAGCTGCTGACATACCAGCTCATACAGAACACACGGGGAAAGTGCAGTAAGTTTACTTACTAGACATTTCAAAATGGTTATGCAAAGTCCGAGAATTAGTGTTCTCTGCAGCTTTTTCAAACGCTCTTCCAAAAAAACTAGAAGGAAAACATGCAGACAAGTCTTTTAGCATTCCCCTAGGGAACAGAGGTGGGTAAAATGCAGCCCTGCCCCATGGCTGCTTTTGTGGTCCCCCAACTACTTTGGGCCTCCCATCCACAAAACAAGTGAGTTGTCTCTTCTGGAGCTTCTAGGAGTGATGATTCACCTTCTAAACCAGTCACAGACTCCCCACTACACTGTTTAACGTAAAGAAATACACTTTTTTTTTTTTAGACAGTCTACAAAGACTTCAGATGCCTAACTTCTCTAGGCCAGGAATTCCAAAGCTGTATCCAGTGGGACTTTGTGTAAATAGTAGAAAATGCACCAGATTTGTGCTAATCCCCTCCATGACACTTCCTGTATCCTTCCTGAGAGTCCCCCCAAACCCAAGGAGCAGCTTTTCAGAGGACATGGAGTAGGTTGGACTAAGAAAAACAGCCTGCTCTGCCTTGCTGAAGCAGCATTGTGTTCCCATTAGTGCAAAGCTCATACTGGGTGACAACCAAAATTAAAGCACTAGATCTGTGCAGCTATACAAAATTGAGGAAATGATTTGTTATACTAGCCTTCCTCTTCCTCTCCACAACACGCACTTGTCACACCTAACTTCACCTTCACAACGATCTTTTCAGGTAGGTTAGGCTAAAAGAGTAACAGTCCAAGGCCACCCAGTAAGTTTCATAGCAAAGCAGGGATTAGGACTTGAGTTTCTTTGGTTCAAGTCCACTCCAGCTACTACTTCCAACCAGTTCTCAGCACGAGCATAAAATAAGGTGTAGACTTTGCTGATTTCATTCCATCCGCAGAATCTGAGATTCTCTCTCCCACTGAGGCATGCATATAGATACACTCTTTAAACAAACATTGCCCATGCCGGACAGACTGCTCAGTTTAACCCACTATCTCATCTCAAGGAATCAGCAAAAAACCAAAACAAAAACCTTACTTTTTTTTGTCTGAGCTTTCAGTGTGAGGCGGAATCCCCACCATGATTACCGTCCCTTGCTCCAGATCCATTGGTGCTGCCATAACCATTGGCAGAAGTCTGCAGCGCTTGTTTTTTGTCTGGAAGCCAGAAAAAGCATCTTGATTATACAAAGCTCAAAGACAGAGTCTATGACTTGAAGCCCTGTTTTTTGAAGTACTCCCGAAGAGCGAATTGGAGGATTAAAGTTATCTAAAAAGGATTAAGGATCAAGCCTCCTTCAGACTTTTGGTTTTATTTCAGTCTCCAGACAACAAACTTTCTTCCCAGTAATTAAATGCATTGGGGGAATATTGGGGGAAGGGTATCTTGCAAGTTTGCTTTATATTAGGGCAATGTCTGTGATCGTCTAGAGACCAATTTTTGTCCACCCCCAGCACCATGGGAGCCTACCCACTTTGAAAAAAAGTCACCCCACAAATGCCAATTTGCACCCCCAAATCTGGGACATGCGCGCATGTGTGATCTGCCATTTAAATATAATTCCCCTGGCCTGTTTTAGAACAAAAATAGTGTAAAAAGCAAAAAAGAAACTAGACATGGCTGCATTTTACCCACCTCGCTTTATATTCTCTAGAAATAGCTTAGAAACCTATTCGTTTTGTACATTTATCATTCTTCTCCCCCTTCCGAGAGGATCGAAAGGAAGAAATGCAATGAAACACATGATGCTCAGAAATAAAATTGGCTTGTCTTATTTCTCTTCCAGGACTGCACTTTTTTTAAAAAAAAATGCTGTGGCATTAAATACATCTTTGTATTTAACTTACTGTTTTTAAAAAAATGTAAATCAGGTAAGGGGTGGAGAACTGGTAATTACCAAGGTCACATCAAATTGGGAGGGATATCTCCTCTGTGTCTGTTGTCGTCTTTATAATTAAGCCTTTCCTGTCCTACTCTGTCCCAGAGGAAATCTCCTCCTGGGGAAATGCTATTTTCATTCAGAGACAAAACCCACAAGCACCAAACTGAAGCAGTTTGCATTTCCCCCCCAAACTTCACATTACATGTGAACATATATTTAGCATCACTGCTTGTTTGGTATACCCATATACCCCATTTCATTATAAAACTCACAGCAGCGTGTCACATAGTAAGATGATAAAATGGTGCTATTTAATTAACAACCCTTTTTGGAGATAATATCTATTTTGGTTAAGGATACATAGACATAGAAACAGTAAGTTACTTACAGAACAAATAAAAGACCTCAGTAAGTATTTACTAAGCAGACGTAACGACACTGGCCTGGAAAACAATTTCACATCTGGGGTGCCCTTGAAGAAAAAAAAGAAGATATAATTACTTATTTCTAAGTTTTAAAAAGGCAGTGGCTCCTCTCCTAAACAGGAGGGCCTATCTAAAGCAAAAAAACACTTTTAGATGTGTACTGAATTTCCACACACACACGTATATTTACATACAAGAGTATTTCATTTCCCTGCCACCCAACAACAGATTCTCTTCTTTGAATTTCAAAGGGCTTTGTCAAGCGTAAAGACAGATAAGAATCCAGAACAAGTATGCTAAATGAAGACTAGTATGCTATGCAGCCTCTTGGATCACAACTGCCAGGCCAAGATCCAGTTGAAAGGCAATATACAAGAAACACTACTCTGGCATAACTCTATGAAGAGAACCAAAATGGCCATACCAACTAGAGGGGGACTGAGCTGCAGCTGCGTGTCCTTCTAGGAGTGCTGAGGATTGCTGTGCAACCCAGAGGGACACTCATGAAAGGAGCGCTTAGAAACTACCTTATACAGGTCAGTAAAAAGCCCAACTGCTTGTGGAATTGACCAGTTAAGCAAGCATCAGGCCTCAAGAAGAAATGTAAAGAAACTTGCCAAATCTCCTGTCTCTACTTTTTTAAAAAACTATCCCTTTTACCTCATCTAAGTTTGGCTCTTAAACAGGGAAGGTTAGCTATGGCGTGGGTTGTTCAGACCTTAAATCATTAGCATGGTTTGCTATGACGATTCAAGGGTGTTAAAGTATAATATGGAACTAAGAAATAAGTGCAAGTAAATTTTACCTCCATGAGGTAGCAGTAAAGAAAAGGTCCCTGATTGATTACGAGATTTGTACAGATGCAGCTGGCTACAGTCTGCTGAATGGCACAGAGTTGCTTTTTTGCGAGCTCCAGCCCTTGATGCAACTTGTCCAAGTTACTCCTGAAAGCGGGGGAAAATAAGGAAGTTCTTTAAGTAGAGAAGAAAACAATTCATCTTATCTTGGAGACTTCCTACTTATTATCAATATCTTATTATCAGCATTTGCATTCTAAAATGGAAGACACATGTATGAAAAATAAGTACTCCAACAGCAATTGAATGAGCTTGGGAAAAACATATGCCTTACCTGGAAAGACTATCCAAAGCCTTGATAAAGTTATCAGTTCCACTTTCATCCTTCTCTGTATTTTCCATCAAAGCAGCAACTGCATATACAACATCGCTTGCTAAAAATTTATGTTTAAAACCAAACTGGATGCTGAAGGTTTGCACTCTTAAATCTTTCATTCTGTAAAACAAAATCAAGCCAACAGTGGTAATTTAAAGATTTTTGTTTAATTGCTGTTGCAAACTGTACCATGATGTTAGGCTGAAGTAACCATACCATAATGTTATGCTGAAGCAACCAAGATTTCTAGCATCTGCAATCCTGTAGATGTATACACTCAGATGTAAGTCAGGACGAGTTAATAGAACTACATCCCATGTAAGTAGATTTATGTGCAAAAAGTAAATCTTACTTTGATTGATCTAGGTAAAGACAAAAATCTAGCCATCATTTTGATTAGCACATAATTTCACTGATATCTTTCTGTAACAGTTTTACTAGTTTTCTATACCTTTGTTTACATGTAAAGTTAACTCCGATCATCCTCACCAAAGCAGCTCTTGATGGTATACGGAACATGAACTCTCTTCCAAGATGCCCCCTTTTCCTTTTCCCATTGTTATTTTGGAAAAATTGCTATTCCGCTCCTCTTTTCTACATTCTTAGGCCTCGGCTTCTGCCTCCCTGCCCCTCTCAAAAACTAAAACAGCTCAGCTAGTTGCAACTGAAAACTTCTGTCTTTCCCACCCTGTCTTAGAATCAAGACTCTTCAACCAAATGTTTCCATTAAGTGTGTTACAATATACATAATGTTCTGATATAGTGCTTTTCTAAAGCACTCAAAGTTTCACATCTATTACTTCAGCAGTCACTCCCTCAGCCTAGTAAGGGAGTGTGTTATACTTATCATGTTACAAGTATGCCACAATGAGCATAATGTAATCAATAAAAATTTGCTTAAAGTAATGAGCAGTGAAGTTATATGATACACAACTTGTTAAATGTCCAATGCCCATGTGTAAATAATTGGAACTGTTCAGAGTGGGACAGCTAGAAAAGTGGTTCTCAACCTTCGGATACTTTGGACTTTCACTTTCAGAAGCCCCAGACAGAAATCGCAATGGTCAGAGAGTCTGGGGGCTGAGGTCCAAAACATCTGGAGGGCTAAAGGCTGAAAATCACTGGTGTAGAAGAAATATACAGGGATGTTACTGAGGATGGGTTCCTATTTCATCTCAACATCTTCTAAAGACATCACACACCAGAGTTGAAAAGTACAGACTTCCTAACAAATAAGAAATGTGATTTACCCAAACTTATTTGCAGATTCTTCAATCATCTCCCGTAAGTTCTCTTTCAAGGAAATGTCCATAGAATTGAACTTCTGCTTTACTTGCTTCAAAGGTAATCTAAAAGAAAAAAAAAACCCACAATGAAGGGTAGTATACATGTAGACTGTTAGCAGGATATATATTTTTTTTAACAAGAAAGAGTCTGCCTGCCACCCAAACCAAAGTCACTGCTAATCTCTTTAAGTTCACCACCCAAAGACTTGCTCATTTACAATGGCTTATACTCATCAAAGGAAGGAAGATATCATAGGCTGGTACACTCTAAGAGGCTTACACTGGCGTTACCCCCCCAAGTACACCAGCCTTAGTATATTTAAAGATGTTGTAGAAGGAGGTATGTGGCATCCCCTTTAAACAATGGCTTCATCCCTGGTGGTACAAGGCTACCAGAGACTCCCAAGCACTACTCCATCTCCAACGATTGTCCATGGAGGCATGCCTAGCAGTTGCCTGGCTGCTTTCACGCGCCTGGATAAAAACTGAATTAAATCTATAATGTTCCATTCATTCCCATTTCCCTCTCTTGTCTTTGTTAACTTCCCCTATGACAAACTCCTTGGGATGCAGAATTGTTCTCCTGTATTTTGAGATATGCCATGCATCCAGATGGTACACACTTACACACACTCTTCTGATTAACTCACCCCATATCAGCAAGAAATTCCTGCAGTTTCTTCTGGCCTTGCACAGACCAAAGCTTGAAGCTGGCAGAAGTGTAAGAAGTATTGCACAGGCTTTCATACAGGGACCAGTGCTGATACAGTGCAAGGCACAAGCTAAGGCCAGTAAGGAGAATTAAGAAGAATAATTACAATGAGCTGAATCAAAAAGCCATTATATTCAAGATAAAAATTGTTATCTTTTCTTTTTCACTGTCGTAAAAATAATATAAATGGAACAGACTATAGCAGAACAACATTCTGAATAGATTTTAAAATACTACCAAAGTTGGTTTCAAAGCTTGGCAGTGTTGCCTTGTCATGTAGTGGTTCTACCCATAATTATTCAGGAGGATACTCATATTCAAATGCTATTCTCATGCAGTCAATGGAAAGAGAGTTGTCTTCATCCCCATTGCGATGGCTGTGCCGGGATACGTGACGCTGTAGGGTTCCAATATCTGTTACATACTTCATTCTTTTGGTTAAAAAAAAAAAAGGTACAAAATATTTGCTTCAGTTTCTTTTCCTCAGAACTCTGTTACCAGTTCAAATGCCATTTAGGGAAAGTTGGCAAAAGGTTGCAGTAGAGACTACAAGATTCCCAAAGGTTTCTGACTCCTGTTTGTTTGACATAGCAAAAGCTTTCCTATCTCACCATCTTTTTCTAAATTAGGCTGCTGACAATGAAATGTGGGGGGAGGGTAAATGGGAAGGAAGGCTTTTGGGAAGGATCGTGAGCTCAGTTTCTGGGCTCAGTTCTCTCAGTTTCTGGGCTGAAACCCTATTCCTTAATTCCTAAATTTGCATATGGCTCCCCCTTCTGAACTATTATTTTGCACTTGGCTGGGGTAGCTCAGCACTAAACACAAGCACATATTATTCTCAAAAGCTCTTCTGATTTTACCATAATTGCAAAAATTAACAGGTTTGGTCAGCTATAATAATTATAATAATAATTACTTCAAATATCTGCATCCTACTTTTTTGTAGGTAAGAAATTAAAAAACATCATTTAAAATAGGTTATTTGCTGCTCACTTACTGAGTAATTTTGTCTTGGACCCACTGATCTGTTAGTCCAACAATGGCCCACCTGCAAAAAGAAAAAAGAAAAGAAAGAAAGCAGGGAAGAAGCAGGCATTTGTGGATAATCTCTGACCATGCTGGATAGTGTACAAACATCTAAAGGGCACCAAGAAATCTAAATACTTCAAATAATAGTACTTCAGTTACACAACGTTATGCCCATAAACATTTCCCTACCATTTTCAACCCTGTACGCAAAGGTGCTCTACCTCAATTCAGATCAGCTATCCAGAATCATAGAATCATAGAATCATAGAAATGTAGAGTTGGAAGAGACCACACGGGCCATCCAGTCCAACCCCCTGCTATGCAGGAACACCCTCAAAGCACTCCCGACAGATGGCCCTCCAGCCTCTGCTTAAAAACTTCCAAGGAAGAAGACTCCACTACACTCCGAGGCAGCATCTTCCACGGCCGGACAGCCCTGACCGTCAGGAAGTTCTTCCTGAGGTTCAGGTGGAATCTCCTTTCCTGCAGCTTGAATCCATTGCTCCTTGTCCTGGTCTCTGGAGCAGCAGAAAACAAGCCCTCTCCCTCCTCTACATGGCATCCCTTCAGATATTTAAACATGGCTATCATGTCCCCTCTTAACCTTCTCTTCTGCAGACTAAACATCCCCAGCTCTCTAAGTCTATCCTCATAGGGCATGGCTTCCAGGCCCCTCACCATTTTGGTCGCCCTCCTCTGGACTGTCTACTCTGGTTGGGAGAGGCCCTCCCAATTCTTTCTCATCTCTGTAGTACGGAATTCTTTAAACTGAAAATGTGGGTGGAACCTTCTGTATACAAGGTACATAAACTAGGACATCAGAATGACTTAACCTATGCTGGTGGTGCCTCAAGGATATTTTCTTTTAAATGTACCTTATTAATGCCTCAAACTTCATAACCTTGTGTACACTGAATTTGGCGAGCTCATTATTAAACACATACACTCACTTAGTAATACCAGATAGAGCATGGGTATGCCTGGCCATTATAATAAACTATGGTATATTGTGATAGGAACCTTGGGCTTCTGTATTCCCTCAGTTTCTCCAGCATGATTATGAGCAGAAGACTGGAAAGTTTTGCTTCTGACTTTAACTAAGTGGTTTAGCATCCTAAAACTGCAATTAAGCCTACCTAGGATTTTTTCGAACCAAACCATCTTTGTAACCTATGGTCTGAAGCTGGCTTCTTTCAGACAAACCACAGCTAAGATTAACTACAGTGCTGGTTCAGATGACACAGCAAGCTATGTGTAGGGCTGTGCTTTACAAATTCAGACCCTGCTTTCAAAAGAAACTTTAAGAACTGCTTTACAGATTATCTGGCAGTGGAATCTGCTGCCTCAGAGTGTAGTGGAGTCTCCTTCCTTGGAGGTTTTTAAGCAGAGGCTAGATGGCCATCTGTCGGGAATTCTTTGAGGGTGTTCCTGCATGGCAGTGGGTTGGACTGGATGGCCTGTGTGGTCTCTTCCAACTGTACATTTCTATGATTCTATGATTCTGCACAGGCTGAGAACAAAGAAACCCTGATGGCATTCTTGTTCTTCCGTAGAACAATGGATTCTCTCTACAGGTTGGAGGAGCTCAAGGATCAAGTCAGCAAGGCTGTTATCACAAACAGGGCTACATACCACAGCATATCGTTCAAGTCTTTGGACATCAGCCACGCCAAATCAAAGATCATCATGGCAGACTACAAGAGAAAAGGAAAACTAATTAATAGATGGACTTTCCACGCAAACATTTGAGCACCCCTGCAGGGCCAATACTGCTCCTGCTCCTATCAAGAGTGCTGTAGTCCAGTCTAATCCCAGATGCCTCTATTGCTTCAGAGAGGCAGAGCCACATCTGTGGACTCCAAGAGAGGCTAAGCCGGCTCTCTCACTGTAGTCTTTCATCTGGCGGGCAAAGACCTTTCTATTCAGGCAGGTCTTTGGCAGCTGACCTCGCTTGTTGCGGAAAAGCACTTTTGAAGGGATGAGCGCTCTCTTTGGTTTCACTGGTGTTTCTAAACTGCGTTTTAATTTTTTTTCATGTTTTTATTCATTTGTACTTGTTTTATTTAATCCTAAGCCACTTTTGAGATCTCTTTGCAAGAGAAAAAGTTAATAAAACTCTTCCTGTTTGCACATCCATTGCTACCAAATGCAAATCAGATTTCCCCCTGAAGAACAGCTTATTTCAAATGCTTGCACATTCTAAGAGAACGCGACTTGGGGGGAAAGTTAGCCTTTTCAAACAAGCTGTGATTCAAGAATCAGCACTTGTTTACAAAGATTGGAATATGGAGGTTCCAGAACTCCTTAAGAAGGCTTGACTGTCCCCTCTAGTGTTCTTCTGGCAGCAAGTGAAGACTTTTGTCGTCGTTGTGGCAGAAGGACTGCCTGCCATCACCTCTGCTGCTGCCATCATCATCATCTTCTTTATTTATAACCTGCCTTTTCCCCAAAACTTAGAATCAAGACAGCCTATAAATTAACTTTAATATTAAATAATTTAAAACAAACAACTTTAAAAGGATAAAAAAGCAGTTAAAAACAGGACAATTTAAAACAATACCATAGCCTTTTGAAACTTCTTTCTTGAAACCCCTGCCATTCTACATCTCTGGAAACCAGGGTTCAAATTCTTTCTGGGTCATGAAAACCCACTCGGTGACCTTGGGCAAGTCACACTCTCTCAGCCTCAGAGGAAGGCAAAGGCAAAGCACCTCTGAATAAATCTTGCCAAGAAAACCCTGTGATGAGTTCTCCTTAGGTTGCCATGATTCATACAATCAACAAACATCCTAAACTACACGTGACTAAAACTAACAAAACATAACTAAAAATTGGTCTCTGCCTATGTTGCAAACAGTTCATATTAAGAAATTCTTTCATAATTTTTGACACTAACACTACATACTTACTGAAGTTCCATGGTATTCATACTGCTCATAGTCAAAAAGAATTTCTTGCCTACGAAAGGAAAACAAACCAGTTCTTTTTCACTATTATATATTCAAGATTGAACTGAAAGGTCTTTAAGGTATTTCTAAAATGAAGTGTTGAAAAACACAGCCAGTCCAGTCTAGAGCACTTCAATGTATATAGAGAGTGCTTCTATGGAAAATCAGTCCTGCTTATTTCAGTGAAAATATGGATTCAAAAATGATTGGATTCTGCCCATTATAACAATATCTTATCAGTTGATTAATACCTTAACCACGTCAGAGCAATGAATTTCAACCTCGGAGATTTTTAAGAGATTAAGTGCTTTCAAAATACAGAAGCTGGAATGCAAGCTAGACTGTTTGATTGGGTTTTAATAACCGAAACTTTAACATTTACTAGATCAATAGCGTATGGATTTATTCCCCCCACTTACGGATGATGCACAAACCACATGAACATTGTAGAGCTTGCAATCTCAGTGTTTTTGTGATAAAGAACAGAGAAAGTAGAGAATCTGAAAACACACCTGCGTGCCTCCCATTCCCTTCTTTGTCGTCTCTTCATGGTTCTTTCCACTATTTCCTATACCGAGATGAGGGTGAAAGTAGTAACATGTTATAGAGCATGCAATTGAAACAATAAAGCAAACGTTTTAAATATTTTGAATACATTATTTTGTATTCAATTTGCACTCAAAATATTTTGAATACAAAGGATACAAGCTTCTATAGCCAACAAGAATGAAATATAGGCTTACTTCAGCTGGCATACTGAAAGCAACAATTAGTTTCAGTCCCCAAAGCAATACATGTTAAATATGCAATTGTATAGAGGCATACTTTAGTTAACCAAGCCTCTGACAAGGAACCTCTTTTTTTTTCCAAAGGTTTTCATGCCTGCCCCACCCCCTTTTCCTCATCCACTGTCTTGCAGTAAGGTTTTTAGTCTCATCAGCATTGAGAACATGGCAAAGGAGGGCTGGAGAAACCTGGATTTTCATTGTAAGGTTGTAGCAGCCTGTCTGCAGTAAACAATGTAATGAAGCTGAAGATGGGGAAAAGTAGCATTTTAACATAGCCCACTGCAGCTGTATGTGCCTGCCTACAACAGAAAACCTAAACAGCAGCTCCCTCCAGAATCCCTTACTGAGCATGCATGAAATGAAAAAGGGGGAGAACAGATAAACCTACCTTATCAGTGCCTCCACAAGTATGTAAAAAACAACAACATAGATCTATAAGTTTGGCCACCACAACAGAAATCATAAGAAAGAGGGAGGATGGTGAAAGAAAAAATCATCCCTGGATGCATTCAGGAAGAAGCTTTCAAGTGGTCTCTTGAAGGTTGAAAACGTTTGTTTACTTCTGCAAGGCCTGCTTGAGCTGACTGTACCATTTTACATGTGCATATTTTTAGCATGCTGAAATGTATCAAAGTACTCTTTTTTGTGGTGTAAAAATCGATTCCTATTTTTCCCATGCTGTTTCTGCCTCTGGTAACAAAGTTTCTGCTAAAGAAGTAACACCCAGGAATACACCAACTTTGTTAACTGAGGCGTACCTGTAATGGTCTAAAGCAGTGGTTCTCAACCTGTGGGTCCCCAGATGTTTGTAGACTTCAGCTCCCAGAAGCCCCAGCCACTATGGTCAATGCTCAGGGCTTCTGGGAGCTGAAGTCCAAAAACATCTGGGGACCCACAGGTTGAGAACCACTGGTCTAAAGCAATATTCAAGATTCTGAAAGAACACAGTCTCCTTCTGAATTAAAACTCATCCTTGTACGAGCTGGCTGGTCATCAGGAGAGGCCCTTCTCTCCGTCCTGCTACCACTGCAAGCACAGTTGGTAGGGAAGTGAGAGAGGGCCTTCTCAGTGGCTGCCCCTAGACTCTCAAACTCCCTTTCCAAAGAGCAGAATAGCCCCCTCCTTGTTGTCCTTATAAAAATAATTATTATTGAAGCTTGTGTAACCTGAAGTTGTAAAACAATAAATAACCAGTTTGAGGTACTGCACATAATAAAAAAGTTGCTACCAAATCACAAAAAGGTTATGGTTCTTACTTTTTAACCTGACAGGAAGAAATCATTTTCCTCTAATATTTGGATATAATTTATTTAGACTCTTTCAAGATCTAACCTCTTCAAATCGCCTACGCTTTCCTGAAGGCTCTGATCCGTCACCTTCATTTGCAGAATCCTCATCGCTCTCCTCTTCCTCATCCCTGAAGATATCATCATACGCAGGGATTTCAAGGTCATCAGCCTGCTTAACCAGCAGTTTGATCTAGTAAAATAAAATGTATGATTAAGCGTAGCATTTTTAAAATGACCCAAGTGAAATATGTGAACAAACATGATCTCAGAACTGCACTTCTGCTTTGGTATTTAGATCGCCCAGGAAGCTATAAGATCTTCAGGATTTCTGATACAGGGTATGTGAAAAGGGGAATATTTCACAATTCTTTCCATTGTTAAGTGGTACTTGATTTTTTCCCCCTTAAGTTTCATTGGAAAAATTTTCAGGGATAACAGTAATGCAGAGTAAAAACTTTTTAGAAGACAGCTGGGAGCACTCTGCAGAGCATTTTATTTCATTTATATCCCATCTTTTTACAGTCTTTTCATATCAGAAGTGAGCAAGAAAGAGGATTATCTCTCTCCAGAAGCTGTCACCTTAAAAGTTAGTGTTTCTCTAAGTATACATGTTATTTATTTTCACCTTAAACAGGGTATGCGGTCCTTATTTCCTTACCTTACCAGAAACAACATTACAGAGAATGTCCTGATGTTAAGAGCTTTTTGACAGTGAAAGTGTAGAACTCTCCTTTGTTAGAGCTTTTTAAACAAAGCCTGCACAGTCACCCATCAGGGTGCTGTAGCAGTAGATTTGGACTAGTTAGTCTTTGGACTAGATGAACTTTGAAGTACTGTCCAGCTCTTGTGATCCCAGCTTCTGTCTTTCTATGATTGGGATTGAAAGTATTGCTAGTTAAAGGTTGCAAACAGAAGATATCTGTCACCTCTGAAGGCATAACACTTTATGAAGATTTTCCTTCTTTTTACCTGAAACCTGAAGAGCTCCTGATGGTTGGACAGTGGGTAAACAGCTGGTGTTGGAGGCCTGGAACCCATAGGAGAGCCTATGGAATTTAACTTATGCTAGTTGATTAGAAGAGCCAAAGCTTGGGAAAACTTCTGTTTTGGACAACTCTCAGAATTTCTCAACCAGCACAGCCAACAAATGTGAAGGGATTAATATCTTGCATTGTCTAAAGCAGAATTTACCTGCGTCTCGTTGTAAACATTAACTACGTTGATAGGCCTGTGAGTGTCACAAACAAAGAATATGGCGTCTTCCTCAGGTTGAAGGATATCCAGCAGGTCAATGTTGGCACCACAATTTATCAGAACATAATACTGAAACTATAAACAAACTAGTGAGAGAATCTCAATATACAAAAAGATTTGCCTTTTGTGCTATTCCACATCCAAAATATATTAATAATTCTTCATGGCTTCTCAGAGTTATTCTAAAACCCCAGTTCTTTATATTTCCCTGGAGAAATCATGGCTAAGTATCAGGGATCACACTAAAAATTTAATTTGTATTGTTGACTATTGAAAGGGAGTAATATGCAGATTAACTCTAATATGAACACATGCCTTCTATGCTGCAGGTCTCAGGCTCAATCACCTATTATTTCCAAGTTAGGCTGAGCAAGACAGCTATCTTAATCCCTGGAGAGACATTGCCAGTCAGAGCAGACAATACTGAACTAGATTAACCAAAGGTCTGACTTGATGTAAGTCACCTTCCTTTATCCCTAATACCAGTTTCAATTGTATTTCTAACTCTAGATACGATTGGGCTGTATAGTCAGCCCTCCAAATTCATTAGGATTCAGGAAGTAGGTCCCCCACAAAAGTGGAAAAATCACAAATATTGAAATGAGTATGTGCATCTGTGGGAAGTGCTGAGGCATAGTAGGGAGAACAGACACACAGGGTCCAAACCGATTCAGGAAAAGCAGACGGAAAGGGAGTGGCTTGGCATGGTGGCCCTATGCTTCTTTTCTCTCGCTCATCTCCCTCCTTGGGTGTGTTGGGAGGGAACAGGAGAGGGTTTGTGGTGCTGAGAAATTGGGCTGCAAGCAATCCTTAGCTGGCCAGGGAGTTGCTGGCAGAGGGCTGAAGGAGAAGAGAAGAAGGACCAGAGGTGCACTTTTAAAGGGCTGCATGGCTTGGTCGGAGCCACTGAGAGGGAAGGTTCCTCTGAGAGGGAAGGTTCCCCTGGAAAAGAAGCACCCGAGGTGGGGCAGGCAGGGGCTGGAGAAAGTTTGTGAAAGTCAAACCCACAAATATGGAGGTTTGACTGTATAACTAATCTAATAATAACTAACAATCATATATAGAATAATTTGATTTTAGGTATCATTTAACTTAGGAGGGCTTACTCTGAGGTAATATGATTGTTCCATACTGCAGGCTATCAGAAATGAAACAGTAGTTTTTTAAAGCAGGCTTTTTTACCTGATCTTTGTGTTCAAGAAATGCTGTTTCAAGTTCCTGCCATCCAGATACTGGGACTAGTGTATATTGCACATGATCACAGTGAAATAAAGCCTAAAAAATGAATGTGATATTTTAGAGGAATAGCAAGTCCAATTGACACGTCTTGCAGAGCACAGCAGTATATGGTCTTTGCTTGACAGTAGTTTCTGAGTAACCCTAAATGTTTATCACATCCTGTCATATAAAAATAAATGTGGATTTACTGAAGCACAGGCTCAGAAATCCAAGCAACCTAAAACTCTAGAAAGTACTATAAATAACACCCATTGTTTAACAATCTATTCCTCATGTCCCTACATGTTTTCCACACTAATGATGAGAAAAGGTCATAAATAATACAAGACTGGAAAGGAATCACAGTTAATACAAATATTGTTTTCCTGGTCATTTATCAGAATTTCATCTGAACCATGAACACGATGGAATTTTCTCATCTCTGTGAAGTGGTCATATTCAAGGATCCAGTTACCCATCTCTATGAAACATTTTTTCCATAGATTAGGTTGTCTCCTCATCTTCCTATTGATTCTTTAAAAGCCTCTCAAATGCTTTTGGCACTTTCACAGGAGACTTACTTGGAGTATTTTACATGCGCACAGTGCATCAACATCTGCAGCAACAAGAAGCAGCACTCGCTATAAAAAATAAAAAAATAAAAAAGAGAGAAGCATTTGAATTAGTGCCGGTGGTACCATCATCATGGCAGAATTATGATTAGCAACCATCCACTCCACCAGACTCCTAGCTATAGAAGGAAGAGGTCAAGACTAATGCAATGGAGGAGGGAAGGGGAATGTATAGCCCAGTACCCATCAGATACAGCTAGCATGCCCAGCAGTTAGGGATTACAGGAGCTATTGGCCAAAATCACGTGGAAGGCCATGCTCCTGGATTAGGGCAAAGTGAGCTATGAAGGATATTTTACTCAGTGTATTAAAACATTGCCTGAAATTATTTCAGTAGGATGCTTCTCTATCAAATGGGTCTCCAATGAGATTCAGTTCAAACAAGCAATTCTTAGTGTATAAGATAACTTTTCCCCCAACTACAAATTGGGAGAGTAGTCTGGCTCTAAATCAGTGTAAGAAGCTTCACATGTGTGTTCAGCGTGAAGTCCTCACTTCATTTTTCTAAAACGAAAATTGGCTCATAACCTCTGCAAACTCATTATGCCTTACTGAATATCGCATTCCACTGCCACAACTCCCATTCCCATCTCAGCTTTATTAATCAAGAACACAAGAGGAGCTCTGTTGAATCAGACCAAGGGTCTATCTAGTTCAGAACCTTGTTTCCCATAGCCAGAAGTCTTCAGAGAGGCTATGGGTGGATATAAAGGAAAGAGCAGTCCCTGCCTAATAGCTGGTATTCAGTGGCACCTATCTCTGAGAATGGAAATGGTGTGGTTAATAACCTGTGACAAGCCTATCTTGCAAAATTTATCTGATCTCCTTTTAAAGCTATCTAAGACAGGTGCTGACACCACATTTTTGACAGCAAAATCTTTGTTAATTATGGTGTAATTAGGCTAACTGAGCCAAAATTCAGAAGACTAGTTACCAGAACACCATGTCCAGCCTTAAAAGAATCATAGAATCAAAGAGTTGGAAGAGACCCCAGGGGCCATCGAGTCCAAACCCCTTCTGGCATGCAGGAACCCACATCAAAGCACTCCAGACAGATGGCCATCCAGCCTCTGCTTAAAAACCTCCTAAGAAGGAAGGAGGCTCCACCACACTCCATGGAGGCAGCAGCAGATTCCACTGCTGGACAGCTCTGACCGTCAGGAGGTTCTTCCTGAGGTTCAAGTGGAATCTCCTTTTTCTGCAGTTTAAATCCATTGCTCCTTATCCTAGTCTCTGGAGCAGTGGAAAACAAGCCTGCTCCCTCCTCGACATGACACCCCTTTAAATATTTAAACATGGCTCTTAACCTTCCCTTCTGCAGACTAAGCACACCCAGCTCCCTAAGCTGCTCCTCAGAGGGCTTCATGGCTTCCAGACCCTTCACCATTTTGGTCGCGCTCCCCTGGATACGTTCCAGCTTGTCCATATCCTTCTTGAATTGAGGTGCCCAGAACTGGACACAGGATTCCAAATGAGGTCTAATCAATGCAGAATAGAGTGGTACCATTACCTCCCTCGATCTAGACACCAGACTCCCATTGATGCAACCAAGAATCGCGTTGGCTTTCTTGGCTGCCGCACCACACTGCTGGCTCACGTTCAGCTTGTGGTCCACCAAGAATCCTAGATCCCTTTCACACGTACTGCTATCCAGCCACATGTCCCCCATCCTATATTTGTGCATTCCAGTTTTCCGCCTAAGTGTAGGACCTTACATTCCTCTCCGTTGAAACTCATTTTGTTAGCTTTGGCCCAGCTCTCCCTTGGAGGCGGACTAATCCAATCGCCCCAAGACCCCCCTCAAGAGCTCCCTACGGGCCTCACCGCCGAGAGGGAGAGCCCTCCATTCGGGTTTCCCTTGTCTGAAAGGCAGCCGGGGTGTTAAGGCCTGAGGGAGCGGAGGGAAGCCCCGACTTGCGGCCGCCCTCGCCCGCTGCCCCTCCCGCCAGGCACCCGCGCTCACCTGGTTCACCACCACCTCGTAGAACTCTTTGCGAAAGTCCGTCAGGAACATGGCCGACGACCGAACCAGAACCCCCTGACAGAACCGCGACGGTGGCGCCGGGCGAACAGCACCAACGTCGCCTCCCCGCTCAAAGGAAGGCGCCAACTGGTTCCCTGGGCCTATTGGTCGACGCCCGCCGAGACTCGACCAATGGCAATGTCGTCTGCCTCTTTCCCCGCCTCTTCATTGGGCCAGCCCTACACAGCCCGCCCCAGCTGCTTAGACTAATCACAGTTCCGCGAGGCGGGGCTTGGGCTATTTTGATAGACGAAGCCCTGAACGGCAAGGAGGGTACGGTCTTCGTCGTCCGCAAACCACACCTGTGGTTGCGCCTTGGTTACGTCTTCCATGTGCGGGTGTGAAAATACATACCATTCTTGTAACATCACCAGGCGCGCCCTTTCTTTTTAGTGTTTGAAACCCTCATTCCGTTACAAAAGAAAACCAAACTAGAAGTTCCTTCCCTACCAGGAACTTCCATACCAGGAAGAGAGTCTCTATCCCTGCTACATTTATTCACATTTTTCATTGATCGTTGTATATAACACAGAAACCCAAGCATTTTTCGAGGCTGTGCTTTTTGTCAATGACACAGGCTGGCTTTGTATCACCCAGGCTCCTCCTCCTCCGAAAAATGTCTCCTCAGAGCCGGAAATGATGACCCTCCTGCATTGCTGCTGCCACTCTTTGGTCACGAGACTGGAGGGCAAGGCAGGGCCAAACACTGCCATGTTTCTTCAGATAGCACGGACTAGGGGAACTTTCAACTATACGGCCGGCCTTTTTTGATTGTTTTTATCCTTCGACAGAGGAAGAATGCTCAAACAGTCATTACTGTGGTGAAACATACAGCCTCCTCAGCGGACCTTTTCTTCCCGTTTCGTTGCTCCCAGACGGAAGCCCGTCGGGAACGGACCCGTGGGGCGAAGGGCATGCTGGGAAATGTGGTTTTGGCTCCAACCCGACAGAAGTTTTATCCCACAGTCTTCCTGTAAGCCCCCTGCAAAAAAACTGAGGGCCTAAGGCCGGAGAAAAAGGGGGCCCGGCGGCCTCTGAGGTAGACCTTCCCTGCCGAGGGGCCGGCGAACGCTGCCGTGTTCTTCTTTCTGTTTCCCTCGGCGACTACCGTGTCTTCCTGTCGGTGAGGCGAAGAATTTGGTGGACGGAGGAGCTGGGGAGGCTCGCGCTGGCCTTTGAGGAGGTCCCTCAGCTCTGAAGAAAGGGACAAGAAAGCCGCCACTATGGTAGGGGCCTGGGATTCGGCCGGCGGGGGATTCATACCGGGAGACTAGGCCGCCCAGCCTGCTTTGGCATCTGAGGCAAAGGGCAGGGTGGGCATTTTATGTATAGAGGCCTCTGGGCCTGGGAGTTGGACGGTCTCTTGGCGGGGGGGGGTGCCCTTGCCGCCTCCCGGCCTCTGCTGCCTGAGGCAGTGGCTTCCTAGGCTTGGGGAAGAGGAGAAAGTGCAGAGTCATCCAGGCCCAGAGGAATGGGAGCGAGGAGGACACCTCTCCCCGCTTTCCACCGAGCAAACAAGCCCCTTCAGGCTTTCCCAGGGCTCGGGAGTCCCCTGGCAGCCCCAACGGTGTGACTCGAGGCCGGGCGAAGACGCCTGGGATTGTAAGCTTCCTGGGGCAGGGGCCTTGGTGGGCTGGAGCGTGCTTTGAGGCCATTGCTGCCGTACCCTGTTATAGTGCTATGATGCCACTTTCAACCTCCTGTGGAATTCTGGGCTTTGTAGTTTATTGAGGCCCTCTAAATGCCCCTCGCTAAACTGCAAACTCCTGGATTCCCATAGGAGGTTGAAAGGGGAACCGTAGCACCCTAGCAGGGTAGGGCGGAAACGGCCTGAGCTGGGGCATGAAGTGTTATTTGGTGAGAAAATACAGATTTTGTCTTATATCTGGTGTATAAGACTCAGGTGTGTATGTGAAGATCTGCAGTGTGGTTACAAGGACAACAAGTGTCAAAAAAGGACAGGCTGGGACAATTCAGGTGAGGCGTACGAAAGGAGGACAAGCGAGCATTCACAACAGCGCTCCAGTTGGTGGTAGTCCAGCCATTTCAGCTGATTCTGACTCCCTTTGGCAGAGTTGGGGAAACTCCAGCTGTTTTGGGCTACAAGGCAGGGGGAGAAGCGTGTGTGTTATCCTGAGCTCTTGTTATGATATTATATACTAAGGCCATTCCCACCCTATGCTGTTCTAGTGCTATTATTCCCCTTTCAACTGCCTGTGGAATTCTGGAGTTTGTCATTTACAGAGGCCAAAGCGTTCTCTGGCTGAGAGAATTTGAAAGGCCCCTCCCTAAACTGCAAACCCCAGGATCCCATAGGATGTTCAAAGTGGAATAATGGCACTGTGACAGTGAAGTGCAGACATGCCTAAGTATAATGCTAAATAAGAGAGCCGGCTTGATGTCGTGGTTTGAGCATTGAACTCAGAGTCTGGGAGATGGGGGTTTGCATCGCAGCTCGGCCATGAAAACCCAGAGGATGACCCTGGGCAAGTTGCTCTCCCTCTCAGCCTAAGAGGAAAACCATGGCAAACCCTGTGAACATGTCTTGGAAAGAAAACCCCATAATAGGGTTGCCATGAGTTGGAAATGACTTGAAGGCCCACAGCAATACTAAATATTGATTCAACTTCTGCCTGTTTTATCTTCACAACAATCCTGTGAGATAGATATATCCAAGTAAATTTACTTGCTGTGTTGAGCAGAGAACTGTAAACATCTCCCCAGGCCTTTTGGACTATAACTCCCATAAGCCCTATCTGCCATGGCCATGTTAAGGAATTATGAGAGTCTAAAACATCTGAAGGGTCAGAAGTTCCCAGTTTCTGTCCTAATATCATGTCCAGTTTGACCTTTAATGTTTTATGTAAAGGTCACTCGCTTCTTCTAATGCCTTGCCATATAATTATTTTGTTCTCCCCAGTTTTCCTTCAACATGTTTGATCATCCAATACCCCGGGTCTTCCAGAACCGCTTCTCAACTCAATACCGCTGTTTCTCAGTGTCCATGCTGGCTGGTCCTAACGACAGATCAGATGTGGAGAAAGGCGGCAAAAGTATGTGTTGGTTTTTCTTTGGAATGAGGTCTTGAATATTCCTCTCTTATGGAAGGGTGGTACCTAAAATAACAAGGAGCTACAAAACAGTTTTGTAGTTGCTTTAAAAAAAATCTTTTGGGTGATTTTGGGAATGTGGGACAAGCTGAAAGATATATAAGGGAAAAATATATATATGCTAGGGAAAACAAAATGAAGGAGGAGAAAGTCAACCAGACCATCTTGTGAACAAGGGGAGAAGCCAGGCTGTTAGGTTGCAGCATTGGTTGCAGCCAATATGCCTGAGTGTCATAACTACAAGTTGCAAAGCCAAGTTCACACGGTCAGTGGAAAGTGGGTTGTGTTTAAAATCTTGTCTCAGGGTCTTTCGGGAGGAGGCTTTTATTGTGCAACCATTCTGTTTCTTTTATGCAAGGTTACATGAGGTCTAGATAATGGTGTCTTCTGCTTATAACCCTTTTGTGCTTTCTCTCTTTTTCTTCTGTCTTTTATTTTACTCACATACACACACACACACCAGGAGAAAAAGACCAAACAGCTGCACAATTCCTTTTATTTGTAGCTCTAGGGTCTTCCATCTAGAAATACCCTCTTGTCTTCACTTGTGGTCTCTCCAGACCAGATTGGCATTGTGCTAACATTCTGTTTGTTCAACATTGGATCATCTGTTCCGTTCTATGAAAGGGAGATGTTTCCACCTCTTGCCATAGGGAGTGTCCATGGTGGCCCCACATTGAATCACTTTGAATCTTTGTCTTACATCAATTGTCTCATAAGAGTCCAAGCCATCTAAAGGACTGTGTTTTAACAGTATAACTTTCTCAGCTTTTATCTGTACCTGTTCTCATGTTTTGAGCTGCCAAGTTCCAGTTTGGGGTCAAATAAATAAAAATCTTTTCTCTGCAGATTTGTGTGTTTCTTACTCCCGTTCCACATCATTGGGCGCTTGTGGAGGGTGTAACAGCACTGAGGAACTTGTTGCTCTGTAGATGTTGGTGAACTCCAATTCCCATCAGCTCCCACCTGGCTGGTTGGGTTGATGGGAATAGGAGTTTGTAGACACCTGGAGGCCACAGGTTGCCTAGTCGTTGGGTGCACAGAAATTTTTAGACACTGCATATATTTCAGTGCAGGCTACAGTAGGAGGGGGATTTGGGGAGTGAGGGGAATTTGATGTTTCTATTAGGTTGCATGTATGTCCTAAGATACTTTAAACTGTTCTCTGTTGTTGGCAGTGTGTTTGTTTCCGACTATTACCTGACACCTCAACTTACTGTAATTTTTTGTTCCTGTTTTTTGTTTCTGCAGTAATTATGCCACCCTCTGCTTTGGATCAGCTCAGTGAGTAACTTCTGTTCAACTCATTTGTGATGTGTAGGGTCAGATTGGTTATTCTGTTACTGCATATGCTGCAGCAAGTTAACAGCAGGAAGAAAATCATATGTGTGTGTTTAAAAAAAAATCCCTTCGGACTGGTGTTTTCCTGGAAGCACTGCTACAGCGGTGCAGGGGAGGTTTTGGCCCTGCACATGATTTGGACATCAGCTCCCATAGTCTCTTCCGGTTGGCTGTGCTGGCTCAGACTTCTGGAAGTTGAAGTCCAGAACATCACAAGGGCAAAAGATTCCCTGCATGTTACAATAGTGGTAAATGGTTATAAATGATGCGTCTGCAGTACTGTACAGTATCGGGGGGCTAGATCTTAGAAAGATCAGTAGGCTTTTTTCAAAATGTGATATATATGTAGAAAAGAACACTTGAGTCAAAACCTTGATCAGGAATAGAAATTTGTGCTGCTTCAGATGCTGTTGGGTGCTAGGTTCCATTGTCCCTGAGCATTGGCCGTGTGGGCTGGGGCTGATGGGTGTTGGGAAGCATTGGTTCCTGGTATGTATCATCCTTAGAGAACTTTAGAAAAGTTCTTAAGCAAATTTTCTTGAAAAAGATTTTA
Source organism: Iguana delicatissima (assembly GCA_948472985.1). Classification (NCBI taxonomy): domain Eukaryota; kingdom Metazoa; phylum Chordata; class Lepidosauria; order Squamata; family Iguanidae; genus Iguana; species Iguana delicatissima. The sequence goes on along the minus strand of CAOKZL010000719.1, from coordinate 1,179,306 downwards.
TGACTCTTTGAACCTCATTTCTTTCTTTGTCTCTTGATCAAATACTTATTGCATTTTACTGGCCTTTATATTTCACTTTTTAGTGGTTTATTAAAGGGCATGTTGTTGAATACATTAGCTGTTGCATTGTTTTGACTTGTATTTCAATCAGTTCTTGGAAACTGTCTTAAGTGGGTTTTTCCCTTTAAAGCTTGCATAAAAAGGCTGGCGTAGATGTTCTTAGAGGGTATTGGCATAACACAGTGTGTTTTTTCCCCCCTGTTCTCACTAGGCCGACTTAATATCACCTATCCTATGTTATTTAAACTGACCAACAAAAATTCAGATCGTATGACCCACTGCGGCGTGCTTGAGTTCGTTGCTGATGAGGGCATTTGTTATCTTCCACATTGGGTAAGTGGACAGCTTTGTTCTTTTAAAGCAGGAGTTGGCAACTTCAGAGAGGACTGGGGGGCTGTTCTCCCCGCCGTGGGCCACGTGTCACTGCTAGTTCTGGGAATCAGCTAAAATATGGACAGTTTTCACAGTTAGGGGAGTGGGAGGCAAGGGGAGCCAACCTGCAACATATTTGTGGGAAGTTGACTGTTCCTCTGTGTGTTTGCCTGAAATTTTGGGAGTGCATGTCTGGGGGCTTTGAGAGCCTCTAGAGCAGTGGTTCTCAACCTGTGAGTCCCCAGATGTTTTTGGACTTCAGCTCCCAGAAGCCCTGAGCATTGACCATAGTGGCTGGGGCTTCTGGGAGCTGAAGTCCACAAACATCTGGGGACCCACAGGTTGAGAACCACTGCTCTAGAGGGACTTCAGGAGCTACACATGAGATCCCCTCAGGGGCTGGACTTTCTCCACTCATTTTAAATGGAGGATGCCTAGCTCAGACTACTGCAGTGGCTGTTTCAAGTGGCTCACCCCTTTAAAAATTGACTGGAGATATATCTAATCTCTTGCTCTTACATGAGGCCCCTGGTGGTCTCGCATTTGTTGACTAAATCCATACCCGCTTAGCTTCAGTGATGATATGGTATCCTAGACCCCTCAGTGGGTTTCTTAAAATTGGTTTCTTAAAACCATGTGTTGTATCCCTGACCATTCTGTTGCTGTCCTATAACTGCCTCAGAATTCTTATGTGGCATTTGAACAAAGCTGATGGCACATTCCCTGAAGCACTCTTAAGCTTCCAGTGTGATTCCAACCCCTCTGATTTGCTGCCAGTGAGAGAGAAGGGTACTTCTGGGCAGCACTTGGTGTCAGTGGAGAACTTTCTCTCAGTACAAAACAGAGGATGGATGTTCGGAGGATGGATTTTCCTCAGGACCACAGAAAGGGAGGAAAGAATTAAATCCACCTTCAGTTGCTAATATCCCAGTAAGGACCAGCTCCCACTCCCTCCCAAGCTGATTGTAGTTTTAGCAGCCTGCAAGCCAAGTTGTAGTGGTTTGAGTGTTCGACTTCATAAAACATCTCTGATGGTTGAACTTTCCCCCAAACCATAATGCATTTTATCCTAGTTAATAGTTATCAATTCAGTTTTGTAGTACCTTCAGTGTCTGTTTTGCAGATGATGCAGAACCTTCTTCTAGAGGAAGGGGGCCTAGTCCAGGTCGAGAGTGTAAACCTCCAAGTGGCGACATACTCAAAATTTCAGCCACAGAGTCCTGACTTCCTTGACATCACCAACCCCAAAGCTGTGTATCCTTTTCTTCAGGCTTCTGTGGGAGCAGCAGGGGCGTTTTACTTCCAACCTCTCTGCGGGGCAAAGAAGCCAGTGTTCACGCTGTTAATCTGTTCCCCTCCAAAGAGATTGCCATTATTGTGCCATGGGTCAGTCCAAACATAAACCAGCAAATGCATGGTTTGTACATTCTTTCCAAAAGCCGATAACAGAGTCACGAACAGGCACTGGGACAAGGCTGTCTTTTAAGAAGTGTGAGTGTGTTCTTTTGAGGTGGCTTTTCTCACCCATAGGAATATGGGGGTCTGTTTCTTCTTTTTTTTTAAAGCTTTTTTAGTCTGTTCATTAGCCAAAACAGCTCCCAGAGTGGCTTGCCTATGATCAAGAACAGACTAGACGGTCCTTGCCCGTGAAGGCTAACAATTGGAAACACAAATGCAAAGGGGAAAAAGAGATGTGGAGGGAAGTGGCAGAACAAGCAAAATCCAGCACTGGTTCTTGCAAGTTGAATGTTCTTCTAATAGGCAAGTGCAGGGAGAAGGTAAATCAAATCTGCAGGGCTCTCGGATAAGGTTGTTAGTGGTAACTAACCATAATGAGTATGCACTACCTGCAGTGTCAAAGGCAGTATGCCTCTGAATACCAGTTGCTAGGGAATATGAGTGGGAGAGAGGCCTGATTGCCCTGTTTATGTACTTATCATCTGTTTGTATATTTCCATGGGAACAGAATGCTGTATTAGTTGGGCCTTAGATCTGCTCCACCAAGGAGATTATTACATTTTTATTGCTAATGGAATAGGCCCTGCTCTTCATATTTCTCATTATTGCAGCCAGATGGAGTGGCTGCTACCAGCTGAGGCATGGAGGAACCCTATGGAACTGGGTAGGGGTGACCTAGTTCCAGAAGTGATGTGTCATCTTCATCTTGCAAACTCAATGTCTGTTTCAATTTAACATCCTCTAAAGATTGGAAAATGCGCTCAGAAATTTTGCGTGCCTGACCACTGGAGATGTTATTGCCATCAACTACAACGAGAAGGTAAGACACACTGTTTAAACCAGAAAAAAGTAGATTACATGCAGATGCCCTGAGGGGGAAAATAATTAGAAATCATGAGCTAGCTTCCATTCCTTGTATTTATGATGAATTCTAAAATCAGATCTATGATTGCACAGCTGATACTGTGAGCAGGATTGCTCCCAATTAAGAAGATTTGGGGTAATTAATGATGTTCAGTTTAATCGAAGGACTGGAATGTGAGAGCAGTAAGAGCACTTCCAAGGCATAGTCACTAAAATTGCTCTAGAGGTGGTGATTGTAATAGCGATTTTTTTTTTTAGATTTATGAGCTTCGAGTCATGGAGACCAAACCTGACAAAGCAGTGTCAATCATAGAGTGTGACATGAACGTAAGTTAAGAGATGGTCACCTTCTTTTCTCATTTTCTCTTAAATCCTGCTTCTGGGAAAAGATAAACCTCCTTGGAAGTAGCTATTAAAAACCAGTCTGCAAATGGTGCATGTTAAATAAGGGAAGAGGCAAGTTCTTAAGTGTGTTGTTGTCTAATTACCTGATTATAAATTTTGCATTGACTTGGCACAGGTAGATTTTGATGCACCGTTGGGTTACAAAGAACCGGAAAGACAGGCACAGCACGAGGAATCCACAGTAAGTTGCCTCTCATGGTGTATTTTCTTGATTGACTCTCTTACTTTCCCCTAAATTGCTTGGAAAAAAACAAACAAACAGTGAATGGTACAAACTTCTACCCAAAGTATCTGGAGGACCAAAGATTCCTAGTGAAAACCTACCCCACCAAAGTTAATTATTGTGGGGGACTTTCTGACCCTTTATTGCATATTGCCCTGTGGAGCCACGATGAAATGAGTTAATGCCTCTTCTTTTGTTTTCCAGGATGTTGAAGCAGATCACAGCGGCTATGTGAGCGACCTGGGATTCCGTGTAAGTCTCTTATTTAGCCACCAATAGTGCAAACAAAGGACTAATATCTTCATTCAATACTGAATGAGGGTGCTCCTTGCAAAGCACTAGTCTGGAAAAAAGGATTGAGATAAATGTAATAGCATGTTAGACTTTGGAGTGTCCTTGTTTTTTGCCCTGTTCCAGCATACTGTGCTGTGGTCCTTCTACCCAGTTCTTTCTTAAGAAAATCCCAATCATTAGTAATTCATGGCTCTGTCCTTGATTGGATCACCATCACTACCTAAGAGTTTTTTCTGCTGCAAACATTAGAGTTCCTCTAAGGCTATGTGAGATGGGCCCCTGTGGGTGAACATTGGAAATACAAGTATACTTCAGTTAACAAAGTAGATGTGTTTGGGGGCATTATTACTTTATGGAAAAAATTGATACCAAAGGTAGACTGACATGGAAGGAACTTGGACAGTTCCTGCACTGTACAATAGAAAAGCCCTTCAACCTGTTTCAGCAAACTTTTTATCCAGAACTAATAATACACACATAGGAAATATAGCAGCCAGCTCACAGAAGCCTAATGTAGGTAAATAAAATCTCTGAGCGTTGCCTAGGCTGCCTGGGGCTAATGGAATTTGCAATCTAATAGCACTGGCAGGGCCACAAGTTTTTACTCCCGTTATAAAGCAACCTTAGTTTTTCTGGGCTCTGGGGACATCTCGGATAAATGGAACTTGGATCAGTCAGTGAGATACTGAATGGTTTTTACAGGAACAATGACTTACTGATTATGTAGAAATGTCTTTCTTTTTCTCTCATACCCATAGGCATTTTCAGGATCTGGGAACAGGTTGGATGGGAAAAAGAAAGGTGTTGAACCAAGTCCTCCTCCAATTAAACCAGGAGACATTCGAAGGTTAGTTTGTTTGATACAATTCTATGTGTATTCCCAGCCAGATTTGCTTGGATTGTTTGTTTGACAGTGAAGTCCTAGGTTAGCTGGAATTGTGTGCTTTTGCCAGACCATTTCGGGGGGATTAGTTTCCCAGCCCAGTCTTGGGGTGTTCAGTCTCCCTCTACCCCCAATTCCAGGGTTCATGTTGTTTGTGCATATTTAAACCTGGGAAGTTTCTTTCTCTTTATAGCCCCCTTTTCTCCCAAAATGGGACTCAGTAATGGGAGTTCTGCCCAGCTAGTGACAACATTCTCCTTGTTCATGATAATAAACAATTAACCATCAGTGATCTCTTCTGCAGAGGAATTCCTAATTATGACTTCAAGATCGGCAAGATCACGTTCATCAGGAATTCACGACCACTGGTCAAAAAAATCGAAGAGGTGAGCCCAGTTGTCCTTTATAATTCTTTTAATGTGGAATTTCATAGATGGAATTGTCAGGCTCTCCAAGGGCTTGGCATACTGACAAATGGAAATGAGCAATCCTGTGGAAATTCTTGTAGTGTTTCCTGCTGTGGGATCAGTTTGATTAGGAAAAAATAGCAAAGGATTCTTATTTATATTTACATGTATGTAATTTATATGATTGAAGTTACTGGAAGGTCAGTTCATTGAAAGCTATTTTAAAAAAAAAAGACAGCTGCCTTCTATGACATTGGTAGACCAAAGGCTTCAGCTGGTTTGGACTTCAGCATTGGTGGAGGTGGTCAGGGATTACCGGAAACAAAGTCCAGAACACCCAGAGTCCAACATTCTTCATGCCTCCATTGCATGCCACCTCTGAGGAGTTCATATCAGCTGAATGTGCATCTGCTGATCTTCTTACTGGTACATGATTCCCCATCTAGCAGTTTTATCTATTCTCTCTATATTTTAAATAAACATAGCCTGCTGTGGTTGCTAACTGCATTGTTTAATAGATGAGGAAAATAAATAGTACTGTGTATGTTCTTATAAAGCTACATACAGTTTTCTTTCTTATGTTCATAAGCACGTGGGACAAAATAATACCTCAGTTAATAGATTTTAGTGCTTTCCCTGTTTTGTTTCAGCCAATAATCAATCAATCAGTATAGTTTATTGCGGCTAATAACCATATCCAAAAAAACCCCAAAACATACACAGGTAGATTATACATTATCCAATGACATTACATAAAAAGTAAAATACAAAATTCAAACGTAAATGTAAATGTGAATGTGAATATAAATATAAAACCATGAATATATTATATAGTATATCAATTTTAAAATACAGATCGTAAAATATGAAGTGGGGGCAGTAAAAATATATACAGGTACAGAAAATAGAGTCATAAACTTAAACATTTAATTTAACCTTTTCTTTGCGGATTTTGACTGCAGCAGCACAGAGTTTTGCTATCTCAAACAACATACCTGTACCAAGGTTTAGCTTTGTTGACATCTCTGTATCCAGCCAGTGTTCAAGGCAGTTCAACAAAAATGGATTTGGTAAGATAGAGATTAAGTGTACGTACAGAATTTTCTTCTGAAAACAAAAATGATCCTGAGGCCAAAAATAGACCAAGAATGATTTTTCAGCCTTCCAGATGTGACCCATTATTGTTGACAGACTGGGATTAAAACAATGTCTTATTGCCAAGTGAAGGAAGCAGACATCCTTCTGAAACAACCAAGTAGCTTTGGTCTGAGGACATTTTAGGGTCCTGATTTGTTGGAACTGAGCTTGGGGGTAGAACAGTGTTCTATAAAGTATTTGTTGACAGGGATTTTTTTTTTTGTATAGGTCTGGATGTTAAACATGTTCCAAAATAGGAAGCAGTGATTTGAGTTTGAAGAGAGCTGTGTAATTTACACACACACACACACACACACACACACACATATATATCTTTAAAAAAAAAGTGTAAAATTGTTTCCTGTGCCTCTTCTCAGGATGATTCTGGAAGCCGCTTCATTGCATTTTCTGGAGAAGGCCAGTCACTGCGCAAGAAAGGAAGGAAACCATAAATTCTGAATCCTTTGGCTGAGAGACAATAAAATAACAGTGCGGCATCTCTGACCCTTTTAGAGTTTTTTCCTTGGGTTTTGGTTTTTTGTTTTTTCAGGGGAAGGGAAGCGAGACTCCTGCTCAGAACACAACACGAGAATATTTTGTCCCTGTAAATGTTCAAGGGGACTTTCCGGTTCAGAGATTTGTACTTCTCGGTAGAAAAAGAAGTGCAGGCATCATGCTGATGAAGGCTTAACTTGGAGAAACCTGAGAGGCAAAGCTAAGTAAAATGTTATCCTGCTTAAGAGCCGTGGATTTCTTAATTGTTCAGCAGGAAGGTTGGGTGCTCTCCCTGTAAGCAACATCCTTATCATTTGGCAGAGTCAGGCAATCGCCTCATCAGCCAGTGCTGAGGGGCAGTGGTGTGGCAGTGCTTTGGCTGTTCCCTCTTTGTTGAGAGACAGGCTGTCTCTAGCCCGATGCCTCCAAGCGTGATGGAGAATACCACCCATTACTAGAAATGCAAGGAGTGAGACACTGCAAATTGTTTAAATGTCAAATTCTTGAATTTGCTGTGTCTATGTTCCCTTGGTCGCTTTGCCTGCCCCTCTTCTTTCAGATGCTGAAACTGTAAATGCTCAACTGAAGTTTTAGGTTAATGCAGTGCTAGAAATTTGAGAACCGAAGGAAATGCTTCCTGGGGAATTCTTACTGAGGGGGCAATGAGCTCATTGTGTTCCCCCACCACCAATACAAACCTGCAGGTTTCTTTGCTTAGCGAGAACAAGGATGATATAAAAGGAGTGACTTCCCATGACTGTGAGGAATTGTGAGTCGGTGAACATTAGGAGAAGGTCTTGATGGTGTATTTTCTTCCATTTCTTAGTCTGCAATAAAGGTTTTCAATTCCCCATTTTTCTTTGCAAGTTGGTTCCTCTCTGTACCGCCCTGAAAAGAACTCTGAATTGAGCTCTGTCTTCAAAGCAGACATTTTACTAAAGATTATGCCATCATATTGTTCCCTTTCAAAAACGAGCTTGAAAAGACACAGAATAGGGACAACTGCTTAAAAGCCGAGTCAAATAGCTTCCTGCCAGAAGTCCTACCTTCTTAGGACTAAAAAAAAAAAAGACCAAACTGTAGAGTCAGATGTGTTTTAACATGGTACAATTCAACCAGTTCCGCCAGTTTTCTATGCATGTACGCCAGAAGTGGGGAACCTGTGGTCCTCCAGGTGACATGGAACTCCAGTTCCTATCATCCCAGCCAGCTCAGCTGATGCTGAATAAGCTTGCAGGAAAAACAAGTCATTTGAAATGCAGTGCTGGAAAGAGGGCTTTAAGGATATCACTCTGGACTAGACAACAAAATGACACAATTGAGGCTATTGTACTTGCCCTGGATAACTCACAATCCACAGAGTCCGCACTGAGATGAACAATGTTGACTTGTAGCAAAGCAAGCAATTCAACACACTTCTCCAAAGCTGCAGGGGCTAAAGCGTGTATGGCGTTCTCAGGTTTTATACCCGCAAATCCAAATTTGAGGTCAGCAAAGTTGTGATCGGAGAGGATCAGAACTTTAACATCACTCCACATCTTTAGACAGTTCTCAGACCTGCATTTGTCCCCCCCCTTTTTTTTTTCATCCTTGGGGCAAAAACATATTTCCTGCCTCCTATCTTAGCCACTTTCAGTTCCCAAAACACTTCAACACTTTTGTTTTTGCCTGCTCTGATCTCCTCCTCCTCACCAGATACATTTGAGCAACAGGCGCAATCATCAATTAACACTCCATAGTTTTTAGGGAGGTCTATGGCATGGCCTCTACACTGACTACCATACATTATTTCAACATACAACCAGCAAATCAACCTGTGACAGGAGCGATGCATCCTCACAGCCAGTTCCTTCATCTGAAATACAGCCCACAGCACTTGATCTTGGTTGGTCTCCCAGCCAAGTACTAACCAGGGCTGACCCAGCTTAGCTTCTAAGATCAGAGGGGATCTGGTGGCCTTTGGGGGTATTTATGCCTGAGCACCTTTCCCCAAAAAGCCTTAGCCTTGCCACCTAATGAAAGGAAGAAAGCTTTAAGGTAAGAGGATGCATAAACTAATTCTCACAAAGAGACAGGGTGCCTGGACTCCAGACCCTAAGGATGCTGGGTTCTAGCAAGGCAGGAAAATGTCATCCTCCATTTTTGAAAAGCCAGATGCCCTGGAGAGCCTTTGATTCTCCGCATATTTCGGCCTGATCTACAGATGCCCTTCTAGTATGGCCAAGAACGGGGAAACTGTGGTCGAAGACGTTTCTAAGGTCAAGAGCTTCCCTCCTTCATATTTAAAAAATATACGCTATCACATTAAATAAGAACATGCACCAAGCCTAAGGAGCTGCTTTAACTCCTTCCTCCTTTTTCTGGACAGTCACCGTTACTTGAAAGTAACGAAAAAGATTCTCGAATTCATTACTTTCCACTTCGAACGAGAGCCGGACGTCATCATAGCAAACCATCAACAGCGCAGCCCTTTGTTTTCTCCAGCCCTTTAGAGCCCCTCCCGCCGATTGTTTCGCGGCTGGTCTGCGATCACGAGCCAACGGGGCGGGCTGTTGTGAAGCCCCGCCTTTGACGAGCGGCTGCCTCGACCAATTAGAGGCGGCGGGGGCGGAGGAAGCAGTATGGCCGATCAGGGCGCCTGGCGGGTGAGAGGTCTTCTTTTGCGTCCGGCTGGCTTCTTTTTCTTTTGTCTTGTGATTAATAAATATGAAAGGATTTTTTCTTTAAAAAGGAGTGGGAACGATGGAGGATTAGAAGCGCCGATCGTCCCATAGACAAAAGGAGGGAAAAATATCCTGGGGCATGTGGTTAGCCTGTGTGATTCCCTGCCAGATGGGGCCTGATCACACTGGCCTGTTCTAACGCTATTATTCCGCTTTTAACTGCCATAGCACTATGGCATGGAATCCTGGGATTTGCAGCTTAGGGAGAAGAACTTCGCCAGAGAGTTCCAGGGCCTCATCAAATGACAAACCTCAGAATTCCGCAGGGTGCATCCAGGGCAGTTAAACTGGAATGATAGAGCTATAAAAGTGTAGTGTGGTAGGGACCGCGATGTGATGATCGCAGACCTCATGACTTGGACAGATCCAGGGGGGATGGGGTTGTTAATGGCTACTGATCAGGACTGGCGGAGGCATCGTGCCTCTCAGTACCAGTTGCTTGGCATCATGTCCTCCTGTCCTGCATGGTCACCACTGTGGGAAAAGAATGTTGGACTCCATAGGCCCCTGATGTGATCCTGAAGGGCTCTTGCCTTCTCAGCCAGAACTTGCCTTGGATCCATTCCCCTAAACTTCATGAGGCACTCATTTTTAAATGTAATGTTATTATTCTGTTCACTTACTGTGTTGTCTTTAGAAGACTGTGATGTTTATCCCATCCTTTTTGAGTCCCAAAGCTTACGAATGTCCATTCTTAGCGTGATTCTCCCATTAAGAGTGCCATCTTTTACCTGCCTACTGAGAAATAAGACCCACTGAGTTCAGTGGGACTTATTGTGTAGGCAGAAGTTGCGGCCTAAGCCAAGTTCACTGAACTCAGTGGAACAATACGAGTGCCTGGGATTATGCTGTTAAGAAGTCAAGATTCCATCCCACTGGCGTTCCTTTTACCCTTTTGGTGTCAAAATGGAGCTGATCCTGGTGAAAACGGGACAGTGGCTAAATTGTCTTGAAAATCTGATTAAAGTGAAGCAATAGTCCATGTGAAAATTACAGAAGAAAGAAGAGGCATGGCTCAGAATACTGAAGAAGATGGTTGTATATTGATAGAAAAGCCCTATGCATTTTAGCCTGTGCGTGCTCTTGAGGCCTTCCATCAAAACTAAGGGAATATCTCTGTAATATAAGGAATAATAAAAACAGGCCAGTGCTTCCTTGAGTGCATCACTTTGCGGAACACCCGTCTGCAACCAATCTCAGATTTTGGTCAACAGAGAATGTGAACGCTATTGAAGAGAAGGTGCTATTGAAAAAGGAGGTGAAGTGGATTTTAAAAGTTAAGATCTTTAATCCCTAGTGACCTGAAAGAGGATCTCGACCTCCGTCCGCACTGCTAAACACTTTCAGTTTTCAGATAAGCCATCTCCCTTTAACCCAGATACGTCTATGCCCTTGAATGTTTTCTATTTTTTTCCCCTACCATCTGCTTACAAGATTAAGAACAAAACCGAACCGAACCTTCAGCCTTTGCTCACATGTGTTCATATGACTAGTAAATGGTTCAAGAGTTCAGAAGTTTCTGAAGCTTGATTCTGAATGGGTATATACAGGCAACAATGTAAGTGTAAGAATGATTTTTGGCAGTGTAATATTATGCCTTAAATTAGTAGCCTTAAAAGTATACATGGGCTGAAATGTTTTCAAATTTTCTACCTATAAGCAACTGTATTTTGAACATCTTGAGACTTGTCTTCCATTGCATACTTCCCAGGTTTTGCTTACTTTCATGTGAAAGAAAGATACCAGGAACTCTACGTGCTTTCTTTTATGGCACTTTGCTGAGGGATATTAAAGCTGCAGTCCAATACCCACTTGTGTCTAAATCCCCTTGAAGTCAATGGGATTTCCTCCAGGCTATGTTTAATATTGGATAGCACTGCAAATATAAAACCATCAGATCACTATTCCAATAAGCTGAGAGGACTTTTAAAAATTATATAATAGTTAATATTTTTACTTCATGTCTACTAGACTTCCAAGGCTGTGTACAGAGGTACTTTTAAAATAGGAAGATAAATGAGATCAGTTAAAACAAAGGAAAAGCATACGCAACCAGTCAGTTCAAAATCTTGCTTGTATCGTGTTTCTTGTTGTAAAGACTAACAAGGCCGAGACCACAAATTGCTTTGTGATCAATCTGAGCTAACGACGTTAGATTTCATTGTATAATGTGCTAGGTCAAAGATGTGGAATGCCAGAATATGGCTTATTATAGGATCCCCTGAGTCAATTTAACAAGTGCTAAGATAATGACCGACTGGCTGGGGGAAGGAGGGAGAGGATATATACTCAAAAGTTTTGCAGAGCCATTACCGAAATTGAGTTGTCATTCTTCTCTCTAAAACACAAAAGAAACAGCTTCAGGAGGGAAAAGTGGGTAGTTAGCAGACCTGAACAACACCCAGGTTTGCAATAGCATGAAATCATTTTTTTGGAGAGACAGCCCAGTGGGAAGTGAATCCACTAAGTGTCCAAATGATGACTGCCAGAGGGAGAAACACACAGAAGAGTAGGGGAGAATGAAATGGAGTATTCCCAAATTGGGTATGGCTGGCTAAAGTCCTTAATGGGAGCATTTGACGTTGGCAGTGTTTTGTGGCAAGTCACATTGACTGGTATTAAGTTCTCGCTGTCTGTATTTGCACGTCTTTGGCAGCCCCCGCGAGCATGTGAAGATTACTGGGCCGAATGGAAACACTGCAAGAGCATCCTGAACCTCTTCCATAATTACTACACGTATGGGGAGGCACCTTCCTGTGTACAATGGAAAAGAGACTACGAGAATTGCAGAGAGTGGGAGAAAAGGAAGAGCGTAGCGGCAAAGGTACGTTGAGTGGCAAAGGCAAGGATTTGTACAGTGAAAAACCAGTTCCTTCCAGAGTCTGGAAAAGTGACTTCTTCGGACTGCAGCTGCCAGAGTCTGCCAGACAATAGAGCCTCTGGCCATTCTGACTGGGGTGTTTGGGGATTTGTAGTGCAAACAAGTTGCTTTTTTTCTTGCTTTCCTGCTACCTTCCTCTTTGCTGGTGTAGTCTAAGCCACTGAGGTTCCATTACAACACTCAAATTGATTTATATCCAAGAATTGCACCCAATAGCTATGAACCAAATGGCAGTCCCAACATAACTGGGAAAATCTGCATGGTTTGGTGAGAGATGTAGAAGATATAGTCCACTAGGTAATAGTGGACTGCCATTCCCTTGAAACCTCACCATCAGCTCTGCTGGCAAGTGCTGGGGCAAACTGTAGTCCAACACTATCGGGAGGGTCACATAATTCACACTCATCCTATACCAGAGCTGAGGGGAGTATGGTCCCCCGTATAGCATTGGACCGCAGCTCTCATTAGCCCTAGCCGACATAGCCAAAAGTAAGGGGTGATGAGAGTTGCAGTCAACAACATCCGAAGACCAAAATGTTCCCATCTCTTAGCCCCCCTGAATGCACTAGATAAAATAATCATAATTTATATGGGTGTGCCTTTCCATTGTTTTTAACTCTGTGTCATTTTAATATTATCATTTAACTGTCTTTTAATGTTAGAACTTACTGTGGTTTTTGTGTGTGCCTATTCTTCAGTTCTATTGTGAGCTGCCTCTGGGTCGCAGGTCTTGGGAGAAAAGTGAGCTATAAATCAAAGAACTCAAAAATTGTAATCTTGTCAGGGGCCTTCGTGTCATATCACACTCAGGTCTTTTTTTCTGAAAAAGGCATCTAAACATCAAATTAATCATTGATTTGGTCTCTTCTAGGAAGCCCTGTGTGAAAGTGAAAGAGAGAGGATTGCAGAGAAAGAGAAGCATGCTCCCGTGTGGAAGCTAAGGAAAAGCCCTCCGATGGATTGGTATTTGCCCCTTGATGGAGATAAACCAAAGTGACAAAGCCCTGGCATAGTAGATTTGAGACTTGTGTTTGATGCCTTTTCAGGAATCCCAAAACTGTGGTAAAGGAGACAGTTCCCAGTCATAAATCCACATTCCTATAAATCATATACCTCATTTTGATTTTGGAAGAGTTGTTCTTCAGTACCTATCTGTTCCTGATTTTTGTGCACGTGTGATGTTGCATTGGTATATTTGGAGATGGGATTTGTAACAGTATCTGTTGTTTATTGTAAAGCTTTGCAGCCACTCCTAACCTCTATCCTGCCTTGTTCTTCTGATCACAAAATGGTCCTAAAAATTTTTTTATCCACAGTTGGGCTGTAGCCAGGTGAATCTCTAATAAAAGCTGAGAGGGTTTTGATACATATTGCAATGTAGTTAGAAGCACCTGTCTGCAGCTGATTTGTGCGTAGACTCCAGATTACATAAAGTAGTCCTTCCGTTTGATTCTTGAGTTGTTGAAGTTGACACCAACAGTTCAAAGTATACCCAGATGAAAATGAGCTTGGGATTTTTCGGACTGGCCATTCCAGCTGCGGGATTCAGGAAGTCACAATTCAAGATGCTAACCTTTCCAAACTCTGGAAAACACCCCAGTAGTTACAGCCACAACTTTTCTAGAGGAGAACTGGATACTAGCTTCCTCTATGATAAAAACAGCAAAATGATGATTACATTTTGAAGATGCCATCTATCTCCAAAAGTATTCCTTCAAAATAAGTACTCATGTTCTTAGGAAATACTCTTTTCAGATTTTTAAAGAAGGCTTCTCACACACAGTCTTAAAAATTTTTTTATTAGAGATAGGAGTGGCAAACAAAGAACCGGATGTCATTTACCAAATGTGCTCAAGGATAATGAAACAAATAATCATGATCTCAGCACACTTCTCCTGACAAGTAAACTTATGTATTTCAGCCTAGGGATTCTGTTATTTTTAAATGTGTATCCTGCTCATGAGCTGGGAACAAATCTCATGTTGACCTGAAGGAAATTACAAAACCTAAACAAAGTGGTCATATCCCACATTGATGTCTATGAACCAGAAAGGAAATTGTCAAGGGTTGGGTCTTATAAATGTTTGTATCACACACACTTTGTCCAGAAAGAGCAGGATTGCAGGTGCCTAGAATATACCCTACTCTAAAATGCCCGCCCCCCCCCGCATCAGTTCTTGTTTGCTTCAGGCATGATTTGTCAAACAGCTTCATGCAAGCTGTATTTCAGAAACCGCGGGTGACCAGGCTGTGTTCAGCCTACAGTGTTTATATTTCTTGAACAGAGCATCTTTCAGCAGCCCTTGGCAACCTTCCACATCATTGTGTATAAACTTTTGTGACATCATTGCATCGCCCTTCGGGAGCCTCATAATTGGGCAGCGGTGGCGTGTGGGTCGGTTCCTGCCTCTCAAAAGGAAACAGCCCCTCATCTCGTTGAATGGCTGCCTGATACAGCTCCTCTGATTCAAGACGCAGCTCTTTCAATGCCTCTTCCTGGGCCTCCACCAGGGACTTGATCGCATTCATCTCAGCCTTGTGCTGCCTTTGCTTATACACTGCCCACCTCTTCAGAAGCAGTGCTCGCCTTTCAGTCTCCTCAAAGGATAGGGGAGAAGTGGCTCGCACCCTAACAGAGAGAAGACAAAAATGGCACTTGTGTACTCAGGGTCAACTGGGAGGAAATTTTTACAAACCAGTCTGCATTCCTGAGCTTTTCTCCTTGTTTCAGAACTGAGGTGGGGAACCTGCGGCCCTCCAGGTGTTGTTGGACTGGGAGCTGGACTCCAGCAGCAACAGGAGGGCCAAAGATGCCCCCCTTCTGTTTTAGGAGATGAAACCACGGGAGATACAATTACTTACCAAGCCAAAGTAACCTAGAAAGTCTTTGTAAAAGAGGAAATAAAAGATTAGAAATGAGTTACATTTTGACATGTCATATCAGAGTTCCGGGTACTGGATTTTTTGGTGGTATTATGTAAGACATCTGTTACTGAAGCTAAGCAGTATCATCATCTAATCTCTATTTAATACACTTTGGTTACACAGTGTAACTGTGACATCAGCCAAGAGCTTGTATACATTCACGCCTTATCACCATCGGGATGAATTCCTGAATATTTATCCCATGAACAGCAAATCTGTCAGGAAGCGTTAGAATAGTTCAGTTGGCAGAACATGTGTTTTTCATACAGAAGGCCCCAGGTTCAACCCCTGTCATCGCCAGGTAAGGTCTGAAAGACTGCTGTCTGAAACCTCAGAGAGTCCCAACCAGCCAGCCAATACTAAGCGAAATGTTACAATAATCTGACATGGAAATATTGGTGAAACACTTAGGGATACAGGATGCTTACTGAGTGTTCACTCAATACTCTGTGCTCCTAAGACCTAAGTGATTCAGCAACACTCCCTTGTAGATGAGCTGGTCATTCATAGATCACAAACTCAAGGCCACTGACAGAAAAAAATGGCAAATGTTTTTTGTCTTCCTATGAAACAAATATTGCTTCTACGAGCACTGCTGAATATATTTCTAAAAAACAAAACACAACATTTTAGCTCCCTGGTTCCCCTGCATTCCTGATTATTACCTTGTTTCATCCATGAACCGGAATGGTGTTATAAAGTCTTCAATGGGAATCAATTCTTGAGGGACCTTTTCCAATCTTTTTATCTTCTTCTTCATCCGTTCTCTTACGGCTAGTTCTCTCTTTGGATCCACCTTCTTCTTTTTCTTTGGTTCTGCTCTAAAGAAGAAAAAAAACAGTTCAAAAAGGACACTTCAAGCAATTACATACACAAAACAACAACAGTCCACACTTCCAGACACCAGGAATCTGAAAATCTTTATGTGCAATATTATCATCCAAGGAAAGTAAGGCTGAATAGTGCTTCAGAGCAGTTGCTTTAATGGTTTCTCAAAAACAGACAGACTGGACCTAAAATATTTCAACTGTATTTTACCTCATGGGTAGAGCAGCCCTCAGTCCAAGAAGTGAAGACTGCCAGTGGTTTGCTCGATGCTGAACATTCCAGATTAACTGAGAACTAAAGAAGAATTAATAATTAATAAATAAATAAATACATGAGAGGTTTAATTCCTTGCCAATCCTGTAGATGCAGATGAAGCAGCTGTTACTTCCTGGGGAAGTTCTCTGCCACAGTAAACTTCTCCAAAGAAATTCTCCAAGCCTTGCTTGACTGAACAAAGCATGGCCTTCCAGATATTGGACCGCAACTTCTAGCACCCTAGGCTATCTGGAAGGCTGTGCTTTGCCCATCCCCAAGCTAAGAGCTACTTAAAACAATCCTTTACCTTACACATGTGCTGGAACAAACAAATACTCTCTAACGCCTAAATAGCATTATGGCGTATTTTTCAACCAGAGGCATGTATGGTTGCTAATTTTTTGTCTTAATGGTTAAGATGTATAGCAGCCTTCCCCAATATGGTGCCGTCCAGATGTGCTAGATTACAATCCCATTGTCCTTAATCAAACTAGCTAGTGTGATGGGAACTACAATCCAACACATGCAAAGAAAACTTGCTTGGGAAAAACTGATGCAAGGTTTGGGTGAGGGAAATCTCGCACCGCCAATCTGCTTGCTGCTGGGCGCGTGGCAATGTTCAAGGAGCAACCTGGCCTTTAAGAGATCCAGGATATAGCCAGGGCTCCCAGAACAATTGAAACCTCAACATTTGCCCCTCCAGGATCTGAGGCAGTCAGTCCTGGAAAACAAGCAGGGATCTTCTTTGCAGTGCTAGAGCGTTGAACTAGCAGGACTTTGTAGATGTGAGTGCCAGGTTCCACTAAGCTATGAATCTCATGCACTGCTCAGTTTCTCTCAACCTGATCCTCCCTCACAGAGTTGTTGTGAGGATAAAGGAGGATAGCAGGAGAGCCTGCCTTGAGGTCACTGAATGAAAGGCTAGATATAACATAATAAATAGGTACAGCTAAGAGATACTATTAGACTTTCTCTGTCTTGCCTGCTTGCGAAGTCATTTGAAACCGATCCAGCCCGAAAAGTAGGTCTTTATGTCCCTAGACCCTACCTGCATGTATGTGATTTTTTTTCCATAGCTGAAAAAAGCCCAAGAAGAAGAAAGATTTACCTGCCTCCTGCCCTGAACCGAAAGAAATTCAACGCGACCTGGGCCAGCATGCTTCTGCCGAAATCTCACCGCCACCGCAGCAGCGCCCCAACCTTCGCCGTCCCGGAGGCGGAGAGTTCTGGCTGTGCACAAAAGTCCGCCCGCAATCGTTCCCCTCCCGCTCCGGAGCCCCGTCAGAAAGGTTCCGGGAAGCGAAACGGTCCTAGTAGGAGCCACCTATGGAGCTCGGACGGCGCGGATCTGGAAAGGATTTTTGTAAGGGTTTTCCTGCGGCTTTTTTTCGTGGCTGTCGTGAGCATTTCTGCACAGAAAAGCACATCCGGCGGAGTTCGGCGAGACTCACTCCCAGCGTCTTCTAGGCTTGCAACCCGAACCCATCCCCTTGGAATAGATCATATTAAATAACGCTTATAGCACAAACCTGTGGGTGGAGCGCGCATGTGCCTTCGAGTCTCCTGTCCGCTTATGGCGCCCCCATGAATTTTGCAGGGTTTTCTTAGACAAGGAAGCCTCAGGGGTGGTTTTGCCAGTTTTTTCCTTCGAGAAAGAGCCTACAGCCCCTGGCATTCGGCGGTGGTCTCTCATCCAAGCGCTAACCAGGGCTGATCCTGCTTAGCTTCACAGGATCAGACAGGATCTGGTGCCTTGAGGGTGTTTAGGTCTTTTTTTTTTCCATTCAAAGATTAATGTTAGCCCTGCTTAGTATTTGGGTGGGAAACTGTCAATGAGTAAAGCTGGTTTTGCTGTGCCAGCTCAGAGTCTGGAAAAGCAACTTCTTGGAGCACAGCCCCCTGGAATCCCTGACCCATATGGTCTGGGGGATTCTGGGACTTGTAATCTAAAAAGTTTTTCCCCCCTTTATCAGGTACAAAAGGTAGCTCCATGCCAGTAATCATCACTTGCCTTAGGAAAGGACATCTCTTCCCAGTATGCCTTAATGCCTAAGACTGGAATCACAACACAGCACAGAATTAGCCCGGTTGGACCAGGACGGAAGCGACATCATTTTAGATCAGGGCTTGGAAGCATGTGATCCACCCTCGATGTTGTTGCACTGCAAATCCCAGCACTTACCGTTGTTGGCTATGCTGGCTAGGGCTGCTGGGAATTGCAGTCCAACATTTGCAGGGCCACATGCTCCTCATCTGTTCCAGGCCCTAGACCAGAGCTTGGAAGCAACTAAATGTAAACCATCCATTATTTGTAAGTGACTCCATTTTGCAATAACTAAGCATAACTCACATGACAGTAACTTAATGTGGGATAATGGCACTCCTTTTGCAGCATAAATGTAACTGATTCTATAGTTAGGGGATTGCAAGACCTCTCTGCTTAGGCGTGTTTTGCACCACAGGCCAGGGTATTTAAAAAGTTGGGGGGGGGAATTCAGTTACTTTTGAATAAAGAGATCAAGATGGACTTCTGAAATTTATACCAATGATGGTAACTAACTACTTTTGAGCCTTGGGATGATAACCGCAACCAATTGATTTTTAAAAAGCAATTTTCCAAGCCTCGTCCCAAAGGTGTAGCTAAGGGAGGGACCAATATGAGATATTGCCTCTCCAAATAAGAATTTTGCCCCTGCAAATGAAATTTTCCTTGCAATTTTCCCAAACTCCTAGCATCATAGTAACTTAAAAACGACAGTTCAGCATTTAGAAATACAGTTTATGCAGCCAAAGAACGGCAGCAAGCAAGTGAGCAAGGGAATGCAAACACAGCAAATGGAAGAATGCTAGAAATCGGGGGGATGGAAGGAAAACTTAATTGGAGGCGCGGAATTCTGATTTGGAGAGGCAATGCCCTCATTTTGCTCTCCCCGCAACTATACCTCTGCTCTGTCTTAAATAATAATAATTAATATTTTGCTCTCCCCACAGCTACACCTCTGCTCTATCTTAAATAATTATTATTATTATGGCCATCACCAACTATTTTTATGCTACCTTCCCTCCTCCAACCCCAAACTTCAGGCAGCTTTTAAATGAAAACAAAGACAATAATAGCTAAAGCATACAAAAGGTTCACATTAAAACCAATTTAAGTTGTTGTTGTGTACCTTCAAGTTCTTTCTGATTTACGGTGAACCTATCATGGGGTTTTCTGGGGCTGAGTGTGCGTGACGCGCCCAAGGTCCACGGCCAAGTGGGGAACGGAATCCTAGACTCTCTTTGGCACACAATTAAAAATATCAGGCTAAAAACAATAAAATTCAAAACTGGTCAATTAACAGATAATCAAAAATCATATAATTACCACCCTATCAAAAAACCTTTCTTTAAAAACACTAAGTTCTCAAAAGCCTGCCAGAATGAAAGAATGGTTTTGCCTGCCAAGGGAAGGACAGCAAGACAGCAGGCGTTCAAGATAGCTGCGGAGAAGGCCCTGTCTTGCATTTCCACAAGACATGGTGGTGGGATTGAGAGAAGGACCTCTCCTCAAGATTTCATCCAAGGAAACTCATGCAAGAAGATGTTGTCTGTTTGATAGGAAACAGGATTTTTACAGGTCATAGCTAGTACTTTAGAACGTGCCCAGAAACATACTAGTACCCACTGGACCTGTTGTGGCGCGTCTAATGCTCCCTGGCAAAATGCCAGGGAAGGAATTTGCCCACTTGCCATAGCCCTCCAGATGTGGCTGGACTGCAAAGCCCATCTGTTCTAGGGAGGGGTGGGGGGTGATGGGAGCTGCCCTAGTTAACAATCTGCCTGCAACTCCCTGGATCAACAGAAACTGGCAAACATTGTTCAAAGGCACACATAGGAAAATGTCTTACACTGTATCAGATCATTGGTTCCTCTATCCCAGGAAAAAGTCCACAGTGGCCAACAGGAGCTCTCTGGCCGTTCAGAAAGAAATTATTGCCCAACTCTTGGCAGAGAATAGATTTCAAAGTTTTTTTGAAAAAAGGGAAGGCCCAGGTTCAAGTCTGGCCTTTGCACTGTTACGCGGACCACATACAGTACAGGAATAAATGACTTTGCAGTGCAGTTGTAAGGACTGCAACCATATAACGGAAGTTAAACTGTTTGAACGTTTTGCAATACTTGTATACATTATAATGGTTTCTTTTCCAATGACGAGCAACTGTGAATCGGCAAAGTGTCCAGAAAAAGAGAAAGAACCGTGGACATGGGGGAGTATTAACTTCAGAGACCGCCAATCATTCTTCAACAGGGTGGGAATGTTGTGGACATTGTTGGACTGCAACTCCCAGTATCCTTCTATGCTGGGAATTGCAGTCTGAGAACCAGAGGTTTCCCCACTAATAGTAGTAATAGCAGTAATAATAATAATAATGATAGCAATTTTTATTTATAATGCCCTTTTCACCAATGAATAAAATAACTAATATTGGTTTTGATGTGTCAGCACAGAGTCTGGACAAGTAACTCCTTGGCCTCCAGCTCCCTGAAATCCCTGTGCCATATGGCCTGGGGGATTCTGAGACTTGTAGTCCCAAAAATTCGATGCTTCCTCTCAGCATTGCCGCTCGCCAATGCCCAGCCCTCCCACTTTCTAGTATTGTGTGAAGGATTACAGCAGCAAAATGCCAGGGAAGGAATCTGCCCACTTGCCCTAGCCCTCCAGATGTGGCTGGACTGCAAAGCCCATCCACCGTAGGGAGGGGTGGGGGATGATGGGAGCTGCAACCTAGCCACGCAGAATCCTAGACCAATAGAGTTGAAAGAGACCACAGTCCGACCCCCTGCTATGTAGGCTCCGGAGGGCCAAAAGCGCCTCTTTCCATGAGATTTTTGCAGTGATGTATTTAAGTCTTTCATTCCAAGTCTCAAGTCAATTCTCAAGTCCTTGAAGATACTTTCAAGTCTCAAGTCTGGAAGCCAACTTTATACCCCAATCAAAATTCCAGAATTACTGGATAGCGTGAAATAAAGTCAGTTTTAACAATTTAAGCAGAGTTGGCTCTCCACATTTGTGATTTTGCCATCTGCGGCTTTGGAAGTGGGGAACAGGATCCTGTCTTACTAAATTCAAAAGATTTAGAAGGAAGGATCGTTCTTCCTCAAGCCCATTGCCTCACACATTTGCTGTTCCCCTCTGAGAAATGCACCCTGGACTCTGGGGGTGAGTCTTGTCTTTTGCTCTTAGGTAAAGTTTTAGAAGGTTCCTCAGCTATGCAGCAGGGACATGCTGCTGAGCAGACCTCAAGCTCACCCTAAGCCCACTGCCTAACCCAGAGTTTTCCAAACCTTTCATGCTGGTGAGATATTTTTTAGACATGCATCATTTTGCAACACAGCCATTCAGTTTTACTAGCAAACCAGAGGTTAAACTAACCCCTTATAAGAGATACAGACACACTGTAATAACAAAATGTATGGGGACACAACATATCTCATGAAAACCTTTCATATATTTTTCAAAATACACGATTTATACATAATAACATACATTTTCAAGATGGTAGGCGACACACTAATGTGCCGTGGCACACCGTTTGGAAAGCCCTGGCCCAATGTGTTTGCTGTTCCCCTCTGAGGCCATTTCCACGCTAGCCTGTTCTAGCGCTATGATTCCACTTTCAACATCCTATGGAATCCTGGGGTTTGCAGTTTAGGGAGGGGCCTCAAAAGCCATCGCAAAGTCTCACAAGTCCCATTTTTCAGAGGGGAAAAACAAACAGGTCAGGCTCAGCAGCCTGTTCCTGCTGCGTATCAGAGGAGCCCCCTAAAATTTTCCGCCCCCAGTTATAACTTGATGCTGTCTCAGGCCATTTCCGCACTAGACTGTTATAGCACTATCAATCCGCTTTCCACCTCCTGTGGAATTCTGGGGTTTGTAGTTTCCTGAGGCCCAAGAGCTCTTGGGCAGAGAATTCTAAACGACCCTCCCCAAACTGCAAACCTCAGGATGCCATAGGAAGTTGAAAGTGGAATAATAGCGCTGTAAAAGCCTAGTGCGGAAATGGCCTGAGAAATGCCCCCACCCTTTGGGCTTGCGAGAGATTGCCCTGCGGCCAGTGGGCACAAAAAACAAAAAGAGAGAGACGGAGGCGTCGTTGAAAGCCGCCAGGTTTCTGGATGAGGGCGTGAGGTTCCTGAAGCGAGCAAGCCAGCCCCTGAAAACGCCCAAGGCTCGAGCCGAGGCAGCGCCTCACGGAGGGCCGCGGCGGGCTCCCGCGGCGACTTGAGGCCGGGCCGCGTCTCGCGCCTCGAGGCCACGCCGCTGGGCTTTTGACTTACTAAGCCCGAGGAGAAAGCCGGTGACAGGGAACCGAGGGTCCCCAGGAGAGAAGACGAGAGCAAGGGAGGAGAGCGAAGACGTCACTCCGAGGGCCCTGGGGGCCTGCCTCGCCTCCTTCGCTCCCAACCCGCCCGTCCCTCAGCTCCACACACGCCGCCGCCGCCTCTTGTTTCCCGCCGGGCCGCTTAGGTCGTTGCCCTCGGCTGACTTCCGGTGTTGCCGGGGAGCCGCCGGGCGCGGGGGATGCGGCCGGGCAGCGGCTGCAGCGGCGGCGGCAGCAGCAGCAGCAGCAGCAGCAGCAGCAGCAGCAGGCGGGTCGGGCGAGGGAGATGTGGCGAGCGTGAGGGGCAGGAGCGGCGAGGCGGGACGGGGACCGGGACGCCGGAGGAGGAGAAGCCGCCGCCGCCGCCGCCCTCAGCGCCGGCTCTGCCTTCTCCACCAGCCGCCGCCGCCGCCGCCGCTCCCTCCTAGCAGCACCCGCCTTGCCCTGCTCGCCGCCGCCGCCTCCTCCTCCTCCTCCCTTCCCAGCCTCGCGGAGCAGAGCCTGCCCCGACCCGCCGCCGTCCTCAACACGGAGGCCCAGGCGCCCGAGCGAGGGGAGGAGGAGGAGGAGGAGGAGGAGGAGGGAGGAGAGGACGACGGCGACGACGACGACGAAGAGGAGGAGGACAAGGGCAAGGAGGAGGAGGAGGAGGAGGAGGACAAGGGGCAGCATGAAGCTCCTCAAGCCGACCTGGGTGAACCACAATGGTGAGCCAGCCTCCCCTCCCTTGCTGCTTCGGAACCTCGGGCCCGGATGGGGGGAGGGAGGGAGAGCGCACGCGAGCATGTGCAGAGTTTTCCGGGAGCCGGCGACTGCTCGGAGCGTGCCTGGGCAAAGTGGATCGGCTTTTGTAGGCGCGCGCGTGTCTGTCTGTCCAGCCAGCCTGGAGAGAGAGAGAGAGAGAGAGAGAGAGAGGGAGCGACCCCCTCAAGCGTTCCCGAAGATGCGAGGGGTCCTGCTGAGCAGGTGCAAGGAGGTCCTCTCCAGACAAGGGATCGGGAGCATGTGCTGGGGGGCTTTTCTTTTTTGGGGGCTGGGCTCTTCCTAAGCAGGTGGAAGAAGGGAGAGCGTCCCGAGGCGCGCCTTCACGGGATCGGGTTCGTGGGCTTTATGGCCCTCACCCCACCCCTCAAGGGTCAGCGAGAGGGCTGAGCGGTAGCGAGTCCCCTGCCGGGCCCCACAGAAGCCGAGCGGCGGCGCTCTTGCCTCTTTTTTTCCCCTTGGCGCGGATAGGTGGGTGTCCAGGACTTGCTCCAGGCTGCTTTCCTTGAGCCAGGCCATTGAGCCGCCTCTGTGGGCTTCTGAGCGTTTGCAGAATGCCCCTTTCATCCGTCAGGCTGCGAGGAAGCCAAAGGCGCCTCCGGGAATGTGCAGAGAAGCCCGGTCCCCGCATCCGTTGTGGGATCTGGTACATACTGGCCTGTGCCTGGTGTCTTGCCTTTATAATAATGTTTTCCAGGTTGTGGTCGTAGGAGGCTGTCTTAGACTGAGTTAGGTCAAGCAGATTCATTTCTGATCTTCTCTGGATAGAGGTAGAGTGCTTCCTTTCCTCACTGATCCAGCGCTCGCATACCCCTGAGAAGGCAGGTAAAGGTTTGCAACGTTCCACAGTGCAGGGAAGCTCCAGTCCTGATGTACTGCTAATCCCATCATGCCCCTACCTTTAGCCAGACTGGCTGGGACACATGGGATTTGGAATCCCACAACATCTGAAGGGCCAACCTACACCCAAGTAGCTCGTTGGTCTTTTTCTCTGGTGCTGTCCATTGTGACTGGCTGCAACTTGGGACCTTGGACTTAAAAAGGGGAAGGCCACTGTGCATGCATTCAGTGTTCCCTTTGCAGCCGTGTAAATCCAGATACGGCTTGCAGAATAAAGGAACTGAATTCAAAATGGGACACCTCACAGGGAGCTGTGCATAATGGTGCTGCCTCATGTGTGAGGAAGCAGGTTAGAGGCTTCCAGAGCTCTCTGCATTGCATTCGCTTTGCACTGAGTCAGACCGTTATTCCCTCCAGACCTGTGTTGTTTGTTCTGACCAGCGGCAGCTCTCTGGTGTTTTGGTCCTTCAGGCTCTTGAGAATGTAGAACCAGAGGGCCTCTGAGCATATGCAGAGTTCTCGGGTACTCGTAATTGAGGAAAACTGTCTCATTTTTCATTTTCAACAAAATGAGATTGCAAGATAGTAAAAAATTGTTAGATTGAACCGAGCGGTTGGGTGAATACCACACTTCAGAGGTGGGCCAGATTTCAGGGTGATCTTAGAATAAATGAGGAATTGAGTACCCTATGCGCAGAGCACAGGGAGAAATGGTTACTCTGAAGAGAGCCAGCGTGACATTTTAAAAGCCCCTTCCTACACGTGTAGCATCTGGAATATGTAGCAGTTTTTGCATACACTGTAGCTGTAACATATAACTCGCTTGTTGCAATAGCTTCACTGGCTACCTGCCTGTTTCCAGGCAGAATTCAAAATGCTGATGGTGACCTTTAAAATTCTGCACAGCTTGGGTCCAGACTGTCTGAAAGACTGTCTCTTCTTATGTGAGTCTGCCTGAGTTTTAAAGTCTTTCTTTCAACCCTGCCTCCAGCGCAGGCATGTTTGGCAAGGACACAGTCGAGAGCCTTCTCAGTGACTGCTCCCAGCCTGTGGAACTCCCTTCCACAAGAGGTTTGATTGCCTACTGCCAGAAAATAAAGAGGGCACCAAAGACCTTATTTGGGCAGATTACCTGTTTCTTCCTCCTCACAGCATTTTACTTGATGTTCTGCAAAGACAAGGTGGTGATACCTTTTCGGGTGGGAGCAGTTGCAGCAGGCGTCAATCTTCCACTCCTGGGACCCTCCACGGCTGTGTGAGATGCCAAAAATGCCCCCCTCCCACAAAGGAAATCTAGAAAACTTGGAAGCAGCTGGAAGTCTACTTTTAGTTTTGAAACAGAGGTATTTTTAATGCAAAAGGATCTTGTAGCACTTTTGCGACTCACTGAGAGAAAGAAGTTGGTAGCATAAGTTTTCATAGACTTAAATCTGCTCCATGGAGTGAAGTGCCTAAGAACAGGCCATGCCAGCAGGCTGTATGTGTGAATAGCAATAGAAATGCAAAACCTTTGGGTGTGGTGATGGGGTGACAAGTTCAGTTTTAACAATGGTCCTTGGAGGACAAAGGCAGGAGAAAGGATGTTGCCTAAAGTCAAGGTGAGTGGATAACCGCATGAATGATGGAGGGAGTATTTGCAGTTTTATTATAGTTCTCTGGAAGTTTACTGTGGACCAGCAATGTTTTTACATTTACCCATAGGAAAGCAGCTTTGTGAGGGCCAGCCTGATATAGTGATTTGATTCCCTGCTTAGCCATGGAAACCCACTGTGTGACCTTGACAGTGTCACATACTCTCAGCCCCAGAAAAATCTTTGGGTTGATATGTTTGCCTTAGGGTTGCCATAAGTCAGAAACAACTTGAAGGCACACAACAACAAGCAGTTTTGCATTTATGTTGCTGTTCACACATACCACTTGCTCATTCATAGCCATAAAGGTCTTTTCCTAGGCACTTCACTCCATGCATTTGATGAAAGAGACTTAAGCATACAAAAGCTTATGCTACCAACTTCTCTCAGTTTGTCGTAGCCCCCAAAGATGTGGAGGGTGACCCATTGCCCACTCCTGCAATAGAGACTGATACAGCTTTGACTGCTCTCCATAGAAATGATGGGGTTGTGTGGCAAAGTTTTCTTTGGGCTCTTGAAAGGGACAGAGTTACTTCAGAGGATGAAAGCTTGTATTCCTAGTCTGGGATCCTAATGCTGTGTTTGTGTGTTTCCTTGCAGCATTGGCAGGATGCTCAGGGGAATGGCTCTTTGGTTAAATCCAGCATGGCTGTTCCTTATCATTTCCTTGCCCACCACAGAGTTTAGCCTGTATTAAGAGATTCGTTTCTCATCGACTCAGAAAGCAGCAGGCAAACTTGCTGATGCTGAAGACAATTTATTAATTGTCCTAAGATTATAGTCTGGAAAATGCTCAGAGCCATTTACTTAAATATTAGTTCTTCTCTGAATATTATGTTCTTTTGCTCTTTCCAAAAGTGATGGAGATTTCATAGCTTTCCAAACTGCAAAAATGTAACTTGTCTGAAGAGGACTGGTAAACAGAGATGTTTTAGCCAAAGGTGATGGAGATTTCATAGCTTTCCAAACTGCAAAAATGTAACTTGTTTGAAGAGGACTGGTAAACAGAGATGTTTTAGCCATCCAGAGGTGGGGAAATGCTACATTTTAAACATATTAGAAATAGGCTGTGTTCTTGGTACCAGGGAGATTTTCTAGTTTGGTGAGAATAACTGCATTTTAAACTATGCCAACATGGCTTTTAAGAGGGAGTATTTCTGAAATGTTGAGACATACTTATTTTTCTCACTTTCTTGCCACCGTGGAGCTAAAGGTTGTGTGAGTAGGATTTCCAGCCAGTCATCCCAAAGCTATTTATTCTACAGGCAAGGAATCTCATGGCAGAGATGAGAGAATATTGCAAAGAGGAATAGATAGAGGCTAACCTTACACCATTTACTAGTATGCCCATGGAAACATCCAGGGATGCTCTCACATTAACAACCATCATCAGTGTGAGCTTCACCTCATTGTATCAGTGACCTTGCATTTGCAGCTGTGTTAGAGATGACAAATGAGAAGGCAGCAAGGTTGCAGGCAGATGAAAAGGGGCACTGGATATTTGTGGGCTGAGATTTGTCTAGTCCTCGGACACAGTGGATCTCAGACAGAACCACTGTCAGTGAGTATGGCCCACAAAACATGCAAGGAAGCTGTGTATGTTGCCTTCAGATCAGTGGCTCTGTTAACTGCAGGCCCTTTCCCTTTATTAATAAATGGCTTCAATCATTCACATGCTTCTCACTTCCAGGTTAAATTACTGAGATATAGTTTACAGGGGAGTGCCCTTGAGAGCAGGCCAGAAGTTTCCGTAGATTCAAACAAATTGGGACCAGTTGATCAGTACAGTATTGGCTTTGCTGGATGCCAATTGGTTTCTGGACTCTGTTTAAGCTGCTCTTTTGACATTTTAAAGATCTGAATTTTGGCAATGTCCCAGTAAGACTGAGCAAGGGCCATCTCTGGTCACAAAGAACACAGGGATTCCCCTGTCCTAGTTGCTTTCCCAACTGGGTGAGGAAGAGGCCCCATCTGTCAATTCTGTGGGTCAGATCCAAGCTATCTGTTGACCATATTAATTCTGGAGCTTCCCCTCATCTCTTCTAAACAGCCTGTGACTAGAATCTCTTGCCTTTCTTTGCCCAACAACTTTGTTCATCATCCAAGGCTCTGCTTAACTTCCACTATCAGAAATATAGCAGGTGGGTGTTTGAGGTGGGGCCTTTCTAGCTACAGTCCTTAGTTGGGAACCCTCTGCATGCTGTTGGACTACAGCTCCCACAGTCCCTGACTGTTGGCCATCCTGACTTGGCCTGATGAAAGGTAGAGTCCAACAACGTCTCTAAGGCAGACGAAGAAAGGTCTTGTAGTTCAAGTTTTCCATGATAATGTATGCGTGCACATGCACATATCCAGTCTGCCTTTGACAATTAGATTTTTCTACCAGACCTGTTTGCCATCCCCCAGAAGACTATCCTTGAATTATCCAACTGTTTAGATCTTTCCAGTGTCTGCCTGCTTGAGCCCAGTTATGACCTTTCCAAACGGAGACGGCTTAGTAATTGTGAAAATAATGTAATAGAAAGCAACAGAGGTTGCAGTATATTAGAATGTGTATCTTCAGGCAATTGATCTTGGCTTCAGGAGAGACCGGATAAGTAAAGACCAGTTCCTGGGCCTTTGGTCTTTGAGCAGCATGCCTTTGGGCTAGATCACTGTGGCTTGAATTGTTACACAGCATTTTTGTCTCAGATAGCAGAAGCATCCCAAGCCGAGGCAAGTTGTCATTAAGTAAAATTGCTACAATCAGGTAACTTCTTCAAAAGAATGCTAATTGCCAGGCATTTGGGTAACAGAGCTGATTGTAAAAGGATGGCAGTAGGAAAGGATGGTGTCAAATCATGGCTGTAAGAAAGGATGGCGTGTCTCTGTTTGAATCCAGTGATTATACTCCTCAGCTTCTGTGGTTGAAAAAAAATGAAATGGAAATTCTGTGAAAGAAATGGTGTTAGAGAGATCTAGCATTTTAATACTAAGGAAGAAGTGTTGTGTTAAAGCCAGGGATACTTCCAGAAAAGAGCCGAGATGCTCTGAGGTATGTAAACCCGCTACTCGATGTACACTGAAACGTAAGCAACGGAGTTATGTCTGATTTGAATATTTTGTTTGCATAGCCTTAACATCATTTGCAGTTTCCATCCATCAGTATTTTTGGTTTTCGAAGGAGGGGAATATATTTCAGCTGCTGTTGTGAGCTCCCCTCCCAGTTACAGCAGTAATGGGCAACCTATAGCTTTGTTTCAAAAGCCTTATGCTGACCATCGGTCCAGATTCTTGGCAAGAGGGATCCCTCCCTCCCTTTACAGCCTTTTGGAAAAGGGGGCAGAGGTGGAGGGGCGGGGCGGAGGAGAGATGTGGGAGAGAAAGGAAGAAGAGATGGCCGTGCTGAGACTAAGCGCTGACTTCATGTACTGCTGACATGTGGCTCTTGGTGGAAGAAGGGGTCTTCATTGCTACATAAGATCTTTGCGTTGTTTTTAGAGCTGTGATTTTTTTAAAAGGGTTTTCTATTGAATTCTCTTGGACCACTTTGGTATATGGATACTGTATATGAGAGAACAAGGAAAGTCATAGAGCCAAAGGGCCATATTTTAGCTTTTTATTCACTTATGGATCTTGGTGGCGGGTGTGTGTGTGTGGAATCACTAAGTACTAGCACATATGTGCTTTCAAGTTGCCTGTCGACTATGGCATATCCATATTTATTTATTTAAAATGTGCCTTTCCACCATAAAATTGGTCCTGAAGTTGGCTCGCATCCATTAGAACAAATTTCATTAAATTAGAACAAATTTCATTTAAAAAAATACTCTCCAAAACAACATCTTTTAAGAAAAGTAGATAAAATGAAATTCAAGTAAAAAGCAGTGAAATACAATTAATAGATTGGATCAATTAAGAACAAGTTTTCAGTTGGTACCTCAAAACGAAAATACAGTGTGAAAGTCTATTGGAGAAGCTTCATGTTTCAAAACTGGAACTAGAGATATATAACCTTTGAGTCACGCCAGACTAGCGAGTAGGTTCTATTGAGAGGTAAAATTTTATTGGCGGATCTCTGAGGGGAAGATGACAAATTGCCTAAGACTGACACTGAATATGTGTATCACTTTACTTTTCTTCCAGAAAATTAGTACGTATGTTATTCCAGCAGCAAAATAACAAAAGAGTCTTTTGGAATCTGAAAATCAGGATGGGAAATATTTTGCTTTCCAGATGTTGTTGGACTGCAACTGCCATCATTCCTCCAGAGTGATTTTGCTGCTTAGAACCGATGGGACTTGTAATCCTATAACCTCTGGACTACAGGATATTGCAGTTCCCAACTCTGGGGCCCACATCTCCAACTTAAAGACAGACAGGTTTATTGTGGCATGTGCTTTTGTGGAGTAGAGTCCTGTGCTATAATTATTTGTCTTTAAAATTTATTTACTTATTTTTAAAAATAAGTGAATAATATCCTAATGTAAATATTTAAATACATGTATGCCATGTTGGTTGACTTTGTATTAGATGATAAAGGGCATGGCTTCAGTTGGAAAGATCAAACTCCAGGTGCAATTGAGGGAAATTTGGTGTCAACTGGAGAGTTGCCTTTATCCCCAAGGCAGAAATGAGAAATGTAGGTTCAGATTGGTCCACTTAAGCAACAGTTAGACAGTGGAACTACTTAAGTGACAAAAGCAACACCAGCACCCAGCAAAATGAAATTAGGTGCTTGCCAAAGGTGGATTTAGCTTTACGCTTTAAGACTGAAAACTTGGACAGCAGTGAAATCTTTCACTTTTCTGGAGCAGTGCAGTGGCTTAGGTCGTGATCTTTTTTCTTTTCTTTGTGAGGTAGTTGGCTTAATTTGTGTAACTAAAGGACGGTGAGAGGCCCTGTTGAGGGGCGTGTATAAATATAATTCCTAGTGCTACTAATGGTTGCATGATTTATATAAAGCAATACATCTATTCAAATAGAGGATACCAGTTTCTCGTGATTTTGCACAGCGTGAGCAATCCGTCATCACAGCTGCCATATGTATGCACACATGCACACACAAAGTCTTATATATGTATATTCCGTACAAGGTGACATGCTTCAACGACTGAATGCGTGTAGCGAACAGACATACTAAAGACAGAAATGTGCAAATGCTCTACTTTACAACAGGGGTAGGCAAAGTGTGGCCCACACATGGCACCTCAGTGCACTACCCGTCCCACCGAGCAGAATTAGCAAGTGATCCGATCTGGTCTCTGTGTTTTTAAAAGAGCCCTCCCCTTGGGCCTAACACAACTCGGTGGTGGAGTGTAACAGGAGTTCAGTTGTGCTTTCTAAAAAATGGTACCAGGGGATTTTTAAATGTAAAGAAAAGAAAAATTGGAATGTTGGGGGAGTGAGGCCTTGGGAGACTGGGAAGGACCCTCAGGAAAGTGTGTGATTCCCCTGGACCATTGAAAATGGCCCAAATAACAATATATAAATATGTTGTTATTAAACAGGTGCATGCAAACGTATTACAACATGCACATCCCGAGAGCTAATAGGTGGAGAGAAATATGTGAATGTACAATGGTTGAGAGCAAGCAGAATTCTGTGAATACTTCAGCTGGTTACCAACTGGCTGAAGAATGTAAACACACACACACAGATGACTGGAATCCTGGTAATAACCTGTTTCATAGAGAGTTCCTCTCAAGTGGATTGCTTCAACAATTTAATCCTCTTGGCTTCAGATGGCAATGGAGTTGACTCTTTTGGCCAGGCTATGCCATATTGTTTATTCCCCTGCTCGTGGTTAGTTTGAAAGTGTCTGCAGTCAGGTAGCTGTAATCTCTTAATTGTAGACAAGTGGCTGTCAGCATGCGTGACGTAGATAGTATGCTATATGTATTTGGTAATTTAACCGTCGTCCAAGCAGATGGAGGGGGAAAAAGGCATCAACTGGCTTTCTGGAGTATTTTCTGCCCCCATGAGAATTCTTAGTGTATTTCAGGGTATCCAAATGCCCCATGTCCATGGGAGTGTTTGTTCTGTGCAGAATTAAGGTTATTTCACACTGCCTAAACACCCAAAGCCATAAAAGGCATGTTCACGTGAGGCAGAATATTTGGTTGGAGTAGCTGACAAACCTCCTTTTCTGTGTGGAAAAAAAAAGTAACGAATGTCCTAAAAATACTTCTGTGACTTTTCCATTTGAAAACAAAAGAAAACAAACCACTTTGTTTTCACCCTGCAAAATCCGGAAAAAATAAATCCTGTACAAAACAACTGTTTCCATTTCTTTGCAGGAGGAGGTGGCATTAATGGTCTTTGGGATAATTTTCTACCCCAGTAAAAAGAATCGGGAGATGGCCTCCACTGAAGGGGCCGTTCTTTGCTCTAGCTGCCCTATAGACAACCAGAGCGTGCTCCTCGCATGCTGCAGTAATCCTGGCAACCAAGTTTCCCACATGTAGTCTGCCATCTCCTTGTTTTCTTACCTGCTGCTCTACTGAAGAAGTAGGAGTGGCATTGAAAATTGTGATAAGGCCAACGTAAAGCTTTATTTGGATGTTGAAATTATGGTTGAATGAAATGAAACGAATGAAACTAGTGGTCCTCAGTTGTGCTGACTTGTTGTTGCGTTGGACTGTATTTGCAACGCAACAGTTGGTTGTTGGTACCTACCTATAAATTGATATATTACAGGATGCATTATTCTCCTGGGTCACAACTTTCTTTTCCTCTTTTTTTCTCCCCAGGCAAGCCAATATTTTCAGTTGACATTCATCCAGATGGGACCAAGTTTGCAACTGGAGGGCAAGGTATGTTTGTAGATGAGGCCTCTTTTGAAAGCTCTGTATCTCGGTTGATCATGGTTTACTGGAAATGAAATAATGGCACATATTTACAAAGGCAGAACTCAAGAAGGTATTGGCTTTTCTTCCTGTGATTCTTTCAGTGGCCCAGTTTTTAATACCCCTGTCTTTGGGCAAAGGGTAGGAAATAACGAAAAGCCATTTGTATTAAAATTGATTTACCTACCATTTTCAGTCATATAATGTTAACATCTAGTGTCTTGAAGCTTTTGCTTCAATACTTCTAAAATTCTCATTTTCTGATAATGCAAAATACAGTAACCCTTCTTTTACTTGCTCTGCTATCTGAATGGGATGACTGTGTGTAGTGGACCAGGCTTGCTTCCTTCTCTTGCAATCTTGCCTCGTTCAGTAGGGACCCCATTTTGTCCCTTTCTGGGTAGTGTGGGGCAAGTTGACTCTCTTCAGGGGCTATACAGAGCTGACAAAAGAGCTACAGAATGCTATGAAATCACACATCTTTAAATTTATGCCAAGCACTGGAGTGCTTGTTAGATAACTAGCAACACCAGATTATGGGAGATATTTTAACTCTCCTTCCCTGTTGCTCAAGTTGGTATACAACATGATTTAGAAACAATCTACAAGTACTTGGTGATTTTTTTAAAAAGACATGTAACTAGAAAAACAGAGCAGTAAAAAGAACTACCAGTGGAAGTGTAACTGCTATGCCTCGCACAGGTCTTTCTCTAAGCACAGACTCTTCCAGTTGTAATGAAGAATATTTCGTTCATTTACTGTATAATAAATATCGCAACACTCAGCATAATTTAAAAAGTGTGATGTATAACATTCTGTAATTTCTTTCCTTTCCTTACTTTATTTACATTGGCAGAGCCACACAGTTTCTTAATTAAAGTGTTCTGACTTGCAAAACGTTTCGTTCCTAATTCTGGGCAGCGGCTTCGAAGGACACTGTCAAACATTTCTTGGTTCCCTTCAACGAGGAGTGGGGAACCTTTGGCCCTCTAGGTGTTTGGGACTTTAGCTCCCAAAAGCCCCAGCCAGCCAGGTCAAGGGCAGGGGGTTTGTGAGAGTTGTATTTCAAAGCTTCTGGCAGGTCAAAGGTTCCCATCCCTGGCTTAAGCTATCTGTTTTTTTTTTAAAGAAGCATTTTATTTGTTCCAGTGCATGTATTTTACCCATATAATTATATTAGAAATTTGAACTGCAATAATACAGTCCTTAGTCCTTTCAACTTCCTGCAAATCTTATTGATATGCAGTTTCAGGCTGGATTGCAGTTGTTGTTTCTCCAGAGACTAATTTGTTTCTTAATATTTACTAAAGCTAGAAGTGAATGCACAATACAGGTATACCTCAGTTAACGAAGTGGATGTGTTCCTGAGCATTACTTCTTTAACAGAAAATTTGGGGGCAGAAATAACATGGAAGGACCAGGGATATGTTCCAACTTCATCTTTCACTAGCCTCCACCTTTCTTATGATTTCCACTTTGCTGGCTAAAAGTTATATGCTGGAGATAGCTGGTGAGGCAGGCAACCTGATCTCTTTTCTCTCTGTTTTGCTGTTCTCACGTGTTCAGTAAGGGATCCTGGAGGCAGCTGTTGTTTACCTTGCCTGTTATAGGCAGGCACACACAGCTAAAACGAGGTTGGCAAGGGTAGAATCCCGCTTTTCCCAGCTCAAGTTTTATTGCATTATTTACTGCAGATGTGCAACCCAACACTGAAAATCTGTGTTTCTCTAGCCCTGCTTTGCCTTCTTTCCGATACCAATGCTGCTAAACAACTTCCAACCAGACAGAGGTGAGGGAGAACATAGGAGGGCTGAGGGGGCATCAAAAGACTTTGTTAAAAGCAACTTCACTATCAGAGGCTTTGTTAACTGAGGTGTGACTGTATATTTTTATTTTGTTATTAAAATATTTATATCCCATCCTGTAGCTGAGGATCTCAAGGTAGCATGCAATAAAATCATTTTAGAAAGTATAAAAGAATAAAAATAATGTAAAAGACTAAGGGCATATTAAACTATGTGACAGTTAAAACAGGACAATTTAAAACTAGTTAAAACAGTTTAAAATAACGACAACAACAACATTTGTAATAACTTCAGCTTTTATTTTGATACCAGCAAATTCATCGAATGCATGTTAACCTCTTGTGTTTGACAGTCATCAAAGATTTAGTATTCTGTATGGAAATACCAGTGGTTTTTTAATGGTTTTTTCCTATATGGTATATTGAATTCCCTGTGCTTTTAGGAGAGGATTCTGGGAAAGTTGTTATATGGAACATGGCTCCTGTCCTCAAAGAAGAAGACGAAAAGAATGAGAATATACCCAAGATGCTCTGTCAGATGGACAATCATTTAGGTACTGTGGAGTGGGTCTTTCCTCTATTTATTGTATTTATATACCACTTTTCTCCCAGAGTGGGACCCAAGGCAGCTTCCAGAGCAGTTAAAAACATTTGCAGCAAAACTTAAAGCATTAAAATCAACCATGTAAAACATAGTATAAAATCATAAAAACATATCCAGGTTAAAAAAATAACTTTCAGTTGTGTGTTAGTGCAGTGCAAGGACCTCCGTAGAGAACTGGGGGCCTTGACTACATCAGAGGCATTTCAAGAGTTCGTTCTAATGTTCTTCCAAACCATAGTTTAGTGTTAGATTAGAATTGCATGTGTACACATGTGGGTGTTGGCTGTCTCAGAACTCCCTGGGAGCAACATCCTCCTGCCACTACCAAAGAAACTCTTGAATCTCCTGTTTCTACCATCCAAGCTCAGCAACTTCATTGGAAATTGTGGCACTTGGAGTATGCATGCCAAGTTCTCCAGTAGACTTGCACATCTGGAAGCCTGCTGGGAAACAAGTTGTGTGCTTCCCTTGCACCATGTTTCCCAACAAAATTACCAGGTTTTAGTAGCAGCAGGGATGCAAGCAGTTTAAAAAATGGCTGCTGTCTAGGCTGGATTACTGCAGAAGAGATTTTGCCTGATTGGGCACTGCTATTTCTTTGTACTGATATGGTTCAAATTCTGTTTTTCATCAAACTATATGAATCATCTTGAGAATTTCTTGTTGAAAAAGTATATCAATATTCTGAATCAGTTCATATTATGCTCTTCTGTTTTACCTGTATCACTCTCTTTATTTGCATTTGATTATTGTTAATTGCCTTAACTACCTTCTTTTTTTTTCTTTTTTCTTTTTTTGAGGGGAAAGGTGAGATATAAATAAACTATTTTGGGGGCATTTGGGGGTCTAATTTTTCCCTATTTAATTCTAGCGTGTGTGAATTGTGTACGATGGTCAAACAATGGCATATATCTGGCTTCCGGGGGAGATGACAAGCTGATCATGGTTTGGAAAAGAGCCGCGTAAGTGTCTTTCACCACCTCATTGGAACTTCACCTGAACCCTGGATTGCTTTTGAATTCTTTCCTCTTTCTTTTCTCTAGAGCTGTATTGAGTGAAGATTGATTGACTGATTGATATCCTGCCTTTTTCCCTATTCTGGTACTCAAGATGGCTTGCAAAAATTAAACAGATAATTAAAAGCTATCACCAGTAAAAGTGTAATTAAATCATCAGTGGAATTTAAAAAACAAACACATACCCATTAGAAACAAGAGATAAGAGCAATACAGTAGAATTATTAATGCTTTTCTGCATTAAGTTAATTCCTGCAGTTAATTCCTTGAAACAACAAGAAGCTTTTTTTTAAAAATGGAATATAAAAAAATTTATGGATATTTGGCTTGTATGAAAGACATGATTGGATAACTTTATTGTGCCCCTCCCAAGATTTGCTGGTGGGAAGTGGCTGTTTTCTGTTGAAGCTGATTTCAACTTTTGTGGTGTTCCACAAATAAATACTGCAACATGACTGATTTTTTAAAAAATAATTCTTCCTTCTGCCTTTGACAGGTACATTGGACCTAGTACCGTGTTTGGTTCCAGTAGTAAACTTGCTAATGTAGAACAGTGGCGATGTGTCTCAATTCTTAGAAGTCATTCAGGGGGTAAGTGTGTTTGAAACAGAGAAAGATTAAAGTGGATTATTTGATCTCTGAAAATAGGATCCACCAAATCAAAGTTCACTCCTTGTTATCTGGCCTGTTTAGACAAGTTGTGTTTGGAATGGACTGCATTGTTTCTCATTGCATTCTTCAGCTAAGCTATTCAGGTACTCTCAGCAAGATAGATAAGTGGCGACAGTCATCAAGAATTAAAGCTGACCTCCATCTTGTTGTTTACATCTACCCTGTATTTTCTGCAGTTTGCACATTTTTGTTATGGCTAGGTATACTGCACATTGTTCTTGAAATACAAAAGGACTGTTGAACTGGTGCTGGTTTTTTTGTTCTCACTCAGACATACGTCTTATTGAGGGCTTTTTTCCCAATAAAATCTATTCCCCATAGATGTCATGGATGTGGCGTGGTCTCCTCATGATGCTTGGCTGGCCTCTTGCAGTGTGGATAACACTGTTGTCATCTGGAATGCTGTCAAATTCCCAGGTATGATGTGCACATAGACAGAATTCTGAGTGACAAGAAGAAGTTGCACTGTTTCACGGAGGGCTCCTGCTTGACATGGCAGACTTCTAAAATGTCCCCTACTGTGTGACTTAGTGTATAGATGATTTGCGGCGGTGTCACTTAGAAAGCCCAGTACCTTTAGAGATTGCCCAGTAACTTCCTTATTTCCCAGTATCTTGCTTGTTTGTTACAGTCACCTTTCCCCAGGTGACTCAGCAAGGCATATATAGACCTTCTCTTTCCCACTTCCCACTTTTATCAGTAAAACAACAACCATGTTAGAGAGATCTGGTTGAGAGGGGATGAATGGTGCTGTAGTGACATGAACTGGGATCTCCCAAGTCCCAGTCCAACACTCTTAATGACTAGAATGGCTCTCAATCTTATCTTCCATGGCCTTGGAGTCAGGTATTACAACAGCCTTTCTTAACTTGTGGCTCCTCCAGATAGGTTAGATTCTATCTGCCAGCAGCCCCAGACATCGTATAGCTGTCATGCCCCCATTCCAGGACCTGGACAGGCCCCTTCCCAACAGCCACAACACAGAGACATAAATGGGACCTATGCAGGTGACAGGTGGCCTACGCAGGTGAACAGCCAGCATAGGTGAAAAAACAGAGAGCCCAGGAGCGCTTATATAGTAAGGACACATCACTTAAGCAAACACCTGGAGGAGGCTGTCAGCCTATATAAAAAGGGAAAGGGAGGGAAGAAGCCGTTGCAGACTACTGATCTTATCAATGGAAGCAACGCATCTTGCATTTGGATCCCTTGCTTGTGTTCCTGGAAACCTTGACTCTCACCTTGTGTACAGACTTTGCTACTGGACTGTTGCTCTGAATTTACTATGGACTCGGACTATGGAAATAACGACCAGTAACTGGCTAATAAACTGTTATAAATTTTGCCTGTGGCAGCTGATAAAAGACTCTAATTGGAGAATTGTAAACCTTGGCTGGCTGCTGGCACAGGACAATAGCTGCTAGGCAGGGATGATGGGAGTTGTAAACTAGCAATATCTGAAAGGGCACGGTTCCCCATTACTGGCATAATACTACAAAATACATCTTTAGAAATCTTCCCCACTAAATTAAAGTGTTATTGTAAGTTAAAGGGTGGTTGTTGTCATGAAGTTGTTTCCGGAAGCATTTGAAGTAACTTGTTAAAAATCTCATTGTTGCGTGCAGAAATTCTCGCCACTTTGAAGGGTCACTCTGGCTTGGTGAAAGGGCTCACGTGGGACCCTGTTGGGAAATATATTGCATCACAAGCAGATGACCGAAGCTTGAAGGTGTGGCGGACCATGGACTGGCAGCTAGAAACCAGCATTACCAAACCATTTGATGAGGTACGTGCTGTGTTTATGGTCAGAGGAAGCAGCTGGGATGATGGGACACCAATGACATTTTCAAATGTTAGCTCGTGTGACTTGAAAAGTGGCGAAGTATTGGGAGAGTCTCCCTGCTCTATAGGAAGGGCAGCTGACTCTTAATTCCTTTGAGAAGGAAATGCTATTGATCTGTCCTATTTATAATCTACCTTTATATACTCGTCTATGCGTCAAAGCACTGAGTGTGGTTTATAGTTTAAACTAATGGCTAGAGAGAGAATATAAAAACTAAAATAAGATGGCGAAGGACAACCAAAAGAAGCTGATTCAAGATACTAGTGCGTTCATGATATAGCATAATAGAACTGTAGGCAGTGTTGTAGTGGACCAGGGCTCACAGGATTGGTATGCTGGGAGTTTTTGATGAGTAGTGATGATGACATCATGTTCTGCCACCCCATTGGATTTTCCTATCCTCTTTAAGATTAGCTGCAGCCTTCACAGGAGTAGCAGAGTGTGAGGGTAAAATGAATTTTCCCACCAACAACATATTGTTGTGAGCTACCCCATTTGTAATGAGAAGTATTTTGGAGTGGGTTTGCTCTTAAGTGGGCAGTTAGGACCTGTTAGCTTAACAAAAGACCAGATCGTAGCGAAGGTGACACCTATTAAGCTTGGTTTGTTGATATGGATCAGCACAGCAGCCTGCATTTTCAGATGTGGCTCTGGGGACCGTCATGAATGCAGCCACACATACCAAACTAAGAAAGCTGAACAGAGTTTATTAGCCAGTCCTGCCGTGTTCATCAAAAATGTCTGTTGCAGGTGCATAAGGTATTTATTTTTAAATTGACCTATATGTATATGTCCTGATTTTCAAAGAAGTCAGGTTCTCCTTGGTTTGCAGTTCTGGATTATGGGGCAAGCAAATACCGTAACTTGATGTTTTAGATTATGAGAAGCGAGGGATGGGAGATGATCATGGGGGAGGGTGTGCTTGGGAGCTTGCAATGCCTTTCAGACTCACCCCAGACCAAGATCTGGTATTGGATCTGAACTAAGCTATGGTAGCTGAGTGTTTTCTGTGCGTTCAAGTCTACTTGTCTCCAGAGCAATTGTGTTTAGACCTTTCAAAACTGAGCATGTTGTAGTATTCTATTTCTTTAATTGTATGAACCTGGAGTGGGCAACTTGTGGCCCTCCATGTGTTCTTGGATGGAATATCCCAGCATTGCTCACCATTGGTCATGATGGCCAGGAGCTGATGGGAGTTGTAGTCCAACAACGCCCAAAGGGCCACATGTTCCCCAGCCCTGATGTAGATATTTGCATGTGTGTTCTCTCTGTCTGTCTGTCTCTCTCTCTCTCTCTCTCATTCTGTCACTCTGTCTCTCTTATTCATCCACATGCAGCTCTTAAGATCAAAGTTTGCTTCATTTTAAACCTGAGAGTAAATGTAGTGTTGCTTTAAAATTTCAGTAGAATTTTCTACTTCCAGGTCATAGTCTCAATGTCTACATGATTACTTTAAGCCAAAGTTCAGTCAAAAAAATGGTACTTCAGTGATGGATTAATTGTTTGTACTCCTTGTTCTTATCTGAGCACATGTCTTGATAATACCAGTTTATGATGATTGATGATTGCAGTTTATGAACTCCAAAAAGTGTTGATCCACTGTCTAATTCTTCTTGTGGCTTTATTTTCAGTGTGGAGGAACGACGCATGTCTTACGCCTCAGCTGGTCACCGGATGGACACTATCTAGTCTCTGCTCATGCCATGAATAATTCTGGTCCCACAGCACAGATCATTGAGAGGGATGGGTGGAAAACCAATATGGATTTTGTAGGTCATCGCAAAGCAGTGACGGTGGTGGTAAGTCACTCCCTATCCTGAAAACTTGAAGATAAGAGAGGGAGAATTGAGTTTTCTTCTGGGGATCATTAATGTCTTGAAAGAGGGAGGTGATTAGAATTGCTGAAGGGAAAGTGGAGGTGAGCCATCAAAAGCTCAGGGTTTTAAATCATGGGTGAAATCCCCACAAATCAGAGTGTGCTCTCCACTGCAGATAAACTGGCCTGCAGAGAAGGAAGAAAGATGGCTACTAAAGCGGAGATGAAAGCACACCACATTCTGACTACTGTAGATGTAATTTCATGTCACTTTTATTCCACTTGAGTTTTCTGACTTGTGTGGAACACCTTTGAATCTGCACATGCAAACACTCCTCTGGTTGTGGGATGCTTTTATACCCTGTGGTACACTGGAATTCTTATTGGGATGGTAAATACTTCAGAGTACAGTGTTGTTTTTTAAATCCCTGTGCATGAAGGTATTCATGAATTTTAAGGGGATCCTTTTGTCATTCTTAGAAATTCAATCCAAAAATCTTCAAAAAGAAGCAAAAGAATGGAAGTTCAACAAAGCCTACCTGTCCTTATTGTTGCTGTGCAGTTGGAAGTAAAGACCGTTCTCTTTCTGTCTGGGTAAGTAGGTGTTCTGTTCTGAAGATGAAAGAACAAATGAGCGAACAGATGTCCTTGAGGATGTCATCCATACATAGGCAGAGGCAGAAATATACAGCTTGCTGTGGACGCAGAGTCTCTTTCTGATAGGATCGCTGTGACTTCATTGGATATTAGACCATGATTTAGCAGGCTGCCTCAAACCTTAGCCTGTCTTTGAAGCTTCATATCCTGGTTTGTTTGAGCTAACCTCAGTTAGAGGGAATATAGTTTCCTGAATCTAGATGCTAACAGGAAACAGTGTGTTTTTGTGTGGAGGGGGGAGGTACTTAAGGTGTGATCATTTGATCTCCTCCCCTTATGTGCAACAGTTGTGTGTATGTGTGAATGGTGCCACTTGTTTTCGTAAAAGGAAAACAGATCATGTGATATGAAACCTGTACATTAAAGGTTTTCTTCTATTCTGCATACCTATCTCCTTGGTTTAACTTAGCCTGAGATCTGGGTAAGAGTATTTATCTACAAGGCTTATTGAGATTTGTGAGCTTTATAGGCTGACTGTTCTCATTTTAAGACTTTTGGTTTGAATGATTGAAAAGAAGTCACTGATGAAAGAGTTCTGCATTTGCAAAAAGATTGCCTTGTCACTACAGTGGCCTAGCTGTTTCAGTGCTGTCAGTATACTTCCCTCCCTCTAGGTTTTTCACTGTTGGATTTACATCTAACATGCCTCAATACATGAGCTGATTTTCCTCATGCTGTTAAATCTTAAACACAGTGGGGTTTGAAGCTAGCTGGTGACATTAATCAATCTGAAACTTTTGTTTTTAGCTTACGTGTCTGAAAAGGCCTTTGGTTGTCATACACGAGCTGTTTGACAAGTCGATTATGGACATCTCATGGTAAGATGGTTTTGATGCTAACCCAAGATGTTACTTGTGTAAAAATGTGTTTAATGAGAAACTCTGTTCACCTACTGAATGTAATTTTCCATCCACTTGCCCTGATGTTTTTGATTTTGTTATGTTATCTTCATTAAGCTGTTTGCTTGTGATCACCTAACCGTTTCTGTGACATTCTATAATGGTGGACGTCTAGTATTTTTAAATCTTATTTTTAAATATGTCGATTGGCATCATGTTTCTGCCTTGGGGTGTGTGTGTGTGTGTATGTGTATATATAAGGGCACACAACAAATGTGTATCAAAATCATTCCCTTTATTTCCATTGTTCAGGCTCCGCATACCATTGCTTGTGTAGCCAAAATGGCATCACCAGAGCACAAGAGGAAGTTATTTGGGTTTAATGCCATGGTTTGAAGAAGTGTGGAGAAGCAGAAACTGAGAGAGAATTGAACACAGTGGCCACAACCCTGAACAACTGTTCTACATGCTGCAACATTTTGTGGCTGATCTAACTCATAAGCAATCTATTAGCTGGCAAAGGTGGAGGACACTGAAATTTTAATAAATTTCTGTCGCTTAGTTCAGATGAAAAGATCTGCAACTTTGATTCACTTCCAAGTCAAGTAAAGTTAGTGGGTGAGTGTTCCTCTTCAGATAGAAATAAAGAAAGGAGGCATTATCTTAAGAGTCATTAGTTAGATGTTTAATTTTATGAAAGTAACCACATAGGAATACAATGTGCAATTGTTTTTACTTCACTGAAGATCACCTAAGTCCACTTGAAAGAGGAAGGAGTGAGGCGCAGCCAGTTCTTCCAGGCTGTTAACTTGTGACTGGTTTGTCCTAAATAATCTACCAGTTCATACGGAGACAACAGCCTTGGTCTCTTGAAGCCTGTGTCTTGGAGGTGGGTAACACGGTGCCTTCCAGATGTTCTTGGAGTCTAACTCCCATCAGCCGTAGCTGGCATAACCAGTAATTTGGGATTATGGGAGTTACTGCCCAATAATATGCAGAGAGTCACAAGTTGTCCACCCCACACCAAACTTCTCATAGTTTCTTAAGTTGGTTTGGTCAAGCCCACAAGCTTCATTCAAGTATTTTGTGGAATGTTTTGGAACAATTGAGAATATCTGTACTTGGCCCTGCACTTCGTCTGTTTTCTGATACCAGTAATTGAGACCATTTTGACAAGGGCAGAAGTAAGAGACAGGCTAGCAGCCCCTTACCTAGGGTTTATGGGTTACATAACACAGTGGTGGTACAGTCTACTAATCCCCCCCCCCTAAAAATCTAACAATTAAGGGACCCTTCATAGTTTCTGAGCCTGCCCTGCGACTTCAATGGGACAGTGCTGGTTTTGATGCTCCTGCTAGCACTGAATAGTATATATATATGTATATGTATATGTGTATATATATATATGTATATGTATATGTATATGTCTGTGCGTGTGTGTTGGGGTGTGGTCTTTCTCATTCTACTGTAAGGCAGGATTTTTACCACTTTCTGCTCTCGGATCCATGTAAAGAAGCTGGATTAGACCAAATTTGCCCCAAGGCTAAAGATGAGCACACATTACACGTTACTTCACGGCAGTTTGCTCACAAAACCGGCATATCCATTGCGTTAGGCAGTGTTGCCGTTGTTAAAACAGGGGACATGCAGGCATCACTTTGTCAACCAAAAGCAAGGCAATGAAGGCGATGAGCTGTAACCTCCAGCAAATTTTGAAAGAAAAATGGAAAACTTCTGCCATAGATGCTATACCTGCCATTGTGCAGTGATACCTCCTTGCCATGCGATGGCGCTGTGCTTCAGT
Source organism: Iguana delicatissima (assembly GCA_948472985.1). Classification (NCBI taxonomy): domain Eukaryota; kingdom Metazoa; phylum Chordata; class Lepidosauria; order Squamata; family Iguanidae; genus Iguana; species Iguana delicatissima. The sequence continues at coordinate 1,135,616 of CAOKZL010000719.1, read as the reverse complement.
AAAGGCAGTGGAAGGAGTGTTGCCTTCCCCCCGGTCTCATTTTACTCCCCCTGGTGGTGGAAAAGCATTGCTAACAGGCCTGCTGGCAAGGAGAAATGGGTAGCAGCAATAAGCTGATGAGCTGGGCCACACTGTGATAAAAGGTGTAGTAGAAGTAAGTGGGCAGAGAAATGTGTGTGTGTGTTTACACTAATGCTTTTTCTCAATCTAAAGGCTTCTTAAGCCCCGCTTCACCAAAGCTTTCAGATCAGTGTAGAACCAGAACGACGACATGCCGCCAAGGGACGCTAATGTGAGAATTCGGCCTCGAAGTTTGACAAAGTGGATAAAAAAACAAACAAACTCTCAGACAAATGAATACAGCATTAAGAGTCTGGGCACACGCTAGGGCAGGTTACCTTGTGTTACCTTGTTTTTGTCATTATTACTAATATTATGATTAAATGTACGCCCCTCCCTTCTCCCTAAAACCAGGCTTCAAGATGATTTAGGGAGAACAAAGCTCGTAAAGCTTTTGTAAATGTTTTTGGTCATATTTGTTCAGATTTTTGTAAGCCACCTTGAGTCCCTGCATTGAGGAAAAGGTGGGATGGAAATGGATTAACAATAATGAAGTAATATAAATTAATTAATAATAACAGTGGTAGTAGTTGTAATAAATTGTATTAATATCAAAGTAGAACTGAAAGTTTGTTATTTTATATATTTATTATTACTGTTAATTTAGTCATGTATGTAAACCTTTCTATTATTGTTGTTTTATTATTATTATTATTATTATTATTATTATTATTATTATTATTATTATTAGTTACCCACCTCTCCCCATGGATTGAGGCGGGGGACAGCAGTCAATTAACATATAACACTTAAAAACAGAATATCAATTAAAATAGTAGTTAAAGTGCATATCTTAAAAAAATTACAACTGCTTAAAAACAGACAATACATATTTAGAATTCATTGTTAAAATTCACAATTTAAAATCATCAAGACAGGCCTACAGGAAGTGATGAGACTCAAGGTAGCTTACAACACATTTAAAACAATATGGATTAAATATTGGAAACTACAATAAAAGTATAAATATAGAAGTTATTTAAAAGGCAGTTAAACAATTTATGAAGTTAAAAACATGAAAATTCATTTTAAGATTGCATGCAAGCCATACAAGAGCACAGCCCAGCATTAAAATTCCGTTCCAATCAGCTTCTAAATGCCAGGTGGCATAAGACTATTTTAATAGGCTGACTGAAGGAGAGCAAGGAGGAAGCCATCTTGGCTTCCCTAAGGAGTTTGGAAGTCCTGGAGCAGCCACTGAGAAGGCCCTGTGCCCACCAAACAAGCCTGAGAAGGTGATGAGACAGAGAGAAGTGTCTCTCCAGGAGAATCTAGAGCTCTAATGGGCTCATACAGGCAGATACAGTCCTTCAGATAGCCTGGACAATAGCTGTGTAGGGCTTTATAGATCAGCTTTTTGACCTGTGCCGGAAATGAATCAGCAGCCAGTGGAGCTGTTGCCAGAAGGGAGTTGTGTGTTCCCTGTAGACAGTCCCAGTTAGCAATCTGGTTGCAGCTCTCTGAGCAAGTTTCTGAGTACTTTTCAAAGGCAGCCCCACATAGATCACATTACACTAATCCACACAGGATGTAACTAAAGCGTGTGTTACTGTGGCCAGATCTAACTTCTTCAGGAACAGCCACAATTGGCACACTAGCTTTAACTGCACAAACACACTCCTGGACATTGCTGACATTTGGGCCTCCAGGCTGAGAGGGCTGAATCCAGGAATTCCCTCAAATTGTGAGCATGTGTTGTCAGGGGGAGTGTAACCCTGTCTTAACATAGGCTGAATCTACCAAAAACCCACCAGAGGCATTCTTGCCATCAGTAGGAAAAACTCACATCCAAAACTAGTCAGCAGTCTAACAGTCTTTTATTGCGGGCAGTAAATTAGGCTAAGGCAATTAAGTCACAGCGAAACGAGCCATTTCTAACAGCAGAAAAAAAAAAGGAATAAGGGGACAGCCTGTTCAGAAGCCGTGTTTTAGACTAAGCATGTTCAATAACAGAGGAGCCTTTCACACCATAACATATGAACACAGCTGCATGTTCCAAGGGAACAATTACATTCGGCATTCTCATGGGAAACACTCTATCCTGCTAGCCTAAACAAATCCTACAGGCGGTTTTGCTTTCTCACCCTCTGGCGGTGGGAAATGTAGAGGAGTCACAATTACACCTCTACTTTGTGACACTCCCCTACTCCTTGCGTAACTTTTTCAGCCCCTATGCACTGGAGACTCCATCAACCCCCCGGCATGCTCAACAAGTTGACCAAATGCATCAGCAGGAAGTGGCTTAGTAAACACATCAGCTAAGTTTTCTTCTGAAGACACATAGGTAAGGGACACTTTTCCTTTCTCGTACATACTGTTTCACATTGTGAAATTTGATGTCAATGTGTTTTGATCGAAGAAATCAATGCAGAAACTGCCATTTGAATACAGGCTTGTGAATCACAACATATTTGTATGGCATTGGTACAAACCACGCAGCCTGTGTTGATACTGCAAATGCCAAAACTAATCAAGATCAAAAGTGCCATAGATTTTTCAAATTCTACTGGGTGGCAAAGCAAACAGGCTTATTTTTTAGACTTCCAGTCGATTACCACACCACTGTATTTAATAACAAAACCAGATGTGCTTTTACGGTCTAAAGCAGTGGTTCTCAACCTGTGGGTCCCCAGATGTTTTTTGGACTTCAGCTCCCAGAAGCCCCAGCCACTATGGTCAATGCTCAGGGCTTCTGGGACCTGAAGTCCAAGAACATCTGGGGACCCACAGGTTGAGAACCACTGGTCTAAAGTATCCTCAGCGAAGTCACTATCTGATGAACAGATGAGGTTAGGATTCTGATCAGGAAAAATGCTTAGGCAATAATCAAGGGAACCTTTTAGGTACCTTAGTACCCTTTTTTTCGCACCCTGCCAATGATACTGGGTTGGTTTAGCACACGCTCTGCCCAAAATGTTGACACTTAGTGCAATGTCAGGCCAGCTGGTGCCAACTAAGTACAAAAGGCTCCCAATGACAGACTGATACAAGTGTATATCAGGAAACAATTCCTCACAGACGTTTTTCAAGAAACCTGGCACCATAGGCGTTTGGACCGGCTTGCAGTCAGACATTTGACACAATTCTAACAACTTCACAATTTTTTGTTTCTGACACAGCAGAATACCATTTTCAGTTCTCTGTATTTTCTATTCCAAGAAAGTTCTGTACTAGGCCTAGGTTCTTAACCTGAAACTCTTTTCCCAGCTCATTTTCAAACATTTGCGCTTGTTTTTGTGCATCACTGACCAAACACAGATCATATCCACATATGCAAGGAGAATTTCCAAACTCTCCCCTTTCCCCCGAACATATACACAGGGATCAACAAGGCTTTGTTTGAACCCACACCCTTGCAGGGCATTGTGTAAACAAAAATTCCAACACCTGGCAGATTGCTGTAACCCATAAAGCGATTTCTTCAAACGCCAAACTTGACTTCTCTCCTCTACTACAAATCCATCAGGCTGGAGCATGTACACTTCTTCCTCCAAGTCGGCATTGAGATAGGCAGTGGTAATATCAAAGTGTGTGATGACAGCTTTTCTCTGAGCTGCCATGGAAAACACCAACCTGATGGACTGTGCTTTCACAGTCGGGGAGTAGATCTCATCCAGATCACTGATGTCTTTTATAAACCCGCGTGCCACAAGGCGTGCTTTATGTTTCAAATGCCCATCAGCAGTGGGTTTTAACTTGTAGACCCGTTTGCTGTCAATTGGCTTCACACCCTTGGACAAATTACAAAGAGAATACACATCATGCTGAACAATGGAATCCATTTCACTCTGCATTGCATCCCACCAGGGTTCTGCCTGCTGCTCAGGCATTTTCACAACATCAGCAAAGCACTGAGGCTCACAGTTTACAGCATACACATGAACTGCAAGAGACTCAGGGAAAAACGTATAGGAGGAATGCCTTTCGTTTTTTTTTGTGACCGTCTGGGGATGGGACGATCCTGCAAAGGCTCGTCCCTGTCCTAGCACTGTGAGACCTCTTCACTGAGCCCTCGCGTTCTCTCTCCCCTGTGCAAGACCCTTACACATCACTTACAGCTCTTCTCCTCCATGTGCCTCCCTCCTCTTCTGTTTTAACCCTTGAGGAACTGGGAGTGGAAGCTGGGAGCGGAGCAGAGGCTGAAGGCTGTACTGGCTGAGAAGCTGGCAGACCAGCCACAGGGAGAAGGAGCCAGACGCTCCTGAACACGCGACCAATTTGCGTGTTCCTCAAAAGAGGCATTCCTAGACACCACACAGAAATTGCCACCAGCATGAAAATGATACCCTTTGCAGTTGGGCTCATAGCCAACAAAACGCATACGCTGGGCTTTTGGCTCCCCCTTCCTTCTTTGCCCCTTGGGGATGTGCACCCAAGCAAAATTTCCAAATACTCTAAAATGTGCAATGGATGGCTGTTTACCAAACAGACATTCATAGGGAGTAGCATTAACCACAGAACTCCACAGCCTGTTGTGTATGTAACAGGCAGTCAGAACTGCCTCACCCCAAAAACTCACAGGCAGATCTGCATCAAGTAACAAACTGTGCATTAGAGTCTGCAGAACCCCTGCATTCCGCTCAGCCACTCCATTTTGATGAGGAGAATAGCTGGCAGTCGTTCTGTGAAGGATCCCTTGCTTTTTGAACCACTGTTGCATGTTCTCCGACAGGAATTCCATTCCTCTGTCGGTTTGCAGCTTTTGCAGGGAATAACCAAACTGCCTTTCAACCAAGGAACACCATTCTTGAGAACTTGACACACATCAGACTTTTGTTTCAACAAATAGCAGAAAACATACCTGCTAAAATCGTCTACAAGGACGACGAATGTCTCCACCCCAGGGAGGGTTACTCATAGGACCTACAATATCACAGTGTACCAACTGAAATAGGGCAAGTGCGTGCCCGAAACTAACCCTCGGTGCTGGGAGTTGCTAGATTTGGCTTGTTTGCAAATGGCACAGTCAAGAAAAACATTACAAGGCTTCAAAGTACACCCTTTACAACAACCAGCAAGCCTCCTTAACACAGGAAAGCTTGCATGTGCCGCGCGCTGGTGGAGGAGATGAAGGCACTCATCATGTTGTGGGACATTACCATACACATTATACACAGTGTGTCGTGGCTCAAGAAAGAACAGCCTCCCTTCTCGTGTAGCCACAGCACACACCCACCCCATCTTTGAGGATTTTACCTTGCTTCCATTGTCAGTTGCCCCACAGAAAGCAAACAGAAATAAGAAGAGGGAACAAACAAAACATTTTTCAAACCCATGTCAAGGGCAGGGACAAAAGCTACACCTTCGCCACAAACTTTAGTCTTTGTCCCATCTGCTAATGTCACAGTAGAAACACTGGCAGAATCCAAACAGTCAAATAAATCTTCAGAATTGACCAGATGCTGGGAACAGCTGCTGTCAAGAAGCCAAACGGAATCACCTGCCTCCTCAGGGTGCGACCGTGCAGCAGCATCTCCCGGGAACACAGCAACTCTCAGCCGCCCTCTGGCCTGACCTCCCCTGCCTCTGCCACGGCCCCTGGCACCAGCGCCTGTGAAACTTTGCTCCCCTTGCTTCAGGAGCGGGCAATCACGTTTTCAGATGAGAAGCAGACCCACAGCAAAAGCACCTTCACACAGCATGGGCTCTAACCAGCCCCTCCTGCCTTGCTTCAGCAGCCGGAGAACTTTTCCTCCCAGCACAGGCCTCTGCAGCTGGAGCCGTCTGAGTGGGAGGCGCTGCATTGCTTGTGCGCTTTTCCTCTTCTTCCAGCAGGGCAGAAAAAGTAAAGAGGAACAGTTAACTCTCTCTCTGGCATGGATTAAAGCGAGGACACCACCAGATTCCAGGAACTATTGCGAGAATTCAAGATGCAAAATACCTTGTCACCTTCAGGCAACACTTTGCCTCTCTCCCGAAGTGACGAAAACAGCTCTGACAACTCTGCCAAATGCTGCCTCACTGGGACACCGGGGGCCAACTTCGTGTTATAGAGGCGCGCAGAGAGCGTACTTGGCAGCTGCCGTTTGACTCAGATACAACTCTCGCAGCCTCATCCAGCCTTCTCGAGGGGTGGCAAGATCCCTAATATGTGTGAGCTGGTCATCTTCCACAGCAAGGAAGAGGATAGACATTGCACGCCTCGTTGCCGCTGCTATCTCCGCAGCAGTCCCCTGCAGAGTTGGGGGAACTGTGAAGGCGCCCACAGCCCCTCAGCTTGCAAATACTTTTTCATGCGAGCTGACCATGCCAAGTAATTAGTTGCATTTAGCTTAACGAGAGGCAGGCCTCCAGGCGCCACTTGAGCCATTGTAAAAACCTTCAAAAAACACCTCTCGAAACCATCCTCTGCTACCATATCAAAAACCCACCAGAGGCATTCTTGCCATCAGTAGGAAAAACTCACATCCGAAACTAGTCAGCAGTCTAACAGTCTTTTATTGCGGGCAGTAAATTAGGCTAAGGCAATTAAGTCACAGCGAAACGAGCCATTTCTAACAGAGCAACAAAAAAAAAGGAATAAGGGGACAGCCTGTTCAGAAGCCGTGTTTTAAGTAAGCATATTCAGTAACAAGGAGCTTTTCAAACCATAACATATGAACACAGCTGCATGTTCCAGACGGCCTGATTACATTCGGCATTCTCATGGGAAACACTCTATCCTGCTAGCCTAAACAAATCCTACAAGCGGTTTTGCTTTCTCACCCTCTGGCGGTGGGAAATGTGCAGCAAGGAGTCACAATACACCTCTCTTTTCTGACAGAATCCCTGTTCTCAAATCTGTCTTTCCTATGATCAGGAGCACTCTGTCTTGTCTGGATAAAGTTTCAGTTTGTTGCGCAGATGTAATCTACTGCTGATGACAGGCAGCAGTTCAAGACTGAAATAGATTCCTGGGATTTAAGGTGGAAAAGAGCAATGGAGTTGGATGTCATCTGCTTATTGATGGCACCAGACCCCAAAACTCCAGACCACCTCTCCCAGAGGTTTCACGTATATTTTAAATAGCATGTGGGGGGGACGTGGAGACAGGCTTGAGCTCTGAGGAACCCCATGGGCCAACGAGCGAAAGGGTCAAGTAGAGACCTCAGTGCCATCTTTGGGGTCTCCTCTGCAAGAACGAATGAATGCACTGCAAAACGGTGCCTCCAAGTCCCATCCCAGTAAGGTGGTCCATAAGGATACCATAGGCAATGGTAACGAAAGCCACCAAGAGGCCCAGCAGAACCAACAAAAGCATACTCTCCCCGTCCAGTTCCCAGCAGAGGTCATCCACCAAAGCAACCAAAGCTGTTTCCACTCATAACCAGGCCTGAAACACAACTGAAACATATCTAAATAATCTGCCTCGTCCAGGAATCATTGGTCAAGTTTCAGCACCTTGCCCAAAAATGGAATGTTGTAATTATGAAGTATAGTAGGATCTATATTTTTCAGAGGTCCATACCTGTATATAGATGTTTGCAGTAAAGTATAGATATTTACAGCAACTATGTCATATCTGTATATAGATGTTTGCAGTAAAATATAGATATTCACAGCAACTATGTTCACAGTGAATATCATGGATGGATAAATAACAAAATTGCCTTGGTTTAAAGTTGGTCACATTGCCATATTTGATATCTTGTTTACTGCATTTTTATTCCACTCTGTTTCTCAAGGAGCTCAGGGTATGTTAGAGAGAAAGTTTTGGACTTAGAGAAACAGACTTTCTGGTAAGCAGATTTGTTAGCTCACACACTCCCAACACTAACTGACCACTGTGAAGATCTGAAAGACCTGTATCATCTCACCAGCCCTTTGAAAATTTAGGGTAAGGGACATGATTTGCATCTTTTCTGGATATTATTAAGTACTATCCCGCTCTCACAATTGTATAAATATGGTTTATACCTAGACTTTAATTTCACTCTGCTGTATCTGAACAAGTGGATTTATATCCACGAACGTTCATGATCAAATAAAAACCAGTTAGTCTTAAAGGTGCTGCCACATTCCATTTTTTTCTCCTCCTGTTTTCTTCCTTTCAGGATACTTTATGTGATCTTTTCTCAGCAATCCTGTAAAGCAGGTTAGAATGAGCAGATTTGAATCCGGATCCTCCCATTTCTAGTTCACCTCTCAGTCACTGTGTCACTTACAATTCTAGGTATTCATGTGTTGATATTACTGTATTATTGGCATTAGGTGTAAAACTTGGTATTAACACTTCCATGAAAAATATATTTCCATTTTTATAGTTTTGGAAAAATGACAGTTAGTGTCTCACAGAAGATGAGATTTAAAGCGTTCATATGTGTGACATCTTTTGGTGGTCCATCTGTGTTGCCTGCTGTGCTTTAGGTACACAGCATTGTCCTGTATAACTGTAAAACCAATCAAATACAGAGTTAGGCACTCCCAACCCCATGGCAATAGATTTTGGTGCACTGAACTCCACATGGGATCAGTCTATTTAAAATCTCATTGCAAGAACATAAAAACCCTGATGAAGCAGACCAAAGGCTTGTCAAGTCCGGCATCATTTTTTCCCCACAATGGCAAGGACCAGATCTTACTATGGGGACCCCAAACAGGACATCAGGGAATGTCCTTCTCACGCTGCAGTGGTTGGTATGCCTCTGACCATGAAGCTGGCATGACTTAGTGGCCTATGATAGTCCCATTCATTGAGGAAAATGAGTTTTCTTTCCAAACCATCTCTAAAGTTCATACTTACATCACTGTTTGCCGTGCTTCTTTCTCTAGGGAGCTCTTTCAGCGTTAACTTGTGTAATTATGAAGTCGTGCTGCATATGGGGGAACATATTTTGCACACCATACAGTCTATTCATTCAGTCAGGTACTAGACACAGGCCTACTAGGCAGTGCTGTTGTCTTGCCATCCTTCCTGGGGCTACACACAGGGCAAGCTGTGGTTCAGGCAGTGTGTGTCTGCTGTTACGGATCTTTTCACTGAAAAATTCCTGATAAGCTTTAGAGGAACTTGGAAGAGTCTCTGTAATGTGGCGTGCATACCGCTGAGCCTAAATCATTCTGAAAGCTGCCCAAAATAGACATAGTGGGCAAAAACATTAGAAGTGTATTCATTGGGGAAGGCTATCAGGTGGTTAGGTTGCCTTTTAAATCTTTGCAATACTGCAATAGCTGTTACTTCTCCATACGTTAAATACTGTGGCATTAACCATAACTTCCTGAGGCAGTCTTTCTTGCGATAGTGTAACCCACCACCTATCATTTTCTTCCTCTTGTCTGCGTCTGTCTACTATGTTGGCCCAAAAGCACTTTTTTGTGGTGTAAAGTGACTTGGACATAATCGCTAGTTGCCACTTTGGGATGGCTAAAATGGAAATAGTGGATCCACAACTGAGGATTGGTAGGGTATTCCGTATTTGAATTTATGGAAGCAGGTTTCTCTAACCACAGTTCTATGGTGAGGGATTTTTCTCAAAGAATGCAGCTTAACATAACACATTTTGAAACTGGATTGGGCAAAGTCAAAGCCATCCAGGGAGGAGAGATAAAGCCGGAGCTGCACTTTGACTGGCTTCTTTGTTTGGATTTCACATTTGTTCACTGGTAGAGTATCTGAACATCATTATTATTTGCAAGATTTTATGTGGTACCAGAAAGGCTTGGCCTGGTTATTCATGTCACCCTGATGGCATGATTGCTATTGCAACACTGCTTCTCCACACTTCGAGGTCATGTTAGCAGTCCCAGTCCAGGTGGGAAGATCCACCAGTGTCAGAGCTGAGGTTGCATTGAACATCTGCAAGGTGAGCTTTCCTCGCCATACCCAGGAGCTTAACCTGTTATCCTGGAAGTATGAGAAGGAGCCTCACAGCAGCAACTTCTGTGCTGTCAGTGCAAGAGGAGTGTTAGGTATCACAGATTTTGTACTGCATGTGTGTCTGTTTAGTGGATGGAGTCTGGGTTTGCTAAATTGTGGTGAGGTTTCACACAGGTGTCTTTGGGCCATCAGGAGAGTTTCTGCTTCTTAATGGATATCAAAACGCAGCTAAGCTTTTGGATTGGCCAGTGTGTCAACCACCCCTCCACCTTCAGTCTTCCTGTTGCAGGAGCTATTCTTTCCATGATATGGAAGGTATTAATCAAGATCTTTGACTTCTTGTCCTTCAGGACCTTAAATGGGCTTGGCATCCTGGTGTGCTCCATGGATGGGTCAGTGGCCTTTTTGGATTTTTCGCAAGATGAGCTTGGTGATCCACTGAGTGAGGAGGAGAAGGTACAGTGTATAATTTTGACCTGCCTGGTTACTTAAGCCTCTCGTCTTAAGAATGGCAGAATGTTGTTGACTGTTCAGAACCTGCCTGCCAATTTGACATAACTTTTGGATCGCACCCAGGAACGTGAGGCATGTTTCTTTATAAGGGGCTGTTTTGGTTTGTGTATGTCCCACATCAGCCAGCAGTTGAATACAAAGGTCTGTGTCTCAGTGATACTCCACACATTTTGCACCCGGAAGATCCTTGGTTCTGTGTGGCATCTCCATTAAAGAGGATCTTTAGAACTAGGAAAGGCCTTTGCTAGAAACCTTGAAAAACATAGCCATTGTCATTTATTAATAAATAATGATGAAAACCAACAGTATTGACAAAGGGAGAAAAGTTAAAAAAAAATGATGAGCCAGTATTTCTTGCATTATCAGGATATTCAGCCTGTGCCTCAGTTTACTGTCAGATTGTTATCAAGATGTGCTGTTTTCAACAACCGTTGAGTGTTAAAACTTCTTACACCCTTCAGAGCAACATCCATCAGTCTACCTATGGGAAAAGCTTGGCCATAATGACTGAGGCACATCTATCTACTGCTATTATTGAGAACCCAGAGATGTTGAAGTACCAGCAAAGGCAGCAGCAAGTGGAAAAGAAGAACGATGCAGTAAGAGAGACCACGGGTTCAACAGCAGCCACAGCTCCTCCTAAGGTGGCAAGCATGGTGAATGGGGAGAGCTTGGAGGATATTAGGAAGGTAGATATTATGTCATACTTCCTATACAAAGCTTGTGAATGACTTACCTAAAAAAATTGACATGCCAGTGCATATAGTGTAACACAAGGAAAGAAATAACAAAGTGAATAAGAGAAGAGAGAACAAATATAAATAAAACCGTAGTCCAAAAGAGGTAAAAAACCAAATGATGGTACCATTACTGTCATAACTCGTCTAAGTATCTTTTCAAGAGGAGAACGGAAGATGTCAGAGGAGGAGTCCCCGGCACCTCTTTTTTGACGTAAAAGATTAAGGGAAATCACATTTCAGAAAAGGAGTGTTACATAGCTTGTGCCTTATTGACACTTGATTCTTTTTACATACAAGGTGGATGACATGTAGAGAATTCCTTCCAGAGGCACAGTATGTCTAGTTGATGTATTTAGGTTTCAGAAAGTTTCAGGAAGCTGGCTTGGCTTCATATTAGCAAGATCCTGCTTTGCTACGCTTTCTTTGCATCTATTAAGGCAACGATGTTCAGCTCAAGGAGATGGTCTTTCACATTAGATGCCTTTGGAAGTACAACTTTAGCAGTTCTTCCAAGTGCTTCTTTTGAGGAATGTTGTTACTGTTGTTCAGTTCCGTCAGTACTCACTTTAGCAAGGTTACACCACAAGACAGACAAGTCCTTCTTCCCAAGAAGCTGACGTATGGACTTTTAATATAGCCTGGTGTACCTTTGTAGGCTTTATGAAGCAGAAGTTCCAATAACCACCTTTCCTCTGACAGAATCTTCTAAAGAAACAAGTGGAGACCCGGACAGCAGATGGTCGGAGAAGGATAACACCTCTCTGCATAGCTCAGCTGGACACTGGGTACATAAAGCTGAGGTTTTATTTTTTTCCCCACTATTATCTTGTGATCTTCCCCACTCATATGTTTTAAAACAATCCCCTCTTCTTACTGTCCATCCACTTTTCAATAGATTTATAACTTGTTTGGAAACCTTATTCCAAATAGATTTCTTCACATTCTGCAATAACACTGCAATAAAACAATATGTTATTGTATAATGGAGGGGGGGTAGCATTGAGACTCCATATGACAGTGAATTCTGAAAAGAACTAGAAGTTTAGGGTTGTTGTTGTTTTTTTAAAAAGTAATTTGAGAGCCAGTATGGTGCAGTAGTTAGTTGGATTCGGAAGATCTCAGTTTTAGTTCCCATTCAGTCACGATGCTTACTTGGGGTAACTTTGGGTCAGTCACTATCTAACCTACAAACCTACCTCACAGTATTGTTGTGAGGATGAAATGGGAATGAGAACATGTACATCAACTTGACTGTGTTGGATGAAAGACACATAACTATAAATAACTTTTCAACGAGCATGAACAAGGATACCGTGGAGAACTTGGTTCGGTACATAGCACCTGAATCAACTTGGAATATTATGGAATCTGGAATCATTCCAATCTAGTGCCATATACTATTAAACCGCTGAGTAAGATTGTTCAGGTGTAAATATGCAGATGACAGACAGCTTTCTCTTTTTTTGTTCTACCACAAGAGCTGCTCATTATCTGAATATGTTTATGGATCAAACTGGTTGAACACAAATAATGCTTGTGAGAGTTTGATCTGTAAAATGTTCAGATTGATCTGGAAGAACCTTTGTGTCAGTCAGGTGAGATTACAAGCTCACTGAAAGACCCAGGGTACAGTCTGGAAGAGTTTCCAGACTCCTACTTCATGACTTGGTGGTAATTATGGCCACATGTACTGGAGAAAGATTCCCTCTGATGAACTGGTGATACCCCTATCTGGATATCTGTTTCTGTGTTAAATTTCCATTTTGTTTTTTAATGCGATCGCTGTTTAATCCTCCCAATAACACTACGAGGCAGGTGAAGCAGAGAGATTGTGACTGTCCTGAAGTTACCTGGTGAGCAACATGTTGAGTAATAATTTGTTGAAGTATTCAAACGGTTACACCATTAGGGATCTGGTCATTGTTGTTCATGCTCTTGTAGCTTCTTGAACTTATGGCTGCAATTCATTGAATGTGAGACTATCTGGGGAACTATGAGTTACCTCTCTGGAATTCTTTTTTGCATGGACGTTGTTGCATGATGAGGATTTTAACATAAGAACAACAGACTCTTTTTTGCTTCTGTTGGTATAATATGCTGGAAGTCCTAGATGTTGGTTGCTCATCTCTGATCCTGCACAGGACTCTTCTGGATAATAAGTGGTCCATTTCCATGGGCAGTACTGGAAGTACCTTTCAGTATGACTAAGGCTTACTTAGGCAGAGAGAATGTTGCAGAAGAAAGAGTTCTATAAAATCTCTGAGAGGTAGCTCTCACCTTTCTTAGGACATACAGTTGTATGTAAAGTCTGTGCATCTTTGATCATGTAAGCATGCATGTAATCTTGACATTTTTTTTTAAAAAAGTAACATTTTCCTTGACTATTGTCTCTTCCTTTCCTTTCCTTTAAATAGGGATTTTTCAACAGCTTTTTTCAATAGTATTCCAATATCTGGATCCTTAGCAGGCTCAATGATATCAGCTTCCCAAACGAATCCGCTCATGTCATTAGATTACAATGCAACCAATTCCCTTGGCACATCTAAGCCTGCCTTAGAACCTGTGGCAGTCAGTGTTAAACCAGCTGAAGATGCAGCCAACAAAGATGGGTCAGTATTGGTCAAGGGGTTTCATGTTCTGACTTTTGGGATTTTACCCTGTCCACCCTCCCCTGCCTCACATGTGTCAGTTAAGAATCACCATGAAAACATTTTAATATAGCTCCATGTTGTTTCAGGCACACAGTTAGGATAGGATTTTCAGATAGAAAGTGTGGGATCTATTCAACAGTAAGACTGACCTACCACATTTTGAAATAAGAGAAGTAATGCACATTACCCCCATTAGACCACATTGGAAAAAGTCCTTACAATGGCATAAACAGGGATTATGCTACGCTACATCACCAAAAGGATTCTGGCTTTCATTTGCAACCTATTCTGTAAATCAGGGGCCAAGAGACTGATATTGCAGGGTTTTTTTTTAAGGAAAGTCTTTTCTTCCCTTTCAGGATAGATTCCTGGCTTTGCTCATTTTTTGAGCTTCTTAAGCTACTTCACCAAGAAATGTAAGTGTGGAACTGGTTGGAGTCCAGCATGCCCATATGGACGCTTGGGAGAGCAGACAAAATCACCACCTTGCATATCCTTCCAAATCCACAGTTCTTCTGGGAGCTTAGATAAGTTACATATCATCCCCTCTACCCTGGGAGGGAGGAGCCTTGCTATGCCACAACAGTCTGTTCCTGAAATAGCAGGGCTCCTTTAAATAAGGATGAGGCAGGGATAAAAAACACACCTGGAGCCAATGAAGAGGTGAGATTATTTAGTATAAAGCATGTTTCCTCCCAGAGGATAGGGGATGGGGTACAACTGTCTCAGCTGCTGGAAGAGAAGGATGGATTTGGAAGGCTATGTATCCTGGTGATTTTGTCTGCTTTTCCAAGCCTCCATATGGGCATGGTGGAATCCAACCGGTTCCACACTGAATTTCTTGGTAAAGTAACTTAGGAAGCTCAACAAATGAGCAAAGTCAGGAATCTACCCTGAAAGGGAGGAAGAAACTTTAAAAAAAAATGTAGTGTTGGACTATAAGGACCATTCCAGCACTCCTTCTCCTATACAGGTAGAAGTGTGTTTCTGGTAAGTTCTAGGCCAATCCTATTATACCTTAAAGTATGGCAGAGGAGGACCTTTTTACTTGTTATACCACAAACTGGTTCATAATATAAAATTAGCAGTGCAGTAACTGAAATAGATTGTCGCTCCAGTAAAACAATCTAGTACCCATTCTTCTCCAGACTGGGTGTAAAAATTTAGTTAAAACATTTCATTTCTGTTATGCTAACAATATAGCTTCTTAAATTCATTAAAGAATTCTTCATTAAAGAACTGATAGTATCACTGTACGAAAACACAATTATACATTGATACTATTTATCAGTCATATAAAGCCTACTAATGAGATCCAGTTAACACTAAACTTTACAGGGTTCTTAAGCATTAAAACAATACCTCCAACAATTGGTTCCTTCTGGGTGTCAAGTGGAAGAAGCAGCCATATTTTCTACCATTGCTAATCTAAAAACAAAAACGTTTCAAACTAGTCTTATGCACATATAGCAAAGCAATCACGTGTTATAGGAGTCCAAGAGCTTCTCAAAACAAAATACTTGAGTAAAGATACCCAACTAATAGTGACATAATCATTGTTCCCTTTCCATCTCGCATTGACAGTAGTAACAAAAAAAAATTGCATACAGTAAGTTGGCTGTATCATGTGACTTCAGACTATTTTTTTCTCATAGAATTTTCAACAATTATATCCCATATTTAATTAGTTATAACTTCTTGTGTGTGTGTTTAAGGCACTTTTTAGGCTTTTCATTTTGTAAATCAGCATTTAATTGCCCTATGTACATATGGATCTGCTCATGGAAGCAAAGGGCCTTTTTGCACTACCCTGTTCTAGTGTTATTCCACTTTCAACATCCTATGGAATCCTGGGGTTTGCAGTTTAGGGAGGGGCATCTTTGGCCTCAGTAAACTACAAACCCCAGAATTCTACTAAAGACTTCTCCCATCGGTGAATGAGCTTCACTGTGACAGGGATCTCACAAGCCAGGGAGCAGTGTTGTAAGGAAGATGTTGAGTGGGGACTGTCTAGCTTCAGAGTTTCACAGCAAGTGGCCAAAGGGCGCCTTCAGTGTAGGAAGTACCACTTTACACAACATATAATTGGAACCCTGTAGCTGCAAGCCGTGACTGTCCAAAAAGCATTATCTGTGTTTGGAGCTAATGTGCTCCTTGTTATTGGATGGTGTGTTGGAGGAATAGGCAATAGGAAGATGGCACAGAAATTGATGTTGCCGTCTTCCACACCTTGTGAGCTTGGGCTGAGATACTTCGTTGGCCTTCTCATATGTTTTTTAAAACTCAAATCATTCCTCTCTCTTACATCTTTTTACAGTGTAAATGCTACCTCGGCTTCAGCTGCTCCTTCCACATCATCGCCCTCTGTGCTGACAGCTTCGTCCAAGATAGAGCCGATGAAAGCATTTGATTCTAGATTTACGGAGCGATCCAAAGCCACCTCAGGGACTTCTGCTATCGTACACACAAATCAGATTGCCATAGACAGGTGAGGAATGAGGTACATAAGTGAGAGAAAACACACAGGGTTAAAGATAGCTACAGTGGACCCAGCAGCCCCAAGTCAAGCAGCTAATTATGAAATGTAGAAAAATATGTGTTTTGTGTGGAAGGGTTCCAAAGTTCAGTCTTTCGCACTTCCAGCTAAAAATATACCAGGTGGCAGGGTTGGAAAACACTCTCTGTGCTTGAGTCCCTGGAAGGCCACTGTCTGTCAAAATTAGACAGTACTGGTCTAGCTACATTGAGATGGGCTAATGTCAGAGTTTTCCTGGGGTGCTGCATTGGCTTCCTGCAGGACCTTAAAAGCAGGAGAGTACCTTACCAAATTTTACAAGGCCACCAGTTTGTTCATTGCAAACACATTCTTCAGGCAACCAAAGAGACTGTATACGTGGACATTGTCCGATGGCCAATAAATCAATCAGGCTGCATAATTGGAAGCAGAAGATGGGGAAGCTCATTGTCTCTGCAGAGAACAAGACCAGAATCAGATTGTGATACAGACAACTACTAACGTCAAAAATTAGAGCAAAGCTAAAGAAGAACACTAAACCAACCATCTTGCCAAAACACAACTTGAAAAATGTCCCTGTAGAATTTAAAGACAAGGTAAAGAATAAGCCTGCATTATTAAATTTAATAGACTGGGAGCCAGAAGAACTCTGGATCAAAACCAGGGGCATTGTCAGGGAAGAATGCGAAAAGACACTATCTCCAGCTAAAAAGAAAGAAAGGCCTAATTGGATTGGAGACAAAACTTCAGACTGCTTAGAAGAGGTAAGAGGCAAAAGTAAAAAGTGACAGAAATAGGGTCAGAATATTGAATGCCACTGCTCAACAACTTGTGTGTAAGGACAAACAGGACTATTATAAGAATAATTAAGGCACAGAAATAGAAGACAACAAAGAAGTAGAACAAGAAGCCTTTTCCACAAGGTCTGAGATATTGAAAGGAAATTCAGACCAATGGAGAATGCTATATAACCAACAGGAGAAGTCCATGTATGATCAAGAAAAAGTAAAAAGACAATGAGAGCAATATACTGAAGAACCTGTATGGAAGGGATGAAAGGATGACTGTGAAACACGCGCACGAAGCACCCAAACCTCGCTCAAGGCCTGCCCAGCCTGACACCTCTTTGTGTTCAGGTCTGAACAGCCAGGGAGATCTTTGGATCAAGCCAGGGCTAGGACAAACAGGCCTGCTTCAGTTCCCTTTCCTGAGAATGCAGCACCTTCCTTACTCTTGTCCCCCCCACCTGGCTTCCTCCTTCCAGGGTTATCTCCCTTTACTGCTTTCCTTAAATCTGCCCCTCTCCAGATATAGTGACAAGCAGTGATTTTTCTCTCCAGTGACTGTGGTACCATTGGAACTATAGTAAAGATGGTACTATTGGTAACGTGTATACTCCAGGATGTAGAATACTCTGTGAGACTGTTTTAAGGAAAACAGAAAGTCAAACGTTTATTGCAATGCTGTTACTTAAATTTGTTTGTAACTAAATGTTTATAAAACAGCACACCCTTCTCTCTCTCTCTCTCTGCTTAACTCATTGCTGTCTCTCGTACCCCCTATTTCTCGGTTCTCTCTAACACAGAGCTCTTCAACTCTCTTTCACCTCTAGCCTAAAACATTCCCCAAACTCTAAACTGGACTTCAATCAACTCAACAGTCAGTTAAATTCCATTATTCCACTCTCTCCACCAGCCCTCCCCTGGGCTATCCAGGGTTCCATTTCAACAACCAATCAGTTTAAACACTCTCAGTTGCTAAGGAGGCTCTGTTGTCAAGCCCCCCATTAGGTTCATCACAATGACATTCATTCAAGGAAGAACTTTTTGTCAGTGAACCCACAATTGTAGAAAGGGAGGTGAAAGCCACTCTCCAATTACTTAGGAGAAGTAAATCACCAGGAAGAGATGGCAGGCCAGGAGAGATTTTTCAAGGTACAGAGACAGAATCCATTCAAATTCTAACTAAAGCTTGTTGACAATACAAAACAGTGTTCCACTGACTGGAAACAACATGCATTCCAGTCTCCAAGAAAGGGGACACCAAGGATTGCAGTAACTATTTGGTCATTGCATTTATTTCCCGTGGAAACAAAGCGATGCTCAACATTTTACAAGAAAACCTTTTACCATGTATGGAGCAGGAAATGTCAGTTGTCCAGGCTGGCTTCCTAAAAGGAGTAGGCAGTAGGGATCATGTGGCAAACTTACATTGGCTAATGGAGCACACCAAGGGATTCCAGAATAAGATCAGCTTGCGTTTTCTGTGTTATAGAAAAACTTTGATTGTACGGATCATGAAAAATTATAGATTGTTCTACAAGAAATGGATGTATCACAACATTTGATTTTCCTGGTACGTAACCAATACGCAGGACAAGAAGCTACTCTAGCAAAAGAACATGGAGAAACAGAGTGGTTTCCAGATGACAAGAGGGTCAGGCAAGACTGTACCTATCGTCTTGTCTGTTTAACTTGTATGCTGAATGTATTGTACATAAAGCAGCATTAGATTCAGAGAAAGAAGGCATGAAAATTGGAGGAGGGAATATCAACAATTTAAGATAAAGCAGGTGACACATTACTGCAAGCAGAGAATAGCAAAGACTTAGAATGCCTATTGAGGAAAGTCAAGGAAGAAAAATACAATAGCAATGTTACAGTTGAACATTAAGAAAAGAAAAAATAATGGCCACAGATGATTTATACCATTTATTAGAATAGTTGAAAGGTTCTGTACCTTGGCTGAGTCCTAAATCTGAATGGAGATTGTAAGAAGTCAAGAAATCAGAAGAAGACTAGGACTTGGAAGGAAGGAACTAGACAAAATCCTCAAGTATAAGGATATATTATTGAATAACAAGATTAGAATTGTTCATGCCATAGGGGGAAGGGAAACCAGAAGTTCCTGATTTCTGTATATGGCTGTAAAAGTTGGATGCTGAAAAAATGCTGACAGGAAGAGAATTAACTCATTTGAAACGTGGTGCTGGTAGAGCATTCTCTGAATACCATGGACTGCCAAAAAGACGAATACAGGGTCCAAGGGAAAATCAAGACAGTAACTCTCCCTAGAAGCCAAAATGACATAAGTGAGGTTTGGCCATATCATGGGACGACATGGTTGATTGGAAAAGACAATAATGCTTAGCAAAGTGGGAAGCAACAGGAAGAGAGGAAAACTTCATTACTAATGGTTAGACTCTTTCAAGGAAGTCACAGCCCTGAGCTCACAAGACCTTAGCAGGGCTGTTGGAGTTTTCTCATTCATAGAGTCGCCATAACTGACTTGATGGCAGTTAACAAAAACAACCCCTGCTTGTACTCCCACAGTGAAAAAATGCCCTGAATGCTGTGTAAGCATCTGAAGGGCTGGGATCCAAGCCTCCCCTTAAGGTCATTTCTCCGATGAACAGTTTGTAGTGCTTACGTTGTAGTGCTTGCTTGAACTGCAGCAATACAACACACCTGTATCATGCACACCGCTGAGGCTCAGTGAACTGTTTTAATCCCTCTCCCTCGGCCAAGGTTGTCCCCAAACATTTTCCTGCCTGAAACTACCTGCTGCCCTGCTTCCTATTTCATGCCCCAAAAGTTGACTAGATTGGCAGTTGTATCTTACTTTGGGCTAGCTTCAAGGCTGCGTGGGACACAGCTCTGTCCTTGAACCTCTTGTCACATCCTTGCATTTGCTGCCAAGGCAACCGCCTCATTCTCATGGAATCATAGAGTTGGAAGAGACCCCAGGGGCCATCCAGTCAAACCTCCTGCCATGCAGGAATAAACACTCAAAGCACCCCCAGCAAATGGCCATGCAGCCTCTGTTTAAAAACCTCCAAAGAAAGAAGGAGACCCCACCACACTCCATGGAGCAGCAGCAGATTCCACTGCTGGACAGCCCTGACCATCAGGAAGTTCTTCCTGAGGTTCAGGTGGAATCTCCTTTCCTGCAGCTTGAATCCATTGCTCCTTGTCCTAGTCTCTGGAGCAGCAGAAAGCAACCCCTTCCCTCCTCGACATGGCATCCCTTCAAATATTTAAACATGGCTATCACTCTGGCTAAGGGTAGGCATGGCCCTGGCCTCGGCAGTGTCTTGGGACTTCAGCCAGTACAAAGTGCAGTTTCCTCTCCCCATGCTGCCCTAAACTGAACTATGAACTACTTCAGCATGGTCTGCTTTGGTGCTTATCTGAAAAACAGGCAGGGAGCTAATTTGGGAGGCTTCAGAAACCTGATGTAAACCATGCAATTAATCTTTATCTGTTTCTCATGCAGGCTGAAGGAGCAGAGCTCGCTTAGGGACAATAAACCCAGGGATATCCTAGAGAGCAGCAGTGACAGTGAGGAAAAGGTCCCAGCCAAGCCTATGTCGCTATCTAAACGTAAATTGGAACTTGAAGTAGAAAAGAAGAAAAAAGGCAGGCCTCGGAAGGATTCCAGGCTAATGCCTGTCACTCTAACCGTTCAGGTAACTAGGGTTAACCATGATCTCCTTACCATCTTATGGGTTCTTGTATAACTGCAGTAGAAATTGTGTATCCTTCCAAATGTTGTTCTACCAGGTCCCAACAGCCCTAGCCAATCCATCTAGTCTTAAGGCATGCTGGAGTTCCAGTCCAACAGCATCAGGAGGGCTGTATGATTCCCACACTTGTTCTGTTAAAAAAGGCAGTCCAGGAGTCCTTCATCATTTCATTTTTTTCTCCTTGAAAACACAAGGGGCATTTTTTTTGTCAACTTTTTAGGAGGCAAGCTTCAATCTCTAATTGCAACACAGCTTCCACTTTCAGATTTTATTATATATTGATCAGATTGTTCAGTGCAAGAAAATGTTTTTGGAAGTGCAGTATATGTTGAGACTGAAAAAGCTACACTCCATAACTTGTTTTACACTGGCAATGGGGAAAAAGCCAGTGTAGTTTCAGGGCTTGTGTGTTGAACTGGGACTCTAGGAAACCAGAGTTCAAATCCTTACTCAGCCCTGGAAACCTACTGGGAGGCCTTGGACAAGTCCCATTCTCTCGGCCTCAGAGGAGAGCAATGGCAAACCTCCTTGGAAGAAATCTTACCAGAGAAAACCTGTGATAGGATTGTCTTAGGGTCGCCATAAATCAGAAACAATTTGAAAACACACAACACAACACACAGTAAACCCAAGAAAGAGTTTTCAGGTGTGCAACTTATGCTAAGTTTGAAAAAGGCCATACCCAAGACCTTGTTTTGCACCGAGGTGTGGGCAGTGTAGCGTGTGGGCTGCATAGTCCTTACCAATCTCCCCCAAAAAAGTATTTTCCAGAAACATTTCAATGTTTTTGATCCAGAACAGGCGTGAAGGGCTACTTTGCCTTGTTTTGGCTCTCCTGATTGTTTGGGGCCAAGGAAAGGCCTTTAATTAACAAGGAAATACAGTGGAAGTTGAATTCCAGTTGATTTCCTTGTTAAGTAAAGGCCTTTCCGGGGACTAAACCAACCCAGAAGGTGAGATTGCCCCCTCTAACTAGGAAACATCTGAATTACGATTCAAAGCAGTTTTAACTGAGAAGGATCCAAAGGGGGAAGCAACATAAGTGTAGCCCTTCAGGGAGCCGAAGGGGGCCGATGCTGCTGTCCTGGCACGCTACAACACTCTAGTTTTATACAGGTAAAATAGTTTGCCCTCCTTTTGCATGTGATCACTTCCTCTCCTCTTTTATTACTCATATTATTTGCCAACTCTACATGACTTTTTTCAGTATTAGAAAACAAAACAGAAAAGAGCTCCACAAGTGTGACCATTTGAGAGTCCAATGTACCGGAAGTACAGTATACTACTTGGGTGTGGGGTGGCGAGAACAAAGGAAAGGGAGCAACAGAATTTGTTTGATAGACTAATTCTTTGCTTTTTAACTGACACCCTCAAAGGTGGTACCAGTTGAAAACTCCTGATGTAGCAAGAGCAAAAGACTGCTGCTATTGTCTTTGCCCCCTGCCCCACTGGATTCCTTACTCCAGAGCAGTGGGTGAGAAGGTGTCATTTCCATAATTTGCATTGCCTCTGAAATGATGTGGGCATTTTGCACAGAACTACAAGTGTGAGTTTTTATGTGTCTTTCAGTCCCCAGCTCTCTTGGCTTCAGAGAAAGATGGCGCTTGCCACAGTGCACCCTTAGCACTTAAACTGCCAACCCCGGTCCTACAGAAGTCTTTTGCGCTGCAAGTAAGTGAATGATCCAACTAGATTGACCAAGAATCATTGTGCTTTAGTGCAGTTCCTTGCATTTCTTTCTAAGACTTAAGAGGGAAAGGTGATATGTTCAGTCCCTGAAATCAAAATTCAAAATTACGTCGAGATGATTCCGTATAATTGGTATGCCTCTGATTTTGATGGACAGGATGTTGAGCCAAAGGTCAAAGAGACATTTCCAGTGTCTCTGCAAAATGAGTGAAACAAATGCTGGTTTGTTCAAACCTTGAGGAAATCTGAATATACCTGGAAGGTGCTTTGAATCCTTTTTTTGATGAAAAGGTTCGATATAAATAAAGATGATGGTGGTGGATACATATGCAAGTGCATTTTCTCATATTAATATTCCTAATTACCTTTTCCCTGTTGTTGCTTATACTGTAATGTCTTTGGATGAGGATCCGTGATTTTTTGCTTGTGTAACTACATGAAATGCCACATACATCAGAAGGCGAAGAGCCCTAGAGAAAAACATAGGCATTCCCAAAATCTTGCCTTCTTACTTGCCTTCAAATTTTTGAGTCTTTTTAGTGTGATTTCATGGGTTGCGTTCAGACATTGGCAGTATCTACACGTAACAAGAGTCAGGTTTCTTGGCTTACTATGAAGAAGTAGCATACTACAGTGCGTGATGCATTCTCTAGCACTTCATATCTCCCTGAGTTCTTCGGAGGTAGTTCTCACTATCCTGTGATCCTGGGTTGTTTGGGAAAACAGATCAGACTCCTGGATTGAGAAGTCTCAATACAACTTCCTGATTAGCTTCACTTGTTCACACAAAGAGAGAAAATAAACAGGAGCAAACAGGCCTTGTGTGCCAACAAGCTGCTAGTTTTCAGCAGTCTACAATAAACCAGGAATTCTGGCTTGCTGTTAAGTGCAAATGTGACTAATGTACCAAACTCTGCATTTGGAGTAACAAAAGTTTTAGATCCCAAACCATGGCTTGAACTTCTAAATGGCAAATTGTAATGAAGAATAGCTTGACTGGTTTTGTCTTCCATCGTCTGTACACTCAGGTTCATTTTCCACTCCCTGGCACAAAAGTCTGCAAAAGTACATTCTCATTGCAAGTATAGGAAAAGCCCAGTAACAATTATGATTTCTAGTACCTACAGGTAGCTCTATACAGAGCTTTATACAGAGTTATGTATTAGCTGTAAATGGCAAGTGTTCCCAGGAATCCTTGTGTTTGACCAACAAATACATTTTTACAGCTCTTCTTAAATTTAGACCCTGTTATTTAGGTACTGAATGATGTTACTTGCAAGCTTCCAGGATTTTAAAATGTGTATAAACTGGGCCTCTACATATGATGTTTTCTTGCCCAGCTTTCATTTTAAGAGAGCCATCTTTTTTTCAGGTAAGCTCAGATCCCTCCATGTATATTGAAGTGGAGAATGAAATCACTACAGTGGGAGGTTCAAAACTTAGCAGGTTAAAGTGCAATCGAGAAGGGAAGGAGTGGGAAACAGTGCTCACCAGCCGCATTCTCTCAGCAGCTGGAAGCTGGTAAGTGTGTGTTTGTCTGTGTGTCACACCTCTGAGTATCCACATGCTTGAGCAAGGGCACATTGGAACATGACCGCTGAGATAATTATATTTAACATTTCTATCAGGAGTGGGCAACCCACTATCTTCCTGATGCTTTGCGTACAAACTACATAATCTTCAACTTATGGCAAAGCTCACGGGCTTATGGGAGTTGTAGTTGAAGTCCAGAATGGCCTTAGTTGTCCCTGCTAGGGTAAACCCATTGAATTAGTGAGATTTGCATACATATTGATTCAGCATTCAACAATCAATTTATGGGTTTAGGCCCAAAGCAAAGCAGCCAGGGTATCTGTCCATCAGTTACACAGAGCTTTAGGGTACCGTGTCCACACCTTAGAGCAAGGATGCATTGGAACGTGACTGTTGAGATAATTATTTAGGCTGTTTGTATAAATGTTGGCTTAAGCTTCAAGGCATGTAGCAAGCAAGCCATGGTTTAGAAAGAGTGACATGCTTATCTGCTTCCATCTTGCATTTGCTTAGCACGTGGGTGGGGGAAAGGTGCCCTGTTCTTCCAAGATTTTGTTGGAAATCTGGCACTATGTTTGTTTTTTATTTCTTGTTCATGTTTATTTTAGAGTAGTTTTACTTAGTTTTCTTTTGTGCTGTTTTTTGTGTATTTGTTGTTCATGCATAATTCGCTCTGGAGACTGTTAAGGTTTAATCTTAAATAAATATGGGCTCTGAGGCTGTTTTCCTCCTGGTCTTTTCCAGCGAGGTGGTGAGTGTTGCCTGTGAGAAGAGAACCCTGTCAGTGTTTTCGGCTTGTGGTCGCCGCCTGCTTCCCCCCATTGTTCTGCATTCACCAATCTCTACATTGCATTGCACGGGGTTCTACATTATGGCTCTTACAACTGCAGCCACCCTCTCTGTCTGGTAAGTATGATGGTTGGACAGAGTCACTAATGTTGATGCCCTCCCCGCCATATAGAAAGTAAAGTTATGCTGCGGTGATTGTAGTTGAGTCTGTGTGGTGTAGTTTTTGCCAAGGCTTTGTGCTTAGTGGTGAACCAAGCTGATGTGATTCTGTTGTCTCTCTCTGATTTATAGACACTGATGTTGGGATGTAGGCTTGGTGGCTGGGTTGACATTTACAGTTCTCGCAGAAATGTACCCACATATATATATATATATATATATATATATATATGCATGCATGCATGCATGCATGCATGCATGCCTGGTTTTAAGAATAGCTGTTTTCACCATGAAGACAGCCTCAAGGTGCTTTATTTATTTGTTAGTCATATTTATATCCCACCTTCTCTGGAGAGGCCAATCTGACATACCTGACTATTCACCATATCCTTACAATAATCCTGTGAGATTGGAGAAGTTGTAAAGCAATCCTCTTCCACCTTGAGGCTGACTCAGAAGAGGAAATGTCTGGCATAAGTTTGCCTGGACTCCAGTCCACTCCATCAGATGCATTTGATAAGGTGGACCGGAGTCCACAAAAACTTTTACTAGAAATGTCTTTTTCTCAGCCAGACTCAAGGTGCTACAGGATTTTTTTATATCTTTTTATAGGGCACAACCTAATGTAGCTGTGTGTTTGAACCCTGTAAGTTTGGTTAGGCTGAGAGAGATTACAGTTGGACCTCCACATTTGCGGGTTTGACTTTCATAGATTTGTCAGTTTCTCCAATTTCTGCCTCCCCTCCCAACACCTCAGGCACTTCTTTTCTAGGAGACCCTTCCCTCTCGGCAGCTCCAATCAGGCTGTGCAGCCCTTTAAAAACCCTCCTCTAGTCCTCCTCCTCCTCTAACAGTTGTTGCTTGGCCAGCTAAGGACGGATCGCAGTCTGATTTCTCACATCACAAACCCTTTCTCTTTTCCCCCCTCACACCCAAGGAAGAACGTGGGTTAGAGAGAGATTGAGAGAGAGAGAGCTGACCTGGTTTGGACCCTGGGTGCTTGTTCTGCTCACCATGCCTCAGCTTCCTTCCCACCCACATCTTTTGATATTTGCGATTTTTCCACTGATTCAAGGGGCCTATGCCCCAACCCTAGCAAATGTGGAGGGTCAACTGTTGTCCTGGAATCAAGTTAACATTGGCTAGAGTCCAGTTGCTAGTTTCAACTATAGAACAAATGAACAAACCAAGTTCCCATTGATTTCAATGGGTCTGTTTTACTTGGGACTAACCATTGGATTTAGCCACCGTCACTTGGGTACTGAGGTGGAAAAGATGGTGAAGGAAGGTGCAGTTCTGTTCAGACTTTCCTATATGAACTGGTGTTAATGCTGTTCTAATTCTATGAATTTTAACAAAAATTGTATCAGAGACCATGGCCCTCATGCTTAGCCTGGTGAGACTACTGCCAGAGTTCTAGTGGCCATTAGCAAAATACTTGCAGGCTATGTTTTAGTTTTAACATACAAATCCTTAAATTTCTTTCCCCACTGGTGGAAATCTCTCCCTTCTGCTTTTGCTGGAATGAAATGTTTCTGTTTCATTTGCTTTTCAGGAATGTTCAAAAACGATCAGTGGTGGTAAAAGATGAGTCCTTGCAAACCATTTTAGCAGGTAATGACGTTGCTTCCAGCTACAACGGCCTGAGTGCTACATAGTAAACAGAGCATGTGGCTGAAAGTCAAAATGCGAGAGCCTGAGGCTTCTCTGCTATTTTTCCCACCTGCATTTCAGTTACACTTTAGTCCTTTCTATCAGCTGCTGTGCTTCCTCTAGTTTTGACTCATTGTCTCCAAAGGGTCTGTTCTCGAGGGGCTTTGTGGACAGTGCTGCTGAATTCTAGGCTCCTTCAGTCTCAGCATGTTGATAGCAGAGAAAAATTGGAGCGGGGATGCGGGGGAGCTAATTCTCTCCTTCCTGCAAAGACATATTGATTGTAAATGTCTGTTCTCAATAATCAGTGTGAATGCTTCTTATCTTTCCCGGCCCCCCATGTGATCCAGTTCCTGAAGTTTATCAAGCTTGTTTATGGTAGGGAATGCTCACTGTGCTGGCTCATTCACATGATTTTAAGGCAGGGGGAACCAGATAATGTTTTCTTTTATTTTCAGCCCTCCTAATTTTCCCACTTCCTTTCCCCACCATTTCTTTCCTCTGAAAACTGCTCAGTAAGAAAAAGAGTAGCACCATGTCATGTATTCTCATTGACAGCAATAAGACCTTGCAGTCTTGTAGCGTCCTAATGAACATATCACATGAAAATGCCTTTTGCAGCAGTTGAGAGCTTGGAGGTATTACTTTCTTGAATTGCCACTCCCAGGGGAATTCTAGGAGTTGTAGTCCAAAACAGTCAAGTTTCCAAGGTCAGAGTTAAAACCATCGGTCCAGCTAAGTCACTACTGAAAATTCTGGTTAGCAGCAGTTCTTCCAAGTTTCAGGCAAATGCTTTTTTGTGTCCTGCTACCTGAGTTCTTTCACCTGCCAATGCCAAGGGCTATTTGCATACAGACCTGCCAACCACTGCCCTCCGATCACCCCACCATGCTTTTACTGCCAGGAAATCTTAAGTGTTTGGTGTCATTTGATCCACAGGAAGTGAAACCACTGTGTCTCAGATCTTGTTGACACAACATGGTATACCTGTAATGAACATGTCTGATGGGAAGGCTTACTGTTTTAGCCCATCTCTCTCTTCCTGGTAAGTGCCACATGGGGAAAGTTTCAATGTGTCTGTTTGGGAATTCTGCAACAGAATGTGACTCCATTGAACTAAAATGGCTGTGAATGAATTAAGGTTAAATTGCAAGCCTTTCCCTCCAATTTACTACCTTGCCGCTTAAAATGTGTGCTTGTGTTCCTGCTCTAGTAAACCTGGTAGCCTGGGTTTCGAGGATTAGGTATTTAGGTTTTCATCAGATGGGGAAATGAGATACTGGAATAGTCTGTCATTTTTGATTTTCAGAGCACTGCACGTCATCTCCCATTTATTCAGTTCCAATATTTGTTATCTTTCCAGGAACCTTATCTCTGACAAGCAGGAGACTCTAGCACAATGTGCAGACTTCAGGAGCAGTTTACCATCCCAGGAGGCTATGCTGTGTTCAGGACCTTTAGCCATAATCCAAGGGAAAACATCTAAGTAAGAACTTGAGTGTTTTGTCACTTTTTAATGCTAACCTTCCTCTCCTTTTTCCTCCTTGCCCAATAAGCCAGCAGGGAAAAAACAGGTCACTCTTGTTGCAGATTTGAACTAATTGCTTGCAGAGGGCTTCTGAAAGTTGGATGGGGCACACAGACATCGATAGAAGTTCCACATGCCAGTCCTAAAGTCTTGCCCTGATGGGTTTGTGTAACCAAAATAAATACATATTCATCCTGTTTGGCCCCATCTCCATTTCCTTCTTCTGTCTCTCTTGTCTTAATTGCACCTATTTGTATATTGAAACCTGTCCTCTTGTTCATTGAAAAACACCTCAGTATACACAGATGGTACTATATTAATGATGATGGTTCAGACAGAAAAACAGAAGATGGTTTGTCAGTTCAAATATATGCAACCTGTGGCTTGTACCATTTCTCCTCTCCCCTTTTGCTTAAGGGAAGGAGATTACAAGCTTCTGCTCTAGGTTTGAGATCGTTTATGGGAAACTCTTAGCAACAGATAAAAAATGGATGCTTCTAAGCTTCGCTCCCCAGGTGGGAACAGAAGGGTGAAGAAAAGCTAAAGCAAAAGGGTACTGCTGCTCACTGTTTGTCATTCAAGTCTGAATACAGCCACAAACATACAAGTGTATACCCAGACTCTTACCTTTGGGCAATTGCTTCCTTACTGTTGAAAAATGCTCCTATCTTTATTCATTATTTCAGTTCTGGAAGGCAAGCAGCGAAGTTGTTCTCCATGCCTCTCTTGGTCCAGCAGGAAACGACTCTGGCGTACTTGGAGAGCCAGGTGGCAGCTGCACTGACTTTACAGTCGAGTCATGAATACCGCCACTGGCTCCTTATCTATGCACGGTATCTAGTTAATGAAGGTGAGGTTCCTGTTTTGCATTTTTCTTTTCCACATAATGCAACAGGAGGAAATATCTTCTTGATTTTGAGATTTTTTTCTCCCTACCTTCTTCCATTGCACGTTGTTTGAGTGTTCTCCTCAGAAGTCCGTTGCTTTTTTCCTGCGTCTCTCCAGTCACCAGATATAAGCTGCAACTGATTCTTCTCCTGCAGCAGTTCACTTAAGAGCCCTAAGAAGTTCTTGCCATCCTGTCTTGGATTCTGTTATTAGTCTCTGTTTTGTAAGGGCTGCCCCCACTGAGTTCTGCTGTCTGAATTGCGCAAAGGATTTAAGGTGATGCTTATGGATGTGATTTCACTTTGTGTGTTCATTAGGCTTTGAATATCGATTGCGGGAATTATGCAAGGATTTATTGGGGCCAGTCCATTCCTCATCAGGAAGTCAGTGGGAATCAACTGTTGTGGTAAGTACTGCCTTTTCCTGCAGGGGAGAAATATTCTTGGATGAGTTGCTCCTCTCACTTGCTTCAATAGGCAAAGATATGGAAAGTAAGCTTGAAGTGTACTTCCTAGTGTAGGAGCAGCCTGTTTCCAGTTTCCCACCTAGCTCCAAGGCAGCCTATCAGTGATTATTTGTTGAGCTTTTGCTTTCTCTGAGAGAGAGAGAGAGAGAGAGAGCACAAAATGATCATACTCTAGCAATGGTGGCCAGGCAACGGTTGTTGTATAAGTCCCTTCATGGCCTGGCAGATGCTTTCTGAAAAGCCCAAAGGAAGAAGAGAAGAAAGTGACAACCAAGGGCTATGCCGACCTCTGTGGGTGTGAACGTCTTTAGAGGTAGGGGCTTAGTCCAGTGAGAACCCGCCCCCCGTGCTGGGGCACTCAGCTGAATTTGTTTTCTCCTTCCATGCCTCTGTAGCAGCCCATGGGAGCAGAGCAGTAGAGGCAGGAGAGTGTAACTTCTTAAAGTGGTTTTGAGGTGGTGCATCATAGGTAATTTGGTATCCTGGCCTGGAGAGATTATTTCAGGCACCCTTTATTGATGACCACTCTCTTCACCCTGAATTTTGTCCAGTGTTAAGAGATCTTCTTTCTCAAGGCAGGAAGTTGAGCAGACTCCTCTTAAAATGAGCAACCATTTTGGAAGGAAAACAGTCCTCTTCTCTTAACCTTCTGACAAGAAGGAGGGAGAAACACTTGGGAGGTTGGATTCCTCCACAAAGCATTCTCTCCAAGAGGAGCCTGTTCTGTCCAAAAGAGGAAAATATTTCCCCCAGATGACTTGGAGCAATATTTCTCAAGAATAGTGTGTGCATTTCACTACCAAAGAGCCTGGCCTGTTCTCAGGAGATATTGTCACATGGCACTGAGGCCTAGTAGATCAGGATTGACCATCATGGGAAGATGCTGCTCTTTTCATTCTGAGGTTACAAGAGGCTGAGGTGTTTGAGAGGCTGAGGTGTTTGCAAGAAGCTGAGGTGTTTGAGATAAGTGTGGAAATTTTGAAGGGATGGTACCTCCAGGTCCTCTATTGCTGACAAAGAAGCTCCTCACCTGGATTAGATTAGATATGCCAGATTATGACACAGAGACTGGTGAACAGTTTGCAACAGGTGCTTGATGTCCTTGAAGTGCAACCCTGGAAAAATGGATAGCTAGTTCCTTTATTCCATAGCAAGAAATGAAGGAGTCTGAGGTTGAGTCTGATAGGAGAAAAGGCAGGAAATCATTCTTCATCCTCCCGTCTTCTGACCCGTCAGTTCATAGTATTCTCACAAAATTGGGGAGGTGTGAGGAGATCTCATAACCTGTCAGTCCTCAAAAACACAATGTGCTGGTTAATCTCCATCTTCAAGGTGCTGTTTTTGATGGGACAGACTAACATGGTTATTTCTCTGGAAATTTTAATCATGTGAAGGGCTATGAAAGCAGGCCCTTACTGGTTCACATATAACAGCAATTCATTTCATGTTTCAGTTGTTGGAGACACATTTCAGAGTGTTCATGATCGTGGAAATGTGCTAATGTATCATGGCTGCTTGGTTCATATGCATTGTGTTTCTCCATCAAGTTGCATACTAAACTTTGCAAATCCAGTTTAACTATAATCTCGCACCAACGTCATGGACATTTGAGGAACTTTTTTCTTTTTGTTTCTGTACAGGGCTTACGAAAGCGAGACTTGCTCAAGGAACTGCTTCCCGTCATTGGGCAAAACCTTCGTTTCCAGCGGCTCTTCACAGAATATCAAGAGCAACTAGACATCTTGAGGGACAAGTAGCATCTTCCTGGATGTTTCTCTGGCCCGAATTGCCGAAAAGCATTAATACAGAATTGGAGGGCCATAGTCAGAGTGGATAGGAAGGGGAAATACAAGAAAACCAGGCCCCAAGGTGTTCTAACAAACAAAATACTGTTTTGTTTTTTGTTTTGTTTTATTTTAAAGAAGGTCAGAAGAGGAATGTGTGGAATAAGGGGATGATTGAGTGTGAAGCTTTTTCCTCCAAGTGAAATTTGAGCATCACAGTTGTGGCCTCTGGCAACTGTGGAAAGTTTTGGAAAACGTCCTTCAGGGATCCTTTTGATTCCAGATCTCATAGTGACAGTGATCAAAGGGACTATTTGGGAGCCACTTGGATTTTGGATATCCCATGAAAAGCACAGACAATAAACTGAACATCCTATTAGCCCTTGTTATAGGGTTCTTTGCTAAGGATTTATTGAGGCTCTGTCATATATTTGGGTTACATAAGGAGGAGTCCCATACAGCAAAATTTCGTAAAAGGCTTAAGGAATTATGCAGCCAACAGACTTGTAACTGTGAATAACAATAAAAGAAAGCAGGCTGTTCTATCACATGGACTATTTTTGTACTAGAATTTGCTAACTTGTAATATGAAAAAAAAAATTATTTGGCCAATAACCAGAATTTCCCCTCTTACCAAGTCACCTGGTTGTATGAAATTTAACCTGTTAATTATGACAGCCGTGTTGCTGAATAATTGTACCAAAATTAATGTTATCTGGTTTTTAATTTTTAACTATTTGTAAAAGGCATTTGCGGGAGGGGAATAGTTGAAAAGGGAGGGTTGGGTTTTGGGAAGTTTCTTTTTGTAAGTACAAATAATAAATGAACACTGCATTGATTTAAGAACAAATGTGGAAGTTCTTGTGCTGCTTGTAGTAGCATTAAACTGTATAGGCCACAGCCTGTTAAAACAAACCTTGAATCAGCTTTTGTTTTCAGTTGGAAGTCAATTTTATTTGTTTCTACTGTGGTTCATTGCAAAAGCATCTTTACAAACCTCACAGAAAGCTGGAGGGGAAAAGTCAGTTTGCACAAATGTATGGATCAGTATGAGATGACATTAACAAGCTGATCATAGAGCAAGAGATTGTAAGAGCTTTTCTTTGTATTTTACATTGGGTTGTCTGTACAAGTGTACTATCAGTTCTGTTTCAGCTCTAGATTCGAACACAGTGGTCAAGTGAGCAGGCAGTCATTCCCATAGTGGTATGGGGGTTCTCCTGTAGGGTAGGGAATTTCATTCTTCTGTCCCTCTAAGACCGGACCAAAAAAACTGTGGTCCTCCAGATTTTGTTAGAACAGTAGCACCCAACAGCGAGGGATGATTGGAGTTGCAGTCCAACAACATCTGGGCTACTTTCACATTATAGAGTTATGGTGCTGTGATTCCACATGAAATGTGATGGTGGTATCCTGGGTTTGTAGTTGGATGAGACAGTAGAACTATCTAAATTCTAAATGACCCTCCCCAAACTACCAGTTCCAGAATTCCATGGCAGTTAAAGTAGAATCATAGCGCTATAATTGCATAGTGTGGGAGATCCTCTGGAAGGCCACATTTTTTCCACTGCCTGCTCAGTGGTCAAAAGATACATCCAGTGGCAGGACAGATAAAAGGAGACAGGGAGGAAGGACAACTCTTTATGAGCTTGCAATCTCATCTGTTTTGATTTATCACAATTTTATTTCATATTTCTAGTGCTCAAGATGGCTAACAAACATAAAGCAAATCAGTTAATATCACAATGATCAATAACCATCAAAACATTTTCAGAGGCCAGTTATCATTCCTTAAAGGAGAGAGTGAGAACTGATCACAACTGTGAAAGGAGTATATGCTGTGATCTGGGAGCAACACAGGAGAAAGCCCTCTCCCATATGCCTGTCAAGTGGGCTTTCACAGGTGATGGTATGTTTTCTGAAGTCTGAGCAGCCAATGTTGCCCGCTCAGCCCTCCCTGGAGATGGTGGCAAATGAACCTTCAAACTTCTGCTTGTAAATCTTATGTTTTGTCACTGAAGTTACAGCCCTTCCCTATGAAGAAGAATTGGGGCAAAAAGTTCTGTCACAGTTGCATTGGTGTCCCAGGTTAGGCTGCAGAAAAGAGACTATAATTTTGAATGCTCCTCAGATGTGGCTTCTTGTTAACACTTGTTTTCTAACTGAAGTTTGTTTTCAGTATAGGTATGAGCCTTGTGACACCTTAAGCCTTTGCTTATGATGGAGTAAACCTTATGTGAACTCGAATCTATCATTTCCAACGCACAAAGATGGATGAGATCACATAGTGTGGGGATGGAATGTGTGAATGGCCTGTGTTAATGATTAATTGTCATGTATTTCTTTCATTTCCCTCTTGACTTCACTATTTCCTCATTTCCCTCAACACCATGTAGGCATGTGTAAATTCAGCCCAGCATTTCATACATCTGGTGGAGTGGACTGTAGTTCACAAAGCACGTACCATAATAAGCATAAAGTACCACAGTGAGGCTTCTCAGATCAGCAGCATTCCGTTCGCTGGGATTTCAGGGCCAAAACCTGAAAGTAGGGGGAAGCAGCTCATAATGGCATAGGGTGTGGGACCTTATGAAGTCGTAGAGGTTGGCAGAGGTTTAAAGGTCGGCCTTAGCCATTTTTCAGCGTCCAAACAGGCAGCCAAATGGACCCAGTAGCTACAGCAGTTGCTACCAGTCCCACTGGAACTTGCATCTTTTGCGGACTTACCCACAGCACACATGAAGTGGGGAGTTTTCCCAGACATGATGTGCTGCCTCAGTGATAGCCTTGGAGTTTCTTTTTCCTGTGTCTTTGCACCGCTGCTTCCAGGGCCTGTACAACAATGGAGGCTCATGAGTTGCAATGTTCACACTCTCCACCTAGCTCTAAATGGCATGATGGGCCCACATGTGGGCAACCACACTTTCTCTCATTCCCTCCCGTCGGTCCTGGCTCCTCATGAACTGATGATGTGCAAGCACAATAACCAGTACAAACACATTTGTGCTGAGACAGAGTGCTGGTGTCAGCTGGGAATGGGATATTGCTTGGCGACTGGTCCTTAAAGCCATCTCGCATATACAAATCTAATTCTGCCTCCACTCATCTTGAGATTTGTCTCCCTGCCTGAAGACCTAAAGGAAGACAGCAACTCCCTGAGATGTCAACCAACAAGCTGAAGCTCCACAACCTTTAAATGCTTGCTTTTGGTGCAACAATCTAAAGTGGTTATGCCATAGGATTATTGGGGAAAAAAGAATTGGGGTAGGTAGAAGTGAAAGCTATGTCAGCCTGAACTCCTTGGTGGAGAGGTATTATATAAGGGCAGTGTTATTAGTTCGGAAAGGAGTTAATGATATTTCTCTCATGTTAATGTTAATGTATTTGATGATAACCGATAAATGACGCACAAACTGCATACATTTGAGAAGTGTTGGGGTTAGTTCAGGAAGACCTCTCGGAGGCAAAACAGAACAACAAAAATATAATCATCATTATGATGATTATTGCCACTTCTACTATTACTGGAAAAAGGAACCATATTTCAGGGTCCTACTTGCAACCCACAATTCTAGTTTTGCTATTTGGTTTCCCAGGAGACTAAATGTGTATTGGACAAATCTCTGATGTCTGATCTTTATCCTTGGACTTTACATACTCTTAAAACTATGTTCCTGTGCCCTTCAGCAGCTGGAGGATCTCACTGCTTTAAATATGTACCAAAGAGCATTTACAAACTGGGCATTCAAGTATGCTGATCACAGCCCCAAAAAACTGAACTTGGCAACTTCATTTTTTGGACCAGTGAGTGTATATGCCAACCCCATAATTATACCATTATTATATTTCCCTCCTTCTCCCCCTGTTTCCTTTCCTCCTTTCCCTTCTTCTACCTCTCTTACTGCATTTATAATGTTCAAAACCCTCCGAAAATTAGCCCCCAGGTTCCCTACGGCCATAAAAAAACAGGTTCCCGAATGTTCAAAACGGACTAAATCTTCCTTTTCTCTTTTCTCTGCTCTCCCGCCGCGGCTGAGAGGAGGCCGGAACCTGACTTGCCGGAACCTGAAGTGACAGGTTCTTGTTTCCGAGACGGGACGAAATGAGCGGTGCACTCAACCGGAAGGGCTTTGCTGGGCTCGTTTTTGAGGAAGTCAAGAGTGGGAGGTTGTTGGTCGGGTTGTGAGGGAGGTGTGCGAGTTTTTCTCTTTTTAATATTTGGGTTGTCTGGGAAGGTACTTTTTTTTTTTTTACCTCAGCCTTGAGGTGAGCGGCTGGAGCGAACAAAATGGGGAAAAGGCAGCACCAGAAGGACAAAATGTGAGTAAAATGTTCGCCTTTTCGAAGTTAGGTCGGGCGGTGACGGCTGAGCCTCTGCCCTCAGGTTTTCACTCAGCCAGGGGCGTGTCTTTCAGTGTTTTAGTGTTGTTCCCCTGGTTTTATTTGTTTTTGGAGCTGTGTTTCTTAGCAGCAGCCCTAGTAACAATAGTATTAGACCTTATTTCATATTTACTCTGCCTTTCCTGAACCCCCCCCCCAAAAAAAAACCCAAGGTGACAGGTCTGTGGCTCTACTTTTCCCCAGCTTCATCCTCCTAGCTACCCTGTGAAGCAGGTGAAGCTGAGAGAGCGTGACTGGGCCAAGGCCATCCACTGAGTTTTGTGGTTCAGTGGCTTGCAACTCCTCTCAAGTCCCAGTCCAGCCTTCTAACCACTACACTGGCCTGCTTGCACAGGAACATTAAAAACTGAGGCTGTGCTTTCCAGTAGCTAAAGCATCTAGTTATAATCTTTGTGACATCCGGGGGGGGCCGGATTTTTGGCCTTCAGCTTCCAGGAATACTTCCAGTGGTATACTTCAAAACTTGAGTGGAATTGGGATTTTCATCTCTTCTCCAGCCTGTCCTGGTGGGTTTTTCAGTTGTCTAGAGCAGGATTTTAGAGACAAGTCACCAGCTGTGATAGAAGTAATAAGATTCAGGGAAGTACACAGTCGCATCCTGGCCTATGGGATTTGGAATCCAAAACATTTGGCGGGCCAAGGATTTTCCACCCCTGCTATAAGGTAAGTCAGTATTTTTCTCAGCTGGGATGATAATGTATTACTCCTTAATTGCAGATCTGAAGACCAACACAGTCTGACCTCTGTCACCTTAATGTTCAGCCAAGGAGAAATTATCCTTACACACTTTCTTCACACCATGTGTAACTTTATACACCTTTCTTACTTTTTTCCAAACATTGCAATCTATCTTCCTGAGGGAGTTGCTCTGACCCCCTGATCCCGTTGTCTTTAGTTGGCCTGAGCTGGTAGTAAATCTGTTACAACCAAAAGCTGGACTTCAAATGTGTCCCCCACAAAGATATTGATGGATTACTGTTCCCAGCCAACATAGCCACTGGTGAGGGATGAAAGAGTGTAAGAGCATCTACAGGTCCACATACTCTGCATTCCTCGATTCTGGCTGCTTGCACTTCTCCTGCATTAAATGACCCCTTTCATTCAGTTGTGTTACAAGGGGTTTTTCGTTTTTTGGATGTTGCATGAGTATTTGCGTGGAAGGACCTTGGTCAAATGTTTGAGTCTTTCTTCCAAGTCTTCAGAAGGGCTCTTGGCTGCCTTTGGCCATGGTATTCTCTAACTCTGTCTTTCTGTCCTTAGGTACATAACGTGTACAGAATATACACATTTTTATGGAGGGAAAAAAGCAGGTATGTGACTTGGATCTATAAAGCCTTTTTCTTTGAAGTACACATCATAGCAGGCCCCTTCCCTTCCCACCGTGTGAAGGGGACTCCATAAGTAGGTCACTAAGGCCGTTTCCGCACTACACTGTTATAGTGCTATTATTCCCCTTTCCACATCCTGTAGAATCCTGGGGTTTGTAGTTGAGGGAGGGGCATTTAGACTTCTTAGCCAGAGAGCTCTTTGGCCTCAGGAAACTGTAAACCCCGGAATCTCACAAGAGGTTGAAAGTGGAATAATCGCAGTAGAACAATGTAGTGTGGAAATGACTGAAATACGTCCACAGCAACAGGCTCTTATCATTTATGTGTTGTGCATGAATATCTGCAAAGGGATGCCTATGTGAAAGTAAATGCTTACCCTCTGAGTGCTCCACTCAGTAAAAACCTCCAAGCTGGGCTCCTGAATGTATTACTTAGTTAAATGTATATCCTGGCTTTCTTCCAGTGAGTTGAATGTGGCATACATAACTCTTCTCCACTTTTACCCTCACAGCCACAACCATGAAAGGTAGGTCAGATTGTGAGAAAGTGACAGGTGTAAGATCAGCCGGTAGATTTCATGGTTGAATGGTAATTGATATCTGGATCTCCCAGGTTGCAGTCCAATACTCTGGCTGGCATACTACACATAGATATCCCCTCACAGGCATCCACATTGCACCCAAAGATGCTGAGGTGGAATGGCAGATGTAACATCAAATGTGTGGTCACCAATATAGTCCTGACTTTTCTTCTGCTTATACAATTTTTGATGTGTATAATACATGCAAGAGAGCAATGTCTTGAGGAATTCTCAAGGCTCTTTTTTTATTTGAAAAAAAATGTTGCTCTATTTTTCTTTCTTTTTTTGGTTTGGTGGGCAGATAAGACTTGATTTGATATATGATGTGCTTAAAGAACTTGTTATGGTCACAATGTAAAGTGAGCGTGCTATAGTGATCCCTGGTTGAATAAGGTTCATACATGAAATGTGCATTTTTTTCCCCCTTTGA
Organism: Iguana delicatissima; assembly: GCA_948472985.1. Classification (NCBI taxonomy): domain Eukaryota; kingdom Metazoa; phylum Chordata; class Lepidosauria; order Squamata; family Iguanidae; genus Iguana; species Iguana delicatissima. The sequence continues at coordinate 1,097,528 of CAOKZL010000719.1, read as the reverse complement.
ACAGAAATTCCACAGTCCAACTTCAGGCGTCTACCTTTTGATCACTGCAGGTGAGCCTTGCAGAACTTTGAAACATATTGCATTTTACTGAGCTATTTAATTTTTCCCCTGTCATCCTTCCCCAAAGAAAAGTTTTATTTAATTTAAATCAACTGTTAGTCTGTCTAGGTCAGTTGTGCCTGCACCATGGGTGGGGAAAGTTTAGCTCTGCAGTCTGTTTTGTACTACAACTGTTATCATTCCGTGTTGGCTGGGGCTTCTGAAAACTGAAGTCCAAACCATTTGAAGAGACCACACATGGACGTATTGGTTTACACTGAACAGCTGTGGCTCTCTTGTTTTTCATATGGGGCTTTTCCAGCCTTATTTGGAGATGCTTAGGAATGAAGCTTTTGCATGTAAAGCATGTGCTCTACCACTAAGCTGTGCCCCTTTCCAGCATTTTGAATTGCTTTGTCTAATGAACAACATCAGGTCCCTGAATTCCCATAAGAGCATGCCTGTTCCTTTAGATCATCAGCAAAGGCTTTGCTCCAGTTGCCCACGTGTTTATAAGTGGTGTGTGTGTGTGTTTGGGGAGGGAGTTGAGGCATTATGTAATAGGAATAAGGTAGTGTTTTGGTGGTGTGGATTCTACATTGGTTAGACCTCATTTGGAATCCTGTGTCCAGTTCTGGGCACCTCAGTTCAAGGATATCGACAAGCTGGAATGTGTCCAGAGCAGGGCGACCAAAATGGTGGAGGGTCTGGAAGCTATGCCCTGTGAGGAACAGCTTAGGGAGCTGGGGATGTTTAGTCTGCAGAAGAGAAGGTTAAGAGGGGACATGATAGCCATGTTTAAATATTTGAAGGGATGCCATGTAGAGGAGGGAGTGGGCTTGTTTTCTGCTGCTCCAGAGACCAGGACAAGGAGCAGTGGATTCAGGCTGCAGGAAAGGAGATTCCACCTGAACCTCAGGAAGAACTTCCTGACGGTCAGAGCTGTCCGGCAGTGGAATCTGCTGCCTCAATGGAGTGTGGTGGAGTCTCCTCCTTTGGAGGTTTTTAAGCAGAGGCTGGATGGCCTTCTGTTGGGAATGCTTTGATGTGTATTCCTGCATAGCAGGGGGTTGGACTGGATGGCCCCTGGGGTCTCTTCCAACTCCATGATTCTATGATTCAGCTGCAACAAACTTTACCCAGAAATACCTATTTTTACATCTTCCTTTCTGTGATTTAATCAAATTAGTTCATCAAAATAGTTAGCTTCCTAGCCTGTTGGAGGCTGGCAGAAGAGGGACAGAGAGCCCTGAGGCTTGTGCGGCAGGTCACCACATTACTCTCCTTGTTGGAGAGGGCATCCTTGCCACACACACCCCCACTGCTCTCTCAGTTGCACACAATTCCTTCTTGCCTATGGCTGCCAGTCTAGTGCTTCAATACAAGGGTGATGTTAAGGCAACCGTCCAGAAAACACGGGCCCAAATCTAATTTTAGCCCCAAACTAGACTAGACTTATGGAATCAATGGCATTTATATGAATGTTGATGGACCATTCAGTGGCTCTACTCTAGATGGGACTGGCAATTAGATTCAGGCCAATTACTAGGAAGATAAATCCTCTTGAATACAGTTAAGTCCTCTTGAGCAATCATGCCTAGGGTTGCTCAAATGCTAACTCAAAGCAGTCGTATTTTCTAGTGAGTGATGTTTTTCATCATTACTGCTTCTCTTGTTTCACTTATTAGATTGTATGGTTGAATGAATGTCAGTTATTTCTCTGGATTTTTTTCTTAATGGGTTTTACTCTTTATAATCTCTGTTGACTGCTTGGTAGTAGTAAGGGAGATTGTAAATACAGACTTTTAAATTAAGGTAAGTACTCCCTGCACGTAAACTTTGTTCAATAAGAAAGAAAGAAATAAAATAGAAAGAAAGATTAACACACAATTTTTATTTCTTTCCTTTTCTATTCTATGTTCAGTTAAGTAGAATTTATCAGCGGTTGTATCTGGATGTAATACTACACCAGAGCTTAGGAAAATGACTTTTTTTCAGACTACATTTCCCAGAAGCCCCCACTTAGCATGGCCATTGTCCATGCTGGCTTGGTCCTGCTGGAAGTTGCAGTCTTAAAAAGTGATATAAGTTAAATAGTGTTTTACTACAGGGGTCAGCATCTTGTGACCCTCCAGATGTTGTTGGGTTATAACTCCCGTGATCACTTACCACAGACTCTTTGGACTAGGGCTGATGGAAGTTACAGTCCAGCAATATCTGGAGGGCCACAAGTTTACCATGGGTACCTTCTCTTTCCAAGAATTAGCTTAGCCTCTATTCATCTTCTGCTCTGCACCCCCGTCCTTTGCTTCTGGCACAGTCAAAAAGAAATGCAACTTTCATTTCTGTTTCAAATTAGCCACACTTAATTATGTCATCCAGCCCCTAAATTTTGGTTTGTCCTAACTACAATTAGAGTAAGTAAGTCAGCTTCATCAGTTGTAATTGGAAGACAGTTTGTTAACTAACCCAAGTAACCATTACTGCAGGTGATGATTAAATGAAGGAAAAAGGAAAGTTCAACTTTGTGGTTGTACCAAAAGAAGGGGAATACCAGAAGTCCACAGAGAGGCTAAGTTTGTTCTTTTAACTCTAAGCTGTGGTTTATGTCTGAACCAGCCCAATGTGTTCTGCTGATCTTTAATTCATCTTCTCTCTACCAGCTTATCTTTGCAGCCTTTCGAGTATCCTGTTTGCACATCAGAAGGAACCATCTTTGACTTGCTGTAAGTTATTACTTTTCCAATCCCTATTTGTCATTGATATCAAATCGGTAAGTCAGCCAGTCAAAATCTGGGCTTAATGCTCAGGTCTAATTTTCACAGGGTACTTAGCAAAGGACTGTCTGGGACATGCCTCTAATATGTGGGACCTCTTCATTTCTCCAGAGCTCATAAATGTTACTTTTTGGGCTACAACTTCCAAAAAAAATTCTAGCATGGGAATGCAGTTGTTGCTTACCCTTGACTGAAAAATGGTACACTCCTGTCTGGGATGGTTGTCCTCTTCTACTGAGTGCACAGCTTTGGGAATAATGCACAGGATGCAGTGATGGAGAAAGAAGACACCTGCCTAACCAGCCAGATCAGTTGAATAAACCTTGGTGACCAGTGGGGTGGCAGATGTTGCAGGCAGATTGCTGTCTTATCCAGCTCCCAGAGATAGATTCTGAGAAGTGTAGTCCACAGAATAGCTTTTCTGAGCTCTGGATGAGGAACTCTCCTGTTGCTTTGTTGAACCTCAATAGGCTGACTTGATGGCAAGGCAATAGAAGCCACAATTTTAATGGAACTGAAATTCCAGGATAGGAAGCTGCCTTATATCAGCTCAGACTCTTGCCATTGAGATTAATATTGTCTATATTGACTGGCAGCAGCTCTTCAGGCATTAGAGCTGGAGCTCCGGGAATCACACCTAGGACTGGATGCATGCAAAGCGTTTGCTTGAATACCAGGCTTCACCCAAGCTTGCCGTTGTTAGGACAAGTCACCTTTAAAGGGGCGAAGGAGGTGGAAAATACATGGGCAAGGTTACTGTCATGTTACCATAGTATGTCTTTTCTTACCCTTTTTCGCTTACGAAGCCATCTGTTTGGCACACTGTGCTCCTATGGTTATAGAGGCCTGTTTAACAAAATAGCCTATAATGACAGTCCAATTTTGTCTTTTTTTTTTTTACTGAGCAATTACTTGGTTGGGTCCATTCTTTTTTCTTTTTTTTCCTGTTCAGGACACTTGTCCTCATTACTAATACAATTTGCTTCTGATCCCTGGCTGATAGGTGGCCAGTGCTAAATGTGCACAGTTCACAGCTGAGATACTGTTTAAAGAGAGCTCTTCTCAGCTCACTTTGCTGGCTGTGTCAGGCTTTTAGGAGGCTGAAAATGTTTATGACTTTGTGCCTGACTGTTGAATGTTTCTGTTGTTTTTAGAAATATTGTCCCTTGGATAAAGAAGTACGGGACGAATCCGATCACAGGAGAGGTATGTCTTCTTGGATTGATACAGAGTGGGTAGCTTTATTTATTCATCATACTTACAACTGTTCTCTCCTCTCTTCAGTATCCTCACAACAAGCTTTGCAATTATGTAGTTGCACATTGGTGTCCAGAAAGTGAAATTGTTATGTGGTTTGTTCCAGGCTCAGGTTGATAGTAAGTTGGAAGTTGTTGAAATCCTGGTGGAGCTTTTCGAGTGATTCTTTTCCATGTGGCCAAACTGCAAAGAGAAGAGATTTTTGGGTGTTGATACACTGACCATTGTCATTATCATTCTAGCTGGCTAAGAAACCTGACTGTACATATGGATTTTTCAAAAAAAGATCTGTAAGCAGGGCTGCAGGGACTCTGCACATGTAGAATCATAGAATTGGAAAGCAGTGTGCAACTGTGGACCTCTAGATTTTTTTGAATGCAGTCCCTCACCATTTGCAGTGTTGGCTAGGATTGATGGCTGTTGTAGACTGAAAACATCTGGTGAGCTACAGTTGTCCCCCCCCCCCGTTTGGGATAGAAAAGTATACCATTTAATCCATGCTCTTCCTTGGTACAGAAAAGCAGGACATGAGCTGAAAGCAGTCTGTCAAGCTTCCTTCGATCCTAATTGTTTCCCTTTGGTGCTGCTGTATTGCTCAGTTCACTTTATCCTTGTTTTGTCTACATCTCCTTCTTCCAGTTGTGTACATTTTTCCCCACTTTTCTGGATGGCAGCGAGTGTGTATTGCTTCATTTTTCAAGATGAGAGAATTGGTCTAACTGCTGCATCCATAATACAGACAACAGGGGTAGCTTGAAGTGGTTTAGAAAGCATTTTTGGTTCTGTGTTTTAAAAATTGTTTCTTAAGCATATTAGTGATTCCCTCTTAAGCACCCTAAACAAGACACTGTGCAAACTCACTGGGCCCAGAGATGAGGTTCATCAAGCTGGCAGGCTCAAGAGACAGGATGTTTTTAGTGGTATCACTTTCAAGGGGAATTTGTTTAGCCCCCCTCATTGTATGTGTGTGTATTTTTTTAAAAGCAGATTTGCAAGATCTGGTTGTTTCTTTCTGCTTTTAACTGATTCATCGGAAGTTGCTTCAGGCTTTTAAATGAATGTTCTTTTCTTTAAAAAAATGTTGCTATGGTTACTGTTTTTTTTGTTTTGTTTTATATGTGCTATAGTAATTGTGTAGATCGTAAAGTACAGACAAGGTATGCTTCAAACAAAATAGACAGCAAAGTGGCTGTAGAAAGCCAGGGCTAAGGTCTGGGAGATTTGTTGTCTTGTTTTCTTCCCTCCTTTCGCAAGGAGCTTGTGGAAAAGGCCTTGAAGCTTGTTCTGGAAGGAACAAGAAAATAATAATGATGATGTGTTAATCATCTGCTTGTAACAATTTTTAAGTTTCCTGCATGCCTAACAGATTTTCCATCCTTCCTTCCCTTTTGTCTTGGCACACACTTTTCCGCTTCTGCTTTTCCCATTATCTCCAGCAGATGGGAATGTGTTGCTTGTGTGCCCATATGCGGAGAAATGTTATTAATCGCCTGTTGCAGCTTCCTTTCTGAGGTCCACTGAGTTGTTCCAAGTAATAATGTCATATCCCTTGCTTGGGTTGTTGAGTACCAGAGGTGGTGCTGTGACTACACTACAGGAGAGAGGAACGTTGTTTTGTTTCTTTGGATTTAAAATAAATTGTATGCTCATGGGTTTGCAGGCCCAAGAAGTGGCCATTATGAACCAGTATTTAAAGACTGCATTGACACCTCCCCCCAGCTTTGCTACTGATTTTGTATGGGTATGTTATTTCATTAAAATTGGAGGGGGTGTGTGGACGGGCTTCTACATTCATTAACAACACTCCCTCCCCACTAACCTCTTTGAATTACTGGTGTGAATGAAATTTTGCTCCAGTATGGAAGGAGCATTCTGTCATTTTCTGTTCTCTTTGAGCTCATTTAGATGTAATGCTAAACTCTAGAGCCTGCACAGTCCATGAAAATACACTTTTTTAAAAAATTGTGAGAAATACTTCAGAAAACACAAATGTTTGTAATGCTAAGCCACAGTGTAAATTGTAGTTTATAATTATGAGTGACTATAGTTGGACCTTAGGCTTCTGAGTCCTCCCCACAGCCACATAGCAATGAGGAGTTTAAAAGCTTTTTGCTTTGGTTATATTTCTAAAATTTGCCGAGCGCTGATTTGGGGCCCCGTGCGGTTTAGGGCTTTTCCGTCATCCTTCAGTAGATCCTGTGAACTTGGATAGTTTCAGAGATAGTGACTCATTCAAGATCATCCAGTAGGTGTTATGGCTAAGCATAGATCTGAACACAGGGCTTCCTGTGTCTAGTCTGTTGCTCTGACCACTACCACACACAGTGCTGTACAAGGAGGTGAGGAAGTAGGCAGCATTTTTTATACGTCCTGCTCTGACTAAAAGACTAGTCTTGGATGTCCTTGCTAGCTGCAGTTGCCAGACTGACTTTAGGGAAAGCCCTGTGCTTTGGAAGCTATGCTTGGGATCTGTGCTAATCCCTCTAAGCCTGGTAGAAGAAAGAGTCTCGTTTTTGTTCGGTGCAAAACACAGTCTTTTTAAGTCGTTGGATACAGATCTTTTAATAGAGCGTGGAAGCCTAGCACGATAAAAGGAAGAGAAAGGGAGCATCTGTGCATGACAAACAGTGGTGGGAGAATTTGTAGGTCGGTTCTCTTGTCACGCGCTTGTCTGTGACAGAAGGGCAATTAATTTTCACAGCTCAGCTCCTTTCATCTGCAATCTGCCCCAGTGCCCCACTAACCTACACATTCAAAGGGATCCTGCTTGGCGAAGTGGGGAGGGAGGTTGCCCTCCGCAGTTCTGGGAGGAACAAAGCCGCATTAGCTGGCAGCCAGGGAGGAGAGACGTCAGGAGTGAAATTTGCTCTGGATTGTTGGAAAGTAGGCCATTTTTGCCCAAAGTTGCTTGGCCTGTGTTGAGGGAGTCACATCTCAGACAAAGAAAACAAAAGGCAGCCAACGGGATAGAGTGCCTTTTTGCATTTTTAACCACATGGCACGTGGCTTTGTTGATGTGCTTTAAGGGGCTTTTTTCCCCCTAAAGAACTGTGTGATTAAATAAAATTAAGAAATACTGTTTCACCCCATATTTTACCTGGGAAGGGATAAGGTAGAGTCAGATCTATGCCCATTAGTTGAAAGCCTGAGTTCCCCAACCCATCTCAATGATGTCAGTTTTACGTACAATTGGCTTACTATGCAAAATATTTGATTTTCCTACATTTTTGTCTATTACAATCTCCTTGGTGACTTAACAATAGTATTTAAAAAAAAAGAAATGGAGCTGCTAATTTAAAAAATCGCTGCTGAACACTAAGTTACCCCGGTTCAACAGAAACAATAATTAGGAGCCATCTTTGATACTACCCACTTGGTAGTGGTAGTAGTAATAGTTACATTTCTGTCTTTTCCTTCAGTGAGCTCAAGGTGGCATATATATCTCTCCCCCTCCTCATTTTATCCTCACAACAACCACCCTATTAGGTAGGTCATACTGAGAGGAAGTGTGACTGTCCCACAGTCACCTTGTCAGTTTCGTGGCTCAGTGGAAGCTAGAACATAGATCCCCAAAGTCTCCATCCAGCACTCTAGCCACTATATCACACTTCCTTATTTCTCAAGTTCAACACAACCATTTAAGACACAGGAGCCCTGTCTGGTATTTCATCTGACAACTCTATACAACTGGAAAGAGAGCTACATGTGAAGTATGTTCAGTGGTTTAACTGCAGAGGTTTCTCATAGGTAAAGATATGCTCCTTTGCACAGTCCACGTCCCCAGATTTGGAGACAATCCAATTTGAATGCCAGTGGCAATGTTTAGGAAGTTTTTCTGAATGACAGCTCCCTGAATCCTCCAACCAGCATGGCTATTGACTGTACTGGCCAGAAGGTTCTGGGAGCTGCTGTGCAAAAAAGGATGCTTCAAAGTTCTGCTCAGTAGCAGAGGGTTACAACTTTTCCTCAGTATAGCCTCCACAGAGCATCAGAATAGGCTTTGATGGTTGTACCATGACCTACAGATTCCTGTCTGGTGGGAACCTGTATGTGGCATCCATGCTGGAACCAATCTTGTGGAATGTTCTCCCTGTTGGTATTTGAGAGGCACAAACTGTAGTGTTCTTTGAACTCCTTGTAGAATGCTCCTTGCCATGGATGTTCAAGTGGTACCAGCAGTAGTCTTCCCTGGTTGATTGTGGTACCCAATTGGCTACTTGTCCATTGTTTGATTCTAAAATGTTTTAACTTCCGAAGATGTTTTGCATGTTAATTTCTGTTTTGGTTTCTTGATTTTGTATCATAAACCAGTTTAAGATTTTTTTTCCCTGCAAGATATCGGCCTGAATCTAATTATTATTCCCAGCTAGATTAAACTCTGACTTAATGAGAATTTGGTACATCAAGTTCCGTTGTTTCAATTCATCTCTTCTAAAAAGGTATTTCTGCTTGTGGATTTTGGATTTTGTTGTGCTATGTTGTAGTAAGCAATCTGCTAATAGCATTTCAAATCAATTAAAATGTTATCAGCAGCTGTATTATGAATCTTTACACTAGGGAGGACAGAAGGTTGAACTAGGCATATTGCTAGAGCACTCAGAGATTTGGCAGTAGATATCAGCAAAAATTTCTGACTCCCAGTTGTTCGTGGGAGCAACAGAATGACCTCTCCAAGGTACTGCTGAAATGAGGACGGGATGAGATAACTAACAGTGGATTTTTGTGCAGAAGGGCTGTGAGCGTCATTCACTTTTTCTGATATATACAAGTCACACCCCTGGTCTATGGATTCTTTAATTCTAAGCACGTGCCTTTTGCACTGGGCGCTGGTTGGTGGATCTCAAGGTTCTTGTAAAACAGCAAAGTAGATCAGATCCTGCAAGTCTGAAGTCTGCCCACCTCTCCTTTATGCCAAAACAATTACGTTGCAGTTTTTACAGATGGCTCCAAGTCACAGGACTGTGTGGGAGTTGTATGAGTCCATATGGACCATGCTGTTGTGAGGAAGCTCTTGTCTGAATCATCACTGTTTGCTGCAGAACTTTTTACAGTCTTATGTTACAGCTCTAGGCTTGGAACAGTTTGTTGATCATATCCTGAATTCCTGAAGCTTGTTGCTAAGTTTTAGATTGGTACAGGTTTGGCATGCTCCTCTTGCTTCCTCTTCCCTTACCTCAGTTAGAGATTGAAAGCTGGAACATTGAGAAGTCCCTGCTGCTTAACTGGATGATGACCAGAGAAATGGACTGTAAAATAAAACTCTTATAAGAGTACATTTAATACAGGGTTGGTACTGAAATTATACAAAACAAAAGCTTGTAGGTATACTGAACAGCCGCATATTACTTTTGTGTTAACTATAAAACAACAGATAGGTATAGGCAGAAGGAAAAGAGCCCCAGATCAGAGTTGGAGAGCTTGTAGTCATCCAGGTTTTCTTGAGCTGAAAGTCTTTTTGTCTGTAGCCCACACAAATAAGAGATTGTGGGAGTTATAGTTAAACAATATCTAGAAGATCACAAGCTGCCCACTTTCCCCAGCTATAGTACAGGGGTATATGCAGATCTCATATTCTGAAGTTGCCTTATTATCCTGGCTTGTAAAGCTAGAATCATAATTTTCCAGGTTCTGAAAGAAAGGAAAAATATTGTTACTGGAAACAAAACATAATTGTTTCTTTGTTGGCTTTCATAAGTGGGGCGGAGAGAAATGGAAAGACATTTTCAGCACAGACACTAGGAGTACCATTTTGGTTGTGGCATCCTGCCCTTGGGAAGCTCACCTAGCATCTCCTGAACTTTCTTCTTGGTACCAGGTTAAGACCTGCATGGTGAAGTCTTGAAGTGGAGTTTTAGACCTCTTTAGCCATCTTGCTTTGGATTTTATTTCTGTTGAAACTTGGCTTTTAACTACTGTTCTTCTATTTTTGTTTGATTTCTATGTAAACTGTATTTTTCTTTAGAAATTTTTTTTCCAGATAATGAAGACATTGGTTATGAATTACCTAAATACTGTGTAATTCAAATCCTGAATGTATGATGTGGTCTCGAAACTGATCCCATTTTAAAATTACATTTACAGCTCTTGGTTTTCAAACAGGCTACTGGCTGTACAGATGTATATCTGTGGGATTATACAATCACCATGCATTAGCTATCCAGCCATGTTTCCAAGGATCAAAATTCTTTTTTTTTCCTCAGCAGGTTCAAGCTGCAGCAACAAAAAGACAAATGATGGTTATGATAGTGGGCAAATTAATAAGAGTAATTGCAATAATAACTTGTTCACTCTCTAACCTTCTAGCAGAAATCCCTTCTGGAGTTGTCAGTTCTCATCATTCTAGCTGTCTATCATAATAATGTCTTTGCTCCAAGGGTTGCCCTACTGTGCTTTTTGCACGAAGTCCTCCTTTTTTAACATTTGTGCTACAGCAAGCTTGACTTTTTTTCAGAATGCAACCTTTGTTATGTTCAACTTATTCTAGCTATGAAGAGTCAGTTTGGGTTTTTTTTTTTTGTTTCTGGAAAAGGGCAGCCCAAAAAGAACTAGTGAAGGAAAATAGTGAAGATTGAGGAGTTATGACAGGCACCTTGAAAAGATGTTGTTTAAGTGTTTACAGAGTAATGGAATTAAATGAGAGAGAATACTAAAATCACATGTGTATTGTCAAATAAGAAAACCCTGTCATAGGTTTGCCTTACGGTTGCCATAAGTTGGAAACAAATGGAAGGCATGCAACAGCAACAGAACTTAAATCTGCTGTATCTTGTGTGGTGTGCCTGTGCTTAAATTTTTGAAAGCATTTATGTGAACTCAAGGGGATATGAGGGAGACATACCCACTCTATTCGTTTAGTGTTCTTGTCTCAGTAATGATATGCTTATATGTATATGTTCCATCAGTGTATAATCTTAAAAAGTGCTTAGGAAAACAAGCTCATTCTGAACTGGTGTCCGAAGCACAACTGATTTGGTGTCAGATAAAGCACAAACTTCTGTCATTGAAGTGCCATCGCTAAAAAGGCCCTGCTTCTGCCCAGCCACTTGCATTGCTCTTGAATTAGGAAGGTATCCAGATTCAGCACCCCTAAGATGACCTTAATAATAATCAGGAGGATTTGGGGCCAAGCAGAGTGTGATACCATTCACACAGTTCCTGTTAAAAGGAATCCCCTAACTGCTATTTTATTTTTAAAGGAACAACTTGGATTAGGACCACGGTAAAGGGGGCACTGGCCCCTACTGCAGTCTCGAAGGATTCCCACCGCTACTCCTGCCCCATTATTTAGATTTGGAAGAAAACTTCCATTGGTACCAACTGGAGTTTCCCTTTTGATGCAGAAAGTCTTAAGGGGCTCCATGCTGGATTCAAATCATAGTACCTATGAAACATTTAAAAATTCTACCCTATCCCAACCAGGTCCTGGATCGGGACTGGGGAGTCTGACACAGAGCTTAAAGAAGTTAGGGTTTGGACTGCAGTCTTTTTTACTCTGATACAGTCATAGCTCTTTGACACTCCTTTCAACTGCCATGACTCCCTCTTATGGAATTGTGGGCTTCATAGTTTCTTGAGGTATTCAGAATTCTCTGCCAAAGACCTCTAGTGCTTCACCAAACCACACATCCCAAGGTTCCATAGGAGGCAGGCTTGGCAGTCAAGGTGGGATCAGAGTACTGTAATTATGCAGTGTGAAGGAGATCTATCACTCCCAGATTTTCGCATCAAACAGTGCTGCTGGGCTCTGCAGGATTCTGGAAGTTGTACTAAGAAAAGTAAGTCTTCTGAGTGCTGGTCCTGCATCTGTTTACTTTTAATCACCAAACTGTGTAACTAATGTTGCAACTATTATGGAAGCTTTACAAGGGGGAAGGTCCCACCAACTGGATTATCTGAAGTCATCAACTGCATGTGCTCTCTGGGTTTTGAGCACAGTGGCTTTGAACTGCATTTTTGCATCCAGGAGTATGGATTTGGGTGCAAGGCTTGGTCTCTTGTGTGCAGTATGCGTATGGCAAGAGCATCTGCAATATGTTCTGAGTCACTTGGTACCATAGTTTCTTTTTTTGTATTTCTTTGGGGTCAATGCCAGGGATGATGATTAACTCCTGTGTTTGTTTACCTCTGCAGAAGATTGATGCTAAATCTCTCATCAAACTGAACTTTGCAAAAAACAGCGATGGTGAGTTGGCACTTTGATTCTTTGAAAGCTCTTTTTTTAAATTGGTTAAAATTGATTAACACACAAATGCTGTGAAAAGATGCTGCACAGAATAAGAAAGTTGCACAAACCATTGGCAATATGGCCTATATAATCGAAAGCTGACCTTTGTGGAAATTGGAGTTTCCCCTAAAAGGAGGACAGAGCTGTGGAAGCCCAGAAACATGCATCACTCTGTCTCTCCTTCTCTGCCTCTCTTTTGTCAGATTGGGAAGAAGGCATGGATCAGGCCGTTCTCTTTTCTGAAAAGGATGGATGTGTTCATGTGTGTTTGTATTTTACTGGCATTAGCATTTTGAGTATCTTCCATTGTGTCTTCCTTCCCACTCCCAATGTATTCAAGTGGTGAGTACCAACAAAAATTGAGCCCCAGTAGACCACATGGAAACTGTCAGCATATTCTGAGGCACCCTGAGAATTGCTGAAGTACAAAAAAGCGTTGTAAAGAAAATTTATGGACAGATTTCCCCAAAACAGCCCAATGGGGCTTGTGGAGTATCAGCTGGAAAAGGTAAAGCTACATGCATTGAGTGGAATGTCCAACTTGGTCCTCTGTTGTAGCATCTTGCAGGAGACTCTGGGTGGATGGTTTGAACCCTAAGCAAGAGCAAATGCTGGCATCATTTTGTTGCAGGTCCCATGAAAACAGGGAAAAGTTTGCAAGATTCCTAGTCTTAACGTGAAAGATTACTGCTCAGACATGTTCCCCTGGTCCAGGTTGTTGCAAACTCCTCCATCTTGCTCTGTTTCTTTCCTCTCCACTAGCTCATCTTGCACTAGTTTAAAAGCTGAGAAGGCTACTGTTTTGTTGTTTTTTTTAGAAACCATCAAGAGTCTCGAGGCCCCTTAAAATCAAACCTTTATTGTAGGAAAAAGGTTTCATATAGATCAGAGTCTCTTTTGTCAGATATCTGGAAGGTACTTCAGAGTTAGCGTGTGTGTACGAGTGCAAGGTTAAAACATATTTGTGGAATTCTGGTGCAATCTTAGACCTATTTGGTATTCAGGTTGCTGCTGTGAGGAGCAAAAGTGCCAGGGGATGAGGATGTGCAGACATACTCTGTCCCAGTATCCCTGCCCACAAAGGTGCTTCTGGAAATCAGGGGAAGGATGTGGGATGTTTGTGATCTTTTCAGTCATAAGGACTAGAAACATGGGTTTTGTTGTGTGACTTAAAGCCGCAGTTATTTGAGGAAGCGTATTAGTTGCAGAACTTTCCCGAAAGGGAAGATTGTTGTCTCTGTTCACTGAACTGCCACTAAGAAGAAAAAATTCAAAAAAGCTAAAGATGCTTTGAAATTTCACTCAAGTGTTTCATGTTAGTGAACTGATCAAATATGAATAGTGTGTTTCTTGTTTGCTTTCATTTTATGTGTTTATTTTGGCCAAGCCAGTTCTATATTTTTCGTTAATCCATTAGTTTTATCACTTCATTTACCCAAGAAATGTTTAATATATCTTAGAACCCTCTGGAAAATCTACAAGTAAATTTCATTTAAAGCCAAATATATTATTGAAAGCTGTACAATGACATTTCAAAGACTGCAGCTCATCTAGGTGGTGTATAGACTATGTCCCAGCATTCCCCTTGAAAGAGTAGTAGTCAGTTTAGATTGCAAAGAGGTAAGAGAGGCTTTCCCCATTATCTCCCGACCCACCAATGATCCCTAAATTGCCGTGGGCAGGGCACTGAGAGAGAGAAGGGGAGGCTGTGGCTGAGATTCTCCAGTGGGGTGGCATGGCATAAAATCTCTCATAGTGGGTTGTTGTGCAACCAATCACATATATGAAATTATGCCAGCGCACACTGCCTTTGTACAACAGCAAATACAGACTGCAAAGAGGCGGTCAAGGAAATTAACAGATCCTTATGGCTTCAGAAATAAACCACCAATCCAGTAGTTATGCATATGGAACTCTGCTCAGCCGCGAACAGAACATGTCCATTACAGAGTGACCAAAAAAGTACAACTGTTGGTATAACAGAATTTATGCCAGGGTCCCTCAGCAGCAAGTCTGTGTATATATGTGTGTTCAGCTCTACCTCCAATAGCCACCACTGGGTGCAACCTTCAGGGCTGAAAGTTTGTGTACCCTGGATGCAGCCATATGAATTTCAAGAAAGGGCCTACTTATTGGGAAGCTGGCATGCCTTCTGTGCTTATGCAATCCAGAGTATTAATTTTATGAAAGTCTGCAGAAGGCTATGGGATGATGTGAGTTTATTTCAATTTACAGTACACATGTTCCATCAGACGCCAGCCATTGTGTTGTTGTTTTTTAAACTGTGCAACATTTTCTGTGAAGAAACCCAGTGTCAAGCCCCTGCTGAGCCAGAAAGCTAAAAGAGTGACTTTACTCCAGTCACACTCTCTCAACCTAAACTAAACTGTTAGGAGAATAAAATAAATAGCTTTTTCATTTGTTAGCTGCCCTGAGAGCACTTGTACTGAAGGGTAGTGTAAGAAAATTGCTTAAGGCATTACTTTCTTCAGGAAGGCTGTTGTCACATACCACAAAAAGGTAGGCATTAATAGCAGTTATTTTCTAAATCTTTTTATTCCTCCAAATCAGGTAAATATCACTGTCCAGTGCTCTTCACAGTATTTACCAATAATTCCCACATTGTGGCTATCAAGACAACTGGAAATGTGTTTGCTTATGAGGTGAGCTCCCTATTCAATCTGATTATTTCTTTTTTTACTAGAAAACAATGGTGCGAGGTCATATGAAGGTTGTACTAGAGCAACATTTCCACTCAGAGACTTGTTCAAGTTGCATCCAGTAAAACTAGTTCCAAAAACTAGTACTACACAGAGATGTGAAGACGTGGCAGGGGGGAAATGGAGAAAAAAAATAGAGGGAAAATATGTTTTTCTGTTTTTCCCCAAAGCCTTTTTTTCTAGAAAAAACTGACAAGTGAAGAAAAAAAGGATTATGGAATATTTTCTTATCATGATGAATAAAACATTTAAGACAATTTGTTCATATATTTGTTCCCCTAAAAGCTATGTAACAGCAAAGCCTTTATGTATAGTATCTGCTCATTACCAATTTCTTGTCATAGTTTCTTTTGCTCAGTACTTTTTATGGGAATGAGTGCTTTATGCCTGCTTAACACCAGGGTTCCTCTGTTTTGTTGCTTTTTGCCTGCTGTTAACAAACTGGCAAAACAAAACAGGTTCCTTACAGTTCAGAACTTTGTAGCTACGTTTGTATCGAAAAATGAAAACATTTAAAAGGGAAGTTCAGTTTGTAATTATTGTCTGAATAAGCTGTTCTTTTCATAGGGCAAGTGTGATAATCTTATGCCAAACAAAATTGGCCATGATACACTTTATGTTCCTAAAGTAATAAGTTGACTTTCAATGTGTAAAAGGTGCTATCACATCTCTGGGGAAAAAGAAACCAAGATATAGTCATTCTGGCTGCCCAGTGGCTTCAAAATTTTCAGAAATGTTGTGTTTCTTGTACTGTGAAAAATGATGGCACTATTCAGACACCAGTTCTTACCTTCATCTCTGCTTCTTCATGGTGCCGCTTGAAGTAGGTTATTTCTACCATGCTGCTTGGTAGGCCTTGCCTTGTCTCAAGGAAGAGAACAGAGGTGGTATAAATTTTACTCCTTTCACCTCTTGCTTTGGCCCAAATGTTTCATACGTTGGGGGGGCTTCTTCAGAATGAGGCTTTGGGCTCCTACTGAACTCTGGAGATCCATCCACTGACTGTTTCTAAGCAATTAGCACGATGCTCAGAGTCTGTTTATACCCAACTGCGCAGATCCCACCTGGCTGTGGCATTTGTGCTTGAAAATGTTGCACTCAGCTCTCCAGAGTACAATACTGGTGAGATTATCCAGGCTTGAAAATATCTCGCAATCAAAATGCTACACGAGGGTATCTGACCCTTTTAGATCCGAGGGCCCTCTCTTCAATCAAATGATGGATACACATGTTCTCTGTTGACTCTCTCCCACATTTCAGCATGCACCCTCTTTCTCTTTCCACCTCCTCCCCTAAATGCTCCTTTTTAATTAATTTAGATTGCCTTCTTATGTTACATGCATTGTAGTCCTTCTCCTAATGCCTAGATGTTTAGAATTGTGTGGCCACAGTGGACATGTGTAAATTCTCTGTGTATTTTGCTGCTTGGATGCAGGTGCCTTTAGAAGAGATTGCATTGCATATACAAATATTGGGGCTGGAGTGACTGGCAGAGTGTAGAAATGTACCGCTGTACACTGATGGTGCTGAATAAATGAAAACAAGAACTTAGGGCAAGCAGAGCCATGCAGCTGCTATCAATACATTTACCCTTCACAAGGCTGCAATGTGCATTTGGCTTTATGTACAGAAAGTTTTACACCAGTGAAAGTTTATAAATGTTTGTCCCCTAATTATTATTAGAATTGAACAGCTGTTCCTGTGTTTGTTTGCTAAAGCGTATATACTGCTGCAGCTGAAAAGTTTGTACTTTCATCTTTCACACATTATCTCTGACTTGAAATTTCTCTTTGCATGTTTCGGCTTTTTTAAGGCAGTCGAACAGCTGAATATAAAAACAAAGACTTACAAGGATCTGCTAACAGATGAACACTTTACTAGGCAAGATATTATTACATTACAGGTAAGACCTTTAGAGAAGGCAAACATAAATATAGATATATTTCATTTTTGGAAGCCTGTCCTTTTGAAAGCTCCTTTGTAGCAGAAATGTACTGTGTAACTATAGAGAAGGCAAATATTATCATTGGAGAAAGTTGGCAATAAGCCATGGAAAGAACTGAAGTAAACTTGTAGCTGTATTTCTCTCTTTCCTCCTCAACTTCAGGTTGTTGTTTTTTTGGGAGAGGGGCATTGATATAATAAATCTTGAGTGGTTTGACCAGAAAAGAAGCTTGCAACACAAGAAATCACTTTGGGAGAACAGCAAATGTTTCCTTTACTCTAAGGAATGCAGTACTCAGGTGGAGACAAGTTTTCTAGTGGTAAATCTACTGCAGCAGATGCACACCTGCTATGGGGGGTGGGGGGAGTGTGGCACATCTAGGCATGCACAGACCCAAAGTTTCCTCCATAAAGATTCTGCTGTCCCATTCCTGTCTACATACACATGCTCACAAAAAGCTGGAATTGTTTGCCATTTCACTGTGTGCTGGTAAAATGATAAAAACTTATATCAGGTGTCCACTGTTAGCATCTTTTCTGAAGACTTGCGTGAAAGCACCAAGGTCTTTATTATTATTATTATTATTATTATTATTATTATTATTATTATTATTATTATTATTCGTGTTGTTTAAGCTCCACATTCGCAGTATGACTAACATGCCAGGTGGGAACCAGTGTGGCTTCCATCCTCCCGGCAGATGCAGAGGCCATGGCGTGGTGACTGGCTGCCATGGCACCCAGAACTGATGTTACAGCTGGGCCCCTCAATGACATCTAGTTGCTTGGCAACGTGGAGATGCGGGGGGGGTATGCCAGCGGGGAAGTGGTGATCGTAAAAGTCACTAATGTGGCTGTGGAGCAGTGAATGGCAAATGGTGGTGGGAGACAGCTGACAGGAGGCTTTGCCGAGCCCCTTTATCAGCAGCGCCTGGCATCTGCCCAGTTACTGGTCCCAATCCAGTCTAAGCACACCGCCTGCATGGGACTGATCCTAATGCTCCCCATTCAGCTGGCAGTCCTAGTCCTAGGGAGACTTCCCATGGGCACAGGGTTGATCCAAATGCTGTTTACTGTTCTGCCTGCCTCAGTCCTGTGAGATTTACCCTGCGGAGGAAACTCTGCCGATCTATATTCAGTGCTCTGAGACTGGTCTGGCAGGGCCCCAGTCTTGACGCAACGTGGTTTCCAGGGGAAAGATGGAAAAACCCAACTTGGTCATGTTCTCTGTTTGGTGGATGTATCTAATCCATCAATAAAGTGGAGTGGCAGTTGTTTTATGTTGTGTCTAACAGCTTGCAAGCAGAGAACTTCGATATGTCTCTGTCTAAGTAGGAGCTGGGGCATGTGACACCAGGATTTATTGTAGAAGTTAAAGCTGGCTAAGGTTACATAGAAATAAAAATTGCAACTGGTAACATGTTATTACTGGTTGCCTTACAGAGGGAGAAAATATCCCTTAGCTTCTGCAGTGCCCACCTTTGCTATTACTTTTAGATGGCTGTTTTGAGATAGGGAATGATTTAGCTAAAATTGGTGGCTATCAGCTACCCTTGAATTGAACAGTTTGACTGGTCAGGCAGGTGCTTGTAGAGTCGACTAAGGCTCAGTGTCCTGCCTCCGCAGGATTTTGGCTTAGCTGCAGAGGTAGTGCCTCTGTTACCAGCTTGGAAATCTGTGTGATCTATGTACAACATAGATAATGTGGAATTCACTCCCACAAGTTGTAGCGGTAGCTACCAGTTCAGATGACTTTAAAGGCAGGATTGGGTAAATTCATGGCAGATGATGGCTATTAAGGCCATGTTTCACTTCCTGTATTAAAGACAGCGCACATTCAGCTTTCATTCAGTTTTTTACTGTAGCATCTATTATTGCTATTACTAGATTTGTTCTGTGCCACCTCCACAAGAGAAACGAACTGCAGTACTAAAATTATTTTAATAACATTTTAAAAACACTAAAATGTACCTTTAAAAAAGAGGGGTCTCCATTCTGGTGGAGGAAAATAGAACAAAATCTTGTTTCACAATGAGAGAAAGAAGTTGGTAGCATAAGCTTTCATAGACTCAGTGTGGTTCCTCAGATGCGTGGAGTGAAGCACCTAGAAACAGACATTTAAGATGATCTGATGAAGTAGACCTAGTCTACGAAAGCTTAGGCTACCAGCTTCTTTCTCTCAATCTCAAAGGTGCCACAAAATCCTTTGGATATTGATCTGGACTAACCCAGCAGCCTCTTTGAGTTCTGTCACTTGAGGTGCTGATTTCGAAAGAGCAGGGAGGGGAGTGTTTTTTGACTGACATTTTGACCCTGCCCCACTATCTTGAAATGAGACAGTATCTACAACTTCTCTTTCCCAAGCCTGTGGGATCCATAAAACATAAAACTATTCTCTGGACAGTGTAAGAATCATCTTTGCACACAAACAATCAGTTTACCCAAAAAAAAATAATCTCCTTGCGGAAAAGACTGCTTTCCCTTTCTTGCAGAAGCAGAGAGAACAAAGAAAAATAATTAAAATGGTGTAGAAGGCAGGGAGGGGGGCCAAGTAAGCCAGTGGGTTGTCATTTGGATGCAGGCTCGCCCTGCTTGACTTCATAAATGTCTCTTGGTTTTACTGCCAGCCATAAAACCAAAGATTTATTCACTAGTGAAAGCAAACAATTTCAGGGCTGAATGAAAGACATAATTATGTCATTTAATGAGAGACAGTGCAATTGGCTCTCTCTAGTGACTTGGTGGTGATGGAATATTGGAAGGTTTCTTATCTAAAGGCACAATGCTGCATTCAAGTTGAGTTACATAATTTATATGCATATCACCATATTAGACAGTTGTTCCAGTGTTACTTTTGGACTTTGGGCTATTTTATGTTCTTCCTACTGAACTGCGTTAGATTCCCACCCCTCCAAATACCTAAAATCTCTAAAATTATTTTGGAACCCCCATTGCTTCAAGTTTCATCACACACAAAAAGATCGTGCTGGTGTGAAGACAGGCTTTCATGAAAAGGGTTATCAAGAAAAAAATTTATCAAGAGCCCTGAATTATCCATTGGATGTCAAGATGGCTAATGTTTACATCCTGTTGTATTCTGTTTTCTCCCTTTTTCTTTTTAAAGGATCCAACCAACTTGGACAAATTTAATGTTGCCAGTTTTTTCCATGTTAAGAACAACCTGAAAGTTACAGATCCAGGTAAGAATGATGTTAGGATGGCCAAAGCCACTTTCTCAGCCTCAGAGGGAAGGCAAAGACAAATGTTTCCAAGAAACCCCCCTGATAGGTTCACCTTAGGGTAGGTGTAAGTCGAAAATGACTTGAAGGACCACAACACCAATTCTGCTAAAGTGTCCACTGGGTGACTTAGCACAATAAAATGTTACGGTGCAATTGGCAAATTTAAAAATTACAGCCACAAATATTAGTGAGTAATAAAATAAGGTAGTCTAGATTGGTAAAAGGTAGAGCCTAAAGTCCACAGAATTTAAGGACAATAAATAGGACTTTGCCAGAGGCCTATATGTGTGTGTGTGTGTGTGTGTGTGTGTGTGTGTGTGTACGTGTGCGTGTGTGTGTGTGAGAGAGAGAGAGATTGGGGTTGGCACTTGTGTGTCAGAGACACACAGAGACAAGTGTCTCTGAGGAAAGTATCCCTTGCAGGGGCACCGTTCCTGAGAAAATCCTTTCTGCAGTTTATATCCATCATACTTCATTTTTCAGGCTGGGTGGCACCTGGAAGAGGCCTTTAAATTTGATATCGGTGCCACTTTAGGGACTTGTGGAAAGTTTATTTGTCCCCCCCCCCAAGAGATGGAGAAAATATGGAGAAAGTATGAAGGGTAAAGAGAAAGGAATTTGAGAGTAGTGAGTTTTATCTCACTGGTCAGAGTTATGCTGCACTGGCATCTACTTTCTAAAATATTTTACTGCTGCAGCATTCATTCACCAGTATGTGTTTTATGTTTTTAATTTGCATTGTAAAGTTGCATTGGGAAAAGGCTCCCCCTGCCAGAAATGTTTTGAATACTCATGATTAAACTAAAACCTAGATGTCTATTTTAATTGGAACAATTTGTGGTGAAATACATCCAGAATTAGAACACAATCAAAATTGGTTTTGCAAGGTTTAATATCCAACACATACATTACATTTGGACATTGCACCAGATAGATAACCATAGTTTGTTGGTACAGACAAACAATCCGAACATGACAAATTGCCGTTCACCAAAAGCAGAAGCCGCTGTTCTGCTGCTCTCAGCCTGTGTGCAAGGAGAAGGGTGTATGGAGAACACACATGCCTAGGAGGAGGCCACGCAAAGTACAGGCCTCCAACTCTTGTTGAGCTGCATCTCTCATCAGCCCTGCCAGTGGTGACAGATGCTGGGAGTTGCAGTCTGAAAACCTCCGGGGGCAATGCATTTCTCAACGCTGGTTTAGCATGATATTAGAAACCAGCCATAATTTGCCTGTCCCAGATATACTTTATCCCTCCTTTGCCTCTCTCAGCCAATATATTTTCAGGGCCTTGTTGTTTCTTTAGGAGAGTAGAGGGGGCAGACAGGATAATCTTTACTTGTACTAATTTGTGATAGGCAAATGTGAGCGTTCATTGCATACTGAGATTCCATTTTTCAAAAAAACTAACGTGAAATGTTTTGCAGATGAAGAGAAGGCAAAATCAGACCCATCCTATTACCTGAAGAATGCAAATACTGAGACCCGAGAAACACTATCAGAACTGTATAAAGAATTCAAAGGGGATGAAGTTCTGGCAGCAACAATGAGAGGGCCAGAGAAAAAGAAAGTGGATAAGCTGAATGCAGTGAGTTAAGCTTACTGGTTTATAAAGGGAGTACATCTCAGAGGGGTGGGTGGGCAAGGAACGTTCGGTAAGGATGAGAAAGATACTCAGTGGTCCATAAGCAAGGATGTAACTGAAGATCGTTCTCTCCCTAAAACTTTGAATATTGAGATATTTGCCAGGTTGCTTCTTCTAGTTTATCTGTTTGCTTGTTTTATACCATTTATTTTCCACTCTCGGCTGGTGAGGCTGTTTCTTTACAAGTTGTGATGCAATATATACAGTGTCCTTGGTGTTGTTCAACAGGCTCACTACTCAACAGGCAGAGTAAGCGCCTCTTTCACATCTACTGCCATGGCACCTGAGACAATGCATGAAGCAGGTAGGTTCATTTGAGGCTGTTCCATTTACTGCATTTTGTTTATTTATTTGATTTGTATCACCACTTTTCTTTCAAAACCAAGACTCACAGTAGATCACAAGTGCAGCTAAAAGGTACAGTTAAAAATACAAAAAGAGATGATGTTAAAATATTGTTAAAAAAAAAAGTCATGATACAACAAAACTGAGTCAAAAATTTCGAGTACAATTGGCCCTCCACATTTGCTAGAGTTAGGGGTGCAAGACCCCTGCAAAAGTGGAAAAAACCCACAAATATCAAAAAGTGTTTGTGTGTCTGTGGGAAGGGGCATCAGGTGGGGAATAGGCACCCTGGGTCCAAATCAGATCAGAGAAAGGAGAGGAAAAGGAGGTGGGTTAGCCTGATGGCCCTAGACTTCCTCCCTCTCACCCCTCTCCTTCCTTGGATGTGGGGGGGCATTGGGAGAGAGTTTGTGGTGCTGAGAAATTGGGCTGCAAACCATTCTTAGCTGGCCAAGCAGGGGCTGGTGGAGGAGGAGAAGGCTCAGAGGCGGATTTTTAAAAGGCTGCGCGGTCTGATTGCAGCTGCTGAGAGGGGATGTTGCCCTGGAAAAGAAGCACTTGAGGTGGGGGCAGAAGTTAGAGAAACTCACAGAATAATCAGTCTGTGAAAGTTAAACCCACCCATGTGGAGGGCTGACTGTACGTCAGTTTTGAAGAGTAAAGCATCCATGTGTTAAAAGCCCCTTCTGCTGTGGATAAGTTGCCAACCACCTGCCTTGAATGAAAGAATGTTTGGCTGCTGGTGCAAGAACAGTGAGGGTGGGAGGGGTAGTGAACATCATGGAGGCAAAATTGGGCAACACATCTTTCTTGGAGCTCAAGTGAACTGAGGGGCCCGCCATCAACGAAGCATGACCAGGCTGGATTTAGCTGGCCAGCTTTTGATCTCTCAGCTTGGTTTCTACCATAATTGGCATTATGCAGCCATTTAACTTCCTCCTGGGTAATTCCAGTTATGGGAGCAGGAAAGAAGACTGAGCTCACTGGTGTTTCCACTGTGTTATATCCCTGTAGCCATCCACATGTGGGAAGGGAAAAATCTAAAGCAAGGTGACTGCTCTGCACAGGTTAAGTATCTCATGAAATGGGAATTGAAGTCCAAAATGTTGTAGAACTCTTGGCACTGCAGTCTTGTGTCAGTCCTGTATCCCTTGCCTGCTGGGTCTGCTAGGTGAGAGTGTTGTATTAAGTTCACAGCAGCTTGGGCAATACGATGCCCTCTCAAGTCCACATTTAGGTTCAGATCCCTACAGCAGGGGTAGAGGAACCATTGACTTTCCCAATGTTTTGGACTTCAATTCCCAGAAGCCCCAGCTACTACGACCCAGTGAAAGTCAAAGATGTGGAGGGCCAAATGTTCCTTAGCCGTGTGAGCCAGTATACCACAAGAAAGGTTTGGTGACTTCTTACTCTATAGGAGCCCCCTTGGTGCCCCAATTGTGCCACTCACTGACTAGTTTTTAAAAGACTTGCTAGTTATAACATAATGGTTAGAGTGTCAGGCTAGGGCTTGGGATTCCAGCTTCAAGTCTCCACTAAGCTCAAATGAGTGGCCTTGAGTCAGCCTTTTAATCTGACCCACTTCATATAGTTGTTATAAAAATAAAATTGAGAATTAGCCATTGGAGCTCATTGTAGGAAAGGTGGGATAGAAATGTAGCAAAGTAATGAAAGGATAATCCCTGTAACAAAACAGTGACTGGAAAAAGAACTTCTTAGGTAGAAGAAGAGGTTTAAAAAAAACCAAACATTTGAAAACTTGTTTAATATGCTTGTCATGCTGTAGTGTGGCTTGAAGTTAATTCCTGTCATTTAGTGCACAATAGCAATGTTTAGCATTAAATTTAATCTTAGTCCTTCCAAATTCAAACCACATTGATAGGTGTTGATAAACTTGCTGAGACAAAAACTGCATGACACAGGAAAAGCAATTCAAAATGACCTTTCGTAGAGTTGTGATTCATCCCGTCTGAGTTTGCTGGGGAACATAAGCAAGCAGGGGTTGTTGGTCTGGCTTGTTAGCTTCCCATGGACTACTGGTTGGCCACTGTGCAGACAGATTGCTAGACAAGATAAATGAGAGCTGGGAAGCTTGTAGCCTTCTAGTTGTTTTAGTTTACAGGCCCTCCAGGGCCTGAGTAAGGCATTGTGGGAGGAATAGCTCAAAACATCTGATGGGCTAATGGTTTTCCCTACCCCCAGTATAAGCCTTTAATCTGGTTAAGCACAGCTCTTCTTATCTTCTTTTCAGAACTGATATGCCTCTTATTATCATTTTTGGGGGAACAGTAGTGGAGAAGAGGCTATTGCCCTCATGACTGGCTTTAGTGTTTCCTCTTGGGGCATCTGGCTGACCACCATGGGTGTTAGATAAGTCTTTGGTCCGATCCAATACTGTGGGTCTTATACTCTCAGGTTCATGAGAAGGGGAAGGTGGTCTCTGTAATAGGGCATCTTAAGTGTATTTACACAAACAAACCAATACAGATTTAATGCATGCTAATTTCCGTATTTCTTTTTTGTAGCTGCCATTGATGACGATGTGGTACGCTATCAGTACGTAAAGAAGAAGGGCTATGTTCGGCTGCACACCAACAAGGGAGATCTTAACCTTGAGTTGCATTGTGACATGGTATGGTTTTGTGTCTCACTTGTTATAATCAGTTGGTTTCGTAGAATTTGTCAAGACCCAATGAGGTGTGATCCAAACAGACCAGTGTCCTGTTTCAAACTGAGCTTCAAAAATATTATTCAATTTTAAAATGTATTTAAATTTGTAACACACACATATATATGATTTATTTGAAATGAAATGAAATTCATTTTGTTTATACCTTTGTTTTCCACCCCAAAAGTGCTCAAGATGCCTTTGGAAACGGTTTGGAAACTTCAGCAGGTCCGCAGTGCTGCAACCAGGCTGTTGGCCAGGGCTGGTTACAGGGATCATGTGACTCCTCTGTTGAAACAGCTCTACTGATAACCAGTACATTTCTGGACAGAATTCAAATTGCTGGTTTTGACCTTTAAAGCACTATGTGGCTTAACGTCCAGACTATCTGAAAAACTATATCTCCTTATACAAGCCAGTGAGCTGCAGGGGAGGGCTTCCTTTCAGTCCCACCACCTTTGCAGGTGCGTTTGGTGAGGACATAGGAGAGAGCCTTCATGGCTGCTCCCAGCCTGTGGAACTCCCTTCCACAGGAGGTCTAGGTGGCCCCTTCCCTTCTCTCTTTCTGCCGACAGGTGAAAAAGTTTTTGTTTGGGCAGGCCTTTGAATTTTAATTATGGAGCAGTAGTGTGTGTGTAAAGTGGTGTGCTGTATTCTTAAGCTTTTACTGGAAGTTACATTTTAAATATGTTTTTAAGTGTAAACACTTAAAAACAATGTTTTTTAAAACAATAATGTTCTTTTAAATATTTGTAGGCTAATGTTTTCGCTTAATTTTTTAAAATGAATGTAATTTAATCCCACCATGGGAGAAAGAGGGGATATAAATTCAATAAATAAATGAATAAAAATTTGTTAATTTCATGGGCTGATTAGGGTGGGCATATATCACTTCCAGTATCAGAAGCAATCTGCCTTTGTATATCATTTGCTGGGGAAGATGAGATGGAGGATGTGGTTACGCTCATGTGCTGCTTGTGGATTTGCCATGAGCCAGCGGTTGGCTCACTGTGTGAACAGATTGTTGAACTAAACAGACTTTCGTTCTGATCCAAAAACAATCTTTTTATGTTCTTAACCCTCTGGCTACAGCTTGATGTGTTACCACTATTTTGTGTTTTTCTGACTCCATCAACTGGTCTTTAAAGCATTTCAGTGGTGGGTAGGAAGCTTTGTTCCCAGTACCACCATGTTCCCTGGTTTACTATTTTTTTTATCTATAGGAGTGCATGTCAGAGAGCTGGATTTTGTTATTATGGTTTAATATGTTGCATAAATGTATGTCTAAGGACATGTGTATTTATAGCAGGGTGGGAACTGTCTGGCTCTCCAGATGTTATTTGGCTGCAACTCCCAGTGGTCCTATTGCAATTATAGACCCATTAAGTCAGTTATTGAATGGTGAGTCAACAAGTAGGTGAATCCGATTGATTCAATAGGTCTGGTCTAGTTGGGATGAACAACAGGTTCCAGGTCATAGAGTCCAGTATGTTATTTGATACTTGCTAAGCATCTTAGCTGCAGTGAGTACCTAAGGGGACAATAAAAGACAGGAATGTAGGTTGGTGCCACAACAGAATCTTACCTATTTTTGTTTGTTATTGAGTTCTAAAAACTCCGTACAACTTAAATAGAAGAAAAAAAGGTTTTAATAGTATGATGGAACTTTATTTAACGCAACTGGAGCTTCAAAACTTGCCTTTTGGACTACAGCTCTCAGAATTCCTCACCAGCCTGGGCAGTGGCTATGTTTGCTGAAGGATCTTGGGAGGAGGAGTCCAAATATGTAACTGTTCCCAGCTTTGATTGGAACATAAAACAGCAACCAGAAGAGCTTGTATTCCTGGGGTGGGAAACATGTGGCCAGGATAGCAAATAGTGAGGAATACTGGGAGTTGTAGTCCAACAGTATCTGGAAGACTCACACATCCCTCATCCTTGTTATAGTCCATTCGTTGGTAGTAGAACAGCAGCTGTTTACTAGACGGTCTCCTGAGGAGGGAGGAATGGAAGCAGAAAGTTGGTCTGGAATAATTTCAGCAGCTCCCTCTCTATGTGTCTTTATCTCAGATGGAGATGAGGGACAGGTGGTTATGTGTGGCACTGGCTCACTTCATGATGAATTGGCAAGGAGGCAGCGGGATGGCATAAACATTTCAGGATTGTACTATGCTGGGGTGGTACTTGGGAGCTTTGATCAAGTGTTTAATGCAGACTGATTTTTCTCTCTGGAGACTTATCTTTCTCTCTATTAATTGGGTAACACTGATACTGAAAGATGAAAGCCTTGGGACACCAAAGCAGTTGTTGTTTGGAGCAGCCCCAAAGCAAACAGACTGTTTTGAATCATTTTATTTTGTTGGATGTTATGATGTATAACATTCCAAGTGTGGCTTCCTTGGTTTGTGTTGTTTCTGTCCTTGGAATTTTGAGCGTCAGTGTCCTGGGCGTCCTTTCCAGTAGAGTGCGTGCTAATCATACCTTGCTGTCACTGACCTCCTGAAGGAGACTCTGCACATTCTTGAGAGCCTGTTGGTGGTGGAATTGGAAACTCATGCCCAGCTCCAGACTCACTCCAATGTGTGCCATTTGCTTCTGCCCTTTTTTATTATTTTTGTTGGATGAAATTTGGTCAGATTTTAAGTAACCCTTGCTGGCATGTGCTTGTGAAGTTTTCTTGAACCAAGAGGCTAGGTATTGTCAAAGGCTGCTTTGTTACATACCATCCTTGTGCCCATAGTTTCTGTGCCCAGCGCTGAGGTCGTTTTTGATGCCAGTCCTGTTCTTGATGCTGGTCTAGTCTTTGGGGATGGCAGACATACAGTTCACCGCTGGGGCCACATTTGGAAGTCTTACCAGCTTGGTTACTTTCTGGTGGCATAGCCTTTGAGAGCCCAGAGTCACTTTGACACTGTCAAGCAAGAGCGCATTAGGAATTTGTGGAGGACATGGCCCATAGATAAGGAAAAATGGTTTCTGTGTACTTTGTTTTGGTGTAAGACTACACTTTTTAATGCTATGTCTGCCTGTACCCTACACTCATTGCTATAATGGTTTTGTACTTCCTCATGATCCAGTTAGACACATGTGCCAGTCATGGCTGTTATAACTCTGACTAGAAGCTAGTGAACTACAGCACAGGAGAACCAGCTGGGTCAAGAAGAGCAAGGGTGGAAGCCATGGAGGTGATGAGCTCAGGATCCAACCATGAACTTCAGTTGGGCTTTATCGGCCATGAGGCCCTTGAGACAGATCCTGTGTCAGACAGGCCCAATCTGTTGTCCTCTTAAAGAAGATTCCATGCTTCTAAGATGTTCAGTTTTTTATTAGATGCATTAACTCCGCCAGTTGGTGTCAAGGGTAAAATAGTGGCTCGTGGCCAACTGACAGCTTACTAGGATTAAGGGCATGCGAATAGGGCTTGAAATGCTTCCAGTATCAGAACTGTGTTACTGCATTTCTGCTTCATCTCCTCAAGCATCTGCCCTTCATGTTTGGTCATGTCAAAATTTGGATGTTGGAGAGTCTTTTTCTTCATTTGTTTGTTTGACTTATATCACACCTTCCTCCCAGGATCGCTCAAATTATCAGCTACCTGTGTAGTTTGGCAGGGAAGGGAAAGGGGACATAGCATCATTTTGTATCTCAGAGAAGCACATCGGAAATACGGTGCCTTGCAAAAGTATTCAACCACTTTGACCTTTCCACATTTTGTTGCGTTACAGCCTGGAATTGAAATGGATGGCGCCAGTTTGTTTTCATTTACTTAATTTTTGTGCCACAATAAAAATACTTTGCACCTTCACAGTGTTGGGTATGTGGTGTACATCAAGTGGTAACAATGCCAATTAAATCCATTCCGGGTAACAACACAATAAAATGTGAAAAAGCCAAAAGAAGAGGGGTGAATAGTTCTGTAAGGTGCTCTATAAAGAAAACATCAAAATAGATTGGGCAGAATGCACTTTCCTGGGAACTGTTCATTGTCTGGTGCATTTTATTGACCTTATTTTATTTTTATATACCCAGAGATGATACTATGTAAGGCAACAACACTGATAAAATCAAAACGAAAGAAAGCGAACGAAAGAAATACATTCCAACGCAGCACTGCTAGGTCTTCTGTCCATTGTCATGTGGAGGAAGTGTACTTATCTTTCCAGTCCTGCAATATTAATTTCATTTATTAAATGTCTAATAAAATAGACCGCTTTCATTTTTCTAGTATTTAAAAACATAACAAATGCAATAAAATTGCAATACAACAACATAAATCCAATAGAAATATAATAAAGACACAAAGAACGTGAAGTACAAGAGTTAAAATTGCACCAGAGAGACCAATAATGTATGTTAAATGGAAACACACAGGAAATGAGATCCTGCTTGATGTAGCAGTTTGAATGTTAGACTAGGACTCTGGGAGATCAGAATTCAGATCCTTGCTTAGCTGTGGAAACCTACTGGGGGACCTTGGGCAAGTCACACTCTCTCAGCAGACTAAGACGAAAGCAATGGCAAACCTCATAAGAAATTTTGCCAAGAGAACCTGAGGAGAGGGTTGCCATAAATTGGAGTTGGTTTGAAAACCCATAACAACAGCATGCTAAAATACTTGTCAAAGAAACTCCTAGAAGGGATAGAGTCTCAGTGGCCATCTGATAGGCCTCATGTTGTAGAAATTGAATTCAGTGAAATGTGTACATCTGCAAAGCAAGAAGCAGTCTGTTTTTTGGGTAAGTCAGAAGAGGGCAATTCAGAGACAGCCGCACCTTTGTTTGAAGGATTCCTCCTTCATCTTTCAACTTCTAGATTGTTTCTTGTTGTGGATGGTGCACTGTCATATTAATTTGTCAGCCTTCATCAGTGTTTCCAGTTGCCTGAGGGTGGACATTTGTTACCATTTTTGGAGCAAGAGTAGGGAGAGAATTCCAGCATTAGAATTTAATTAAAACCTCATCTCCTGAGCAAACTGAACGGGCTTCACCTGATGCCAAAATGTGCCCATCCAAATAAAACAGGCATTCTTGGAAAGTGTGGATAAGGGAAGGGATGGATTTCAGACATGCATCAAAATATGGTATATGCATGCAATTTGGAAAGTGTGCACAAAAATGCAGACCTTTTCAAAAATGCCCAAAGCGGTAGGGTTTATTCTGCTACGAAGGTGGGAAACATACAGAGCTTGAAAGTACTTTTGGGTGGAGTGGGGTTTACAATGTGTTAATGCCCATGGTTTAACGCTAATGTATTGTCTTGGAGTGTTACTCCTAAAATGTTGTATTTTTAAAAGGATGATAGATTCAGCTCTAGAGAGATGGCTGTCATGTCACCTCTCTGTCTTCTCTTCTCCAAGCTAAGCTTACCAGCCCTTTAAGATGTTCCTCACAGAGCTTTGTTTCACAATGTTTCCCATCTCGGTTATCCTCCGCTGGACACATTGCAGCATGTCAACATGCTTCTTGTATTATTTGCAGGTGGCCAATTTAGGACAATTTTTCTGTTTTTAGGGCTTTAAAAATAATTTTAGCATAAAAATGTAATACTGTTATTAGTGTTACACAGGGGTAACATATTACTCTCAAAATAACAAGTTAGATCAACAGAGCATAATTCTGTTCAAGTAATAAGTAACGTATGAGATCTTTAATGTGCTACATTCTGAGTCTTTAGACATAAACTTGAGCAAAGCACACATTCATAGTCACCATCTACCTTATAGTCAGGAATTGCTGAATACTGCCCGTATCAGTGCAGCTTTTCTGCAAAGTATCTTCTCAATTGAATCCATTTGCCCTCGCCATTGGCAAGAAGGAGTGTAAAAGAGCTTCCTGAGTCAGTGGAATTTTGTTCAAGAAACTGGGTCTGGTTGAGCTCTAGCATACCTTGTGTTTCTGGTCTTTTTCTCCAGTTCAGATTTATCCTCTAGCCCCGGCTCCTGGCTTCCTTTCACTGCTGCTTTTGGATTTCCTATCTGATCCAGATAACTCTTCTCTTAGTTCCCACCTCCAGACTCACTTAATTTTTAATGCTTCCTCAAACCACGGAGAACCAGTTAGTCACACACTCCAACTTGCTCTTTTGACTTAAAAAGAACCACGTTTAAACTGTTTGGACAGCATTCAGTGGTTTTACTCATCTGTATATTTTACAGTGGAAGTACAACAACCGTGTACCCACATCCATCCATACCCCCATTTGACAGCTGAAGAGTTTGCAACATCTGTCCACAGGTGGCACCCGGCACACTGCAGCAGACTGTATTGGGTGGAATTGATTGAAAATATTCCTTGCACAGAGCTGGAATTGGAGCAGAGAGAGGCAGTGCCCAAAGGCTGAGAGAGATAAGTGAGCTTTCAATCTCATGACTGAACTGCTGGCACATTTTGCATCTGAAAGCCCCAGCAACTAATTTAAAAAGCAGCAGGGCTGTAGAAAGGCAGACAGATCAGTAGTCTGCTGTGAAAATGCTCAAATCAGTTGAGTTGACACATATGTGGATTTTGTCTGGCTTGAGTCCTATCCTCTTGGCAGCAAGGCAAACTTGACAGTTTATTTATGCATGCATACATACTCTGCTTTTCAGTCAAGGTTGGCTCGAAAAGTGGTTTAAAATCCATCACCAAGATCTGATGTAAGATGTTAGGGATAATGCAAGCTTTGTGCAAAACAGTTTCTCACGGCTTCTGAAAGTTGATGAGATAGACCTCATCTACATGTGCAGCAGAGTGAGGTGATAGGAAAGTCTGGAGGTGGGAAGAACTGACCATATTGCCTTGCATTGCAGGTAGGGGTGCTCTTTTTAATGCTTCCCATGTTGGTTTTTAAAGCACTCCCTGTAGGAAAAAGTGAGCACATCAGAGAGAGGGGTTCTAACCCAGAGCATGCTCTCTGTTGGCTGCCATTCTGTTTGTGTGTGGGTTGTTCTGTGCAAAAAAGTACACTACACTACATAACTACGCTACAACATAACATGCAAGGTTGAGAGACCATTTTATTATCTCATGATTCTGCTGTATTGTTTTGTTCACGTGGAGACAGAGTGCAAGGCCCAGATTTCTTACATTTTCCTATTCCAGAGGGAGAAGAAATAGAAGCTGAAGTTGTACTTGGGTGTGGGAGCCAGTCAAACATAAGGAGCTCTGGAACGTAAGAGATTGTTAATAAAAAGTTGAAACTAAATGCTGCTGATTTAAGAATAGGTTGTTCCAGGATGACACATTCATAGGGAACACTGATAGCTCATGTCTTGTCAATAGTTGTCAAGTCAGCTTTCACTTGACCCCATGAATGAAAGACTTCTAAGAGCCCTGATCATCACCTGCTCTGCAAAGTCTTGTGAAGGCAGGGCTGTGGCTTCCTTTATTTGAGTCTATCCACCTATAATACGGTCTTCCTCTTTTCCCTTGTGCCTCCTACTGAACATTATTGTCCTTTCTAATGAGTCATATTGTCTTATGACGTGCCCAAAGTACAGTACTCTCAGTTTAGTCATTTTGGTTCTAGCAGGAGTTCCGGCTTGTTTTACTCTTGGACCCATTTATTGGTCTTTTTGGCAGTCCATGAAGCAGTCTCCTCCAGCCCCACATTTCAAATGGGTTGATTGTCTTCATATCAGCTTTCTTCACTGCCCAGCCTTCACATCTGTACACAGTAATGGGATATTTCTGATATTGCCTCCCTTATAGCATGGGCAATCCTGACTTTTCTGTTCAGTGGTATAGCTTTACACTTGAGGCTCTTTTCTAGCGCCCTGTGTCTCGTCTTGGCTAATGTCTAAAGATTCAAATGATTGATCTTGACTGTGTGAGTGGGAAATGCTGAATTAACTGGATGTTCTGTAAGTTGCTTTGTCATCGGAGTAAGGGCTGTGAACTTAGAAATGTTAACTTTTTTTGGATCACATATCTTTGAATCTCCCAGCCCGGAGTTTTTCTGGTTGGAGGAGTCCGCTGATTATAGTACCAAAAGTTCCTTTTCCAAGTTCTGGACAGGCCAATGGCTCAGTGGTAGAACTCATACTTTGCTGCTGAAAGTCCTAGCTTTCATCTCTGGCTTCACCATTAAAGAATCAGGAGCTCCTGGTGAGCCACTGGGCTAAATGGATAGTCTGCTCTGGTACAAAGTAACTTCATCTAGAAATCAGGATCAGCCAGCAAGAATAAGAGGTGTTCTTTCATCCATTTTTTTTCCAAAGACCAGCAATCATGCTGCAGTCATTCAGAGATCTATCTAAGCCACTAAGTAAGACATTGAAACGCAATGATTTAGAAGACTCCAGAAGCAACCTTGGTCTACCTCTCCTTCTGGAGTTTATGTCCTGTAAGGGACCTACCCTATTCTTAGTAAAATACGGAAGACCACTTTGATCTCAGTGCTTCCCACCACTCTGCCCCCCAATTACTATATGCATGGAGGAATATAGGAGTTGTGAGGAAATGCAAAATCTGACTGATAACATTGAAAAAAAATAGGAACCAGTTGTTAAGAAGGATATTAATATATTAACAGTTGTGCAAAATCAGGTTTAGTTTTTAATTTTAATAGGTCTGTGGGTGAAAATATAACTAAAATTGCAAGGCTGAATACATTTTTGTCTTCTTCTGGGAATGAAATGGAATGTCTTTTCTTCCTCTACTTGAGGGATGAAATTGGCTTCTCTTTTTGATAGAGCAAATAATCTTAGACTGGTTTTTACTGTACTCTATTCCAGTAATGTTGCTAAGGAAACCGGTTACTTGCCAGAGTGTTATGTGCCTTGTATGATGCGCATGATGACATTGGGAACACGCTGATGGCTTTTACCGGAAGACCTTTCTGTAGAGGTTTTTCCAGAAGGGAGAAAATGGTTGTCCTTGTTTACTAAGTTGCAGCCAACAGAATGTTTCCAAAGTAGAAATCTTCTGTAGGGGTGGTTGTTTGGGTTGCAAAACTCAGACATAGGATTGTTGTTCTTTCCAGTGCTTTGGCTTCAAGCTAATTTTAATTTTCTTTATTTAAAGTCAATGGAAAAGTAAGCACTTCTTTTATTGCCCTCTGCCATCCACCAACTTTTGCTGAAATCTGTTTACTGTTGTGTTCATAAATTTAAAAAGCAAGTATGTTAGTTTTGCCTCTCCTTCCATTTTGGAAAAGTCTTGGCATTCAGCAGAGTGAGGCAGCAGCCTTAGGCTCCTGGTTTTAGACCAAACAAAAGGAAATTGTTGCTTATTTAATTTATATTTGTAGTGTCATGGGGGTGGAGAAGGGCTTGTGCGATTCCCCTTGCGTTACTGCTACAATAATTGGACTGGCCTCAGCCTTGCAGAGGTGTGAAAAATTCTCCACCTTGATTTTGTTGGCTTCCAAAACCTTCCTGCATTCCCATTCCACCCTTTGCTTCTATTCAGTTGCAATTTTCTTTATTCTGCATGAGAAGTTGTATGCATTTTCCATAAAGTATGCAGTCATTTAAGCACTTTTCCTCATGTATGTATTTTTCCCATTGACTAAAACATGTTTGTATATACAGTGTACTTCAACAGTATACATTTGTAGCCATTCGCATTTTTTAAAACGTCTACATGAGCGTGTACATTTTATTTCTCCATAATATACCACAAGCCTCATAAATGTGGAAGGTTAGGAGACTAGGTATGTTTTATAGTCTTAAAAGGTGCACAATTTTGGCAAGAACCTGGAACCCAGTGGGATTCTTTTCCATCCCTAATACCGTGTGTTTTGACTGATGGAAGGGACATTGGAGGTACCATTAAGTACTTTTTCTCACACTTCAAAATGTTTTGGGCTACACTTGCCATGACTTAATCAAAATGGCCCAAATCTAGAGGAAGTTTGTTATACTCAAGTAGCATTGTAATCATAGGATGAATTCATAGCACCTCAGAATTTATTGTGATTTCATTTTCTTTGAATCTGATCCAGTTTTAAGTCTCTCTAAAAATACAGAAGAACTGATGATAACGATAAAGGAAATTGATAGGAAAAACAGAGGTGTTGGAGGAAAACTGACAGTCTTGTTGGGGCCTGGGTACAGGTCATGCTTATGCTTATTAAATTAGATTCCCCAGTCCTAGCTAAGTAACAGTCTTACTTTGTGGGTGCAGCGGGCACCAAACAAGCACTGTTTGAAAGTGCATTCTTTAATTACAAATAGCTAGTGTTTTTCCTTTCTCTTTCAGACCCCTAAAACCTGTGAAAACTTCATTAAACTCTGCAAGAAGAATTACTATGATGGGATCATTTTTCACAGATCAATTCGTAATTTTGTGGTGAGTATTGAGGGATGGGGGCGGAACTGTCACTGTGTTGAGAACTTAATTAGTAATGCTGGACGGTGGTGGTGCTCTCCTCTGGACCCGAATCCGCAAGAGACATAAATTAAGACTGACATTAATAGAGAACATTTCTGGAGAACCCAATTGCCCTTGCAGAGTAAGAACTGTAACTCATTGCCTAGCAACCCGTGTTGTATATACGTCAGGCTGTCATCACCCATTTCTAAGCACTCCGCAGTCTAGAAGCATGTCGCTGCCATGTTTTTGAGACCCTTCTTCATTTGTGTCATTTCAAACTTGGGTTAGATGAGTGATACAAGCCTCTGAGCTGTGTTACCTGAGGCAAGCATGGGCAGTCTTTGGCCCTCTGGATATTTCGGATTTCAAGTTGTAGAAGCGCCCGGTCAGCACGGATTATGGAAGTTGTAGGTCAGACCATCTTAGCGAGCCAAATGTTCACTACCCCAATCTATAGGGCTTTTCCATACAGTTTTTATAAGAAAGTAGCGTGTATACCCAGCATTGCCCAGGATTTTATTTTCTCATAGATAATACTTGTTAGAAAGATTTGATATCCTGTGTCTCTAATTCCCCAAACTGTCTTGTCAGGTACCTGTAACTTTTCCCCATATTCCCCAATTCAATCTGTATTCAGAGTTATTAACATATAGAGGTTGGGTTCCTGAGGGAATACACTGCCTTCCTCCTTGCTGCTAGGCCTCATCTCCATCGCAACCAGCCAGGCCTAAAAGCTCTCTGGCTGAGAATTCTAAAGGCCCTGCCCTAAACTACAAACCCCAGGATTCCATAGAATCTTCTCAGGCAGCTAACCATATGAGGTCTTCGCCTGACAAACAAACATACAAACTTTAACTTTTATGTAGCAGATTTGCAGTAGATAAGTATCCAGTATTACTTTAGGATTGCTTCCAAGCACTGCTTTAGGGTTGCTTCCATAGCGCATGAAGTGGGGTCAAGATTACATCTCATCACCTTGCCCCTCATTGTCGCCTTGGCCACTAATCCCTCTGTCCCTGCACATGTTCACCTGACTTCTGCATGTTCTAAATGGGGGACTGGCATCTTCTAAATGACTCTGTTTATGGGGGTCCACCCACAGCATTTCTTTCCTTTTTTTCTTCCACACTAAGTTCACATTTTGATTTTGCAGATCCAAGGGGGTGATCCAACTGGAACAGGAACAGGTAAGCAAATTGGTTTTTGCTTATTTTTTTAGATCCACATTTCATGCATGTGCCTTAGTTGTTTCTACTTTAAAAGATGGATTGATCTCCAGATCCATCCTTTTCTTTAATCTACACACTTATTCCTTGAAATGAAAGTCAACATTTTCAGGATGAAACCAAGTTAAATTGAGCCTTGGAGTACTGTTTTTATAACTGTGAGGGGGGAAAAAACCTAGCAAGGCGAAATGCATTTCAGGTCAGTTATTTGCTGGGCTAATATGCTTGGTAAATCTTTCAGCAATTTGAAAAAGAAATAAAAGGCCAGCTGGAATTACTTGGACTGAACTGACGACACTTTGTGCTACTGACCATCCAGATAGTAACACAAGTGGAAACTTGCAACAGAGTGTTGCAGTGGGAAGTCCTCCTTTCTGTTGTCTCCTCCTCAGTTCTCTTCCCCCGCAACAGTCAGTCAGGATCTCAGATCCACTGAATGTACTTAATTCTTCCTTGTAAGGTTGAGGTAATTCTCTTCCCCCTCTTTTTTCTTTCTTTCATTTTATTGCATTTTGGACTTTTGCAAAGTGAGCCACATGATGCCCCTTTTCTTGGTGCCTTGATGACATTGTTTGGGCTGCATAAGGATTTTTTTATTCATTCATTCACCCACCTTTTTCTCAGTGTGGGACCCAAGAAGGCTCACAACATAGATTAAAATGAAATACAGCTAAAAACCAAAAATTATAATAAAAAAATAAAAATCACATTACCCTATTTAAAAAAAACTAATTTAAAACCATTTAACAGCGTTTAAAGTGTAACAGTGAAAATAAAAGTCAGTACACACCCTCCGTTAAAAGATGCTTCTGCAACAACCAGTTAGTAGTCAAAGGCCTGCTAAATAAAAAGGTCTTTGCTTGCCAGTGGAAGGAGAACAGTGTCTTCAGTAAGTGGGCAATCCAATCATCCGAGGCCTTGAATGTGTCCCGCTGCAGCTGCCGGATCCCCCAGATTCCCTCCTTCTCCATGCAGGCCTGTCATTCCGGTGTCTGGTGGCTTAGGGTCAGCGTGACCCTTCTTTTCCAGGTATATTCTGGCCAGCTCACCAATGACAGGTCAGGCATGCCGGAGACCAATACAGCTGGGAGTGGGAAGCACTCAAAGTTCCCTCTCTTTATGTACATTCCTCTTCATGCCAGTCATACTCTTGTCAGCTCTCTAAGGACAAAGTGAGTCATACCAGAGGAAGGTTTAAGCATCTTTCTGAGCCAATGCTGAATTGTGGGGGGCCCAAAAATGTGGGGCTTACCTGTATAAGTTTGTGTCTTCAAGCCTTAAAAGAGGTGCTTCTTTGGACTATAGCTCCCAGAATCACAGTGGAGGATTTTGAGAGATATAGTCCAAAAACTTTACTAGGCTTTGTGAGCATTGCTATTTGAGATTGAAAGGTAAAATCAATTTAAAAAGTGTTTAAAAAAGGGAGAGATTGAAGGGCAAGGGGCAAGCTGTGTGTGCCCATCACCACCATCAGCCATGTGCCCCCTTGGCAGGCGGCTCCAAGCTGCTATCTCTCAGCACTTGTCATTTGCCCATCCTTGGTATATACAACAAGGCAGTAATGAAACCTCTGATTCTTAGATGTTTGGGATCTTGGCTTGAGGAGGACTTGTAATTTACTGTCCATTTAGTGATAATGGTGCTCACAGATTTGTTTAACGCTGAATGAAATCAGTGTTTGTCTACATCTGGATATGTTTCTTTATTTCTATTTATTAAAATATTTATATCCCAACCAGTAGCTAAGGATCTCAAGAGTGGCCTCCAGTAAAATCAGTTTAAACTTTTTAAACTGCTCTTACTGTTTTAAATTGTTTTAAACAGATCAAAACATTTGATTAAAAAAAAACAACAAGACAGTTTAGAGCCAGTTAAGAAGGTTTCAGACAACTTTAAAACCGTGCACATCTGCAGATTTGGATGAAATCCATTAGGCCCTGAAGGCTTTAGCAACCATGTTTTTACTTGACCTCCGCATGACACCAGCAGTGGTGCCAAGTGGGGCTCTAAGGGAAGGGCATTCCACAAATTGTGATGTGTTTATAATTTTTTTTTTTAATGCCAGTCTCTGAAAAACTGACAATGCAGACGGTAAGAGAGCTTTGAGAGGTGTTGAAGGTGTAGATATTGGCCTAAATACAGTTATTAATTCCTGAGTAGACCCATTGAATGGATGACATTAATATGAGTGCTGACTTACACAATTCCATTGATTTCCTGGATTTACTCATGTTGGGACTAACAGCTGGATTTAGGTCATTGTATGTGTCTTTAAAACAAAGGAGGCAAAAAAAAAAAGGAACCTGTTTTTATGGAAAAAGAGGAGATTAACTTATGCCAAAGGAGTCCATTGGTTAATCTGGCTCAGTATTGTCTGTGCTGACTGGAAGGGGTTCTCTGTTGTTCTTTTCCATCCCAATCTGGAGACAGCTGGTCTTGAACCTGGGACCTTCTGCCCAAAAAGCAGGTGCGGCATCTCTGAGCTGTGGCCCTTTCTGCAAGTGGCTGCATTTCTTAACAGGATTCTTACCCTGTATTGGCTGTGTTGCTGTCCCTGAGCCCATTGTGGAGTAGGTTATTTTGAGAACTGTTCATTGGGGGGAAAAAAGTCATAGCCCTGAAAAAGAGCCTTGTTATGAAAGATGCTTGTGGAATTGCTCATGGCCAAACACGTCCAGTTCCCTCTCGGTTCAGTCATATCGCTTCATGAAGGTTTCTCCTGTCGATGTCAGCCCTTCACCCAGTGTCCTGCCATTGCTTGCCTTACAAGTGTAGAAACCTTGACAGGTAGGTCGAGAAAGTAAAAATACTCCGACAGCTGTCCCACCAATTAACTGAAAGTTCCTGAAGGCATTCTTTTACACTGTTCAGAATCCAGCTGACCTGTCCTCCCTCCTAACATAAATGAGCTCTGTAGACGTTGACATGAGAGAGGGAGAGAGAGAAAAGAGTGGAGTGGAACATCTGTCTCATTAAACCAATGAGATGGTTTGCTAATTTTCAAATCTTGCATGGTTCTTTTTCAATTAGAGGTTTTCAGGGCATGTAGAAAAGTGAGCCAAACACTGTCAAGTTAGTTCACTCCTTTGAGAACCTTGAGGGCTAAAAACCAGTAGTCAGGCTATAATGATATTATTATTTCAAATCAGCAGTGGGAATTCAGCCCTTCCCCCTTCTCTACAAGGCATATGCTCTTTTAGTTCATTGTCTAGCTCCGGTCTTTATATCCCCAAAAGCTCATGCTAAAATCAAAACCAGTTCATCTTAAAGGTGCTGCCAATTTCTTCCCCCGGCCCCTTCTCCCTTTATATACTATACTGCAAGGGACTGACAAAGTTACTTCTTTGAAAATGACTTCAGACAATGTTTTCTAATATGGTTTGTATCTTTGCATTCATCTCACTTTACTCAAAATAGAGGTGTGGGTTCGTCTAGTGTTTCATCTTGGTATTTGAAAGCCATAAAAGGAACTGCATTATATTGTATGTGTACTATCATCCTAGAAATTGTATTGGGTTATACAGTCAGGGCTGGCCAAAAATCCCTTCTCCCCAGTTAGGACTTTTTCAGCTATACTGGATAGGCGAGGACAAATTTGAGGGATTGGGTGGACAAGACCTACTAGTGCCATCACCTTGCTGCTACTGGCCTCCGTTTTTATTTTCCTAAAATGATCTGGACTGATATTATAACATGGATCTTTGAGGAAAAGGTACCAGTCTCCATGGTATAAAAAGGAAATCCAGAGAAATACGATGCAAATAAGCACATAGAAGAGATTTATTTGATTCTGTCTTTTGAAAAAGACGCCAGCTTCACATGGAGGACCATTCTTCTCAGTGTTGCCATCTGGTTTCCATTGACGTACAGCAGCTTGCTTGAATTCAGCTCAGCCATGCTGCTAGCTCACTGGCCTGCAGGGCTCTTTGCAAAGCCCATAGCAAATCTTGCAAAGCTGTCATTTTACACCCAAATGGTTTTGACATGGTCAGGAGCCCTTTCAGAAGCTCCCATGGCTCAAAGTGAATTATGAGGATATATTTTCTAATATGCTTGACAGTTGTATGACTATATCACTGACACAAGAGAGGCCAAAGTTTTTTGACTGGGGTGGAGAGGAACGGTGCCTGGTCTATAAAGGAGTTGGCCACACCACAACCAGCCTGAGGCTGGGAGCTTTCTTATACCCCCACGCAAAGAGGTAGACACGTGGAGTTGGGGTTGTTGGCCAAAGTCACTTCTTGGACCTCTCTAGGAAGCAACCGCTTTCTTGACAGCCAGGTCATTGATCTTTTGGGAGGAGAGAACTACAGACAAGTTTTTTTTTTTAAAAAAGCAGGGGGCAGGAGCTCATACACGTTTTCAGTCCCCATGCAGGTAATCTTCCTTCCCTTCAGGCAGTAGCTGCTACTGTCCTCTGGCCAGGTTTTCTGACTGTTTGCTGAGGGTTTTCCTCCAGACTTGGGCCCACCCATGTTTGGATGATTGAATGAGGAGAACTGGA
Organism: Iguana delicatissima; assembly: GCA_948472985.1. Lineage (NCBI taxonomy): Eukaryota > Metazoa > Chordata > Lepidosauria > Squamata > Iguanidae > Iguana > Iguana delicatissima. Next base: position 1,056,642 of record CAOKZL010000719.1, on the reverse strand, counting down.
CATGGGAAGCTGCCTTCTGCAACCTCAGACATTTGTACATCTAGCCCAGGATTGTCTGCTCTGTTTTCCAGGGTCTCTGGCAGGGAAATGTCTTTCTCCACTCTCGGCATCTGGTCTTTGTTAATGGGAAAGGGTGGGGATTGGAAATGGGCTTGGAAGTGTATTCAAAGCAAGCACCGTTCAACTGTGGGCCCTGTCCCTAGTGTATGCTATGTACTGTTTTTAGGTTAAATAGAGGCTGAGTGGGAAAATTTCCTACCCTTCCACCTGGGTGGAAAAATTTCTTACCTACTGTATGCTGAGCAAAATACAGAACCACAGATGCAGTGTGTGAATTGCACACTGCTTGGTGACTTACTGGAGACAATGCATCCACTCTCTGTTCTGAGATTTAATTCTTAGAGTTCCTGGAAAAGGAACTGAACTCTACTGAGACCTCTGTCCAAAAAATGTTCCAACCTTTGGCGACCCTATCATGGGGGTTTCCTTGGCAAGATTGGTTCATAGGCCAACATTCATGGCTGAGAGGAAACCCACTGGCTGGTCCTGGGCAAGTCCCACTCTCTCAGCCTCAGAAGATGGCAATGGCAAACCCCCTATGAACCAATCTTGCCAAGAAAACTCCCATGATAGGATCGCCAAAGGTTGGGAGCAACTTGACACAACGACGATGCTCCAAAAGAGAAAAACAGGAACTAATTGACATAGGAGATGGTCTTTTTGTAGAAGGGATTACGCATCCCAAGCCTTTATTGTATAGTAAATAGGAAATTTTAAAATGAGCAACATACTAAGAAACCGAATTGATTACCCTTTCTGAAAGGAGTGGCATCTGGCAAAAGAAACTATTTGGTTTTTCTACACTACATCGCCATTGAAGATTTCACTTTTTACATGGAACTACTTAATAGGAAAGGTTTTGATGCACGCTTAAAAGAAGCAATCAGAATTTTACTGTTCTCTTAATCGAATTCAGCATTCCAGGCCTGAGGTATGCCTGATTTACATTGCAGCCAGACAAGAAATAGCCCTTTATCTTACCAGTCATGTGGCAGCTGGAATTCCTCACAGTAATCAGTCTTAAACATTTGCTATAATGCACACTCCCTGTTTTTCAGAGAGAGAGGGAGAGAAAAGATAAAAGCTCCTATTTCCAGAAACATGAGAGGATTTGCCTGAGGTTATCTCTGCTGTTTTAAATGGGTTTAACTGTCATGCCAGCCCACAGTGAATGCTGATGCTGGGAAGCAAAGTGGCAAAGCCACTGGAGATCTGGTGTTCCCACAACCAAACCTGGGCACGCACAGCTGATCATGGCTTTGCCTAGGGTGCAAGGGTAAGCATGTCCAGGTGAAGAGGCCAGTGCTAATTCTTTGCACAGCAAGATCAAGGTTTGCTTTTTAGATTTTTATTTTCCAAATATCTTCAAGCCATGGTTGGTTGTGTATGTACATCATATGGTACGGTGATGGAATTTTGTTTTGCACAAAATTATCATGATCAGTGTATTAAAAGTACAGAAGTAGTTACAAGCTTAATTCACTTTTTAATTTTTTTAAATTTTTGTTACAAATGGAGCCTCATGGCCCAGAGCTGTTTGACATTGGAAGGCAGGGGGCTCTCCCTCTTTGGCGGTCTTTTAAATGGAGATTGGGTCCCCCACTTTCAGAAGTTCTGTAGTTTATTTCTGCACGGAAGTGGGTTGAGCTAGATAGCTGTTGGGACACCTTCAGTGCTACAATTCTATAATTCTGTGGTTCTTTACTTACATGCATACATCTCTACATAATGCATAGTATGCATTTTAAACAAATTCAGGAAACAAAAACAAAACTTTGGGCTACTGCTTTCCCTAGACGGCTATACGTCCTTTTCCATGTTACCATCATTGGATGACTTTCCAGCTTTGGTACAGGTTCTCTCCTACCCTTAAAATACTGAAATGTCTTTCCCAAGGCTCAGTTGCTATCCATAAGAGCTTTTCAGCTAACGATACCCATCCTTTTGACCCCACCCCTTTTCCATCCCAGTCTTTCTCTGGCATTGAATTTGGCCCTTGGACTAAAAGAGGTTGCCCAGCTTTCCTTTACATCTGTTTAAAAGACATCGTGTTTTTGAAAAACCATTTATTGACATGTGGATGGACCCTACATTTCTTACAATTAGATATCAAATGTGCTTGCTTGGCTTGTGGAATACCATGCTTTCTTGTCACGGTGCACCTATGCAGTACCGGGGAACCTGAAAACGTCAAAATAAGCTCAGTGGAAAAGCACCTACTTTTTTTACAAATAGTCACCAGTTCAGTCCTTGGCACTGAAGCACCTCCACTTGAGACCCTGGTAAAATCATTTGGCGCGAGACGTACTAATCAGCCCGAATCCTGTTCTGTCCTGCAGATGCATGAGTCCCCTTATGTGTGCAGTTCAACTCTCTTTTTTTGGCTGTTGTACAATGGCTGTATTCAGATCACAGTCACACAAGCGGAGTTCTTGTTGCCTGTGCCACCTGTGTGTTCTTGGCCGGTGCTTAACTATTTGTCAGTGCCTTCAGCTGACCGCTTGATTCCGTCAGATTGCAGAGACAGCCTGAACTGTAACTTCATTACTGTTCGTGGTACACAATGGGACAATAAGCAGCCATACTGGTTGCGCAGCATCTGCATTCTAATATAAGGATGGTGAAGTGCCACCACATAATTCAGGGCATAGATATATGCTATACATCCAACGTGTAGGAGCTTAGCCACTGACACATCTGGTCGGACGCGGCTTTTAATGTATTTAATGTATTTCTTAGCTTCCAGGACTGCTGTTCCCAAGATAGCTTAACGACATAAAACAGCAACAGTGTTATAATATCTTTCATTTCTTAAATTTATATTTCCACTCGTCCTCCAAGAAGTTCAAGTATAGCACACAGTGTCCTCCCTGTTTTTTATCCTTGTATCAACCCTTTGCTGTAGGTTGAAAGGCAGTGACTTGCCCAGAGTCACTTAGTGAGTTTCATGATCATGGGGATTTGAATGTTTCTTCCTGCTAGTCCAACACTAACCCTTATACCAACCTGACTTTTTAAATCTAGAGCAAAATATAATTTACAATATCTAGTAGCAGCAATGATTATTATGCTATCATTGATATTGCACCTTTTTTCCCCAGTGAAAGGGCTCAAAGCAGCTTACGAATTATTACGACTCGTATAGATTTATGTCATACAAAATGTCAGGAAAAAAGTGTGTGCCTGTGTGTGCATCTTTTAAAAAGCTATTAAAACAGTCTCTAGAGTTGAAACCATTTAAAATTCACAAAAAGACAGTTATTTAAAAATCAGCAACACAGCACACGGCAAAAGCCCATCGCAGTCGTTTCATAAAAGCCTGATAGAATAAAAAAGTCTTTGTCTGCTGGCAAAAGGACAGCAAGGAGGAAACAGTCCTAGCTTCCTAGGGAGGGAGTTCAAAAGTCTGCAAACAGCCACGGAGAAGGCCCCCTTCCTTCCCCACCCTGAGAAGGTCATGGGACAAGGAGAAAGGACCTCTCCCAAAGATTTTGGAGCTTCAGCAGCTGAATACCCATGTGGGGAAAGGCTATATCCATGGGTTGAGCAAGGGGTTTTTTTGTGTGTGTTTTTTTAATGTGATATAGTGGTTTGAGTGTTGGTCTACAACCCTGGAAATCAGGGTTCGATTCCCACTTGGCCATGGAAACCCACTGGGTAAGACTCTCAGCCCCAGAACCTACCATGGTAGGTTTGCCTTAGGCTCACCACAAGTCGAAAACGACCTGAAGGCACATGACAACGATTCCTCCCACCGGCCAGCATGGCCAGTGGAATTTTCCAAGCTCTGATTGTAAAAACTCAGTGTGCTTTGGATGTCAAAGTCTCACGTCCAACCCAGAGCCACCAGTACTGGCTTAGGTTAACCAGCAGTAAGACTTGGAATAAGGGTCTAATACTTCTTAAAAATATGGGAGAGTTGGATTTGTGTTCCGTGCCTAGTTGGCTGTTAAGCAAGAAAAGTGAGGAGAATGTTGGTCTGTTTGGATGCAGAGAAGGAATGACCCCTGAAGCTGTTCCTTAACTCCGGGGCAGGGGCTCTTTGTGTAACTCCCCAGTATCCCCGGGTTGCCCTGTTCTGAGGAGTTGCAATCAAACAGGTCTCCGCAGGGCAGGTTGACAAAGGCTGAGATCCTTCTCGCTGACTTCTTCTTTCCCTTGGCGTCTTTCTTTCCCCTCCCTTTATGCTTGCTGATGTGTCAAATTGTTTTGCCATGTATATGTGCCAGTAGCCTCTTGAGTACAACAGATGCTTCTGGAAACCGCTGTTCTGCCAACAACATGGCTTCTCCGGAGGACTCTGGTGCTAGTTCTGCAAACCGACTGGCACCTCTCCTTCCCAGCCTGTTCCGATGCAACTCTGGTGTTTTGCTTCCTTTCTGATAATGACATAAAGGGGGAAAAATAATCCTCCCCCCTCTTCCTAGTCTGTCAGTTGAGATTAGAAGAGATGACTGCAGAACTATGGAAATGATTCATCTCAGAATTTTCTCTCCTGATTAGGAATGATCCTGGAGGGGAAGAAAAATGTCACATCTGTCATAAATAACATGAAACTGACAGCCAGGCAGACAAGTGTTTGCTCAGACACGGAGAGTCCCTTTTCTTTCTGTTAGAGCGAAAACCAGAGGCTTTGAGCCACCATAAAGTAACAGAGGTGGGGATATTGTAGCTTAGAATTTTCTTGTGGATTGCAAGGTGTTTGTGCCTTCTATAGCTGTTAGCGCTTTAAGAGTGCACAGGCACGATGGTTCGTGAGTGGGATTTGTGTCCATCTTTTGAGCCTTCCCATGCTTCCTAGAACAGTGGGGAATAGGTGGCACTCCAGATGCTGGACTGCAGTTCCTATCAGCCTTAGTCAGCATTTCTCAGACATGCCATAGAACAGTGTTTCCTGACTTTGGGTCCCCAGCTTTAGTTGGCCTACTACTCCCATGATCCCTGTTCATCAGCTATGCTGTCTAGGGATTATGGGAATTATAATAACAGAAATTTTTTGGATCTCAAGACTGGGAACCATTGCCTTAGGGAAGTGCTTTGCGTGGCAAAGGCCTCTGATAAAGGATATGACATCAGAAAAATTATTTTGGTCACAATGAAGGCCCATCTTGTCCAAAAGTTTCCCACGTGGTATCTTGGTTTAAGATGTTTTCTAAACCAGTTGCTGTCATCACACCCTGTGGGAGGAAATTGAACTTTGTTCAGACCCCAGCATCTCCAGCTGAGCAGATGACATGAAAGGTCTTCCTACTTGAGGTCCCGTGGCAGGTTTGTGTCAGTTTCTCAGCCCCTTCCGTGTTGGCTCAGGCTGCCTCACCACAGATTTGCTGGCTTTAGTTCTAGATAGGTAGGCTCCTAAGTTGGACAGCTTTGATGGAACATGTTGGTGACTTTGCTGCAAGATGTGGACTAATTTTTTTTCCTATGGCAGAACGTTCTTGGCAAATCTCTTTGCCAGTGCTGTGGCTCACAGATGGATGTTACATGAAAACTTGTGCTGAAGTCCTCTGGCCAAGTTGCCTTTGCCACTTTCCTACTCAACCAAGTTGACACACCCAGAGAACTGGCTCAACTTATGAGACAGGAATTGTCACTCCACAGCAAAGCACGTACTTGTGTGCAGAAGATCCCCTACTTCAGTCTGTGGCATCTCTGGGTAAAACAAAGGTTGGACAGCAAATGACGATGGATCACCATTTTACACTATTTTTCTCTCCCAGCCCACACCAGTACTGTTTGGCTATTTTGCCCCCTCTTCCACCAACCTGGCAAGAGGGGATTTTGAAACACACACATATGGGAATGTGCCAGGATGGCCAGTTGTGTCCCGTAGAGACCATAATTGGCCATTTGGGGCTGTTTGAAGCCATCAGAAGAATAAAGGGTATTGCAGGGGTTGGGGAGATAGATGTGACACTTGAGGGTCTACTAGAAGTTGCCCACCCCAGCAATAGGCCCTTCAGTTTGATTCAGCAGGATACTTGTGTGTTCTTCTTCCTTTTCCCCATTTTTCCCCTTTGATGTTCTGTTTCCCTCTGAATGGGTTAGTGTTCCACACCCATAATGCATGTTGGGTTGCCATTGAGCCACAAAGACTCTTACCCCTTAGGAGTTTTCCCCCTAAAGCTGCACACACACGTCTTCAAACTTTGCAGTTTCTTCCAAACTCCCTGCTACCTGCCTCCTGTACATAAATGATATTGGTTTGTCTGCATCAGGGTCTCCACTCACAGAATCAGTTTGAGATAGGATTGTCTGTGGGCCTTCTCTTTTTCAACACATCTCCAGTTGAATTTTCTTGTTGCATTATCTTGTTAATTGTGGTTTTGACCTCTAGCAGCAGGACTTCTCGCATCAGAAGCTGGTGCTTATGAATTTAATATGCAGTCTCACCAAGTGCTGTGTGTTCTTTATATTAGTGTGTGACATAAGGATAAGAGTTCAGATTTAGTTGTTTAGTTTATGTTTGGTGTGTTCCTGGACTTGGATGCCCAGGTTTCGACTGTGACCAGGAGTGCATTAGCACAGTTAAAACTAATGTGCCAGCTGCACTTGGTCTTTGCAAAGTCAGATCTGGCTGCATCGACACTTGCCTTGATTACATCCCACTTGGATTACTGTTTGGAATCTTCAGTGGATCCAAAATGCTGAGGCCAGATAGTTCACCAGGGCTGGCAAGCAGCTGCATTGGTTATTGGTCTGTTTTCAGGTGGAATTCAAAGTGCTGGTTTTGACCTTTCAGCTCCTAAACAGCCTGGATCCAAATTATCTGAAAGACCGTATCGCCTTCTATAAAACCAACGCAAGCATTAAGATCGGAAAGGAGGGCTTTCTCTCATTCCCACCACCTTTGCAGGGGCATGGTTGGTGAGGACTCTAGAGGGAGCATTCTTTGTGGCTGCTCACAGACTGTGGAACTCCCTTCCACAGGAGATCTGGTTGGGCCTCTTCCTGTTCTCTCTTAGCTGGCAGGTGAAGACATTCAGGCAGACTTTTGGATCTTGAATTTTAATCATGGACCTGTCGTGCAGGTAAAGTGGTGTGCTGTATTTTTAAAATCTTTTTTGATACTATGTTTTTAAAATGCTTAAAATGTTTTAATTTTTAAGCATATTTTAATCATTGGAATGTTTAATTTCTTTTTCCGCTTTTGTAAACTAAATGAGCAGTATCTTTTTAGATTATTGTAAGCTACCTTGAATCCCATTTGGGAGAAAGGCAGCATATGAATTTAATAAATAAATAGTTTCATATAGGATCTGTTGTTAGGTTGAACATTGTATGTCCATGTAACTTGTTTAAATCTTGTTCCATAATAACATAGCGCAATGTAGTAGTTGGAGTTTTGACTGGGATTTGGGACATCCAGGTTGAGGTCCCCACTAAGCTATGAAACTCACTGGATAACTATGGGCCAGTCACACACAATCTGAGCCACCCTGCAGGGTTGTTGTGAGAAGCAAGTAGAGAGGAAAACTGATCAGTCGAAAGGCAGGAAAGAAATGTTAACAAATGGTAAATGTCATACAATGATGATTAATACATTAGAAAATACCATAGCTGTTGGGCTTCCAAGACTGCAGATATCATACACTGACATTTTGACCTATTTTGTATGTCTGTAGGGGTTATTGTAACATCAGCTGCATGGAAATAATGGTGGGTTTTGAAAACTTAACTTCTTTCTTTGTTCAATTTTAGGAGGAGAGTCGTATTGGGGAAAGCCTTTTAAAGATGAGTTCAGGCCCAACCTGTCCCATACGGGACGTGGCATCCTCAGCATGGCTAATACAGGGCCCAATAATAACAAATCCCAGTTGTAAGTGGTTGTGTGGCTCTTCTTTGCTTCATACCATGTTGGCTGCAGTTATCTGACAAGTACATAGAACCCTGTAAATGAGTGGGAAGTCTTCTGTGCTCCTGGACTTGGGGTAGCTTCTACCCCTTGACTTTTACGGGTTCTCAGAGCTGACGCTTTTCTGCTTCTGATCTTACTCTGCTTGTTTTTTATATGAAATTTTAAAAATTTTGCATCTAAGCCACCTTGGGGACCTCTAGTAGAAAAGGGAGAGTAAAATATTTCAAGTGAACTTGTGTGCGCACCCAAATTCTAAATCAACAAGGCTTTGCACGCAAACTGGAAATCACAATTTGATACATATACACTCCTATGTTTTCCTTAGTTGTGTTCACACATGCCTCCCCCCTCACCATGTGAACACTTTCTCCTTCATGGTCTCTGTGATTTCACACAGATGGGTCTTTCATCTGTGTAGGGCTTCATGCAGAACCTCCTAGCACTGAATAGCTTTTTGGTTGGCAACCAAACCTCCTACTGTGGCTGTTCCAGCACACCAAGCTGCTCTCCTCGGTTCCTTTTTCTACCACTCAGGCAGTAGCGTTGGGAAGATTCTCCCCAGTCTATAAGAAACCTGAATTCTTTATTCTCCTTCCTTCACTTTTATACTTGTTCTTCTTTTTCCCTTGCTTTGCTGTGGTTCAGAAGGGCGACCTAGCCTTTCACCTCTCAAAATGGATTGTGGAGAGGATGTTACTTGTTTTATCGGCCAGCTATGAGCTTTTGAGCTCATCCCTTTAAGCAGAAGTGTGCTCCCTGGCTTGTGTAAAAGCATCTGCAGGGTTCTGTTACAGGAAACCAACCTGTTCTTTTCTTTTGGGTTTGCACACTCCCTAGCTCTTTGGACAATGAGAGTCATAGCTGAAATTTTTTGTTTGCTTGTTTGAAAACTCTTGATGTGTTCTGTGTATTGCATGCTTATAAGATATCTTTTTTCCCCTGTCTCTAGCTTCATCACATTCCGTTCCTGTGCGTATCTAGACAAGAAGCACACAGTGTTTGGAAGGTATGGGAAAAAAAATTGTACTATGTTTAAGGTTTCCCTGGGTACTGTAATAATAAATAGCTGGTATTTTCCAGGTGTTGGACTGTAAAGCCTATTATCTCCAGATTGATTAGTCTTGTAATCCAGTGTACCGAGAGGGCACCAAATTGAGGTATAGCACCCAGTAGGGTGATTAGTGTGTTGATCTCAGGCCAAGCAGACCTGAGTTCAAAATTCATGAAGCTCACCAGTCCTTTATATTTCAGGCTGGCTTGTCTTACAGTGTTGTGGTGAGGATAAAAGAACATAGCTCACGTATGCTGCCCTAAACTTAGACAAAGGGCAAAACTAAAATGTAGCAACAATTTAAATATTACATGGTCTGGGGTATTTTCCGAAGAGCTGTATGTGTTCAGGTTTGCATTAGTCGTCAGCCCATAAGGTAGGTTTGCCCACTTGAGTTCCAAATATATAAAGTTGCCAGTGCTGGCTCCCAGAGTTGTTGTTGTTTTATGGTGGTGGGAAAGCACTTTGAGCAGGATTCGGGACGTTGCAAAGGCTTGATCTGTAATCAGACGGGCAAAGCATAGCCTCCAAAGTCATTTTAAAACCCAGAAGGGTCATCCTGCCTTCATCCCAGCCAAAACATAGGGACGTATGAAAAAATGTTCTTATGCCAATATGGGCAATAGCACCTTCTTAACCACGTGGAAGGGTGCTGTTGGCCATTTTAGCATTTTTGGGGCCTTAGTTTGTCCCGCTCTGACTGTTTTTTGGCTCCTACGGACCTTTTTTTCAAACAAGAGAAAGAAAGAGGTTGGTCCTTACTAATATAGGTTGCTCTCTTCATGTAAAAAAGTTACTTTTGCAGTAACTGAGCATGACTGAGCAGCTGTGCGCAGTAGTAGGCTGTCACTGAAACTAATAATAACTCTCCCCTCCACCACAGACCTCAGGAATCATAATCACAGAACCATGAGGGAGGACATATGTTACAGATAAATGTGTGATCTTCCCATCTTTTCTCAGTTGTTTTTCTTTCAGCCAATATAAGAGTAAATCTTGATTAAGAGACAGTCCTAGATTATGAGCTGTTGCACACACACCAGAGCATGGACGGTTTCACCTTGAGTGTATTAGAAGCAAATTCCAAGAGGTTGCCAAGTTAGCCTGTTGCAGGACCACAAAAATGAGACTCGGGGGCTGTGCATGGCCTACAGTGTTCACTGGGTGGGGGGGCGCAGAATCAGTAACAACTAAATTGTGGCTATTTTATTTTGGCTGTATGACGAGACAACACAACTCATGGAAAAAGGGTATTAATGCTGGGTGAAGTGGGAGTCAGCAGGAAAAGAGGGAGGGCAGATTACAAGTGGATTGACTCAATCAAGGAAGCTACAACCCTGATTTTGCAAGCGCTGAATGGGGCGGTTGATAACTGGATCTCTCAGAGGTCTCTCATTCATAGGGTCGCCATAAGTCAAAGCTGACTTGAGGACAGATAATGACCACAAAACACACACAGCTGTTTCCGGCTAGAAAGGACACAGTGCTTCAACCTAGCTCTTAAAAAAATTTTCCCTGGTAAAGGCAGATTTTTTGGAGCAGATTCATCTCTGTGGATTTTTCCCTCAGAAGCCTCTTTTCTTTTCTTTCCTTCTGCCTTGTGTTTGGTTTCTTTCCTAAAGCGTTAACATTTATTATGTTTATATATGTTATTTTCCTGCATTGTCTTCTGAGCAGCAAACTGCAGGGGGTTTTTTTTGTTTTGTTTAGAGCCTGGGCCATTGCCAGCGCAATATGGCACAAGGTTTAATTGATGTAATTTAGGGAAGAGAAAAACACACAAGTGAAAAGAAACATACACAGCACAGATGTCCGCTAGGCTGAGAAGTGCTCCCTTTGAACGGAGGAATAAATTTACAGACTGGTGCTTTTTACAAGCCTTCCCCTTGCATGTGTCTCCTTTTTTGCCAATACTGTGAAATGCAGCACTCAGAACTGAGCTGTGGTAATAACCAGAAGAGGTTGTAGCATTTGTTTGATGCTTTTGAGCATTCAGAGGGTGTCACAGCCGTTATTGTAGTCTTCGGTGGGTCTGAAGTACTGCAGCTACAGTGCCAACTGGGGCTACTTAACAGGGCAAATATGACTTCCTTGTTGGAACAGCTTTGCAGGATACCGGTCCATTTCTGGGCCCAAATTCAAACTGCAGCTTATGACCTAAAAATCCCTATACTGCCTGGGTCCAGACCGCCTGAAGGCCATATCTACCTACATGAACCTACCCTTTATAGGAGAGCTATCTCTCAGTCCTACCACCATCATAGTCACATTTGGGTGCAAATACCTGAAAGGTATTTTCCAGTAACTACTCCTAGGCAGTGCAGCTTCCTCCAATAGGAAGCCAGACTGACCCTCCCTTCCACCAGCAGACAAAGATCGCTTTATTCAGACTGGCCTTCTATTAACTGGTCATCGCAGAAGGGTCTTTGAATGGGGGATGCTGTATATTATTTTTGCCAATACATTTTAAATGCTGTTAAATAAGCATTTAATAAATAAGTAGATACAGACGTTAAAAATAAAATAAAATGTTAAAAAATGAAATAACCCCATGAAGTGTGTGTTGTGTGCCTTCAGGTCATTTCTGACTTATGGCGACCCTATTGCAGGGTTTTCTCCGCAAGGTTTGTTCAGAGGGAGTTTGCCTTTCCCTTCCTCTGAGGCTGAGAAAGTGGGACTTGCAGAGTCGTTTGCCCAAAGTCACTTTGTAAGCCCTTAGCATTTGTCATGCTGGCTGGGGCTTCCAGGAGCTGAAGTCCAAGATGTATACAGAGCCAAAAGTTCCTTCCACCTGACACAGTTAGTAGGGGTGGGGTGTGAACTGGGAACATCCTGACTTTTGGCTTGCACAACACCAGATTTTAATGACCCTCCTAAATTCACTGCTCTGGTCCAGATGAAACTCCATCCACTTTCCCTGTCCTGTTACTCCCAGAGTGACGTTACTGCTGACAGTGACAGCAACTTTTCTCCTGCAATGACAGCTTCAAGGGGCTGGTTTTCAAGAGGACAGTGAGGCAAAGTGAATCCCCCGCCCGCACAGACCATGATCCCAGTCATACCCCCCACCGACACACGTAGGTTAGGGGAAAAGATGCATTCATTTCCTCTGTATCCTCCCATTTTCCATGTCTTGGAGAGAGAGGAGCAGTTGTAGAATCTCTTAGTTGGTCTTCCACTTTCCTTGTCATCCTGTTGCCAGCAGGTCATGGCAAATTGAATTGTATTTTCAATAGCTGTGCAGGGTGCTTTTAATTCTGTTTCAGTCATTGTTTTGTGTTTTAACTGCGTTATCAGCAGCCTTTGAAGACTGATAGGAAAAAGGCCTTTGATACTGTCCTATATTACTGATATTTGTTGTTTTTCTATTTTAATGGGCATGCTTTTAATTCTATTGATAATTTTTTTTTTAGCCTTTAGCTGTGCTGGATGTTTGTAAGCCTCTTTGAGTCCCAGGGCTGGGAAAATGGTGGGATATAAATAGAATAGAATACCTAATATCACTGTGAGCCTGCTGAGTCCCATTTTTGGGAACAAGGTGGGGTATAAATCCAACTAATAAATAATTCCATGAAAGACTAGAGTAAATGTTACAGTTTTAGAGGCTTTTCAAAGTTAGTGTGAGATCTCAGCGACACCATCCCTTTTTTTTTAAAATGCTCTTGCTTACTGGGGAAATTGTGAATCCTTGAGCTTTGCACTACACAGTGATGTGTGTCAGAGAAAACTTAGTGTTGGGTTCAGCTTAGAAGTAGCAAAAACCATGTTTGTGCTCTGTGGATAGGTGCTTGGAAAGGGAGGCACTTGGGGACAGCAAAATGGTGGCTGGGAGATGGTTAAGCACTCTTTGCTCCCTCAGCTGTGTCTCTGCTTTGAATACCTCCTCCCATGCCTAAGCTGCCTTTCTTTTCACAAGCAGCAATGAAATACCATCAAGGTTTTCATACATAATTTCAGATGTGATGTGTAGCTTTCCTCTGGTGGCTCAGCTATAGGTTACACTGAAGTTCCGCCCTTGATTCTGTCCTCCAAATTTGCGAATTTATGCTGAGCAGCTCAAGGGGAAGAATATTTTGCTCCTCCACACAAGCATATTATTTCCCAAACCAAAATTGTATGTGGCCCCCAAACTGTTTAGTTGCATGGGAAAGGGGCGCTGAGGTACTTGAGTGTTTCAGCTTTTTTTAAAAATGTGCCTTTAAATGAGCCAGAGATGTGAAGAAGTCTTTATATTTCCTGTCTGTTTAGCTCACCCTGAGATGGATTTTTTTTAAAACTCCAGTTACCTAAATTCATTTCTGAACAAAGTTGTGGGTGGGCTGATGTTGGGTACAGATTTTCCTAAGGGTCCTATGATGTAGTACGCTGAGTGTTTTGAATGATCAAAACAGCTAAATAAAGAAACACACACACACACCCATGATACTTGAGAGTCGTGAGAGAAGCTCCTGTATTTAAATTGTAAATGTGGTCCAGGGGCAATTAAAATTGCAGAGCGAATATGTTAGTGTGGCTTTCCATCTTCAGCATTATAAAAGTTCTGTTGTTGTCAACCCTGAAGCGTCATAATAAAATGGAATTTCTGCTTTAGATTTCTAAAGTAATTATCATTTGCAGAGCAGGTTGTTGGAATGGCTTGTAGGTCCTGAAGCATACCTCTAAGTTTCAAGAGGAGAGACCAATTAAAACATTATCTCTCTATTTTTATCCCCCCCCCCCCCATTTACCCTAATGGCTGAGTGAGACCTTTTAGTCTACAACATCACTGTGTTCTCACAAAGTTTGTAGTCGTTGCTGTAGTGCGGCATTTTTTTCCTCATTTTATATCAAGTGCTTTTTTAAAATTGCTTCTCCAAAGCTGAAACCATTTCCAAAGGAATTTAAAAATGCAGACAGCCCTTCATTAAAACCAGACACAGTCCGCTCAGAAAAAAAGAAAAGCGTAAGGAATGCCATTTAAATGCTAGCCAACAGAGTTGTGTCTTCCGTTCCTTTTCTGAACCCCAGGTAAAATGGCACATTGCTAGACCTTACTGAGGAAGATGTTGCCCTAGCCTTGGGGCCATCACTGCACAGGCCTTGTTTCTGGCAGCAACCTTTTTGCATTGTGGTAGATCTAAGAGATGCACATTGTGCGGGGACCGGCAGGAAGAAGTGGGGAGTGCGGTCTTTGTGTCTGCCTTTTGTGATTTTTGCCCCCTACTGAGCCCATTGGTCCTCTCTTCTTTTATAGAGTGGTTGGTGGCTTTGAAACCCTGACAGCAATGGAAAACGTGGAGAGTGACCCAAAAACAGATCGTCCCAAGGTAAAACAGCTTGCAAAAAGGTGATGGGGCAGCACGAAAATTGTCTTTTGCATTCAGTGTATTTTGCTCCTCCATCCTTTCAACTGAAGTTCAGGAAAATGGCACCAGTCCAGCAAAGGATGTCATACTTAGGATTTTTTCCCCTCTCTGTTTTCTTCTTAGGAGGACATCAGAATCGAGTCAACAACAGTTTTTGTTGATCCGTATGAAGAAGCAGATGCTCAGGTGAGGACAGATTTTCTGCTTTGCCTTCTATGCTTCTCTAAGAGCAAGGAATAATCTTCCAGGCAGCCTTCACACATACTTCCCCCTCCTACTTTCATGGTTGTCATAACCTGTTTGGATTCATTGCCACAAGGTGTGGTGATAAGCCCCAGGTTCTCTTTAAAAATAAAATCATGGCGTATTGAACTCCCTATGGCGACTGGCCAGACAGAATACATTGGAATACTAGTCCAGGGCAGCAGATTGCCTTCATGTCCTGCTTGTGGTCATCCTTGATTCACTCATTCTCAATTCTGGCTGGCTGTAAGGTTCTGAGACTTGTAGTCAAAAAAGTAACTTTTCCGAGCTGGATCTTTAACACGGCAGGCTTCCTACATGAGCCTGCCCAGGCCCTGAGATCATTGGGAGAGGCCCATCCATCAGTCCTACCACCATCACAGCTATGGTTCTTGGGGATGCGAGAGGGGGGGCCTTCTCAGTGGCTGCTCCAAGACTCTGGAACTCCCTTCCCAGGGAGGTCACAATGCCCCCCCCCGCTGTTTCCAGCTTATAGGCTCTACTTTGCTTTTCCTTCTAGCACCCCAAGGTGTGCTGAGTGGAACCCTGTACAGAATAGTAGGTCAGAAGGAGAAGGGACCCTTGTACTAGATTTCAAGAGCAGAAGACTGCATTTTGCATCTTAGCTCATGAAATTGACTTCAGAGCTAGAACCAGGCACACAAATCTTTCTACACGGAAAAGCCAAAACATTCCCGGTCTGTCCCTGCCATGCCGTAGCTTTCTTCAGCTTGACATGGGTACGTGGCGGCAAATGTTGTGCTGAGAGTCAAATCCGTGGTGATCAATTGCAGAAGAACCCAGTTTAAGTTTGGCCCACCCCTAACATAGACAGTCTTGGGCAAGATGGACCGAAGGATCTGTCCATCTTAAGGCATGTCCTTAAACAGAGCACTGACAGTGTTTGGACAAAGTGCTATTTAAATATTAATGCTTCAAAACCCTCCACCCTGTCTGCCTTTGTTGAAATGTATCTTAAGGCGGGGTGGCCCCAGCGTTTGGCTTCTAGGGTTGTGTGAGTCTCAGCCTCCTCAGTTCTTGACTGTGATTGGCTGGAGTCTGAGTCTCTGCTTCAGCACAGGCCTTTTCCCCTCTATGGTTTGTTTGTAGCTGCTTGCAGACTTGGCAGAAGCTTGGCATTTCTTCACATGCTGTTGTAAGGAACAGCTGTGTTCGCAGAGAGCCGATCCAAATCAAGTGATGTTCTGTTTGGCAACAGAAGCAGCCCTGTACAGGAGGGTTACTGCTTTGCTGTTTCCGCTCTTGGCTCTGCTGCCTTAAACTGAGAAAGCAACTGGCTTGTGGGCAGTGCCTCATCTTGGAAGGATGAGATTTCCTGGGTCTTCTGACTGACTGCGGTGGTTGGGCTAGATGCTCTCTTGACTAGAATTGCTGCTCCTCTGCTTTTGTAGAATATTCACCTGGTTGCCCTTTTCTCCCCACCAAGGTTGCCAGAGAGAGAGAAAAGGCCCAGGAAGAGGAGGCGGCAGCAAAGGGGGCATCCAAAGCTGTGGTCCCAAAGAAGGAAAGTCACACGCCCAAGACATACCGTGAGGGTGTCGGGAAGTACATTAATATAACTGCAGCGTAAGTTCCTCAGGCCTTGTGCTTTATTCAACTTGTTCTTTCGCACGGAGAAGTGAAATTGTGCCATGTCTTCATTGCACAGGAAGTTGCCTTTTACCATCAAGCTGTTTGTCCGCAGAGCCCCCTGCCTTTTCTGCTCTGATGGGCCATGGCTGTCTGGGGTCTCAGTTCAGGTCCTCCTCTGTCCCCTGCTATGAGATCAAGTAAACAGGAAAGGTCACATATTGAATCTGCCTTTGGCACCCAAAGCAGGTAGTCAGTTTGTTTAGACCCATAGTGCATTGGAGGGGCTTCAGTGGCCACACAAGCGGGGTCCAGGGAGTGCGTGCAGCCTCAGAGCTCTCCTGTGCCCACCCCTAACATAGCAGGAAGGACTTTGAGAGAGGAAGAGAACTTGACTGAGAGAAAGAGAGCCTGAAGAGAAATAGCCCCCCAAGGAGAGAGTTGGACAGAGAGGGTAAAAAATTGAAAGTACAGGTATCCCCCACTGTCAGAAAGTGGAAGTAGTTGAAAACTGGAACCCAGTCTTCTGCCAGTTCTTCTCCTCTTGCCTTCTTCCTGGAGGGAACCAGAGGGAATTACAGATGCTCACTTGATGAGATATTGACCCCGCTGGAAGAGACAGAGAAAGCCTTCCTCCCCCCCCCGACTTCTGACTGTTGTCAAACCCTGCGTACCTCTGAATGAGCAGCTTCAGAGTTGTAAAATAATCTAGCACATTTTTATTGTATCACAGAGAGAGCACCCATTCTTTACTGGCATTCGTCACCCATTGAAACTACACTTATCAGACTTCACTTGTTGTAGCCCTGTTATTCCACCTTAACTGCCATGGCAACATTCTGTGGAATTCTGGGGTTTGTAATTGAGTGATCTCCAACAGATCTGTGGCTGAGAATTCTCCCACCCAACTGCAAATCCCAGGATTCCATAGGAAGTTGCCGTGGTACTTAAAGTGGAATAATAATGTTATAGCAGTGTAATGTGATGGGGCCCATAGAATTGGACATTTTTCTTTTATAAAAAATAGACATTTCTAGTAGTGACCCCCACTCTCCATTCCAGTAGAACTGGCCTGGTGAACTATTTTGTTTGAAATGGTTTAAGACCCCCAATAGAACTTTGTAGAGTTTAAAACAGCTTTTTCTCGCTGTCTCAATTGCCCTGAAAACTGTGAAGGAAATCAAGCTCTTGATTGCTGGCAGGGAATGTGGTTAGTCTGGGGTGTGTGACTTTTTCCCATTCTCGTCTTCCACTTTTCCCTTTCAGTTTGAAAAGGGAGATGTAGCTTGTCAGTGGGAGGATTTGGACTTGACCCAGTGGTGAAGCCCAAAGCTTTGGATGCAGAAGGTTGCCAATTCAATCCTGGTATCTCCTGTTTAAAAGGGGTCTTGGATAGACCTATGCCTGGAACCTTGGACAACTGCTGTCAGTCAGAGCAAGACAAGATTGGGTTAGATGGGACTGATGGTCTGGTGGTAAGGCAATGGAGTATGTTTGAAGACAAACTGAGATGATGTAATAATTAATTAGCCTGGGGAAAGCTGGATGCATGTCTTTTGTTTTAACACAGCCTTTGGGCTCAAGCTGGGTCAGCTGCTCTTTCGCACCTTACTTCCCAGAGTCGTGATGATGTATGGGAGCTGATAGGATCAAGAGTGGGAGGAAAGATGTGATCAATCAGCCCTGATTCTGTGGTTTCTATAATAGGAAGCGCGTGTCAGAAGATGACGGACCGTCCACCAGTGCAACTGCAAAGAAAGAGAAAAAAACCACGGGCTTTGGAGACTTCAGCTCCTGGTAGCCAACCGATGGCGATACTCAAATGAAACCCATCCGTAGCCAAGCCCAGGCTCTAAAACTGTTTGGAATGGGAAAGGCCAGGTTTATGCTTTTCTTCCCATAGCAGGCAGACACCCACTCACCCATCAGCAAAAAAGCAGACATGCTCTTAACGTGTCTTCCTTTTAACAACATATTCTTGGCAGCTGTTTCCTTTCTATGAGTCGCTTCTCAGAAAGCCTCCCTTTGTCTCTCAATGAGCGACAGCACTCTGTGGTTCAGGGATGACTCTTATGTAGGGCTGCTCAACCGATTTATCATTAGAACGTAAGAGGGTGCTTAAATGGATGAATAAGTGAGGTTCTGTTCCAAAGTGAAGGTGGCGGAGGCGGCTGCATCATCAGTTATAGCCTTGCTGCAGACTTAGCTTCCTCAGCTTCTTTTTGAATTCTGATTCACAAAAGCCGGTCCCTTTTATACAATACTGAAATATTTTTATGAACTGTCCATCACCACTGAGAACTAGCAGCAGAGTTTTCTCCATGGGCTATTACATTACGAACGTAAGTCTGGGATACAGTTCCAGGTCAGCATCTTCTCCCCCACCACTCCCAGGCCAACTTCACTTCAGGTTTTGGAAGTGGCTGCTCTTGGACACAAGTTTCAAAATGCTCTCGGTGAGTTGGTGAGTGGTCAATAGATGAGGGCTCTAGGGTAAAGTGAAATGGTGCTAGCTGGACTATCCCATTTCCTCATCTGTTTGCTCCAAGTACTTAAAGCTTCATTCAGGCAGACAGAATGAGCGAGGACCATTGTATCAGACAATTTTAGCAGCCAGATCATACCCAGAGACACTGAAGTAGTGGACTGTTTGCAGTGATTGAGTCAGGATCCCTGCCCCAGAATGGCATAGATGTTGCTTTAGAAAAGAGCCTTTTTTAAAATGGCACTGCTCTGCTTATTTTTTTTAAAAAAGAATGCCTTGATAGAAAAAAAAATAACTTGCTGAATTCTGCAAAATATTTTTCCTTAAAGATTCAAAATTAAGTTGCTTGCTGCTTCTCGGTGCAGTTTTTCCAGCATCATGGCAGCACAGTTTGTTTTGTTCTCTTGCCAAGAAATTAGTCACCCATATTTTTCTAAGATCTTTACAGGAGTCTGGGCTCATTTGAGGAAATGGTTGCATTGCTCCATAAAAGTTTGCCCTCCAGTGACAAGAACAAAAGAGAACTTTATCCTCTTCTTCTTTTTTTGATTACAGTACATTGAAAGGGTAAAGCGGGTAGTGCCTGGGTTGTCCCTTCCGGGCTGTTAGGGACCTGGGTCGACACCTCCAGTGGTGCTACTCCCACCTGATAGTTGCACCTCAGGCATGTGTAGCCGGGTTTTGCTCCTCCTACTTCCCCTCAGGAGCAAAGAAGGGACTTTTGCCTCTTGCCAGTCAGAGCCAAGGGCTAGTGGGGAATTTCCTTTAAGGGTACATTTTCTGGAAGACAAAGATTTTCAATCCGAAAACAATGGCAGTGTTTTTATACAGTGCGGTAACAATGTGACATGTTTTGACTGTTTTGTTACATACCTATTAATGATGTTTAAATGTAGAGCTTTTCTGCTTTAATTAGCTTGTGGACCCTAATAAAGCTGAGATTGCACATATTATGTTTATAAGCACGTACATTATTTGCATGTGGGTGTAGCTGTGAATATATATATATGTGTGTGTGTTCATTCATACATATATACATCTTTACCCATACCCCAGTCCTCAACTGTCATTATGGAGGCATATTCTGTCAGCAGAGGAACTACCAGTAACTTTCTTGCATGCTGAGGGTGACCACAGAATTCGAGCAGCTCCCCTGCTTCTGGAACTGTACCACTTGAGTTGGAACCTTGCTTTTCAGGCATTCATCCTCATGTGGAGAGCCTCCCTGATATTGGGAGCATTCTGATGTGATGTCGACTAAACAAACGCACATGCACACACCCCAGAGCAGGGAAGCAATGTTCTGAACTCCTTTTGTGCTTTGGCCCAAGTGGGCACAAAGACTCTTTAAACTTCCCTATCTCTGGGCAATGACTGCCTAGACCAAAAAAAAAAAAAAAAAAAAACAGTGAAACAATCCCACTCCACATTTTCTCAATTGCTAGAAATGGGTGGTTATAAAGAGCTTCTTGCCACTATAATTGTCTAGAGGTCTATTTTCTGGTTGATTTGGGTTCACTGCTTTAGTCTCTCTAGAAAGGCTTTGTTTCACCCAAGCTTTTTGCCTCATTTTCATCAAGTTGTAAGCTGCTGCTGCTGCAGTTGAGTTGAAGTCTTGGCTTCCTGTTACACCAATCGTGTAGTTTGAATCAGTTCAGGCTCTGTCATCTTCCATGAAGCCGAGAAACGGCTGCCTTGCTGATGACCTCACCCTCTGGAAATACTCTCTGAAGGCAGTGTGTGTTGCTGCCCTTCTCCCTCCCCTTTCCCCCTGTCCAAGAGAAGAATTATAGCAACAGTGCTAGAAATAGAAAGCCTGAGTGGGAAGGCTGATTGAAAGAAATGGTGACTTCTCCCAGTACATATGTCACCGAAACATAAAAGCCTAAGTTAGCTAGAACATACCTTTTGTATTAAAACGTCTCCTAGTTTCCAGTCCACATTTGCATATATTGATAAATAATGGGAGCTCATGTCTTGTGTTAAAAGATCCCAAATGGGCCAGCACAGGTTGCTTTATAGACCAAATCAGTAGCGCTTTCACAATCATCTCTTTTAAGTCTTGCTTAGCCACAGACTTCAATTATTGGTTTGAGAAAAGCAAAGAAATGGTTGAAGGACTACAAAATCATTGCACACAGGAGCCTCTGAAGTCACCGAGAACAATCTAGCAAGTGGGGCTACAACTTTGTTACTTTAAAAAAAAGAAAAAAGTATCAGGCAAAGGAAGGCGTACATCCGGAAAAGCTGATACTGTACACAGATAGTTGAGACTAAATAAAACAGACCAAGAACTCACCAGATGTTAAGTTCAGCACAGTTTTTAACGCCAACGTGCACACTTGCTCTGCAACAGGCATCAGGGAAGAGTCATTTTTTGACCTAGGCTGAGTTCAGACAGTTAGGGCTTGCCCTCTGTTTAACTGGCATGAAAACGGCTGACTTCCCAAGGCCACAAAAATTAAGGATGTGAGAACAGTCCTGCTGGTCCTGCAGCCAAGCATCATATCCAACATCCTAACTCCTACAGTGAATAAGTTGGGAGACGACAAGTAAAGTGTGAAGGTATTGAGAAGTTGGTACTTACGCAAAGTTGGTACTTCTGCGATGACAGGAGGAGCAAGCCATGTACTCATGATCTGATCCCCTCGTGCCAGCCGATGCAGGAGCCCTCAACGTATTCACCCTTTCCTCTTCACTGCCGTCCAGCAGTTACTCTATCAGGGGCATTATCTGGACCTATCCAAGTGGGTCACTCACTTCACTTTCAGTCAACAGTCACGCTGGACAAGGCCTATCAGACTCAGCAGCACTGTTTTCACAACGGTGAACCAAAGAGAGAGGCCTGCCCACTCTTCCATATAGTATTATTTTTTTATTTTGGTGGATAGCATCCAGAGAGACTCTGTCAAAGATATCTTTTGGAATCCAGCTTCTAGAATCCTTATTCAGTATGCCCAGGGGCCTTGATTGCTGGGAATTCTGGGAGTTATAGCCCAAAATACAGATTCTCCAAACTGCCCTGAACCTAAAGTTGACTGTACACATTTTCATACTTCTTACAGCTTTATTGTCTCCTCCTTTAAAGTCAATCTGTACTCACGAGAACCTGGAAATAGTAGTGTCAGAACCAATGTAGCAACAGTCTGTCATTAGAGAAAAACGGTCCATTAACATAAAACCATTGAGAAAAAAGATACAATCCATTCATTAATGGCCTGAATCCTATTGGTACTTCCAGTTAAAAGAAGTCCATTTAATCAACTGTTGCATGAGGAATCAACATATATTTAAATCCCGTTGATTTGGTGCATCTATTCTAGCAGGTCTACTCTAGTTGGGACCACCAAAAGAATGCCAATTTTGTTATCGTTTACAATAGCTGGAAGTGTCCACTAACCAATTAAAGTAACCAGAACCAGTAAATGTTACTCAAAAATAACATCAATAGTATTTCATGACAACACATTTCAAAATTGCATTTAAAATTGCATTTAAAATGTTAACAAAGTAAGACAAAGAAGATATTTTAGGGGACTTTCAGTTCCTAAGCAGCCACTAAGCTAGGGATTGTGGATGCATAGCAGTTGTGAACACATAACTGTTCAGGAAAGCCGGAAGAGAAAACCTGGTATTAATGCTTCTGTAAAGTTCACATCTCATTAGGAAAAATTCCCCACCCTTTTTTTTCCTTCGCTAGATTACCCCCCCAAAAAAATTCTCTAAAAAGTCACTCATTCAATAAAGATCCCAGGCATCAGGAAACCGCCAGCGTCACTGACTCACTGAGACTTTGAATGAAACATAGGTGAGTAATAGCAGACAATTCAGAGTACTGGTCCATCCATCCACACACCTGAGGGAGAGACCAGAAAGGTGCAGGGAAGATGCAGGGTTTCCAAAAGTTTGTGGGAGAAACACCTAAGGGAGCAGAGATTCCATAACAGCTGAGTGCAGACTGAGCATGTTCCGAGACCTCAGAACGCTGACGGACTCTGGGGTGGGGTGGGGTGGGGTGGGGGACAAAACAAAGGACAACCTAGTAGGTGAGGGCACAGAAGAGACTTGGGTGGTGGGAAGCCCCACGGGCTGTAATTCCACATTGCCAACGTTACTTCCTGCTTCAGATTCTTTCTACCATCCATGCCAGATCAGCAGCAGCAGCACTCTGTCATGCTGGTTAAACACACTGGTAGCAGTTCAGAAAAGCTGGAACAGAAAACCTTTCTAAATAGCCAGAGCTAATTTCTGTGGAAGATTCAAGCAAAAACTTGACAGTTTTAGCAAGATTGCTCATTCTCTTGTGTAGCTTAATATGTGCAAGGGGGAGGAAGCACAAAGAGAACACGTGAACTCAACAAAACAACTGAAAGCTTTTATTGTGATACCTCAAATAGATACAATAAAGTGAAACAACAGATTGTGTACAGTATTGCTAAGACAAAAACCAGAAAGAAGCCACATCAGCTGCAAAAGAAAGCATGTTTTAAAGTGTATCAGCAAAGAGGCACAATTCAATTGCCATCTAAGGCTTCTCTGAAATCCCAGCCTGTTCATTACAACATATATGATGGGTTGTTTTTATGCTAACAGCATACATGGTGCTACTAAGGAATGACCCTTGAATGCTTGCTTCCGTTTCATTCTCACTGCATTTTTCTCATACATATGTGTATATATATATATATAATGTATGCCCATATATATATAATATGTATGTAGATATTAAAATGTGGCTACTTGGAACTGTCAATATAAAACACTGAAGCTTCTTATACTCAAAAAATAAAGCCATCTTTTGTAAATCTCACATTTCATATTCATTAGAAATCCAAATGGTTCACCCTGATAATGCTGGTGACATTCATATTAATGGCCAACATGGGCTCTCCTTTTTCCTCAAAATGTAAGCACTCTTACCACCAAGCCTGGTTCAATCTGGCATAGAGCAATTTTTCAGTAAGAGTATTTGTCACAGAGTTCTGTGACACAAGTCATACAGCAATTCAGAGACGCGTTGGTAGTTTTCAACTTGCCGTATCCCGAAGTTCAAAACATAGTATAAACTCAGGCAAGACCAAAAGTCTGCAACAGGTCGGGACTACTGCGTTATTCTGAGTTGTTACAGAATAGATTCATGTCAGTAGCACAGCAAGTCAAACCCATAGATACAACAAGACTGGTGACACTAAAAGGCAAGCTCTAACTTGGGATGAGTAGTGAACGTTACAACTTAATACGCTGCAAGTGTGGAATTTCTTCCAGCAGTTAAAAGGCATCCACAGCTATTAGTCTCCAAGACGTAACTGCTACATAAAATCAGTTTGCACTGTTGTAACACTTACACCAAAGAAACACGAAAATGAAGAACGGACGGCAGCCTGGGCAAGTTCAACGAGAGCAAGGAAGAATTGATGAGTTCAGGCCACAACTCCCAGTGCTCATGCTGACTCTGGGATTCTGGGAGTTGTAGCCCAAGAAAGAACATTCCCAAGCCCTGGTTACAAATGCACAAAACCCTCTTCACAATGAGCATTAGCACAAACCTCAGTAATACACAACCATGGTGGAAGTAACATCTGATGTGACCATCTGATAGGAGTTACCGCCAAGATTTTCCTTACTAGGAGCTTTTTAGTGTGGTTTGTGCAGAAATGGGCATCCCTTCCTCCACACAACTGTCCACGGGGATGCTCATTATGGAGCTTTGAAAAAATATTTGAACTGCCTCTCATCATGACGTCTCATTTGGTTATTGTATGATAACCATGGCCATTGAGTTCAAACACACACACACACACACTCGTTCATTCTTCAATACATGTACATTTTGCCAGCACATCCTTGTATGCGCCAATGAACATTCTTCCCAAGAACCAGCTTGTAGTCAGTTCATCTAATCCAAAAGAGAGTGGGGGGAAACACTCTAGTAGAGAACACACAGATGTTCACAAAAATTGCTGTTACAATTTATAAAAAATATATATATATAAAATAAATGTTAAGACCAACAGTAATAAAAACAATACAGGTAACAAAAGTGCTCAAGTCAGAGGGAAAGCGCAAACTTACCCAGAAAGCACACACGCACACACACACACACAAATCTTAAATAGAATACATTACAAAATATGGTTAGAGGGAAAACGTTTTGTAAAATGTTCTTCAAGTATTATGCGTTTATGTAATGCTGGAAAGTTCACTAACCAGACTGATATATCAACCAACATCCAGCAGTATGTGGATCCAACTGTCACCAAAACTGCCAAACAGAAGCACCTGGCTTTAACGAATCTCCAACAATGCCAAGCAAAATTCCACTTACTTACAGATGTAGAATGTGGGATTGCTACTCGATATACCTAATGTATCGGTTAAAATTCCCTCCCCTTTTCCCTAAAATTCCCTCCCCTTTTCAGGTTCCATAAAAATATTGCTGTTTGGTATTCTCCAGTGCTTTATCTTGCACTAGATTTCCTTCCAGCAATTTGATACTCTAGGTGCTAGTTTTCTTGCTATCTCAGGTTTTTGGCATCCAGGTTAAACAAAACGTTTCGATGAGGACTTCCACGTTCATCAACTCAGAGCACCAAACTACACGCTGCATGCAAAACTCTCGGGATCGCTCTGGTAAGGATGGGAAAGGAGGCGAGGGACGGCTCAATCCTTCCCCCGACTCTTATAGCTTCCCCTCCTCACAGTGTAAACAGGCATTTGAATCCCTACAAAGGGGAAGCTGCCTGGGGAGGTGATTTGCAGGGGCACACTCCCTGCTTTCAGCTGCTGAATCATGAAGGTGGATTTTCAGCCTCAGAAAGCCTACATGTACATTTTCATGTCACAAGTAGTTTGACCCTCAGTGATTCAGGTGGGAATACAGATAATGCAGTGATAAAGAGGTTGAACTACTCTCAAAAGCTTCTCTCCTTTGATGTTTATTCTTTCAGATTCTTACTTTTGGAAAATCTGAAACATCTCTTATTTAATACACTAATAGGTGACAGAAATGCACTAAATGAGAAGCCTACTATTGAAAAAGACATGGTTTCACTCTAGGAACACTTTCAGAGGCAATCACAGTTAGTGCTGTAAGCCAAGAACTGTGGCTGACTGCTTAGAGTTTTCAGAGATATGCCGTTGGCAGTGGATACTACACCACAGGGAAATGTAGTTCAAACTCTTTATGGTTACAACCATAGAGCAATAGAGGGAAGGGAAGGAAACTGGACCTCCAGACTAAAGAATTTTAAAAGTACTGTTACAGTAAGCAAATGCAGCTACAGTTACTGGTCAGGGCACACTAGACAGACATTTCTGCATGTCACAAACCTGCAGGACACAAAGCCCCTTGCCTGTGTGACTTTCCATGCTGCTCACTTCTGCTCCTGCTCCATGAGGACAGAAGGATCCGTACGGGCTGCAGTTACCACTAAGTAAGTTACAGTAGGGCCAAGCCTAGGCAGCAAATTACTCCTCTTTCAGGGACCTCCGCTTCTTGTAGCAGATCTGGGGGGGCTGAAACTATTCAATATGAATCAAGGGGAAATCTGGTTCACTGCACTTTATATCGAATACTGGACTGAAGGTTTATGAAGCAAAAAAAAAACTCATTTGCATTAAATAAAGCACCAGAATAAAGGTCATTCAGTAAAACAGGATCTGAATC
Source organism: Iguana delicatissima (assembly GCA_948472985.1). Lineage (NCBI taxonomy): Eukaryota > Metazoa > Chordata > Lepidosauria > Squamata > Iguanidae > Iguana > Iguana delicatissima. The sequence continues at coordinate 1,030,344 of CAOKZL010000719.1, read as the reverse complement.
TAGCTGTCACTAGTACAGCTCTTTGGATTTGAATGCCTAAGAGGTAACTATTTAAACACACATTTAAATAGATATCTTCAATATCGTCTTCTTTTTGCATCACAGTGTAACCATACTACTTCCCAGATGGTTTATTTGGGAAAGGACTCCTCAACCAGAACAGGGGTAGAGGGGAAATAATCTTCAGAGGATGAGCACTCCTATTTTTACATGAAAGGTATAGGTAAAGTGCAGTATAGATTTGAAAGCCTGTTAAGAGGATGTTAGCAGCAGCTACTTAGGAGAGACAATGCAAAGCTTTGTTACAACATGTGAAAAAATTTCCACTGTAAGGCTTCCCACTGAATTCATGCCATCAGCAGTTAACGTAGTGTTAATGTAAAATCCCATACATGTCTCCTCAGGTAAATTTTTACAAGAAATATTAATGCAAAACCCATGATGTAAAAAGTATTCAAATCTCTTGAAACGGCGTGCGTAAAAGTTCTCTCGCGCGAACTTTGCACACTTATACACATTGTGGAAGTGTCTGGTTGAGTCACCCCACTTAAAAGCAGCAGCTGGGAAATTTTACAAGTTGATGTTTCTTTCACATATGTGTTTATTACAAAAATGTGCTTAGGGATGATTCAGCCAGCAAATCAAACACCCCTTTTAAAAAACTACCTTGCTACTTTTTTTTTAAATGAAGAAATTAAGTCAATTTGCCACTTTCTTACCTGTTTGTCAACTTCCAGCTTCTCACAGGCAGGGTGACAGCTAAAGCCTCTAGCCACTTATTATACAGAAAAATAATGCTGCTTGTTTAAGAACTACAACAGCAGACCACTTCAGTGATACCACTCTCTTTGTCCAGTGTGTTAAAACTATACAGCTACATGGAACCAGCCATAAAACTCAATGGATGTACATGCCCCTGTTCAAGGTACAGTACCATAAAACTTTTCACACTGACATATTAAAAATAACAGCTGCATATTTTTGTGTCTTTTGATCTTTGCTAGACATTCATCCTTAAAAAGAGCAAATTTAAAATGCTCTTAGGAATGTTTTGATTTAGGTCATCTATTCTACAGTATTACTTAGCTATCATTGCAAATTAATGTTACCCCCTTCCCTATCATATCTTCTCTCTCTCTCATAATATAAAGGCAAACCTTTAATAACTTCAGCCAGTAAAACTGACTGAACATTTAATCAACCAGGTCAAAAGATATATGCAGGCTGCAATACGTAATGCTTTTTTGTTTTTGAAGTACTAATGATTATTTGAATACTTTTTCTTTGCAAAGAGACCACAGAAATTGCTATGTATGGGGAGAATTTGTTAAAAAGTCATGTTAATTCCACACATTCCCTCCAAGACTGTTCACACAGGCCTTCTACAAAACTCTGGGGCAGGTGATAGGCAGAAAGCATGCAGAGCAGAAGGGAAGGTGTTGAAAGGCAAAGGTCAAAAGAGGAATACTCACTAGAAAAAGTAATTGCAGTTAGGGAATTATTCTTTTAGAAAAAGTTCATCCAAAACAACTCTTCACACAGGAATACATATACAAAAAGAGAGGAACATACACAGAGAAAGGCAAAAGATGGTCTCAGAACAGGGAGAGAGCACAAAATTACACTACGTAGTGTGGAGGCTTCAAAAAATGCTGTGAACTACCCCAACCGTAATCCTTTTCACACTAGTCTTTTATAAAGCATGTTCCACAGATTAATTGTTCATAAAGAAGGGACAGGGTTCCAATTTACTCCCAGCCATTGTCTTTGATCATGTGGGCAAGTTCAATGATGAATTTTCCTTCTTTGTATTTCTGACTGCTCTCAAATGCATGTTCCTAGGCAAGAATAGAAACAAACAGCTTTCTGTTACCCACTCATCTCAAACAAGACTATGTCAACATACCTGTAAGTACATTTCTACATCTCTCCTGCATAGAAAACAAGGATAGAGCCAGAGCACTTCCTGTAACAGTCTTACTCTACATCTGAGGAAACTGGGACAGAAAATACACAAGGTCAGATGAACTCTGATATTCACACCATCAAAACTGAAAGCAAGGGCTCTGATGTCAAAGCCCCATCACAAATACACTACTTCAACAAAAGTGCTCATATATGAATCCAAGTAAGCTGGGCCCATGCTGGGGTCAGCATCAACCAAGCACTTGCCAGGGCTTATGCCCCAGTGGGTGCGCATAGGTGCACACCCACAAACAATCTTGCTTCTGTTCTTGAAGCTGTTGCCTCATCGCCTGCCCTCTTCGGGAGTGCAAGCAGTACTGAGAATATGGAAAAACAGCAGCAATCTCCACTTATCTGGACCTCTCCTGCTAAGATTTAGTAGCTAAGTGGATTCAGTAGATTCATATTCACACCACAAGTCAACAAGAGCACCAGGCGTCCCTGATTAACACATGACTTAGACATTCACCACCTTTGCGCAGATCCTACCCCAAGGAAAAGACAGCCTCAAGCACTTATACACAGGTATACCCCAACATGGAGAATCGCTTACGTATTTCCATCCAAGAGTGGTTTTGCAGTTTTCACAATAAATATCTGCTACTGCATGCAAGCCTGTCAAAAGAACTCGCTCTTCGGCAGGACCACAGCCCACATTCACCCTGCAAAAAGACGGTGGGAGAAAGGTCAACTATTTCACAGTAGTTCCCTTCCCATTAGCATCTAGCTTTGTACAAAACTTAATGTACAAGATCACGTACGCATGGGCTGTGGGGCAAATATTTCGCTGGTCACCAAGAGAAGCTGTTTGGAAGACAAGATCCTTTGTTTTCCCACCCCATATGAAGTAGGAGTTAAATGCCACCAAAGCTTGTTTTCACTCCGCTACACTGGAACAATGGAAGTGTATGTTCACATTTGAGTTGCTTTCAACCATAAACTGGTAGAAGCTTCCAAGGAGCTCCACACGTGCCTGCTTATTACTTAAGAGGAGGGTTGGTCAAACTTCCATCATTCCTTACCACTGGCTATTCTAGCTAGGATTGATGTGAAGCCAACAACATTTGCAAGGATGCAAGCTACCTATCCTTAGTTGATCGCTTCACAGACATCGCTTGCACATTACAGGAGACAGGATCCTGAGCTAGATGGACTCCTTTGCTAATCCAGTAGTGTCATTCTTACATCCAACAAACCAATCATATATCATGCTACCACTGTCAAATTGGGTTTTTTTTATTTATTCCATTGACTATAAGCTTTGTAATTTCACTTACACTGAATTGAAGAGGTAGGCTCGTCCCTGGCTTCCCTGAAAGGACTGTAAGAGAACGGAAGATATATTTGTAAAAACAAGTTTATGGAAGCATCTTATAAAAATCATAAAACAGAATTTTCCCCAATAAGTGGCTGTTACTTTTTTTTTCTTTGAAAAATCACATTCTTTCTGAATGTTGAAACTGGTACGTTTTAGGATAATCCATTAAGTGAAACTCAGCCACATTTTTTGTCTAGGTAACGACTCTCCATTTGATTTATGAAGCTGAAAGTCCACTGTATACGTTCTAATCTCAACCCAAATCTTGAGACAAAGGTGGGAAACCATAGCTCTCCAGATGATGCTGGACTCCAATGCTCATCAGCACTAGCCAGCATCCTCAGTGGTAAGGGATGGTGGGAACTGCAGTCCAAGAGCATCTGGAGAGCCACACATTCTTCTTCTCTGACCTATGTGCTTGTGCAGTTGAGTCCAGGTATGGTGGGCTTGGCACTGCTATGAGAGATACTTTTTTTTAGTAGGGTATTGATTGTACAATATGGCATTATCAAAACTGTGTGCAATGGAGCAGTTAAGACGATGATGTAGAAGTCCACAATTCAGCTTTGCAATACTCCGAGTTAGGCAATCCAATTTCCCATTCTTCTTGCCCCCTCCTCTCCTATTTGCAATATAGGAATAATACTGGCCTGATTTGCAGCATTATTGTGATAAGACTTAAAATAATGCTTGCAAAAATACATTGAGCACTTGATATTCCACATCTTGGTAATTTTAATTTAATTTCTATTTTGGATGATCACTTTTCTCCTTTATTCATTCATTTATTCTCTTCAGCTTATGTAGCAAACTAACAGCAAAACTTGCAAATTGTTTCTGAGAGCATGCTGTGGCTAACTGCATTCTTGCCATTCGTTGGTTTGAAGTAAGATAGGATCAAACTTGGCTGAAAGCGTAGCAAAGGCAGAGGTAAGATTTGCAGGTATATTGGTGCCATGAGATAACAGATGGAAGTGTGGATATAGTTTGAGATACATTTTGCTTTCAGTCAAATCAGTATTTTCATTATCCAAAAAGGGGACACAGATGTTAACTATTGAACTTTTGACTTGAAATAATGTGGACAGACGTTGTTATTTTGTTGACCTGTTAGAAATAGATACAAGTTTTAAAGTTATGCTGCTGATGAAAATGTGTCTGTTACATGTGATTTAAAAATATTTACCATTTTTGAAGTGTATTTCTTCAAACGTGGAAGAGGCTGCTTTGTGCATTGAATTTTTTGGTACAGAATTGGACAGTGCTGTTTAAGTCTGCAGTTCTTAACCTTTTCTTTACCTCCTCTTTACCACAGGCCCCATTTAATCTTTATCTTTAATCTTAACTCAAGATTCAAAACTGTAAAATGCATCAAAGCTCATCAAGGGTCTTCAAATTCTGAGAGAAATAAGTAAATGCACACATTCCTATTACAGTATTTTTACTGGAATGATTCCGTACACATTTTTCTTTCTTCTTTTCTTTCTATTTTAACTATAAAAAAGTTCACAACATTTCTTCGAGCCTTTGCCGACCCCTGGTTAAGAACTGCTGGTCTAAGTAATACTGGTGAACACAATGGTGCATTCACTACTTTACATTTTAAAAATTTACTTTTTCACTAGCTTTTCCTCCAAGGAGCTCAGGTTGCAGACCTGACACATCTGTTTGTTCACTGTGAAAGATTAGACAGTTGCAGGATATTAAACTCCACAGCTTCATGGTTGGATTTGGCAGGGCTCTTCTTTTATCAGGGCTGAGACAAAGAATGACCCAAGGTTCCCCAGTAAGAGCTTCACAGCTGAGCATAGAGTTGGACCTAGCTCTCCTAGGTCTGGATGGTTTTTCACAGACCTCTGGGGAGCCCATGCTGGTCACAGCAATTTCCTCATTTTGGGGCCCAAAACCTGCCCTCAGCTTATCCATAAGATTGACTTAGAATCAAGTATATACAGTGTGTGTGGACTTACTATTCAACAACTGATTTAATGGGTCCAACAGGATTCCTGCCTTGGTTAGGGAAGACAGTTCTAGACATTAAATTGATTCTGTAGTACTGGGAATTATAAAATATATTCCTGGAGCAGCAATATTTTGCTGCATCAGCATTCACTGGGAAGACAAACAGAAGTCAATGTGGTATTATTAGACTGGAGCTAAGCCAGAACAGTTTAGTGTCATAGTAGCATTCCATAAAGTTCATGGTTTTGCTTTATATAAGATGCTAGAACAAATTTCTTCAAGTGTTTCACCAATAACTACTATACCTCTATGCTAGATGCAAATGCAGCCTAAAAGCAGAATTGATGCAGAAACAAATTTTGCAAAAGCTATTCTCAGGCTGTGTATGCCAATTCATATGCTTCACATTTCTCGCCACATTACACATCACTTGGCCATCTCATGATAAACAGCTGCCTCTCAAGTCTCATAGCAGACACATAATTTTGAATTAGTCATCATTTTGTGACTATTCAGAAGTTCTCAGAGAAAGATCGCTGTTACTAACACCAATGTACCATATGATTATCTGTGTAGCATAGATACAGCTGGTTGTGTGAGAGTCACTGTCTTGCCTCATATCCAAATAGTCTTACAGGTCATTAATGTACCTAAAGTTTTCATAGGCTTCCATCCACTTCATCAGATGCATTTATCTTTTAATGCTGAAGCAGACAAACAGGGTGATGGCTTTGAATATCCCTTTTACTTAGTACATCCATAGTTTAAAGAAAAAAGGGGCTTTCCCTTCAGAATAACAAGAGGAGAGTGAATGAAACATATTATAGAAGCAAGATTGTTTGTATTGTATGCCAGGATTCTCCCAGAAAACGCACAGGATGTGGTATTCATCACAATCACAGCTTCTCTTTAAGCCACCACAACAAAAGTTTGCAAGCCCTAACATCCACAAACTGTAACCTGAAAAAGTACAAGCAGTGATTAGCGTAGGCAATGAGTGCTAACACAGAGTGATCATGAAACTCTTCAAAGCCAAAGATAATCTATTTGACAATGAAGGGTCTGAATGAAAAGCCACAGAGTGCACTGGTTGATACAGATTTTCAAGTTAACATCTAGAATTTAGGGCCAAACAAACACAAGTTAAATGGAATATCATAAAACAGCAAACAATATAATAGTTATACTTGCTAAATTATTTATAGCTGTTACAAGTACAGAGGTTACACGTTGTAACCTGTTGCATTTAAATGTGTAACATGTTCCAAGAAATGTTACACTACAATAGTTCAAATGGGAAATCAAGCAACTTTCTAAAAGGAAGGAGTGATCCTGTAATGGAACCATCAGATTTCTACATATAATATTTAAAAAGAAGCTAAAGGAAGGACATTTGTATCCAACCAAGATTAACCTCCTCTAGCAGAAAGTCTCCTTCCCCACTACTCATTATAACAAAGGAATGCAGGAGCAAAGGGACAAGATAGAGGAGACAGTAATGAAAAGAAGTTTGAGGGAGGTTGTATTTCCCCCCCCAGAAATACATAAATCCACTCAAGATTAAATTGATGTCTTTCTTAAGAAATGGCACTTTCTTCAAGAAATGCATAAGGATAGAAGTAAACTGAATGCTGTCATATGGTAGAATAGGCTCAGGTTTTTGTTTTTGTTTTTTGCACCACTGGAAATTTTCCAGGATGAAAAGCCCAGCTCTAAATGAACTAACTTTGGAATTACACCTTCCATAACGCTATAGCAATTGCACCATTTTACCTCTTCATCTGATGTAAAGAGACATTTGTAAATATTTATAAACATATCTTGCTAACTCTTTCTGGGTTATAATGTGAAATTTTAAACAAGATTTCAAGATGATATTATGTTTATTATATCTATCTATCTAGGACCTGATTAGGCAGAATTAATGAAGGACAGAGAACTAACAAAAATATTGAAAGAGTTAGAAATGTTGAAAAGAATATTCACAACCACATTCTCACTCAAATGCATTAAAAAAAAAACTTTTGACAGAGCTAAACAGAGCTTTCTAACAGAAGGTTTCTAGTCAGTGGCCTAGTTTAGTCACTAGACTCTAGTGAACAACAATCCAACTTGAACTTGTTAAGTGCTGCCTGAAAAGCAGGTGATATATGGGGAACTGGAGGAGAGTCAGAATGCTCCTGTGAAAACAAAGAGCATCTTCTTACTGCTGCGCTCAGGTCCACATCTCTCACCAGTCTGGCTCCTCGATGATTTTGCTGGCTCCTACGTTCTAAATGAGACCTGGCAGCCTTGTTTACCCTGATGGTCTGCTGAGTTTTCTTTTCTTCACTAAAATTGTTGGGCCCATTAAGGATGTAATATAAATTTGACCATGTGTCAAATTAGAAAATCATTAAGAAAAATATACAAATTACAGCAGTTCAAATGACAAAGTCTCATGGAAAAAAGAGGAATGGCTAATTTGTTTGGGACTTAATGGAAATCTTGAATAAACTATTTCCTGGCACCAATCTAACAGCCTCTTATCAATGAAACATACAGAATTATGATCACTTGATTTCTAAGTGGTATAGTTACAAATGGTTCAGAAAATACAATAAATCCAAGTTATTTCTAAATCACCATGTTTTTCTTTTCAAACATGGCCAGTCCTTGTACCTGATACATTGCTAAATAAAATGGGGGAAATTGTTGCCAGCTTTCTGTGCAAAAGGCAAGAGTCACAAATCAGGTTAGAATGTTGCAAAAAAAGAAATGCATGAGGAAGAGGAAACATTCCAAAGGATATTACTGTATCCATGTACTTGCAAAATATAGATTGGTTAAAGGGCAGGGGAATATGCAAACATATTAGCTTCATCTGAAAAGCAGGATTTGCAAGCCACACTGGAATATTGCCAGGGGAAACTCCCATTTGAAAGAATCTCAAAGATATACCTGTCTGATGCTGCTATGACTGATTTTTATAGCATGATTTTCTTTCATATACAGATTAGGGGCATATGCAACACTATAAATACCCAAACTGCCATTGTACATTTTTACCTGCAAAGTAACTTGACAAAAATATCTGACCTTTGTTCTGCTTGTTTTTGTCTGTTACATTTTTAAAACACTTGAAAAATATTATGATGAAAGCCATTTTTAAATCTTTGTACTTGGTAGGTATTTGATATCCTCATTTTTTTTTAAAAAAGAAGACAAACTAAGAATGGAGATACAGGTTCATTGAGGCTGATAAACTTTAGATTTGGTAACAATACCTGTGTACTAACGTGTATCAGTCTAACTGCTGATATGACACTGAAAATCTTAAGAACTAAGATGCATATAACTGAACATCTCAGCTAAAGGGAGGCTGAACTTCTTCTATTCAGTTAACTGCAACTAGAAAGTTAATAGCTTGGAACTAATTGAACATTTTATCTTCATCTCCTCAGCAGGTATATAAATGCTGATATGTAAATTAGTACTTGAGAGTAATATCTGATCTGGCAGAGAGGAAAAACTATTTAAATATTCAGTGATCCAGAATTTCAAACAATACTGGGAAAAGCTTCATAAGAGTTATGGCTTTAGCTGGATAAATATTACTTTAAAAGTTAAGGTAGCAGATACTTACGAGTAGTAGGCAATTTTTAAAACACAGATGAGATTGTGTGTTCATATACACTTTCCATAATGTAGCAATAAAATTATGCAAAGTAAAAAGATAGTTCCTAAAAAAATAAGCAATTTTGTATAATTTATACACGTATCAAATGCCACTTCTGTCAGTGCTGATTTTAATTAGGGTATCTACACCACCCTCCATAAAATTGTCAGTCTGAGGACAAAAGCATATTTACTACACCTAATAAGTTGATTTGTAATACTTTGGACATACCATGAAATGATGCGACTCATTTGAAAAAAACGAGAATGCTCAGTAAAGTAAAGGCAATAGGAAAAGAGGAAGTCCCCATTCATTACAGATGGGCTGACTCAATAAAGTAAGCCACAGTTGCCCTGAGCTTGCGAGAACTTAGCTGGGCTATAAATGATTGGGGCTTCTGGATGTCTCTCACTCACCATAAGTCAAAGCCAACTTCATGGTAAATAATAGCAGCAAGGACATTAACTGGTGGAATAGTGTAACATAAGACATATTACCACTACTGACTTGCTTTTCCAACCTTCTTCTTGAAATCTCCCTGATCCCTTCTCCATCAACAAGCTTCTTGAGTATGAGCTTCTTCCGCTAACAACTTCCTACATAAAACAACCGTTGTCAGTTGGTGGCTGCCAGCTAGCCATGAAGTCTATCCTTGTTAGGAAAAACTTCATTCATTTGCTAAAACAAGACAAGTCCATGCTGCAGGGAGTGAGGGAAAGGCCATCTCTTCCTCTTGTGAGCTTTCTAAAGCAAGGTACTAAGGGCATTCAAAGTCTGTGCAGCTGAGTCCTGCCTGAATAATTTTCTAGCATCAGGTTTAAAGGAGACAGGGACTGAGAGAAATTCACACAGAAAGACTTAATTAAGAATGGACCCTCCATGTTCCAAAACATTCTCCTCAGATGCAAATCCTCAGCTGCTTAGAAATAGCAGCACATGTAAATTTTTGCAGTAAAAAACCAGGAATCTGTATCAGCTGTACTGACTACATGTTAGAAACTGCATTATAATCTGTGGCACATTCCTACCAAAGCCTACTTCTAGACTCTACAAAACTCATCAGTATGACCAATAATAGCTGAAGAGCAGCAATAAGACAAAAGAGAATACAGATGTCAAATGGTACTGCAGAATGTATTCTATTCCATAAAGGCAGCAGAAATTCAAAATTAATTTGTTTAGACTTAATTGTTACCTTCTCAGCAAAGTTCAGATCAGATTACAAGTAAGGTTTTCCCCCCCTAATGTTAGTCTTAATAGCATAGCAGGTTAATTCAGTCATGACTAATTTAACTCCTATTTGATTTGAACAAGTCTGTTCTAAGTATGACTAAGTCTATAACCAACCCACTGCACTGAAATATTCCTGCACAGTGTAAGTGTGAAAGGGAGAGGTTAAGCTTCCCATCTGTGGTTTACAGCCATATGATTTTTTAATATATCAAAAATACGGCTTGAGAATTTTGCTAACTATAATTGTTCCATGAGATCACTACCTTTCATGGAAATAGAATCTGCATGCTTCATATTTTTCATCATTTGAGAGGTAACATTTAAGTGAGGCAAAACAGCCTTTCTTGTTAAAAACAAATTAAATTGAAAACAACAAATACACCTGGCATGTTACCCCTCAGTTGTAGCTCTGGCATGTTATTTAGGCAAGGTAAACAAGCCTGAGGCAGGGGGGCAGTGAGAGGATAAAAAATAAGGCCAGTAACATAAAAAATGAAGTGATTGTACATTGCTGTAGCTCTTTTTAGTGAGTTACCCAGTATGGCACTCCTATATCAAAGGTATCATGAGTTTCGAAGACATTCATGAAGTCTTTTGTCCCACATCCATTACTGGACAAAACTAGAATCAAGAAGGAAAACTTAGTGGTTGAGCCCAAAGGCATACTGGAAATTAGATCTCCCACATTCCATTTTCAGTTGTGTGAGTGATTCTCATTATCACTGCATACAGCTTGCAAACCCGGAAGTGCTTGGATTTATTTTAAGGGCAATCATGATTCAATTTCTTGCACTGGAAATGTTTGTCTCAGAAACACTATATGCTTTACACTTTTAGGTAACTGTTATATATTTACATTTCATTCTATCACCAACTTGCAAATGTATTCAATCAGAAAAACGAGACACTGATAAGATTTGTACGTGCTGCTGGAAATATCACCTTTCATTATTATCCAAATGATATTAACCAAGCTGCAATATTTACTTATATGATCAAACCAAAATAAATAAATAATCAATCCTGACATATTTATGTGGAAGGGTAACTGCCTGCAAAGGTTTCTTCATCTCTCTGCCTCAAGAAGGACCTCAATTCTAACTTGCTAAACAAGACCTTCAGAGAAGAGATAAAGGAAGAGCAAGAAATGACATAAACCATGATCTTCAAAAGCACGTTCCACCAGGAATGCTCCTACTTAACAAGCTAAGGAGGAAAAAAAATAGCTCAAAAACACACAAACACATTAAGAGCTTCCTTTTTTCCATACTGACCAGGTATGCCTCTCTTCTGTAAAATACATTTCTTCTTCAAATCATTTTAGTCTATTCAAGACTGTTATATTTCAGACTGTTTAGACTGTGCTTCAGCCTACAATACAACAGAAGCTGCTGTATACTTGAATATTGAGAACATTTAAGTTTTCCATTTTAAATTATTGTACATAGTTTAGGTTACAGGTAGACGATCTCTGGAAGTCTCTTTTTTACCAATTTTCTCATTCCAAAATAACCAGAAATGAGTCACATTATCCAGAGTAACTGCTAGCTCTGACCACTGTGGTTTACCTTAATAGAAACTTTATCTTAAAACGGAGAGAGAGAGACAGAGAGACAGAATGAACATTTAGTCCTGGCTTGGCAGAGTCCAAACATTTTTCAAGTGGCAGCACCTAGACACCAACATAAAGTATGTAAACACTTATTAAGTGTATTTCTAACAGAGTCTTCAAACATACCGCTATTGGTGGACTTTTTGCACCATTAAAGCAGTCAGAGTACAAAACAGGCAACAAGTCATGCACTCATGAGATCCAGAGACAGGCCACTTGCCTTGGAAATTAGTTCATCATGATTGGCTAGATGGGCTCTGCAGTGGATGCAGCTGTATGTTCGGTGGCAATTTGGCAAATAAGCCTGGAACGTTTTGGATTTTGTCATCTTTACCATCTCTGTTGCTGGTTCCTCAATCTGATCAGGGCTGGCACTTGAAGAATTGCAACTTTGCTGAACTTGCTGGCAAAAGAAACACTGGAAAATGCAAGCAAAAGCCGTTGTTGTTCTGGAGTGTGTGTGGCACTTTCCACACAAACGCCACAGAAGAAAGAATTAAAACCTGAAACAAAAGGGAGAAAAAACATATCAGGTTTTCCAAGTCTTCTTACAGTACACATTTCCAAACATACACTTACTTGTGCATCTCACCATTAAAAGAAGATTACAACAATGTACCATTTCCTTACCATGGGTAAATGTCCTCCTACTCTATCAGAGTCAGTATAAAACTAACACTGAAGTATTCCTGCCACACAGACAACTTGCTATCACCTCTGATTCTGTTTCCAGGTTCCCAGGAATTCATAATTTAAATTAACACCAATTCAAGGCATGAAAGGCATTGGGGAAGCTTCTGAGCTTTATACCACTGATTGTAGAGACAACAGCTGCTGATAACTTCTTCATTCCTCAGTGGCTTGGAAGCAGCCCCGCTTTCCCTTCACATGCCTATGAGATTGCTTTTCTAGATCAAATCTATTTGATCGCCACAGACAACATACCTAGTTGTGGGCAGCCCTCCACATCATTCATTCAAACCGTCCTGTTACAATTAGCTACATGTGTAGAAGCCAATTATGTCCACAATTTCCTGATTTGTTACTGTTGGCACCTGGTTTCTATATGCCATTCTTTGCATCACATGCTTTCCCCTCCATGTACAAAACAGCAATCCATAAATCATTTCCCACACAAATAATGCCATGCATGAGATACCATCTAACCACCTATAAGGCTGGAGAAAATAGAAGCAGCAGGAAGACATCACAATAAATTACAGTTTATTGCAACAGTGGACAAAGTACAGCGTCCAGATATTGATAGATTACATCTCCTATCAGCTCTACATCTCCTATCAGCTCTAACCAGCATAGTCAGTGATGAGGAATCATGGGAAGAATGGGTTTCTTATCTGGAACCACGGTTCTTCAAGTGGCCATCTGTGAACTCACACACAAATGGGTTTACTACACCTGTACAGTGCATGATTCAGAACCTTCTAGAACTGCTATGCAAGCATTTTGGCAGTAGCCCCACCTCCTCTGGTCCATGTGGGCAGCCTGATTTCCACTCAGACCTTCAGTTCTCTGGACACAGAAGCAGCAGCCAAAGATCTAAAGAGAAGGAGCACAACACACCAAGGGCAGGATGGGGCAGGTGTTGTACACAAGTTCACAGATTACCACTCAAAGAACCATGGTTACAGGCAAACAACCCATTCTCCTTCTTCATGGTCTCTCTGAGTCACAGAAATGGGAGACTAGCAAGCTAATCACCATATGAGGTGGGAGTGTAATGCAGCACAAAGGAATAGTACATCTCTCCTAAAGGCAGAGCCAGCCTTAGACCTGGCATCCATCCTATAATGAGTAATAAAGGTCAGGAGCTGAGACCAAGTAGCTGCCCTGCAAATGTCCTCCAGAGACCAGTCTTTACTATGGATTGTTACAACAAACCAGCATCATAACCCATAGTTTGAAATTACCTTCCTTCAAATAAACTATAGCTCAATTAACCATAGTGATGCCTCAGATGCAATGACAAGCTGCAGTTAATCAAAAACATAAGTAAAAACTTTCAAACTCCTGCTGGAGCTGCACTAAAGGACTCATGAGAGGGAGTGTGCAAACTCAAGGCATGCTTGTTTTCATTCCGGCAAATTTTATTATGCTGTCCAAACACAGTGGAAGTTTAAACCAATGCAAGCATATGTAAAATAAACTATAAACTGTATAGCATGGGCTCTTCTGACAATTTTCCCTACCACGCCATACCACTCAAGCGGAATCTTTGGAAGATAATATGAATGATGGACACTTGTGATAGCCTGCTTCTGGGACAGTGATTACCAATGAGCTGAGGGAAGGGTACACTTCCCACAGTGAATGTACCAGATGCCGTGTGAGACACCGACAGCTACTAAGAACATATAAATGGCCCCAAAATACCTGCTTCCACTCCAGTATCCTAGGCAAGCCCACTGGAGCTGAACTGACATGGGACTGGACTGTAAAAGGAGTTTTAAACATTTAACCTATTTCTCTCTCACTTTTGGAAAGCAAGTTCAGAGACCAGCCTCCTATCACCAGCAAAATTCAGATCCCTAGGAGGAGGGCAGTGATGTTGCAAGACCACTGCAGAAGCAGACTTCACTTGCAGCTTCAGTTCTTGCTGAGAAAGTTGACTGTTTTTTGAGGATTCATCTGGTTTCTGGGGGGGGACAGGCCATGCTGTATCCTACTAGCTGCCAAAGCTAATCTAACTGTGGTAAAATTACTACAGCTATAACATTTTATATACTGCAAGCACAACAAAGTCATTAGCTAATTTATTATCGCAATGCTACTATCAACTAGGCGGCTGCCCAACAGTGTGCAAACCACACTAGTTAATAGAGGTATTTTCTTTAAAATCTGAAAGTATGAAAATATGAAGTTTCTTTTCCTAGTTTGTTTCTCCTTCTCACACAGGGGGAAACCTTTGATACATAAACTGAGGAAACACAGAGTTACAGCAGTTTGCAGCTCTCTTAACATAGAACATAATCTGTTTATACAAAATTAAAGTTTGTATAATCCTTAAATTTAATTAATATGCCAAATACTACAATTTCATATGCTAAGTTGTTATGAATAAATCATGTTATGTTGCTAAGCAGTAGGGTAAGTTTAGGTTGGATATGGAAATAAGTATTGCTTATGCTTCAATTCCTTGTTGTTGTTTTTTGTTTTGTTTTTTCCTGAAAAAGGGGGAAAATATCTTTCCATGGCTTAAAAATCCACAGAAATTTTACATCTCAAGGGGGGGGGGATTTCTATACATGATTTTTTGTAATAAATAAAATATAGTGTGTTATTTGGAGACAAACAGTTTGATGCAATTACAATTTGAAGGACTAAACTAGCATCATATTTGGATACAAGGTTTAGATCAACACTGAAAATACTGAGATCTTCAACAGGATATTATCAGAACAGCAACAAAGGCCAAACTGTAAATGACTCATGAGAGTGGCAATACCCGTCTTCACCTTGGATCTGAGCATTGCTTGTGTCTATACTGTATCATTCAATAATTCTGTAGACTTGCCTTACATACAGATCTCCATACTAGAGTTTCAAGCATTCTGAGTGAGTAAAACCTTGTCTTGCAAACTTTTTTATGCCTTCTTTAGTGGGCAGAGGACCCAAAGTTTCCAATTTTTCTTATGAAAGAAGTGAAATCTGTTGTGGGGAGGATCATCAATAGGCTACATCAAAAATATTTTTATTACTTATTATCACACCAATTTTACTGGTTCTTTTGCCTACACATAGTTCAACATACAATTAACATGTACACTCTTCTACCCTGACGATTTAATTTTGAACAGGGTGCTTTATCATTTCAATCTTGCACTGTGAGAACTGTCAGATTTTAATGATGTAAGTACACACTGGAAGTCTTTCCAGATGATGTAAACTATTAAGTTGCATTTCTTGGAAGTTTTTGTCTACACTAAAATAAGCTGCTAGCTAAGACAGTCCTTTCCTCCTCCTTCCACAGCCCAGCTCATGATGCTCTGTTTTATACTTTACAGAAAAATACACAAAATTCCCTGCCTTTATCCATAGGGAATTCAACACTACTTCCAGTCTGATTATTTTGAAAACGGGGCAGTTTAGAAAAGAGAAATCATACGCTTTCAGAAAAGTACTGCTGTTGTTATTGTTAATAGCAACTTACATCCCACCTTTTCCCAAAGACTGGGAGTCAAAGTATCTTACAAATTAAAATGATTACAATTTAATCAAAGCATACAAAAAGTCAGCTTTGTCTCACTGCATATGGAATAGTAAACACACTAGGAAAACAACAAAACAGCTTGGAAAGTTATGTGCAATAGCTGTTCCTGACAGATTAACTGGCACAGGGAAGGGCAAACAAGATTATTGGAGGATAACTCCTTAAGTTTTAGGTGGAAGAGGAACAAAGAATCAAAGCTGGTATATTTACTATGTTGCAAAGTAACTCAGAGTACCCAGTAAAGGGAATCTAAAGCTACTTCCTGCCTGGTTACTCAAAGATACCTGAAAACTCACAACAGGCACAGGATACCTTGGCTGCCATGGGTTTTTCTGGTCACAAATCTAGAAAAGGGCAATAATCCTGGATATCTAGATAACATGGAATAAAAAATTGCCTAGAAGTAGCCAAAAGACTTCTACACCCAGCAGCAGCTGTACTCTTGAGCCAAAAATGATCATGTGGAGACCCTGAAGCTAAGCTCAAAATAACTGAACAAAACATCCTTTGGGATACAGGACTCTGGAGCCAGATTTCTCCTTGAACCTCAACCAATTTGAGAAAAAAACAAACACAAAAAGGAGGAACACTGCGCTTGGTTCAAGACACATAAGGACCTCAGCACAATCTCCTAGGCTCAATGCTTATTCACTGAATAAGTCATCCACTGGGTTTGCAGTCAACAACTTGTAAGCAGTGACATCTCATTGCTACAGTACCCTAAGATCCCAAGAGGCCAGGAAGAAGTCAATGGCCCCATGACTGTGGTCACGTACCAACAACAAGAGGCCCACTGGTATAGTAGGCAACAAAATCCAAACCACCTGAATTCACAATGTGCTTGGGCTGCACCATGAACAGATGTTGGCATTTAAGCCACAACAGATGTTTCAGCAAGAGGTGAAGCATGCATGGCAGGAAGCTTTATACAGATACGCAAAGTAGCTCATCTCACTGGGTATATCACAGAGACGTGTTCAAAAGGACACAAGGGAAAAAAAATATTCCAAGAAACATAAGTAAAACAGCAGAGTAGGAGATGGTTCTTGGAGTTGCTTGACAGAGTATGTCCACACGAAGTCCCACAATGAAGAGTGTTTCAGTGAAGAAGAGTGTTAGGTGCCCAGACTTCCAGGGCAGTTGTAGACTACACACTGAGAGGGCAAAAGAGCAACGACTGAGTGGACTCAGTTTGGTATAGAATGAAAGAATCAATGGCTTGACTTAGGGAAGGAGTGGAAGGAGTTTCCGGGCTACTTGACTGAAAATTAAAGCAACTTGACTAAGCATTACAAAACCCAAGCTAAGGGAAAAGAGTGAAGTAAAGATATATAGAACAAAAAGATCTGATCTGGGCTGCGCACGACTGGACTGGACTTCCTAACAAGGCTACAGAATACACAGTATGGGCTGTCCAACTAGAATGGTAGTGGTTATTTCAATTTATTCAGTATTCCCAATAGTACAGAAGGGCAACTCCTCAAAAACAGGCAGAATAGAGAACCCACAGGTATTTACCCTAACATACTAACAAGAGGATTCTCTCTCTCTCTCTAATTGCCATCAGTCACCTGCCCATCCAGACTTTTCCTAAGTAAGATCAATATTAGACAAGGTGCTGGAATTATGGCAACAAGGTATACAGTATACACGTACAAAAAGCCCATGACTGAGGTCCTCAATAACAACTCTGTGGAAAAAATCAAGTCCATTGTTCCTTTCGACAATAGCATTTACTGTAAATGCTTAAAAAGTCATCAAGATAAGTTTGTTTCCTACAATTCTAAATGTCCTGAATAGCGTGCTGTACAAATCTGATATTCTGTGTCAAACCTGAGTGGCAAAATGTTTCCAAAGTCAGAAGAAACTTTAAAAAAAATGCCCAGTTAAGGCAATTTACTATGTAGGTCTCACTGTAACAACCTTACAATTTTTACTGTCCCTTCTCTCCCCAGGTGAAAAAATAATCAAATAAAAAATAACAGCAGAGGAACAAACACATTATTTTCATATCAACTTATAATTTATACATGGGAAGTATGAAATGTTAGCTCTTCTGCCTACCAGCATGACATCATTTGAATGAAGGCATACTCTTGGTAGTCAAGCAGCAGCCAATCTTAAGCACAGTGGGCTGCCTTCACTCTGCACCCGGATGTATAAACAAATACTTGAGCATGTTAGCTGCAACAGAACAAGAGCTGCATGCCCCAGATCTAGTGAGTGTTAAGCTAGCCAGGGTCAGATGTTGTCTGTCAATAATGCCGGCAACAAGTCCCCAGAACTTAATGCACAGCATTTCCACTGCAATTTCAAACACTACATGCACAGATGCTCCCCTTACTTGCACTATCATTTGTGCTTTCAAACACGACTTATCAGTGTACCATAACATCAGGTAAACAAATACTAAGACAATTAAGACTGCAGTCTTCACGCACCCTTACCTAGGAACAAGTTCAGCTGAACACAACAGAATTTAACTTTCCAGTAACTATGCATAGGACTGGACTGCCTTTGTAAAGATCCCTAAAATTTATTATGGGAGACACACAAAACGTGTCAAGTTAACCGATCACTTATTATGTCCCATGAAAATTCAATATACTTTTAAGGCATAAAGATAGACACGGATTTAGTCTCAATAGCACTAAGCATTTTCTGCATTTAATATATGCATACTCTGGGCTACTAAGGGTTTTCTAATCAGCCCAGTCTAACCTCAGCCAGACCACAAAGCCAAAAAGCAAACTGCCAGTTTTGATTGCTTTTCCCTTCCACCCTTCCTTTGTATCTGCTAGTCTTCTACCCAAGAAGAGAAACAACAGTTGGCAGAAATGTAGCTTTCCCTTAGAAATAAACAGAAAGGAGGTAGGGCATGGCAAGAGACAAGCCTGCTAAAGAGAGACAGGCACCCCCAAAGTGCCTGGGGGAGGGCGGAAGACCAGGAAGAGTCCTAACCAGCCAGTCCAGTCCAGAGCCTCTGCTCCAGCCAGCCTCTACCCGTTGAACCCAAACAAAAGGCCCACGGCGGCTCCCTTTCTGGCACTGCCCAGCAAGGCTGATCTAGCTGGGATCCAGCTGCCCCGGGGCTGGGTAGATGGGGAAGAGACCCGGTTCTGACGGCGGCTGGGAGGACTGGGATGAAACGAAAAGGGGTGCTTTTCCAACTCCTCCTCTTCATCCCTCTCCTGAATCCAGACTGAGGGCCATCCGCTCCAGCCAGAAAACAATGCAAACCACCACCACCACCACCACCCCTCCTTCCGCTGCTCTTTCCAGCTCTGAAGGGAAAGGAAACGCATCGCCAAGAACGTCAGACCTGGGGAAAATCTCTCTCTCTCTCTCTCTCTCTCTCTCCACACACCTCGAAAGCACAGCTAGGAAAAGGAGCAAAACAGCCTGCGAGGGGGGGGGGGATTCGAGCCAACCCTCCCTCCAAGCAGCCTGATTCACTCCTGCGGCTGAAGCCCCCTTACCTCTGGGGCTGCCCGGTCGGAGCCCGGGCGCCAGCTGCACAACAACGGGGCGGCACGCGTGGATGCCCTCCGGGCCGAGCGAAAAGAGCCAAGCGAAGCGGCAAGGCAGTGACTACGCCGCCGTTTTATCCCCCGCTCCAAAACGGCGGAGGCAGGCAGGGGGGGGTTTCCTGTTCCACTGCCCCAGATCTCAGCCTCCAGAACCGGCTGGGCACGATGCCTCAATACACTCGCCCCCGGGGGAGCGCACGGCCTTAAAGGATCGCGGGCGGGGAAGTTATTCTCCCCCTCCCCTCCCCATCAATACACAACACCTCCAGCAGCCCACCTGATGGAGAAAACCGAACCGATCGGGCCAAACTCTCGCTCCCCCCGCCAGCAATATGCAGCTAGTTTCTAAACCTGTTCCCCCTCCGCAACATCCAAAGCCCACCGCCACCTCACTTGAGGGCAGCGAGGATGCCTATGACCTCTTCCCCCGGCAGCTTCTCCTCTCCTTTCCCAGTGGATCGCTGCCATTATTCCAGGGCGAGCCCGGGCGCGACCGAAGCGAGATCGCACCTCTGCCCATGTGCAGAGTGTTCCCCCCGCCCTGGCTTGAGGCAGCTCTCCTCATTACAAACGCAGAGAGGAAACCAGCCCCGGCAACTCTTCCCCGGCCCCACGGAGTAGCCCCCCCATTCTCTCCCTGCAATAAAGGGCCCCTCCGCGTGAGCGAGGGTTTATTTTCTGCCTGAGAGTGGAGGATTTACCCGATCTTGGCAGTTACTTTTTTTTTTTAACCGCGAAGGCTTCTAAGGGACGCGCCGGACCCACAGCTGCTCTCCCCACGAGTTTGATTGCCCGAATGTTATGCCTCGCTTTTTAAAGTTCCTCTTAATCCGAGCCCGGATCGGACCCATTGTTTGGAAACGTCGTCACCTCCATCGGGACGTTCCACGGAAAGGTGAGGCACACGCGGTTAATGACAACAAAGCAGACTAAGAAAATGGGAAAGGCGGGGGAGAATGCCATCAGCTTGCCCTGAGTCTGTAGACTGGGAGCGGGAGGGACTGATCGTAATCGAAGCCTGGAACTCCGCGATGGGGGGACTCGAAGCCCTCCTTCCACCAGACACCGGCGGAGGGAAAAGCCCACAGGCCCGCGCGCCTCTTTCTAAAAAACCCCCCCCGCCGCCAAGAACCAGCTCACGTGCTCCGGCGAGGCGACCAATCACAACTCCCCCCTCCGGCAAAATTCGAACTGGCCCCTCCCTCGACTCCTGAGTCCCCCGGCCCCGCGAGGGGAGCCCGGGCTCCGCTCCCCTCCTCGGCCCTTCAGTTGCCGTGGGGGGCGGGGCCGCCCGCCTTTCCTTCACCGAAGGGGAGAAAGTACGAGTCGGGCTGCGGGCCGGAGCGCCCACTTACCGCCGCCGAGGTCCTGGGTGCGAGGCGGAGCGGAGCGCGCTGTCCTTCCCACACGCAAGCCCCCAAACGCCGGGCGAGCTGAGGCGTCGTCGGCGTCTCTTCTCCACACCAGCGGCCACCCGAGCGGGAGAGAGGGTCATAGAGCCCTCCGGCCGCCGGCGGTCATGCCGTCGCCGCCGCCGCCGCTGCGCGGCTTCTCCTCCCCTCCTCCTCAAGCCCGAGGAGCGCCCAAATCATCCTGGCGCGGTCTTGGCCGAGGCGCCGCAGCCGTTGCTTTTCTACCCCCCGCCTCTTCCCGCCCCCCGCCGAGAGAGACCACCAGCTGCCGCTGTTGCTGTTGCTGCCGCCGCCACTACTGCGCGCGCGCCAGCCCGCCCGCGCGCGCGGCTCGGCCCTCCGCTTTGTTTTGCTTTGGGCTCGCGGCTCCCCGCCCCCTTCCCTCCCCTTCCTTTCCCTCTCCTCCTTTCATCCTTTTTCTCCGCCTCTTTGGGTCGCGCGCCCACCCGAGGAGGAGAGGGGGAATGCGCACGCGCGTTGGGCCCCGGGTTCGGTTACGGACGTTGGCGGGGCCGTAGAACGTTGGCGCCGAGCGAGGCGGCCTTTTTCTTTTTCCAAGTTCGGAGTGGACTACATTTCCCGGCATCCCTCTCGGTCCGTTCTGCTGGCCCGGGTTCGGTTTGGGAAAGGATGGCACAGCAGAGGAGATGCTTTGGACCAAAAGGCTCGCAAGCAGGGGTGGGAGCAAAAGGAGGACGTTCCTACCCCACCCATAAGAATTCTGCCCCTCCGATGCAAGTTTCCCAATTTCTAGCGCTGCATCCCCAAGGCAAATAGCAAAGCAACCAAGATGGTGAAAAATGGAGGTCCTGGTGGGGATCTTCAATGCCCCCCCTCTGCAGGGCTGGAAACTTGGGGGCTGAAGGAAAAAGGCATGAGGGAGGGGGCTGAACTCTTCTTTTGGAGGGGGGTCCGTTCCCTCCTTTCGCCTCCTGCCCTGCAAAGCGCATTGCCCATCCTGGAGGGGGCTGATGGGACTT
The DNA here is from genome assembly GCA_948472985.1 of Iguana delicatissima. Lineage (NCBI taxonomy): Eukaryota > Metazoa > Chordata > Lepidosauria > Squamata > Iguanidae > Iguana > Iguana delicatissima. Next base: position 1,008,446 of record CAOKZL010000719.1, on the reverse strand, counting down.
GCAACACTTTTTCGGAAGGAGAAAGGGGGGCGGAATGATGCACAGATGAACGCTGCAAGGTGACGGATTGACATGACAGTACTCAGCATTGACATTGGCCTCAATGGGATTTTTCTTTTTTTCCTTTTTTTTAATAGCTAAAGTGGAGGTAGTAGGAAAGGAAGAGGATCGAGTCAATAAGGAAGCCTGGGGAGGTGTTTGTTTGCAAGGAGAGACCGGGGATCTCTGAGGTCCCCCTTCCGTAGGATTAAGTAGAAGCCGACTTGACGGCAAATATCAACAACAAAGCTTTGCACAGGGCTGGGCGCTCACGTTCTTATTCCAGGCAGGCTGCGCGCCATCTTGCGGTGGAAGCGTGCAGGGGCGGCGTTCTTTATTAAATTAATGGCCCGCTGCTGCAGCGGGAAAAGGGGCTCCAGTTCCAACAGGACTGGCGGGGGCGGGGAGGAAGGAACTAAATAGCAAGCGATCCAATCAATGCAAAAGGCGACAGCAAAAAAAGAGCATACATAACGTGGAGAGAAAGGGATGTTGGCGCGATTGTAGTCGAGCGAGTGTTTCGACTGTATTTTTATATATAAAACAACACACACGCACCCACCCACCCCCGATTGTGTTGGCATCCTGCAGGGGCCTCCATGCGAACGCCTGGGTTTTCTGTCTTTTTCTATCTGTTCGATGGGGTGCCGGGGACAAGCTGCGGGCCCTTCTGGCCCTCCGCAGTCTGTCGTTCCCGCACCTCGTCTAGACGGAAAAGAAAAGCGGTATCGAACCGCGCGGGGGGAGGGCACTGGAACTGGGGGCGGGCAAAGCACTCGAGCTGGCCAATGGTCGTTCAGCGGAGGCGGGAAGGGCCGGGGCTACCCTTAGGGGCGGGACGAGGCGCAGGGTGGCCGGATCAGCCAATCGGCGCGCGGGCTTGGACATTGTTTCTGATTGCTACTGTGTTTCTATGGCTACACTGTAGCCAATAGGGAAAGCGGTTTCTTTTCCTTTCCCCCTCCGCCTCTTTCTCCCCCTCCTTTTTTTAAACGCCAGGGAGGGAGGGGGAGGGCTCTCATTTGCCTGATTAAAAGTGCCCAGATCTCCGATTCAGGCCTGCTTTTCACCTCTGCTTAAAGTGAGCGCATTTCCGCACTAGGCTGTTATAGCGCTATGATTCCACTTTCAACATCCTATGGAATCCTGGGGCCGGCCCCTCCCGGAACTGCAAACCCCAGGATTCCATAGGATGTTGAAAGTGGAATCATAGCGCTATAACAGCCTAGTGCGGAAATGGCTTGAATTTGGAACACTTCCTTGTTAACCAAAGTTGAAAAGGGGACCTGAGCTGGGGGTCTCTATATGGACATGAAACTATCAATTTATTCAGAGGTTTCCATGCTATCCTAACCCAGACCTTGGCTTCTCCCTCCTGGAACAAGCCAAGATCTGGCAGTCAGCTGTGAACCCTGAATTCAAACTCTCTCTTGTTGATAGCCAAGCCAGAGGTCCAAGCACGGATAAAACACTAAACTTATTTTTTTTTTATGACTGATAAGATCCTGGCTACTGGGGGGAGGAGGGAGCATGGGCTAGCATGTTTTTTCACTGATAAGCCAACATTAGTGAAAAATCTAGCTTGCCATTTTGTGAGAATGCAACCCATGTACTAGTTTTGGTTTCCATAATACAATTTCTTTCTCTGTTTTCTGATGTTGTTTAAAACGTTTGGTCCTCTTTCATCCCACCTACAGATTTGAATGAACCTTTTGAACGTGTAAATCAGGATAAAGAGTTTTTAAAAACTAAATGCCACCCAATTGCAGGATCAACAACCCAGCCACAGTGCCAGTTAAGGAACTGCCTATTTGCATTTGTATAAGGCAGGGATGGGGAACCTCTAAAGGAGAGTTTTCCAAACTTTCCACGTTGGTGAAACACTTTTTAGACATGCATCATTTTGCAACACAGTAATTCAGTTTTACTAGCACACCGGAGGTTAAACTAACCACTTATAAGAGATACAGACACGTACATAGATTGTAACAACAAAAGTGTGTAGGGACACAACCTATCTCATGAAAATCTTTCATTTATATTTTTTAAAAATATATGATTTATAACATTTTCAAAGCTCGGGTGGGGGGTCATTCTCAGGCCAGGGAGGCAACACACCTACACACTTCAGGCAACACACTAACAGGTCATGACACACCATTCGGAAAGCCCTGCTCTAGACCTTTGTATGCTATTGAACTACACTCCTTGCAATCTACCATGGAGCAGGCAGACTTGGGCTCAGAGGAATTTGAACTTCAACATCTAGAAGGTGCTAAAGGTTTCCAATCATAAATAAAAAATTAAATTTCAGTGGGGAGGGTAGAATTCTTCTTTGGGGTGCGATGCCCTCGTATTGCCCTTCCCCTGTATAGCTACAACCCACCCTGAATACCAAGCATCGGTAAGCCTATGTATTATGAGTTTGTGTAGCCTCTTTCCAAGCCATCTCTCTGCAGTGGCCATCCTCACATTTTGTGGAAGCAAAAATTAAGAGCAGAACAAATCCATCCTTGAGACACACTGTATAACGCAACAGATACCTGCCATCCCTGTTTCTGCCTCTTATTTCCCAAGAGAGTTTCCAGACAAGAAACAACTCTAGCCAGCCAACTGGTGCCAATATGGAACTTGGCACATTGAGGGGGAAACTGCTGGTCCCCCACATTAAAACCAAATCAAACCAAAGAACCAACAATGTGATTTCCTTTAATTTGTGGGATTCAAGTAAGCTTATGGCAAGAAGCTGGTGTGCATAGGTGGGGTGTCGCAATAGCTCCATCTGGTGGTAGTGTTTGCTACGGGTTGGTTGTCACTCTGCTTTCAGCTTGGAAACCAGAGGCAACAAGCCATTTTAGTTTGGCTGCATGCTGTGGGTTATTTATTTTTCAATAGGTTGCCATTTATCAGAGAAAAGTGGGGCTCACGCGAGCCCTTCATATTAAATCCACTCTCTTAATAGGCAGGCAGTATGGTGCAGCGGTTGGAGCCTGACCTACCTCGTGGGCTTATTAGAGGATAAAACTGTGGGAGCAGGAGAGCCACGTAAACCTCCTTGTGCTCCTTAATCTGGGGGGGGAGGATTCAAGACAAGAAAAATTAAAATTTTAAAAAGGCTGTTTTCCCACATGTTAAATGAACCAGATTGTTTTCAGCCTATGCGCAGCATATCAATAACAGCTAATGGGATATTCACATAAGAACATAATTGCTTATTTATTGTAAATATTCATGTCCTGTCTTACGAGATGAGCTCAAGGTGGCTAACAACAGCAACAGCTTCATATATTAGATACAAACATTTACAGTATTGCATTTTCCATTCTTGCTATGAGCTAGCATAAAGCCACAATACTGACATGAAACAGCAACCAAAACTAGGGGAAGGAGTCAAAATAAGTAAATCTTTTGAAGATGTATGAACACTTCATGCTTCTAAGCTTCTTTCCCTCATGGTTCTGAAGCCAAACCTCATCTCTTCAACAAAATCTTGGGAAGTGCAGCAGGCTGAATCAGCCTTCCCCATTGCTAGTGGCGCAGCTTTAGCACCCTGGACATCTCGGCATTTTCCCCCTGCAGCTGCTCTCAGATTGTTCCATGTTCCCTATTGCTTACTTCCTGCTATTATAAAAACTCATTCATCCATCCTTGCAAAAAAGGTAACAGAAGGACATGAAGTGCACATTGCCCAGGTGTGTTCAGCTGATGGTTCACGGCACACCCCTGAGGTAATGACAACTTGCGGCAGTTGAAACAGGCAATTCAAAACAACAGGCACCTCTGTAACATTACTTACTTATCTTCAACCTTTTCCGCCAGCGCAGAGCATGCTGGTTAATCTAATTATATGCTGAGATTATAGCCCTGCATGTATTGAAGGAGGCTTTAGCACAACTGGAACCCACTTCTGAAAGTACAGGAGAAAAACACAGTGTCCTTATTCAGCTCTGACGGCTTTACCCCTCCCTCCAGCTGTCTCACCGAACTGGAGCCTTTCCCTTATGGGGAAGGGGACCAACAAGTTAAGAGTAGAGGGGCAGGATCCTGTCATATATGTGAGCATCAATATGTCATTGTGTAGATGCATTAGATTCAATAGGACAGGGTCTGCTAAATGCGAATACTTATTAATTTCTAATTGCTATTTGCAATGATGGATCTGGTTGTAACATTTAAAGTATCACTAGACTCCAAATGGGCAATTGTTGTGTGTTCAGTGTCGCCTTGTGGTGGGCATAAGAGGATCAGGGTGGGGGGACAGAATAATAAGAAGGTGTTATGAGAATTCATAGATAAGACGGAACCTCATTCTGCCTCCCATGATGAAAGGTACATAAATAATTGTGAACCAGTGAAAGTGTTTAGCTGCTTTGATATGCTTGCCCAAATTCGTATGGAAAAGTATAAAACTTGTAACCAGCTCTAATATTGCTGTCTTGCTTGCTTTTCTGAAATAAACGTTTCTGTTTGAAACTCTGAGCAAAGTTTTTGAAAGCAAGTTAGCCTAGACGTGAAACACTCTTTTTAAAGACTATTTTCTAATGGAGGAATGGGCAAAGTGCAGCCTTCAGACAGTCCCCAGTACCTTCATGCTTTCATACCCCAATATATCTCTGACAACTTTGCCACATTTACACCAGGCATGACATGTTTCGGGCCAGAGGGCTTTTGTCAAAATGGCGAGTGACTCAGAGAAAAAAGGTTCCTGCAAGACTAAAATACATCAAGGGGGTGCAAAAGGGGGCAAAATCGCTTCCCTGTACCTGCAAGAGGATGTGACCAGAGGTGTAGTTACAAGGGTGAATTGGGACCTAGCCCCTCCAGATAAGAATTCTGCCCCCGCATGAATTTTTCCTTCAGTCTCCAAAGTTCCGGCATTGCAGAGAGGGAGGTACTGAGAATTGTTCTCACTACTAACTTATCCATTGGCTATGTTGGCATTCCTTTGGTCACTTTGCCTGCTGCTTTTCTTTGGATGCCTAAACAATAATTCTAAACACTCAACGGAAGTCTGAAGTTACTGAAAATTAATATGGGGGAGGGGCAGAATTCTTATTTGGAAGGGACAGGGTCCTCATGCCCTCTCGAGCTATACCTCTGTGAAGGCCTTTTTTGTTGGGGGGGGGAGACCTTTAAGGCTGGATCCAGACTGGATTTTTTCTCCACATCAAAGACATCAGGCTCTAATCAACACCTTCATACATAGCTCACTCAGATCCAGCCTAAGGTTGGAAGCAGGGAAGAGACTAGACCAATTCCCCGCCCCCGAAAGCCACATTCAAGCTGTTTGAGAGATATTTGTGACTTTTTCCTTGAACCAGAGGCATCAAATGGGAATCTCCTGTGACCTTACAGAGGTATATTAATATACCTGGCTAGTCAGCTGCTTTAAAAGCCAATTAAGAGGGTGTTAGCAGCACATTTTTCCAAAAGCAAACCGTTACAAAGAATATCCTCTCTTGCAGCTGCAAGTTATTGTAATGCGCAGAATTCGCACACCAGTTGACAGCCAGCTGAATTAGCAATGCAAGTAGCTTAAAAATAGATTGGCACAGTGATTATTACTTTCCTCACTTACTTCATTTCTGCTGGTGCTTCTGGTACGAAAGCAGACTGCTTCCTTTTAATTCCATAGGAGTCAGTCTCCTGAGGAAAGAGAGGCAACCATGGAGAAGCTGATGTCTCTGTCTTGAATAACAATTGGATTTATCTTGAGATACATAATGAGCCTCTCAGCACCATCCTTCTTGGAGGCTCAGAAAGGTTGGGGAATAAACTCTTATATCACTGAGGAATGACCTACACTTATATGGCAATGGCCCTGCTTGAAAGAATAGCTTCACAGGAATAACTTGTCCTCCCACTACTAAGATCAGTTAAAGCGGGCAGATACTAGATGGCCTTCAACATCATGGCCCCTGCCATACAGAACTGAATCTGTTATTGTTTTTAGATGGCTTTAAAAAAACATACTTCTCTACTCTGGCTTTTGACTGAAATGTTGATGCAATTTGCTTCTCTTGGGCATCTTAAAATTGCATTTTAACTGGTTTATTTCGAAGTTGCTGAAATTAAATGAGCTTTATGATTTGGACACTCTGTTTTACTGCTATGTATTATAAAACACCTTGGGAGAACCACAGCCTATACGAAGCAAGTATCTATTTAAGCAAATAAAGCAGACTTACCAGGTAGATCACTTAATTCTTTGTGGATATCTCCATTGAGGTATTTGTCACAGGTGATGAAGTATAATTTTTGCTGGCTACTTGGCAATGAACTTTTTTTTAAAGCTAGATCCATGACAGAACAGATGAGGTAGTTAACCCAGAGTAAGTCATGCTTCTCAAGGATGTTTACACCTGTGAGATCAACGACTTAAATCCTAAAAGCCAGGTTGAGAGCATCTGGGTAAAAAAATCAAGGAAGGAAACAACAGCAATGTCATTGTGGGGGTCTACTACAGACCCCCAAGACAGACTGAGGATTCACAAGCTGGAACAAGTCCAGAGGAGGGCCACAAAATTGGTAAAAGGCCTAGAAACTATGCCTTATGAGAAGTGGTTTAGGGAGCTGGGCATGTTTACCCTGGAGGTTACTTGATAGCTATGTTTAAATATTTGAAGGGATGTTAGATGGAAGATGGAGCAAGCCTGTTTTCTGCTGCTCCCAAGACTAGGATATGGAGCAAACTGCAGGAAGAGACATTAGGAAGAACTTTCTGATGGTAACGGCAGTTCAACATTTGAATGTACTGTCTTGGAGTGCCGTGGTCTCCTTCTTTGGTGGGTTTTAAACAGAGGCTGGATGGCCATCTGTCGGGAATGCTTTGATTATGAATTCCTCCATGGCAGAATGGGGTTGGACTGGATGGCCCTTGGGGTCTCTTCCAAGTTTGATTCTCAGCTGCAGCTATACTTGAAGAAAGCTGCTCTTGGCAGAATTCTCCTTTACTTTACTTTGCCCATACCTGCTGAAAGAAAAGGTTCAGTATTTTACCTGAAGTTCCTATAAGCAGTCTAGTTAGAGCAGGTAAACAAGCAATATGGGGAAGATTCTGGGCGTTTTGCCTTGTTGTGTACCTTCAAGTTATTTCTGACTTATGGCAATCCTAAGGCGAACCTATCATCTTGTCTTCTTGGCAAGATTTGTTTGGGGAGGGACTGCATTTGCCTTTTTCCAAGGCTGAGAGAAGGTGAGTTGCCCAAGGTCACCCAATAGGTTTCCATGGCTGAGCAGGGATTCAAACTCTGGCCTCCAGGGTCATAGCCCAGTCTTCAAACCACTACCCTACACATTGGCTCTTGGCCTTTCGCCTACATACCATTATTGCTAAGTAGAAATAAATCCTTAACTTTTTTTTTTTATTATGGAAGAACCTTGACTCTGTCAGCCTTAAACTCTCACCTGCAGTACCAGGCCTAAATCAAATTGTTAATCTCACTTAAGGTCAATTCACTGAATCAATGAGAATCTGGTAAATCACTGATGTAAAGTTATGTTGTTCCAATCGATCTACTCTAACCAGCCTAGCAATTAAACTTAAGCCCAGATACACTGTCATACCTTACAAGGAGACTAGAATAATTACCAATACGGTATGTGTAAAAGATTAACTGTTCATTCTGGTTGTGTAGTCTTCTAATGTGTAAATTTATAATTTCAGTCTTCCAGATGTAAAAAGGTTTGGTATAAAATAATGCAACTACCTGTAAATGTAAATATGGATTCCTGGAGTCATGATTCAGGTGTTTTTCCTATTGATGTGGTGAAGACAGCGGTTTCATATTGAAATGCTTTCCCATTTTGCAGGATATGCTGCTTAAAAAAAATTTATGCACAAAACCTTGTTACTTTGGTAATCCAGGATCACAATTTAATGATTTCTCCACATTTGTTTTATACAAGAATCAGATGGCATGTACTAACAAGACATTGTTTTTAAAAAATGTACGTTTACATCAACAGAATTAGGACGAAATATAAATCTTTTCTACTTACAGTCATTCTATACATATTATAATAACCAAATCACAAATCTGTCACACAATATAAATGTTTAGTTGTCATAATGTAACAATACAGAGAAAAAATCTTTATAAAACTCTGCTTTTGCTTTAGGATTTTATCTTACCATTAACTTAAATCAGCTGTGCAGGATGTTTAGGGTACATGACTAAGGCACCAACAGTACAAAGCAAATACAAAAGCAAAAAAGTATTTTCTCAGGAGTGCTCTACACTGAAACACCACAAGAAAGGCAGCAATAGTAAGTAAGCCTTCTGCTGTCTTACACAGTTGGTTTTGGGATCACAAGGTTAAGTTCTATGGTTGCATTTCTTTCCATGCGCCATTTCAGTTCTGATCATATCAGATGCTGTAACCCTGATTGCACAGATGGACATTACTAAGGTGCACCTGTCACTACTTTAGTGCAGAGCCAGTAACTTCAAGGGGTGTCAGACTTCAACTCCCATCATCCCCAGCCAGCATGGCCTTTAGTGTTCTGTACTTCAGTTAAAGCATAAATATACTTCAAACTTGTGTTAAAAGGATTTTCCTGGACTTAGAACTGCAAACAGTTACAAAAATACATTCCCTTAAACTTGGGATTGCTTCAAAACATTGCCTTATAAATATAGAAATACTATGCAAGGGGCTTAAACTGTGTGTATGTATGCCACATTTTAAAACTGTGTGTATGTATGCCACATCTTGTTTAAAAAAATTATTTATTAATCACTGGAATCATTATTTAAATGCACACGAACCAGTTTGTTTTTAAGAATTTGAAATCCTCGTTGCAACTGTTTGGCTGCTACATGATAAATATACCACAGTATAGCAGATGGCAGGGGGTGTGTGTGTGTTACGTCCTACCTGTACAGCATAAGGTCTGATGCTGAAAGGGTCATAGGTTTGAAGCTGCCATCTCCAATTTAAAAGGATCTCGAGCAGTAGGGCTAAGAAAGACTCCCTGACAAAGATGTTGGAGAATCACTGCCACTTGGGTCTGACTGCACTGCGGCAGATAAACCAAAGATTTCATTCTCCATAAAGCTGCTTCATATTTAAATATTTTACAGTGGAATCCAACAGGATGTCTTCAATTACCAAAATCTTCTTTTAGCTCTCTCAAATCTAGCCTGGGTATTAAATGTAATTATCTCCTGAAAGCATGCATTGCAAGGCTTCCCACATATGGCACACATGTATGGCTTGAGGGAGAGAAAACAGGCCTCAAAAACAAAGCTCAGTCAGTCACAATGAGGAAACAAAATTTCATTGCACTATATCACCATAAATTGCGGGGTCTTCTTGGTTTGAGACCAGAATGTTTGTCAGCTTATGGGAATTCAATGGAGGATGTGCACTGATTTGACAGAGTGAAGAACGAATCTCATATATTGCCTGAGTGATATGCATAGTCTCAAAAGCTGAATATGAAGTCATCCAAAGAACAGTGACCAGTGACTGTGCACATGCTCCATTCAACTCACACCAGTCCCGACATGTGAGACTTCTGCATATCAAAGATCTCTAATTAAGAGCTAATGTAATTACCCGCCATATTGGTGACAATGATAGCAGTTTCTTCATGATTTTTTGTAGGAATTTCTAGAAGAGTTACACAAACGTAGACAGTTCAAAAAAGGGGAAACATATGTTAATTACACATTGTATTAAGTGTTCTCTCTTAAATGATATTCTGTTTTGTCAAATGAAAAACCCACTGAAGGTGGAAATTTGAGCTCAATGCTGTTTAGGGATTTCTGTAAGTACGCCATTTGTTTTCACATACACAAAAAAATAATGCCTCAGAGAACTCTCCAGAATATAAAAGCAGAGACTAAATAAAAAAGCAACAAAAACCCTTAACAAAACCTGTTCTCTTATGTCACTGACATTTCGTTAACAGTCAAAATTTACTAAGTTAATTCAGCAATGATCATGTAAAGCTTCGGGCTACTGTTCAATTCAAAAACAAGTAGGCATTTTTGAAAAGATACATTGCGTAGAAAGACCAAAACAATTTTCCACACAAGGACAAACAGTGAAATCACGAATCAGAGTATTTGACCTCTGTCAAGAGCTGCCGGTGTAGTTTTCCCCCAAAAACGTTCCTACCATTTTAACAGAAATAGTACTATGGGCCATACAAGGCCATAGAAAGAAGTCCTATGGAAGCTAACTTGTTCAGTTAAAAGTCATTTTCAGTAGCCTAATTCCTAAATACTTATCAAGGAAAATTTAGAACTTTGTAACCTGTAAGCATCCTTATACTGGAGCCTGCTAAAGTAATTAAACTTACAATTCTGGATGAATTTGCTAGGGATATGTCTCACTGAACTCAATGACACATAGGAATATGCTACTGAATGAGTAACCTGGGATGAGTAACCTGAGGTTGTTTGGGGCCGGGGATCACAATAATCTGGGAATAATCTGATGTCAGGAAACAGGCCTAACAGTAGGCTGCCAGGAGTCTAGGCTAATTACTTTCTAAATTATATTGAAAATAAAATTACTGCTAGCCACCAATAAGCATCCTTTATACTCTAGCAGCTTGAATCCCAACTAGTATTTCAAATAGCAAATAAAATCATTTCAAATGTTACCATAAAGATACATGACTAAAATTTGGATTAATTTGGATTAATTACACATGTTTTTATATTAGGAAGCCATCTTTGTACAATCTATTCTGTGTTGCTGCCAAACTACAACAGAGCAAGAGATAGGAAAAGTGAAAAACAAAAGCTATTTTCCTCAAGTTATTCGTTTGGAGTGAATTTCATGTAACACAATTCAGAGGTAACTTGTTTCAATTGTAGGCATGTGGCACTTAGACAATCATCTTTGCACAGAAAGCTTTTAACAGTCACGCGAGGGCACAGTCATTATCTTGAACAAGGCAAATTTTTCACCACGGAGCAGTGGGGAAAGTAAAGGAGGCACTGCACTGGAACAAAACACCTAGTAAACTCCACTTTATACAGTTTCAGAAACAAATACTTGAAGAGTTAAAAAAAGAAGAAAAGGAATTCTGATGAAGTGTAAGTTAGTAATAGCTTTGTTTGGTAGCCCTCTAGGCGATCCTTATTTGATTTCTCAGATATCTGAACAGCAGTTCAGTGCCACAGATGTAGAATATCTGAAAGCTCATCACCACAGCCAGGGTACAAGAAACCACCCTGAGATGCTGGCATGCTATGGGACTGAATATTAATTCTCATTTTCTCATTTAATGATGCAGTCTTCCTTTGTCAGAGCCCTCTGAATAAAATGCAAAGATTATAAAGATACTACGGGTATTTCACTGATATCCAGTAGATAGACACAGTAGTTTACAACATTCACATGAGTTACTTCTGCTTATGAATGCATTTTTACAAAAGAAAACACTCAAAATTTGAGATTTTGTTCTAAATTACTACGTTGTCGCTTTGCTGAGCTGCTACCTTCTGTTTCCGCAAGATGCAGTCCTAAATAAATCACTAGAAAGTAAGTCCTACTGAATATCGTGGGATTTAGTGCTGGATATATATGCTTAGGACTGCATTCTATATCTTGCCAATATAATGGTAGGAGACTTGGGAGTACCATTAAGATTTAAAATTGCACAAGTACCTCTTAAAAGGGAGAGAAAATGTGTTTTTTAAATGATTTTGTTAAAGAAGCATTTCCAGATGCCCTAATAAATGTTCTCCATTTATTCATATGTATAAAGTAAGTGCATAAACAATGTTTACACTGTCAATCTATCTACCTGCATTGTGTGAGTAAATCACTGCATGCTTCAAGAAGTGCAAAAGAGGGAAGGATGCCACTGACTTAAAGTGCCCTAAACTGTAGCTTTTCCTTTTTTTAACAAAAAATGCGAACAACAAAATCTAGAAAATATATGGTTCATGGTGCAGACATCTTGGCCAGCCACCATCTTGGTTAAAAGCAGAAACAAAATACTACATCTTTCAAATCAGAAAAGGAAGCAGTTCAAACATTGTCAGCAGCAGATGCATATGGAAAGACAGTTCTGCAAAAAGGCTGGTAATGGATATTACACCCAGGAATATCAGATACAATTTCAGGCATAAATAAAGACCAGAAATGACCCTCCTGAATGGCTTGAAGTGGTTAGTGGATAAGCTGAAACAGGCCACCATGTCTGGCTGTAGATAAAGAACCAGGAAAAGGACATTTGTGTGTGGAGTACACCCAGCACTTTACCTCCTTCATCCTAAAAGAGGAAAAGAGAAGAGAAGAGAAGAGAAGAGAAGAGAAGAGAAGAGAAGAGAAGAGAAGAGAAGCTAGTCTTAATGAAAGAACAAGAGCATCCTCAGGTACTATATGGTGATCGTGAAGCATAGTGCAAATGACAGAACAAATTACTGCACTGAAACTAAGAATGGTTGCAATATCAAGTTTTTAGTATAATGAGATGTATTCATTACAATGTTTGCATCCCACTCTACATCAAAAGATCACAGGGGACAGAGAACAGAATCAATTTAAACCATGAAAAAAATCAAAACTTTAAAAAACACGAGAAAATAATTTGAACACTCTAAAAACATGTTAAACATATTACAATTTAAAACAAAACAGATGGTTAAGCCCACATACGTGTACAAACTGCATAAGATTTAACTCCTCCTCTCCTCTGTATATTCTGAAATAACTTCTGTAACATTGGCAAAGGGGGTGGGGCTTAGCATATCCCCTTGCGTGGGCATCAGAAGCTTTATACCATTTGAAAAATGTTTCTTAGCATTCTCTGCAACATTTTAGGAGCAGGTACATTTAGGACTGTGTGCTGAAGCCTACACTTAAAACAGAAAATGGCAACATCATTGGTGCATCTTTCCCTAAGTGGGGCTTCTACACAGTAGAGGATTCAGTGAAGGTCTCTTCAACATTCGTCTTACAATTGATTCTTTTACAGGGGTTCGAATGAAGCCCTTCATCAAAAAAGTATTTATACCACCACCCAACAGGCCAGTCCTCCTCTGACAGCTTTAATCAGCCAGGATGGGCATGGTTGAAATAGAAGAATGGTTGGCCTTACTTCACACTTGATTTCATTAAATATTTGCTTACCTTAAATTATAATAAAGAGCAAAATCTAGTTAATTCAATACTTAACAAATTATTCATTTAAAGAAATGTCAAACACTGCATGTCTGTTATTCTCTTTTTTTCCTGTTCAATACAATACTAAGAATGTACTCACGAGCCATTTAGCATCTGTATCCTGGTTGGAATCTGGCAGTTTCCTCAAAAATAAGTTCTTTAAGTTTTTCCTTCGGCAAGTCATCTAGTTCCATCTCAAATTTGAAAGGTGCTTCCGCTACAGGCTTAAAGGAAAAAAACCAACATGAAATTACTTACTTTCTTAGCAGCCCCCAGCCCTCCTGATTTATACCTACCCACCCTTCCTTATCCTCTTAGTGATATTGCTCATTAAGTGCTAATATGATTTTTCTCATATTAACTAGTAGAATCTTGTAAGTGAATATCAAAAAATATGGATCCGATTTATAATTTACATGCTTCCAGCTTCCAAAACCTTTAAAAGACTCCATTTAAGGAATTTCAGTAATTTCAAACATCCAGAATAAGCCAAAAGGGTCTTCATACCTCATCACTTGGATCATAATACTGCTCTAAATATGGATGGGCCAAAGCTTCTTCCACTTCAATTCTTTTATGAGGATTGAAGGTCAACATTTTATCCAATAAATCAAGAGCTATAGAGAAGATAGTATTAGCATTAGTTAGGCCTGCGCTTTAGCTGTTTTTCTAAAACACTGGTTTTCCCTACAAGTTTCTGAATCAATCTAAGTATCATGTATTTCATATGTCAGAAGTTCAACCAAAACTAGTTGGGAGAGCAGGGCACTACCTATAGTACAAAACAGAGGTGCATGGGAGGACAAACCAGACACTCCAGCTTTCATTACTGATGCATAGGTATCACTGACTGAATGTTTTATGAGACTATAGACTGGGTTTAGCACTGAACTGCCTGCCTGCTCCCCAGAACATCGGCAAACCTCCCCTCTAGATTTTAACTGGCTTTCCTCCTAGTCCAAGAGTAAAAGTCATGTAGCCTTTCAGGTCTTGTGGCTGGTGTTAGCCAGTATAGCTAGTGTTTATGAATACTGGGAACTGCAGTCCAGCACATTGACATATGCACAATTCCCACCACGGTCCAATTCTCAGTTTGTACACAAGTATGTGTACATGCAAGACCTCCCTCCTTCAGCACTGTGCATTACAAACAGGTTGAAAAGAAAAGCTCCTGAAATTTATCTTGTTCTCATGGCAAAACATGTGTGATGCAGATGTGTTTGGATCCTATTTCCACGCTCAAGTAATCTGTAGTTAAAGCAATCTGATCTCTCCTCTTGCATTAAAATATAAACTCCAGCTGGAAAGAGTAAGATCACTGTTTGACAAATGATGCCTAGGATTACCAGCATGGCCTCATCCTTACAGTTCAGGTGCAACAGACTGTTCTTTAGCTATCTATATTTACCATAGTTACCCAAAGCTTAGCTTAAAGTTTTGAAATGGCTCCCCACCCCCTTTTCTGCTAAGTGAGATTAAAGTTTTCAAATATGTTGTGAAACATCCGTTGTTTACATCAGTCACAGGTGAAAGTTAGCATGCTAGTTTTAGCAAGCACAGCCAATAGTCAGGGCTTACGGGGAGCCATTTCAATAACATCCATTGCCTACCATTGACTAGCCTACAATGCACCATTCTGTGATGTGAAGGTTAATGGAGAGACAGCATGCACATCTGCAAGAGTCCAGCCTCTTATAACTTTTTTTCTGATCACTAATGTTATAGCACTATTTTCCTTTACATTTATATCTCATCCCTTTAACTACCTTTGGGGTCAGCATTTGGAAACAGCCTGTTCCACGGCACTTTGTTTTTGTAGGGTAAAGAAAGCAAATAGTTTCTGGCTTTTAAATTGATTATACAGTTCAAGTCTTCTTGAGAAGGAGACCCCAGTATTCCTAGAAAATAAAGAAAATACAGGGAAAAACATTAACATGACAACAAAGTAAGTACATGTATCTGATATAAGGGCAGAAAGAAATTGTTAGACTTGACAGTCTCAATGAAGGTGGCAGTTTGACCCCTCCCCAGCTGTGTTGTAAGAGAACACATTCCCTTCCTAAAGCACTCAGACCTTTGCCAGGCTTACAAGGTAGATTTGAGAAATGAAGTGCGCACAAAACTATGCAAACAGCTAAAATGCACAGAACTGTGAAAAAATATAGGCAGAAATATGTTTTGGCATTGTGAATGGTTAGATAAATTAGGTAAATTGCTGATATAAATGTGCAAATTACAGAAAATGCATAAAAGAAATGGTACAAATTTCAGAGTGAGAAGACAACATGAAGCCTCACAACCTGGTACAAAACAACGATGAGGGGAAAAAATGCAAGTGGAATTTGGAGAAACTCGGTGAAACGGAGATACAAGGCCAGACTCCAGCCATTAAGATTAGAATACAACACAGCACATTTGTCCCAAGATACCAACAAGCACCTCAATGCAATTGTTAACTCCAACTAAAGTAGAACAACTGATTCAATGGAACTCACACAGGTGTCTCCACCAAGTCTCTACTGATTTGAGTTGAAGACTAAATCAGATTTACACCTACATTTTCAGAGTTAGGTTAGCTAGAAATTAAAACAACATGCTGAAGAATTGTTGATGGTAGTGAGAAGGAGATCTGCAAGTTCAAGACTCTCCCAAAAGTGGAGAATTCTTTAAATATTTATCCACTAAAATATAAGATGGCTGTTTTCCATCACATTTTGAAATGAAGAGCACTTCTTAAAGAGCCAAGATTTATGTGCACATAAGTCTTATTTAGGTCCACTTTAATATTACTTTTCAGGTTCCAAATCCCAACACTTTGCATATGTACTTGAGAATATCTTTTAACATTCTAACATATCCATACACATCTGGGTAAACATGCATGTCTGAGTAATCATATATGAAATAAGGATTTGAGGGTGACAGGACAGGGTAATGGTTTTACAGCTGCCATTCCCATGAAGCACCATGGATAGGGTATCTTTTCTGAATACTAGTACGCATTTTACACTTATTTTCAGTCTCTTCTGATTTATATGATGGCAAAATTCTCTCTAGCAGAAATCAATTAAGCGTAAATAACAGCTGTAGCTACTCATTGAAAATAATTTAGGAACCATTACTATTTGACATGCAACTATTTGGTATTTAAATTCTATCAAAAGAGCACAGTTAAATCAAATTATGAAAATGAAGTTGGCTTTTGCTTGTTCCTTGCAATGGAGCCCAAACAGGCGAATGTTCTGATGGACTATTCCCATGAGAACAGAAAGAATGCAACATTGCTTACAAAGCAGGAATGCTGAACAGAATGAATTAAATAAAAATATGAATAGACAGACACAGCTGGTAGCATCGATCAAACCTGTCTACTAAAGAGAAAATCAGGCAAAGGCAGCCTCTGACAATATATTTAATATAAACCTTACCAAGGATATGGTTCAGTTGATCAAGATAGTGCTTTCCTGGAAAGATGGGTCTGTTTGACAGCATCTCCGCCAAAATGCAGCCTACAGACCAAATATCAATAGATTTGGTGTAACCCTACAGGAAGAAAGTGGGAAGGGGAGTCAGTTCGTGATACCATTTACTATATTATTATATACTCTACAGTTTAAGAGTGCTAAGTTATGGTAATTCTGTATTAACAGGACTCCACACACTGCTAACTTTTTAAAAAATTCACAAGCCCCCACAAAACAGTCTGATACGCTAATAGACCATGCATTGGACATGTACCATGAATCTCCACTGGTTTCAAATGACTGTAGAATTAAGCAAACCAGATACAAAAATATAAATCTTCCCACTTGTAAATTAAGGCTAATGACTTATTTTTCATATCATGAAAAGAATGAGTACACTTTGCAAACTGAAATGGGTTACAGAATCAAAAATATGCAACTTATTTCACTTGCAGTGTACTAGAGCTATGACATACCCCAAATATGCATTGCTTTGAGGAAAAAAAACACTCCTAAACAGAGGTACTCTAATTTATTTTAACATCATGTAGTGGTCACCAGAAGGTGACAGGTGTCTTGAAGGTATGTGTGGCAACACACAGAGACACAGAGCTAAGAGTTAAAATGGTATAGCAGTTTGAGTCTTGGGAGTAGGACACTGAGAAAGCAGGGTTCAAATCCCTGCTCAGCCATGGAAACCCACTGGTTGGCCTTAAGAAAGTCCTGCTCTCTCCGAAGAAGGCAACAGCAAACCCACTCTGGACAAATCTTGCCATGGAAGTACGACAGGTTTGCCCTAAGTTGAAAATGCCTCAAAGACACACAACAAGTTGTCGATGGCCTATAGGGCCTCTTCCAACTCTATGATTCTGTGACTAAGCTAATGATTTGAAATATGCTAGCATAAGAAAGAGAAATAGTATAAATATTAAAACATGGGTTACTTTTTGAGGAGTATAGAGGGTGGATTCTACTACTGCTAAGCTTCAAATATTGCTTGTCTGGTTTTCAAACTATGAAACTTCTTGTGCTCATAGTCTGCCCTGCCTTCTATCCAGAAATATGATGTAAACCTACATCCTGCTTTTTATTAAAAATATTTATCACTCCTCAGCCCTTTAACACATGCATTAAAGTGTGCTCTTTTGATCTAGTCAGCACCTTCTTTACTCCCACTACTGATGATTGAATGTAGCAAATACAGGAGGATTAAGATACAAAGATACAAGAGATTAAGATACAAAAAGAATGTAAGACTGCAACATTTTTAAAGAAATTCACACTACAGTATACTCAGTTTTAGTCCTAAATTGTAGTGGCACAAGAGACTACAGACTCCATCTGGTAGTTAAATGGAAAGTCAAATACAGTACAAGCAGTTGTATCCCTAAGACAACCACATTACTTTTAACAACTGTCTCTGTGGTTTTACTAAGCCAACTGAAGCCTTCCAACTGTTTCAACAATCACTGGTCAAAAATCTGTTGAGGCACTAGAAATAGCTGTGCAAAGAGTTGCACTTTCTCTGAGGTTGTGTAAGTGCAACCAATTGTTGCATAAGCACACCCACAGTTCTCTCTCTTTAGATTCAGTGGGTGGAACTTATCAACTAATGTACAATAGGCAAGCTCAAGGAAATGGTGCCTGTTGTACAAGCAACTGTGCAATTGTGGCACCGACTGTAACTATGCTGGTATGTATTGACAATACGTAAGCATGAACAGGATTCTTTGACACCATCAGTGAGTTAAGCTCAAGGACACAGCTGGTATAATATGGAAATTCTAGAATTAAGGATATTTTCTCAGAATCAGTTTGTAGGGAGGAAGAACTGGAAAGCCAAATCTTCCCAACTGTTCAGAACAGTGCTGCATTTGATCAAAACAACATCCTAGTGCAAATAAACAGTACAAATATTTCAGTTCTCGTGTGGAAAACCCTTTTACAGACAATGCTCACCTTTGAATTCAACATGATTTCAGGAGCTCTGTACCAACGTGTGGCTACATACTCAGTTAGGAAGCCAGTGTGGTCATGATCGGGATCTGCGACGCGAGCCAATCCAAAGTCACAGATCTAACATTGAACAAAACAAAAGTGTTATGAAAAGCTGTTGCCCTCCTTCTTTTCAATCACATTATTCGTGCTAATCATGACTGTCACAGATTCATAAGCTGCCATGCACACTGAGTGAATTTGCTCTTTACATTTCAGACTCTGACGATTGGCTGCTCCATGACAACAAGTAGGATCATTTCTAGGTCCCATTTTGAGTACTAAGGAAACAGAGATAACATCCAAACCTACAAAAAAGTGAACAAATCTGAAAATATAAAAAAGTGAGATCTTGAACCTGTGAACAAGGCAAGTTTTGCTCTTGCTCGTAGCCCAAAATGTCAAATGGATCCATAATTATCATTTACCTTTTTTACATTTTGTACTTCCTACTCTTGACTAGAACATAATCTGTTTAAACCTAATATAATTCATTTGGTTCTTTCTTGCCAGAATTATTTATTAATTTTTGGAAGTGTAGAACAAATATTTTTGAAGGAACACAAGCTGTATGTATTCCAGTGGAGTGGGGACTCATGCTCCCATGACTGAGAGACTCTTAACTTGCAGAAAAGGTATTCACGAACCTTGAGATCACAAGTTGTGTTTAGCAGCAAGTTGGAAGGTTTGAGGTCACGATGCAGCACATTGGCTGAATGGATATATTTTAATCCTCTCAGGATCTGATAAAGGAAATAACAGATGTGATCGTTACTAAGGTGTTGAGTCTTCAGCAGCTTGTAAAGGTCTGTCTCCATGAGATCTTGCACAATGTATCTGTGAATCAAATTAAGGCAAACAAATAAACTTTCGACTCCAGACACTGCAACTGTGGAACTTCCAAGTTCTTGAAGAGTTTATTTCTACATTTTACAGAGAAATTAGAAAATATGCAGTACTGCTGAATTGTTAATGGATAAAGAAGCACATAATCCACAGCAAATGTCCTAGGATATTGAAGAGCACACAACTTTATATTGGGTTGGGCAAAATGTGGCCTGGGATTCATGTGCAGTCCCACCGAGACTGTGTTTACTTCCCTTGACCCTCCCAGACTCCCCAGGAGAAGGAATGAATGGCCACTGCTGGAGGTTTCCGGGAATGGCAATTCACTCTTTTCAGTAAGTTGCATGGGTCTCCTCCAGTGCTTAAACATAAAAACATAGTATTTTTTTTCATGACAAGAGGACCTCCAGATACTTCATGGTTTTGTGGCATTTCTGGCAGTCTGTGTAGGCCCCATAGGACCCTGTGACAGAAAACTGGCCCTGTACATGCCCCAGGTATCCATCTCTGTCCTGGACTATTTGAATGAATACTGCTATATTAAATAGATAGTATATACATTTCACAGTACAAAGCCCACTCAGAATCTGAAGATGGCATGATTGCATATTCTACTAAAGTTTGCTAAGCAGCAAGATTCTTGGGAGAGGTCTTCAGGCAACTGAACAATCTATGGAGTTAAAACAATTTAAAATCCATTAAGCAAGTAGAAGCTTTATATCAGTTACAGGACTGACTTGGGTTTTGCCCAGCTGAAAAGTACCAGCAAGCTTCACTGTGTAGTTAGAATAGAAAAGTAAAAATTTTGATTCAAAATGCCAATACAAATTAGTTCAACATAGAAAAAAAAATGAAACAAAGGAAACAGAAGGGCATATCTTTGAAGGATACACATCTTTCATTTGTTCAATGGTTGGAGCTCTGATAATGTCATTGATGCCAATAATATTTTCATGCTTGAAGCGTAAGAGGATTTTTATTTCTCTCAGAGTTCTCTGGCAGTAAGTCTGGTGTTCAAAAGGGCTGATCTTCTTTATAGCCACCCGAACTTTGTTGATATTGTCATAGGCAGAACTGGAAGAGGAATTGTCAATATAAAAACAAAAAAAGTTCATTCTCTACAGAACAAGATCCAGAAGTTTAAAAGGAACTGCCCTTTCACATTCATGAAGATATCATGGCATAATATCTGGATTTGGCCATATGAGAAGATGCTGGTAGAATTTCTCCCTTGTAGGATGTCCCTTGGTACTGAGGCTTACAAGAATAGGCCAAGTATATTGCCAAAGGTAATTCTTTGTTTTCACAAGCTCATTGGATCAGCTTTTTCACTGTATTAGTCAAGTGGGCTCTCATCTACACAAAAGCACATTATAATATATTTGTTAGTCTTTCAGGTGCCAGAAGACCCCGTTCTGCTACAACAGGGGAAATCAGTCACTCTTCTGGATACTCCTGTCACGGAATACTTGTGTCATAATAATAAAGACTGGACAATTCATAAAACCAACAATGCCACACAGGTAAACTGACTTTTTCCTGTAGATTTAGCTATATCGATTTTGCCTCAAAAATGCTTTCACTGTTGTCCAGGTAGCAATTAGTCACTTCCTGCCCCAACTCTTTTCAAATACTTTTTCAGGATGTGAAAAGCTGTATTCTGGAAACTTGCCCAAATATTCACAAGAACAGTTAAAAGTTTTCTTTTGAGTATAAAGCAAGACAACTGATTACTGTCTGGAAGCTGAGCTTCCACATTTTAAAAATAATTTCAGAACATCATTCCACATTTGAAGCCTAATAATTAAACTGCCCATAATGCCTGCTCTAACCAGGAAGTTAGCATACAATCTTTGAGAAAAATACAGATATTTTAACCCGGCAGGAACAAAGCCCACACTGCCTACACTTTCCACGCCAGCATCTCCACTTAAATAGCAGGATGCATGGTGTGACTAAGCAGAAACAAGGTTTTTCAAGAGATAAAGAGTTATCTGACCAAAACAAATCTGAAGATGAAATTAATAAAATGGAATAGACAACTTACATTTTAGAGAATAAAACTTAGTGTGTGTGTGTGTGTGTGTGTGTGTGTGTGTGTGTGTGTGTGTGTATATATATTTAAATATTATCAAGAGGAACAGGAACCTCTATGTGTGGATATCTTAGTCTCTAATACATCCCCTCTCCCGCACATTAAACATATATAGAACTAAAAGTCAGGGACAAATCATTTAAACAACCAAACAAGGGAGCTGAAGAAAGGAAAAAGAAAAATAGTTTTATAACCCAGAGTGTGCCTGATGGAACAGAAAAGATGGCACTCTTCCTTCTCTCCCTTCAAACTGAGCAACAGATCACTGGTCTCCTAGGCTGAACAATATCCAGCCCAGAACTGTATCAGCTTCTAGGTTAAACTCTCAGGGCCAGGCTTCATTAACACTGCCAACATAAACCAAATGGTCATAGGAAATATTTACATAAATAATATATTTAAAAACCCAATATTAATTACTTTTTGGGATGATATCCATTTAGACTAGCGTTTGGAAAAGAAGTGCTACCATTTATAACTACACCACTAAAAAGCTTCAAGTTTTTATGGATTATATGAAAGATGTTGAACCTACAAATGAGAGATGGCAGCTATCCTAGTTTTTGAATTAACACAATACCACTACTAATTAGGTAGAGCTGTGTCATTTTGGAAATCTGGGACATCACAGACAGGGATGAATTCCATCTGCTTATTTTATTTTATTTTAATGGCAATAAATAATAGCCTTGGTGTCCTGGCTACTGGAAATGGGTCCCACATAACCAGTTGGGATTCTAGGATGGTCCCAAGCTCTTGGCAAGTTGAAATGACTGATTTAAATAAGTCCACTCTTGAAACAGAATGGAATAGCATGCAGGAAGCAATACTTTGACTGTCATTGACTATCTAACCAGCCAATAAAATAAATCCATTTAACTGATTGGCTCAGTTCTAACCACACAGGATTTCCCCCCTAAAAAACAGCAGTATTAACAAGGATAATATGTGAGCAATTATTAACTGACAACAAACCACAATTTAAACAATGCTATTTCTGGAGGGAAAACCTGAACAGAACAGAAAGTGATATGGCTTTACTATGGGTTTTAAAACAGAGTAAAGAAAAAGACTCAATGTGGTGTAGTGGTTTGAGCACTGGACTAGGGCAATTTCCGCACTAGCCTATTACAGCGCTACGATTCCACTTTTAACATCCTCTGGAATCCTGGGGTTTGTAGTTTCAGGAGGGGCCAGCCAGCCCCTCCCGAAACTGCAAACGCCAGGTCCAGAGGATGTTGAAAGTGAAAAATGTAGCCCTATAACAGGCTAGTGTGGAAATGGTCTCGGACTCCAGGAGACAAGGATTCAAATCCCACCTTAGCCAGCAGGCAAGTCATACCCTCTCAGCCTCAGAGGAAGACCAAGGCAAACCCTCTCTGAACAAATCTTGCCAAGAAAACCCTGTGATAGATAGGGTCACCATAAATTGGAAATGACTGGAAGGCACACAACAATGAAAAGTAAAGAATTATCTAGTTGTTTTAGATTAAGCATAGGTCCGAATGGATTTAGAATATGTCATCGGGATGGTAGCGCCAAAAAGGAACATGAATTTAAAATAATAGCGATTACCAGTGATGCAGATACGCTGCCCAAGCATGACCACAGTGCTCAAATTGAAGGGATGAGCTGGAAAAGGGGGATTGATAGGAGAACTAAGACCAAAATGAGGACAATGAGGAATTAAAGATGGAAACTAAATAATATGGCTCCAGAGAGACCAACAGTTAGAGTAATACAACTTCTTCCCTACATTAAAGGGTCCAAGCTGTGTAGACAAACAAGGGAATCAGTATTTTCATGAAAATAACAACATCTATAGACTACAGGTCACAGAAACAGTAGCACTGGGAATGACCAGAAATGCCAAAAGGGGTTACAGAAAGATAAATCTTTCTTAAGAGATTATATCAAGACATTGACTATGACAGCGGCTGGAGATGTCAGTTTAGGATTTAGGATTCCTAAAACAGGAATTCTGATTCAGAGTGAGTACACACATGCTTACAGCAATTTAACACCAAATCTTTTGGCATTTTTTGCTTCTTAAAGCTTACATCTAATTGTTTTGCAGTGGTTCACAACCTTGGGTTCTCAAACTGGCCTACTAATTAGGGTTGAAAGTTCCTTTTCTTAGAAAAAAAGACCAAAGTGTCACACCTTGTACAGAAATCTTTCTTACCTCTTCATCTGTATCAACAGCAGGCCCACAGACACGCAGTGACTGAAAATTGTCATAGGACAAGCAAGCAGATATTTGACTGAAGAGAAATGCTAACTCTGAGCTGACTCCTCTGCACAAAAGACCCCAAAACAGATGCATGCAGCCTTGCTCAATACTTCCTGCAAAACAGCAGGAGGTTCATGGAACAGCCCAGTACCCTACTACTAATGTGAACATGGGACCTGGGGCAAGATTTAGCTGGCTACTACCTGGAAAAAGCTGGATGGCAAGGGTGCTTGATCCTAAATGAGTTAGGGAGACATACACTCCAGTTCCAATCAATTGACATGGGTACCAACTTACTACCTTATTCAATGGAAAAGTCAACTAGGTAAGTTGAATTGATGTCTATGGAACTTAGAAACACAACCCCTTCTTTCTATACCTTTGAGATATCATTAGTTATGGGAAGTAATATTGAAACTGGTAAATAAAAACCATAGTGATTAAGCATGCTTAAAATGCCTGGTTTACATGTACAATTTTGTACAAGCAGAATACGGCTATTATCTGCAATTAGTTCCAATTTTTTCTTCCTTCGGTACAGTGAGATCTTGTTGTATGGGGATTACAAGTTCTTATCCTTTCTTATTCTAAACACACTTTAGTTCCTTCCATTACAGCATATAATTTATGCAGATCATATATTCCACTGTTCTGGACAAATTCGCCTAACCCAAGTGTTGGGTATATGTGAGTTACTTCGTACTTTTTCTACAGCACTGGCATTGCAAGACTGCAAAATATCAGTGATGGCGTACAAGTACTAATCAAGCAGTAAAATAGCTCAGAAATCATTATTTTGCACCTTACTGCCATAACTTCTCAGGCCCACATTTCTACAAGTAAATATATAACCCTGTGCCACAGTTTTATCTACTGTGACCCTCATAACACTACACAAATATACATGTAAGATTCTGTGGTATCAGTTTTTTAAATCTGATTTCCCTTTCCATTCATCTAGTATATTGCTCAAGCAAAGAAGTAGTTACTAGTTAGTAACATCAAAACCCAGCTGATGGTCTCCTCTCTCCACTTATTTTAGCAGCATGCCCATGCCATGGGACAAAGCAACATCAGGCAACAGAAAAAGGAAATATTACCTTTTTCTTCTCTTGAGGAACTAACATACAGGGAAACTATCCTATCTCTAGCTCCATGACTTACATCCTTGATCTATTTCTGTAAAGGGAGATTAGATGGTTCTCCACTACACTTCTAGAACCTTGCTTCCACCCTAGAAAACTCCCATCACACATACACACACACACACAAACCAAACAGAACATATTAACTGAAACAGAAGCACACACAATCACTTGGCTCCATGCTCACAACCTGCAGAACAGTTATGCAACTTCTGGAATTGCGTTTGTACTGATTTTGTTACTGTTAAGTTACCTAGCATGCTTTTAACTGAAGATAAGGGAGTCATTAATATTTCTTTAAAAAAATGAGCACACAAGACACAACAAACAAAAAACTCCCTCTCTGCTCAGAAGCACAAAACAGTCCTGTGGTAGAGAGGACACAAATCTTGCCCTCAAGACAGCATCTAACATACTTACCTGGAGGAAGTCTCGCTGAACTCAATGGTGCTTACTTTTGCGTAGACATAGTTATTTAAAACAGGACTGGAATACATGTGATCTTCCTGATCGTGTTGGACTGCAACTCCTATCATCCCTCATCACCAACCACACTGGACTTAAAAGATTTCTACAGTCGCCTTTAAAGGTAAACCATCTCTAGAACTGAACTGATACAGCTCTTTTAATTCGATATAAAAGGGAGCATAATTATGGTACACATTAAGGTTATGCATACTTTGTTGTAAAATCCCAGTGAACTCAATGGGATTTAGTTCTAAGTAGACATTCCTAGGAATGGGTTAAAATCCACACACCGCAAACACACGCTTCCCTGCAAGCAGGACTCAGCCACTTACGGCATGATTATACTGTTTTCACAACAACCATCCCTTTACAAAAACAGCTCACCCTCATTAAAATCCAAGGTAACACAGCTAATAGCAAGTGATTTTGTGTAAGTAACACAAGGGGATTTTGGAGTTGTTAGCAGGACCTCTTTTGAGGTAACCCGAGACTTGGGGCGATGGAAAGGAAATAAAAGCCCAAACCACAGGAAGATCATAAAAACAAGCCAATAGGATTAAGTGGCAGGTGAGTTAGCGATGCACTTTAGATTATCTGGGAACAGTAAGAAGCCCACTTGAGTGCCCTGCACGGATTCAGAAAAGCTCTTAAATAAGTAAACCCAGGAGGCTGCAAGCCCTCAGCCACTTTACCCAAGAATAAGCGCCCACTGAGCAAAGTAGGTCTTATTTTAGAGTTCTAAAGAGAACAGGATTAGGCGACAGATTTTAAGATCTGCAGCCTCCCTCTATTTTAAGGAGGAACTCCTCTCTCTCGAAGCAACGCTGACGCACCACGTCTCGCCACAGCAAACATCGGGGTGGCAGCTGCGATGTCAACGGCCGGGAGCTGCTTGAGGAGACGCAAAATGCTGGGGAAACGGGATTACCCGGGAGAAGGAAGGCGAGGAAGCCTCGGGGCAAGGGAAGATATGGAGAAATGGCTGCCTTCTTACCACACCATCCCATAAGCGCCTTCCCCAATGTAGGAGAGGTTGGTGTAGCGAGGCCCCACGTCGAAGACTTGCCCTCGGACCATCTCCGGACCCCCAGCGGGGTTGGCACAGCTGCCCACGGCTGCCCCCGACACCGCCGCCATGTTGCCGTCCGTGAGGGGAGGAGAAAAGGGGGTGAAGGAGGAGGAGGACGAGAAAGAGAGGAGGAGGGAGGAAAAAGAAAAGGAGAACGACTCGAAGCCGAGGACAGACTCTGCCCTCCCTCTGGCCGCGAGGGAGAAGAGAAGGAAGAGAACAAGAAGGCAAAGAGAGGGAGAGACCGCAACCCAGCCGCCGGCCGCCACCACACAAACCGCTCTGAGGAGAGAAGTGGCAGCCGAGGAAGGGAAGGGGGCGGAGCCTCGTTCCTCGCGCACGCCTCTCTGTCTTTGCGCGGGCAAAAAAAAAGGGAAGGGGCGGCTCGTGCGCAGGAGACGCGGCAAGGGGTGGGCGGCGGCGGCGGCTCCCCCTTCTCCTCCTTGTGTCGGCGAGGGCCTGGCTCCTCCTGAGAAAGAAGGCGTCCAAGTCCGTGTCTTCAACTTGGAGGGGCGGAGTCACGGAGGCCGGCTCTGGATAAGTGAATGGGAGGTGGGGGCGGGCTCTCGCGCCGGCAAGAGGAGGGGGAGGGGCGGTGCAAGGGGCGTGGTTTTGGTCGGAGGAGCCGGGGCAGAGGAGGCGGGCATGAGGCCTCTGGGGTGGTGAGGCGGGCCTTTGAGGGAAGGGGATTGCGGTATCTTCAGAGCCGCACAGGGGGGCCGGTGAGTCATGGGGCCGGGCTTGCGCCGTCTTACGGAGAAGCGGGGACTGAGGGAAGAACTGGCCGAGCCGCCTCAGAGGGTTCCTTGCGGCTTGTGGGCACATAATACCTGGGGAGGTCTGGTTTGCTCTGAGGTTTCAGGATGGGGCGGCAAAAGAGAGAGGGAGAGGGGCTAGGCCTTGGGCTGTGTGTGTGTGTGTGTGTATGTATATATATAAATACAAAGATATATATTTATATAGAGAGAGAGGATGTATATATACACACACACACATATATACATATATATAAATATACGTGCCTTTATGCACACTTATGTATACATATGTATATATACGTACACCCTTACCTATATACACACTTTTATTTTCATATAAAGAATGCATACTTAATCTCTATGTGTGTAGCATGTGTCTGTATGTATCAGGAGTAAATTCTGTGGTATTCATTGGGGCTTATGTTTGGGTAAATGCTGGAAATCTGGGAAAGGGTATTTGTCACTTTGTGTTAAATATATAAAAATGTTACTGGATGCCCCTGGAATAAATAGGTGTAACTATATGCATATATAATATTAGATAAAGTAATAAAAAAATTTCTTTTATCTCTCTTTCCAGGTTTTTCTTCAGAAGAGCCTCTTCAGTTGGCCGGTGAGGAGTCGATCTCGGCTTGGTCCACAAATGGAAATAGTTTGGGTGGGTTTTTGATGGCTCAAGATCCTAGTCTTGGTTGTTACATTCAGATCGCCACACCGCGGGGGCTGCATTACAGTGTGGCTTCTGAATATGCGGGCGTTCTGTACCAGGAACTCCCGTGTAAAAGAAAAAAAGCAAAGCATTGCATCCCATTACAGCCAATGGCATGCACCTGCTACATCCATTCACTATAATGGGATGCAGTGCTTTGCCCAACCTTGTGTTCATGCATGCTGAGATCGTGACAATGGAGGGCCCACTGTATTATTGTTATTTTTGAAAAATCACAATGCTCAGTCATGTAGTGGAACCAGAGTCAAAACACCAGGGCCAAGAGCCAACCTAGAAGAAATGGAGCACAACTTTACAGTCGTGGAAAGTTTTGCCACCCTGTCTTGCTAGTTAAGTTGCTGTTTTGCACCATTGAATTGTCCACCAAAGTGCGTGTCTGGTGCACGTCTATGTGCAGTGGGTATGTACGTCCACACACAGTGTTATGCACGCTTCAGGGGCAATGCACACCTCCCCTTCTGCAGCCTTGAACAGAATGCAGCTGTTCTGCATTGGACAAAATGGTCTGATCACTTCTGTGGGGGAACTGATGTGTGTATAAGGCACCAAGAGGCTTGTGGTCCAGGAATATTTTATCTTTTTGATCAGCAAAGCTTGTCTGACCTAACTGTAACCCTTGCAATAGAAGGTGAACTATTTTCCCATGAACAATCTCCAGCTGTGAGCTATATCTGTTTATTGCAAAGCATGGCCTTGAATTAAGGCCCCTGGGCTTTCTGAAAGTCTTGTTCTTGCTGCAGTTGAAAAATGTTAGAATGGGTCTGTTGGCATGGATCTCCACAGCTGCCTCCATGATTGGGACTTTCTGTGGCAATGTGGGTATAAGGACTGCTATGATGAGTTTAAGTACTTCAGAACTGAGCACTGCACGACCGGCTAAGTTTACCATTAGTCTTTTGTGCCTGTCTCTGATAGGGCTCAGTCCTTTCCACTCCAACCCTTCTCAGGTGAAAGGTGTAGGAGGGTTCTTTTGACCCCTACATCATGCTCCCTGTATGAATGGGTTCCTAAACACTGCGTGCACACTTATTTGTTGCATTGGTGTCAAGTCAGCCATGCGATTCATAGAATGCCCAGGAGAATTCAGATACATGAGGCATATAGATACTGAAGCATAAACCCATCCATCCAGAGCACCTGTTTGCCCAAATGGTTTCCAGTGCAACACTGTAGAACAGAATGAAGCAGGTTTTCTTGTCAATGTTTTCCGTTTTTAAAAATTTGATCAGGAACATGAAGTTTGGGGGGGGAACACAGATGACAATGTTACTTGGTACAAAAATATTTTTCATCTTCCTATTACATAATCTGAGCAGCTTTCACAGTGAGGGGGAGGACCAGATGGTTAAAGCTGCAGTCCTGCACATTGTTCAGCACATTGTTAATACATGTGAATTGGGCTGATGCACAGCTAACAGTGTGCAGAAATGTGGCCCAAGTGTTTGTACTGCATTTTTGCATTTAGGGAATCACCTCATTTAGAAGGGTCTGGGCGGTGAAAGGACTCTCCTCATGTTCAGCTCAGTGGAAGAAAAAGTCATTAAAATTCACGAAGACATCCAGTCTTTTCCTGAATTAACCCAGAATCCTTATCCAGATTTGAAGTTTGACAGTTCCATCGAGGGAACAGGCGTTCGCAAATACCACATTGCACCCTGCTGCTTGTCTAAACCTAATGCAGAGATATTTTTGTAATAAAATGTGTTTTTTTTTAATATGCAGAAGTAGTTTTATCTGTGGAAGGACCAGAACTCCGTTTGATTCTGGTACTCAAATTCTAGTGATTAGAATTCTTTCATCAGGGTGGGCACACTCCAGAGCTCAGGGGGTTAAATCCCCTGATTTTCAACACATGTTGGTCACCATAGTGACTACCATTTTGAGTGCCTGGAAATGACAGTGTCATTCCCAATCAGCTTGGGGGCTGTTGGGGGTTTATTTTTGGCTATTTAGGGGGCCCCAAAACAGCATTTTGAATCAACCCAGCTGAAGATTACCAATTGTAAAATGAAGCGTGTGGTACCCTTGCACATAGCTTGTGTGTTAGACATTGGTGCACATTGTGCACTGACTACATGGTTGTGCATTGTGCATCCATGTGCAGCACTCATTTGGTTATGCAATGCTGCCAAAGGTGGCACAATGCAACTGAGATCAAACTCTGGGAGTGTAAAATTACTCTCCATAGCTTTGACAGTCTCAGCCCGTTATTTTTTCTTTACTAACAAGTGCAGAAACAAAGTACAATAACCAACACTAAAAAAATTAGAAATGCAGAGACATAGGAGTTCCATTTCCATAGCAAATTTAAAGACTCCATTTAGGTTGCATCATCATCCATTAACAAAGACCTTGGGATTCATGAAGGCTTTTCTGTTCCTTTGTGTCAATGATCTCTCTCTCTCTCTGCACAGTCTGGTTGTTTTGTGACTTTAATAGTCTACCAAACATTCCAGTTGTTATAATTGTTTTTTTCATTTTCCTCATTCATTCTACAAGGTTCTAACTTACGTTTAGCATGACTCCTGTCTACAGTTAGTCATCTGTATCTTTGTACTTTTCTGGGGGGGAAGTGGCATTTTAATGACAACATAGGTTATTTTGACTGGGATTTTTTAAAAATAAGATTTGAACCTCTGATAGGCAGGCCTTACCATTAGGCAGAGTGAAGCAATTGCTTTAGGTGGCAGAATGGGAAGGGCAACAGAAGCTGAGTGTTGGAGCAGAAAACTGGGTACCATGTAATGTGTCTAGCACAGTGGTTCTCAACCTGTGGGTCCCCAGATGTTCGTGGACTTCAGCTCCCAGAAGCCCCAGCCACTGTGGTCAATGCTCAGGGCTTCTGGGAGCTGAAGTCCACGAACATCTGGGGACCCACAGGTTGAGAACCAGTGGTCTAGCACCTATGAGCCAGTCTGCTGTGTTTACAGTGATGAACACTGTCTTGTTGTAAATGCTGAAGATTCATTTGCCAGTCTTATCACCTTTTGTGCTTGGAAAGGTAGCAGTCACTCCTCTGTCTCAGGAAGCAAAATATTTTGTGTGGACCCTGCTGCCATCAAAATCTGCCGAAAACATTACATGTTGCCCATTCTTCTGTGACAATCCTTGCTTCCTACCTGCTGTTTTCCAATACAGCAATGAGCACATTAGAAAATACATTAGAATAAGAGGGCTAGTCTTCCATTTTGATAGGGAAGTGGCTTTTGTTGGTGGCTTTGTGGGACTAGCACAAACAGCATCTTTAAACAGCAGTACAGAATGGCATAAACTAAAATATAACCCTCCCTCGTGTTACATGAATTAGTTGGTGGACAGAAACCATAGGGACAAAGCAAGTGGGTCAGTGGTTTTGTGCTTTGTTCCCAAACCAAGGCTCTACAGACCCTAAAACAAAGAAAACCTGCTTGAAGGGATTGGCTACTGTATTGAATGGCATTGAATGGGATCAAACAAATCAATGTGATCTCTCTGGTGGCCCCAGAGTCTGTGAGTGAGGAGGGGTCCTATTGAGAGTATCTTGCACTGCCAGCTTCTCTGATGGTTGGACCACCGATTACCATCATCCATGACTACTGCCCATGAAGCTGTAGTTGATGAGACTTGGGGTCCCCACAAGCTCTGCAGGGATAGTAGAGGCCTCCCTCTAGTGGCAGGCTTTGCTGTATGTTTTCAGCAGAAAGAGGAGGTGTGGTGGCCTATACCCTCTCAGATTGGTGCCCTCAGGTTGGGCAGCTGAGCCAGTGGAAAAGACCCTGCTGTCTCATCAGTGCTGCCTGAGAGAACCAACTGCCAATGTGGGAGAAACCAGACAGCAGTTGGCCCCAACTGAGCCAAAGGAAGGAACTCTTGCCTATTCCTGCGGCCCCAACATGGCCAAGGAGAGGATGTTGTGGGATACTCTCGGTCAGTAATATGGTACCTTTGTTGGGGGCGGGGAGACTTGCTTCACATTTCTAATTCAAAGCAAGAGCCAACAAGCCCAATAGTAAGGAAAACCTGCCACCCAATCATTTGTCAATAACTTGTAATGCAAACCACAGATTTATTGGACCAGAATGCAGTCTTCGTTCGATGGCTTTTCCTTTCTGGGAAAAAAAAAGGTTTTGCGGCAGTTGAGACACAATGCAGCTGCAGCCCAGCTGATAAGGAGGTCCAGCTGTGCGAAACCAACAGCACAAATACCCCTTTCTCTGGATTTTTTAAGAAGTGTTTTGACAGTTTGGCAGGGAAGAACAGCTGGTGAAGCACCCACCCCACTCCTGCCATGAAAATGTATCTGGTGCCCAGGCTTTTGTGAGCTGTAGTCATCAGCTTTCGAATTAGGCCTCATGTTTCAGCATTTAATAAACAAAGGACAGAAAACTTAAAAATGAAATCTTTTCTCATTTATTAACAATCCAAAACATGATGTCCCATGATCAATCATTTCCCCAACATTGCCTTCATCACAGTATGCAAATAGGTATGTGAGGCACTCTGTGCAAATACTGGAAAAAAAATCCTCTACCTACCTACTTAGACCACACACATCCAATAAACCTCATGCAATATAAATAGAAAATATTGCAGACTGTATATAAGCACCATTAGGGGAAAAAAACATATACATAAGGAAGGTACAATCTGCATAAGCATATAATTATGGTAAATAGCAAGGTTACAGTTCATGCGCATACCACAAATGGGAGGGGGGTTCCTAAAAATACTGGCTAAAGGGCCAAAGCTATAGTTTATAAAAGTCCAGCTTATTTCAGTCTTTTTTAAAATTTTACTTGCAGACTGCCTTTCAAAATAAATAGGCTCATAAGGTAGAATGACACACGGCAAAGAGTCTCCTTACTTCTAAACATAATTGCTGCCAGAGTTCCTTTCAAGGTTGATTAGCTAACAGGCTCGAACGAAGGAATGCTGCCAAGATAAAGCAACGGTTAAGTACTCTCGAAGTCATTAATACTGTCCACTTTTAAAAAAATAGTAGAAAGATAGCAGAATAAGAATATCACCAACTGTACTTCAGTAGTTACATAAGATACCAAATGCTGGGAAAAAAGATGGTTTAATGGAATGATGGTTGTATTGTGAACTGTAGCTATTTGATAGTCTCCAGTTCTGCTGAAGCTTAATGGAGAGTACTGGAACACCTGTCTGTAGTTCAGCCTTTGTAAGATGTGGCACCATCAATGTACATTGCAGCCGGACACTGCAGTGGTACAGGTCCCTGCCTCAAAGAGGTTACAGTCTAAAATCCAACATAGGAGAGACAATATAACTTGAGGTAGGAGAGGGAAGCAGCGGCGGGGGGGGGGGATTATGTATTTCAAGGAAAGGTAGGTTTGAGAAAGGAGGCAAGAGACTGCAGGAGAGCTCTGAGAGCAGGCTGCTTCCCTACATTAAGTCTACCAAGGGCCAGTTTGAAGAGCTGGGAGAAGGTAGGCTTCATTTCTAGAAGTCTGCTAGTGATCTGGTGCTGCCCAATATATATTTGATGAATAAACACAGCCGCACAAAGAAGAGGACAAGCGGAAGGGCAGGGGGTTAACACCTGACCAAGATATTAAAATAGTGAGCGTCCCATTGGATGCATTTTGGTTTGCGTCAAGGGATGTGAGGCAGAAAGTCTTTTGCAGAACATTTTTACAGCTTGTTTTTTTTCAGTGGAAAAAAATCCTCTTCTAGAAAATCCCCAGCAGTTTCATAAAACTATTTAGTAAAAGTGATGTCAATACAATATGAAGCAAGGGATTCTATAGACATTGACAATAAATCTGAAGATGTCCCATAACTTCAGTGAAACAGAGTTAAATTCTGTTGGAAACAGATGACCATGCCACACAATTTTCTGGGCGTGCTAAAATTAATGGGTGAAGAGCTTTCAGTGCCTTTCCCCCTTATATTTAAGCAAATGATGTAAAGGAAGTCCCTCTTGTAAAGATTTAAA
The DNA here is from genome assembly GCA_948472985.1 of Iguana delicatissima. Classification (NCBI taxonomy): domain Eukaryota; kingdom Metazoa; phylum Chordata; class Lepidosauria; order Squamata; family Iguanidae; genus Iguana; species Iguana delicatissima. The sequence goes on along the minus strand of CAOKZL010000719.1, from coordinate 974,529 downwards.
GAAAAGATTGGTAATAAAACGTACTTTCCACATAAAGCGTTGAATTTGTTTGAACATCATACTTGACCCACCTTAAGTGTGCTCATTTTGCCCAATTAAATACTTTGATGGAAATATTTATCAGTTGTTGGGACAAATAAAATTTTTGTTTAGTAAGTCAACATGCTTAATTAGGTTATGCTTTACTGAGGAAACTGGAGGGAAAAATCCAGAAAATGTTCTGGAAAACCCACACCACTGCTGGCATGTCTGCATTCCATCTAAGTCCAATATCCACTATTCTCCAGAATGAGAAGGTGGGTAAATAAGATGGTGGGAAAAATGGCTGTCACTTTTTTTCCTCCTTGCCCCACTGCTGCTTCTTCATTACCTGGCTCTAATAGAAACAAAACTGGCAAGCACATGGCAACAAGGTGGTGAAGCAGAAGGCAGGGCTTGTAGCTGGAAGCATGTGGCCTTAGCAGTTTCCAAGGGATGTGGACCTTGGTGCCAATAAACATCCCAAGAGCACAAACACTTCACCTGATATGCCACAAGGAAACTGGGGCAATGAATGGGGCCCAGAGTGGGAGATGTCTGCATTTCCATGAAAAAATCTGACCTAATGAAACATTAAAGGCTCTTGAAATCTTGTGGGCGAACAGCTACATAAGGACAATGGTGTTTTGAATATAATGGCCATACAAGAACTGGGTCACATCAATGTTTTGCTAATCTCAAAGAGCAGGAAGCAAATTAGGTTAATTATGGAGTAAGTCATTGCCTACCACCCACGTTCTAGCAAAGAGAGGCTTTCAGAATGCTACCCTTCATCCAAACATGGCCACACTGGCTAATTCATTTGTGTATGAGAAGAGGTCCTAAGGAAATAAAAGGAGATGCTGCCAGCAACCCAAGAAGCAAGCTCATTTCAAACCCAGATCATGTTCTTTTGCACATTTCAAGGTTTTTCCAGTAAAAAAATGTAATCATTTTGGGAGTGCATAAAAGGGAAAAGAAGACAACACATCATGTCATCCCACACTTGAGTTCCACTAAGCATCAACTATTAAAGTCATTGCTGTGATTAACACTACTCAGCTGCCAAATCTGCAGAAGCAAGCACATTATTCATCCTGTCAGCACAAACCTGCCGTATCAAGCCATCCCCAGTTTTCAAGAAATATAGTTGCACCAGCAGTTGTGTGTGGCAGTACCTGCCCATATAAAAATTGGACTTCTGGTGTTGGCCTGCTTGCTTACATATTGTGTTTTGTAAATGCCACAGTATTTACAAATAGAAAAGCTGCCAGCTGCGTGGAGAAATCACAGAAATCAAGTAGAAAGGCTTCTTGTGCTCTTTACCAGCCAGCCAGCACCACCTTTCCAGCACTTAGCATCTCTCTAAGAGACATTTGTGGTTCCATTTTCCAGCCCACCTCCCTTTAAAACAGGCACTAATAATTATTAAATGTGTTCCCATCATCCCTCCCTCTCATTCCACCACCATCACCACCACTATTAGAGGGTGGATGTACTTAAAATGTCCCCTTCTTCCATTGTTCTAAAAATTGTTCTGCACATTCTCTTGCTCTCTCGGAGGATCTGCAAAACACTGCATGTCAAACAGATTAACAGGCTGTGACAAGAACTCTTTCCCTCCCTTGCAGAATTCTTCTTGTTTATACCAGTGAGTAGTACATTTCTGATCTACTGAGTGCAAGTCTAGAATATTAGGGTTACTAATATTTCCTCCACAGGAGTAGATGTGCATTGGGTGGTTTATTAAATGGCAGGAATCATTCAAATGTATCTGTATGAATTTCAGTTTCATTGGAAATGTGGATTGCCACCTAAGGCACTTTGAAAGCTTTCAGTACAAAGGCAATCACTCCTACCATGAGCCAGGGTTAGTAGAGGGAGAAGATGACTATGGTTTTACAAGGGGAGGAGTTAAATAATTTTTTAAAACACATACTGGCACAATTTAATCACGCATATTCATAAAAACCCTATCTTAAACACAACCCAAATGTGTCAATTAAGAAGGAGATAATGGTGCTAAACCAGACACTCTACCCAGTAACAATATCTGCCTTGCAGTAGAAATGGTGCATTCATATGCATACAGATATAAACACTTCACCGGATTTTTTTTTTTAGACTCACAACTCCCAGAATCCTGGATTCCAAGTTTTGGACAACTCAGTCCAACAAATAAGTTTTCCAAGCTCTGCCCATGAGAAGTGTATTGGCACATACAGCCTGATGGCTCTGTTTTTACTCCTCCTTCTAGTAGCAGCCATAGCTATGGTGACTATGAACTTAAAAGAAAGCTAAAGCTTAGTATGTCACATAAACTCATCTCTTGGCCTTCCACTCCCGAACAAGCCAGGAACTAGAAATCAACTCTTTCAGACCCTGGTTGATTAGTGGAGCAAACAAACCAGAAGTCAACAATATGCTCTTTTCTGGTGAGTTCCTTGTTACTGCAGCTGCTCTTGCTGTTGGGAAGAATCAAATGGGAGGGATTGCAGAGTGTTCCTCGGCCATGCATATGACCATTAAGCCAGGATTCTCCAAATTTTGGATTACCATTTTGTACCTGTGCCTCAACGAGCCAGAATGACCGAAGGAAGCCAGAATCACCACTGCCCTTTGCTTTGCCTTAATTACATGCTAAGAGTCTGAGTTCATCTTATGGGCCGTTCAGACAGAAAATTATGCTGAACTTAAGAGACACATAACCTAAAAAACATCTCCAGACCTCCTAAAATACTTGCTCACAAAATGATAACTTTATTGATCTATTCTAGCCCAGTTAAATGGTCAAATCAGTGTAATTTATTTGTAGTATGTGAAGTGAAAGTGTAGGAGACTTAATGGTAGCTTTAATCACTACCAAGGAAGCCATGGTCCTTGTGCTATGATAAACCATAGAGCACCGTGTAAATGCCATGTGCCCTAGCAACAGCAAATTTTGGATTTGCGCCCTCCCTGTCCCTTTCTTTTCTCTTGAAAAGAAAATTTTTGAGAATGAGATTAAAAAACAGACTTAATACTGTCAAACAAACCAGAGTTTCTTGTTACTTCTGAAAAGGGAGGAACTCTGGTCAGTTTGAACTTTAAATTGCAGTTTCTTCAAACAAACCAAGACCAAAGCACATTTTGTGATCCTGACTTGTTAACAAATCACAATTCAAAGCTCTCCTCAGTTTGGTTGTAATAAAGCAGAACACCTTCTTATGGCTATGCAGGAAAAGAATGGCTCTGGCGTCACCCAGAAGTAGCCCTCCAGCTTCGCAGGAACCACAGGGAGATGACATCCCTTCAGGTACAGTATTTAGATATGGTTATCATACTATCCGGCACTATAGAGTTTGATGCTATCCATGGTTTCAGACATTCACAGGGGGTCTTAGAGCACAGCCCCTGTGAATAAGGGGACACAACTGTACAGGTTTAACCATGGCTTTGCAGCATTCTTTGTGAACCAGTCCTACAAGTCTTTCTGCATGAAGATGCCAACAATGTTTTCTTTTGTCACCCACTTTAGATACTAATTAGGCAACAATCTTTCCTAACTTTTTAAATTATTCACCACATTTATGAAGACTGCATTACCAGTTTCTGATACATTCTGAGATAACTGTGGGTTTTTTTGTAAGATATACACTGCAAATGCTTTTTCCCTCTTTTAAATAGGCTTTAGTTGGCCACTCCAGCTTGCAATTTTTATGGTAAATTAACACACTTCCCAAATCACTTGAGAAAGCTAATGGTCCATTAGCTGGCTCTTATTCAAGTACAACTAGCACACAGCATTTCAAGAGAAATGATTCTGCTTCCAGCACATGCCCTATCATCTTCTTTGCAAAACAACAATTCAGAATACAGAGCACACATTTTTATCCAAGTGGCACAACATACGAAAGCAAGCCAAGATCACACATGGCCCCAACAGTTTTGATACCTGCAAAGCAGCTGGTGTTGAGAAATGAAACCGGCATAAACAACACACAGAACAACCTCCACGTCTCAAGCTCAGACTCAGACCACACATAACACTGGCAGACATCATTATTTACAGTTTAAGTTAGCTTCAATAATGTATGAAGGGGATAGTGGTGCCGCATCCTATTTTAATAGCAGAAGAACGCCTGCCTGCCTGCCTGCCTTCTTTTTCTTCCTTTCTCCCAGCATGGGATGCAAGCCAGCTTACAAAAAGGCTAAACTGAAACAGAGGTAAAAATCAGATGATAATAAAAAAGTTAAAACACAATTAAACAAGGGTTGTGCAGCTGAGAAATGAGGAGCATTTTCTCCTTCTGCAATTTATTTTCCCACTAATACTTAATTTCAGCTGGGTTTCTTCACTTGTAAACTTAACGATTAATTTGAGGAAAGAAGGCATTCAAGAGATGGGATGTGGCAGAGTAGGGAGAGTAATGCCTTAACACTGTTTCCTTTTGCTCTGAAATGTTGATCCCTCCCTTTCTGTATGAGAGGGCAGATTCACATAAAACAGCCTGTAAAATCTACACTTCAAAAACTGTTCTTTGGTACTGGTACCTGCCTCAGGGGATCTGATAATTTTATATACATTATTCTTGAGAAAGCTTTGAAATAACTTGTCCAGCTCTTCCCCAAACTACATCAATTTCTGCATACATTTTTAAAAGCCTTAAGTGCTTTACAAGTGTTTGGCTGGATGAAATAAATAACCTCTTAAGAAGGACAATATAAGCTATCTCAGGCTCCACACAATTTAACAGAAATAAAGCAGCCCTGTCCACCTTTGTTAGAGGGCATATGGCACTTGAGAGCAGTTACTATGTACATCTAAACCTTGATTTAAATAAAGCTTCCAACATATTATAACACTTCAAAAAAGGTCCCCAGCAAAATAATAGTGTAAGAATAATAAAATACTTAATTATACATATGGTTCACCATGAGATGCATATAATAGGAACAGTAATGTCTTATCACATTGGATCAAGAAAATGTTCATATATAGTAATGAATGAACCCCAAACAGAATGCAGTGGTAAAATCCCAAATCCACAGAATGCTGCTCCCTTGCACATTCAGTGGAAAGGATGAGGCCTGTAAAAAAAAAAACTGCATTTGGTGAACCAGCTGAAATCACACTCACAATGCCCTAGCAAAGCTTAATGGCAGTTACAAGTAATTATATGTCCACAGAGGAAATTCCCCTGCTGCTGGTTAACTATGGACAGTAGATATTTTCTGCTCATATTTTAAATTTCACTACCTGACCTTTCTTTCTTAAGCCTCGTTAACATATCACTGACATTCCTCACTAATATTTTCTTTGGTATGTGACAGAAGGAGCCCTAACTCTTACATAAAAATAAGGCTGCTAATGGTTCCAGTCTTGGTTACTTCATGTAATACTGAATCTGACCACAGGAATTAACTCATCTCCAGTGATGATGACAGTAGCTTATTCACATACATTATAATTAAATAATATCTGAGTGCAGCTCTCTTTAAATCATACGCTATTTAACAGCATTCCAGAGAGCCCCACGTCTTAGCCCTAAACTCAACTGTTAGGTGCCACTACACCACATGCACTGAATCAATGGGAACTTGGTAAGTCAATACTTATGTAAATTTCACTGATTCAGTGGGTCTACTCTAGTTGAGACGAACAACTGGATTGAGGTCTTGATCTTTAGTTGAAATACTACTTTTCACCATTTCCCAAGAAATACAGATGTGAATGGGCAGACTTCAAACTACTGCCAAGGAGTAAATGCACAGACTCCAAGGCACTCTGAGGTGTAGTTCTTACTAAGGGGTGAAACCTGTGTCTGAGCTGCACTACTTCAGACCAGAGCTTGGAAATAAAGTTACAAAATCACCAGCTATTTGGAATTATTTCTTGTTTCCTGTGAGATTATAGCTACATTACAATTCTGACCTAATGATAGAGAACATCCATCTTGCTGAAGTATAACTGTAGCTTTCAAAGTTAGTTTTATAGTGTTAGCTCTCTATAAAGCTCACCTCACTACGTATTAAGAAAAGGAGTATCACATTGTTTAAGTGCTTGTTCCTGCTGCTGCCAGCCCATGTTCTGTTGTGGGTGCTGAAGAAGCAATGGGAGCGATGGGATGGGAGCAAAATGTGTTTTGTTCCATAGGCCAGTGGCTTTGTATCCTTCAGACACTTTCCTGAAGTAACTAAAAAGCAACAAATTTAGTTGCTTTTAAGGTAACAGAAAATAAAGTTACTTTAAAAAAAGTAACTAAATTTCTGGACCTTGGGACTAGAATTACTTTCAAAAAGTAACTTTCCAAGCTTTGCTTTAGACTGACTGTTGCTCCATTAAAAAAAACCCAGATCAACCATATTGAAAAGGCAGAGAGAATGTGAGGCTACAGGTTTCCCTTTTCCTAGAAAAAATGGCTTTTTAACAGCCTTTTTCTTGGTAGGGAGGAACAGTCAGTCATATCATCCTGCACCCTACAATGTGAAGTGGTACAACCCAGACACAGGCTGTTTCATAGATGAATCCAAGTTTCAAAATGCTGGGTCACTTGAATTATTTTACCCATCGCATAGTCATTTTGGTTTCCACTAGTAACAGAGTTCTGGTTTTCTCTTTTCAGACCTGCTTACATTTGGATGTTGTGCTTTTCGCGTATCTGACAGTCATTCTTTCAACTGCCCCGTTTCAGTTGTCTGCTTTAGAAGTGAAAATATTAAAGAGTGACTCTGCTGCGCTGTCTTCTGCAGGGCAACTTTTGGGGTCTCTGAGACAGTCAGCCATAATATTTTTGGGTTCTCTTAGAAATACCACCAAGACAGTGATATTGTCTGTGGATCCACTCTCTTTTGCTGCTGCGACCAAGCTCTCTGCAGTCTTGAGACCATCACCTTTGTTTTGCATTAAGTGCTCGAGAACATGGTCCACCACCTCAAACGGCTGGATGGCATCGAAAAAGCCATCACAAGCTAGAAGCACATAATCTTCAGTGCCCGTCAGCTCAAATGAGGCACTATCCGCACAGCCAGAGATATATGGCTTTTGGAGCAGGTCACCTGAAAGAAAAGCAGAAAAGAATGAGGCAACAGACTGGTAGCTATGTCATCCTTTTGGTGAATGTGCAACACTTTCTTTCATTTTTGGTGAAGGCCTTCCAGATGTTCCTGAACTACAGCTCCCATCATTCCTCACCATCAGCTGTGCTGATGATGGCTGATAAAAGGCACAGCACAACAACATCCTAGCCCTGCTTTTAGCAGAGAGCTTTCAAAATCACTGGAGGCGGGAAGTGAATCGGGGCTATAAAGATAGCACTAAAGATCTTCTGCAGGTGATGTGACCTACTCCCTCCACATCTTGATATTACCAAAATCTCAGTTTGTTTCTTAGCATCCTTCGAAATTCCTGAACTGTTTTGCCTGAGCAGGAATCTGCCTGTTTTCCTTTGCTCAACATTTGTTTCTAACTCGTAACATTTTAGTATCATCACTGCTTGTTTACCATTTGTGTTCTTTGTATTTTATGGTTAAATTGTACTGTTTCTATTTTTAGTGTGAGCTGGCACAATTCAAGAAAAGCACAGTACAAATACTATATGATGAGGAGAAAGCAACCTAGAAAGTTGTGTAAAATCCTTATGAGAAATGTTTTTTTTATTTTTTTGAAACCAAAAGGAAAGCAAAACAGATCCCCTGTTCAGCTTTAGGTAAAAAAAGAGGTGTCCCTGTCTTGGGCAAACAGGCAGTCCTCACTTATCAGAAGGAGGCATTAAGCCAGAACCAGATTCCCAAATCCAGAAGCAGCACCTAACCAAACTCTGAATGTCCTGTTTCTCAAGGATGGGTTATGGGTTGTATTAAGCACAGTTAAGAATCCTAACCACTGTTTGAGCTTTAAAACATACAAAATGCAAACAGTGGATCAAGACTGCTTTGATTTCCCCTCCTCTCCGCACACCCACTCATAAGCTCATTTCTGTCTGGCTGCAGTCCTTCAGCTCATTATCCAGTTTTCTAGTGTACTTCTCATTGCAATGGTATGAAGGATGCAGTTAAAGGTTCTTCCCTTTCACACAGAGTTGGGAGTATGACAAATTCTGAGCCATTATTTGCTGTAGGTAGCATCTTGCCTAATTAGGGAAATACTGGCAATGAAGTAATGTAGTTACATGAGGGAACTAAATGATGGCATAAACACATACATCCTCAGGAAGACAGAGAGAAAGAGAACTGTTTAGTTTTTTAAACCTGTTGTCTTTCTGCCCCTCAAAACAGACTAAAAACTGACAAAAACTACACAGTCAACTTATAAAGGCAATTAATCAACACTTTTAAAAAACTGCAAAAACCAAGCATCGCAATACATTCAAGTTCTGCAACATGTGTGTTAAACTAAATGCCAAGAGGCTCTCAGACACTGAGGAATACTCCCAAAACTGTGGTGCCACTACTTCACATAACATCCAGTCTTAATTTACAAGGGCATAGCGCAAGGCGTTTGTAGATAACTCAGGTAAGAAGGAAACTCACGCAGAAGGCAACACCCCATGTATTTATGAAGAAAAGGCCTATAATAATATGAAAAAATAAAGGCCAGATAATAAATACTGAAAAAGAAGAGGGGCTGAAAAGTGAAAGCTGTAAGCAGAGCCAGCTTCAGCAACATGTCCTCTACTGGGCCCCCTCTATATCTGTTGGCCTCACACACGCCTACCTAGTGGGCAGTTGGCAGCATTCCGTCCATTCTCTACCCTCTGGAGAGGGTAGACTGGTACCCTTTCTGCAAGCAGGAAAAACCCTTTTTTATTCTGTCAGGCCTTTGAAAATGGTTTTTTAAGGGGAAACAGACTTTACATAAAATGCTGGTTTTGTTGATGCTAATTAGTTTATCTATGATGGCTTAATTGCTTTTTAATTTTTGCATGCTATGAATTTTTAACCTTGTTTGTTTTAACTGGTATAAGCTGCCTATCATAATTGTCCAAAAAAGGCTGTCAAGGTAGCTCCTAATCATAAAAACTTATTTATATAGCTACAGTATTCAAACATTTTTAAGCATCAGATCAAGATACTGGCATCTAAGCAAGTGTTTGCAACAGGCAATGGTAGGATGCTTTGGTAGCTTTGTTCTGCTGCTGGTTAAAAAAGTGTATTTGTTTTGCCTCTGCTGATATAATGCTTACTTTGTGCTTTACTATATTTTGATACACACTGTGAATTTCCTGTAAGAAATACTCTTTATGAAAGGAAAGAGAGGATAAATATGCTTTTAATAAATAAAAACATCAAAGCATTTCAGATATAGAAGTAAAAGCAAACCTATAAACTACCATTTCAAAACACAAAAACGTTGAATTGTCAGCATAAAGAGGGAACATCAGCAATAGCTTCTGATAACACACACACACACACACACACACACACACACCCGAGGCCATCTTGAATGGCACATCTACAGTGTTAAAATATCATTACAGATGCTTCTGGAAGGGAACTGAAGGAGCTTTATTCTTTAGCATATCATGCCAGGTGTGCGTTACTATGGCAATGTACTGCGCAAAGCAATTATTAATGTAGGTGCCGTAATGGCAGCAACTGAGTCCAAGGTTAGCAAATGCGGCATTGTCTCTTAATGTTACGAAAAACACATGGTTTTGTGCAATTAGGGTTTAGCTGGGGCTTTTTTTTTTGTTTCATTCTTTTCACTTTTCCTCAAGAAATACACATTCAGTGTCAAACAACTTTTTCCCAAGATATATATATATATATAAAATTAATAGGTAAGTTTGTAAGTATTGAGGCTGTGTTTTGAAATAACTCCTTATCCAAAGAAAAAAATATGTCATTTCAAACTGGGGGAGGAAAAAAAAGCTCCTATCACAGTTATATGCTGGCATTTTTAAAAATGAGCTAAATATGTTAAATGGATGTTCTTTTTAGGCTTGTGATTTTTCAGAATCTTGCTTACCAATAGCTCTGGAAACAGCCAGGGTTCCATTGACACGCCAACAATCCATGTAAGTTATACAGCCTCCTAATGCTTCTATGCGTTGTCTTTCATCCTATATAAACAAACACACAAGCCTCACTAAGCCTTTTGTTGGTGGACAGAGCAAACACTCAAAATGAAACTTCTCCATATAACTTAAGAAAGCAAGGATGTTTCCAACAACCTCATGGGATGCATCTCACTCACTCCTCCCACATCAAGGCAGCTACTAAGCTTTGACACATTTGGTTTGGTTTTAATCATAGTACGTTTGTATTAATCATTCTATGTTTTATTGTATTTTAATTATGATTTTTTTAGTTCTATATTCTGTACCCCGCCTCGAGCCTTGAGGAGGTGGGTAACAAATAAAATGTTGTTGTTACTTTAATTATTTCTGTATTGTGTGCAAACTCAGAATCTGCATATCTGTCAAAAAGCAATACTGCCAAAGCACAGATGGGAACAATTTGCACACAGTCACTTGTTGCATACGTGTATGCACAGCTTAAGAAAGTATAGCCCATAACCAACCATCTCCTCTTGCCTTTCACATGTGGTCAGAGACATGCGGGAGCTCCTCTTCTATTGGCTTTATCCCATGTGGCAATGAACTGCCACTCTGAGTCCGTGGTTTGACAAAAAACTATTTGTGTCCAGCCTAATACATTTTGCAGTATTTCTACCTAGGATCCAACTGTTGTTCCACAGCTCTGCAGACAACTGGATGGTGTTCTCTAACTCTCCTTCCTAGCAACAGCACTGTCTCAAAACTAATCTCCACCTACAAGATACCTCCATAATTGGGCTTTCAACTCACATCCACAGCATTCTCTGGCTCAATGGCTCTTAAAATTCTGTATGTCCTAGAAGCTAACAAGACCTTAATGGGGCATTTTGTTGTCTTCAAATATTTTTCATTTAATTTGGAAACTGATAACCTTCTACATATCTAGGGAGTCCCTCACTGACACAGACATCTTTATCTTTCTGGGATGCCCTATTTTGCAACAGGCAGTGGGTGACCCATATGGTTTTGGAAAAGAATAATAAATTCTTCATAGAAACCAAGAGGTCTGAAAGAAAGATTCAGAAGAGCAGCAGTTACCTCTCTCTCTGGTTTGTGAGGTTCCATCAGGGTTACAGCTTTCCCTTGCTGGACTAACATTACCTGGGAATCCCCAAGCCAAGCTATATGTAACTTGTTTCCAACAATCAAGGCAGAAACACCTGTGCTACCGCTGCGCAGCTTCTGTGGAATTAAAAAGGGAAAATATGTTCTAAAGAGTCATTAAAGGATGAAAGGTACAGGGAGGGGGGTAATTGGTGTTCATTATTTAAGCATCACGCAAGCTGGTGTCAAAGATATCCTATTAATGATGTGGAAACAATTAAGAGTGAATTCACTTTTGTTGTATACTTTTGTTGTAATGATTATCTTATTGTTGAAGCATCTGCCAAGAAATAAAACCCTATCAGTTATTCTGTATACACACATGTACACATCCTATCCCTCTTCAATTCCATGACTGAGACTGCAATCTTATGCAGATTTACCAAAGAATGAGTCCCACTGAACTGTGTGGGACTTGCTTAGAGCTATTGCTGTGAGGGCCATTTCAGTTTTTTTATCTTTAGGTGTTTCTGTAGGGATACAGCAATAAGGAAACTAAACTATCATGTGTAAGCACATCTATTTTTTCACACAACATGGTTACTAATTACAGCGATGTATGCAAAGTAACATTTGAACAATTTTACCTAGTGTTCATTGTTCTCCCTCCCCCTAGCATCGAAAAACAACAGCAGCAGCAGCTCTTGGTTTGTTTTTATCCAAGACAGCGTTGTCAGATTGCAATATTTTTGTTAGTGCTTTCTAATATACAATTAACCATCACTGGTCAAAGTGAGAGAATCTGACCTAATACAGAGAACCAAAATAAGGGTTTAGTGGTTGTATAGCACATCAGTGTGAAATAGCTTCATATACACTCTACTCATGGTCACATATACTCATTTTCCTCAAAATGTGGATGACTAATAGAAGACAAACAGGATTGCATAACTAGAATCAACAGTAATTTTGTCAATGGAATACTGACAATGCTCAATTTAATATCGTGCCAGTGAAAGTATATCTCATACTCCACTGTGAACATAATCACACTTTCTTAAATTAAAATCAATTCTGCCTATTTCCAAATGAAATGTTGGAAGCAATGTTAAGTGTGCTTTTTTCGGTCTGAATAATATGTTAACACAGTGTCCTTTTGTTTAAATACATCTTAAACTCCAGTCATGTACTCCCAATTCTGACTACTACAGGTGAATAGAAAAAAAGAACATTCAAGGATTATGCTAGGGTAAAAAAAGCCCATTTTATTAAGTACAAAGACCAGGGTACATAAATTAATTATCAGGTTCTGCTCCACATGGATTTAAAAAAACACTTTCTGTTAAATGCTTTTTCAGATTAATGCCCTTCACCTTGATGAATGACACTGGTAGGATTTCAAGAGAATAATTCCTAGTGTTTCTAGTCAAATGACACTGTTAAGCTAACCCATTTCCCCCTCTTAACGGATATCCCTCTTTAAAAAAGGGGGGGTACAAGATGCAAAAACTCCGGTATGTTAGAAATGGAAGATAATGATGTCACAGCCTGAACTTCCTATAAAATTCCATGAACTTGCTGGTGACTGCACAATAAAAGCTTCATCTAGAACAGTGGTTCTCAACCTGTGGGTCCCCAGATGTTCGTGGACTTCAGCTCCCAGAAGCCCCAGCCGCTATGGTCAATGCTCAGGGTTTCTGGGAGCTGAAGTCCACGAACATCTGGGGACCCACAGGTTGAGAACCACTGATCTAGAAGCTCCCATAGAGAAAGTGGCACCAAGCAGATGTTCTGAGAGGAAATTTAAGCACAGAGGCAGACAAGTGGAATGTGCGCAGAAAATTTCTGGTGGGTGTGTATGGTAATGTTAGAGAGGTGAAGGACATGGGAAACACTAGGAGGGAATGACAACACTTTCCCCCAATAACTCTTATTTTGGAAAGCTTTAAGTGCCGGTAGCCTGTGGTCCAAGCAGGGGTCCCTCACTGCACAACAATGGTATCCTCCCTGGACCACAGGGCACCAATCATTCTAGACAACTGGCTGATAATTAATTAAGCTTTGAGATCATCCTTGCATATGTATACAAGGAGAGCTAAATGGGAATCCATTAACCTCACAGTTGTCTACTTTTTCCCCTAAGTATATATCTAAAGGTTTGGAGTTATTCTTTTAATGTCTGTAAGATGGTTTACTGGGTTGCAAACCAATATTGTTTCATTTTTAGTAATAACCAGTTAGAATGCACACATGTTCAGGAAACATAAATTACGCTTTTGGGAAATTAAATAGGTTTTTTCCTCTTTGGCAATTTAGGTCACTTTTAATTAGTCTACTCTGAGAGATAATTTGTGAATACCTGGCCCTACTATATCATTGTACGATTTCCTCTCCTCTGTGCTTTGCTATGCTGTCGGTGGCATACAAATAAATACCCCGCTTTCCCCCAAATTTCTAATCCAACCAAATAAGAAAGGAAGTCTCAGCTCTAACAACCACATCCCAGATCCCTCTGATTCTTGGTCTATGCCCTGTGACTAGAGAAGTAGAAAGAGGATATATCTTCTAGATATATCTAGGTATGTTTAAAACATATGGCTACTATTCTGAAAAGGGCCAGACATGCATCAGTGCTGACCTAAACAAAAAATTTCACTTTGTGGGCAATGACTCTTCAGTTAAAGTCTATTAAATCAGCCAATACATTATTCATCTGGGATACTTAGCAAACTAATAGGCATTAAAAGTAGTTACAGAATAGTCAATTGTCAAGAGAACACACTTCTCGGCACTCCTTCCTCCTCTGGCAGGCCAACAATTCATCAGCATTGTAGAGCTTGCTTCTCTTCACTCACCTCCCTTCTGGCTTTCAGAAGAAACATTTCATCAGTTTTTTCAAAGGATTCTCTTAAGGCCTCCACTGGATTTTTCAGGATCTCCTTATGATGTGCCACATTTACATGCAAATGAGTAGCCGCGTAGTTAGCAGCATCTATTCCGCCATGGCCATCAAACACGGCAAAGTATGCTCTGTCTACGTTATCCTTTTGATAGCAAGGTACATAGAAAGAGAAGAGAAAAACACATACAAAACCAAAAATTGCATGAGAATGTCTTCTTCGCTTGTGGAGAAAGTTGGCAACTTAAGCTGCATCCTCTGATCAGTTTACAATTACATTTACTCTGGGTTACCCTCACAACTTCAAAGCAACCTTACTCTACTCAGCCCTGCATGATGTTGTTGTTTGCCTTCAAGTCACTTCCGATTTATGGCAACCCTCAGGCAAAGCTATCATGGGTTTTTCTGGGGACTGAGAGAGTGTGACACACCCAAGGTTTTCACAGCTGAGCAGGGAATCAAACCCTGGTCTCCAGGATTGTAGTCCAACATTTAAATGACTACACCATGATGGCTCTCTGTATAACCTCCAGTAATAGAAACCCTTATACTATGGTTATACAACAGATGACCTTCCAGAAGTTATTGGACTATACCTCCCATCATTCCTCACCATTGGCTATGCTAGCTAGAGCTGAGGGGAGTTGCACTGCCATAAGAGTTGTAGGGCCAAATGTTCCCTGCTCCTGCCTTACAAGCAGACATATTCAGGAATTCAGATTATTAGCTCATTATTATGAATTTTAATATGATGTTTTAATCATCTATTGTCCATAAGCAGTGCTACTACTGACAACAACCTCAGGTTATCAAGTTAACTGAACACGTAGCTTAACAAATAGTTTGAAATCTCTGTGGTCTACCACTGTGAGACTGGGACTTCTCTTTAAAGTATGTAGGACTACATCAAATTTGCCATTTTAAAACTGTGACATGGCCAATGGAAAGAGAAATTCACCACTGTTATAACTGGATGATTTTTCCTCATTACTTTGAATGACTAAAATAATCTCAAAACTAGATGACAGCTACTGTGGATACCTGGGTTCCCTCACCTGAGCCCTAGAAATTTACCGTCATGCCAAAAAGTTGATTAAATTCTAGGAGACAAACATGTCTGTCCTCCATTTTCCGGCGGCTATTACGGGTTGCATGGGTGGAAATCTGGAGGTAGCGGTCAAGGGGCTTCAGAGTTGGCGGCTGCTTCTGCCACTTGCAGCAAACATCCCAGAGTTTGTTAAAGAAACAGCGCTGCAAAGGACCTCCATCCAACACTGCCAAAAAAGAACACAAAGAAGTTACGGGAGATCATCATTTGGAGATTAAAACTGCATATTTTGGTTTTTTCCTTCATACTATTCCTCTCACTGCTTCTTTTCCCCCCACCAGTTTATCTAGTACATTATTCATTTTTTTCAAGGTCAAGTTTCACCCTTTTACTGATTATGGTTAATGAACCAGCGTGGTGTAGTGGCTTGAGCACTGGACTATGACCCTGAAGACCAGGGTTTGATTTCCCACTTGGCCATGGAAACCCCCTGGTAGTTTCACCTAAGGGTTTCCATAAGTCAGAAATGACCGGAAGGCACAAAACAGCAACAAGAATGGTTAATGAAGAAATTACGCTGTAATTGTAAAATACAGCAACAATGCCAAAAAAATCCTATTTCTTTTCCTCCATTTTTCAAAAGCATGGATGAGAAACAAGACGAGGCAGAAATCAAACCTGTGGGATCTACCTTGTTCCTTATGTGAATCCCAAGATCCACCAACCAAAGGCACTGAACGTCTTCTCCAAATTACTATGTCTGGTGGAGGAAGTTGTTCTTTCCCAACAAACGTGCAACACTATTTTATTGCTACATGGCATTGCGTGGTGACATAGTACTGTCCCTGCATTGAGATTTTACCATTTGGCTTCCCATGGTGCAACATTCCAAAAATGGCTGTACAATGGAAGTTGTAGAAGTTACCATGTCAAGCGAAACACTTGAAAACTAAGTAACCCTTCCTTTGGGATAAGCAGTCTTGATTTTCCTCTTGGGTATACAATTATCTCCCTTACAAGTAAATGAGTTAATATACACAGAGGATAAGAAATGGTGTGGGTTTTTTAAAAAATATTTGTTGTGTGCCTTCAAGTCATTTTTGACTTATAGAAACCCTGGTGGTTTTCTTGGCAGGATTTGTTCAGAAGGAGTCTGCCCTTCTCTTCCTTTGAGGCTAAGAGCGTCACTTGCCCACCTGTCACTCTCTCTCTCTCTCTCTTGAGTTTTTTTTAGTATGAGTTTTCACTATAATATGCCCAAAGTCTACAAACCTAAACACCCTTCCTGCCATAACAGGATGACACCACATACACACAGAGGTTTAGAACAGTGCATGTTCAGAGACAGGCTAATGGGATGCAGATTTGGCAACTATTACCAAATTTTTTTTAACTCTGTGTTTATCACTTTCTTTGAGGATCCCCAAATGCTATCTGACAAATAAAATAATCTGTTTTTTACCTCTATGGATCACTTGATCCCCCTGAAGCCTCTGCTGCTAGTTTTAATCTGGTATGTTCAGAATATTAATGGAAGGTCTCTAGCTGTTTCTGCACTACATTGTTATAGTGCTGTTATTCCACTTTCAACCTCCTATGGAATCCTGGGACTTGCAGTTTAGGGAGGGGCCTTTAGGATTCTCAGCCAGAGAGCTCTTGGACCTCAGTGAACTACAAACCCCAGAATTCCACAGGATGTTGAAAGTTGAATCATAGCACTGTAACAGTGTAGTGTGGAAATGGCCTTGGAGTTTCAGTGATATATGGGAGGTATGGCTGGAGATGATATACAGACACACTAAAGCAGTGGTTCTCAACCTGTGGGTCCCCAGATGTTTTTGGACTTCAGCTCCCAGAAGCCCTGAGCATTGACCATAGTGGCTGGGGCTTCTGGGAGCTGAAGTCCAAAAACATCTGGGGACCCACAGGTTGAGAACCACTGCACTAAAGTGAGAACATATTTAAACGCAAAATTATCATCAGTGACTATTATAAGGAAACAAATATCCTGGCACTAGGTACTGCCTTAAAAAGCTGTTTTATTATACATATTTTTTTGGTTGGGGGGTATGGCAAACATAGTTACCTCAGCTTTCTTTAGGCCATGTGTGGTGACCTAGTGCTTGATGACAAGAACACTTTGCAGATGAAAGACAACAGCCTTTAAAAAAAAAAAAGAAAGAGATACCTACATGTCTTGGGGCACCATGGGTTAAGATACTGTGGAGCTGCTGAAAATCAGAATAAATGTAGTATGCAGTTCTCAAGTGCTGAATGAAGACACGCAGTTTTAATGATCTCCAGAAGATGGAGACAATTTATTACTTTACACCTGATTCAAAGGGAAAACAGATTGCTTAATCAGAAGGGCCGAATTATAGCTAGTGTTTCCCCTTCCACTCAAGTTTGGCTCCGTCGCTATAGTATCCTGAATTCCACAATGCAGACAGAAAATCACAGCTAGAAACTGCTGTCTTCCCAAGGGATGCAGGAATTTACTGGCATAAATTTACTGCATTTACCAGGATCCATGACGTCTTCTGTATGATAAAGAGCTTTCCTATTACTTCAGTGGCTGAAGCAGCCCCATGTATTCATGTCATATGCACTATTCATCAGGAAATACAATATGACAATAATAGTGCCTATTAGTGGCTAGTGAGAGAAATGGATCTTAGTTTTCCCAGTTCTTCAAAATGTCTTACTGAGATGCCACAAATTTTCAGTTGGTGTGTGTGAGAAGACTAAGCCCTGCTAACCACACTAGTCAGGGTTGCTTCGCTGTTTCCCTTCTGTCTGCCATTTCCCTTCTGTTCCATTGTGATGAAAAAAGATTTCTGTTTGACAGTCGTACCATGCATAGTGCAACGAAATTTCATGCCATAGAAAACAAAATGTTTCTAATTCTGCTTCTTGCAACATTATGACCCCTAGACTATAGTCATGCTCTAGTTAGTCTCTGGTCTGGATTACTGCATTATATGTGGGTTTGCCTTTGACGGTGGTTTCATTAATGCAGAATACAGCTGCCCGTTTTGACTGAGACAGCTCATTCAGACAATCCCAGTCAATTTAACAAAGCTTTATTGGCTGGCTTTCTTTTCTAAGTCCAGTTCAAAGTGCTGCTGCTTACTTTTAAGCCCAGGGTATGTAACACACAGGCTTTGGATTGCATATGGTCTCCCCAGCCCATTTTACACCCCTTCAGATCTTGACAGGGATGAAAACCAACACCAGCCAAATGAATTACTGATGTTACTGGCAATTTTCATTTAGGACACTTTGCAGTCTCCTTCTGCCAGCAGCCTTTTCAGGGTAAAGAGGGTGTTGCAAAACCAGAAGTAGACATCTGGCGTCATGGGCAGGTGTGGCCTACAGTGAGTCCCAAGAAGAAAGGACTGGCCCCTGCAGCTTGTCCATTTTTGCATTAAGTCTTTGAACAGTTTGGGATCCAACAACCTGAAGAACTGTCTACTCCTGTATTACACCCTGCCTGTGATCTAAGGCCATCTGATGGTGTTGTTTTCCAGGTACCACTTCCACGTGAAGACTGATGACAACTTAAAACAGGACCTTTCCAGTTTTGGTGCCCCAATTACTGAATGTCCTTGAAGAATGAATATTTTTCGCTTTTAGGAACCAGACTCTATCCTTTACATTTGCTTGTGCATTTTAAATATATATTGTTTTACCTGGTATTTGCTTCTAGTCAATGATTTGTGTGTGTGTGTGTGTGTATTTTAATTGTACTCAGAAGTTTTATTCTGAAAGATTGTAAACCACACTGGAATACATTTCGAGGAAGTGTAATATATAAATATTTTAAATTGATGAAATAAAAAAAAAGAGCAACAAAAAGAACTACCAAATAGTACTAAGTCTTTGCTCAGGACGCAAATATTAAAGACGTACTTACAGGGAGATGTCCCATGGTCTCCAGCTTCCTCCCCTTCAACATTCTGCTTTTGAAAATCAGTAAGGTCCATCTGTAGCAAATCACTGATTGCAGCATGAATCAAAGATGCTGCGAGCAGAGGTGGTGCATTTCTGTTAAGAAAAAAACCAGAAAAGATACTGAAATGGGCTGCATGAAGTGGGCAAGACTAGGAAAGTCACTCTTTTGGCAATTCAGACTGAAACAAAGTCACTTCTGTTTCCTCTTAGCAAAACAAAGACAAAAACTTAAAAAAACTTAAAGATGGCAATTTCATTTATTGTATATAAGATTTCTACCAAGTGCCAAAAAGGCACTTTAAATGATTACAAGGAAAAGCAGCCTCCCCTCAGGATTACAATCTAAATGGAAGACATGATGTACAAGGAAGAGGAGACATTCAGGGAGGAGAAGAAAAGCAAATTCACTTCTCATAATGGAAGCAGTTCAGGTAGCCTGTTGAGACAGCTGCCACTGACTAAATGAAAGCTGAGTGAAGGACAAAGACAGCTGGTATCACCAGTTATGGCTTGGGTCCGATGTGATGTCAACCTGTTTTGGTATCACATGAAAGATCCTTGGGCTCATACACTCCTTCCTTCCCTTGAACAATGCAGTCCTCCCTTTTTGTCAGCAAAACATAATTTCCAATTAGGTATTTTAGTGTAGTTTTTCCAGTTTTACACTGCTCCCTTGACAATCATAAGCTTAAAAAAAGAACCGACATTTTCTGTAACAGTATTTAAAAAAACCCCAACAACCTAATAGTGAGTTACATAAGGAAGTAACAGGCATACCTCAGTTAGCAATGTGTCTCACAAAGAAGCTCCTTTTTACTAAGTCTTATTATCCTCCAGTCCCCCTTTCCTTCCTCATCCTACATCTAGCTCAATGGTTCTCAACCTGTGGGTCCCCAGATGTTTGTAGACTTCAGCTCCCAGAAGCCCTGAGCATTGACCATAGTGGCTGGGGCTTCTGGGAGCTGAAGTCCACGAACATCTGGGGACCCACAGGTTGAGAACCACTGATCTAGCTGGAAGGGCTTTTTTCTTTTTCTTTCTTAAAGCTGCATAAGCATTAGGAAGATGGTGAAGGAGGGCTGGAGAAACACAGACTTTTGATATTGGATTGCAGCAGCATATCTGCAGGAAACAATGCAATAAAACTTGAGCTGGGAAAGAAAGGGATTCTGCTTTAGCCAATTGTCCTTAGCTGTGCGTGCCTGCCTACAACAGGCCAAGGTAAGGAGCAACTGGTTCCAGAATCCCTCACTGAGTACGTGTGAACCAAAAAACAGTGAGAGAAGAGGAGAGCAGATACACTGCTCCAACTGCTCCACCAGCTACCCCAAATATGTTAAAAAGCAGAGCGCTCACAAAATAGAATGCACAAGAATGGCTGGTGAAACAAAAAGTTATCCTGCAACGCAATGGGGTCTCTGGAAGGTTCAAAATGGTTTTTTTTATTTTTATTTTTTATTTAAGGCTTAGCTGACAGGGTTGTTTCATTTCATGTGTGCATATCGTTTTGATAAAAAGTTTGCAGAAACACACTGAACTGCTCTTCTTTTTAGTGGAGTAGGAACTTATTTCCTATTTTTTCCCTCACATTATTTCTGCCTCTGGTACCCAATTTCCTACTAAAGAAGTAATGCTCAGGAATCTATTTCATTAACTAAGTATATCTGCACTTTTAAAAAGGAATTTTCCAAACTCTGCACAGTCTATCTTCGAAATGAACTCATGCAAACACTTTGTGGATCAGGAAGTTAAGATTAGTGTTTGGTTCAAATATCAGTCTGTTTGTATTTATAAGATTCAGGAAAAAACAGTGTGTTTTTTGCCCAGCATCTGGAGAAAATGACTACAAAAATACAATGTAAGAATATCACCATTTCTAAATAAATACTGCCAGATTAATGTAACATACAATAATATTTGATATCATTTCACTCTTTTTAGTGTTGTTGACAAAAAAGTGAATCTATTTAAAGGTTCAAAGAGGTAGTTATTATTCCATAGATCTAAGACAACTTATTTAACACATTCCATCCATTTTACTCTTGAAGGTCTTTACCTCATTCATGCACACTTCAAGAGAGGTATTTTCAGTTATTAGCTAATTCTAAGCATTTCCTGTTATTCCATTTTCCCTCCCCACTCAACCATGTCCTATATCAGAACTGCAACGGTAACAATAGCATCCTTTTTCCTTCCAGAATTTCCCACAGGACACAATCTACATCACTTGGTGTTGAGTAATACTTGGCTTCCTTTTAGGAAAACTAAGTGGAAACAATGTGGACAAAATGAACCAGACCTTACCAGATAATTGAAAAATGTCACTTGATTCTTCATGGGACAATTACGCCAGGCACAGTACAACTTCAATACTATGACATTCCATCACAGATAAAAAAACACAGTATAACTGCAGGGGGACAGGCATGCCAGTGGACACCACTTTCTTTCACATGGAGGGAAACAGCACATACCAGTGCTAAGAAGAGAAATGTACAAAGTATGGGGTAAAAAGAAGCCAGAAAACTGCTTTGAATCAGCGGAATATGGTGCGTGTGTGCTCCTCCAGCATCAGATCCAACCCCAAAGCAAAAAAGCTGAACAGGGGAAATGCTGCCTTCACTCACTTGAAACAGCCTCACAAATGGGAGAGAATGAATTTGCAGGGAATGATCAGGAATGTGCCAATGCTTGCTAAAGCCAATCTGTATTAACTACTGCTAAAATAAAAACAGAATCGTATCCCGCAGATTGCTGTGCATCGAGGAAATATAACTTACTTGCCAATTAAATTTAGACAGTAGGGTTATTTTTCCACTCAAACAAGAGAAAAACTACTTCCAGGGTGTTGCCTGAAGTGTAATTCAGAGATGATGGGGCTCAATCCCACACCTATCATTGTCATGTGCGTTCAAGTCACTTCCAACCTACAGTGACCCTAAGGTGAACCGATCATGGGGTCCTCTTGGCAAGATTTGTTCAGAGGCGGGTTGCCACAGCCTTCCCCTGAGGCAGAAAGAGTGTGACTTAGGACTACTGTTAGCACATATAAGTTCTGCAAAGAACACAGTGCTTATGACCATGCACAAAATGTGCTCTCTCTCTCCCCCCCATCCCCTCTCCCTGTCACCACCAAGCCAGCCCTCCATAACTAGAGGCATCTGGTAACAGTGAACATATTGCATAATTCTATGTGTGTTCACTAAGAAGGAAGCCCCATTGGGTTTAATGGAGCAATCCAGATGGACTTCTTGTCCAAAATTGTTAATCAAAATGCCATTGCAAGTCCTCCTTTGCAGAAAGGTAACACAAAGGAAAGATCTAACAAGGTCACTTGTAATTATGGGGGGAAATCTCATTAAGCCATTACAACTTCATTTTTAAAATCCACCTCAGAGAAATGTTTCTGGAGACAATTTTACTGAATGATACACATTTGTTATTCATAGAAGGTGCATAAGTAGTACATGGTCTCAAAAGTGGCATGATTGGTTGGCGAGAGACATGCCACTCCCTCCTTAAGAATTCTTGTGGTGGAAGAGGAGTAATAAAATTGGATGAGGCTTGACAGTTTGAGTCCTAGGGATTTAAGTGTCCTTGAGACGCACAGTCTCTCCAACTAACACTAGCTTCAGGGCAAGTATGTAAAAAATGTAACTCACTCATATGTTAGGCTCTTGTATTAATACCAAAAGTGGCAGTTGGGATACAAGAGCTGCAAACACAGCACAAACTTTACTACCACTGAGCTCATTCTCCTCCTTAAAACATGGGCTTTTCTTAAAGCCTTCCACAGCCCAGTGTTTTCATCCAAATCTGTACACATATATGTTTTACATGTTTAAATTGTTACACTATTTAATATGCCTTTTAGAAAGTTTACATTATTTTTTACTATTTTATATTTTAAACTCTTTTCAATTGACTTGGTTTTATTGTAAGCTACCCAGAGATCTTATGATGTAAGGCAGTGTACTAGGTAACTGAAATTTTTCCTGTCTTGACTGTTTGTATAACTATTCCTCTACTACTTGTAATTACGCCCATATAACTGTATCTGTTTAACAAGAGACTCATTGAACTGAAAAGAAAAATGGGCAGGAGTTAGTGTTTCAGATTCTACAGTTTCACCTCCATTTCCGGAAAGACTTGGGGTCTTGGTTCCCCATTCCATACTACAGGCAACTCTGAATGCTGAACTGCCCATCCCCTATATTCCCCAAAGAAATGAAACAGCAGTATGCAGCCTGTTAAGGAAGTGCCTCTGTGTCCTAGTGGAAGCAAACTTAATTTCCTCCCTCTCTTCAGTTCATTGATCTCAGGCTGCTCTGACAGCACAAAGCAAGGATTTCATTTAGGAGAGCTTTGAAGGGTATAATAAGCCAACAATAGGCATTACTTTTGAACAACATATGGAACATGGTAGATACATTATATGAAACTTGGGAAGAGCTAAATTTCTGACAACAAAACACTCATTCTCATGGGAGTGTCAAAATATTTGCATGTCACTTGTAAAAGGATGGAAATACATTACCAGCTCCAACCAGCACCCGAGTTTAACATTGAATGATGGCATCATAACAAAATCAAAGACTGCCTAAAACAGATTTACAAGAGTAGTTCAGGCCTGAAATTAGAATAGTACTGTCCAGTTTAGCCCTAAAAACAGATTTACAAATCCTCCTGAAATACAGTCAGTCCTCCACTTTTGCAGGTTTAACTTCATGGATTGGATTATTTGTGAGTTTCTCCAACCCCTTCCCCCTCCTCACCTCAAACGCTTCTTTTCTGGGGGAACCTTTCCTTATGGCCATTTGGATCAGGCTGTGTAGCCCTTTAAAAACCCACTCTGATCCTCCTCCTCCACCACCAGCAGCTGATGGTAGCTGTTGTCCAACAACAACTACACAGTCACACCTCCGCTCTACATTCACACAATAAGGAGGTGGAAAATCTTTAAAGATCATTCGAGACAAGGCAAAGTCTCTGCTAAATTCAGGTTAGGCAACTGATGGTACAGTCATAATAGGTGGCCTGCTAACATCAGAGAAAAGTTTCCTGCACTCATCGTTGTTAAAAGTCTTTTCACATGCACAGAATTGTCTGAGCAATACTATGAGTATGTTTAATGATTCTGAAGCTTTCCCTCGGTCACCTTGTTTGCATCCAGATAACTGGAAAGTCACAGTGTTGGGAGGGCCTGAGAGAGGGAGTACAGAGATTTAATTGGTAGTGCACAGTCTCTTTTGCTTATTTAAGATCAAACACTTTATGAGATTGCTCCTTAACCTATGGCATCATACTAAGTCAAATGCAATTATGACTGCTGTGGAAAAAATGGATAGGGAGAAGTTTGCCTCCCTCTTTTATAAGACAAAAGCTTGCAGTCATCTACTATAGCTAAATGACTGAAGAGTCTGGAGAGATAAAAGGTAGCACATCTTCACACAGTATATAAACTATGAAATTCACTTCCACAAGAGGCAGTTATGGCTGCCAAACTCGAGGGCTTTAAAGAGGAATTGGGTAAATTTCAGGACAGCAGAGCCACCAAAGGGTAGCTATGTCTCATTTATTTACTAAAATATTTATATCCCACCCTATATTATGGAATCTCAATTTATGCAGTTTAAAACAACTCAGACCTAAAAAACAATAACAATAGTTTAAACAGTCCAAGAATATACAGAACTATGTAACAAGTTAAGGCAGCTTAAAAGTTTGGAAAATTTTAAAACTACAGTATACACATGCACATTTGGAAAATATAAATTAAGCCTCAAAGGCTTTAATAAAAGGCCATGTTTTATTTGATGCCGGAATGAAACAAACATTGGCACCAAAAGGAACTCCAAAAGGAGAGTATTCCACAGTAGAGAAGGTCCTCTCTGACGTCATCCCAAAATATATTGCTTCCTGATGGATGACAAAGGATCTTTGGCAGATCTCAGGCAGTCATATATAGTGAGAGACACTTCTTCAAGCATCAGGGTCCCAAGCCACTTTGGGTTTTGAACATCATCACTAGCATCTGGAATTCAGACAACAAGCATATTGGCAGTCAATGCAATTCCTTTTAAGACCAATATTACTTGTCGTCTATATAGTACTCTAGTCAGCAATCTCGTGTCTGCATTTTGCACTAGTTGTAGTTTCCAAGGCACCTTCAAGGACAGCCCTATGTAGAGTGCATCACAGTAGTCTATCTGGGAAGTTACAAAGCACAGACACTGGTTAGGTTCTCTCTCCCCTAAAAAGGCCATAACTCAGTGGTTCTCAACCTATGGGTCCCCAGATGTTCGTGGACTTCAGCTCCCAGAAGCCCCAGCCACTATGGTCAATGCTCAGGGCTTCTGGGAGCTGAAGTCCACGAACATCTGGGGACCCACAGGTTGAGAACCACTGCCATAACTGGTGGACGAGTCAAAGCTGGCCTCAGGCACTCCAAGCCAAGGAGTCCACCTGGGCTTCTAGTTACAGAGACTGATAAGGGAGTACTCCCAAGCTATGTACCTGCTCATGCGAGTAATTTGTATGCTGTTCTTCAATAAAACAGAACTCTTTTTTTTTAAGAATTTGACTTTAAAAAAATAGAGCATAAAACTGTTGAATATATCGCTGTAACACAGAAACTGTGGGTCTTCAGTTTAAAAAGGGGACATGACAATAGCAGAAATTCAATTTTAAAGATGTAGGCAAAAGTCAAGATAATGAAGGAGATGATCCTGATCTAAATAGATCTAAATCTTACCCCTTTGACATTGAGATTTAGACAGGCCTTCTTCCGACAGCTGCCTTTGATCAACAGCAATAGTTTATGTTTCCAGAACTCCTTCACAAAAGTAATCTCTGTATTTGTTCTGATGTGATCGCTTGTCCATTGTGTCTCTCACTTTTTCTTTTTAGATAATCATTTTGTGAGAGTGTAGCCCTAAATAAGCCTGTAGCTCAAAAATACTTCCTATAATTACTGCAAAACCTTGCAGTGCCTTACAATGAAGATCACTGAGGTAATTTGATTTTGGAAGCTAAGCAGGGTCAGCCCTGGTGAGAGAGGAGATGGGAGACCACCCATGAATACCAAGCGCTGTAGGCTGTATTTCACAGGAAGGGACTTGCAAAACCACCTCTGAGAATTCCTTGCCTAAGAAAACTCTCCGAAATGCATGGGGTGGCAAGAAAGCACACAGACATGTGCGTATACACAGTTCATTCAAAGGATAATTTCCTAATCATGACTCAGATGTATATTTGTACAACTCACAGAGGATTCCTAAAACAGATTATGACCAATATCTACAAATCATCAGGCTTTTACTTATCAGAGTTTGATCAACACTAATCTACAGGCAGAGCGCTCCATAATTCAGCCCCATATTGTGGGGTTTTCCCCCTCTTCACAGGCAAACCCTCCCAATCTGCCTTTCAGGAGGATCATCTTTTGTACAGGGATGCCACACTGCCTTTTCTATCACACACAGGAAGTTCTCTCTGCAGTCTTGGGGTTACGCTTTCGCCTTCTATACTTTAAACCACTGTAAACAATGGAACAAAAAGCCTAGGTCCCCGATCAATGTTGACGAGAAGGTCAGGTGACCGGTCTGTCAAAGAACAATGAGCCCACGCTCGCAGGCATCATCCCACACTGCCCACCCGTGCACTTGACCACACCCTTACGTTCACATACCCTCTCCGCACATGCTTCGATGACTCCACATTGTCCCTCTGTGGGCTCACAATCCCCCACTGCGTGCATAACCTCGGCTTTCCATGCCATCCATTACCCCCACGAGCCCACATCGTTCTCGCCCCCGACAATCCTATCTCCATACGTGAATAAACCCACTCTTCCCATGCTTCCCCTTTTGAACTCTGCTTCCTCTTTGTTGGTGTGCCCCCCAACACACTTATGGGGATCCCCCACATCTACAATAGTAATCCCCCCCCACTGTTGTAACAAACCCACCAGCACACTGAATATCATCTCTCCACATGGGCTGTTATGGCACTGTTGTGCATACTTAGACTAACTGCCCTCTTCTTCCTGCACGGGCTCTAAGGACACCACATCCCCTGCACACAGGGGCCATTTCCACACTGGACTCTTATAGCGCTATGATTCCACTTTCAACCTTCTGTGGAATCCTGGGGTTTGCAGTTTAGGGAGGGGCCCCTCCCTAAACTGCGAACCCCAGAATTCCACAGAAGGTTGAAAATGGAATGATAGTGCTGTAAGAGTCTCGTGCGGACTGAGAGAAGCGCAACCCCACCCCACCCCCCCACGCATTGACAGCTCTCCTCACAGGCGCACTTCAGCCTCCAACCCCATCCACGAGGGTGTGAAGAACTTCCCCCTTCCCAAACTTATGAGCCATCCCCGTTCACACGTGCACCTGCGAGCCCCTCCCGCGCGCACGTCAGGACTCCCTACACGCGTGCACGAAGGCCTTTCCTGGGGCGACCCGCGTCCGCTCCCCGCGCACCGCAACCCGCCTACCTGCTCCCCAGGAAGGTCCGGGCCAACTCGGCCATCTCGGCCGGCGCTTCGGCCTGGCTGAGGCAACCCCCGCGGGCCGGCGGGCTCCAGGGCAGAGCATCGTCCGGACCCAGCGGCCTCGGGAAGTCCCGCAGGAGGGAGCGGAGGCAATCGCGCGCCGCCTCAGGAGGGCAGCAGGCCATGGCCGCCGAGACCCGCCGCACACGCACGCGCGCGCCCGCTCCGCTCGGTCTGCTCGGGCGGTCGGCGCGGCCTCAGCCTGACCGCGGCCTCCGCCTCCTTTTTCCCGCCTCCACCCCGCCTCGGGGAAAGCGGAGCAGAGCGAAGTCGGCGCCGGCCCCGCCTGGCAACGGTTCCTGTCAGGGCGGGCGGGGGGAAGGGTACGCCCAGCCGTGAGGGGAAGGGGAAGGGGAAGCGCGGGAAGGGCCGCCTGAGGCGAGACAAAAAGAGCGAGAGGGAGAAACAAAGCCAGGGGCCCGCCTGACGAGAGTCAGACTCGCCTTTTCGTACCCCTGGGAGGGGGAAAAATGCTTTTCTGCCGCCAACCCCCCAAATAGAGTGGCGTGGTCAGGTGCCCAGGAGGAAACCGGGCCAGGAATTGAAGAGGAAGGGGCGCATAGGTTGTTGGATTGCAAGGCCCATCGGCCCTGGGCAAGATGATGAGGAAGGGCTTTGTAGTCCAACAGTATTTGGTGGGCCGCACCAACACTGAGTGGGTTCGCTTGGTTGCTCCTCAGGCCTTGTGCATCAGTGCAGCAGAAGAGTCCCCCTTGGGCTGAGGGAGCTTATTATGGCTATTTGCACACTGGACTGTTATAGTGCGATGATTCCACTTTCAACATCCTATGGAATCCTGGGGTCTGCAGTTTAGGGGGGATCCCTCCCTAAACTGCAAACCCCAGGATTCCATAGGATGTTGAAAGTGGAATCATCGCACTGTAACAGTCCAGTGTGCAAATGGCCTATGCCTGGGGGGGCACAGCGGAGAATCCCAACCTCAGTGCACCCTCCTGTATGCAGCTACTCCAAAGCAGGGTCGCCAGCTTGCGTGCTCCCTCCTCCTCCTCTCCAGGTCTTGGAGGAGGAAATCTGAGGGCTACAGCATGACTTTGAAAGGCCCTTTCCTCATTTCTTAGACTTGATCCTATTGATCTTTGACTGGGGTACTCCCTTCAACTGTGGTTGATGCTTAAGAGCATCACCGGGGCTGCCCCTGGTAACATTTGCAGCACTCACCTCCTGGGACATCCCAATGGGACATCTCTAGGTCTCAGTTTGGGCCCACAAATCTCAGGACCTGGAATAATCCTGACTTAGCGAAACTACTCTGAAGCCCATTGGGCTTGGTGAGGATAATTTCCAGGTTAAAGGATAGCGTTAATGAAACAGAGAGCACTTTGTGAGATCTGATTATGTTCATATGTTCCCATAATACAAGGTTTTGGGGTTTTTTTACTGTACACCAGGGCTTTCCAAACAGTGTGCTGCGACACGTTAGCGTGTCACCTGAAGTGTGTAGGTGTGTCGCCTACAATCTTGGAAATGTTATTATTTATAAATCATATTTTTAAAATGATATGAAAGGTTTTCATGAGATATGTTGTGTCCCCATATGTTTCATTATTACAATTGATGTAGGTGTCTGTATCTCTTATCAGGGGTGAATTTAACCTCTGGTTTGCTAGTAAAACTGAATTACTGTGTCATGAAATGTTGCATGTCCAAAAAGTGTGTCACAACATGAAAAATTTGGAAAGCTCTGCTGTACACAGTGGGAAAACAGCAAAGAGAATATTGGTAACTTTTTTGTGTGTATACATACACTTATGAAATCGAAGTGTTCCTGATGCAGTCTGTCTCGACCCCCAGTGATAGACCCCTTATAGCCAATGCAGAGTGAGCATCGCTGAAAGGCTCAGCAATGCAGAGTGAGCATCACTGATGGTCCACCCAGGAA
Source organism: Iguana delicatissima (assembly GCA_948472985.1). Classification (NCBI taxonomy): domain Eukaryota; kingdom Metazoa; phylum Chordata; class Lepidosauria; order Squamata; family Iguanidae; genus Iguana; species Iguana delicatissima. The sequence continues at coordinate 945,069 of CAOKZL010000719.1, read as the reverse complement.
AGCTAACGGATACTTCAGGATTCCAGAAAGCCTGAGAGGGCTTTACGGCTGGTGTCACCAATGATCCCATCAAAGCAGCGCTCAATAGATGCATCTGCAAATTCACATCCACTATTCAGGGTGGCGAGGGGTCTAATTCAGGCACCTTCCCCCCTCTGGGCCCAGTTCTAGAGTCTTCTGCAATCTGCTGTGATGCTTTTAACAATCATTTCACAGATAAAACCCCTTGGATAAGAGCCAATTTAGAGGCTGTCGTAGCACAAGCTGACAATGGAGTGTCCAGCAAGTTCGTCAGTGGGATTACACTGGATCTGTTTCAGTTAGCGAGTGCCACAGATCCAGACAAACTGCTAGGATGAATAAGGACAACCTGTCCCCTCGATCTGTGCCCTTGGCTGGTCATCCAGGGAGGAGATGCACTTAGATCTCAGCTGCAGTGTATTATTAATTCATCTCTTGAGGAAGGGAGGTTTCCATCTTAAAAAAAAGCAGTGGTGGAATCTTTTCTTTAAAAAAGCCCTCCTTCAACCCCCTAGATTTTTACAACTATAGACCAGTATCAAATCTTCCTCTTTCGGTCAAGGTGATTGAGAGGGCAGTTGCCTTCCAACCCCAAGCAGTGTTGGATGATACAGGTTTACTAGACTTTTAAAAATAAAAGAAGAGCCCTGCTGGGCCAGGTCAAAGGCCCATCTAGACCAGCATCCAATTTCAAACAGTGGCCGACCAAGTGCCTTTTGGAAGCCCTCAACACAGACCTGAAGGTCTTTGGTTACTGATACTGAAAGGCAAACCAATGCTGAACCTGGAAATACCATGACTACTAGCCATCAATAGTCTTATGCTCCATGATCAGTCTAATCCCCTTCTAAAGCCGTGCAAGCTAGTGGCCACCAGCATATCTTAGCGGCAGCAAGTTCCTTCAGTTAATGACATACTGCATGAAGTTCTTTTTGTCCGTCCCACATCTCCTGATATTTCACTGGACAATCCTGACTTCTGTGTTAGAATTCTTTTTCTCAGACTGCTTTCTCAACCCCTTTCATAAACTTTATAAATCTCTCTCATGTTCCCAATAAGTCACCATTTTTCCCCCCAAACAAAAAAGTCCCCAGTAGTTGGACTCTTTACTTTCATCATACCAATACAGAAAAATGAACTGAAGAAACTGGCGAGATTAACTGAAACAGAGACTTTATATGGAATTTATTTAACAATTATTTAATTGTTACAGTACGAGGGTCATTACACAAAATAAGCAGCCAGAGCAGCCATTTTGTCTTTTGGTTTCCTTGGATTAGGCCTTCCTCCAGGCCTCTTCCCCTTTCCTCGTCCCCGCCCCTGTCTTTTCCCCTGTCCACCACGGTGCATAGGGTGCTTCATTGCTGCGTGCTTTAATTCAACCAAATCCTGGAACACAGGGTCACAGAATACACAGCCAGAGTGCTGGGTCTCATTGCCAGGGAGGGGAGATTTGGCTTTGTTAAAATCTACATCCACCAGTGCAGCATCGCATGACTCACAGGTCTCTGCTGACACCCGTACCTTGTGGGCGTTTTCAAAGAAGTGTACTACCACATTGCATTTGTTGCAGGCCATCTTCCATTTGGGCCCAGAAATTGGGTCAAGCACCAGCACGCCATTCTCGCATTCCACACACTGTCCGATTCCAAGCATGTTCAGAGAGTGTTGGCATGTCGGGTGGGTACACTCATTGCAACCCATTCCTGAAGAAAAGAAAGAGCAATATAATTTACCAAGCTGTAGGGAAAACTTGTGTAGCATATTCTGGTTCCTTCTGTATAGGAAAGAGTTAACAATTGGATCTGTAACACAACCACACACAAGCAAATTCTGCAATCTCTAACACTCCAGATTTAATATCGGGGGGGGAGCATGCAAGGAGAGCCAGCATGGTATAGTGGGTTTGAGCACTGGACTAGTTAAGGACTGAAATGGGAGTGGGGAAGAAGGGACTCAGATCTGATTATTTGGAAACAATGTCTGTGCAAAGTCTGGAGGGAGAGCTGTTCCAATTAAGAAAATCCCCACGCCTTGAATAAAACACTGGAAACTCCATGAAGAAGGGCTACTCTGCTTTTTATACTTTAGAACAGTTTTGTTTTCAATAAAATTCTGAACCAAGTCCCAATTGCCCCCAATTTCATACACACCACTTTTAAGAATCAATTTGACTAAGTGCATCACAAACCACAGAATGCAACCTCTAATGCAAAAATTTGGTAATTACTGCAAAATTGGAGAATACTAGCCTTCACTCTTAAAAAGAGCAAGTTTTTAGAATGATGCTTCAGAGCTTGCCAACTTTATATTTTCAGATTTTGCAGCAGATGTAAAGTTTTCCGCTAGAGAATATCGTTTGTGGTTTGTTGTTCACTTACAGCCAAGTAGATTCCTTTAAAGGGAGTGTTCAGGAACAATTGGGAGCTGTTTGAGAATTCTATTGAGGGGTAAAAATACCCCAAACAGACAGAACAACAGTCCTCCTTCTGCGCAGCAAAAAGAAAACAGGGAATGCATTATAGACAGCTGTGCTCAACTGAGCTTTCATTTATTAACAATTTTAAGAGCCTTGCAGATTTCACTGCTGCAAAGGCTCAAGCAACTGCGTTTTTTTTTGTACCTTCAATTCCTGTAATTCTAGTTTATTCTTTTAAGTGAAATTATATTGACAGATGCACCAGTTAATTTGTCAATCAGAAATGGGTATGATCCTTCTGTCTGTAAATAAATAAAAATATACAATTTACAGATATGGCTTGCAGGCACACCTCTTAATGGCAACAGTGTCATCAGTAGTAATCCTAAGGCTCAAAATAGTTTTCAAATTCATTCTGATTTATCAGAATGAGAACTACAGTTCTTTAGTCCTTGAAATCCTCAGATAATTTGTGTCAAAAAAGGAATGAAGAAATACACATGTCACTGTCTGAAACCTAACCTTTTTTCATGTCCCTGAAAGGAGGGTGGTTATAACAGTAAGGGCACAGCGGGTAGCTCTTTCCTCTTGACCCAGAGGACCAAAGCACCAGTTCAAAGTCATCCAGGGGCACCGTAACTCTTTGTAGAGTTTGATGGTACCATTCTGAGGCAGGCTGTAGGTCTCATCACAGTGAGAACAGTGTAGACGACTTGGCTTTGCCTATAAAGAATGAAGAAAAACACAGTATTGATGTTGACTGTACTGTTCAAAGCCTTTTTTGGGCAAAAGATAGACAAATCAATAGTGTCTCTCAATTGTTTAGAATTCATTCAGTATTTGCAGAACCTTTCTACCAACAGAAAATCAGTGCTGAAAAGTGTCTGGAAACTTCCCCTGTTCTCTGCCAACCTGAGTAATGACACCCACATTATCACAATACAATGGGCTTCTTGTGCCTCTCTATGCAAAATTACTTGCACACATTCATACACTACATGAAAGTTCATGTAGTTGTGGGGGAAATATCTATGAATCTGTTTCTCTTACATCAATTTAAATTCTTATTTTCTTCACCTGGATATATTTCATGAAACGATGACACTTTCCACAGCGGGAGAGGGGTTTGCCTGTGGCAGCAAGTGGTGAAAAAGACACTTCCATCAATTCATCCATACCTGCCAAAATAAAACAAAATCCAAGTCACATAAAATTTGGAACTCTACACTTTTTGGTAGCAGCCAGAGGGAAAAAAGGAAAGCTCAATTGATGAATTTCCTTCTGTAATATGGATACATGATAAATGCCAAGATCATGATTCAACTGACGAGAAACATTTCCCATAAAACATCTTTCACTTCTGTGTGATGTTATTTTCATAATGAGAAAATCCAAGCAACTTGATATACACTCAACCATGAGCATATTAACTGGGAAGAAAGCAACACTGAAGGCTGGAGAATTTTCTTTGAAGTGCATTCATACCGCGATTAAGTTTACAGTGACTAACCAGGAAATTCCTGGATCTAGGTGCCTTTCCTAAAAAGAATACTACAAACTTGAAAAGAAAAATCACAGTATTCTGCATGTTTTGTTTGCTTATTGATTTCAATACCCAGGGTTAGACAGGTATAAGTGTTAAAAAAATATCCTTACCAGCAATTGAATCAACAAAGTAATGGAACTTTCTTTTGAAGATATCCAGGGTGTGTTCCAGGACCTGGTGATAATTTGCTTTACCCTGAGCAATTAGATTAAGCTGTTTCTCTACTGCACTGCGGATTGTGGGAAGCACGAAGCTCAGCATCTAAGAGGGGGAGAAAAAAACACCCAGAGGTACACAGTGGTTCTAACAAGACCTAAGTACCACTATGCATACTAGGCATGGCCCACCATGAACTTCATGCTCAACTGGAATAACCTGGGTTCTCTTGGCCAATTCTCATTCATTTCAATGTGTCTTACTCAGAAGACATTAAGTGGATTGCACCAACTGTCTGATCCAGGAAGGGGCCTGTGGCCCTTCAGATGCCTTGGACAACTTCCACAATACCTTACTACGGGCCATGCAGGCCGAGTCTGATGGAAGTTGAAGTTGAACAGTATGCTTTAACTGCATTTGCCAATATCTGTGCCCATGTTCAGCCACGTGTCATTCTAATGAATTTTATCCACAAGGGATCATGTATCTAAGTTTCCTTAACCACATTTTTTACCACTCTCTTTCTTTAGCTGGACTCTCTAGACCTGTTCAAAAACTCAGAGAAAAACATATACAAAGTTACCTATTTTATAGTAGCCGTGGACCAGAACGAAAGCCCAGGTTTGTAGGCTTCAGTCTGCGCCATTCTCCACGGTGACATAGTTGCGCTGGCAGATGTTGTTGATATGAACTGGAATGCTGGCATCCGTTCCTAACAAAACAATAATAAACATCTGTACAGTAATTTCAAGTACCTAAGGTGTGTTTCATATCTATTACTGAGTTGCAATCCTAAGAATAAATCTGCAACAGTGCTGCTGTGGGAAGGGGCAAGGGCAGCCCATCTGATAAATCAGACAAGACTTAAACTGGGATCGCCTGAGATCTAAGTAAGGGGAAATGAGGAAAGCATCTCTAGGGCCTCCCTCCCTCCTAATTTGAGTGTGTGTCAGTCCATTCTGAGCTGTCTTAAATGCACACTAGGTTGGGTCAACTGAACTGAAAGGATACCAGATATGAAAGCTGTTGTGCAGAATTCTCATGACATAAAAGTATTCCTGTTTGAGAAGGAAAATCCTTCCAATTTACTTAGGATGCTACAAAGATGTGTGAACTGCACATCACTCGTGGCAACTGTTCCTTTTGGAAAGATCCCTTTGCTGTCTCTGCAGCAAAGCTTTTGTTCTTTATCTGACAGGTTTTTATCTACATCTCCCTCCTTTCTCTAGTTTCAAAAGCTAGCTTTGCAAGCTTCTTCCCTGATACCGCTGATTAATATTTTACAGAAAGTGAACTTCAGGGGGCACCCTTGTGAACTAGAGAGTAGAACACCTACACTCAATACCTGCAAGTAGAGGATTAAAAGAGATGAAAAACTAGGCGGATGGAGGGAGCAAATAGACAGTGGAAATCAAATCACACCCAATTTCCCCCCAAAAGCAGATGTGCGTCTAACATAAATACAAGATGTTACAAATAAAGAGATCATTGGAAGGAGCAGATTATTAGATACACGATGCTTTGCAACAAAATGATTTCAAAAATTATCTCTGCTTTTGGAGATAAAATCTGTCTTCGCTGGCTGACTTTGATCAGAAGTGTGGGCAGAAAACATACTGGGAGAGTGGATTGACTGGCAGATCTCTTGAGTGATTTTCTCTGGATTTATCTCTCAATTGTTTAATCATACATACCAAGAACAAAAAGGCTCCTCTCCCACCCCTTTCCAAATTAGGCTCCTGACATAAAGAAAGATTTAAGGAAAACCAGGAGTGGATTTTTGTGTGAAACAACTGTCAACTTTAATCTGGTACGGACAGCAATTCTTGGATTGGTACTTCAAAGCACCCTGTGCAGGCTATGTCTTTCTCCATTTACCTGAGCTTCTATTTTAGCCTGGTTCTGTTGGATGGACCTCAGGCTTCTGGTGAAAAAACCAAAGGAGATTCCATAAACCTGAAGTCTGCCCAGCCCAAACTAACAGTTCGTTAGGAATGCATTTCTCTCATTCTCCCTTTCTCTCTCTCTCCATCGCCATGACCACAAATATTTTAAGAAGCATCAGATGATCATTATCAAAACTATTTTATTCTCCAGCTTCATATATGTTAAATAGGCTACTAGGGAAAGGTGCTCCTACCAATTCCATGCTTTTCCATCAGGGTGATGAGCTCGGCTTCTGTCAAGTAATCAGGAGGATTGGTCTGTTTCTCCAACAGTTTTACTTCGCTGACAGGGAAGACATCTCCTCTCTCACAGCTGGGGAGACTTTCTTCCAGTGGGATGCTCTGCCAGGGCATGATCTCTGTGAAACCTTTATTAAGAGTTTTTAAAAAAATGAGTAATCAGGGTTGTTGCTGTCTGAACATTTCTACAGATTAATCTTCCACTGGTTGGAGTATATAGGTTGATTGGTATCAGAAAGACCATTAATTAAGTCAGTTTTGAGATCCCAATGAGATGCAGGTGACAATGACCTCTATTACACATAGAAAAAAAGGTATAAAATGTTACAAAGACTTATGGTCTGTGACAAGTTGGTCCTAGTATTAAGAAAAAAACTGCACAATTATATAAGGATGACATCTGTGGCAACAAGTCAACCCCAGTGTTAAAAGCACACCAAAAACATTGTTATGTGCCTTCCAGTCAACAATCAATTTATGGCAACCCCTCCTAGGGTATTCTTGGCAAGATTTCTGATTCAAAGGAGGTTTGCTATTGCCTTCCTCTAAGGTTGAGAACGTGTAACTTGCCCAAGGTCACCCAGTGGGCTGACATAGTTGATTAGGGATCTGGAGCTTGGTGTCCCACAGTCTTAGGCCAACAATCAGGCACTAACCCACACTGGCTCTGGAATACCAAAGATTAAAAGAATTAAACCAACTCTACGCTTCAGGATCTGCAGCATATAAACTCTGTGCAAACCCTATATTGCAACAAAAATATGAAGGGTTTATACTGAGAATGGAAACAACCATTGGAAAGGGAAAATACTATCACACAATAAAATTACGCATAGGTATTACTGCATGAACAAATGTAACATTTCTTTCTTGCTTTCTCCATGTTGCTCAGAGAAACATACATTTTCTCTCCTCATGTTGTCCTTGAAACAATCCTGTGAGCAGGTTAGGGCAAGATATATTCTTGTGTATTTTTTCTACTGCTTTAGGATGAGCAATAAAGCCCTAATATAAAGAGAAATTAAAAAGCTGTCTCCGCTGAAAAGATCTGGAGAATGAGAAACACAATGTTGGTTCTTCCTTACCTGGTGAAATAACTGTCTTTCCTACACAGGTAAAACGCTCAGGTCCAATGCTACAAGCTATGGTTGTTTGGAGGTATTTGCAGTCAGCACTGACAGTAGCAATGAAATGCCTAGTAATATATTCATACAATCTCCATCCATCACCGCCTAGAAATAAACAAGATAGTCGCGCACAAGACTTAAGACTGTGTACTATTTTAGAAAAAAGTATGTTAATTTTGTGAAATGATACAGGAAAAAAGACTTATTTTCTCCATTCATGTACATTTCTTTAAACTCTTAAAGATATATGAAGAAAGAAATCCACTTAATTCTCCAACTCTTCCTTATTTTTGCTACAGCTGATAGATGAAGAAACACTAATAACCTGAACCCTTAAGGTTTATGAGATATAAACAAGCCCCTATCTTTGCTACTAGGGGTCAGTGTTGGCTATTAATATCTCAGCAGACTAATTAAATTCTCCACCAACCTATTCATTCACCTGCAGGGAATACCTTGTAGCATATGACTACCACAGAAGTTGCTAAATAAGGATGAAATAGTCACCAATGTTTATGAACTTAGAATTATCAGCTCTTAGTCACCTAGTTCCGCTTCTGTGGCAGCTCTCATTGGTGTTATTGGAGGATGGTCCCCAGCATCATGGCCTTTTCTCGGCCTGTTAATACCTTCAGCCAGTAATGCTTTTACCTAGGAAGAAAACAATAGAAAGAAAGCGCAAGCCACAGGGTATGGATTCAACGTAATGGCCACAGTCTGGTTGGTTTAGCCTCTAAGTCCTATTAATTTCAGTGAGAGATTTAAGCATGCACTTGGAGGTCTCATTAAAATTAAAACTGGCTAAATCATGACATAAGCATTCCCCAGCATTTGCAAGGAATGTTGTAATAGAAGTGTTATTTTCAGTGCAATGACTTTTCATGTTACTTTTCCAGACAGAAAATAGTACGTATAAAAAAATAAAGCGTCACATCACATACTTACTGTTTCGGCCCAGTAAGGATTATTAGCCTGCTGCCGCAAAGAGCCCTTCAAGTCAAAGTTTTCTGGATAATGGGTAGTTTCTGTTCGAGGGTAACTAATATAACCTTGAGTGTAAAGCCGTTCGGCTATTTGCATAGCATGTTGTGGTCCCATTCCTAGAAGTAAAATGTTTATTTTTTTTTTTAAATGGTTAACTACATCATTGGTTGGAACAAAATGTTTACAGACAAAGTGGTGTGGCTTTTTTCAGAGTTAAAGCTTTTTCACAATCAGGAACATGGATAGCCTCCTCATCTGAGGTCAATTTGTTCATTCATCTAGCCCAGTATTGCCGATTCTGACCAGTATCAGCCGTCCAGGTGTCAGGTCAATGATCTTTCTTGTCACCTGCAACCTGGATCCTTTTAACTGGAAATGCCAGGGTGTGAACCTGTTCCTTCCCCAAGTTTGTCAGTCAACAAGACAGAAGCCCCTTCTAACATTTGCTCTGTAACATAAGGCAGTACTACAAGAGCTGATATACTGGATCATTTTTAAAAAAAATTGTTTTGACTAAATGGAAAAGGTGCACCCAAAATGAGAATGAGCAGCAGATTTTTTTCCAATTTTAATCCTTATGAGAACAATGCAAATAATCTTCGGCATCAGCATCTGAGATGATGCCTAATATACCACACATGTACCTTATTTGAAAACAAGAAAGTCCGCTCTGGAGCTACTTTTTTCCCCTAGTATGCATATTTAACCAACATATCATTTTAATAGATTAATTAAGATTTCCTAAACAGAACGACAGTCCTATTAAAAATCTAAACAAACCAAATGACAGGAAGGGAAGAAAAAGAGAGAAACAAATGCTAGAAGGAGACATATGCCGTTGTTCTTATGACTGTAAAGCTCTCCCCAAAGGCAGCATATGCTTCAGCCTAGGAGAAAGAGGGAATGTGGAAATAAGGGTGTTGGGTATTTAAAAGAGAGGGAAATAGAAAGTTTTTTACTGCATGCCCCTATTGCAGATTTCCTCAGGACTATGTCACACTGAGGGCATTTCCACCCTATCCTGTTATAGTGCTATTATTCCACTTTCAACCTCCTGTGGAATTCTGGGGTTTGTAGTTTACTGAGGCCAAAGGGTTCTCTGACTGAGAATTCTCAAGGCCCCTCCCTCAACTGCAAACCCCAGAATTCCACAGGATGTTGAAAGTGGAATAAAAGCACTATAACAGTGGAGCGTGGAAAGGCCCTGAGTTGAATGGGAGTTACTTTTAACTAGATGTGCAGGATCATACCCTTCTTTCTTGGGCTCTGTGGAGTATGAGTAGAAGTCTAACTCACATTAAAACCATATTAAATTAAACAGATTATATTAAATGAAATTAAAACCAAGGAACGATATAGAAATGTTGGCGGTACTTTGCTGTTAATTATGCCTATTGAACTTGTGTGTGTTTCTAACCAAAAACCCTTTAGATATACACTTGCAGACAGTTTATATTGGTGGGCCAAACACTCACCCAAAGCGGCGCTGGCAACTCTTAACATTTCAACAGTATTCAAAGCCAGAGGTCTTTGCTTAGCCTTCTCCTTTCTGCTTACAGAATCTACCTACAAGATAAAAAGAAATTCCTTAGTAAGGTTTGATGATCACCTAGAAATGTCTGAGAAAGAGTGCTGATTGTTAACACTTGGAATTTCCCTGGGAAGGGCTATCTGAGTAGACAAGGGCAGGGATGGCCTAAGGCATGTTGTTGTCTGAGAAAAAAGGACAAAATGCCTTCCTCACAATCCTACATACTGAAAACAATCAGATGGGCAGTTGAAAAGTACTCCAGTGCTGTTAACAGAATAGCCATTAACCATAAGACCTGTAATTTACTTAAGCTGAGCACTGAAGATTTTTGAAACTAGGAATGTAGTCCAAACAACACACTTTTATAGCCTCACCTTTGCTTCCTTTGCTGCTTTTGTTATGTTTAGGAACATTTGAGCAATCTCCCTGTCAAACACTCTCACTCTGTCCCAGTCCAGGGTCAGACAACTGTCTTTTTCGTGGCTAACCTGTCAGGAGGAAAATATACAAAAAAGCAAAAGTACCTTCAGTTCTTTCCCAACAAAATCCTAATCTGCAGTGCCCTTTCCAGGCAGCCCCAATGAACATGGTAATGGCATATTAACATTCTACCACTATCACCTTAGAAACAGGCAAAGAAAAGTAACATAGGTAAGACCATTGGTAGATAGGCTCTTCCAAAATTCAGATGAGATTGGGTGTGTTTGGATTGATATGGTCACATGATGTTAGACATCAAACCCCCAAGTCTAACAGAACTATTTCTGAAAGTACACTTTATTTACTAGTAAGATGAAGATTTTTTTTTGTTCATAATGCAAGCCAATGGGTCCAGCCACTCATTCCCTTGTCACAAACCCATTTGCAACTATTTTAGCACAAAAATTCACTTATTACATGTCAAGATTTCAAACTTCTACAAAATCACAAGTATTAGGTGGGCAAAGAAAACTTATCACTGTAGCAGTGGAGACAAGGAGGATTCATAATGATTTGTTATCTTTGTTAGTGTTGTTTGTTCTCTTAGTTTTCACCCCACCAGCCAGCTGCTCTGAGATATAAACACCAAGCTAAAGAGTCTCAAACCATATCAACTGTATTGCATTGGCTTTCCTCTGTCCTCATCCAGTTCCACAGTGGCTGCACCAGAATTCTTGTTTAGCTGATCCCACTGTGGTTAACCTGAAGGCCACGAAATACAAATCGTTCTTCAGATAATATATTTGTAACATACCCTGAAACTACACCGAATAACCTGTTTTAACCAGTAACATTACCAAACAATTGGATGCTGATGGAGACAGAAAACGGTGGATATAGCTGACCTTGGCTTGTAACACCCAATAAGTTTCAGGCTTGAAAGACTGGATTTTATCATGTCGCTCCACACAAAACCCCAGTGTTGGAGTTTGACAGGGTCCAAAGGAGATTAACGAGCTGTCTAAATTGCCATACTTTCCCTGGAAGTATTTTGTTTGAAACCTTTAAGAATAAATAAATAAAATCAAGCTATTATCATTTTCAGTATTGATATCCAATTTAACTAATGATTTCTACATAAGAAATTACGCTAGCAAGGATTTGGAGGACAACAGATTTCTAGATCATGACCATCTTGCATGCATTTCATTTATAAATTTTACATGTAAATTTTACAGACAGAATTTATTGTGAATCATTCCTATACTATTGCTCTTATGCTGGTCTATGACTATAATAAAATCTCTCTCTCTCTCTCTCTCTCTATCTTCCTATGTATTCTAATACTTTGACATTTGCTGGTTTAGAAATTGACATTTGTAGCAGCCTTCATCTACACATAACAATAGTAGTGTGTTATTAAGCTAATACACTGTAATTGTACATAGGACCTAAGGACACAATGGCATTATTATTGAACTCAAAAAATCAGCAAGGCAAATTCACAAAAGCTGAGTGCAGTGAAGACACTACAAACAATTGCTGTGGAAACACCCTCAAGGTCAATTAGCATATTATTTACTTAAAATGATTATATGCAGCTCTTGTGTCTACCTTTCCCTTCATAAAAAATTAATTCTGGTATTTCTCAAAACACACTTTACTGAGTCTCCTGCTACATTTACAGCCATCTTTATACTCTTTCTCTTCAAGCTTCTTTCTTTTTTTTTGGCTCCTCACAACTCCTACTAGGTCTGACTTCGGACAAACTTTTCAAAATTCAAGCTATAGTTCACAGAATACAATTCCCCTGTCCTTTCTGCTTTGGTTTAGAGATGGCCAGTGGCCAATGTAAATGAGATACACATCATGGGGCTCAGTTTCACCAGAGAAAGCATTTTACTTCACAATAATATTGTGACTATGCTCCAGCCACGCAAACTGGGGGTCTCCCAGTATTGGTGGCTGCTAATGGTGCAATCTCAGATGGGGAAATTCACGCAATTGGCCAGACTCACACAACTAGTTCTCCTAAGCATGGCAGAACATGGCAGAAACATGACAGTCAGGATATAGGGATGCTGATCACTATGGCCATTTCTGCACTATGCTGTTATAAAGCTATTATTCCACTTTCAACATCCTGTGGAATTCTTAGGCTTACAGTTTAGGGAGAGGCTTTTAGAATTATCAGCCAGAGCTCTTTGGCCTCAGTAAACTACAAACCCCAGAATTCCACAGGAGGTTGAAAGGGGAATAATAGCACTATAATAGCGTAGTGTGGAAATGGCCTATGTTAAAGGTAATGTCTAGACCAGTTCCCAGCCAATACTAACGAATAGCATGCCAGGGTACAAGAGCTATACAAAGAAATACCTTGTAAATGCACAGCCAATTCTTAGATCCAGCTCCTGACGGGCATCTACTGACAGCGCCTCATTGTGGTTGGGCTCTCCTAAGTGGTTCATGGCATTGCAAATGTCTGCATCAGTAATAGAGCTGAATTTTGCTCTGTATACTGTTCTTTCACTGCCACGAGGTTTATTCATCACAGGAATGGTAGCATCCAGAACCTATAAGTAATAAATATGAAAGATATGGTCAGAACTTACAAGGAACATTTTTCCCACAAGCAACATGGGAAAAATCAAGATCATAAGTTACTCAAGATCACATCACAAGTTGCTCAAGGTCACACTTGTGAACTGTTCAGTCATTTCTTTTTTAATAATTTTTTTAAAAAATTCAGCAAATACATGTTTAACAATCATAGATTAAAAACAATCACTTTCAGAACATAAGAAGATGGTTAGACAAAAACTCATCGATACATCAGTATGCTGGAAAACAAGGAAAAGAACAGCGTTGATCACGATAATACATGCTTCCACAAATCTTCATGAGATGATAGTGGGGTACAATCAGAGGATTATCATTCACACAGGAGAAATAAATGGTTGTCAAGTAACAGTAAATACTTTTGCATTAGAATCATTTTTGTGGGGGTATAAAACGCTGACTTTTCCATTAGAACTAAATTACATAGCCTATTTCTTCACTGTAATAAAGATAGGTCCTCAGTGCCTCTCCATTCAACCACTACAGTTGTCCCTCCACGGATTCAACCAATCATGGCTTGCTAATATTCCAAACAGCAAACTTTGATTTTGCCATTTTATATAAGGGACACCACTATACTACACCACTGTACAAGATGGACTTGAGCACCCACAAATGTTGGCATCCATGGTGGAACCAAACCCCAGCAGATACCAAGGGCCCACTGTATTTCCAGTTGTGTGCATAAGCAACAGAGGTTAATAAATGCATTGTACAGAGACCAACTGGTACTTGTATATAAAGATTACAAAACCAATTCTGCAGAAGGAATTATAGATTAATACATCTATCAGTATCCTGAAAAATCATCAACTAAAAACCTATGAAGCCACAGATGTACATATGAATCTAACTATAGAATATATCCAATAGTGTCAAATGTCATGTGTTGATGTGCTTAAAAATATGCTTTATATTTTGCGGATACTGGTGTACAAGGCATACCTTTGCAAATCTTATTTCAGCACCCATAATCAATTTTGATATTCAAATCATTCTTACATACCAGTTTGGTTTCCCATTGTGTCAAAATGTTATATTTTTGACACTATGCTTTTCATTTCACCTTTGGTAAGCAAAATTAACTCTTGAAAAGAAGAGATCTAATTGCTTGCTCTTTCACTTGCTGTTGAGAAATGAAAGCAATAATTTTTAAGGGGAGGAACAACTTAATGGGTATATCTCCAAACTGTGCACACAACTGTACAAATTAAATTGCCCACCTGCTTCTGAACTTTTCTCCCAGTTATACAAAAACTAGATTCCATCCACAAACAGGAACTAAAATATTGTAGTTAAAAAATAAATATATTCACAGGAAACATACCTCAAAGCAGATGTTTTCCCCTTCCTTATCACAATCCAACCACAAAACAATATAGTCACAACCTCTTCCTTCTACCTAAACATTAAAACAAGACACACATTCCAGTGACTATACAGCAGACAAGCTGTGCATCTCTTTCAGTGTTTGTAGAACACCAGCTTTCAGATGATTGGTGAGGAACAGAATTATTGGGCTCCTCACACTCATCCTATATACTTAATACAGTGCCTTGTCCTATATAGCCATTCCAATGGTTAGTTTAACAGGCTCTTTTGTGGCTTGGCAGTTTTCTTGGTTACCCTAGTAGGCTTCATGTGATAAATCATTAACAAGCAAAATCTGTAAGACCTAAAACTTTTGCTCGGATGTTGCATTGCTGTAGCAGTCTCCCACTAGGTGAGAGTACCGTCTCATCAAAACTGACAGCTTTCCTTTTCAGTGCAGCATGGCTGAGGCCTGGGCCATATGGAAGGGTAAGATTTCCCCCCAGCCTGTGAATTTCATCGTAGATTCAACTACAGTAGGTGGGCATACTCTAAAGGCATGGGGTACATGGCTGCTGCTCCACAAAACAACAGGTACAACAACCTCTTTTCACATTTAAAACCACCACATCAGGGAAGTTATAAAGTGCTATATTTAAAAAAAACAACACCCTGAATGCATTATTTGTTTCCTGGTGGATTATTCCAATTTCACTGTCTACTTTGGAACCTGAGGTGATAAACTTTTCTGGGGTGTGTGTGTGAAGAGGCACAAAGCTTCATCACTGGATTCTGCCAATGTCATAAACTGTCTCTATTATCCCAGTCTTCTATTCCATCAAATTACATACCTAATTGGAAATTGGGACATAGAAAGCTGTTTATCCCAGGTCATACCACTGATCCTCAAGCCCAGGATTGTCTACCTAACTAGCAATTCAAACTTCAGAGTTTGAAATAGAAAAGGAGGTTTTCTATCTGTTCTAACAGGAGGCATTCTAAATGACATGAGACCTTTGTTAAATGCACATGCATAAACATGCAATGAACTAGGCTGCATGATGGCTGCCATTTCAGTGCAAAGCTAGGCAGTATCTTAACATCCTACCCATCAACCTGACACTCTATACAGGGCATGGTTAAAGGTGTCAGCCAGTTCAGAGACAACTATATATGTTTGATTAAATAAATATTCACCATATTGAGATAAAATACCTGTAAGAATTTCACCATATTCAGTTTGGGATTAGCTTCTTTCTTTTCTGTAGGAGCTTTACTAAAAAGTTCAGCTGGGTCCACCTTATCCCAGTTGTTGTATTTTCCTAGAAAGAGAAATAAATATGGGTCTCATTACGTTTATTACAACATTTGGATTAATAGTGTCTCTTCTGCTTTAGACTCTAAAGCTTAGAGGATGACACTTTGTAGTGAGAATGCCACACACTGAGCAAGTGTAGTGGTTAGTAAAAACAGCAACAAATAATACTGTCGATGTTAAATGGATAACATACCTATAAAATCCAATGTCATCACATGGCCACAGACAGATGTCATTTTGAAATGGGCACTTTGTCCTATGAATGAACCTGTGTATTCATGCACTGAACATGCTCCATTTAGCCCTTTGCGGGAAGACATGTTTCCTGCAACAAAAAGATATGCCAGTAATAATGAGTAATAACAAACAAGATTTTTTTAAAAAGGTGGAGACCTACCTTGTTCTAGGAGAGAAGGTAAGCATCATTTAAGAAAGATCATTTAAGCATCATTTAAGATAAGTTTACTTCCAGCTGTATGTACTATATCTACTATGTGTGCATGCAAGATAGATACAAGACACACAATCAGAATCAATTACATTATCATGTAAAACAGTGGTTCTCAACCTGTGGGTCCCCAGATGTTCGTGGACTTCAGCTCCCAGAAACCCCAGCCACTATGGTCAATGCTCAGGGCTTCTGGGAGCTGAAGTCTACAAACATCTGGGGACCCACAGGTTGAGAGCCACTGATGTAAAACTTAATTTGTCATTTTAGTTGGCAAGTATTTGAGGAAAAAGCCATTATCTGCATTGCCTCCCCTCACATTTTAGGCTTATATGTAGAACTAAACTGGCTTGGCTACCTAGGTGGATGCCCAGCAGGGAGAAGGTGACACTGCTCTCCCCACCGTCCTTATTGTTCTGCTTCCCCTTTTAGGTAGAAGGGTTGATAAATATTTAGAAGGAGAGTGATTTTCAGTAATAGCTAAGTTTCATGAAATTCCCTGTTGTTGTTTTTTTTAACATTCATTCAGGAAAGAAATGCAATTGCTTAGCATATGACCGAGGATTTGTGATTTTTGGGGGCAGCTTTCATGCGAATGACACTCTTTTTTCAGCTTGAATGTCATCTACATAAAAACATGTTTGTGGTGAGCTTTATAGGCTTAGCTGCCCACAGGCTGTGGACAAAATGGGGCATAGAATTGGAAGAGACCCCAGGGGCCATCCAGTGCAACTCCCTGCCATGCAGGAACACACATCAAAGCACTCCCAACAGATGGCGATCCAGTCTCTGCTTAAAAACCTCCAAAGGAGGAGACCCCACCACACTTCATCGAGGTAGCATCTTCCACTGCATTTTAGGGCAAAGTCACGATCTGTTAAACCCTAAGCCTCCTCATTCCAGTTTCACACTTTGTATTTTATTAGCCTGGTTGCAAGCTGCCTTGGGTCCCATGCTTTGAAAAGGAGGGATATCAATGAAATAAAATAAAAGAACCCTAAACTATGCTAACCTGAGCTGGCATACCTGATTCCCTTCCTTTGACCAAACTGGGAGAGGTTGAGTAAAGAAGTGACAAAGAACCATCACTATCATCTCTCACTTTGGCTACAGCAAACCATGAGGGCTTAGGGGAAGTGGCAATAGAATCTCACAGACCAAATCCTGCCTTCATGCAAGTAGTTCATTAAGGCAAATAGCCTTCCACAGCTGTTTGTCTTTCCTTCCCCATCTCCAGCATCTGATATGCAGAGCAATACTACTTTTGAACCTGGTCAATCGTAGTTATCACAACCAAAACCTGATTCACTTCCCATTATGCATGTATGTGCCCCCCTGCCATCCTCCAAACCTCCTACAAAATTTTAAAACTTCTGATTTCACCTTTGGGCAATTTTCACCAAAACTACCCCAAGTATGCTAAGACCTACAAGAAAAATCATGCCCCCAAAGTCTCCAGTCCCTTCACAGATCCTTCTTTAGTTTTAACCTTTACCAAAATGCCACCTGGAAGTGATGCCATTTTGTCTGGGATTACTGTCAACAGAAAAGGTCTGTTCAGGCACTGCTGGGGATCAGCCAGGGAGGAGGTGGCAGGGGGAACTGGC
Source organism: Iguana delicatissima (assembly GCA_948472985.1). NCBI lineage: Eukaryota > Metazoa > Chordata > Lepidosauria > Squamata > Iguanidae > Iguana > Iguana delicatissima. The sequence continues at coordinate 927,376 of CAOKZL010000719.1, read as the reverse complement.
CTTGACACCGATGCAGTTACGATGGATTAGATTGTAGACCAAACTGATACAGAAATTTTGACAAAGAAGCACAAGGAATAAAGCAAATATAGACTCCTTCTAACCTCTTGAAAGAATTTTTGCTATAGACTGAGCCAAAGATGGCTTCTCTGCTACCATAAGAACCGTCTTCATCTTTGGCAGGGTGAAAAGAGCCTTCACACTTGAAGAAAATTCTATCCTGTTTCAACCTGTGGAGAAAAAACAAAACCTGCTCATTATTTATTAGAATAAGGCATCTGAAAGACTCCTTCCTTCCTCAATCTGTTTATTACATAAGCATGTGAAAATCAGCTACAAGTTGTCAAGTGTTCTCATCTTCATGAATTACAACACCAAGAAGTAAACTCACTGCTAAAATTATCTTCCAAGTACCTTTCCCAAATTCAGGCTACTGTTCAAAGCATATTTTTTTCTAGATGCATCTAAGGCCACACTTTTGCAGTGCACTTTTACACACATGTAGACAAAAGTATTACAGTTCTAATATTTTCGTATTCCATTCCCAGCTAAGCAGGTATAAGCCTAAATTTAACCAAGAAAAAGACACATTTAGTGTTTACTCAACCAAATTCAACGGAGCTGCTATATTCACAAACAAGAACTATCCATGAAATTTAATATATAATAACAACCGTTTTTCAGTGGAGTAGGGAGAAGAAGAGAAACAAAAGTTTCCTGCAGATCCACACGCTACATGTACCGGTATCAAGGAACAAACTGCAATGTGCAAGGTAGGATTGACTGTGAATAAACACTGAGCAGCTCTCTCTCTCCACCTGGATTCCCTGTAGAAAGAAGGCTGCTGTCCTTACAGTGGGTCCGAACTCCACCTTATAGCACTGTGGTTTGACTGCTATGGGCATTTCCACCCTACACTGTTCTAGTGCTATTATTCCACTTTCAACCTCCTATGGAATCCTGGGGTTTGCAGTTTAGGGAGGAGCATTTAGAATTCTCAGCCAGAGAGCTCTTTAGCCTCAGTAAACCACAAACCTCAGAATTTCCCCAAGGATGTTGAAAGTGGAATAACAGCACTATAACAGTGTAGTGCGGAAAGGCCCGAAGACTCTAGAGCAGGGCTTTCCAAACGGTGTGCGGCAACACATTAGTGTGTAGCCTGAAGTGTGTAGGTGCATTGCCTACATCGTCGGAAATGTATGTTATTATTTATAAATAATATATTTTTAAAAATATACAAAAGGTTTTCATGAGATATGTTGTGTTCCCGGTACAATTTGTTATTGCAATTTATATGTGTCTGTATCGCTTATAAGGGGTTAGTTTAACCTCCAGTTTGCTAGTAAGACTGAAATTACTGCGTCGCAAAATGGTGCGTGTCCAAAAAGTGTGTCACCAACATGAAAAGTTTGGAAAGTTCTGCTCTAGTGACTAGGGCTCGAATCCCTGCTCGGCCAAGGAGGTGACCTTGGGCACATCACACTCTCTCAGCCTCAAAGGGAGGCAAGGGCAACCCCTCCCCCTGCCCAAAACACCCCAGGACAGGGTCTCCATGAAGGCACACAAGCCACCATGACTCCCTTTGATTTTAATTCTACCCCTTTTTTTTTTCACCCTTGGAAATCAAGCGGTGGAAGTGGGGGGGGGTCTCCCTACGGCTCTGCCGGGTTTTAATTCCCACACGACGAAAGAACCCCTTCGCTATTTCGTTAAAAGAAGACGGGGGGGAAGCATGACCGGCCTCTCCCCTCCCGAGCGACGCCGGGCTCGCCTCAAACCCGAGGCCTCGGACCCGGTCTGGAAGACGGTGAGGGGCTCATGCAACGGCCTAACCCTAAAAAGGAAGCCAGTCCTCGCCCCGGCCTCTCCCGCCCGTCCTCCCCGCACGAGCCAGGCGCCGAACCGCGGCACTCACCCGCCCGGAGGAGGAGCAGCCGAAGGTGAGGAGGCCGCCATTACAGGCGCTTCCGCTGCCGGGTCGGAGCGCGAGGGCGGGATCGGGAGGGAGGGAGGGAGGGAGGTGCGCCGCCGCCGCCGCCGCCGCCGCCTGCATCCTTTCTCCTCAGGTGCGGCCGTTGCCCTGGCAACGGGGCCCACCTTTCCTCTCTCGAGGAGGCCAGCAGCATCCCTCAGAGGCCTGAGGCGGCCTGGCCGTTTCGTCGCTGCTGAGGAGAGCGAGGCGGGCTCTCCTACCTGTCCTCCCCTGAGGCCAAGCCACTTTGGCCTTGGAAAGTATGGCCATCCCCACACCTAGGCTGTTATAGCGCTGTGATGCCACTTTCCACAGCCTATGGAATCCTGGGGTTTGGCGCTCCCGAAACTGCAAACCCCAGGATTCCATAGGCTGTGGAAAGTGGCATCACAGCACTATAACAGCCTAGTGCAGAAGTGGCCTAGGTCAGGCGCATAGAGAGGCCGAGGGGACGCTGGGATCTGCATCTCTCTAGACCCAGCTGGACAACCGCAACATTGGTTTGGCTCTTGTGGTGGGGATTTTTTTTTTTTTTTTCAGGTGGCCCTTAAAAGACCTGGGGCCTTTCCACACCACACCAGTTATAGTGCTGTTATTCCCCTTTCCACCTCCTATGGAATCCTGGGTGCCCACTGTTGGTGGCTGTGCAGTCACAGGTGGGGAAATTCATGCAATGGGCCAGACTCACACGACTAGGTCTCCTGAGCAATATGGCAGAAACATGACAATCAGGATAGATAGAGGGATGCTAATCTCTACGGCCATTTCCGCACTGTGCTGTTATAGTGCTATTATTCCACTGACAACATCCTATGGAATCCTGGGGTTGGCAGTATAGGGAGGGTCGTTTAGAATTCTCAGCCAGAGTGCTCTTTGGCCTCAGTAAACAACAAACCCAGAATTTCGTGGGATGTTCAAAGTGGAATAATAGCAGTATAACAGCACAGTGCGGAAATGGCCCTGTAATGCTGGACCACACAACTGGTGAACCGGGCTATGGACCATGACAGCTCATATCCTCATGGATGGCCTTCCCATCAGGTTTTCTAAAACGGGTGGGCATGTTCTGTTTTCCACTTCCATAGGGGGTCATAGTGATGCACCTCATGGCACCCAGAACTGATATTTAAAATTATCAGAAATCACTTCCGGTCATTGAAATAGGGTAGCTTTTTCTTATATTTTTGCTGTTTCAGGTTTGGGAGCTTTTCTTTTCTGGAACTGAGTTTAAATCCAAGCCTCCTCAAGACTTGGTTCAATTCCAAACACACTGGCACATATTGCAACTATTAGAAATACCCAAATAAATATATAACTCTATAGCTGCTACCTTGAAGGCACTGGAGGAAAAAATAGATGGTTTCCAAGGTCGGGACATGTAAAAACTGTTAGAAGAGGAGAACAGAGTAGAAAGATGATAAATTCCTTTCCATTTCATCTGTGACTCACATGCACTGAGGGTCTAATTAAATGCTACGTATGAAAGTATAAATTAACAAGGGTGAGGATGGGGCATCAGCATAATATTGTTACTTGAAGCACTAACGAATTGACATGATGAAATCAGGTCCATCCAGACTGATTGAATCGTTCCAGATTTTGTTCCCCTTCTTTCCGGTTTTAAAATAAACTGACCTGGGGAGCTGGTAGAAAAAGTCTCTGATTGTACTAGGAGCTCAGATATTCTGGGATGAACAAAACATGTACGGATCTCTAAAATAAAATCAGAAAGAAGAAGAAGAAAATATGGGACTTTTGGGTCTTTTTAATCAGTCTGGATGTGCTGGTTGTCTCCCTATCTATGCTGAACAATATTCTACAATTAACAATTTTTTCTTTTTCCAAGAGAGGGCAGCAATACCACATTCTAAAGCTGTATGGACAGTGAAACAGTGGAAGCAACGCTAGACATTGCCACACACCCATTCTTGTGTATCACTGTACAATTGCATTGGTGTGTAGAAAGAAATCCGTTTTAATTCACAGTTTTGGGTCCAAAACCTTACTCTAGCCTGTGTCTGTGTCAAAGTAGCATAGCACAATTTTGCTACGCAACTCTTGAGTGGAATGGAAGCAGTGTATAATTGAACCAAGACACCAAATGTCCCACTGAACACACAACCACATGAACCTGTGCAGTGTGCATCTCTTTGCAATGGCATTACATACATGCCCTTGAACTGGATGTAGACATTCTGCGTTGGACAAAAATGTCTAATTGCTTCTAGAAGTGAACTTGTACGTATGTAAAACCCCAGCAAGATTCCAGCCCAAGTTGGTAAGTTTGTGGTCAAGTATGTGGATTTGTACAGCACCAAAGACAAAACACTTCCAATCACAGTATAAATCCGTGAACAGGTAAGTGAACAAATAAACATAAAAATTTAGCCAATTGTGTAGAGTGTCATGGCCATGGCAGTCTTTCTGGGGGGCATGGACACAAATCCTGAGAAGCCAGAGAAAGGGTTTTTTTGTGACTCTAGGGTATCTAGGAATCTCTGGATTATGTACTGGATGCAAGAGGCTACTGCCTGACTATTCTATGTTCCATACCTCCCTCAGCAGTGATGTTGTGTTGGTGAATAAAGGCAAAAGATGAATGCAGATCATCTCTGCGTTTGGCAGTTAATGCATCAAACCATGCCACCTCAGCCAAATTCTGCATATGCCAAGCCAAACAAAAAGGAGCAGGGCACCTTAGGGACAAACAGCTGAGAGCTGTCTATCTTTACTTGGCCATCAGTCCAACTGAATTCACTGGGACATCGTCCCCAGTAAAGAGTTGTAGTTGTTGCTGCCACAGCTGTTCATATTCCTTCAAGTCAATTCCAACTTATGGTGACCCCATCCTAGGGCTTTCTGGCAAGCTTTATTTGAGGGAGATTTGCCTTCGCTTCCTCTGAGGCTGAGAGAGTATGACTTCTTCAAGGTTACCTAGTGGGTTTCCAGTGATGCTCAAATTGCTATGCCACACTGGCCCTTCCAGTAAAGGACCATAAAACAAAGAGTCAATTTATACTCTCAACTGGCATGCCAGGTATATGCTGCATTATAGGTTTGGGGCATGTGCGTGCAACCTGCATTCCCTGCATGCCAGATGGATAGGTCATGGCAATTGCCCTTAACTGGTTTATAGTCTTAACGGGCTTAGGGGTGTTATAAGCTGTGGCCTCCTGGACAAGACAGAGAGTTTAGGGGTGTATGTGAAGGCTCCCCTCCATATACACAGATGGGGGCAAGGAAAAGGGAGAGTCCTTCTCAGAGAAGGACATTCACAAACTTATATCAAGAAGTTATGAAGGCACACAGTTAGTGATCAAATGAGCTCTTAATCAAGACCAATGCGAGTCAGTAGGCCTTTCCATGCACCTCTCCATCTTTTATAAATAGTAACAAAAAATTAAGGTGCAGGGCTTCTCAGCTCTTTCTCACTGGGCAGAAGCCAGGTGTCACCAAGCAGCACTTTTGGGCATTGACAGAGCTTAGGTATGGCCTGCCATTAAGCAGAATGAGGCTGTGTTCTCAGATGGCGGGATGGCAGCAAGGTGCCAGGGGGAGAACTCCATGCCATGTGGACTGCCCTGCCTCTGCTAAGCCAGGTTGCTGCCTTCAGGTGCAATCAAAGGCACTATCTTATTGCTAGCGTTAGGGAAAGATTAATTGGCTTGTCCAGCTGTACACAGAATAGCAGGGCGGGTGCCATCTTGTTCTTTTCCTCAAGCCGTTAAAATGTCTTGGGACGGCTGTGTCGGACACTGAACTGCCCGAAAAGGCTCCCTGCTTTTGGCTGTTCTGGGAAACACCTTTTTAAAAAGTACTTGAGTCTAGGAGCTACCTTTTTTATTTCCCACAATGCTCTAGTGTAGGATTGATCCAGGGCATTGTGGGAAATGGAGATGGTGGCAAACAGGAACACTGTTGCTTGCAAGTGCCACTTTTGCCAGGCAATGTAGAAGGCACTCCTCAAACCTGAACCAAACTCCCAATACAGGTTTTTCTTCTCCTGACCACAACTTCTGGAATGACAATGAAGCTCCATCATTGCATTCTGATGCTGAGAATCACAGCAGGCTGGAACCAGAGCATCATGGGTGCAGAACAAAAATGGGTGTATGGACAGTTGCTGTGTGACAAAAAAAACAAATGGTAGGGATAGATGAACACAGAAAGGCACATATTAGGGTGTTTAGCCCTGTGACTTGATGAAAAAAATCCTTTCTGACCACAAATATGGCTGTTGGAGCTTGTCGAAAACCTATCCACCAAAATTATTTAAGGATATACTTCCACATTACTATCTGGGACCCTTTCAAACTCACGGTTATCGCACTACAATTCCACTTTAACTGCCATGGCAACATCCTATGGTATCCTGGGATTTCTAGTTTAGGGAAGAACGCTTAGGATTTAGAATTCTAGCCAGAGAATTCTAGTGCCTCGCCAAACTACAAACTCCACAATTCCTCAGGAAGCAGCCATGGCAGTAAAAGTGGAGTAATAATGCTATTGGTATGGAAGGGCCCCCAAGTTGTTGTGTGCCTTCTAGTCATTTCCAACTTACAGTTTTCTGGGGCTGAGAGTGTGTGAGATACCCAAGGTCACCCAGTGGGTTTCCATGGCTGACGGGGAATCAAACCCTGGTCTCCAAGGTTGTAATCCAATGCTCAAACCACTATGCCATGCTGGCTCTCTCCCAGTTTGTGCTGTTTTGTACTAGGTCGTAGTTATTTCCATTGGTATTATATTACCAACTGGAATACATAACCATTAAGGAATAGTACAACCTGAGGTTGCAGTGTTCCATAACTATTGTGTATTCCTATTGGTGATATAATACCACTGGAAACAACTATCATCCAGTGCTAAGACTGTAGGGGAAAGAATTGAGAGGCCCTTAATGAAACCCCACAAATCTCTCCTCTCAACACACACAACCTTTTTAACCAATTCATGGCCCCACAATAGCCTTTTAAAAACAGTAGTTCAAGGGGGAAAAAAAGATAAGGGGACCAGGCCTCTACTGACCTGTCTTGTAATCTGAGCAATCTGCAAATCTGTGTCTTTATGTTTACCATATAACATCACTGGTATGCATATGCGGTACCTAGAAATAGCATGTCACTAAAGTCTGCCAGAGGTGTTTGGGGTCCTGGAGCAGTTCCCACAACAGGGCCCCCTTTGTACATACATGTGAGCGGTTTCGGGAGTAGTGGTGCAGAAATCAGAGGAATGCAAAGTTGAGAGACAGCAGCACAGTCATCTCCTCGGGTGAAGCCATTTCCAGCCACACAGTTTTACTGACACCGATAGCCTGTGCGTTTTTTAAAAACTTGAGCTGCTGAAGTCATGCACAAAATATCGACGAGAACAGAAGCGTCGGGAGATTGAGAACATGACTGGGGAAAAGGCGGCACCTTTTGACTTCAGCACTGGCCCCCTTGCCGGGGAGCAGCCCGGAGCAGTGGAACCAGCTGAACCATTAGTAATCTAGCCCCTCTTGTTACACGCAATCAGGTCCGCGTAAACCAAGATGGAGGCCTTTGACAGGGCATTTGGAGAGGGGGCATTTTTTTTCCAGCAGAGAAGTGGTTGGACAAAGGAGAGTATTAACCCTTTCCCATCTATGCCACATTCCTACTAAAAGCACCCCTCCCCTGCCTCCTGATGGCTTTTCCTATAAAATTTGTATGTAAGCATCCTCTGCTGCATTTTGCTGATGAAAACCAGGACATGTATGGTGAAAGAACACCAGCATGCGGTCAAGACAGCAAACGTTATTAATGGAGAAGAAGAAGGATAGATAGATAGATATTTTGCCCATCCCCGCAACCCTTGTCTTAGATGTTGCCTCTTAGCTTCCTGTCTATATAACATTAAAGTTGGCACTTATCTTCTGTAGTCTTCTAACTGGGGTGCTGCAGAAAAGTGAATTTTGGCCCTTTGCTCACGCCATTAATTTAGTCTCCTAAAAATGAAAGCAATATGGTAGTTGGATTTCTACTGCTCTGGCACTGAGAAGCTTGAGGACAATATAACAAGGAATCGTTATTTGCATAAAAGTGTCTATCCCGGAGGGGTACAGAGCTTCCAATAAGTTGGACTACAGCTCCCAGAATTCCCCCACCAGCTTGTGAGGGATTCTGGGAGATGTTGTCCAACAGATCTGTACAACATCCAGCAGGGGAAAGGTGATGCAAACAATAAATATAATCAAGAAATTAAATAATATCTAGAGTGCCACAAGTTCCCAAGCCCTGCGGTAGATCAGCTGTTCTCAGCTTTTGTCCCACCAGATGTTTTGAACTTTAACAGAAGCCCCAGCCAGCATGGCCAATCATCAGGGACTCTGGGAGTTGAAGTCCAAAACATCTGGAAGGTCAAAGGTTGAGTACCACTGCTGTAGATCATCTCTGAGGAAATGTGCCCTTCAGGAATAAGGCAGCTGCCTCAAGGTCTTAACCAAACAGCAACCTTTAACCCAACTATCCTTAGACCACAGCATGACGTCCTCTTCAGCAGGGGTGGGCAGCTTCAGACTTGTGGAATCTACTTTCCTGTTTTGGAGAACCCCTGAGGTCCAGTGACTGGAGCCAGGTGCTCTGCCTGGGCTTTCTTTCTAAAATATCAAAGTTGACTTTGCAGTCTGCTTTGGCACAAAAATAGGACTCACAATCCCACCTCCAGTTCATCTTTCTTTAATGTCCACTCCCTAATTTAAAGAGAGAGGGTCCAGTTTGTTGTTGTGGTGGTGGCTAAACAATTGCAAGTCAGAAATCCTTCTGATCTACTGTGGATCACTCCTGTAGACCTTGGATTGTCTCCTCCCTTCTTGGCCTTTGTATCTCCAAATTCAAGTCTTTCTGCCTTAACCTGTTGTCTGTCTGTTCCTGGTGCTTCACCAGACTTGCGCTCCTAAAACAAACACTTCTCAAAACAACCACAACAACCCTGCCCCTTCTACTTGGTTTAAGTGCTACCTGGATAGCTGTACAGTTTCTGCAGAGATTTTCTCTTCTTAATCTACATAGCTATTCTTAATATTCTGAATATCTTTTAGGACAAGTGTCAGAAGTTGCCAACGTTGGATCTCTCCCATGGTGGCAACATTCCTTATTTATTTCTTTGATTTATATCCTGCCCACCCCCCTCATATGGCACACAAAACAGCTTCCAATAGAAATCAAAACAAAATAGGTAAAACAATATGTGGTACAAAAGTTTAAAAAGTGCTAAACAGTTTAATTAAAACATTACTTTAAAAATGTTACTTTAAAAGAATTAGAAATACATATTTTAAAGAAACAGCATACCCATTGCATCTCTTTTTATCCCAACAAACTAAAAGTCAGAGCCTGTTTGAGCTTCTTTGCCTGCTGGTGAAAAGAGAGCAGAGAGGGGGCCAATTGAGCCTCCCTTGGGAGGGAGTTCCATAGCCTTGGAGCAGCCACCAGGAAGCTCTCCCATCTCCTCACTAGAAGAGGCTCTGAGGGTGGCAGGATGGAAAGAAAGCCCTCCCTCAAAGACTGTAAGACTCATGCAGGCTCATATTCCTTACTTAGCTACCACAAAGCATGCAGAGACCTACCCGATCAAACTTTTCCCTGCCCCTGGCATATGGTATTGTGAACAACCATGAAACAGAGCACAACTTCTTGACCAACTTTGTCCTCAGGAAGACCTAGGTTAGGACCTAGGTTTCTCCTATCCCAGTTTTGCTGATGCTTCTTAATCCATCTTCTATTAGCATCTGACTTCCACAGTTGAGGTCCCTTTCTACACCATACCTCGATATCATGTCGTCCTGGTGGGATCCCAGGAGTGCCATTGCCGGGATGGGATCAGGACCTGAACGCTCCCCACTGCACCCAGTCAGCTGTCCCCAATGGGAAGCTGGATGACTTTGGCTGATGCATAATTCAGTTGAAGGGTTCAAAAGCAGAGTTAAACATGCTGCCTCAGTGGAGTGTGGTGGAATCTACTTCTTTGGAGGTTTTTAAGCAGAGGCTGAATGGCCATCTGTCAAAGGGAGGGCTTTGATATGTGTTCCTGCATAGCAGGGGGTTGGACTGGATGGCCCCGGGGTCTCTTCCAACTCTATGATTCTATGCTGCGCATCACTGCACATTAATTATGTGTCTGCACATTTGGTGCTCTGCATTGATGTGCAGCACACATTTGGTCATGTAATGTTGCAGTTCTGTAACAAGGTGGCATAGTGTAACTGCGGTGTACCTGTACACATGCAGTGATGCTATGTTTCTTGATATCGGCTGATATTTGTAATGCATTACATGCCACTGGAGTTCAGGCCAAGTACATGGTATGCTGCCTGTCTTGTGGAAGAGGGAGCCAGGAATCCTGTTCTCTCCATCCTCCCATCTAGATCTAACGCTGAGCTCCCCCAATGGGAAGCTGGATGACTTTCTTAAAACTATTTGAAGTACAGAAGTACAAAGTCCTGTTACTTGTCATCATTAATAGCTTTCTTCCCTGGGCTAAGAACTAGTCATCTCATTGGTGTCTGCCCCCCGTCTCCAACTCACTCACTGCCCTTCATTTGTTTTTGAGCACATTTCAAAAGATGGCAGTGAAACTAGCTGGTATTGACAGCTGGGTCAGTCCAGCAGGAACACATCTGGAAGGAAGTTCAGAGGAAGGAGAAAATGCAAAAGCCAGAGCATAACTGGTAGCATTTTTGGATACTTATTTATCATCATCATCATTACATTATTTGTGTAACAAAAGATTTGCGTTATTTTTTATTTTCTTTTGCGTAAACAGAGCTCTACCACAGAAGAGGCAAATTAAACTCACCTTCAGACAGCCAATCACTTTGAATCTGAGGCTTGTCGATACCGTAGCCCATCCTTCCTCAACTGTACATGCTCCAGTGGCATGGCCATGCTTGTCTGGGGATGATAACTGCAGTATACACTGGGAGGGCGCTGGGCTGGTGAAGGCTACTGCAGCTTGTTGTAGACACGGTTACCCATTATTACCCAGCTTACCCAGAAAGCTTAAAACTAAATTAGGAGCCACAGCTTGGAAAAGTTACATTTTAGGCTACAGATCAGCATTCAAAAAGTAAGTTTTCCAAGCTCTTTTGGAGACATAGGAAGCGCTTTCCCAGCTCAAACTATCTCCACTACCTTGTCCAGTATTATTGGCTCTGGCTGCAGTCCTCTAGTATCTTAAGCAGAGGTCTGTTCCACTGTCTGCTAGCCTGATCCTTCTAGCTTAACACACAGACAGCATTGTGTAGTGGTTAAAGCATTGGACAGGGTCTTGAAAGATTCAGATTCAGCTGTGAGAGAGGTTCACCTTGAGAAGCCCAGAACTGGTCCTCTCTCTCTCACTCTCACACACACACACACATGCACACACATGGTAGATCAAGAGTAGATCCAACCATACAAGTAGGGAGCTCCCTGGGGCTCCCCAAGAGACATCAGTATAGATCCTTCTCTAGTGCACCCCAATGACCCCAAATGGCCCCGAGGAGGCATGAGAGAATTTCCCCATGTTTTCCAGTCCTGCTGGGCCATTTTAGGTCTAAGTGTGGACTTAAACAGGAAGGGACCTGGAAGTCAATTTCTGCATCTCTTGCTATCATGAAAAAAGGCCTCCCTGGAGCCTAAACTATCCGTAACCCCAAAATGTGCCCCCTTGTAGGGCATTTCAGTCCAAAAAAAAAAGAGCATTTCTCCCCCAAAACAATTTAGATCCTTGGAGACCCATGAGCGTCACATTCCCTACCCTTGTGATCGATAGGGTTGCCAGAGCGAAAATGGGAGAGGGCTCTTGTCCCTTCAATGGCTGTGTAGAAGAGGGTATTTCAGCAGGTCTTGTTTGTCCCACAACCGAGTAACAAGTGGCACCTGCTGAAATTCCTTCTTTTGCACAACCAATAAAGGGATCGGGGGCCTCTCAGGTCTTCACTCTGGCACCTGGTAGGTATATGCTTGATGACCTAGAAAACAGACTCAGCAACTGCCTGATCTGTTCCATTGTTCACATGGTGATGATTCTCACCGTTAGATGACCGAAAATCAATCTGCCTAAAAGTCGGAAGGTGGGGAAAATAGACAACTGAGGTAACGAGGAAGGATCAGACACGTGCATTTGTGTCTGTCTCAGGATTATAGCCATGGGGAGGTCAAAATGAGGTAGTTGGGGGCCCCCCATAAGAATTCTGGCCCCCAATAAAATTTTCCCTCAGTCCTCGAATTTCTAACATTGCAGAGAGTGAAACAGTGAAAATCATTCACACCTAGATCTCTTCTCTTTGCCATGTTCACATTCCCTTGATTTCTTTGCCTCTCTCCTTTCCTCGGATGCCTAAACTGCATTTTTCAATGCTCCGCTGGAGCTTTTAAGGTACTGCAGTCCTAGAAATTTGCGGGCTGAAGGAAAATTTCATTGTTGAGGGGACAGAATTCAATGCCCTCATTTTGCTCCCCTCACTCACGTGTATCTATACATCTGATCATCATTGTCAGAACGCCAGAAATCACATGGAACGGCATCCACACGGTCTCATTTTATTTCCCAGATTTCTTGCAGAAGGAAAATAATCTGGCTTTGGGAATGCAACCTGACTTGAGTGGAAGAAGGTGTGCATTATGCAAAATCTAAGTAAAAAAATAGCTAGCCTGCCCACAAATGATTCCCTGAAATGCAAAGATTCCTGGGTCCAGTTTCACCCACTGTTCGCCAACTGTTGTGCTATGGCAGGAGATAAATCTAGATTTTAAATTTTACACCAATAGCAAACATGACATACTTTACTGAAAGGAAGCAGGAAAGAGATATTGGGGGAGGGGGTGGAATCAGGCCCATGGGATTTTCCCTACCTCACTGGTGGAGAAAAATGCCATCCTGATTCAAGTTAGGTGATGAATGCTCCCAAAATAAAACTCTTTTTTAAAAAAATTTAGTGACAGCCCTGGGCTGATTAGAACATTGAAGTAAGATGCGTCCTGCAAGTATTTATCCAAAAGGTTCTCAAGATGTTGGCAGAGCAAAGGGAGTTCAAAAGCTTGAGATGTTCAATCTGACAAGGCTGTAATGTTTCAAGAATGTCAGGAATCCATGTGGCTGTTCCATTAAACACCCCTGATTAGTGAATGTGCTGATAAACCTCAGGGGCCAGAGGTCAGCTCCATGGAACTGAAGGTACCCCAGGTATTGGGGAATGTCTCTGGGATGCAGATTCCATTGGCAGAGTTAACCCTTCCTCAGCTTCAGACAAAGAAAGAAAGAAAGAAAGAAAGAAAGAAAGAAAGAAAGAAAGAAAGAAAGGAGAAGATGGGTGCTGGAACTCTTATGTTTCAGCAGAATCCACATTTCCCTTAAGAACTGCAATCGTCCCATTCAATGAATCGGAGCAGGAGAGTTAAGAAGCAGTAGGAGAGTGAAAAACAAACACTTTGTGTTTGTTTTTTGTTTTTTTCTGTGTGCACACATTAACTTCAGTTTATTGTTAATCACAACTATTTTAAAAAAGGCCACATACAGGTCATGTACATCCCCTTCATAAAAACACATGTAAATGTCCCAGGTTATTCTGTCATTCCAACCCTTCACTTGTTAGGAGGAGAAGCCGTTAGCTCTTGGAGTTTTTCACTAAGGTAGCTGGTACCTCTATCAGTCAGGTTTTCTGAGTCTATTATGCTTTTCAGGAGCCTTTGGCCTGTGCAGGGCTTACTCATCGCTGGATCTATGACCCTCCCAACCTTGTACACTATCTCTGCCAGTTCATGTTTCATGTACTTACTCTTTCCTTTGGGCAAAGAACATTTCCCAGTCAGTGCACTGCTGCTGGGGGTGGTGATCAAAGCATGTTTTCCATTTGTTATAGAACTTGAGCAAGTAGGGATCCAATATGATTGACATTACTCTCACTTTGCCTATCTTTTTGCATTTTGGTCCCAAGAATTTTCTGGATGATCCATTTCGCACGCACAGTACCGTGCAATGCAGACCTTGTGCTGTTCTATGGCCGACCAGCACCTTGATCTTGGTCTCCAAGTTGGAACATATTTATTAACACAAAATGCTAATCTCCTTTAGACCCTGTTGCATGCTTTCAAATCAACACCGACTTACAACAATGCTATCCTAGAGTATTCTTGGCAAGATCTGTTCAGAGGAGGTTTGCTATAACCTGCCTCTAAAGTTGAGAATAGCACTATAACAGTGTAGTGTGGAAATGGCCATCGGCTCCCTACCTTTCGTTAGAAAAATGTGAAGCATAACTCATGTCAAGTTTTCCAAATAAATTACAAATATCAAAAGAAATACTGGAAAGAGAAAATTTAGGTCCAAAACACATTAGAGCAAATGGTTGAGAAATAATGTTAAAGGGAATCAGAGGATATGAGATCATTTTGGTAAGTCCAGTGCCTGCCAGAAAAGGGAGACCTTCAGGTGGTAGAGTCAGGGAAAAGGGAGACAGATCCCCTAGGCAAAATGTTCCAGTATTCCTGTGATCCAGGAGAGAATTGTTCTGCTTTGCAGCCAGATTTTCCTCAATCCGCAAGACAGAGGACACCAAAATCAAATGGGGGACCACCCTTGACATTTAGGACAATCCTTTGTCATAATTTTAAAGCAAGCCAGATATTAAAAGGACAGTGAGGACAAAACCAACTTGGAGACTGGATTTAAAGCCATAAGAGCTTCTCATTTGAATATGGCCAGCTCAGTCGTTGTATGGACGAACCATTTGTCTGAGCGCTCGCCCTACCGTAGAGGGCCCAATAATCACCATTCACAGGATATCTGGGTCCTTTTAAAAAAGTGTCTATCTTGCCTTTCTTCTATTTGAAAGTCTTCCTGGTCCATATTCCATTTAAAGGTAAGAATCCATAAGAAGGGCAGGTTCCCCATCTGCTTTCCCATCAACAGCTGTTGTTGTGTGGTTTCAAGTCATCTCCAACTTATGGCAACTCTAAGGCGACCTATCACAGAATTTTCTGGAGCTGAGAGTATGTGATATACCCAAGATCACCGAGTAGGCTTTCATGGACAAGCAGGGAATTAACCCTGGTCAAGGAGGTATAACATGGTTCTCTCCATGCTTGGAAAAACTGGACCTCTGGAATTTGGTCTTTGCAGATGGACTAGAATTTGGTTTCAGTTTGTCTTTTAAGAAGTTAACCAAATTCACCTTTTTTTCCATGACTGGAATGTAAGAAAGTCGACATTTTAAAAGGTTGAATGCAGGAGAAAAGGAAAAGGCTATCTTTAGCTTCTAGTCGATTAGATGTCTAACTAGGTTAGTCTATCTAATTAATCAACGAAATGGTTTTGCTCTAATTTGACACCTGTGCCTGAAAGCAGACCTGCTCAATGTTTCGTTCTTTAAGTGTCACCTTCTAGATATTGTTTGCTCTAATATTGACTGCTCTTCTATTAATTTGAGTTGCCACTGTTTGTCAAGAATTTAGGGCTTGGAAAAGATATTTGGGACTCTGGCCCTGTGCATCCTCTAGCCAGCTCGTCCCCTTGCGCTGCTGTCTGGGGAATGCTGGGAGCTGCAGTCCAAAAAAACAAAAATTTCCAAAGCTTTGCAATACATCCAGCCAGCTCCGTTGAACAACAGAGGGTTCTAAGATCTGCAGAGTGGCTGAAATGATCCATTGTGATCCATTGTGAAGAAACAGTACTGGGGGGAGGGAGAACACCCCTGTTTTCCATCACATTGAGATTCACCACAATCCCAAACAGTGAACAGATGTTGTGTTTTTCATATTTATTTCAGCCCTCCAGTATTGCCAGCCCTTGTTATCCTCTGT
The DNA here is from genome assembly GCA_948472985.1 of Iguana delicatissima. Taxonomy (NCBI): domain Eukaryota; kingdom Metazoa; phylum Chordata; class Lepidosauria; order Squamata; family Iguanidae; genus Iguana; species Iguana delicatissima. The sequence continues at coordinate 911,605 of CAOKZL010000719.1, read as the reverse complement.
GTAACCGAAATGTATGTGTAGAGCACACGGACATTAAAAATATGCTGTCTCTTATGACCTGGCAAGAGGAGCAAACATAGGACGAAGCTGAAGACAACACAGTTTCCGCTGAAAAAAAAAACTAAACTGACTGCATGCTAGATCTCCTCCCCAAACAATGTTATTCACAAGCAGGCAAATGCTTTTTCAATGCACGGCCTTGCTTTATTTCCGAGATGGTACCGTCAAGACTTGCTTATGGTAAAGAGACCTCTTTGGCCCTTCACTGGCTACTCTTTCCTCTACATGGCCAACCACCACCCCATCCGATTGCTATGGAAGAAAAATAATGTTCAGAAATTTGATACGAGGCAAAAAAAAAAAAGACAACAAAAATCAGAAGTATTTGGCCTGAAAGGCTCTTTGTTTGAAGTCGAATTCTTGTGTGTTTAAGGACGGAGTCGTAGATTGGGAAGGGTCAGTCATATATCTTAGGATTTTCTTCCCTGCCCCCTTTGATTGATTAATTCCAGTCTCCTCAGATCTCGGCCTGTTCCCACAAACCTGGAATCTCAGGATTGTTTGATTAAGTCATGGTTACCATGACAATCAGAATGCCTCTGGCTAGCCTGACCTTTGACTGCGTGCAATTTGGCAAGAAAGGAATGGTCAGAGGATAGAAGAGACTTCATTCCGCCCCCCTTCCCATCGTCCACGATTGCTCCAAACTGGCTAAATCGTGCATGGACTAAGCAACTTAAAATCATTTAGAAGCCTTCATGCTTAATAAATGCAGAGTTCAGTAGCCACCTCTTCCTCACGCACCTTCACGCAGCATTCACAAGTGAACATGGTGGTCTCACACCAATGGCCACATTTCAATTATCATATTGGATTTTTTTTTTTTTTAAGAGCACTCCTCTCTTCTTTGTCCCCCATTCCATGGCCCGGGTAGCCCTTGCTGAGCATAATTTATTCTATGTTCTTTTTTCAAGAATCCACCCAGATTTTCAAGGAGCCGCTTGCAAACGATGCCAGCCCCAATGCTGAAGTTAGAAGTTGTTTGAAGAAATAATGTTTCCTGTTTCAGACATGCTCCTCTTGACAATTTGTGTCAGCCTAAGGGGGAAAAGTATTAAAAGGGCAAACCTGAAGAGGACAGGAGATGAAGGGGAGGGGGAAGAAACCTTATTTTGAAAGTAAACTTCCTGCCATTTGTAAATGGGCTTGACAAAATGACAGCGGAGAGGTGGCTGTATAAAGGACTGTATGCACCAAGCTAGCCGAAGTTGATTTTGGGGAACGGAATTCCCAGAATTCCAGCGTATATGGCCAGTGGCCATGCTAGCTGAAGGGACGCTCTGGTATTTTTTAAAAAAAGTTTCCAAACTCTGTTATGGGGTTGTCAAGTCCTACTATCTGAGGCCCAGAAATTGCACCAACTGAAGGAAACTGAGGGCAAAGGGAAACTGTGGGAGGAGGAAAGTGAAACTGGGACATTTTAAATGCAGCCGAAAAAATGGGATGACAGAGGGCCATCCAGCCTCTGTTTAAAAACCTCTAAAGAAGGAGGAGACTCCACCACACTCAGAGGTAGCATATTCCACTGTCAAACAGTTCTTACCACCAGGAAGTTAGGTGGATTCTCTTTTCCTGAAGTCTGAAGCCATTGCTCCATTGTGTCCTGGTGTGTCCTGCTCCATCCTCCATCCCTTCAAATATGTAAACACAGCTATCATGTTGCTGCTCGGTGGGTATGCCTTGCGCATCGTAAGCTAACCTGCTGCCGCATGACTCCTCAGCTCATCTGGTGAGCTGGAGAATGCTCTGTTCAAATAAGATCCAACTGTTCGTGATTCAGTTTCTGTAGATATAAAGGAAAGGGTGAGGTGCGGGTGTTCTTTACCTCAAGCAGCTGAAGTGCTCAGGCTTTCTCTGTTGGGCATGTTTGCTTCTTACAATACTTCTATCCCCTCCAATGTCCAAGGTTCTCAGAGCAGTGTACAATAAAATCAATTTTTAAAAAAAATTAAAACAATTTAAAACAGCAAGAACAATGCGAAGAGGCTAAAAACATGCTTAACGGTGTATCAACTTAAAACAAGGCGGTCTAAAACCAGTCAGGATGGTCAAGACAACTTTAAAACAAGGCTCGTGGGCAGATTTGGATGAAATCCATTAGGCCCTGAAGGCTCTAGCAAAAAGCTGTATTCTGACTTGGCCCTACACCAGCAATGGTGCCAGTTGGGGTTCTACAGGTGTTCTACAATTGGAGTACCACTGTAGAAAAGACTATCTCTTACATACGGTGCATCCTCTCACTGGTTGGACATGGAGGAGGCCCTCTGGAATAGACTTCAGTCTTCAGGCAGGCATATATAGGGAGAGGGGCTCCCTTCAAGCTATTTCTGTGCACAGCACCCCATGAAAAACTAAAATGTAACCCCCTAAATTTTAGTTCATCATCTGGAGATTTCACCAAATCGGGTACTCTAGCCTTATATAGAGTATCTAATCCATTTCCCAAGATGGAATTGAAGATACTGAGTTGCCAAATTGGGGCCACCAAAGTCAGCACATGGATGCTTACACACACACACCAAGCTCAAACTATTTGGACGTATCTCAACACTGGAGTAGAAAAAAACGACAGGAGGTCTTCTTTCCTTCCCTCCTTCCATCCTTCCTTTCTTGGTTCAGCACTGTCTCCTTTCCTTTTTTAACATCTGCATGAAGCCACATAGGGGAGCTCATTTGGAGCTTTGGAGTTGGCTGTCATCAGTATGCTGATGTTTGCCATCTCTCTCTTTTACAACTGATGCCAAAGAGACTGTGGAACTCCCAAATCACTGCCTGGATGCAGCGAAGGACAGCTGTGGGTAAGTGAACTGAACCTCAGTCTGGACAAGATGGAAGTGCTGTTGGTCAGTAGGAAAGCTAAGCTGAGAATGGGAACACAGCCTGTTCTGGAAGGAGTTGTTCTCCCTGTGGAAGACCAGATTCATAACTTAGGGATGCTCTTGGACACAGTACTGTTCCTGGAAGGCCAGGTGGCTTCTGTGGCTTGGAGTGCCTTTGCTTACCTTTGGTTGGTGGGCCAGCTGCACCCTTTCCTGGGGCCTTTCCACACTACACTGTTATAATGCTGTTATTCCACTTTCAACCTCCTATGGAATCCTGGGGTTTGCAGTTCAGGGAGGGGCATTTAGAATTCTAAGCGAGAGAGCTCTTTGGCCTCAGTAAACTACAAACTCCAGAATTCCACAGGATGTTGAAAGTGGAATAGTAGCACTATAACACTATAGTGCAGAAAGGCTCCTGGAGAGGCAGATCTGGCCACAGTGAGTCATGTTTTAATCACCTCCCGATTAGGCCACTGCAATGCACTATATGGGACTGTCCATGAAAATTGTGTGGAAGCTGCACGTAGAGCAAAACGTGGCAGCCAAACTGTTTTCAGCATTTGCGAGACCACATAGTACTGGTCTTACAAGACTCCCCCCCCGAAGTATTGTTGTCTCTGCAGAAAGAATTGTCCTCTGCACAGAAAAATGTTTTCTGTGCAAAACAACCATGTGTGAATTTTGCACAGAAGGAGTCCCGAATAGTGAATAGCCTTTGAAAACTGCATGGTTTTTGAAGTCTTTCCGGCAGGGGGAAGGAAATTGCTAAAACCTCACTCGTTTTCTTCTTAAAGAAGAAAACTAGTGAGGAATGACATTCCTAAGTAATGCAGAAGTGTACATATGGACAGCTGTGGCAGAGAACATCACCATCTGAGAAACACAACTCAGGGCCCTTTCAGGATACACAATTGTGGTGCTATGATTGCACCTTAATTGCCATGGCAACATCCTCTGGAATCCTGGGGTTTCTCACGTGGTGTGGCACTAGAGCTCTCTGGCTGAGAATTCCAAATTGTTGTTGTTGTTGTTGTTGTGTGCCTTCAAGTTGTTTCTGACTTATGGCGACCCTAAGGCAACCGTATCACGTTTTTTTCTGGGGTATAAGAGTGTGTGATGTGTCCAACATGACCCAGTAGGCTTCCATGGCCGAGCAGGAAATCAAACCCTGGTCACCAGGATCGCTCAAACCACTACACCATGCTGGCTCTCAGAATTCGAAATACTCCTCCTTAAACTTTGAATGCCAGGATTCCATAGGACCAAACCACAGCTGTTAAAGTGGTCTCAAAGTTCCATAACTGCACAGTGTGAAAGGGGTTTCTTTCCACTTCTCTCCTTTCCTTTCTCTTCCTCCAAACTTCTTCCAAAACTAAGGAAGAGCAGTAGTGCATAGAGAATAACACAGAACTTGAAAAAATCCCCCCTCTTTTTTTTTTTTTTTGGCTGACAACTCCCAGAATCTCAAAACTAGCCTGGCCACTGGTCAGTTGTAGTAGGAAGGTTCTGGGAGCAATGTAACCTTTCCACCCTCTGAAGCAGTATATAAATGCAGTACTGCCAGCTTGCTTCTCTCTCAGAAGAGGACACCTCAACTGTTCCTTGTTCACTTTGCTTCCCACTGTCAAATGTATGCCTCTTGGTGGGGCGTTTGAGCTAATTCCATAACGAGTTGGGTTGCCAGATCTCAGGGCCTGGATCCTCTTCTCTAGTCTTTAAAGTGGAGAGGTGTAATCTCAGGGTGAAAGCATGGCCTTGAAAATTACCTAGTTATTAATACCGTACCTCACATTCTCCTATAACCTCTGTCCTTTGCTGCTACTGCTGCAGGCTACATGGGGGAAGTTACTGTAGATTCATTTTTGTTCAAACCGGGGCTAGGAAAACTTTGGTGGGATTTCAACTGCCATGTGTTCATAAAAGCCCTGCCTGCAAAGATTTAAAAGAGAGAAAGAGAAGGAGAGAGAGAGGGAGAGAGAGAAAGAGAGAGAGCGATGGGAAAACTGCTTTTTCTATTCAGTGTAGAATTTTGGGTAAATCTTATTTTCCAACCAGAGAAATAACTCGGTCTGCTTCATTTTTATGATCTGAATTACATGCTCTGAGTAACTGGCATTCATGTTTGCTTGTGTCATGCTTATTAACATCACCAGTATCATAGAATCCTAGAGTTGGAAGAGACCCGAAGGGCCATCTAGTCCAACCCCTTGCCATGCAGGAACACACATCAAAGCACTCCTAACAGATGGCCATCCAGACTCTGCTTAAAAACCTCCAAAGAAGGAAGAGACTCCATCACACTCCATTGAGGCAGCTGATTCCACTGCCAGACAGCTCTGACTGTCAGGAAGTTCTTCCTGAGGTTAAGATAGAATCTCCTTTCCTGCAGCTTGAACCAACTGCTCCTTGTCCTAGTCTCTGGAGCAGCAGAAAACAAGCCTGCTCCCTCCTCAACATGATATCCTTTCAAATATTTAAACATGGCTCTCATGTCCCCTCTTAACCATTTTTTTCTGGAGACTAAACATCCCCAGCTCCCTAAGCCACTCCTCACAGGGCTTCATGGCTTCCAGACCCTTCACCATTTTGGTCACCTTCCTTTGGACATACTCCCGCTTGTTGACATCCTTCTTGAAATGAAGTACCCAAAACTGAACACAGTATATCAACCAAAGCAGAATAGAGTGGTGACATTACCTCCCTAGACACCATACTCCTATTGATATAACCAAGAATCACGTTGGCTTTCTTGGCTGCCGTATCACACTGCTGACTCATGTTCAGCTTGTGGTCCACCAAGACTCCTCGATCCCTTTCACACATACTGTTATCCAGCCACGTGTCCTCCATCCTATATTTGTGCATTCCGTTTTTTTCTTCCTACATGTAGGACTGTACATTTCCTTCTGTTGAAATTCATTTTGTTAGCTTTGGCCCAGCCCTCCAATCTGTCAAGTTAATTTTGAATTTTGATCCTGTCCTCTGGCATCTTAGCAACCCCTCCCAATTTGGTGTCATCTGCAAATTTGATGAATGTGCCCTCTATTCCTTCATCCAAGTCGTTGATGAAGATGCTGAATAGCCCTGGGCCCAGGACAGAACCCTGCGGCACCCCTCTAGTCACTTCTCCCCAGGATGAAAAGCAGCCATCCATCTCCTTGACATCAACAGGGGGCATCCCTAAGCTTCAGATTATTTTAATATTTAAGTCATAGATTGGGAAGTGACACACTTCTGTCTCCTAATTGACATCTCTGATATTTGAGATCACCAGCATGCTTACTCTCTGTAGGGAAGACCAAATAAATGATTCTGCCCTCCCTTTGTCTTCTCTTCTGTCGCCCTTCCATGTGTCTGAGTCAGAAATGAAATGTTGATGTTTCCCCCCCCCCAAAAAAAGTCAACTTTGATTTTGCCATTTTATATAAGGGACACCATTTGACTATGCCATTGTTTCATAATCAGACCTGAGCATTCATCAACAGAAATGTTGCGCTCTTATAATCTGTAAACATTTGCTCATCCCCCTGACTTTGCCTAGGACTGTCTTCTGTGTCTAGCCTGACTTGTCTTGCCTATTAGGCCAGAATGTGGGTGTTTATTAAACCTAGATATCTATTTATCTAGAGACCCAGCCTGGTGTAGTGATCTAAGTGTTGGACTACGACCTTGGAGGCCACACCTCTCAGGGGTTTTCTGGGGCTGAGGGTGTATGACATGCCCAAGGTCATCCAGTGGGTTTCCATGGCTGAACAGAGATCGTAGTCCAATGCTCAAATCACTACACCGTGCTGGCTCTCAACAGGACAGAACATAACTACAGTTGGCTCTCCGTATTTGCAGATGCTGATCCAAGGATTCAACCGACCATGGCTTGAAAATATTCCTTAATCTTCCCCCCCCAAAAAAAGTCAACTTTGATTTTGCCATTTTATATAAGGGACACCATTTGACTATGCCATTGTTTCATAATTAGACCTGATCATCCATCAATTTTGGTATCCACGGTGGCTCCTGGAACCCAATCCTAGCAGATACTGAGGGCTCACTGCATTTAAATGAAGAAATAAACAGGAAAAGAAGTGCATATAGATATACAGGCAAGAGCAGAAACAGTAACCTTCTTAAAGGGTGGATTGCATACTGCTCTTAGGAACAGAACACATGTATTTCCCTGTTCAGGATTCCAGCTGCTCCATTCTCCATACCCACCGAAACAATAATCAGAATCCTGTTGATGCACTAGAGCAGCACGGGGATGGGCCTGGGAGCTGATTTTTTCAACACTGGGGAGTGTGTGTGTGTGTGTGTGTGTGTAGACTGTAAAAAAACCCAGTAAACTGGAAGGGACCAGATGTCCATCACTGGTTTTGAAAACTAACCTACAGGAGGCCCTATTTACAGAGTGAATTGCCGCTCCTGGAGGCTTCTGGAGAACCTGGAAGAGTCAAGGGCTACAAAAACGATGGGAGAGTAGACTGCACTTTGGCCACCCTTTGCCCGTGGTTGCATGTTTTCTAAAGCTGTGCAGTGGTCATGCGGACAACAGACAAAGTTGGCCACCTTGGAGCAGCCTCTATCTCCTTCCTTCTTTCATGGCCGCTACACTTGTGGCCCTGTGGCTCCTGCTACCACAGCCAACCTTGGTGTTGTTTCTCCACCGTAGTGTACCATAAGGATTTCAGATGTATTGTTAGAAGTCCATATCCATCTAAGGTTGCCAAACTGAGAACTTGGGTAGGGCATAAATAAAATAAGAAACATCAGTGTTACATTCTGCTCATGCCAGCATTTTCTATGATGTTGAAATAGCAAAGAATTACATCACAACAGACCCAAAGTGATGTGAAAATGTGGAGAGAAACTAAGTTATCAACATGACATGACAGATCCCCATGGACAAATCTGTCAGTCTCAGTTTCTCTCAATTTTTCATTTTTCCAGTCTTAAGTGTGGTTTATCTAGATTGAACACGGAGAATTTTCCCAATATTGAATTTGCTCCATCTGAGACCGTACATTCACAGGAAAACTCCTGTGCACACACTGTGCATTTCTCCTACTTTAGGCATTTCTATGCCCCATTTCGCCTATGGTAGACATTTCTGCTAGCAATGTTTCTAATTTTCTAATATAATGCAATTTTCAACTTTACTTTCATCAATGTACACATTTGTTTGTGTGTGCCTTTCCCTCTCAGACATAAATCTTGGTGTGCATTTCTTTTTTTTCCTACTGGAAAACCCCATATAAAATTTGGACAAATGCAAATTTCAGCAGCGGATATCTCAGTTTCAACAGACAACTCGGTTATATTCCTTGTATTTGTTCAATGAGGTTAGTTTGCCATAAAATGTGAACCAAACAAATTTCTATTCCTTCCCTGGAAATGCTACTAAGGGCTAAGCTGAAAATTCCCAAGAACATGTGGAACTAGTTGCCTGAGTATCTGAATATTGACCACAGCATTCTTCAAAATGGAGGACAAGACATGCTTAACTGAAGCTTTTCAACCCTCCTTTGTCATTGGACTCCTGCTGTACTACTGTCATTATCAACTAAAGTCCAGCATTTATTTCTCTCTTTCATTCCCCCTTAAAGATTACAACCCAGGCAAGTTTGCTGTTGCTCCTAAACAATGTTTCTCCAATTACAAGCTATGCTGACAATTACGGTGATTTAAAACCAAACTAATTGCAAAGTACTTTGATCATTCTTAGCCCAACTTGCGGTTTGTAGGCTGCAGTTAGTTGAAAGGAACTGTTAGAACCCCAATTTCCCTTTAATATAAATTTTAAGTTGATATATAAGTCACGAGTCCAATCTCAAAATTAAAGCCTTGGATTTTTTCCCCTTAATCCGCTTCTTTAAAATATACATCTCCATATTGCTGGAGGTTTGATCATTCCTCCTTTAAATTAAAATCTCCCATGGCATTGGCTGGAGCTGAAATGGACTTTCCTGACATTTGTATTTTCCTGGTAGAAAGCTTAAATTATTGAGTGACCAAGTTGTGGGAAAGGGATGGAGAGACACAGTTCTGCCAATAGCAACCAATAAGTAATAGTGTGAATTTCTTTCTCTCTCCCCCTCTTTCTTTCATTTTGGATATCGAGCAACCGAAGACCCAAGTGGTCAAAAATGAGCCTGTCAAAGCTATTTTCTAATAGCTTCTAATAGCTTTTGAATAGCTTCTAATAAATGTTGTGAGCCACACCGCCACGTGTCTTTTTTGTGGAGCCCACGTGGATAGGGCGAAGTCAGGCAACTCATCTTCTCAGCGTTCGCCCTTTCTTTAGGATGAAACGGTCCTTAATGGATTTTGTATTTTGTGCTAAAAAAGAAAAGAAAGCAAAGCAAAGAGACGCGCCTGATAAAGTATGAGGATTCTGTTTCGCCTTAGGTGTCGGTGGTGCGTGCATGTTGAAATGTAACAGGAGGCGCGGGATTTCTTCTTGAATGAAATGCCTAGAGCGGCCACGTGGTAGATGGTTTGAGGCCACAATTCTATGCACTCTTACCTGGGAGCAAGTCCCATTTAATTCAAGGCATCCTTAAATTGAAGTCTGGGAGTAAACGCCACTAAATCCAAGTCTGCTAAGAGACCTCCCTCTTCTTCCTTCCCTTCCCCAACCCACCCACATCAGTTGCTTCCTAGGACTTGGCCCGACATCCACCCTGCTCCTTGTTTAGCTTCTTTTTTGCCACTTTCCAGCCAGCCGTCCTCGCTTTAAGCTTTATTTCAGGTACGAGTGGCTAGTTCAAAGGGAGGTATACACGTTGGCCCCATCCAAGACCAGGCGCCTCAATGCCTGGGAAACCTGAGCGTTTCTGTCCTTGCTTATGAACCATGACATCTGTGCATTCCATGGGTGCTGACCTGGGGGGTCAGAGGTCACCCCAAGGTCAAGCAGTTTCCTCTTTCACCACCAATAGAGACCTTGACTAGGAGTAAATTATGTTGCCATTTAAGGAAATAATTTGAAACACTCTTGTAATTATAATAAATTTTGCTGTTTACATTTTAATCTTCGGCCCTTTCACCCTCGGCCCTCTTTCCTCCCCCTCCAAGCTGCCCCCCATGTGTATGTGTGTGTATGCGTGTAGGCTGGAGGGTTCTATATTTCACTGCAATTTTCCCTTTCCAACGGTAAGGCCAATAAAGAGTACCACTATTCCTGTTCAAAGTCTGAGCTCTGTGGGAGTGTGATTTTTTTTTTCTTTAAAGATAAATGGAAAGTCAGCTTCAAGAGCTGGTCCAATGTTATCTCAGCAAGCCTTCTGCGCAAATACGTTCAGCAGTGTGAGGTTGTGGGGTCTGTTTAAAAACCGAGCAACAGACACCACCACGGTCCAAGAAGGTCTTGATCTGTATAAGTCCTATTGCACTGAAGAGCAGTTATGGGGCTTGTTTTGCCCGGCTGTGACTCATTTCAAAAAAGACTGGTATGGTCAACGACAACTCAAAGATCGTACCCCCAAATTGAGACTGGTCCTGGGGAATCTGCGGTCATCCAGATGTGGCTGGACTCAAACTCCCATCAGCCCCAGCCTGCGTAACCAAAGGCCGAGCATGATGGGAAATGTACCCCAACAACTTCGAAAGGACCAGTGCCCAACTCTTTGTTGATGACAATTATCTTCATTCTCAGTCTGCACACAAAAAAACAGTCCTGGATGTTAACCCTTCAGCCCAGCAGTTTCACATGTGCCAAGGAGTCTCCCAAAGGAACAGCAAGTTTCCTTTAGACAGAGTTATGGGCACTTGGCAGGTTTCCCCTCCCCAAAAGAGCTCAGGTACACTCTTGTTACAGACATTGGGATGAGTAGGTGAACATCTCTGAGCGCAGTCCCATCATTCCTGTGTCAGCCTCTGGTCTGCCTGAAGCCTTTCTGTGAGCAGGAGATGCCTTCTGCTAGCAGAAAGCCATCTGTTCTGTTCATTGCAATGGAAGAGAAAGCTCCCTTCCTACAAAAGGGAGATGAGGCTGAGGTGGCATCTCCGTCAGCTTCTTGCATGGGGAATTGCATTTCAAAGTATCTCCTGAACTGCTCATCCTCATTTCCCCACTACACTGTTATAGTGCTATTATTCCACTTTCAACCTCCTATGGAATTCTGGGGTTTGCCATTTAGGGAGGGGCATTTAGAATTCTCAGCCAGAGAGCTCTTTGGCCTCAGAAATCAGGACTTAGAAAAGTTACTTTTTAGACATCAGCTGACATTTGCAGGAAGCACAAAAAATCTTTTCAAAAAAAATCCCTAAGAGGAAGAATGTCAGAGTTATCTCCATTCCAGCACTGGGAAGTTGTTTTTGGACTTCAACTCACAAAATCCCCAGGCTAGATGGCCGCTACCTGCTGGCTGGGGATTCTGGAAACTAAAGCACTCAAAACAACTTTTCCCAGGTCTGCCTGCATCAGTCAGCAGACCTCAGAGTTCCAATGAAATAAACAAAAAAGTCTGCCCATCTCTATTGTATGACAATTGCACATAAACAACAAGCTCACAGTTACCCCATCCTATGAGTGGGACCTGGAGCCCATGAACAGTAGGGAAATTTTGTGTGGGACACACAGTGGAGCTCCAACATGCTTCTCATACCTGCCTAATCTACATGTCACACAACCTTCTGGTTGTGTATTCTTACTTGAAGAACATTCCTGGATTTTTGCAAGCTTTCATGGCTTAACAGTAGGTTCTTTGAGAGGAACAATCTGAAATCTATCTTAGGCCAATTTCTTCAGTGAAGATTCCTGCATCTCCCTGTACTTGAAGAAACACTTCATTGACTGCTTAAAGCACCCATCCCTCCCTCCCTTCCTCCCTCCGCCCCTCCATCATTCATCCACCTACCTATCTATCTATGCTGGAGGACTATAATTATTATGGAATAAGATTCATAGTGAGAGCCAGTGTGGTCTAGTAGTTTGAGCCTTAGACTATGACCCTGGAGACCAGGGTTTGATTCCCCGCTTGGCCATGGAAACTCACTGGCTGACCTTGAGCAAGTTGCCCTCTATGAGGAAGGCAGTGGCTGACCTCCAGAAAACCCTATGATATGGTCACCTTAAGATGGAGTCAAGGAAGGAACATAACAGTAACAACAAAAGATTCATAGTCACTGATATGCAGAGCTGTCCCTACCATTAGACACAGGACACCCAACATCTCAACTGGTAAGTTCTGGAGAACCAGCAGTGGTTCTTTCTTCTGAGTCTATAGCCATTCTCTCTGTTGGAGGACAGAGCTGGGTGTACCATAGGCCCTCTGCTGCCCATCCAAAACTAACTGGCTGTCCTGAGATGTAATGAAAGACAATGTCCTTTTGCAGTCTGGGGGAAAAAATTCAAATGTCAATCCATTTCACATATGAACATGGAACTGGGAGGGTGGCGTGAGGATATTTTGTCCCTAGTTCAAGGCAGTAAAATCTCTTTGGTCAGCCTAAAGGGGATACGAAATCGGCAGGACTAATTCTTAAGGAAGTGATTCAAGACTGATTGTGAACCTTTACTATCAACTTCTTTGAAACTGTAGCTGACCCAGGGTATTTTAAATACATCCTTTGGACTTCCACTGAACATGTCCTCAAAGAAAGGTTTGACATGTGTGCATTAAGGAAAAATAACAATGTATTAATTAGAATTTTGTTCTCTCCCCCACTTTAGTTCCTCTTCTTTCCATTTGAATCATATGAAAACCAATGTTTATATGATATTGCTAACCTAAGCTGCAGTGACGTTTGCTGGAACAGCCAAGTGGTCTTTGCCATCTCAGCCTGTGAACGTGCAACCCATTAAGTGAGGTTGCCTAAGGGACAAGCAGAAGCCCCTCTGATTCGACATGCATATTATCCAATAAGAAACTAGATTTGGATGCTAAACTTCTCTTTCCTTGCCTTTCAGTTTCCATACCGTCAGGAACACAATGGCGAGAGAAAACTAGGGCAGTCATTTGAACAAGATATTCCCTTCTCTTCTGAACCAAGGATTCTGCACACCCCACAGGACTGCAGCAATAGAAGGGAACATGCATTCCCTCCTTTGCTTTGCTAAAAAGAAAAAAAAAAGTATCAATGTTTCTGAACTACTGTGCCTAGTCTTGGATTCAGGCGAGATACAAGACATTTTCAAAAACAACCTTTGTGGTGACAAAGGCAACTTTCCTCTCCCAGTTCATTCAAGTCACAGTATTGATCTACCCACCTTCATGTTGTCTACTTTGATCAGCAGTAGCTATCCTATTTCTCAGACACCTCCTACCTGAGATTTTTTTCAAACTGAAGGTGCCACGGATGGCACCTTATGCATCAGGTCCAATCCAATACATTTTTAGGAAAATGCTGCCCACTCTGATCCCAAATCCAAATCAAGGTGCATAATGACCAAACTGAGATCCAAAGGAAGTCATGGCACCACTCTATTCTGCTTTGGTCAGGCCTCATCTGGAGTACTATATCTAATTCTGGGCAACAGAATTGAAGAAGTTTATTGAGAAGCTGGAACATGTCCAGAGGAGGGCAACCAAGATGGCAAAAAAAAAATCTGGAAGCGAAATAGGTTGGGTGTGTTTAACCTGGAAAACAAGTTGTATGACAGCCATCTTTAAACATTTGAAAAACTGTTACACAGATGATGGTGCAAGATGGGGTTTTTTCGCCACTCCCAATGGAGCAGGCCATTGCCCAAATCAATGTATTCAAAGTTCAAGGCAGAATATTCTGACTAAACATTAGAAAGAATGTCTTGATGACCAGAGCTGTTTGACAGTGGAATAGGAAGATTCTGGAAACAATAGACACTGCTTCATTGGAAGATATTAAGAGAGGTTGGATGGCCATCCGTCAGGAATGCTTTAGTTGTGGTTTTCCTGCATTGGCAGGGAGTGGGCTGGGGTTGAATGGGATTAGCTTTGAAATCCTTGCTCAACTATACTTATTTAGACATCTGAGAGAGAAAATCCTGGAGACAGCCCTTTTGGGATAACCAGGGATGGTGACCATGATGGTAGTGATGATTTCCTCCTCCTTCTCCTCCATCTTCTTCCTATCTTCTTAATAGTGCTTATGACTATTGTTTAGCTGTTTTCGCTGGCTTGCTGGAGTGACCCCAACTCCAACCTGCAATCTTTCATTGCACATCCCACTAATCCCAAGATCTGGGGACATGTTGATCGAGTTGCTCATCAGCAAAGGATTTTCTGTTTCTGGGCTGTTTGCATTATCTCTCTTGGTGCGCTTAAAAATGTATTTTGAATTGTACAGTGTTTTTCAAATGTGGGCTTGTTTGTGTTTGACTTGGATCTTCTGTTCATTTGGCAAATTGGGAACTACCTTGGCTTCCACTTGCAGGAGAAAGTGGAGCGACAGAAATCTAATTAACTGAATGAATATATAACAATCGAGAAAATGAAAACAATGCAGCCGGATACCAATGATGATAATGGGCTCACAGCAAATGTTTTGCTTCAGATTAAATGTGATTTGGAGAAAGAGCTCCTACAGAGATTTGTTCTAAGATTTATCCCCATGTTGGCATGGCAGTGGGGTCATTTTACTGTGAACAACTGCTTTCACCCTTTGTTAGGTTCAAAGCGGGTAAACAAGGTTATGTCCCAGTCAAGATCGAGGACAGCAGGTAGGGGAGACAACTTCCATAGCCTCATCTCCTAGTGCTTGAGAGGGTTTGATACCTGGCTACTAGAAAATGAGAAAAGATCCACATAATACACAGGTAGAGCATGTCTGTGTATTCACAAGTTAATCAGGCCCGACGCTACTGTTAGGCAGCGTGAAAGAGGTAAAAATGGTTATTTAGCCTATAGTATTATATATATTTTTTACTGCCAGGGAGAGGAAGACAGAATCCTAGATTTTTTTTATTTTTTTGTGTTGCATTGCTGAGAACATTTAAGGCAACAAAGCATTCAGAGATATGGGCCCTTTCTGTACTTTACCTGCATTGCATGGCATCCTGGTGTCATCTTGGCAGTGCCTTTGCCAGGATGAGAGCGGGACCTGAACGGTCCCCTCTGCACCTGGCCGGCTGCCAGCATATGGCTTGCATTTGGGACACGCTTCTTCCTTCCGCAGCTGGTCTCTTCCTGGGCTGCACTGACGAAGGAAGTGCTTGATTGTGCTTCTGCCCTTCCCGCACGGCCACCGCCGATGCAATCATTCTGTGATGGGAGGCCATTACTGGATTTTTTTCTGGTAATGGTATACTGCGTGATTGTGATGGCTGTGGATGCGACAGCAGTGGGACCGTGATGACTTTATGTGATGGAATACATCGTGGACCGGAAGCAATGCATCCCCATGCTGGGATGGTGCCGTCGTGCGGAAAGGGCCATGGTTTCCCCCAGCTGCAGTCTAACCTGATATGGTCCATCCTACCACCCTGAAACTACAGCCTCATGCCCATCTCAGTCTCTGGCGTATGTAATCTATTGCTAAATTCTGAGCTTGGAGAAGTTAATTTTGGGGACTGGCAACTCTCAGAATCCCTCAAACAACATACCATAAAGCAAGGCCCCCAAGGTTGATTTAAGACAGAAGATGATGGAAACAGGCCTGGTCCTACCATGAGATAGGACAAGGCCCGTGCTTCAGGTGGCCAATGGTGTGGGGCTCCTCATCAGAGGAAGAATTGGATGAGGCAACTCCTGTTCTCTCAGAAAAATATTTGGCCTTACCTGCCTCCATTGCATCACAGAAATGATTCTCAAAGGGGGAGATGAAGCTCTGAGGAGAGACAAGACATCTTGACAATCTTGCTTTTCTTCCAGAGACAAGACCTATGAAAGGAGTGCATGTGTGTTTCAAGCAGAGCTTCACCAGAACTTCCAAGAAAAGAATGGTTCTCAAACTAGTCAATGACGCTGACAGAAATTTCTAGTGCAAGATGGCTGTTTAAAAGTTATTTCACCCTCCCTGGCCTTTTCCCCAAAGCAGGGGCCCTTGAATACTGGGCAATTACAGTGCTATAATTCCACATTAATTGCCATAACTGTATCTCATAGCATCTTTGGGGTTTGAGCTTGGGGAGGTGTAGGAGCTCTCTGAAGGAGAATTCTAAATGCCCCTTCTTAAACTTCCAGTCCCAGAATTCCATAGGATATTGCTATGGCAATTAAAGTGGAATCATAGCACAATAACCATGTAGTGTGAAAGGGACCCCCAAAATGACCTGGCCTTCTGAGGACTAAGGATATGTTGCCCAATTAGAATTCTGCCCCCCCACCAAAATTTTACTTTAGTCTCCAAATTTCAATACATTGAAAATCATTCACAACTTACAGCTCTTATATTTTCTGTGTTAGCATTTGCTTGCCCTTTTCTTTGGATGCCTAAGCTATTTCTAAACACTCAAGTGAAGTTTTAGGAGACCGCAATGCTAGAAGCTTGGGAACAGAAGGAAAACATCACTGGGGACAGAATTCTTATCGGGGGTAGCAATACGCTCATTTTGTGCTCACAGTCCTGTAGCTACACCCTGTCTGGAAGATCACTAACACACAAGCCTTTGTTTATGTGCTTGCTCTTTATTTCTTTCAGAGCAGATGTCTCCAACTTGGTACCCTCTAGATGTGGAGGACTAAAATGCCCAACATCCAGAAAGAGGGAAGCTAACAATGAAACCGGATGTGGATGATGGGAGCCACACTTCCACACAAACCTGGGAAGCCTAGGATGAAAAGAGACTGGTTTTGATTTTTTTGGGTTTTTTTAAAACACCCAGATGATGTTTGACTGGCAGGGAGAACTTTTCTGAAGCACAATGAAAGCGGGACCGGCCTCCTGGCCTCGTGTTTATTTTTCAACTGTCCCTTAGCCAATGAATGAAACAATCTTTGTTACCATCTGCCCTACCAAAGGGCGCATTTCATGTGTTGTCCAGTTTCAGAAAGTTAATGGAAAAGAGCACATTGCTCGCATAGCAGTGAAAGCATTTGTAAACACTGCCACTATCAAAGAAGGACGAAAGCAGTTGAAGCTGTTTTCTTTCACCTTGCGAGTTCATGTCTGTAAATGACTAATTGTTCCTGGTTTTATCTCCAGAAGGTGCTGGGTGGCAGGAGATATTTACAAGAAAGAAAAGCAGGAAATAATTCATCTTGGGGGTGGCGGGAGAGCTGAATTTAATCAGAGACATTGGGGAGTTTCAGGGGTCTTTAAAGAAGACTTTCCCCTTCACCAACAAAAGCCCTGGATTCTTAGCAGTCATGCAGAGGAATTTCTTTAACAGGGATCATGTAACTGCAGTAGAATCAGGATCATTTAAAAATACTAACAGCATGTATACTATACTATACATACTATACATGTATGTTCAGAAGTTAAGTCCCACTAAATAGCAGCCTTCCTCAACCTGATGGCTTCTTGATCTTTTAGACTACAGCTCCCATTATCTCTGACCAACATGGCCAATGTAGCTCAGATGTAGCTCAGAACTCTTGGAGAGGGATAGCTGGGATGCATACAAACATATGTCTGTCTACTCAACAGTAAGCTGTTTTGGGGACTTTGAAACTCTTACCTGTACTATTATTTTAAAAATTAATTTCCCAGGTTCTGGCAATATAGTGAGTATGAATAACTGCCAATTTCCCTTTATTTGGCACAAGAGGTGTTAATCTTCTTATGTAGTCTTATGTGGTCTTCTTGTTTTAGGGGTTTAGATGGGTTGGTGGGTGGGGAGGATGGGTTATGTTTTAATTGCTTTTAATGTATTTATATACTGTTGTAATACCGCCTCGCTCTGTTGGGAGAGGCGGGATATAAACAATTATTATTATTATTATTATTATTATTATTATTATTATTATTATTAGACATTCACACCAGAAGTATCCTATCTGGAAGAGGAAAAGAGTTATAGTACCACAGGGTACCAGTACATTAGTTTAATGGCAATTTTGCACTGTAACTCTAACAACTCTTTTTTTTAAAAAAAAATCAGAGTAGAATATTTGCCCTTCAAACCACGTGCCAAACTTGGCAAGCCACACCTCTAGTTTTAAAAGGAAAGCCAACACAGAACAGTGGTTTCAGCGTTGAGCTAGGATGCCTGGAGACCAAGGCTCGAATCCCCGCTCAGCCGCGGAAACCCAATGAGGATCTTGGGCAAGTCACACCCTCTCAGCCTCAGAGGAGGGCAAAGGCAAACCCCTTTGGAAGAAAGCTTGCTGAGAAAGCACCATGACAGACTCACCTTAGGATCAACAGAAGTTATGACTCAAAGGCACACGACAGCAGAAGTTTTTAAATAAACTTTGGTACAGCCCAAGGAGACTGTTGAGCAGTGGCACAGACAGCACACCAAGAGAATATCTAACCTGTCCTGGCCACCCAACTTTGGGGCAACATACTCAAAGCCAGGGGGATGGACTTTCAATAGACTATTGCAACTACTGCCAGGTCTTAGCTGCTGCTGAACAGAGAACCTCGGTGAACAAAGCTGAGAGAGATTCCCTCCACCCGCCTCATCCAACCAGGTCTCTGTAATACATGCAAGGTTAGCACGCTCATCCATGACCACAACCCTGTCCTAAATGGCAGCTGCTTTTCCCTCCACTGCCCTGGCATTTACCCGCAGCTTTTTCAACCCATGATTGCTTTTTCCAGTGAGTCACGTTGTCCCACGACAGCCTCAGTTTAGACATCTTTGCATTAGCACGAACGCGACATCTCATCATATTTATCTTCCATGAGAGGGTCAGTTCCCCAGTTGGAAAGTCATTTTCCACATTTTACCCATAATGTTACCAGCAGCAAGGGAGCCCCGTCCTTGCCCACTTCTGTTGAATCCCTGTAATTCAAAAACAACCCCAAGTTTAAACATTTAATAGTTATGGTACGTTAAGTGAAAGTGTTATTAAACAGTTCAGAAGGATACAAGTAAGAAAATGCAATATTTTGGTCAAGACAATGCAATATTTTGGTCAAGACAGTAAACACATCTGTTTTGGAATTGGATCGGAAATCATCCGGTTTCCACCAAGGTGGAAACGTCAATACAAATAATCTGTACCCAGAGGTGTACCTTCTAAATAGGCTGCAAGGTTCCAATGCATTGCTTTAATTTTTTTAAAAAACCAAACCTGTCTTGCAAGGCTACCAGTGGATGTCTGGACACTTCTAACTGTGTTTTGTTGTTTTTCTATTTTGCTGATTTTTTTTTCAGTCTTTGTCACTTCCAGAAAGTCAAATGGATAAGGTAACTGGTCCCCAGAACAGGCCAAGTTGCCCACCCGGGCTTCATTACAATGACCGGTGTTCTCTTTCAAAAGCAACGCTAGAAACTATATACAAAGTTAAATTTCACACACTTTTCTTTCCAAAATGGGCAAACCAAAACCACATTATGAAATGGGTACTTCCAAAATTCCAGTAAAAAAAAAAAAACACCCAAAAATACCAAATTAAAAAAATAGAATAGAAATGTTCTTTTTATAATAGTTTAGGATGCCCAGCTATCATTTCTACAGTCTTCTCTTTTCGTTTTGCAGCTCCCTTAATTTCTGGTCAGTTGTTTCCTTCCCTGTTTTCTTTTCTCAGGGATCCTCCAGCTATGTTTGTACCTAGAGTTCTCATTTCCCCTTATATATCCAAATAACATTTCTATTGTCCCAGATTTCTTTTTCCTGGCTGTTCCTGGCACTGGCTGCAACATTTTATTCCTGCCTTCCACATGAGTGGGTTTCCTTTTAATTCTGGAACACATTGAAGCAATAGGTTCTCCTTTCTTTTCTTTTAATTTTTCTAGAATTATAGTGCCATAGAATTGCACTTTTTTGCACTGTAACCATTAAAAAAAAAATCAAAAGAAAATTTACTCCACCAAAAGATACAGCCACTTCATTCTGTACCTTCAAAGGCTGCCCCAGTTCTCAAGGAAAGAGTCCTAGTGCAGGCATAATAGGTTTCTAAAAACAAGTCCCCAAAAAGTAGAACAAGTGGACAGGAAGGTAAAAACAATCAGCAAACCCAGGCCAGACCCAAGGAAAAATATTACAATAATTTGTATTTCTTTAGGCCAATATGGAAAAGCCTTCAGTCTCCTGCCTACTGACTTTCTCAAAATGTTGAATTTCTCCCCCTTTACACTATTGGTGGCAGGAGAAGAAAAAAAAGCTACATTTCCATTCCTTCCTTCTCAAGCACGCTCGCCTTTACAAACCCCACAACACGTGGATGAGTGTGTTGCCTGCTGGAAGCTTTCAGCTGTGTTGTTTTAAATCTTGCATCTAGGATAAAATCGGTTTGTTGTAGTTTGTTGTTCGGTCGACCGCAACTGATGGCTGCCCTCTCCTGGGGTTTTTCGGCAAAATTTCTTGAGATGAGGTTTGCTACTACTGCCTGCCTCTGAGGCTGAGAGAGTGTGCCTTCCTCCAGCTTACCCAGTGGTGTTTGCATGGCTGAGTAAGGATTAGAAGGTTTGTCTCCTTGAGTCTTAGACCATTTCCACACTAGACTGCTATAGTGCTATTATTCCACTTTCAACATCCTATGGAATCCTGGGGTCCCCAAAGGCCCCTCCCTAAACTGCAAACCGCAGGATTCCATAGGATGTTGAAAGTGGAATAATCGCACTATAACAGTCTAGTGCGGAAATGGCCATAGTCTCATGTTCAAACTTCTGCTGCCTCACATAGGGTCCAGCGGGGAGAGCCAAAACTGTGTATTGGTTTGACTAATCCAAATGTCAGTTAAGTGACCCACAGCTAGCCTAGAAGAAACACACTTATATAGGATACTGACTTAACTCATAATTATTGCTTTCTTGGACACCTCAGAACACTCATTTGGTAGTCTTTTCCTTTTTTATTGATCCAAAAAATTAATTTGTGTCAACTGATTTTTTTTTTTTTGGAAATTAGTTTTTAAAAAATTATAAATCATCTGTTTCTAGGAGAAAAATTCCATCATTTTTTTTTTGTTGCTGTTGAAGGGGGAAAAAAGAGACCCAGAAGAGGGCCTTCTCTGGGGTGGCACCTTTGTCGTGGAATGCCATCCCTTTGAAGCCCCGTTTGGGACCAATGTTGACTTCATTTTTTGCACCAAGCTTTAAAAAAATAAATCTTTCGAGTCTAAAGATCTCAACTTAAAACTGTGCAAGCAGAAAGTTTCAAATTGTTTTAAGTTTCTTGAGCTATTTAGTGCAAACAGTAGAAGAACTAGTTCAATTTTTAACATGTTTGGGAGAGGCTTAAATTCTTTTAAATTGTTCTTTACTCTTTTAAATGGCTCAAGTTGTTAAATCAGTGGAAGAATTGTTCAAATTTTTAATGTGTTTTGGGTAGTTTAAAATTCTTTGAAATTGCTCTTTACCATTTTAAATGGTTTTAAATGCTTGACTTGTTCAATTAAAACAACAGGATTGTTTAAATTTTTTCTGTCTTTTACTTTTAAATTATTTTAAACTGTTCTCTTCTATTTAAATTGTTTTAAATTGCCTTTTCTCTGTGGGCTGCTCAGATGTTATGATATAGCATGGAAGCAGTGACAGAAGTTAACGAATTAAAACCAAGTTGGTTAGAAAACATCTAACAAAAAGGGACAATTTAATTATATTTATTTTTAACTTAATCAATTGGCCTTTGGAGCATTCACTTAAATTCCAAAATTAAATTATTAATTAAACAAGAGCCCAACAAATTTTCGCATTTCCTAGCTGGTTCTTTAATAAATGCCAATACCTAGAGGCATTTTTGTTTATTTTTGTTCAGCAGCTGAGTATATTAGTTTAGATCATTCCAAGGTGAAACTATTTTAAAGCAACAAGTGATAAGGAAAGTTTGGAAACAGAGTGCTTTTCTTTGTATCCAGAAAATTTCCCTGTGTTTTCCACCTGATGCTGCATAGGGAAACTGAATTTCTAGGAAACTGAATTTTGAAAACCTTCACTTGTAGGACTTTCCCTGAGATCCAGCTGGAGATCTCCAAAGAGTCTCCTTCTTTGGAGGTTTTTCAACAGGGGCTGGATGGCAGAATGGGGTTGGACTAGATGGCCCTTGGAGTCTCTTTGAGCCCTAGGTTTCTATGATTCTGTGAATCACTAAACCAAAAAAGGTGGGGAAGATAAGGAGAAGAGATTGTAAGTGACAGGAGAGAGAGGAAAGCCAAGGAAACAGTCTTGGTTCGGAGGGTGCAAAACGGCATTTCCAAAATTCATGTAACTCTTAACTTTCTCCCCAAAAACTCAAACCAGGGATGGTGGGGCTGGTGAGATAAAATCGGGGTGGCATTTTTCAGCTTCATCCTGGCAATGCTTTTACTAACTTCATCTTCAATAGAAATTTAGAATCAACTTAAATAGTTCATTTTCCCTGTTCTGGCTTAAATCTATTTGTGTGAACTCTTTTTGCTTTTTAAATAGGAATTAAACGACGTAACCCTTTTCTGCTGTCTAACCTCTGGGTGAGTTATAAATATTTTAATCGATAAAAGTAACAGTAAATACCTAGATAAGATCATTTCCCTTTTATCAACATAGATCCATATAAGGTCTGATTTCTATACCAAGCTCATTTGTTCCTGTTGGGAGTACAGGAGGGCTGTGGCAGAATTGGCTTGTGTAGCTGGCTAGAAGAGCTAAGTCCAACTAGCCAAATCTTGCAGATGCTGACAAAGTATTCAAACTTCCCCATCATCTGAACTGATTCCCATTTGTTGGGATTACCCATTTGAGAGTAGTCAGTAAGTTTCTCCATCATGAAATAATCCTCTCCCAAACAGGTTCATTTTATTCTATTTTAATGTTAGCAACCATCAGCCAATCAACATTTTGAGAATCATATAATTGTTACAGCCTATGAATGCATTGTTATATTACACATATATTCTGACATGTCTCTACTCCGCAAATGCTGATGGTCAGCGGTATCAAAAAAGAAAATCCATTTCACCAGCGTGCTGTTCCTTTCACACTATCCAGTTCTAGCACTTTGATTCCACTTGAAATGCCACAGCCATAACCTATCAAACCCTAGAATGTATACTTAGGTGAGGCACTAGAACTCTCAGGCAGAGAATGCTAAACACTGAATTTAAATCCCAGGATTCCATGGGATGGAGCCATAGCAATAAAAGTGGTATCAAAGTACTATCATTGTGTAGTGTGGAAGAGGTCCTAAGCACAATTCCTGACTTTCTAGAAAGTGCTAACCCTGGTTGTCCGTTTCGTGTGAACTGATCTGCAATTTGAGTTTCAGGCACCAAGAAATCATGCTACATCTTCATCTGACTAGTTTAGGCTCCATTCATCTTTTAGATCTAGTCCTCCAAACCAAATATTACTATTAATCAACATCTTTCTGCACCTCAGTCATAGGGGAATAAAAAACCTCTCAGTAGTAGCACAGTGTCAAGTTTTTTTCAGTCCCCACAAACCAGATTCTTGGAGAAGCCATCCTCGGTCCTATCTTGCTCTCCAAAAATATCTCAGAATGGCACACAACAAACATTTTTACTGCACTTTCTTTTTCCTTAGAGGGGGAAAACCTGACACATCAGATTATTATTAAAGTTACTCTGAGCCCGTGGAATATCCGTGCCTTGTTGGCAAACTAACCTACTATTACCATTTCAATGAATTAAATTTGTTCCAAGGTAATCACAAAAAAGATGTTGTTGAAAGGGCAGTATTAATGCTAGACACACCGCTGAGGCAGGGTTTGTTGTCAGGTTTTCCTCGAGAACTCTTTCTTGAGTTACTTGGTACCAAAAATGAGCGCCTGGCAGAAGAAACGTCCAAAGATCTTGGGGGTGTGAGGTCTGCCTCTCAATTGTCTTTTTCAGACACTCTGAGTGACTGTTAGAATTTGATCTGTTCACTGTCACCATCAAAATCTGCTTTTCATTGATAGGACGAGATGAACCTGCAAATGAGGACAAGCTTTTACTTCAATGGGGCTTGTTTAGGATAACCTACCAATGGATCATGATCTAGCCTAGGTAAGAGGGTGGTGCCGACCCATCTGACATTAATGCTGGAGAAAACAAGCCTCCAGAGCAGGACACAACTCTTCCTCAGGCAGAATGGAAAGGAAATCCATGTGAAATGTTCTGACACAAGAGCTTCCCTCCTCACCTTGCTCCTGTCTCTCTGATTTACCTTCTTCATTGTTTCTCTGCATTGAGACCAAACTGCCAACCATAGCACTCATAGTTCTGGGGTCACCACTACTCTGTGGTAAGGGGACCTTGGGTGAAGTATCACTTAAGGATCAGGTAGCAGATGATGAGAAAGGATTTTCTTGGCTCCTGGACGTAGCCAGGTGCTGCCAGTCAGAGTAGAGGATTAAAGCTAGATGGAAGGCTCAGTGTAGGGCAGCTTCTTAACCCACGCAGGGAATGGAGAAGAGAACGTAGCCAGGATACAGTTGTTAGCCCCTAAGGACAAATTGCTCCCCTTTACAAGGGCTGGATCAAGTATTTTGACTATGCTGGCTGGGGCATTCTGGGACTCGTTATTCAAAAAAGTAATTTTTCCAAGCACTGGTTCAACTTCACTCACCGAGCCAGCCCATTAATTCCCTGGATTAGACTGCAAAACCTGCAAAGTCAGAAACCATGCCTGTTACCTATGTTAGTCCAGAGCTTAGAAAGGTTCCTTTTTTGGGACTAGAACTCCCAGAATCCCTTAGCCAACATGCTGACTGGAGAAGTCTAGAAGCCCTAGTCCAAAATGAATGTTTCCAAGTTCGGAACAGTGCTCAGTTGAAAAGTTCTTCCTGGGTACAGCTGCCATATGGGTCTGAGTATATCCAGATAAAGAGATCTGGGAGCAGGTAAGGGGAAAATAGATTTCTTTGCCTGAGACTTTGGAGAGATGTTGCTAGTCAGAGAAGACCAATATTGGGCCAGATGGAGAACTAACCTGACCTAACTGTGGCTTCCTTCACTATATCCTCAAGTGTAATTTTTACAGCAGTTGTAGGGACTTAAAAGTCTGAAACATTTTTATCTCATTCTGTCACAGACTGCCCAGGTGGAAATTTCATATCTAACCTTTAGTTTGCTTCCTGCCCATACTGGCCACCTTTTCTTGTTCTTGACCTCAAAAGAATGACTTCTTCCTCACCATCAGGAAAGACAGCTGCAGCCACTTACAATTTCTCTGCCCTCTCTGCTTTTCAGAACTGTCCCCATTTTCACAAAATATTTGCAAATGCTTTCTTAAACCTGGCAGGATGCTCCTCTCTGAATGTTGCCAACTGACTTCTCTTGCTTTCCTTTCTAACATTTACCCTTCACAACCAAACCCCAAACCTGGGAGATGTTTGGTTTAACATACTGCCTTTAAACAAACTGAAATGACCCTCTGTCTTCAAGGGGATGGAATACATTTTTATCATCCAGTAGTGAAAATCGTGATGTACAGGTGGGATCCCAATTGAAGAGTGGAGTTTGTCCTTACGGGTAAATGGGCTTGTTTGGGCATTTTTTTAAAGAACTGAAGGACTACCATGAACCTTGGATTCTTCACATCTCTGTCTCGGAGACTGTGATGCTTTAGGGAATGATGGAAGTCAAACACAATCCTTAAGTAATTTTTTTTAACAATAAAAAACAGAAGCAACCGTGTCTGGTTCATGAGTTACAAAGAGAAACTACAGTTGAGCAATATTTTTATTATGCCTAGCAAAAATAAAAATAAAAAAAATAAATAAAAATGTGCCAAGCTGTGGAGATCTCCAGAACTCTTCATCAGGTTAGGTGACACAGAAAATTAGAGGATAGGAGCGGAAGCAGACGAGTCAAAAGGTTAAACCAGGATGTTATTGCCCTATGCTCTGCAGGTAAATTTGTTTTTAAAAATATTCTTTGAACAGCGCTTCTAATCTGATCTGCAGGACAGTTTGCTGTCACAGTCAAAGTCCTTGATAGGAACTTTTCTGGACAGGAAAAAAAGGGCTACTGGATTCTAAGAGGAAAAAGCGCCAATTTCTAGAAAGGTCTCTTTCATGTCCTTTTGATTCCATAAACCCAACAGTTGAGAAATTTTTGGTAAATGGTGTATTGATGCTAAAGCAAAGGTGGTTGGAAGAAAAATGTAAAAGTTGGAGTTATGTTTCCAGAGACTGGCTGGTATTAGTATTTGTAGCACTTTCTTGATTTATTAAAATGTTCTTGAATGATAACCCACCCCCAGTACCCAAGATTGATTTGAAATCTTTCTCACTTGTTTGGAAGGGTTTCTCTCATTCAGAGAACTTGCTACTGGCTGGAACCATCCAATATATTCATTTGAATCTATAACTTGGGAAAAATCGTTCTGATCAGATTTGTCACACCCCGCACACACTTGCTTTCATCTTGTGTCTCTGCTGACAAAAAAGATTGCTTCACCAGCTTTAACACGTTCCATTTAAACAATGAAATCTGTTTCTGTAGGTGTGATGTTCCTCTTGAATAGGATTTCGTGTAAATGTGTTTTTTTGGATCATTTTTAAAACAGCAGTTAGGGATGGTGCTTGAGATTTTGGAGAAGTATTTGCATGCTGAGTAGAAAATACCTGGGATTTCATACCAATATTTGGAGACAATGGAATCTTACATCTACAGTGGATTAACGCAGGCTTGAAATCTCAGCTAGGAAAGTTTAGCAAAACAAGCAAACTCAGAATAAAAATCATTGGTTGTACACAGGTGGGCATGCTAAAATGGAGGGGTTCAAGCACATGTCATTAGACACAAGGTTGCAACCATATTGATTATCCAGTTTATGAAAGAATATTTGCTTTTCCCCCCTCCCTTTATATTTCAGTGCTCACAAATGAAGATTGTAGTGCCACTCAGAAAAACAGTAATCATGACTCCAGTGTTTTTCCAGCCTGATCATTTGAAAATAACCAGGATGAAAATTAGGAAGCTGAGTCAACACATGAAAGCAATAATTTCCTAATAATTTAATTGTCATGATTATTTAAAAATATTTATAGACCATCTTTCAGCAGAACTTTCAGAGCAGTTTAGAAAAATGAATGTATTATATAGTAATTGAACAGCTCTATAGTTAAAATGAAACTTTTAACTCACAATAGGATTTCTGGTAGTCCAGAGGTTAAGGGCTTTTTTCTTTCTTTCTTTTTTGGTCAGAGATGTTTCCATTTAGTAAACAAGCAAATTTTCCTACCAAGAAGGGGAATTATGAGACCTGTTTTTCAGAAATGAGACCAACGACAGTGTAACTTGTTACTAGTGCATCATGGACGAAAATATTTTGGGTACTTTGCTGATTTACCATAGAAGATGATGGGAGAGGTAATTTTCCCAAATGTGATTTTTTTCAGAAAGGATCTTTTTGGATAACTCATTTCTTAGCAGATGAGTGCAATTATATCCTAAATGAGAACTTGCAAAATGCTCTGCTGATTTTTCTTCTAAGGGATCAGAATTATAACCACATTGGCAATTATACTATATGATGCAAAATATATATATTTTGTCTTCTCTTTTCTGAATTTCCCCTGTAAGTTGTCCTAAAGGTCAAACTGAGCTAAAACGTTCTGGAGAAGAATATGTTCAGACTTCCAAATCATTTATTTGGTAAAACATACCTGAATGTAGGTCTTTTTTCCCCTATGGGCTATTTATTTATCTGAAGAAGGCTACCAATATATTTTGTATAAAAACAAGGTGTCCATAAGAGTTAACAAAGGGACCCAGTCCTATGTGTTTATTTCAAGAAAATACTTTCATTAATTCTCTGTTTGGAAATAAACAAGACTGTGTTGGATTAACACTGAAGCAATGCTTCAAAAACATTAATACTGTACTCAGAATTTAAGATTTTTTTTCTGGTTTGCTCTGCTAAAAATGGCACCAGGTTGCAGAAGTATTTGTTTTTCTTTTAGGAGAATCTTTAATTAAAATGCTTGAAACTTGATCACTTTTCCTCCCCTTCTTTAAAAAAAAAACATTAAAAATTACACCTCTGAGCAAGGCAGTAATGGAACATTTCATTTCTATTTTGCATGAAGAAGAATTTAAATCTTGCCATTTTTTGTGTGAAAACAGTTTAATGGAAATAACAGCAAAATGACCACATGCAAAATAGCCACAAAGTTCCAAACAAATTATGTAGAAATGCTTGCTATGTTTTTAAACTCTTCTTCCTTTGGGAATGGGGATTTTTTTCTCGGCATGTTATCAATTTTTCAAGGTTTAAAGTGGTAATCCCACCCCCCAATGGAGTTAATGTGAATCAAAAAAACAGAAAAGTAGCAAGATTTAATCTACTTTCAGAAGAAAGATCAGAATAAACTCCTAAGATACTTTCAAGTTTGATCTGAAATACACTGCAGAAGGTGTTTAGAAAATATACACAGGAACTATGAACATAGTATAGTAGAATATGTGGAGAATTTTATATATATAGTGGAGAATATATACAATCACACAATTAAACAGAGCTCGACACAGTCTTGAAAACTGCAGTTTACAGAACTTACATTTAAAAAAAATCTATTTCAATATTTCTTAAGCAGGAAGAAACATGTTTCCCTCGGTTACTGGTGCACAGAGAAAAACAAGAGTTAATGCCATTTTCAGAAAACACAGCAAGTGATTTTCTTCTCCAAGTCAACATGAAATTTAAGATAGTTGATCTTTTAAAAAAAAACAAAAAACCCAGCAACAATCCCCCCCCAAAACAGAAGTAAGACTTTCAGAGAGTTTGGGATGTCTGTGTGTCTACAGGAAAAGTTGGAAAACAGAGTCCTGGGGAAACCGAGCCTTCTTAGAGATCCTCAAAGAAAGGTTTGTGTTCTAATAAAGAATTTTTTAAAAAATATTTGCAATACAATATTTCTGTTAAGTAACCTTTCTTCTCTCTGCCCCCTCATCTTCATTTCTCTTAGAAAGCAAGTCAACTGTAATTGCTTACAGGTGAGTTACTCCATCCTAATGAAATAGCTCTATGAAACCAATGTTATGAATTGAAACTTGGATGCCAGCAAGGAATTGATTTATTTCTCCTATGGTTTCTTTGGCTCCTTCCTCTTAAAACATTTAACAATCCCTCCCTCTTTCCCCACTAGAAAAGAAATTAGGAGAAAGCAGAGGGGAGAGTACAGTTCACCTAAGGATCACATGAAAGCATAATTTAAGGGATATATATATATATATATGAGAAAACATACACATAAAGGAAGGAAGGAAGGAAAGCAAGCTAACAGATTTGGAAGGATACAAGGGAAGCCAAGCTTTTAAACTGACTGCAATAAGAAGTCCCCCTTTTTTCACAACTCTCTATCTGTCTAGCCCAGAATTTGCTTGATGATGCTTACCTTTTTGAACAAGCAGAGAGATTAATTTACTTTGGCTGGGGGAAAAAAAAGTTTAGTTGACTCCTCCTCCCATATTTCTGCTCCCCCTCCGAAATTCTTTTTAACTATTTAGAGACTGGGTCAGAGTTGACCAAAATCTACACTGATACTGCAGCATAGATGTTTAAAATATATATATATATATTGCATTGCAATTGTACTATTAACCTCACAACACAGTCAGCCTCCAGACATCCAACAGACTAGCTGTGCATGCTGCTTTCCCCTTGAACAGATCACCCGGGGGCAGCTGTAAAAACAAGTGTTGCTTTCAGAAAAAGAGAGGTAAAAGTTTGACCAAAGTAGCATCATTCATTTGTTTAGATCCTTCCCTTCTCTGCAGTCTTTTATGACACCTCAGGTTCAAGGAGGGCTTTCTTATTTAAGCAGGGGGGAGAATGGGGAAAGGAAAAGTTTTGTTGCCTTGTGCGTGTGCGTGCATGCATATGTTTTATAACTTTTACCCAGAACTCTGCCTATTGATTTGCACTCACATGAAAGAATTTGGGGAGGGAGGGGAGAGGTTAAAGCAGGCTTTCCCTGTATGCCAAGGGCCAATACCACCCACTCAGAAGGAATGCAACCTACTGCAATTAGGTTTGCAAAAGAAGGGCAAAGGGGTTCCTTGGCTCTCCCCCTCTTCCAAACAAGGCATCTATTAAAACTCTCCAAAGCCATCAATACTAATCAATGGGACCAGGGAAGGTTAACCATTTCACTGCCTGGCGTTCCCTTTGCTCGTTGGCTCAAACATAGGGTTCCGCCAGTTCCTTTTTCAGAGCAAAACCTTGCCCCCCCAGCTCCTTCTCCAAACCTGTTTCATGTTTCTCTCCATCTTACTGACACATACACACACCTCCCACCCAAAACCGGATGGGTGCCCACCCCAAAGTGCAGGTCGGGGGTCTCATTGAATGCCATGGAGCGAACCCAGCTTCCAAAGAGATTTTTTTGGAACCGGTCCCCAGTTGAAGAAGGGGGACTGGACCTAGGTGGGGGCTGCCCCATGAGCTGGGCCCTCCATAAAACAGAGAAGAAAGGGGAAGACAGAAAGCCAGGCCCTGCCTTTAGAAAGCAGATTAGAAAGGGGAGCCCTGAAGGAGTTAATCGATGCCAGGACTAGAAGCAGAGGGAAGTAAAGGAGTTTTTTTGGGTTTTTTTTTTAGAAGGGGGGGATTGGATTGCAGGAAGGGCTAGGCCTCTTCTTTTAGAAAAAAAGGGAGGATGAAGGGGAAACACAGTGAAGGGTTGGACTAAAGCAGGCCAAAGAAGAATGTTGATTAAGGTTTGCAGGGGGAAGGGTTTGTCTTCAATGAAGGCACCCCGATTCACAAGCGTTCTCCACCTATCAGGAGATGCTTTGCCTGCTCTCATCAAGGGGATGCTCCCACCCTGATTTTTCTTGCATCAGGGGGCCATAAACTGTTGCACACCGTACCATCTCTTTTTTTTTTTTAAAGTTGCGGACTTAAAAAGTGGAAAACCTCCCAATCCCAGATGGGTTAGGGAGCTAAGAATTCAGGCAGTGTGCTTCCAAACTGTCTGGTTCTAAGCTGCCTTAAAAGATGTGAGAGGGGTGTGTGTGGGTGTGTGGGTGAGCAAGAGAGTTGGGATTCGACAGGATTTGGGCGGATTCTCTTCCATTTTTTGCTCACGTCCTAAATGCCTCCTTCTCTCCTTCCAACACACACGCGCGCGCGCGCGCGCAATTTTATACATCATTTTGAAACCACAACTTTTTAATTTTTTTTTTCCTCATTCCACTTTTCTGCCCTCACCTTCAGCACGCAACAGCACAACCAAAAGTATTCTGTGGAGACCTTATAACCGTGAAGTGGTTGGATCGGGTGAGTAAAGTGTTGTTTTCTGCAATTTATCGATAGCAGACATTTACAGGAATTGCATCTTAGACATTTGAGGCTGTCTGAATATTACTGACATTGTTGGTTGTTACTAGTTGTAGAATTTTTCTCCCCTCCCTCCTCTCATTTCCTTCCTTTTGTTTCCAGCCTCCAGAATGGTTAAAAACTGTGTAATTGCTGGCCCATGTAGGAACATTAAGCATAATTCAGCATAGGTAGGATCTGATGCATTTTAAATATTTAAATATCGCCTTTAGCAGCTTTTCAATTGCTGACAGTATATTTGGAGGTGATTAGGAAAAATCAAAATAGATCTATTCAAGGAAAAACAAAAGTTTATTTTCCCCAATCCACAGTATTTGCCAAAGAATTCGACAACCCTGTGGAATGTCCACAACCCAGTGCCCATAAGTTTGAAAAACAAGGCATCTAGATCGAAATCTTGGAAGTTAAGAGAACAAGGAAAACACCATGTTCTATATCCACTGGTGTCAGGAAGTCTGGTTAAACTGAGAATGAATTTGGAAGATTTTTAGGCATTTTAGCCTCATCTCTTCCATGCTTGAAATCTTTTAATTGCACCCAATAATTCTAGGTTAAATATTTTATCCTACCTGATAGGTTCACAGGAGTTTCTCCCCTTAATTTTTTGCTCCTAGAACTTAAGGCAGTCCCCCCCCACCTCCACTGTGGATTTACTCTTCTCCCTCTGCTAGATAACTAACAATGTTTTTCCACCGGGTATTTGGTGTTTGCACTCAGAAACATTTCCAGAGGGTTGGAGGTGAGTGGAGGCAGCATCAAATGTTCCCCCTGATTTTTTGGAGGTTAATTCAGCAGTCACTTCTGAATGCTTCTCCTCATTCAGGCTTTGCTCACTTACCTCTCCATCTCCTCCCTGGGAGGGCCACCAATTCAAGGCCTGTTGGGAAAGGGTGAACTGAGAGGGGGAGGAGGGGGGCACAGTTCTCAGCCACTTTTTCTCCTCTGACCTTACCCCCCTTCCAGTACACACATCTCTTGTGGGGCCCTGTTGGCCCCAGAGGGCAAGAGAGACAGATGAAAAAAAAAAGAATTGTAAGATGCTTGGATGCAAATAATTTTTTTTTTTTAAAGCTATCACTGGGACAAGAGGGAGGCCCCTTCTCATAACCCAAAAAACAAGCCAGCCTGCTGTAGATTTAAATAGGGATAAGGCCTTGAACTGAGGCAGGGGGGAAGAGGAAAGCAAACATATGGAACTCCACCCCGTGACGTCACATGGACAGACCCTGCATGGGGGGGTGTATGTGTGGGGTGGGGAAGAAACCAGTCAACTTTTGCTGGAACCAAAAAAAAAAAAAAAAAAAGGAGAGAGCCAGAAACCCAAACCCAGTGTGGTCTCCACCCATGCCCTGCCTGCCTTTCTCCTTTTCTTTTCAACTGGAGTCCTTTCGAATCCTCACCATCACAAATAATGATGTCATTGCAATTTTGTAAAAAATAATAATAGCCATGGGTCATAGTTTAAGAAGATTGAGAGGACGGGGGGGGGAGTCTCCTCCATCCAGGCAACGTTTGGTCTCCAGCAAAAAGGGAGACTCGTTGCAATTTGTTCACCAGGACTACTGGAGGGGGAAAGGAGTTTCTCCTGCAAAGTTTCTCCTGCAACCTCTCTCTCCCCAGGAGAAATGCCTCAGGGGACAGCTAGGTTTTCTTTCTGGGGCGGGGGGGCGAGGAAACCCCTAAAAGAATCAATAAAATACACTGTAAAGATTTAGCAGAGGAAAGAAAAAAAGAAAAGAAAAAAGAAGGTAAAGAAGCCCAGAGACTTTTGCAATACAAGTTTAGGTCTTTTTGATTTTTGGTGCGCCTGAGAGGGGGAGAAATGAGCTTCTCGGCTCCTCCCCCCGCTTTGGAAATCAGACATTTTAGAAATGTAAGCCACCAAGGGCGGTCTCAAACCCCTTTTCCTCGAGGCCCACTCCCGATGCTTCGTTTCCTGTACAACGCTGCAAGAATCCGATGCACGTTCAGCTCCGAAGTCAGGTTCCCCCCACGCTTTGCTCCCAGTTTCTCTGGAAGATCACAGACTTCTGGGCGCAATAACTTCTCCCCCCCGCCCCCCATATTACCCTCATCTGCAGAAGAGGTACAAGATCCCAAGGAAAAAACGGGCCCCCTGCTCATGCTCATCCATGTCTGTGGGAGAGGAGGGTTGGAAGGAAGACCCCCCCCCCGTAAAAAAATATCTTTCAGGAGAAGGAGAGCTCAGGTTGCCTTTGCTGAGCCGGCCTCTACCAAGCAAGAAATTCAAAACACCCTGTGTCTTGCCTTCGGATCATTCTGGATTTTTTGGGGGAGGTCGCATCCCCCCAACGCCCCATTTTGTGGCATGCATGAACCAGTTCCCTAGCCTCCCAGGATAAATAAAATAACCCCTGGGCAGCCAATGTAGCTCATCCAGGAAGCGGAAGAGGTGTCCAAGGAGGACCAGAGGGAGGACTGCTCCTCACTTTGCAGCTTGTTCTTCACCTGGCCTTGGCAATAGATCACCAAATCCCCCCCTCCCCAGAAGGAAGAAATGGCTTTCGCTGCCATCAGTAGCTTCAGGACCCCCAATACATTTCCTCTCTTCTCTCTGCACCCCCCCCAAGTGTCTTCCATTTTGAATCCAGAAAGGTTTTCCTTACAGACTGAAGAATCCAGTCTTGAATTTCCCCGCCTTCCTTCTCCACCCCAGGTCCATCCCCCCCCCCTTTGAATTCACGCCCTGCCTGACATCAAACGTTTTTTTGTTGATTAACTACACAATCAGGTCCCTGCCGGATCAGGAGGACAGAAAAGCAACCTCTGTCCTGGAGAACAATACCATTATTTCCGCTCCATTGGACAGGAATGCAAGATTTCACAGGCCGCTGCCTCTTCATCATTCCCATCTCTTCCTC
Organism: Iguana delicatissima; assembly: GCA_948472985.1. Taxonomy (NCBI): domain Eukaryota; kingdom Metazoa; phylum Chordata; class Lepidosauria; order Squamata; family Iguanidae; genus Iguana; species Iguana delicatissima. Next base: position 877,598 of record CAOKZL010000719.1, on the reverse strand, counting down.
CCCACCCTACCCAAAAAAACAAAAAACAAAACCCAGCCAGAAATCCCATTGCTTAAATGTCCCCACCCAATTTGGACCCCAAATCTCACATTTTAAAAAGCAACAGCCAACACCTTTGCAGTGAAAAAAACAACCACCTCTCCCCAAAAATCACTAGCTCCAAAGATGCCCAATTCATTTTGTTTTGGGGAAGTTCTAAGTCTAAAGTGCCTTAGAGACATATTTTGCTTTTCCTGAGGTGGGTTACAAGGTTTAGAAAAGAAAAAGGACTTTGCATCAGTTGACCAAGAGTTCTGGGGGAGGAAAAGTGAGGCTATGGGCAAAAGTGGAATGGCATTGTCCTGTCAGAAAATAAAAACCCTCTGAAAGAAACTTTAAAACAGGGCAAGGATGGGGATTTGTATCTTTGTGGATCCTGTTATATTCCATCCCACAAGGGTGTAAATATACTTTATACCTGAGATTTTAATATCCCTCTGTACTGCATCCAATAGGTATGTTTATGTCTGCGAAAGCTCATGGGAAAATAAAAACCAATCAGTCTTAAAGGTGCCGCCACATTCCTTTTTATTTTATTCCCTCTTGCTTCCCCCTTTGCACACTGCAAGGGACTGACACAGCTACTTCTTTAAAACAGAGGAGACATCTTCTTCTTTTACAGTGTGCGCAAACATTTATTTCCTAACTATGCTTTTTGGAAAGAAACTACATTCTTTCTGCACAAGCCTCTGGTTTCTTAATGAAATTAATTTGCACTCAAACCTTGGAAAGAATTGTACAATCGTGGGGCAGCAGTTTTGACTTAGATGCTAGTAACCTTTTCAACCATCCTCCCCCTCCAAAAAATCCTGTGATCTACAACCTTTCCTTCCTTTTATTAGAGAAAAATAAATAAAAATGGAGGCTTTTTTGTAAGAGAAGGCTGAAAAGAACCTGAGCCAACTCCCAAACTTTTAATATAATACTTCTCTTTGCAGTAATACTTAAAAAAAAAAGTTATCTGTTTTTTTTAAAAAAAGGGAATATTGGACAAAGCATGGACCAGAACTGAAGAAGGCTAAACCTGATCAGATTGAGGATTGAATAAATTTCAGCTTGACTCGAATTTGCTCCTCTTAGAAAATAGGTGTGTGAAGCCAAACAGGCAAATCGTTTTTCTCTAAAATTCGTTTGGGACAGGGGAAAAAAGTTACATTCTTTTATTTGGAAAGAAATACTCCGGTGTCAAAATTAAAGGGACCAATTGCTAAACAGCGTAGCAATGCATTTATTAGCCATGTCGAATCTCTCTGAAATGTTTGCCTTTTGCAACTGGGAGGGAAAAATCGCTTAAAAAAAAGTTACAATCCGTTTGGCGGAAGGAAAAAAATTAACCCACGACCACACCTCTTTAGCTAAGAGCCGTTTAGGGTTAACTAACTTTCTAAAGATCACCCCCTTCCAAACAACCGAGGGAGGGAGACCAAAGGAAATAATATTTGTGCAACTTTTTTTCCCCCCTCGCAGTTCGCTTTTGATTTATCTGTTTACAAGCTAAGCCCCCCTTAGCTGAACGACAACAACAACGACTCAAAAAAAAAATCAATGAAAATCTAGTAGGGGAAAAAAAAAGGCGGGCAAAGAAAAAAAAAGTATAGAGGGAGGGGAAAAAAGATTTTTGTGAATGGAAGAATGTGTTTGTGCATTCATTGTTAAAATAAAGAGTGGCTGTGACGCCTCCTCCGCGGGCAGCCAATCCGAGCGCGGGTGAGATTTTTAAATATCCCCGGTGCCAGCCAATAGGAGAGCCGGTGGCAAAGACTAGCGCAAGGAAGGACCAATGGCGAGGGAAGCATGCTAATCGGGAATTTGGTCAGGCAGGAGGTGAATGTCAACTAGTCAAAGATGGAGGCTGGAGCTGGGAAGCCATGAGGTTTGTACTGGAAGGATTTCTCCCCCTCCCCTCCTCCTCTTGTCTGTCTTGTCTCTCCCCGCCACAAGAGCGAGCCATAGCACAGCCCTCCGCGGGGCGGACAGTGCGCGGGGGCGGCGGCAAGAGGCGGCGCCCTCCGCCTCAAGGAGCCGGCGGGGGGAAGAACTGGACCGAGCGCTCGCTCTTCTTTGGCCAACTTTTCACCCACCCACTTCTTGCTTTCCTCCCCCCAAACCTGAATAGACCTGCCCTTCTCGGCCTTGTCGGTCAGGTACCATTCATAAAAGAGAGGGGAGGGGGCCGGGGCAAGCAAGCACACTCTCCTTTTCTCCTGCTATATAAATGTGTGTGCGCCCCCCTCTCTCGCTCTCTCTCTCTCTCTGCAGCTGTTTTGTGAGTAGCATCCGGGTGACTGGGCGGAAATGGCGGGAGCTCAAGGCTAAAAAAAAAAACCGAAACGGGGGGAGGGGGGCGGCGAGGGGATTTAAACGGGGCTCGCGAGGGGAAGAAAACGGCACCCGGGCAGGGGAGACAGAGGCGGCGGCGGCGGCGGCGGCGGCGGCGGGGGGGCGGAGACGCCGCCCTCCTCGCCACTCCGGGGGCCGGGCTGAGCGGAGCGGGCGGTTGCCCACCCGGCGGGGGCCGGAGCGGCCGAAGGAGCCCGGGAGGGGTCTGAGGCGGGCGGGCCGGCCGGCCGGAGGCGAGGAGCTCCCCGGGCGGGCCTTCCCCCGCCGGGTTCCCTCAGAAAGAGGGGGAAAGAGCCCTTCCTGGCCGCGGGGGCGCAGTTGTGAGGGGCGCGGGCTCTCCGCCGGGGGCTTTGCATGTGCGAGTGTCTTGAAAGGGGGGCGTTGGGGTCCCCCCTCCAAAGGAGGTGGGCTTGAGGCAAGACGGTTTTGAAAACCCGAAGGACCTCCGCCGGAGGACCCGAAGTCCGGCTATCTTCCCCCTCTCCTTTTTTTTTTTTTTGAATTTTCCTCTCCCCGCAGCCTCCCAACAACGAGACGGTGGGGGCTTGCCTCGGACTTCGGACTCCCCCGCTTTCTCTTTTTTCAACGGGAAAGGGTGTTCCCTAACTTTGGGGGAATTCTTTTTTTTTTTTCATTTTCATTTTAGTTTTCCATTCCTCGGGGTGGATCGGTTTCGGGATGCCACGGGCTCGGGAAGACCAAACTTTTCCTTCTTCTTCTTCTTTTTTTTATTTCTTGCCTCTTTTTCTTCTCTATTAGAAATATTCCAGGGGGCGATTTGGGCACCCCCGATCCTGTGGAGCCCGAACTCTTTCCTTTCTTTTCTGATTTTTCTTTTGGAGCTTTCCCTACCTGTTTCAAGGGGGAGAAAAAAGGAGAGCTCTCCCTCCCCATTTCTTAGGAAACTTTTTTTTTTAAGAAGAAAGGCCGGATTTAAAGTAGTTGCTGGGCAATGGCGAAACTCGGTGGTGGAGTTCCCGAAAGTTTTGGAGACGCCGTGGAAGCAAGCACCCAAACGACGGAGGAGAGAGGTGGGGGGGCGGCAGTTCGTTAGATCGGGCTCGTTCCTTTTACATTCACCCTCAGATTTATTTATTTTTTTCCTTTTTTTTTTGGCGGGGGGGATCCCAGATAAAACTGCAAAGCGACCTTTGGGCTCTTGATTTCCCCGAGATCTCCCCGGGTCTTGGAGGGGGAGATCCAAACGAACGGGACTTTGCTTCCCTTCGGGGTTTTCAAGCCTGTGTAAAACGGATCTGAAGGGTGGAAGGCGATTTCTTTGGATCGGGGCAGAGGGAAGCCCAGGATTCACCCCCTTCCTCGTCAACACCACCTTTTAATCGAAGGGTTTTTTGCATCTTTGTCGGTGGGCAGGACGTTGGGATGATTGCGCTCTATTTGCAAACAATCGAGGAGGTGAAATCTCGGTCGTGATGATGATGATTTCACTACGGCTACTATGTAGTTTGCTGGGTGCTTTTGAAAACCCTTCGTGGAGGGGCTTTCCTTCTTCCCACCCTGGGAAACGAAGCTGTAAAGTAGTAAGCGATTTTCTAGTTGTTATTTTTCCTGGCTGCACGTTGCGATCTGGTTAAAAAACAAACAAACCATGCATTTCTTCGAGCGGCGATTTGTGTGTGAATGTTGTCATAAATCCAGGCGTGCGATTGATTCCCGAGTGTGTTTTTTCTCTATGCCATTCTTGCACTTTGCCCCAGTTTCAGCCAAGTTCTCCCCAGTGTGTGGTCTTTTTTTTTTTTTTGGACTTGTGTCCCTGAAAAAGCTTCCTCCAAGATCATAACCCCTAGGGCTGTGGAATTTTGACGGCTTTTTTTCTTCCTATTTGCTTCTTCCTTTTTACCCTGCAGTTACTTAACTTCCTTCCTACTTACCTGCCTTCCATCTCTCTCTGTCTTCCCCTCTGTCAAATATAGACACGGTTGTCTTAACTTTTCCAAGCTCTGTATAGATCTTTCTACCTCAAACAGGAAAAATAAATAAATAAATAAATAAAATTCCCTTAAGAAAACAAGGATTCGGGATTAATTCAGCTGTCTGACTAGTTTACCTTCTGGTAAAACTCTGCCCTGCTAATTCAAAAAGTAAACTTCTAAGTTTGGGGTCACGTTACTAGCTGAGGCAAAAAACTCTACCACCACCTTGAATGAATCTATTCAGGCCTGAATATCTTGAGCTGCTTGGAATTTTCTGCATGAGGCTGGGAATGAGTTTTAAAAGTTGGCTCCATTGAGTTCTTTTTTTAAAAAAAAATCCAAATTGTTTTAATTTGTGTTTAATTTATGTGTAACTAAATGATCACTTGATCATTGTGAATCTTGACAAAGCTTTCTAAACTACTGTTTCAAAGTAGTCCAAGTATAAATGGTTTAGAGAAATAACCTTACAAGTTTTAATGTTTTCAACTTCTGATGTAGTTATGTGGCTGTTTCTTTTTATTGCTTAAGTGATTGAACAGAAAAATAACTGTCAGCAGAATGTAAGTGTATTATTGCAGTGTATGCTAGTAGTATTTATAAGTCTTATTCAGTTAAAACCTTGGTTACATTTGTATAAATGCTTAGCAAAGATACATGATTCAAGTTCTTTCTATTCTTGCTTGCTTGCTTACTTAGAATTAAATTTTATTGGTACCAGTAGGGCTTCTTAAAGCCTGGAGTAATTGAATGTGATAGCCATTAAGCATTATTACTCAAAATAACAATGCTTGAAATTTTCTAGCTTACCCTGCTGTCTAGCATCTATGTCTTTGTACTGTACTAATTGTACATCAGATGTTTATTGCTGTCTGTTGCTTGATGTGCATTTCACTATTTGTATTCCTCATCCTTTCATTTATTATAATGTTGGTTGCACAGCTTTACCTTTTTAGCATATTAAAAAGATACTGATTTATATTGCAGAAAGACTGCTGATCTTGTTAGAACTACTGTAAACTTCTAACCATATGTAATCCTCATCGGGAAAAATGCTACTGAATCCACGTAGTGGTGGAGGTGTTTTTACTATAGATCTGTTTTAAGGGAAGTGTCACACAGAAAAAAAAAGCCATCACTTCAAGCGTTTTTGTGGGTGTGTGTGTGTCTAGTATGGAAAGACCTTGAGGTCTGTTGCTGTCCGGAGCCCTTTTTCTGTTGTACTACTGGCAAGTATGATTAGCAGTGCAATATTAAAAGGGCATTGGCTGGCAGACTAAGCTCCTCCTCCCCACGCTTTCAGAAAGGCCAAACCAACTGTAGGATCCATTCTCTTTCCACAGTATTTTATGCACATGTGTGAAAATAAGATCTGTTGCATGCATATGGGTATGTAATGGAACCACAACAGTAGGGTATAAATTCTTTTCCCCTCCTTGTATGTGTATGTTTAGAATCCATGCATTCTGTTTACAGTGCAGGGTTCCAAATGGGGATCTGGAACATGCTTTAATTCCCACCCACCTATGCCTTTGTATTATGCCTCTTTTTAAAAATTTATTTCAGCCCTCCTTCCTTTCCTATTGACACGTAGGCTCTTTGGCAAACTTTGTATCTGAAGATAGTTAGCCAACAGTGTCTGAATTTAAACACAGTGTCGTCTTTGATTTTCTTTGTCTTCAATGTGTGTCAGTACTCCAGTGTCTGTACTTTTGTGCTCTTCCATATGATTTTATGCCCTGTTTTTATAGGCTATCAAATTCTTACAAGGCCAAGCAGAAAGCAGTTGTTTGTCAACATATAACCTGTACGTATGGGGCGGTCTTTTCAGAGAAATGCTATGGGTTCTTTCACATTGTTTGTAGCACCTTAAAAATTCCCTCTCTTGTTTCTAATGTTCCTTCACAAGTTGTGGAATCAGTAGGAAATTTCTGTGGGGAAAAAGAGTGACAAAAATAAACCAGTAGAAAAAGTCTTGGCTATTTATTTGCAAGAACGTTTGGCTTTTTCAACATTTTCTGTTTAAGATAAATATCACATGCAATGTGCATTGTAAAAGAAAAGAGAAGGTGATGGTTTAATAATCTTTCTTTGTCTCTTTTTGTGATTTCCATCCAGGGCAATCCTATGTAGGTTTACGTAGAAACAAGTTTCACTGAATTAATTGAGACTCCCAGAGAAATGCATAGGATTGTCATAATGAACCTAATATAAAATAGCATGGGGCTTGGGGGAAGAAGTCGACAGCACCAACCTAGATCTTTGATGCAGGTTTCTGCTGCTCACACTTGGGGCTCTATTTTTCTCTCTTGGGGGAAAATGTTTCTATGTGTGTTATATAAACAATATTCTTGCCAATATTTACATTGGATATGTCAAAGATTTTGCTTTTCACTGGGTTCTGTTTGAAAGAAAAGGCACAAAATTTTGTACTCTATTTTTTTGTCTTCTATGGGGTATGTGTCCTTGCTTTAACCTTGGCTAACGCTGATCTCAAATAAACTTTAAATCATTCTGATTTTTATTTTATTAAGGATTTCCAATGATTTATCTTCCTGTATTATTGCTATCTTGTGCTTTAGGAAATCTGTGTAAAAAGGGGCCAGAATGGTGGTGGAGGAGGAGGAAAAAATACAAAGGTAGCTGCATACATTGCTGCTAGTAGGCTGCTGGGATTGATGGCTCTGACAGTGTTGCACTACTGTCTACACAAATTAAGCAGTGCAATAATATTGTCAAAGCATTTGGTTCCAGTCCTCATACGTCCTTGTTTATTCTGACCAGCCCAGTGTGGCAGGCACCCATGTCTCCTTTGCTGGTTACTGAATTTGAGCAAGTCAGACTTCCCCATTGATTCTGAGAGAGCTCTCTTCTCACTGAAAAACTTGCCAAGGATTGTTTAAAAAAACAGACCCAAAATGATAAAAGCACTCACAGGTAGAGAGATTATTTATGTGGTTTGGATATTTATATCTGTGGTTTCTGAGCCTTCCTGACAAGTAGTGGTAGCATCCAAGGGGCAGGTTGCTTCTCCTTCCACTGGTGGCATTTGTGTATCCAATGCAAAGTTTAAGGCTTAATGCAATGTAAAAATCCATCTTCAGGATCTACCACTTTTGCTCAGATGGCCCTATCTAATTATGTTTTGCTTGCTTCCAGAGTGCTAGAGATGGTCACTGTTAAAGATGGGATTCCATTCTGTGTATTTCACAGGGTTATTTTTGTATCTCGATCCTTTGGCAGTTTGCTTTCCAGGTTACAGTGGCTTGGGATACTTCCCTTTCCTTTTTATTTTTTTCATTTTAAAGAGAAGGATGCTGCTGCTGCTGCTGCTGCTGCTGCTGCTGGGGATCGTTATTGTCAAAGTAAACATCAAATGTCCTTTTGCGTAACAAAAAGAAAAGGACTAAGCACAAAACAAGACCAACAAACAATAGAGATGCTCTGTACATACAGAACTGGTGATCACTGGAAATCCTGTATGATTCCAGCGATTTGGTGGTACAGGCTTGTAAATAGGAACACTGAATAAAGACTTGTTCTCTTTTAAATAACAATAAGTTGGAGGTGGTGTGGCTGCCTGAGTGACTGCTGGGAGCAGACGTGGAATTTCTTTGAACAGCTGTTGGGGAGAAAGAGGCAGTGCAAGGAGGGGAAGAAGAGGACTGGACCCTTTTTGTGGAACTCTGTACTTTGAAGGATGAGAGGTGAGGCAGTGGGAAGAAGGGAAGGGAAGTGCTAAGGCTTGAAACCAGACCTTTGTGAATTAGGTCTTCTGGCATGGGATGTGAGTTCACCTGAAGCCTAGATAGACTGGCTAAAACAACCACAGTGGAATATCGCTCTGTTCTCAAGTTTGTGCTCCTATTCAGCTTTGAGTGCAGGGTATGTGTGTTTGTTTTGCACTGTTAGTGTCCATAAATGCTTTAGAAGTGATAATTGACTGGCATGCTTTACTGTTCCTGAATATGATGTCAGGAGTCAAACATCTCTGGCTTCCAGAGGGAAGGGTATATAGAACCAAGATGTCAATAGTGCTTGTTTTTTCAACTCGGGCAGCAGTGCGCTTCCATTTTTTACACTCTCTCACTCTCTCTCTCTCTCTCTCTCTCTCACTCACACACACACACACACACACACACACACTCTCACTCTCTCTCTCTCTCTCTCTCTCTCTCTCTCTCTCTCTCTCTCACCTTTTGGTTGTTTGCTATATTGATCTTCAGTGGTATATTGATCTTCAGTGTTTTAATTAAAGCTACAATCCTGTGCAGTTTATGAGTTGAAGCTAGCAGGGCTTACATCTAAGTAAAAACATCTAAGATTGAACACACTTCTGTGCATTTAAGGAGTGTGCCATGGCCATGTTAAATAGGGCTGGAAAAAAACAACAACAACAACTGGTTGTTCAGTGTTTCAGGCTGGCTGTTGAAACTTGGATTTTTGGCAGTTAGGTATTTTCTAGACCTTTGCTTAGCACACCCTCAGCAAAGAATGTATTTTCACATGATTTTATCTTTAGTCACTGCTTTGTTACTGTAGATATGATTCACTGTGTCTCATCCCATCCTAATAGTTAGCATTCAAAACACTTTGAATTACACTTCCTCAATAATCTTGTGGCAGCCCTTGCAAAGTATGTTAATTTCTGTGTGTGTGTGTGTGTGTGTGTGTGTGTATCTTAGTATGTTTCTGTTGTCCCAGCTGTACTGCAGGGTAATCACTATGGCCTATGTGCACTTTAAATGTCCCAACCACACTCTGAGGTAGGTGAGAGATTCTGTAGAATCCAGTTAAGCTTGAGGGCTGTGCGGGAATGTGAACCTATGGTCAAGTCTAACACTCCCCTTCACACTGTTTCTCCAGATAGGTTGGGTATTATATCACAGCTGAACAGAGCTTGGAAGGTTACTGTTTTGGACTAAACTTACAAAATCTTGTAGCAAACATGTGGTCATGATGGATGGAATACTCTGGGAGTTGTCCAAAAAGAGCCTTTTTTGAACTCTGCCATAGGGCAGGGTGAGAGGCAGTGGTTTGCTGGAGGCAATCCAGTGAGTTTGTAGCGCAGGCAGGATTCAAACTGGGAACCTTTGGCTGTGCTCAGGCTCTATTCACGTCAGGCTACATTGTGCATCTAATAACGAAACAGGTGGTTTCCTCCAATGGCAAATCTGTCCACGTCTAAGGTGCTGCTGCTCTTGTGGATACAGCATGCTGCACATACCTGAGGAGGGCTTACCTTTCTAGGATTAAAGAAAAACGGAAAATATTTTAAAACAGACTTGGAGTTGCCAAACTGGTCTGGGTGAGCAATGATTCCTTCTGGGACAAGTTCTAGCTGAAGCTGAGTGAGTTAGAAGCAGAACAAAGTAAAATGAAACAAATAAATCGCTATTCATACAGATTACAGAATCACCTTTTTTCTTCCTATAGATTTCCACTCAAAAGTAGAGCTTAACACAGTTACCAGCTAAGAGATTCTGTGCGTTTGTATCCAAGATCCAAATTTTCCTAAGCTCTGCCCCCAAATGCAAAGCCCTGAGAGATTATTATTAGTTTGATGCAGGTGGAAAGTTGTTGAAATCCCTAACTTGCTTTTCCTGGTTACACAGGCATCAATATTGAGTGACCTCCATGTTAAGAATTAGTAGTATTCTATTTTTTTTTCATTATTATCTCCCTCCTCTCCCTTTTAAAGTCTGTCTGGAATAGAGATGACTTTTGATGATGCATCTGGATAGAGACATTTAGCCAAATCTAGTGGGAGATGAAAGCAGACATTTTTGGGTGGGTGGGCGAGTGGGGAAACAGGCAATATGGCATGTCAGCTAGCCTTTGCTGCTGTCCAAATGTATGTTTTGTAGGGGGCTGGCTTTTTTTAAAAAAAAAAAATGAGTGACAGTCTGACTGTCTTGCCCTGGGGCTCGACTCTGAACAGTGGTCATAGCCTGCAGGGTGTGGATGCAAGGAGAGCCTGTTTGGGATGGAGGAAGGTGGGTGTGTGAGCTGGAGGTATGATGGGGCCCTTCCTTGCCTTACAAAGGTACTTTTAACTTTATCTTACCCGCACCCACTATCTTTCATTGAGACAATGTCTTCCAAGAAAGTGCAGCTCTTGGGAGTGCCTCTGAAAAGTAAACGGGGAGGAATTACATATAAAAAATGCAGAAAAGGAAGTGGATCTCCGTTTGGGAAAGGTGCCTCACTGGAGGAGGAGAGAGTCTCTGAGACACACTGAAGGTGGAGGTTGCACATTCCGGAGGTGGCTTATTTCTGACCCTGACTGACAGAGAGGAATTTAACAGTGAAAAGGAGAAGAGGTAGGATGGGGTGGGGAAGGGGGGGCGGTTAGGAGATTTAGAAGCACAGTCCTCCCATCCTCTCCTGGAGTGTGCGTATTTACAAAGGAAACTCTGTGTGTGCATGTGCTTGCCCAGCATTCCAAGTTTTGCATCCAGTTGGGCACTGGAGGGAAGGGGGATTGTATGGAATGCAAAGAATCAAAAGTCTGCCTGGGGTGGGGAACGGCTGTGGAATGGCTGTGGAACAGCTTTTATCCTGTTATTGCATAAACCTGTTAAAGAACTCCTCCTCTATTTCATGAAAGAAGCATGCACAGGAATACTCGTACTTGGTGGGTAGGATGTAAAGCGAGTTTGGGAGAGCACCCCGTTCCCTGCCTTTGCACCCAACAAATGGCAAATGCAATCAGATGGCTTTGCCCTTTTCAAGAAAGAATAGCATTTCTTTGCCTTATGTTTTTTTCTTCTCCCTCCATCAAGTAGGGTATGAGTCACGCCAGTTAACTAGATCCTTGCTTATTCAAGTGGCTTGGGGGAGAGGAGGAGGTAAAAGGGGAGAAGCAGACATATTTTTTTCTTAGGCTTTAAGTTTCCATGAGGAGCAGAGGTGCGGCACAAGTTGATAAGGGTAAATAAACAGTGCGAAGAGTTTGGGGATGATGGGAGTGTTTGATTTGACTGTTTGGAGAGCGTCAGATTGGGGAAGGTGTCCTTATTCAAATAAAAGATTAGGTGAACTATGCCATAGGCTGGCAGAAGAGTAACTTCTTGTGTTCTTTCTACCGTGGGTGACGTTCCTGAGGCAGTTGTATTATGTACTCATACGGGAACATAGGAAGCTGCCTTGGTTCCTATGTGAGTCACACCATTGATCCATCTAGCATAAAGGCTACACCGATTGGCAACCACTCTGCAGACTTTTCAGAAATTACTTTTTCCAGCTTTGTCTGGGGAAAAAAAAAACATGGGGTAGAATCCTGGAGCTTTCCTATGTAAGTGTGGCACCTGTACTTGACACTTCACAAAAGAAAATGTATTTCAAGAGTTTGGATGCACTACCTACAGAGCTCTTTTTAAAGAAATAATTTTGCTAGAGTTGTAATACCAAAGTCCAAAAAGTAGCCAGTTACCATCATGATTATGCTTTTAAAGAAATAACTATTGTATGGACTTTCTAATTGTCTCAAAAATGACTAAAATTGTTACTTCTAGAAAAGACAATCTGAATCTTTCAGGCTGCAGGCCTGTGTTCAAAACATGTTCTCCTCCCATCTTTCTCTCTTACTACCTTGATGGCCACAGCTGAGCACAAGTCAGCACTGAACCATGTAGTATTCCTCCTCCACCGTTTATTCGAACCACACCCTTGTGACTGTAACAGTAGTTAGAAATTAGTAATAGCACCAAAAAAGTGAACTCATCCTTTGTTAAACTGCAAACATAATAACTTAGTTGTGCTTAATTATATCACAAGTATTGTATGCGTTTCCAGTGAAAAGATCAAACTTTTAGGTTTGTGTTTTTTTTTTTTTTTTAAAAGGCAGTTACTGCTATAAAAATCTCACGCATCTGGTCATTAAGAAATTTTATGCAATGAATGTGCTCTGGGTTTTTCTCCCAAACTGGTATGCACCAGCCTTAATTCATGCAACAGAACATGTCATAAGTAACCAGCATGGAGCAAAAGCAAGTCTTTTCTGTTGCCCTTTAACCACAATATATGAGCTGTAAGCAAGGTCAGTCTTAATAAATTACCTGGCTAAGGAAGAGGTGGCTGCACAGATGTTTTGGGCTGCATCTTCCACTGTCCTTTGCTGTTCTGGATGGGGCTAATAGAAATTGCAGGTCAAAATACCTCAGCGCCAAAGGTTCTCAGGCTATCAACAATCTGGAGGATGTCCCCCAAGCATGTAGAGTAGAGTAGAGTAGTATCTCTGCTTCCCTTTGGTCTCATACCTGAGGCTGCAGCAGGCAAAATTTGCTTTTTGGGTTACAGCTCCCAGAACCGGCATGCTGGTTGGGGGATTCTAGGAGCTATAGTCCCCCAAAGTAGTATTTCCAAGCTCTGTGTTCGTTCCATTCTTATTCTGGAGCATACGCTCCCAGTTTGCTTAGCTGGCTCCACAGAGGAGCCAAAATCTGTTGCAGCGGATGGATGTAGCAGGACCCCACGCTTGGGATCAGAAAGTGCTGTCCTGCCTTCCCCTCTTCCTGGCACCACCTTCATACAGGTTATGGGATAAATTTGTGCCATTTAGGAAGCTTGATGTTGTGTGTGTATGCGACCCACTTGTGCAACAGCAATACATAACTGTGAGTTTTCACTTTACCACTTTGCTGCCACAGCTCTTGATTAAGGGTTAAGCAATCTAAGGTTTAAAGCGTGTACACGCACATAAGTCAATGCTGGCAAAAAGTCATATAGTTTGAGGAAGAGAAGAGAGATGTTGGAGATTTTTTTTAAATGAAGTCTGAGCTGCCTCAGTTTTACGTGGTGGGGAAGCAGACAGGGGATCCAGAGCTTAGCTCCAGCTGTTGAAAAAGGTGTAATTGAAATATATCAGTGCTAAACAATGCAAGAGAAGGAATGTGAAGTGGGTAAAGGCTTTCTAGAAGGGACCCCCCCCATGTTAGTGAGAGAGGAAGCAAGGAAGCACATAGCGAGAAAGTAGTGATTCATGCGTGATTCACATGGGTGGGTGCAATCTGCTTCGGAAGGTCTTCTGTTTGAGAGATGCAGGAATCCTTGCCGAACACATCTGAGCAGGTTGGCTCTTGTAGGGTTGAAAGAATCCCTGCTTTTCTGGTAGGATTTGTACCAGCTTGCTAGACAGCTCAAGAAACCAAGATAGGAATGCAAACGATGTAGTGAATGCCTTACAAAAAAGAATTTTTTGGATAGGAAAAGTTGAGGCGGGGGGCGGAGAGTCGATACTCAAAACATCATTTGAAAAATAATGCTCGTGGGATACAAATGGATCTCAGATTAGATTATATTCAGTGGTCTGATACCTGCTAGAGCAATTTGGACCTTTTGGAAATGACTTCTGTAGCCTTTTGCCAAAAAGTGTCCTACCTTTCTTTCTACAGAAAACCTTACCTTTTTTTTTTTATGGGTAAGATTCATAACCATGAAAACCTGTGGGGTCTTCCTGTTGAACTGTGACAATCATATATGTTCTACCTAGTATAAAGAGTATTAGAAATCAGTTTTTATTGGAACTGTGGATACCTGAGCTGCAAACCTCAACCAGTTAATCGGCTAGGTTACTCTTAAAAAAGTTTTTACATGGGCTAAAGAGCTGTCTTGATTTGGTAACAGAGTTATATTAGAAGTAATGACTTAACAATATGTTTGAGCTTTTATATAGATTTATTTTTAATCAAAAATTGGGAGGACATAATAAAGCTTCTCTAATAGTTAAATTAGTCTCGGAAAGGTTGGTAATGCAGATGAATGAGGTTCACAGGATAATGAAGGTGCGCAAAAAAACTCAGAGGCAATCTCTCAGTTTGGTACGGAATGAAGTCAATGTCATTTTTTTGAAACAAAATAACGTCAAGCAAATAAAGATCAAAAATACAGCTGTAAAAGCTAAAAAATAAACAAAAGATCGTCAAACTAATATATTATTCCTGAAGCTTCTTTTTATCAACAACTGGGAAATAACAAGACATCTTTTTAAAATATTAGCATAGGATTATGAGTCCTAAAAGATCATCCCTCTGCAAATCTGTGTCCTTAAAGATATTTTTATTTTTTAATTTCCCTTGATAAAGAGATCCATTAGGTGCGACATACTGGTGCAACACGATGACATCTCCAAGACCACATCTTCAAGAAAACGACACAGGTTTTTAGCAGTGGTATATTTCTTCAACCTGATATAATTGTTTATGATCTGAGGGTGGTTCAGTTTTTAACCTTCAGCTTGGTGCTTGGTAGTTAGGCTTGCCCTGAAGTTCTCTTAATTTTTAGTGCCCGTGTTTTCATGTATCGTACCGATTTCATTTTAACACATGATTATTTTGTCTGTGTATTTTGTTACATCTCAAAAATATTCGCAAGAACGTCAAAGTTCTGCTTTACATGGTAACTCCTAACAACGGACTAAACGTATTGCTTCGCTGCCCTTCCACTACAGAAACTATTCAAGTAAGGAATGCATCTGATGAAGTAGGCCCAGTCTACAAAAGCTTACACGACAAATTTCTCTATCTCAGTTAGTCTCAAAGGTGCTTACAAGATCCTTTTGTCTATTCAAGTGAGTAAGGCACAAACAGGGCTAGAATGTGAGAGGTTTCAGCTTCCCTTTATGGCATGCTTTCTCAAGAACCACAAAGTTCAGGGTTCCTTGAGCATAGGCAGGAGGGAAAATTAGCGGACAGTGTGGCAGGCAAAGCACCATAAGAATCAGGGATATTGATCCCAGGTCCATTGGGAGATAGTTGTCCTGTATAAGCTGACTTAGATGTAAGTACCTTTGAATACAGGAGACTTACTCTAACTGGTAAAGGAATACAGGATTGCAGCCCAAGGCTGTACTCAAGGGGACTTTTTTATGAATAGAAGTATATAGGACTGCACCATTAGATGTGGTTCATATGATCTTAAAGACTACATCATTCGAACTCTGCCCTCCAAAGAGAAAACTAACAAGCCAGACTTGTGTATGATGCTTGTTTCAAATTGTACGTGCCTGATTTTTAAGGGCTGAACCCCACCAAAACCCCACCAAAAAGGGAAGATCCTAACACTTGAGAGAAAAACAAATTAGTTGATTTTTACGTTACATTATTTGCAAAATAATTGTGATATACAATTATGCAGATTATGTTTAAAAGGAGTTGGTTTGAGAATGAAAAGCGAATTGAAAACAGACTTTCTCCACACTGGCATGGCACTTTTTTGAAAGTTTCCTAAGGAACCTGGGGTGAGGAACACTGATACATAAACATAGGTTAGAGACAACTTCTGAAGACAAAAACATTGAGTTTAGTCTACTAAGCCAGGAGAAATCCAAACTGCATCACTATTACAATCAAGTTAGTGAACGAGTTTTGAAGTACAGAAGAACACCTCTTCAGGCTGAATTTTGATTAAATGTAAATTGAAATGACCTCAATGAAGAACTTTTCTTCAGCTTCATTCAACTTGAAGAAATGTCCTGAATTTGAAAACTGTCTGAGTCTTAAGCTGTCCCCACTGAAGGTATTGGCTGCATTTTCAAACCACAACAAGCAATGGTGTGCACTGTTGAAACTTGGCTTTTCTTATCTCTGTTAACAAGCCATGGTTTGTTAATGAGACACAAACACTGAGCTGAAGCCATGGTTTGTTGCTGGTTTATATAAACACTGTCTTGTTTAAACTATATTGTTTAAACCTTGTCCAGACCCACAACCCTCACGAATTGTGCTCACTTCTCCATGGTTAGTTTCCCCAGCTGCCAATCCTAAAATGAGAGCTAACAAAGGGGGCAGGAAGAAAGCAAGCAGAAATGAGGAAGACAATCAAGTTTTGGTTGTCCTTCATGCCGTTTGGGGATGAGAAATGAAATGTTTGGAAGCCCACTCTTACTGCCTTCTTAAGCAGCTTGGCTTTCTAACTGGTCTTGGTGACATTTAGTTTCTATTAAAAGTGGACGGAGAACAGAAGAGGAGGAAGTGAGGCTTCTAAACATATCTCTAGACACACAGCCTGGTGAGGGGAAAATAAATAGCAACTGTGCTGTAATGCAGTGCTTAAAGTGTTTGTTTTAAAACAAGTGCCACTTATATCCCAGGGAAATTATTTCTAATGGACACAAAAGGGCAATACAGCATCTATTGGTGGAATAGTTGATGTTTTTCATTGATTCATTCTTTCATCCCCATGCTGTGAAAGCTATTTGGGGATGGGAGATTTCTAATGTTACCAGTCTCTAGCAAGCTGCTCTATACAGCATCAGACCATTGGCTCAGTTGTTCCCAGATTTGAACTTCAGATGTAGTTGGATTTCAGCCCCTAGAAGCCCTATCCAGTGTGGCCAGTGGGCAGGGAGATGTAGTTCAATACTCTTTGGGGGAAGTGTGGGAAGGACTGGTTTAGCTACAGGGACTGGCACCTGTGCTCCAGGGTTTGAGATAGACTTTACTAACCCTCCCAGGGAGTGAACCTGAGACTTTGATGTGCAGTACCAGTGAACAATTGTTCATTCCCTAGAGCCATAGGAGGCTACTGTCTACAGAGTCAAGCCATTAATCTCTCTAGTCCAGTATTGCTTGCACCAACTGGCAGTGGTTCCTGAAGGTTTTGGACAGAGATCTTTCCCCAGCTCTACCTAGTTGCAGATGGAACCTGGGACCATCTTTGTGCAATGTTTCTATGCAAAAAATGGAAGTAAAGGGATTTGGGAGAACCTTAGTGTACCCCAACCAGAACTTGGGGGAGTTACACTTGGACCGCAGCTCCCAGAATCGCCCTGCCAACAAGTTCTGTGCCTCACTCTGGTTCACTTTGCATTGGGGTAGCTGAAATCCAGTCCTCCAGATGTTGGTGAACTGTGACGTTCAGCATTTCTTCACATTGGTTATGTTGGCTAAGTCTTCCAGAGGTTGCAGTTTGACAGCATCTGGAGGGCTACAATTTGCCCACACCCTGCTTTACAAATACAAACACACTCATCAAAGTTGTGTGTAAATCAAGAGTGATAAAAGTGGGGAGGGGTTGGATAAGATTGCCCTGTAGCCTTTTCACTGAATGTTCTAGGGGGTTTGTACAATCCAGTGAGATGGACTAAATTGCAAAACAACAACAGATCTTAAAGTCACTGGTTTAAAGAAAGTTTCCAATTTTTAAATCCATATGTTTCCTGAACAAGCATGCATAGTTGTTGGGTGCTGTAACCAATACCACCCAACATACCATCCCAACGTTGCACAGGCTGAAATAGGGACACAACGCTCATAACTCTGTTCGCTGCTGAACATTTTGCTCAAATATTTACAGATTGTTGGTAACTTTTTAAAAACCACAGTGGCTTTTCTTCCAGAGGATTCCATGCTGGTTTGAGAATTCTGGAGCTGTAGTCCAAAAACGTAACTTTCTCAGGCCCTGAATTTGAAGACAGATAGGTGTGTATTTCTCAATCCAACACTGTCCCTCCACCACTTCTCTCAGTTCTCATGCCTGCACTCTTTGCTGGAGAAGTTGCCAAGAACTTCACAGCAGTCTGCCAAAACCTCTAGGAGCCAAAAATGGTGAAAGAAAAAAACACACACACACACAAACAAACCAAAAACCAGATTGATGTGGAATGCATATATTAGTGAGAAATGCATAACTAAATAAAGATCCATCTTCCATTCTGCTTCTATTTAAATCTGCTAGAGAAGTAATGTAAACATGGTGTATCACCATGGTGAATTTTGGTTTGGAACCAAGTTCTTTTATTGATACACACATCTCTCCATAGCATTTCTAGGGAGAACAGACCACACCACAGGAAAGCAGAGAGAGCATACTTACAAAATCGTGGTTTTGTTTCCTTGTTTTTGTTCTGGGTTAATGTGGAATAATCACAACACTGCTGACTCTGTAGTGATAGGCCTTAACACAAATTAGAATTACCACTTCATGCATGTTAATTGGATACTAACTTGAAAGGTGCCTTTCCCTCTCTTTTAAGAACCTATGACTGCATCCTGACACATACTTTGTTGGAGGTGGAACTCCTTAAAATGAACTGAATTTTCCCCCAGGTAAAATCTGTTTAGGAGTAAGAGGAGCAAGAAATCTGTATGAAGTGGATATTCAAGGTGTATTTTTGGAAGGTATACCGGACTGATTTTTGAGGTGGGAGCAGTTTTACCATAGTATTATTTCTTCACAAGCTTGAAAATAAGTAAAGCGGTGAGCATCTCTTGTTACTGATTATAGCTTCCTTCTGGTAGCAAATAGGTAGATGGGGTGGCAGCTACAGCACTGGATCCACAACACAAGTGGAAAAGGTGAAGCTGCCTTTCAGTGGGCTACAAACCTCATTTTCATCACTCTCTGGGACTGCTACTAAGCACCACAACCCTGCAAATACGTGGCACATGATGACCTTTAGTTTATTGTATTGTCTAGATTGCCCCTTTGTAAAACTGGGCCTTCCAGTATGTGAACAACTTTTCCTTAATGCAGAGGTGGGCATGCCCCCCCCACTACATGCAGCCCTTGGAGCAATTTCAAAAACTTTCTGCAAGCAATCAGTTCAGCCCCCAGACTGGCAATTCCTCACTCTCTTGGCAGCCAAGTGGGCAGGGGGGAAGAGAGAGAAAAGGGGGTATCAGAAGGGGGAGAGAAAGAATGGAGTGAAGGGAAAGCAAAAGGGGTGGTCCTGTCCATATTTGGCTCTTAGCTTGCCCAATGCCTTACTGTGATCCCCGTATAATGTTTAAAATGGAGTGTTCTGAAGTCTTCTACTTGCTCCCCCCAAGTTATCTCCAGACATGCATTTCTTCTAGATGGGGGCTTACATTCTATGTGCAGTCTTGGTTGGCAGATAGGTAGTTGGGGAGGAGGCCTGTAGGGTGCATAAAAAAATCACTGACTGGCTGTCTCCATATTGCACAACGGCCATGCAGCAAATCTGTGTTCTAAGACTTGGGTGGTGCCAAGAACATGCCTGCTAGGAAGTGGGTGGAGGAAATATCTATAGCTGTTCTGTGTTTTAAGTTGCGTTCTAAGATCCAACTTATGGCAACCTTATCCTAGGCTTTTCTTAGCGAGAGTTACTTAAGAGGAGATTTGCCATGAGGCTGAGAGAATGTGACTTGCTCAAGGTTGCCCAGTGGATTTCCATGGCTGAGCGAGGATTCGAACTCTGGGCCTCACACATTTTCAGCCTCAGTGGGAGGCAAGAACAAAACCCCCTCCAAACAAATCTCGCTAAGAAAAAACCGCTTGATAGGTTTCCCATATATCAGAAAGGTCTTGAAAAGACACAAGAACAACAAGGATGCTAGGTGATGAGGCCAGGCCAGGCAGCTAAGCCTTGCCCACTGCTTAGAATGTCTCTTAGGTGTAAGCGAAAGTATGCATGCTCCATCCCATGTCCAGAAGTGCTTTTAGAAGTAGTGGTCACTTTGCTACCTCCTCTACCATATTTTCCTGCAAGGGTAATACCTTCAGTCTGGGCCCTCAATGCATCTGCTCTGCTCATCTCTACTTTTCCTTTTCAGACAATGCAATGAGTTAAGGTAGTGTTCTCTCATTTCTTTGCCTTCCCCATTCTGTATGTCTGGAAATTCACTGTTTTTTTGTTGGACCCTGTGTGTGTGTGTGCTTGCTTGTTTTGAAATGATTTTTAATTTAATTCCCGAACATTTAATAGCATAATGTTTTATAAATGTCTAATAGGTGTTTAATTTAATATAATTCCCTCTCCTATTTACTTCTGTGCACCCAGGAAATTCTCTGAGTAACTGGAAGCCATTCCCTCAGTTCTGAATGGCCCTGATTTGATTCCAAATTATAGGCACTTAGCCACCCAGATTTGCTGTTTAAAGGGACTGATGCTTTTATTTGAAGGGAAACGGTGAAGTGCTCCATTCAGTTTCAGATCAGATGCATATAACACTTTGAAGTATTTTTACACATGACGGTAACAGCACTTTTCATAGCTGCTGTGTACCTCGCATGCATGTGTGAATGCTACGTGTCGGCTGGAATGAAGAAAGGAACTGTTTTAAAAAATGAGTAGCTGTTTTAGCTAATGCAAGCATTGTATCTGACTTACAGAGGTTGGGAATTTTTGAAAGCGCTGGTAGTGCCATGTGTGAAAATGCCACTGGAGCCCCAGCCGCATAGATTTAACTTAAAATGTGAGTCTCAGACCTTGCTCAGTTGAATGGGACACGCATGAGAGAGAAGCTTTCACAAGCTGGAATTCAGTTTCTGCTGAGCCATGGGCATTCATTTGGCAGCCCTGGCCTAACCGCTAACTCTTCTTCATCTCCCTTCGTCTTCCTTAAGCTGCGAATGGTTGCAGCCCACCCCACTGGGAGGCTGTAGTGGTGGCTGTGGGAATAAAAGAATTGTCCAGGGCACAGGTGGCCTGTGGTTGGAATTGGAGGCGGCACCAAAGCTGATAGCTCAAAGCACTTTTAGTTAGAGGAGGTTGTGGTGACGATTTGGAAGAATTTCTAAAACCAAAGACCCCCTAGAACAGATGAATTTGGACTTTAGCCAGCCTGTCCACAAGGGGGTGAGGTGTGAGTTTTTCGGCTTCCCCCAAACACAAAAGGGCAAATGATCTTTTTGTTTTATTTTTTTGTACAATGCTTACAGATGTGTCATGAAACTTTTCAAGGCTCCCGATGCAGGAGATACCATCCCCTGTGAGAACTCTGAGGGTAAGACCCTATCAGTATTGCCTCTGCTTTTGTGTTGGGTTCTAGTAGTGCAATATTGCTTATAGGGTCTTTTCTTTGGAGAGGCACTCTTCGTGGGAAAAAAAAATAACCAGCCCTGTAACTAACAAACAAACAGCATTAACAGGAAGGGATAGACTGGCTCCATTGGGGCAATATGCTTGTGCTCTTGTCAGAAACTATTCCTGAAAATACTGGTATGAAAAAATGAGTTGGCATTAGATCATGCCATTTTCTAATTAACTGTTGAGGTTTGGAAGGCTCTGTAATTCATGTGGAGGTCTTAATAAGGCAAACTACTTCATTGTCAGTTTTTAAAATAGGCTGGGTCCTCTGTAGCCAGAGCTAAATGTCTTTATTCTAAAGTATTACTGAGCTGATTAGGATTTTTTGCAACATTACGAGTGCTTTGGATTGCAGACTGGAGGAACCAAAAGTGCAACCGTCTGTCTGTCTGTCTGTCTGTCTGTCTAATACCTCTCTATCTCTCTCCCCCTCCTTCCCTACATCTATCTGCCTGGTTCTGTATTTAATTTATGTCTCACCTTCCTCCCAGTATAGGCCCAAGGAGGGTCAAAATATAAGTTAAAATGCAGTCTACTGAGAAGTTATCTTCATTGAGTTTAGTGCGACTTACTCCCCGATAAGTGAGAACTGCAGGCTAAAGAGGGCAGGGGACCGCATGTCTGTAAAACTGATGGCGTGTCACTTGCATCCTAGGACCAATTTCATTTGATAAGCAAATGGCATTTCACCCACTCAGATACCCAGAAATGCTAACTGTTCCGCATTCTGTTTTCCTTTAAAAATGTTAAAGATACCTGGGAAGTAAATGCAAAACGTCTGCTGCGGGCATCCTCAGCCGGTCTCTTGCAGGGTGGTTGAATGGATTTCCTGAACCTAAAGAAACCGGGGCTGGATCTGATCGATGAACATTTTTCTCTCTCTTCCCTGCCCCCCGCTTCCCCCCACCATCAGAGCTCAGTACTAAGATATGTGAGAAAACAGTGGGAGTGAAGGGTGTTAAATCCCTCATTTTTTCTTTGTAAATTATCAGTGGAAGGAGAGGGAGGATTGACAGAAGGCTTGAAAAGGGCCAAGTGGGTGGCCTCTTGTTTTTCAGGTGGTCTCCCTATGCTCTCTTCTGGGGACCTTTGGAGGCCCAGGAAAAGGGCAAGGGAGGGAGAAGGGGGACTTCAAACTGGATTAGAAAAACAGCAGAGGAGCAGAACTCTGGCCTTAAAAGGGGAAAAGGTGGGGGGGGCTGGCGAGGGGGTGATGGCTAATCAATTCCCCGCAGCAACCAGAGCTGTGAGAAGGGCTCGAGCACAATGCTTGGCTTCCCGGAGCCGTTCTCTGTGCAAGGCCAGAACGTTCCACATCTCGGGCCTTGCGGGGCCTACTGCCAACAAGCAGGGCCCTTTGTAGGCGCCTCTTCACAAAGAATTCTGGTGTTTGGAGGAAGCAGCCCGGACATTCTGTACATCTATGCATGTCTGGGCAGGGGTGCACGTTGCACATGTTTACACACCCATGCAGATCTAGCAAATTTTGGAGCAAATTCCACCATCTCCCGCCTCTTTAACAAGTGGAAGTACGCGAGGATCATTTTGCAAAAACCTTCTTGCTTGTGTGTTCCCTCAGATCCCCAGGAAGAGATCCCATAACTAGCATGTGCATGGGGTATGCATGTTGCGGGGAGGGCACTTAAGAGCTGCAGGGGAAACAGAAAAGTGTGCCACGGGGCCGTCTGCTACTCTTTCCCTGTTGCACTACTGTCCAACTTCACAGCTAGCAGTGCAATAATGAAAGGGCATCAGCCACTCCGCAGAGCAGCAGAACTGAAGCTATGGGGAGTTTGGGGTGGGGTGGGGAGCAGTTCTATTGCAATGAGTTGGCCCTTTAAGATGCTTTCTGGATGTTTCCCCTCTCAACCATTTAAAAAGAACACTTCAGGATTTGGTGGCACCCCTTGGTTTCTGGGTACCAAGTGATCTGTGTCTGCGGGTGCCAAGGTAGTGAAGAGGGCAGTTTTGCTTTTAAATAAACAGCTAGGCTGTTTGAATAGTGTTCCTCTATCCTATGGTCAGCAACCATCCGGGTCCTTCTCATGCAGTCCATGGGAGACTTTGAGTTGTTTTGTGGATGCAGTTTGGAGACTTGTAAGTCTTTTCAGTGAAGAAGGACATCATAGAACAGAGGTCAGGGGTGGAATCCTCCCTCCACAGCACCCCACCTACTCCGGTTCTTTGTATGCTGCCTTGCACATAAGTGTGAGCAGCTGCGGAGGGCAATAATAGAAGAATGCTACGAGGATGGCTCTTGCAAGCAAGTGTGTGGACCCTGTACATGAGGTCTTGACCTATCCAGTCCAGAACAGCCTGCCCTGCTTGATAGCAGCTTTCCAAGGTCTCAGGCAGAACTATTTTCCATGGCCTGCTACTTGATCATGATTTCAGCTGATGATGCCAGGGGTTGAAACTGGGACTCTTCTCCACGCAAAGCCGCGTGCAGTCTACCATTGAGCTACAACCCTCCTCCGCTTCAGTGCTGAGACGTCTGAAATGTGAGTAGTGTGGGAGCCGTAGGCTGTGGGATCAGGACTATGCTGGTGATTGTACGGAATGTATTTGGGGGCTGTATCTGGGGCACCTAGGAATTTGGTCATATTCCTCATCTTCATTTTGGAATGACAGGAAAATACTGCTTATGTAGATTTGGTGTGTTGTGGGGGGAAAAGAGCTTGTAGCACTTAACTGACATATTTGTGTGAGACTGTACCAAGTGATACTTAAATAAAGGCATTTTGCCCTGTTTGTGTGTGCGTGTTTTAAGCTGAGATTTTGGTTTGATAGAGTTCCCAAAAGTCCAGTAGAAACTGAAAAGTTTCCCATCATTCTGTCTGAATTTTTGTCTTTTGAGGAGACAGTTGATTGAATGAACCACCTGGATGAAGAGTGATTACATTGTGTACATACAAAAACGAAAATTTTGCTGAATGCTCAAATCCTATTGATTTTGGCCCACAGGCATATTTCTGCCATCAAAAACAGCTGCATTCAAGGTGCCCAGTTTTAGTGGGATCATGAGTCTAGCAGCGAGTAGGACAAGGACAGCTTAATGCTAAGCTGCACAAAGCGCTCTGGAGCAGCGCATCTCGAGCTCTCTGATGTGGCCGGCTGGCAACTTTCCCGTTAGTATAATTGTGCCCATTAGGTCCAGTTGTTTTGTTCTTTCTTGGAAACCCACCAAGGAACAGCAGCTGGTGGCTCACCAGCCCCGACCACCACTTCAAGTAACACCAACCTAGAGCATAAACTCAAGCAGGTCTAAATACCTCAGTTTCAGAGAGTTGATTTCTCTTTTTAATGCACGAGGATGTTTTCAGGCACACAGATTTAAATCAAGGGCAGACTCTCCCAAGCCTGGAATGTGAAAATTATCCCTTTGCATTTCTTAGATGACATATGAGACCTCCATGTTTGTACTACCATAGGTCCTTTCTTCACTACACCGTTATGGTGCTATTATTCCACTTTCAACCTCTCATGGAATTGTGGGATTTGTAGTTTAGGGAGGGACCTTTAGAATTCCCAACCAGAGAGCTCTTTGGCCTCAGGAAACTACAAATCCCAGAATTCCACAGGAAGTTGAAAGTGGAGTGATAGCACTATAACAGTATAGGGCAGAAATGGCCTTAGTCAGGGAGTTTATGTGCCCAGGGAGGGAGGCTTCCAGTGCTGGGGTGGGCAAAGGCTCAGAAAATGGCCTCTCCCCAATTGGCCCACAGTACCGATGTAGTAGAACTGTTTCTCTCTCTGTCTGAAATTGCCGAAATCAGGTCCACCCCAGGTCTGGTCCTGCCTCCAGCTCCCCTTCCCTGCCTCACGTCAGTGGGAGGACCTTCCCCATCATGTTGGGATGGCCCTGGACAAAATGGTTGCTGGGAGGCCTGTGTGGGTGGGCCTGCTTTTCTGGAGCCCTGGCGGTGCCGTGGTTAAATGCCGGTACTGCAGCCAGAAGGTTGTGAGTTCGATCCTGCCGGGCTCCAGATTGACTCAGCCTTCCATCCTTCCGTGGGTCGGCAAAATGATTACCCAGCTTGTGGGGGCCAATGAGCTAAAACACATTGTAAACTGCTTCAGGAGTGCTTTGCACTGATACGCAGTAGAGAAGTGTAACTGCTAACTGCTATTGTTCTCCCCTCCCCAACTTTCTGAAAAGCAGGCACTGGTGAGGACTGCTCAGGGCCCCCCTGTTTTCTCCTTCCCTGGGGGCCTGCGGGCAGGGGGAGCAGCAACAGCTGCTGGCAGCGGCCAGGCCTTTGAAGCAAGTCGGAGGTCATGACCCTGAGGCCTTCTTCCTCCCCAGGTCCCAGGAGGGCTCGAGTCAATGGGGGGGAGGGAGGTGGAGAGGGGCGGGAAGGCGGGGGGGGATTGGTGACTGCTCCTTCTCGCTGTTTGTCAACCGCTGAAGGACGCAGGAAAGGCCCCCTGGAAGAAAAGGGGGCCATTACTTCCACTTGGTGGGCTCCTGAGCTCCCCTGGAGCAAAGGGGAGGGAGAGACGACGGCCACTTCCACGCCACGCTGTTACGGTGCTGCTATGCTGCTTCCAACATCCTGTGGAATTCTGGGGTTTGTAGTTTACTGAGGCCAAAAAGCCAAATGCCCTAAATCCTCCTCCCTAAACGACAAACCCCAGGATTCCACAGGAGGTTGAAAGTGGAATAATAGCACCATAACGGTGCAGAGCGGAAATGGTGAAAGAGGGGGTTAAAAACCTGGAATTAAAAAAAGCCCCCCCAAGCACTCCCCTATCTCCACTTCTCTGGAGAGAGAAGCACCTTTTTAAAAAAAGGTGGCCCTCATGAGGTGATCTTCAATAAAGGCAAGGTCCCCAAGGCCTTGGTAACCCCTTCTGGGTTTTATGCATGTGCTACAGAGCATCAGCGCAAGCAGGAGTTGGGGGGGGGGAGGGAGACTGTGGCATTGGTGTGTTTGTGTGGGAAGTCTCTCTTACATCTGACAGAGTGGACGCATGTCCGCTTGCCAGGGAAGGTGAGCGAACCCGAGGCCTGCAAAAGCTGGGAAGTCACAAAGCTGCTCGCATGTCCGGGAATGTTTTTGCAAGGCGCACGAGTTAATCCAGAAGTCCTGAAAGCCCCTGGTGGGTTCTGTAATCCAGATTTCCAAAAATTACAAGAATATCCACTCCCTAGAAGTGGGTAAGGGGGCACTGCTGGGTGTTGGGTTTCTTTAGAGAACAATGAGATGGCCCTAGATGGCGAGCACAATACAGCCCAAAGTGGCTATTGTCTCTAGAGCAAGGCTTTCCGACTAGGGGTCCCCAAACGATCCTGGACTACAGTGCCCAGAATGCATAGCCATTGGCCATGTTGGCTGTGTTTCCTGTTTACTGAAGTTCCAACAACAACTGGGAAGCCAGTTGTAAAAGTTGTCTTGTAAAAGGAAAGACCATAGCTCAGTGGCAGAGCAACTGTGTCTCTTCAGTGTAGTGTAGTTGTCACAAGTGCAGTCTTCGTGTGTTCCTCGCTTCCTGCCTTTTGAAATGAGCATTTAATTTCAGAAACACAAGATAACATGAGACAAAATAGCCAGGCCAGACAACGGGCACAGTCTCTGTCGTGGGTCGTGGACATTTTAGACTCGTGGCTCCTGGAGATCCCCCTCCTGCTATATGTTTCAGTCCATCTTAACAAGGAACATCTGGTTCCAGCTGTTACTAGTCAAGCTAGCAACTTGCGCGTTGTTATACCTTTCCAGAAAAAGACTGCACATTTGGTGGAGACGTCTCGGTGGGCTGTGTATTAAGGTATGTAACAAGGGGAAACCATGTTTCTAAAAATAAACCTTGCTTGATCATCCCCTTCACCGATCAGTTGCGTTACGTGAGTTTATCATTGAAAGCCACATCCCCAAATTTCAGAGACTATTCAGTATACCCTTTTTTATTTTCCAGTGGGAATGTACTCATTGTTTTTGAAGGGAATGTCATGCCACTGTACCAGTAAATTGGCCACTCCACTCCACTCTAAATTCTCTCTCCTGATCTGGTGTCTTTGTGCGTGTGGGAGACCTCCACAATGCCCTCTGCTGCCTTGTCATGGCATGGAGGTAAACTTTGGCTCTTGGAGCCTATGCCGGCACAGCACAAGTCCAAGCAGGGTTCTGTCAAGTCAGTAAGGCTTTGAGTACACCCCTGCAGGCCGACTGCATGTCTGCTGTTGAAGGATCAGCCTTACAAAGAGGCTTGTTACTGGAAAGGTGGACATCAGGCGAGGAACTGGCGACAGCAACAGCGAACACAGTGAGTGCATGGAGTAGTTAGATTCTGCATTGGTTTAGGGGCTACCTGTGCTCATGAAATTGCAGATTTTTTAAAATATAGAGGGGAGGTTGGAGTAGAATACAAGAATAAAGGAAGATCGCTGCTGGATGACACAACAACTCAATCCATTCTAGCATTCTGTTTCTCCACAGTGACCAACCAGGCGGTTCCAGGAAACCTACCAGTGGGATGCCAAGGCTGAGAAACCTCTCTTCTCCAGCAGCTGGTATTTGGTAACATGAGAGGGGCCTGCACTCCAACGCTACACTGGGGAGCACTTCTGTTTTAGAGTTCCAGTCCTCTGTGCCTTGTCTGAGACTGCTCCATTCCACTCCCCACCTTACCTCCCCTATAACACTCAGCAAACATTTTGTGGCTACCGAGCGTGATCGGTCTTCATTCAATGGCTTGTATTACCTTCTCCCGTTCTTCTTTTATTTTGCAACTTTGGGGTTCTCTCTCAAGGGCAGGCATAACTCCCTGTTGTGCGTGGATAGTATACTTTGGCTACTTAATTATGAGCAGTCAGAAAATGAGTCTTCTATTACTGCACAAGATATTATTGTTCAACATGGAGGTTCCAGTAAGATGGCTCACTGCCATTGGAAGATGTGTCAGCCATGAATTTTAGCTGCTTTTAAATGTTTTTTTTTATTATTACTACTACTGCTACTACTACTACTGCTACTATTATCTGCATGTTCCAAACCATACTCACGCTCAGGTTGCAATACAATCACATTCCCATACTGAATTTCGTAGAACTTTAGTATGTCACACCAAATTTGATAGAATTTGCTTTTACCTAAAGAGAGAGAGGAGCTCACCCATGGTTCCCTGTGCTTTTGGATTTGCATTTGAGTTTCAAGCCCCCGTCTTCAGCTAGGGTCCCCCTTCAAGCATCAAGGGAACAGGGCAGCCATGAAATAGCAAGGGTCAGCACTGAACCTGCAGGCCGAAGGCAGCCTGAAGGTTCAAACACAAACTCAGCATGGGAAGCAAGGGCAGAACACGAAACTAGGAGTGTGACGACGTAGCACGGTTAGGGAATATAAGGCTCCACCAGCAAAGTTCTGTGCAAGGACCACTTCTACTGCTTTCCTCTGCTGAAGGATGTTTGCATGTTCTGGAGCATGCTCTCCTGGTCATTTAGTAGACAGGGAGTGGTCAGTGTCTGGCTGTCTTTCTGCAGCCAAGAGAACAAAGCCAATGTTGTCTTCCCTGACCTCTATGACATACTGGTGTTCTTCTTTTTACAAAACTGTGACTGGATGCTGCCTTGGCACATTCCCCCCTACCGCATCCCCTGGTCATTCACTGTACTTGGAAGTCACCTTCTATGGGGTGTGTTGTGTGACGAAGTATTGAGGCCTTCTGCAACATCCACCCCAGGTTCCACTAGCATATGCCACCAACAGCACGCTAACTAAGTTCTGAAGGCAAGTTGGAGAGTCAAGCACAGGGGGCTCAGTGACCAGCTAGCGAATTAGGGATGCACCAAACTGACAGTATTCTAGCACTCTTTGCATCAGACTGAAGACTTTTCAGCCAGAGACTTCAGAACCCAACAGAGCACTGCAGCAGATTATGGTTGCCATGTTTTTTGTGCCATATACAGGCATATGTTAACCCTGCACCTGAGTGCATCTTTTTTTGGTTGCTGTGGAGGTTGATACTCTCTCCTTCCCTCAGCATTGACCAAAGCACTCCAATGTACCATAGAGCCTCTGAAGCCCCTCTCCCCATTTATGCCTGGAGGAGAAATGGGGGAATCACAGAAGCAGCTGGCTATGTCCCAGTAGCCAGATGCAAAAAGATTACATCAGCCACTGAGATCTCCAGATGACCCTCAGCGGCTGATGTAATCACTTCACTGCTTGCTATGGGGCCGCAGCCAGACACTTCTTCACCGTCTCATCTTCCAAGCACAAGAGGCTGTGGGTGGAGGCTTCAGCAGCTCTATGGTAGGTCTGGGAGATGGTAATAGCAATAGTAAATGGCTCAGGGTAGCATAGTTACACATGTGGAACTACTATGCTAAACGGATACGTGCAAGATTGCAGCCCATCAGTGTCCTGTCGCTCTCCGTGTGTGGAGAATAAGTACAGGACAATTCCAGCGTGTGTTTCTAATCACACACCACTACATTCTACCTGAACGCCATTTAGAGATTTTTCCATAGGAGGCAGTAACATGCATCGCTACTCCCAGCAGTGTCATCATAGTCATCCATGTCTTGATGTAGCATATTACAAAGTGTCTTTCCAGAGCTTCAGATGAAGAGAAGGCGGTCTGATGTCACAGAATGTATTTATGAAATAAAAGGAAAACATATATCAAAAGCCCTGTCTCGTGGTTTGGTTCCTTTCCTTACCCCTAACTTGTACTTTAACTTCAAAATTTTCTACCATCATGTTAATTCACATCAGGCAATTGACAACAATGGGGATATCAAGTATTTGTGCATTAAACTTTTGTTTTCTCCCAGTGAAAATCTATAGCAGAATTGGTTCCCCACAATGCCCAATTTGCTTGATCTGTCATTTTTGGGATATTGCATGATTCCAGAATCTTATAACTGGGGGACATTCCAGCCCCGTATGAATCAGTAAGCCCCATTCACTACACCCTCTGCAACGTATTGGAGAGGCATTTTTATCAATTCTAGACACTGATGCATACATACTTTGAGAGTATTCTCACCCATTCAGATAAAAACTGAACTTTCTGATGGGGATACACATTTCCCAAACTTGCGTTAGGAATTTCACTTTAAAAATCTGATTCCTGAGCAATTTTGATACCCAGTGGGTTCCAAAGTGACTGTCAATGAATCAGCTGTATATTTTAGATCAGCTGTATATTTTAGATACTACGATCTTGTTTTCAAAGGATATTCCATAAAGCTCCTTTAAGTTAGCACTCTAGTACTGCCTTGTATGTGTATAAACTTAAGCACAAAGGTTTTTATCTGTTGCTCCTACAACCATGGAAATTATACCATGCAAAGATTTTAGTTTTGTTTGATTTGGTTACTCAATTGCAAAAGTAACATCTGAAATAATATGAAGGAGGAAAGTAGAAACATTTTCACCCCCATTCTTCCCAGCCAAGACAGCTTTGTTCAACTCCGTCGTCTCAATTTGAGCCAAACCCATTTTATTCGAGGCTTGTAGCTCCTTTGGGTTACCTGGCACAAGTCTTGTGTAATCACAATATTGGGTGTTTCAAGCAGGATTATTTGAGAGCCCAGTCAATGCCTGGATTTTGCAGTGATCTGATAATGGAAGTATAAGGAATGTCATACGGAGGACATGGAGCGATGGCGTCAAACTTCAGGAAAAGAGATTCCATTCAGCAAGTTGATAGTTGATGTGGGTTTCCCCTGCCCCTGGGTTTCGATACTGCAACAACTTGTGGAAGAAACCATCTTTCCAGAATCATTCCCATATGGCACAATGTTACTAAAGAGAAGTTTCAAATGTAGGATTAAGTCCTCTCTAAAACACTTTATAAAACTCAGCAGAGCCCCTGTTGGTCCTCGGGGACTGCTTGAACGTCTTTAGAGCTGTTCTGATTGTCTCATCCATAACATCTCTATTGAAGAAGACTCTAAGGCGCAGGCTCAAAGTACTGAGAGAGGTAATTTTGTAAGGTGCAGGCTCAAAGTACTGAGAAAGTTATCTAGATTCTGTTCTTTATTTATTCCACGTGTATATAGATCGGAGTGAAATCTTTGAAAGGCCATGCCGATTTCCTCCAGAGAGGCCAGTAACATTCTTGGTGTGGATTTAATTGCTGCTGTCACTCCCCCCCCCCATGCCTTTGAACTGGTCTTGCAAGCACACTTGAGTTCTTCATCTCCAGTATCTCCAAATTCATAATCTTAGCATTTTAAATAGATGAGGAATATCTCATGCTGGCAGCTTCAGCAATGCCCATTTGTGGAGCAGTTTGGGAATATTCGTACCACCTCTTTTCCATGCAAGTTTGACAAGGGAAAAAATTCTCTCTTAAGATTTCTTTAACTTTTTCTTTTTCTGAACCCACTCATTTATGACACTTCCATGCCACTGTCTTGAAAGGTGTCTCAAATAGCTACTTTAGAATACCCTCCATAGGATTCTCTTTTCAAACTGATTTAATACATGATTTGAATTTTGGCACCAATGATTAACTGATCAGCAGACTGGCATTAAGTTTCTTTATGTATATGTATGTGCCTTAGAGTCACCTGTCAACTTATGGCAACCCTGTCAATTTTTCATAGGGTTTTCTCAGCCAAGAAATATTCAGAGGTGGTTTTACAAGTCCCTTCCTGTGAAATATAGCCTACAGCACTTGATTTTCATTGGCAGTCTCCCATCCAAGTACTAACAAGGGCTGACTCTGCTTAGCTTCCAAGATCAAATGGGATCTGGGGCCTTTAGGGTATTTAGGCCACTGGGAGAGGGTATATCTTGCCCATATTTTAATATTGGTTTTGCTATTCTAAGGCTGCTATGATTGAAAAAAGTGCCTCCTAATGTCTTAACGCAGCAAAATAGGCTGTTTTACGAAGAATTTCTGGTTTACTCCCTAAAGCCTGCCATGTAAAGATAGATTAATATAGAGGCTTAAACCTTCTCCCATAAGTATGACTAGAAAGGTACTGTATCACCACAGAAACATCATCCACACTTCTCAGTAATAGGAAGCACCTTTCATTGCTATATCACTTCTGGTACCTTTTGTTCACTAAGTGCAAGGCATCTTTGGAACAGTTTGCAACTTGAAACTGATGTGGTCATCCTTTCCAAATGCTATGATGTTAGAATGAAATATAAATATAAGCATATAATTAAACATACAGGATTCCCCCACTTATCTGACAGGTTAGGAACTGGAGTACTGTCAGAAAACAGAAGTGGTTGAAAAGTGGAACCCATGTACTGTATGGGAGGGAGCATGAAAGACTTATGGAGTTTCACTTGGGGCTGCCTATCCATGTGTGGCTTGCTAAGCCCATTTCCACACTACCCTGTTATAATGCTATTATTCCACTTTCAGCATCCTATGGAATCCTGGGGTTTGCAGTTTAGGGAAGGGCATTTAGACTTCTCAGCCAGAGAGCTCTTTGGTTTCAGGAAACTACAAACCCCAGAATTCCACAGGATGTCGAAAGTGGAATAATAGCACTTTAACCGTGTAGTGCAGAAATGGCCCTAGCCTCTCAGCTGGCTTGGTGCCTTCCCCCTGCAGCTCACTTTGCAAGCGGCGCACACATGGGAGTGGACCCAAGTGAGCCTCCATAGCCAAGAAGAACTGCTGAGAGGGTTGAATCTCTGTTGAATTAATAGAACTTGTCCTTAATTTGGATGCATCAAAAGAGTGAGTTGTCAGATAACAGGGCATCCAAAGGTGGGGGCTTCCTGTAAATAAATTAACCCTCTATATTTCCACCCTTCTTGCTTGTGGCTGAAATTTTAAAATACTTTTAATAATTGTCAGCAAGTTCCCATGAAAGAGTTTGGGTGCGTGATGGGCACAGGAGCCGAAACTAGGATCTGATTAATAGATATTTCAGGTATCTCCTGGGAGGTTAAAATAACTTGGAGGTGAAAATGGGGTCTCTTCCAAAAATGCCACTTACAGAACAAAAATAAAATATTGTCAGCTTTAGGAATTTCTATCTGTCCAGACATCAGTTAGTCCATTCTGGTTAAGTAATTCAAATAATCCACGGATGGTTTTGTGAGGCTTAGAGGCAGGCGAATACCTCTCCAGGTTTCTGTCAAAGACCATATTTGTGTCTCCCCCAAGTATCATTTGTTCTTTGCAGAAATGATCTTGCTTCTGTTATGAGTGCATGTAACATAAATTGTAACTGAGAGGAGTTTGGCACAGAATATGATCCCAGCATCAATGGCTTGTTTGCCAGTTTTCCTTTTATAAATAAAAAATTTCTATTCTAGTCTTTTATGGGTCTGTTTGACTGTAAGAAGACATGCCTTGGCGAGTATTATTGGGACTCTCACATCTTTTGCTGGCTTAGCGGGCACAATAGGGCTCACAATAGTGCTGGGGTAACACAAAACTTTTTTGTTTGGTTGGTTATTCCAACGGTTGTGTAGGGACGGCGGGGGCAACGGAGGCGGTTTGCCCTGGGCAGCAATGTTTTGGGGGCATCCCGGCTTGTAGCCACACCCCCGTGCGCTGTGACCACTCCCCCACATGCCATGGCCACACCCCACGCACCCTGGCCCTGCCTCCCTCCAAGCTCCACCTCTGTTTTCCAGTAGTTTTCCTACAAGAGTAAATAGCTTGAATTTATGCTTTCTGATAAACTTGATGGTCATCATCACTGTCATCATCATTTATATCATTCCTTTTTCTCAAGATGGGGACTTAAGGTGGCTTACACATTAAATTGTTGTCCCACCAGCTGTACTTGTGAAGGTGGTGGCACTGAGGGAAGGGTCTCTCCTATAGATCTCAGGATGTGGGATCTTGTCTGCTTTGGTCAGAGCCCACCCGGAATACTATGTCTGAGCACCAAATTCAAGAAGGCTATTGACAAGCTGGAATGTGTGCAGAGGAAGGAGACCAAAATGGCAGAAGGCCTGGAAACCATTAAGCTCTATGAGGAGCGGCTTAGGGAGCTGGATCTGTTTAGCTTGGAGAAGAGAAGGTTAAGAGGCGACATGATGGCCATGTTTAAATATTTGAAGGGATGCCATATGGAGGATGGAGCAAGTCTGTTTTCTGCTGCTCCAGGGACGAGGACACTGTGGAGCAATGGCCCTTGGAAGCCCAGAAGGGTACCATGGTTGAAGTATTGAATTCTGGTAACCACAGTCTAAAAAGCTTCCTATCTTCCCAAGACATCTCCAAGGAAAGGCTTGCGTCCAGTGTGGGAGTTGACTCATTGCTATTCTGTGCCAATACCAAAACCCTGCTAACTGGCAGGATATGCCTCTGTAAGGTGGAAAAAAAAGCCAAGGGGCATAGGAAGCTGCCTTGTACCAGCTCATATGGCTTTTCCAGCTGCCTGTATTGACTGGCAGCAGTTCCCCAGGGTCTCAGGAACATCTCAGGTCTTGCCCATTGCCTGCTACTTGATCCTTTTAATTGGAAATGCCAGGGAGTGTAGCTGGCACTGTCTGCATGCCAAACACGTGCTGTGCCACTGGGCTGTAGACCTTCCCTGTACTCTCTGGCTTCTGAAACAGTGTGAGAAACAGGTCGTTTTACACCAAACCTTTTGGGTCTCAGAAAATCCACTCGAGGTGACAGCCACAGAGCTGCAATTTCTGAATTTCTGAATGTCGACTGGAATTATCAGTTAATTTGGGAATGGAAAGAAACGTTAATCTGAGGAGGCAGAATTCTTATTTGAAGGTGGCAATGCCTTCCTTCTGCCTCCTCCCATAGCTATACCCTGATTGTCCCAATAAACAAACACGATCCATTTGTAGGAAAAAGCACTCCTCTGTACAGTTGCGTCCCATGTTTTCAGGAAGGAAAATGGGTATTGAATTCAATGGTGCAGGCCTGACGGAGGTTTAATGAGTCTCTCTGCCTGGGCCGCTCATTCTCTTTCTCGTGCATGCATGACACATTTATACACACAGACAGCCATTTTTCTTTTTATTGGCATTCTCCCAGTAGGAAGCCCACTTTGCAGACTTCCAGAGCACACATCCTGTCATCGATCCCTGACTGCAGAACTCAGCATGGAGAGAAGGAAGACAGGATGTCACCTGGCAGGCCCTGACAAAGGAAATGCTAATCAACTATGTGACAGGGGAAGCCAAAGGTTTTGGCAAAGCCAGTTGCTCCCAAGATGTCAGCAAGGTTGCAGAAGGGGGAGACGGAAAGAGACCTTAGCCGAGATCCTACGTTATTGAGCACTGCAGAATAAAAATTCCGCAGGTAGAACTACATTCTGGTTCCTTTTCTCACCCCCGCCCTCAAATGGCTATTCAGTGGCTGGGGATGAGATGTGTCGCAGACTGATGACATCTCCCAAAATCTGGTGGCATTGGCTGGAGGTTTTGGCTGATGATGTAATTCTTTTTCACCTGGCTGCAGGGACATAGCCAGACACTTCTCTGACCCGGCTCTCCACCGCCCACAGTATGGCTGTGCAAGGAAGTTGTCGCAATGAAAATGGTGAGTCCCAGGAGGGTGAGATTTGGCTGTTGCAGAGGGAGGAAAGAAATTCCAATCTCCGCAACGACCAGGAAAAGACATAAGCGGGGGTATGTTGGACTCATGCTTGTGCATGTCACTAGCAGGATGCCAGCCCTTGTCTCTGGGACGATACCACTTTCACCCGGATACACCAATTTTGGTCACCCTCCTCGTGCCCCACAGGTTGCTGCTACCTGTCGAGATGGCGAATTGAGCGGAGCCTTGTGCTGGTTTCCAGCTGTTAGGAAGCCCTGAGGGGACCCTGCCTTGTGAGTTCTTGCTGCCCATTTGCTTGCTCTGGGAACCAATCTGCTCAAGAGAAGAAGGTCGTCAGAGTAGAGGCTAGTCCCTTTCTTGCCCCTGTCACTTGCGTCTCAGTTGCATGGAAATGTCAGTTGAAGAGACAGTGACCTTACCAGCAGGGCCGTGAAGTTTCAGACGTCAGTGGGTCCTCTGCTGGACCACTCATGCCAATCATAGCTAAGCACCATTGAAGGGTCTCTTGTCAAAAATTTGCCTTCTCCTTCTAAGCTCTTGTCTTCTGTCTCTCTAAGCGGAAAGAGAATGCCTTCCTCACTATTCAGTGCCTTCTCAAATGAGCTTTCGGCTTAATTTGTTGCTTGATGCTTTGCGTTTGGGTCGTTGTGCTTCCTGGTCTTCTTTTAATGTGGTTTTCATTTTTTGGATGGCTTTTTAAAAAGACTGTCCACTATGGAGGTGGTTGCTTTTGAGTAACATATACCTTTAAGGCAAGCCGACTAATCTTTAGCAAAGTTCTTTTCTCCCTGATTCTTTGGCCCCTTTTCGCACCCTGCCTTTTTCCAAAGTCATCCTGTGGAGATCCTGGCAGCTGCTCTCCCATCGCGCTCCCCTCCGCACCAGCTGGCTCCCTGCGGAAGGGAGTGCGATGGCCACGTCTCTTCCTTCCGCAGCACAGCCAGGTATTTTCCCAGGCTACGCTGGAGCAGGAAGCACCGCCATCATGCTTCCTGTCCTTCCGCAGGACAGGTAAGTGTGGGAAGGTGATGCGATCATGGTTCAATGGCAGGGAAAACCCGTCAATGATTTAACCCGTGATCATGTCGCCTGGGGACAGGAGAAGGACGGGACCATGATGACGTCATGCAGAAGAATAGTCGCAGTCCTGCTCTTCTCCTGTCCCCATGGTACAAAGGGCCTTTGAGTGATTATTTTTCCGCCTGTGTTTTCCTTTAAAATTGGTAGCTCTATAGTAGTGGTGGGGGAGGTTGGGAATAAAAAGAATATTGTGGATTACCTCCACAACTCAATCATACTTAGAAGCACTGAGATCCCCCGTCTTTTAAAACTTGAAGGACTCAAAAGCCTAGGAGAATAAAAAGATTTTCACCCTGCACTAGAAAGACCACATCACAGGCACCAGGAGAAGCTTTCTGGGGAGGGCATCTCACAACCAGACTGCCATCTCCTCTACTCGGTAGTTACCGATTCACAAGCTGAAGGATGCCAGCTGCACCAAGGGTATGATGAAGAAATTATGGCCTCCTGGGAGCTGATGACTTCTGCCTAGCCACATGGTTGGGGCTCTAATGAAAAAATACATGTACCCAGTTGACTGGGCGATGCGAGGTGTCTTCTACATCCTTGACATCAACTGTATTTAACTACCATGAGGATAAAAAGAGCTTTTAGCAATGCTTCAGGTTCAGGTGCCCCCAACTACCATTTCTCTGGCTCGTGTTGCCATGAAATCTCCAACCCTTACAAAGGAGGAACATAGCATTTATGCACACAGTGTCCCTCTTCCCAAATAGATCTAATTTATTTACCCTGCTGCTTACGTACACTTCTTTAATTTAATTTCCAAAAAGATCACGACAGTCGAAGGACAGCACAATCTGTTAAAAGCCCTGCAAGTGGTATCCAGAACTGCAGCAGGGTCAATCCACTTGACAATAAATAGAGACCTCTGATTCATAAAATCACGGAGCCGGGAGGGACTGTGCAGGAATCCACAGCTAAAACTTTTCCTGATGGGGGACACTCCAGTCTCTGTTTTAAAAGCTCCGATGAAGAGAAGTTCTCTAGCATCTGAGTTAGTCTATTTCACTGTGTAAACAGCTCTTAATCTCAGGAAGTTCTTCCTGTTTTTCAATGGGAATCTCCTTTCTTGCAATGTGAACCCATTGGTTTGCCTCCGGACCTCTGGAGCAGCAGAAAACAAGTTGCTCCGTTTTCCTTGTGACAGCTCTTTAGATATTTAAAGATGGCAATGTAATCACATTGCAATCTTCTCTTCTCCGGGCTAACCGTACACAACAGTCTCAACTGCTCTTCATAGGCTTTCCAGACCCCGTCATCTTTGTCTTTTCTCCTCTAGACATGTTCTAGCACATCAGCATCCTTCTTAAGCTGTAGTGCCCAGGACTGGCCACAGTACTCCAGGTGAGATGGACAAAAATAAAGTGTTATGGTACTGTGACTTCCCCTGAACCAGATGCTATAGTTTTGCTGCTGTAGCCTAGAATTGCATGGGCAATTTTTGCTGCTCTGTCACACTGTAGTGACTCATGTTTAGCTTGAGGTTGACTAAGGGCCTTTCCGCACTACGCTGTTATAGTGCTATCATTCCACTTTCAACATCCTGTGGAATTCTGGGGTTTGTGCTTTTCTGAGCCCGAAGGGCTCTCTGGCTAGAATTCTAAACGCCCTTCCCTAAACAGGATTCCATAGGATGTTGAAAGTGGAATAACAGTACTACAACTGTGTAGTTTGGAAAGGCCCTGAGACCCTAGATCTTTTTCACATGTGCTGCTTTCAAGCCAGGCGTCGCCCATCCTATATTTGTGCATCTGAGTTTTCCTACAGAATGTATACACTTATACTTATCCCTGTTGAAATTCATTGTGTTACTATTAGCTTATTTCTCCAATCTGTTAAGGTTATCTTGATTCCTTATTTTGTCTTCTAAAGTTTTCATGATTCCCACATTCCCAGTTTTGGTGTCATTTTCAGTTCTGATGACTATTCCTCTTTGTCCTGTATTGAAGTTAATTATAAAGATGTTGAAGACAATTGGGCCCAGGGCAGAACCCTGAAACCCCCAACCATCATTTCTCTCTAGGATGAAGATGGATCATTGGTGATTACTCTTTGGGTTTGGTCCACCAACTAGCTAGAAATCCACCTAGTGGCAGCACCATTAAGGCTTTTGATAAAGTCCTCCATGATGTTCACGTCTGCAAGAATACCACAAGGCACCTTGTTAAAATCCTTATTGAAATCAAGATATATTAGATCTGTAGCATTCCCCTGATTTACCAATCTTGTAACTCTATCAAAAATGATTAGTTTGTCATGATTCTTTTTGAGAAACCCATGCTAGCTCTTAGTAATCACAGCATCCCTTTCTTAAATATTCACAGACTGACTGTTGAATTATGTGTCAGAACCCTTCCTGGAACAACATGAATTAACTGGTCAGTAGCTGTCCAGCTTCTTTCTTTCCCTGTTTTTTATACTGCTATTATTCCACTTTCAACACCCTGTGGAATTCTGGGATTTGTAGTTTCCTAAGGCCAAAGAGCTCCCTGGCTGAGAACTCTAAGTGCCCCTCCCTACACTACAAATCCCATGATTCCATAGGATGTTGAAACTGGAACAGCAGCAGTTTACCAGTGTAGTGCAGAGATGGCCAACATTTGCTTCTTTTCTTCAAGAATTCTCAGAGTTTCTAAACGGAGGCTCTCAGATTGTTACATGCACAGGTTCTTCCTGACTGACTGGGCGATTGTTTGGTTGTCATCAACGTATAGGGTACAGAACTACTGTTCTGAGAGAACAATGTAATGCTTTTCAGCATATCCACCTTACTGCGTTGTTGTGGGATTTCATAGCAAGACAAGAACTATGTGAAATGGCTGCATACCTTCCTGCGATGCTAAATAATGATGACAATCATGATGACATTTTGTCATGTTCAGGCACTTCTAATGTTACTTTATTCTTGTCTGAGCACTCTGTTAATTATTTCTGTTTTTTCTGCAACTCTCGGTTGGGCATTTGTAACTACCCAATAGGATTCTGGCCAATAACAGATGAAAGTCTACCTATTCGTGGAGATGTCTGTTTTCAAAACTTTTTGTAACACCTAGAAAGTTGTAGGTGTGTTATAAAAAGGAAATCCAGTCTTATAGACACCGACCTGGCCTTATGTCCCGTGCATAAGACTACACTTTCCATCCGGTTACCATTCACGTTTTTGTTTTTTTCAAAAAGATTACCCTGGATTTTAGGCTTCTAAGCTGTGCTTGTTGTTACTGTGTGCATTCAGGTCATTTCTGACTCATGGTGACCCTAATACAAACCATCATGGGGTCTGGGGGGCTGAGACAGTGTGACCTGCCCAATGTCTCCCAGTGGGTTTCCGTGGCCAAGCGGGGAATTGAACCCTGTCCTCTGGGATTGTAGCCTAACACTCAAACCACTACATTGTGCTGGGTCTGTGCTTAAACCCTCTTGCAAACTAATACTCTGATTACCCCTTTAGCTGTGGCTTTCTTTTTTAAATTTTGGGCCACTACCGGGTTCTGTGGATACCTTTTTGAACTGCGATTTTGTCTTTTTGTCGGTTTACCTACAACTGATTGTTGTATTGATCCTTGAAACCGTATGTTCTGTGCCACCTTTTTCGGTGATGGGAGGGTTAGGGACCCATTATGTTATTTTATCTGTATTTATATCTATATCCCCTGTGAGTGCAGTAATTACAGAAAAAGAGGTATCTAAATAAAGCTGACTTGACAAAACTCCCGAATCTTTTCTGGCCAGTTTTCTGCCTGCTTCTGTTCAGAAGCCCCATCGAGTTCCACGAGGCTTTCTTCCAAGTAAGTGCATACTAGACGACAGCCTTGTGCAGCTAATGTCTAAGCCCTGGCAAAAGATTTGAACGAAATGACTTTTCAGCAAGCCAGACTACTCCAGGTTTTGGCTGCAGGCTTCTTGTTTTGGTTGGGCCCAGTTTGAGGGAAAGACAGAAATCCGAGGGCTGGTGCCTAGTTTGAAAGGCCGGCTCCCAACATTTTGAGCGTTGCTTTTAAACAGCTGCGTTTGGCTATGACTTTTGGCAGCATCGGGGAGAAACAGAGCGAGAGGGAAAGAGCCTCAGCCAGAAATATTCCAAGAGCCTCGATCCTTTTGGCAGACGTCAAGGCATAAGATCCTTCCCACCTTGACAGAGTATAAATTTGCCGACGATCTGCTGAAATGCGGAGGAGTTGTCGTCAAATTTGCAAGGTTCTTGTGAATGTCCCACACATCATAACACAAGTGGGCTTTTCATGGTTTCCAGGGGTAGGTAATTCTGTTAAAGTGCTGTACCCACAAGCCCAAATACCCTAAAGGCATCAGATCCTGTGTGATCTTGGAAGCTAAGCAGGGTCAGCTCTGGTTAGTACTTGGATGGGAGACCCCAAGGCATTCCAGGTGCTGCAAGAAGGATCTGGAAAAAAACACCTCTGAAAACTTCTTACCTGAGAAAACTCTATGAAATTCATGAGGTCTCCATAAGCTGACAGGTGACTTGAAGGTGCGTGCACGCGCACACACACACACACACATGTACACGCATACAGAGTGCCCACAAGACAGGGCATAAAGCAAATAGAAGAGTGCCAACTAGTGGCCATAATGGGGAACTACATGGAACATCTGTGCATGATGTGCTTGCTATATGTGCTTTCCTATTGCTTGTCGGCTTATGACCCCCCCCCCCGAATTTCATACACGCAGAGATGTTCCAGGTAATTTCCCACTGTGGCCACTAGTTGGCACTGCTCTATTTGCTTTATGCCCCATCTCTGTGGGTATGATGTTTGTGTATGTGCCTTCACGTCTCCTATCAACATACAGCAACCCCATGAATTTCACAGGATTTTCTTAGGCAAGGAATCCTCAGAGGTGCTTTGCCCAGTTCCTTCCTCTGAAATAGAGCCTACAGCACCTGATATTCATTTGCGGTCTCCCATCCATGGGCTAACCAGGGCTGACCCTGCTTAGCTTCCAAGATCAGATGGGATCTGATTCCTTTAGGGTATTTAGGCCAGAGCCATATTTAGTTTACCCAAAACTGGTCAGCAGTAATCAGACAATTGGTTTCTAGGAACTGATCTGTCTATCCTGAATATGATGCAGGAAGCAGGTTGAAAGAGCTGTCTGACTGAGCTGTGTGTTTGGGCCAAGGGGAGTTGCGTTTATGTTACAAGCTAGATGAAGAAACAAGAAAAGTTGCCTTACATTGTTCACATAGACCCCTTGCTTTTGAGGATGTTTTTGCAGGTGAGCCTAAACATATCATCTGACCGAGAGGGCATCAGGGGTGAGAAAGCTGTAACTTTTCCAGTACTTAAATTGTCTCTTGAGTTTCTATTTCTCCCTGTTTTGTACACACAAATGTTACTCACGTGGAACAGAAGGCAAGGCCAGGTAGAAATCAAATCTTGATGAGATCTTGGATTGG
The DNA here is from genome assembly GCA_948472985.1 of Iguana delicatissima. Classification (NCBI taxonomy): domain Eukaryota; kingdom Metazoa; phylum Chordata; class Lepidosauria; order Squamata; family Iguanidae; genus Iguana; species Iguana delicatissima. The sequence continues at coordinate 835,558 of CAOKZL010000719.1, read as the reverse complement.
GAGATGTTCTGTGCAGATGGGACTATGACACATCCTCCCTGTGCTGCCCCCGCCAAACCCACCTTTAAAGTTGCTGGAGCCCCATCCAATTTATTGGCTGGTGTAGAATGGGGCTATGGGGCCACACAGCATTGTCTTTCTATGTTCCTATAGCTCAGGGGTGGCAGATTGAGCCTGGGGACCACTTGCAGCCCCTGTACTCCACTTTTGCAATCTCTGAAACCCCGAACACTCCAAATTCCCAATTTTAAGGAAAATCAATGCAATCTGGGTGTATTTTTTGCCTCCAAACCACACTGAAAGCCCCCTGAACACATGAAAATATCCCCGCCGACCCCAACAAGTAGCCCAGAAGAACCCTGTCCGACCCCTAACTCCCTCTAGATCCCTCTGCAGGCCTTCACAAAAGTGCCACGATTCCATTCTAACAATCATGGCTGCATCCTATGGAATCCTGGGATCTGTAGTTTGGGGAAACGTTAAGAGCTCCCAGGCTGAGAATTCTAAATGCTTCACTGCGAATTCCAAGGTTCTAGAGGAAGCTGCCATGGCAATATTGCCCTGCAGTTGTGTCACGCGAAAGGGCCCCTGGTTTGAGAAATACAAAGCACGAAGGGCCCATTTGGCTCCTCCACTCGAAACTTTAGAAGAGGGTAAATGAGTCGAGCATTTTGCAAGAGGCCAAATCAGGGAGCCTTTTCCACCTGACATGGTGTGTGGGTTAATGCTGCAGCTGCTGGAGAGGAACCTGACCAGAAAAACCGCAGCCAAAGATGCCAGCCCTGTAAACCAGACACCGAGCAAGACGCGGCTGCTGTTGGAAAGGTTGCTGAAGTCCAGCTGTTGAGCGGGCTCCCTTCTGTGGCTGCAGCCGTTGAGTTCACTGCTGAAGGATGAGAACTGTTTTGCCAAGGTAGCATAGCCAGAAAAGTCAGCCCGGGCACTCCACGCTGGGCAGCATTGAGATTTTTAAGAACCCTTTCGGAAGAGTTTAGAAAGAACTCTTTTCCACGGCTACCACTGAATATTCTTCTTAAAGCAATGGCTGAAGAAGGAAAAAATATTAGTACCTGTGACTCCAACACCAAAAAGGATGCTTGGAACAAGGGAAAGGCCCTTTCAACAGTTTGACAGCTCCATTGAAAAGCAGGATATTGTTGCAAGAAGCGAGGCAACAGTCTCGCCAATAATCTGAAGAATCAGACTTCCCCTCTGGACATGTTGGACTGCAATTCCCATACCTCTCCTGCTATGCTGTCTGCGGGGTGATGGAAGTTGCAGTCCAAGACATCTGGAGAGTATCTGGTTGGGAAAGGCTGATCTTCATTCACAGAACACACATTCTCTGAGTGTTCTTTTAAGGACAATCTCATTTTCCTAAATCACTAATTCATGCACAAGGGGGAGGGAATCACAGGCTTTGGGGAGTCCCGAAGTTTTCAGAGCAAACATTTCTAGTGGGGGTGGGGGAGAAAGCAAGCTGATTGACTCTTCTGAGTGATGGCAAATGGAGAATAGAAAATGGAGGATGGAAATCTAGTACTGCATATATTTTGTCTTCTCTTCTGGGAAACTTGCTTTCTTTTCCTTATAGCAATTTAGGGCAAGGTTAGTCTTGGAAGTTGTGCTCACTGGCAGAATACCCTCCAGACAGGCAAATTTGTGTGAGAGAAGGTACCATGCTGTCGATCAAAGTCCAAACAGTTTAGGGCTTTACAAGCTGAATCCAGCACTTTAAACCGTGCTTAGAAGCTGGACAAAGCTTGTAACACAGGCAAGAATGAATATCAAAACTTAGTGTGAAATGTTTGTTTTCTTCATACTTGGAGAATCTGCTTAGATGGGCTGCTCCTTCTGCTTGCACCAGTAGGTGGGAATGTGAAAATTAGGTTTGACGTGCACTCCCCAATGGAGGAGCAAACTGATTCTGGGTTTGCAAGGCAGCAGAGCAAAACAAAACCCCTTTGCAAGAGGGTGACTGTTAATAAAAAAGAGCCTTGAGCATTCTCCTCAGGTCTGACTTACCATAGTTGCTTCACGGGAAGGGGGATTGAAGAAGCATCTGGTTATGTCTCCACAACCAGACATGAAACGATTGTATCACCTGCCAAGACCTCTTGCAGACGTCAGCAGAAGAGGTCATCAGTCTCTATGCACGGCCTGCCTTGCTCCTTTTGGCGCTGCCTCCAACTGGAAGGTCTGTATCCAGCTGCCCAGAGAATTCCGTCTTGTCCTGAGGGCCCTCGCTGAGTGTCTTCTGTGCCCAAAACTGGACAGTCGTATAATATCCCTGCACTCTCATCTTCTGCAGGGTGCAAAGCATCACATTGGTGAAGACTGCACGTGGAATCCATTCTCTGCCCCCCCGCCCCTGTACAGTTTGATTCTGGCAAAGTGGAAACGCACAGAGGTTTAACTCTAGCCATGCCTGGCTTCTTTTCTGTGCTAGACGACTTAACTTAGACTTTGTCATGCTATCAGCAGAAATTTCTGTAAATAGCTTCCATTTGCAATTTCTGCTGGAATGCCCAAGCCCAGCGTTCTAAGAATGCTCTATCACAATTGCCCAGAGCTGTTTTGGAAGTGAGGGTCTCACTCTCAAAAGAGCCTCCAGACTCTTGTGGCGTATTACTATGGCCATTTCTGCACTACACTCTTATAGAACGATGATTCCACTTTCAACATCCTATGAAATGCTGGGGTTTGCAGTTTAGGGAGGGGCCGGAAATGGCCTATATCTGAAAGGGTGCTTTTCTCATCCATCCACTGTTCAGTGTGCTCTCCATTCACAGGTTTCATTTCCCTCACTGGAGCTGAGCACACAACATGGCAGCGTGGCCCTTTTACCTGCTTGGACAGTGCTGACTTTCTATCCACTGACACTATGGTGCATGAAGAGGGATCAGCTTCAAAATAAAGACAGGAACACCATTGATGACCCAATCAATCAATCAATCAATCAATCAGTCAGTCAGTCAATCAATCCAATCAGTCAATTAATCAATCAAGCCTTCTTATGTTCCTTGGTCTTGTCAGAGCAGGAAGGAATGTCAGGACCCAGCTTATGAGATAACAGAAATTCATGTTTGCATTAGAGCCTCCATTTGGACTCTAGCCCCAGAAGGTGCACATGCTAAGGGAATAAGTGTATCCTTCCTTTGCTTAACACAATTCCTTTAGCATAAGTGTTCAAAAGGGGGAAAAAGCTGTTGCAGGTTATAATGAAACTGCTATACACTGTACAAAGAAGTGTATAATAAACAGCATGAATTCCTGCTTCTGTCTGTAGCAAAGAGTATGTAGCAAGTGTCCCTTCCACGACGGAAATGTTACTTTTAAAAACTGTATTTATTTTAAGCTACATAAACCTACGTTTTCCCCATGGGAGACAAACACTCACAGCACGTAACTATGTGCAGCAGGCACTCGAAGTAACAGGAGAGAACTCAACTGCAGATACTTTCTAGCAAGGTTATAGATGTTTTATGTACAAAGCCCCAGATTTTCAAGGTTCATAATAAAACACACACACCTCCATCGCTGGAAACAAGGTTTCAAGGCAAATGTTTTTCATGAATTTACTTCAAACTTAGGAAAGTTTTATTGCACTTTGGATTAGATTGTTTACACTGCAATTCACCGTTTTCTCTTAGTTTACAAAAATGAGAACAGATGAGATAAGAAAAGGAAATGGCTTCTGCAAATGGAAAGGAGCCAAACAGCCAACCTAACATCTTGTCACTCTCAATTCCCCAAGAGCACAGATACCCACGAAAACACTGCCCTCCAAATCTATCTCAACCCCTTTTAAGGTGTTCGTGATTCAGAATGCTATTTACAAAATAGGACCAACTCATACACTTTGGTGGAGAGGTTCTACCTAAGAATTCTTTCAGAGCTCATCATGCTTTGTAGAGTCCAAGTTAGGTTTGATGAAAACGCCTTCCATGGCTTTCCAGTAGTTGTGATGATTTGGAGAATGCATGCCATGGACTTCCCGCTGGCCCCTGATGGGGTGACCATACTGTTCACCAGTCACTGAAAGGAAGACATCAGTTCCTATGTGCTTGAAGCGTACTGCATCATCTCGTTCCCAGTATGTCCCGCTGCACTGTACTGTCCACACATCTAAGTCGTCTCCTTCACCATCGTCACCAAAGGCGCTTACTTCCTGTTAGAGCCAATGAAAGAGCAAAGGGGAGAAACTTCTTTAAACATAAGACATCGACAGAGAAATCAATCCAAGAAAATGCCAATGTCAAATGAGACATGCTACAGTGAGAATGCACTAGCTTAGAGATCTTAAGACTTTACCTACAAGTAACTTTTCCTTTCCTAAGAATCTCAGTACAGGCTTCCTCCACTTATCTGACAGGTTAGGGACTGGAGCACTGTCAGAAAATGGGAACTGGTTGAAAAGCGGAACCCAGGTACTGCACTGTATGGAGCACAAAGGATTTAGGACCGACCATGCTGCTTGCAAAGTCTCTCCACCAGCTTAGTGCTTTTACTCCCCCTCTCAGCTGACTTTGCAAATAGCACAGGCATGCAAATAATTTCAAGTGAGCCTCCATGGGCAAGAAGACCTGTTTAAAGAGCAGAACTTGTGGCAAACTAATTGAACTTGTCCTTAATTTGGAAGTGTCAAAAGAATGAGTGGTCAGATAATGAGGCATCAAAAGGTGTGGGCTTCCTGTACTAAAAACCAACTCACAGAAAAGACATCATCTTTGATTGGTATGAGTGCCTTGAACCTACCAGATAGCCTTTGATAAGCACTCACTGTCAGCCAACTACTGTAAGAAATACGCCCATTTATTACAGAGGAATATCTGAATACCCTACAGCAGTGTTTCTCAAGCTATCTGATATGGCGTGACTTCCCTTTCCATGTGCTGGGTAACAACTAATATCAGCAGCAACTGTAACAAAAATGTTTCACAAATTACGGAACACGACAAAGTTGCTACCTACTGTATAACTACAAACCAACTCACTACATCATCTGGATTAGGAACATATGGTGGTCTGAATGTACAGAAGCACCAGGTTCTGAACATTTAAAAAGGATTTTTCAGTTTTCAACACTGGCAGTGTCATTAATATATTGGTCTCAGTTCAGAAAAATACATCTAGTGCAGCTTCGGGTGGACTCCTCAACACACTTACTAGGTAGTAAAATCCAATGAACACACAATAATTTAATTCTGAGCAAACATGCATAGACGTGCACTGTATAACTTGTATGTTAAAACTGTAAAATACATATTTTAATAACCTGCTTGTAAACATGTACATATTTTATGTTTCAACCCTTCTCAAACGTAGTGTCTCTCAGATGTGCTTGGCTACAGCTCCAATGATTCCTCAGCTTTCGTATTTGCCAGGTTAGTAGGGGACTATGGGAACTGGAGTCTAGCACAATTAGGGAGCTTCTGGTTAGGAAGGTTGCTTGAAATCAATGTAAGAGTTAACTACATTTGCAATTGTCTACATGGACTAGGAACACATAAAATAACCAGGCAACAAAGTACAAAGAACAAATTCTGATTTTACCTGATTATTGGAGAGTGGTGATGGGAAGTGGTGGGTGTGCAGATTTTTCCCTGTATTAATATGGGTAAGGCGTACAGCTTGCCCACACTTTATTGGCATTCCTCGCTGGCAAGACCCATCAGTTTTGCCTCTGATCCGCCAATAGCTATTGGCATCATCTGAAGCTTCGACGCCAGTCACTGACTGTTGACCACTACCTGTTAACAAAATTGTCACTATATTGTTGACATACAGCACAAGCAGGAATAGTAAACAGAACTTGAAACAAACAAACAATGAACAGTAGGAATAGGGATTTTTCGGTTCCACAGATGACCTGGTCTAGGAATACTGTTCACACACTTTTTATTAGGGTGGAAAACGTGTGCCTCTTCCAACGTTGTATTACAGTTCCATCAGCCATGCCCAGGATATGCTGACAGCTGGTGGGAGCTTCTTTCAGCAACTTCTGGAGGGTCACACATTATCTATCCCACAAGGCTTAAATGAATCTTTGTTGGTCAGTGCCACTTAGACAGCTATTACCTCCCAGTGCCCAGACTGGAACCTTTCTACCTTTTGATAATTTACAGCAAGATGTGACAAGAGAGAAACAATGGGATGCCCATATTTTCTTTCCTGCCTGTTGGAGAGTTTCCCTCTGGCTGTGCTACAATGACTTAAGTGCTAAAAGGGTCACAGTGCTGGGACTCTTTCAAAACCAGGGACACTCCCCCTTCTTTGTCTTCTCTCAGCTTAGCTGCCGAACCTTCACACCAGCTGTGGGGGGGGGATGGATTTGCCCAAGCAACATCCCAGCTGTACCTCAAAGGGGGTACTTTGTTGCTACAGTGCCAACAATGGCCAAAAAGCTTCTGCAAGCAGTTAAAGAGTATAGACAAAACAGATAGTGCTTCCCAGCTTTTTCCTGGTCTACTCTGCAGGGCTGCTAGAGATTCAGCACCCTGGACAGTTCGGTTCAGGGAGGGCCTTGCCTGCTTAACTGTCTAAGCTAAAGAATCTCTCTGCCTCTCTGCGTTCGCTTCACTAAAGTCCCTCCCTTTTGAATTCTGGTCCACTTTAAAGGTTGCTCCTGGGATCAGCCCCTTGCCCCGCTTTAAAATTAGGTTGACATCCATTGGCAAAGTCAATGCCCGGGTTCCCAGCGTTGGTTCTCGGCATTTTCTCTAACAACACTTCTTATACTTCACTGCTGGGCGAGTACATGTGTGACTCAGGGTTTGTTGTTGACGGTGAAACAGAAGTTACATTATTAGCCACCATGCATCGGAGTTTTAGTCCTGGGAAGGCAACTATCCTTGCACACGCGTGGAATGCTTTACGAGAGCATTGCCACTCCACTTTCTAAAAACCCTTCCTTTTAAAAATAAAGGGTCCTTCTCTTTGCTCGGGTAAGAAGGGGCTTTGGCTGCATTCTCCCTGAGGGGAGAGAAGTCCCTTTGGCCAAAGTTGGGGACCTTCCCAGGCTGACTCAGAGCTCACCCACAATTGTGTAGACCACTCGGGGTAGCCCGTGGGGACCTAATATTTTAGCTCTGGCCCTGCGTGGTTTCTGAGGGTTCGGGGCTAACTCTACCGCTTCCAGCTTTTGAAGTGCCCTAAACGGCTTAGGGGTCAGGATCCACACGGCGAACTGAATTTTTCTGGAGTCCCCTGTCTTGACGGGCGATTGCCTTGCAAACCTCAGCAGTACATTACACTTGGCCCTCCACATTCACTAGGCTCAGGGACATGAGACCCTTACAAAAGTGAAAAATGTGCAAATAATAAAATGTGCGTGTCTCTGGGAAGGGGGCTGAGGCACGGGTGAGGAAAGTGGGCATCTGAACCCGGTCACGGGAAGGAGATGGTCGGCACGATGGTCCTGGACTTCCCCTCTCTTGTTCATCTCCTCCCTCGGGTGTGTGTGGGGCAGAGCTACAAGGGTTGTGGTGTTGAGAATTCGGGCAGGAAGCCATCCTTAGCTGGCCAGGTAAAGACTGGCAGAGGAAGGGGACCAGAGGTGGGTCTTTCAAGGGCTACGCGGCCCGATTGGAGCCACCAGGAGGGAAGCCCCCCCCCCGCAAAAAGAAGCGCCGGAGCTGGGAGGGCAGGGGTCGGAGAAACTCGCCAATAATCAAACCCGCGAATGTCCTGCGGAACGATCCCTGACCAGGCCAGTGGTGGAAACCAGGACTCGGGGCGACGAGAAACCTTCGACCAGATCCAGCCTCAGGAAAGCGAAACGTGGAAAAGGCTCCTCTTCGTGGATTGCGGCCCCTCAAATCCCCAGCCCCCGGCCCCTTCCTTCCGCCCGGCCCCGTCGCTTCCCCCCAGGCCAGCCTCAGCGTCCCCCCTTCTTCTTTCTCCTCCCCCGCGACCCCGGCCCCGGCCCCGGCCCCGGCCCCGGCCCCCGCCTTGGCTCGCCCGGGGCCCGCCGCCGCCGCCGCCGCCGCCGCCGCCTCCTCACCGGAGCCGTACTTGACCTCGTGCGAGTGGAGCCGGACGTTGTGCCGCGTGTTGAGCAGCTTCAGCACCGAGCCGCAAGTGACAGCGCCCGCCTCGGCTTCCCTCGCCCGGCACGAGCCGCACAAGAGGAGGAGAGGCAGCAGCGCCGACAGCCGGCGCGCGCGGAACGCCCGGAGGAGCGGGCCGCCGTCCGCCCGCCCCATCGCCGCGCCGCTCCCTCCTTCCCTTGCCGACACCGAGCGGCTCCGCCGTCGCCTCAGCAAACTATTTCCGCCACTGGGCCTGGGCCTCGGCCAATGAGCGCCTGCCAGCGCCGCCCACGCGCGCCCCGTCCTCTCGCCTGGCTCGGAACGGCGACGAAGGCGGTGCTCATTGGCCCTCGGGCTGCGCCGAAGGAGCCAATCGGAGGCGGCGGCGTGGCGGCGCTCTCCCTCCTGCCTCGCCTTCGGAGAAAGGGGCGGGACTCAGCCAGAAGGGGAGGTCCCGGGAGGAAAGAGGCGGGGCTTGAAGGAGAAGGGAGTCTCAGGCGGCTGTAGTCGACGAGGGCAGCCGTTAGCGGTCCTCGTCGCGGGTTCGAGGCCCGCCTCGCAGTTGTTAGTCCGACTACACCAAAAAAGTCACTCCCTTGGGGGGGAGGAGCACAGTTATTTGGCAAAGACAGGCCTTGCAGCACCATCAAGATAACAGAGGTAATAAAAGATGTATTGTGCAGTCCTTAAGGCGCTACAAGATTATGTTGTTCTTGGAGCAAGTGGAAAGGCGCTCTGCCTATGCTCAGAGGTCCCGTTTCCCCCGTTTCAGTTAGACAAGTGCCCTCGCCAGAAGAAAGGCGTTTTGTACTTTTTAGCTCCAGGGGCTAACTTGTAAAAAGTTGAGTGGCTGGCTTGATGTAAAAGCAAGCAGGGCTGCTTCCCCTTGCGTTCGCTCTGGGTCCCAGAAGGGCGGGGCGGGTCCCTTGTACGGATCGGGGAGAGCCAGAAGCAGGGCGTCTCTGATGCTGCAGGCTGGAGCGCTGGGAGATGGTGGCCCTTGCCGCATGACGCTGTTCTAGCGCTGTTCTTCCACTTTCAGCCTCCTATGGAATCCTGGGGGTTGTGGTTTAGGGAGGGGCCTTGAGGATTCTCAGCCAGAGAGCTCTTGGGCCTCAGTCAACTACAGACCCCAGAATTCCACGGCAGGTTGGAAGTGGAATAATAGCACTATAACAGCGTCGTGCGGAAATGGCCCCCTGCAAGTAAAGCATCCCCGGCAGGGAGCTGTCCGCCTTCTCTTTCAAGACAGCCGAAGAAGGAAACCCCACCGTTCAAGAAGTTCCTTCTGACCTTCGGTCGAAATCAGCCTTCCTGTAACTTCAAACTCTTGGACTGCGCTCTGCCCTCTGGGGCAGCGGAGAACAGGTCCGTCCCCTCCTCACCTTAAATACCTTGAGGTATTTAAAAATGTCACTCCTCAGTCCTTTCTTCACCAGGCTGAATATGCCCCGCTCCTTCAACCCTTCCTCATATGTTTTGTCCTCCATATCTCTTTTCATTCTTGTTGCCCTTCTCTGTACCGGCTCCAACTTGCCTATATACTTCTTAACATGAAGGTGCCCAGAACACTCTACTCCAGATGAGGTCTGACCAGTGCTGAGTATAGCAGGACGATTACTTCCCTCGACTTGGAAACCATACTTCTATAAATGTGGGCTAAAATAGTATTTGCCTTCTTTGCCACAGCATCACAGTGCTGGCTCGTGTTCAGCTCATGATCAATAACAATTCCGAGGTTGTTTTTTCACATGGTACAGCTGAGCCATATATTCCTCCCTTCCTATACCTGTGCATTTGGTTTTTGGGGCCTACATGTAGTGATGTGACAAAACTAGAATCTAACAGTGTCAGGGTCACAGAACTCCACAGTGTCATGGAAGGCCTCTGTTTACAAAAGAAGAAAAAACTGAAGGGAAGAAGACAGGACAAAAATAATGGAAGGTCAACCCAAGTCATTTTGGGCAATGTGTCTCCAGAAAATTCAGAGATGAAGCCTATAAGGCATTGACCCAGTGCACTGAATACCCAGAGGATGTGTAGGATGCTGAAGCATCACTTTTTTAAAAAAGCTCTCACTTCACAAGGATATGAAATGGGAAGATTGGCAGATTCTTGCCGTAGCACCCTACATTGAGATTGATGCTGACAAGCTGTATATGGACTCCTGGATCTTGTAACACAGAGAAGAGATTCTTTCCAAGGAGCAGAGTGGAGATCAGAAGTGGGTAAAGTTTTTGGAGAAATGCTAGAAGGTAGTGGCAGCCAAATGAAGAAATCTTCATTCGGTATTTTCCGTTCCGGTTTCTAATGTCCGCCAGGAGAGTTTTCCATTTAGTGACACTGCTGTGGACTAAGGAGAGAAACAGGCTGAGTTAACGGGGTTGTGAAGGCCAAGCTGTAGGAGAAACTAAACATTGACACATCACTTGTGAAGCGATTGTAGACTGCTTTTAAAGCCAAACCAGATCTACTAAAAACAGCAAGAGGCCTGCTCAAATACAAAATTAAAGGGCATGAAGCTGAGGACAAGCGCGATCAAGTGAAAAACATTGCAATGCGTTTAAGGCATTTTAGTATGTAGGGAGAGAGAGTGGGACAGAAATCCCCTCTGCTAAGTGGTCATCTTTGGAGACTCTCTTTGGGTGTTTTTTTTTTAAATACTCTTCATTTTAAAAGTTTTTCACTTTTTTTTTAAAACAGAATGACCATAAAATGATACACAGAAATGAAACAGGATGCCATGAGAAGAAAACACAAAAAGAACAAAAATTTTGCAAAACAAATAAACGGGGTGCGCTCCCTGGCCTCTAAAGGTCTCGTTTTCCAAGTCTGGGTGTGAACAGTAAAAAGGTGGATTTCTATGAATTTAGGTAAATTCAGGGGGAAAAAATGATGAAGCATTTCCTCAGCCAAAATTGTAAGGGTTCTATTTTACATTTCCTTCAGTATCTAGCAGCTCATTTCTTAAAGCTTCCCCCCATTCGGTGTGAAGCCCTGTTTGAGTTTTGGGTCCCAACCAGGTGCCCTAAGATGCTTGTTAGGGTCAACCTACTGTTATCTTTGGTTTTCTTTTTGCTTTCTTCCCAATAAACCAAAGGCCATAACTATCTCTGTGCAAGATTAGCAACTTTCTTCTAAACAGCCTGGTCCCTCGAGAAGAATTTGTCTGAGCATGTGCGAAGTGCCCTTTCTAGAAGAAGAGAAAACAGGCCATCAAGAGCCAAGCGAAAGCCAACCAGCGCAAGAAAAGACAAGAGAAAGGAAGCAATCTGATACAGTCTGACACTTTGCACAATGCATTTGTATTTCCTGAGAAAGGGCTATTCCTTCCTCCTCAGAATGACAATGGCTCACGCTGTTTTTCTGTAACAGGGCAAAACAGATGTCTCAGGCTGCCAGCTTAGCCGTAGAAAATCAATCATAACGGAGCTTTATCTGGCATCTGTTTGTCTTTCTGGGAGGTCACTAATCCTCAAGGTCTTTTTTTTTTCCCCCAGTACAGTTTGCATCTTGCTCTGTGCGAGACTTTTTCGCTGTATTGAAAGAAACAGAATGATGATACAACTGCCCTAAACTGTTGTCGCTTTCCAAGAACTGGTGATGAAAGACTGAATGTTTTGCATTGTCTTTTTTTTAATTATAGCTTTTTTACGATGTTCCCAGAGTAGCTGCTGTTTCTCATGTGACGATATTGGAAGACAGGTCGGTTGAGCTTGGAAACAATTTCCTTGCTTTTGGTCTACAACTCCCAGAATTCCCTAGAGCAGGTCTTTCCAAATGGTGTGCCGTGACACGTTAGTGTGTTGCCTGAAGTGTGTAGGAGTGTCGCCTATCATCTTGGAAAAGTATGTTATTATTTATAAATCATACATTTTTAAAAGCACATGAAAGGTTTTCAGGAGATATGTTGTGCCTCCATACATTTTGTTATTACAATTTATGTATGTATGTCTGTATCTCTTGTAAGGGGTTAGTTTAACTTCCGGTTTGCTAGTAAAACTGAATTACTGTGTCATGAAATGATGCTTGTCTAAAAAAGTGTGTCACCAACATGAACAGTTTGGAAAGCTCTGCCCTAGACATTATGGCCAGTGATCATGCTATTTGGGGGATTCTGGGAACTGTAACTGAATAACAAGCAGTTTTTCTGTGCTCTTTTCCTGCTCCCACGAGGAGAATTAGAGCTTTGCACAGGCCACAAGGCATGTGAGGGGGGCGATAGGGTGGGTTGCCCTGGGCGGCAGTTTTTTCGGGGTGTCTCAGCTTGTAACCATGCCCCCACGCACTGTAGCCCACCCCGTGCACTATGGCCCTGTACCCACACCCCATGGCCTCGCCCCCCTCCCCTCCACGCACTCCAAGCTCTGCCACTGACGAGAGACAGAGCTTTCTTTGTAGCAGCTCCTAGGCTGTGGAACTCCTTCCCAAAAGAAAACGGGCTGATTCCATACAGTGGGCCATCGGTATCCATTTGGGTTTGGTTCTGGGACCCCCTGTGGAAAGCAAAACTCCTGGATGCTCAAGCCCCATTATGTACAAGGGTGCAGTAAAATGGCATCTCTTGTATAAAATGGCAAGAGCAAAGTTTGCTTTTTGGATTTTTTTTTAAAAAATTGTCCAGTCATGGTTGGCTGACTCCTTGGATACAGAATCTGCGGATGTGGAGGACCGACTGTACTTCTAAGCTTCTGACAAATGGCCAAAAGCGTACAGTGGCCCTTGGATATCAAAATGTTTTTATTTTAAAAAAAAATAGCTATAATATCATACATCGCTTTGGGAGCCCTGGTGGGCTAAAGAACAATAAACAAAGACTTTTGGTTAATAAATAAATACATGTTATTTATTGTCACTTTATGCCAGTTTAGTTTGAGATTTTAGGGAAAACAGTCTTGCTGCCTTCCCCACCGAAGCTAGACTTGCGTGACGAGGAGACTTTCTTGATAAGTTCGTTGGATGGCTGACTGGCAGGTTGCACTTCTGGCAACAGAATCTGTGACCCTCTGTTGCTGTCTTGGGCTACGCTTTCTTTTCGGGAAGACGCCGACCTCTTGGGAGACAAGGCAGGCAGTGGACGTTCAGAATCCGGGGGAGCTCCAGAAATTTTTACTGAGCTGTCTTCAGAAGCAACAGATCTCCTTGGACTATCTACAGGGGTAGTAACAGACCCCCTGAGGGCAGAGTATGAGGGCTGGAGTAGAAAACTCTCGTCTCCTTCATCGGCAGAGAACTCTTCGGTTTCGCCTTCTCCAGGAAACTGTGGAGGAACGATCTCAAAAATCTCTGGGCCTTGGTATTCCTCTTGCTCGGTAGCAGAATCTATTTCTTCTGTTACTTGGATTGGTTTGATCTCAAGCTCTTGCTCCACGGACGTCCTCATTGTAATTACTTTGCCACTGGCGATTTCAGGTCTGAAAAGAACAGTCTTTTTCTCTCCTGGTTTCTTCTGCATGTCCCCCACTTTCCTCTTTTTGTCCGTAGCTTTCTTTTTGCCCCCCAGTTTGTGTTTGGGGGTCTTCGGCTTAGGCGGACGGGGCGCATAGATCTCATCGTAGACTTTCGACCAGTCGATCTGAGAAGACAACCGTATCCCGCTACCCTTGACATTCTTGTAGCCAAACATGATTTCCAGGAGCACCTTTGTCACAGGTACTGATATGAACCCCAGCTTTGCTGAAAGAAGAGTTTCATAGTTGTATTTGTACAGGATAAGCTTGGCTGCGTTTTCAATCAAAAAATCAATGACGGATTGCTTCGGGAGAGGCCGAGCCTGCAGGCGTGCCCGCTTGATGTCTTTGGGAGTAATGATATGCTTTGTAAGAATAGGCTGTGAATCACATAAAAAGAGGATAATGAGTTTTAAAAGATTTATGCGTTACTGGACCCTGTGATCGGTTCAACACAGGGTTGTCATAAGGTGTGAAGGCACACAACATGTTACTGGACAAGGCAATTTGGCTAGTTCTCCGTGGCACTCCTGTAAGATTTGAAGAGAGCATCAGATGGGGTTGTCAGAATCGTGGGATATTTACTTGTCCCAGGACCAGCTTCAACTATTTTGTTGCCCGAGGCAAACGCTGCACTCCTACCCAATTCATTTACCTAAACTCAGTAGACTGGCAAGGGGATCTTATCTTAACATTAGCAAAGGGACAGCCAAATCTGAGATAGTATGCTAGTTCAGGGGACCCAATATAGTTTGCTTTCTTTCACGCTACACAGTTGTAGCATTCTGATACTTCTTTAACTGCCATGGCTTCCTCCTATGGGATCCTGGGATTTTTAGTCTGTTGAGTAGTCTTGCCAGATTTACAAAATCACAAGAAGGCACAGCCAAAATTCATGACATGCAAGGTTGACAATCAGGAAGCGGCTATGAACAAGTTTGCATTCTACCAAAATACTTAGCCAGCTATTTTTCTGTAAAATTAATGTAACGTGGCACTCATAAATTAGATGATGCACACATTTCTGTCTTTATGGAGAGCCCACACTCCAAAATACAGGAATTTTTTTGAATCTTGCTCCTGTGCAAAAGGAAACACTTTCCAGACCTCAAAGGAGGGGATATTTTAGCCTATAATTTTAGCCTATAAAGGACAGCTTTTTGGCCCTCAAATAAGGGTCACTCCTTATAGTTAGAGACACCTGGCAACCCTGCTAGCAAGGCACTAGTGTCTGGTAGAGAATTCAAGGAACTATAGATCCCAGGTTTCCTAGGACGGTGTGTGGCAGTTAAGGTGGTATTGAAACGTTATAATTGTGTAAGGTGAGAGATATTTTTGTGCATCAAAAACAGAAACAGCTGGCAAAGAGGAGCATCCCAAACACTGCCACTGCTATTCCCCAACATCTCCTCCCTGAAGCAGTTGCCTTACTCTGTCTAGTGTTAACCATCATATCTAGTTGAGTGAATGGCAGCAGGAGAAAGGGTCTTCTCCAAGAAGGTTTGTCATCCACGCAGTAATCTGTTGTGGACCAAGCAAACATAGTCCTTTCTCCTCAGACAGTTTAGATGCTAGATCCCATATTTTGTACACATAGTTGGAACGGCTGCTCTCCGATATTCTACACTGTACATCTCGTACATAATGTTTTTACTTCTTGGGGATCATGGAATCCACCCAAAGAAATGCAGGTTGGATTCTGTGACCCTGTATATTGTTATAAAGTGGTCTTAAAATGAAGTAAAATAAAAGCCTTTTCTTGCTGTTTTTAGATGGTGGTAAACAAATGATCCTCTCTAAGCCTCAGATCTGTAATATGGAGGTAAAAATACTGATGATATAAAACAAAGTGCCTGAACATAGAAACAAAGGCTGTCATAGAAAAGTTTAGTAAATGTTCTTTCCGATGAACTCCTTTCTATACCCAAGAAATTACATACTCTAGGGGTGTGGAAATATCCTCTTAGGGAATATTTTGAAGGCTAGATGAAAGCTAAGGATACGGTCTCGATGCTGAAGCTAATAGTTTTGTTGTGACTACTATCAGGAAAGTGGACTACTGTGGAGTCTAAGCGCATCTCTTGTTAGAAAAGTCTGCTAAATCAATACAGAGTTTGAAAGCACTTTCTCTTTTCATTGAATGACAGAGTCTAATTTTAACTAGGACTGCATCTGAGATCTAGTCACAATGGCTGGGGGAATCTGGGATGTAGAATCCAAAAAGTAACTTTTCTAAGCTCTAACTGAAGCCCAGAGATCTGTTTTCTACTTAGGGTGGGCTTGAAAGCATACGAAGGAGGAAGGGTGAGCAACCCTGTTTCTGCGTGTCTGTAAGATTACATTCCCGCTACCACTCAATCATATCAGCGAGGAGTGTCACCATGGCAAACGGGTAGATAAATTCAACGCCATACCTGCTTGGGCACTTCTGCCTCCATCTGGACTGATTCTTTTTTCTTTTGCTTTGGCTTAGGAAGCGGAGGAGGAATGTACTTTGGCTTGGGCGGGGGCGTCTCTGGTGGTGCCCTCGGCTTTGTTTTAGGGAGTGGAGGAGGCACATATTTCGGCTTCCGTTGAGGTTCTTCAGGCATGAAAGATTTCCTGGTTTTGGGAAGGGGTGGTGGTGTGTATTTTGCTTTGCCTTTCTCTTCCCCCATGGGTGATTCGACCGTCCTCTTTTTTTCTTTTTCCCCTTTCTCTTCTTCTTCTTCTTCCCATCCATTGACTTGCTTCCTTCGGATTTGGAGTCAGCATCTTCTGATGTGTCTTCTCCACTCCCAGAAACTATGGAGCCACTCCTCTCTTCTTCCTCTTCCTCGTCTTCAGTGCCTCCCAATGAAGACTCCCAGAATGTCACAGGGCGGCCTTGTTCATCAAAGAGGTTCAGCAAAGGGACTCCGTCTGCTCCTGTCGCCTCCAGGACTTTCTGAACAGCTTGGTTTATAATCTCTTGCAGGGCGGCGAAGATTTTGTTTTCTTCCAAAAAATCCAACGCGTCGAAAGGTTGCTGTCCTGGATAATACAAAGGAATGCTGCTTGGTGTTGGCCGTTTCAAAACATTGGTGATTTCCTTGTGGAGGGATTCTACTGAAAACGACTCCTTCGGTGGCTCTTTTCTAAATTTTGCAAAATAATCTTTTTTGGGCGGTTGGAATTGTTCAAAGGACTCTGCCAATTTGGCCCAAATGTGGAAGTGTTCTTCCCGGAAAAAATAACTGTCCCCTGATTGTTCGGAAAATGTCTGTAAGTGAGCAACGGAAAAAGTAAAAGAAAGGAGAAAAGTGCATTACAGCTGTATCGTAACAACAAAGGGAGGAGCACAATTATTGTAGAGGATGCTGGGAACAGACTGATCCCCTTCCATTTTTGGCAGCTAGGGCAAAGGCAGAATATTAAATAGGGACACAAGAGGATGCTTAATTCCAAGTTAGGCTGTTGGTCCAGCTGGTTCAGTGTGGTCTACACAAAGGGTAGACAATGTGTGGCTCTCCATATGTTGTTCAACAGTTACTTTCACCACTGGCCCACCTATTCTCTACACTACACTGGTGGACAATGGCTCTCCGGGGTTTTAGGCAAGGATCTTTCCCAGCTCTCCCTGGACATGCCAAGAATTCAATAGGCATGTGAAGGCTATGCTCTCCTGTTTTGCTACTGAAGGCACAGCTGGCTTGTTTAAGATTCAAACCCCAGACTTTTTGCACCTTTAAAATCCTACACACACACCAGACTAATAAGTAAAGTGGCCAACAAACTGGACTGACTGGAGTCCCTGGACAGCTTCCACGTTTTAACATAGAAACTGTAATTGTTTAATGCGTTTTACCCATTTGTTCACCAGAACCAATTCCAATGTCCTTGCTCTTTTCCTTTCCCATATCTAATCTTCACCTAAAGAGGAGCTCCAAACAGAAGAAAAGTTTTTTAAAAAAATGGTTTATGACAGCTGATCTGTAGCATGTAAACAAGCATCCCCTCTAGAACAGGGTGAAAAAGAGGAGGGGAGAAAGTTTCTGTCTGAGGAAAATGGACAGGCTTCACTCTCAGTTACATTGTGAGCAATGGTATTAGGCCCACATCGTAACAGGCTGTGTTTTTCATAAATCATTACAGGTGGTACCAGTGCTGTCCAGTAGATACTTGCAAGTGCAAACGACATTCCAAACTGCAATGTCATTGCTAGTTTACCGTCTCTGCTCTCTCTCTGCTGGCAGGCAAAGGCGTTTTTATTTAGGTTGGCCTTTGGCTCTTAACTGGCCACTGCAGAAAGTTTGTTTTAGTTGGGGGTGTGTTGCATTTTTATCATTATGCTTGTGCTTTTGTTGCCTTCTTAACTGTATTTAATTCATTGCCCTCCTTAAGGGCCAGCAGCCAGATTAAGTGAAGGATCTGTTCAGTTGGTGATCAGGATGCAAGGAGAATGAAGTTTCCAGCCTCTCTCCCACCACCGAGCAGGGCTGGGGCAAGTACTTGCGACAGGGGTCCCGCTTCTGATTACCGTAGCCTCAGTTGTTGTTGGGGCGGGGCTGGAAATAGCGTCCTTTCACCCCAGGTGGAAGCTGAACAGACTTCCTTTGTCCAGCATGGCTGCTGGCTGTTAAGGTAAGCTGGGAGAGCATTTAAATAGTTTTACTATAAATATAGAGCAGTTATGGATCTGTAAGTCTAGGCTTCAAATCCATAACTGCAATACAGAAATCCAACCCATTTTTATTTATTTATTTTTTAAAAATGTTTGTACTATCCATTGTTTGCATTGTATTTTCTTTTAACTTCTGTTTTCAGCCTGTCTTGGGTCCCATATTGGTAGAAAGTCAGGATATAAAATAAATAGGTAGGTTAGACAGATAGATAATTGGGCCTTTTCCGCACTACATTGCTATAGTGCTATTATTCCACTTTCAACATCCTATGGAATCCAGGGTTTGGCTGGATTCTCTTGGCTGAGAATTATAAACGCCCCTCCCTAAACTGCAGACCCTAGGATTTTGTAGGGGGTTGGAAGTGGAATAATAGCACTACAGCAGTGTCTGAGGAAAGGCCCTTAAGTCACCATTTGTCCAGAAGCAAAATGTTGCAGCTGGGGTGCCAGGAACGCACACATCTAGGGAAATGCTGAGAAGCTCACAAGACAAAGGAACCCATCTGAACTGGACTGAGCAAATAAGCGAGAATGGGGCATTTCTTGTGGAGAAGGGCAAATCGACTCAATGCCATGGCGCATTCCAATCCTTCAGTAATGGCCCAGAAATACCTCTGCATGGAATCCTCCGGACACTTTATCGAGGTCCTTCCTTTCCAGCTTGGGGAGCCTAGCAGCATACTTATCCAAGAGACACATTTGGCGCTCTGGTTTAGGCTCGCGCTTGCTTTTCTCTCGCTGTTCCCAGTCTTCCTCGGAGCTGGTGGTGGTGGTAGTGGTGGTGGTGGTGGTGGTGTGGTGCTTCGACTGCGAGAGCGTCGAGCTGAAGGAGAACAACCACGACTCACTGTCTCCGCTGGAATGGGAATCTTCTTGGATATTGAAGATATGCTCCCCGTCTTCAGTTGTCACGTCTCGGAGCTTCTGGACGGCATCCTCCATGATGTGCTGGAGACTGTCAAGGACATCCTCGTCAGCTAAGAAATCCACAAACTCTGAAAATTCGTTGGCAAGGTGGCTGCTTTCTCCAATGCTGCCACTGCTTTTGCATGGCTTTCGGTGCCCTGAGGTGAAAGGTGGAGAAGTGGACCTTGAGGCCGACGGGTCCTGATTCCAGAAGTGGTGATGGTAGGAAGATGGCTGCAGCAAACTTCTCCGGTTGGAAATGTCTCTCTTGGGGCTTTGTATCTGGAAACAAACCAAACAGGGCTGTGTCATTGACAAAGGGACCAGTAAACTCTGCAGTGTGACAGTGGAACTGGGCATGAGCATGTCGTGAACCGCCTTCTTGGCACTTGCTTATTTCAGGATGTTCAGCTGCAAAGATCCTCCCTGCTCTCCCTGGCCTGGGAAAACTGTCTCTATGAGCAGCAGGACAATGGAACCAGTTATCTAAAAGGATGCTGGATCTTCAGACAGATGGTGGACCTTCTTGCAGAAATGTCCTTAGCATAAATAGCATGCTGGAGTGGCAGCCAAAATAAGGCAAAAGCTACTTTTTGGGGACTAAAATTCCCCAGATCCTCCAGCCAGTGTGGGCACTACCTGTTCTGGCTGGACAATCCTAGGTATTCTAGTCCAAAAAAATAATAACATTCCCTAGTTTTCTCTCTAACCTCATGATCTAATGTGGTGCTCATGGGTACTTCCCCCAGTGCCCATGAAGTGCAGATCTCTCTGAATTCAATTTTTAAATTCATTTAGATTTGGAGGGTAACTCAATGTGGGATAACATAATTCCTTTTGTGTTGTAATTAACATTTAGTTAGTTCTACAGTTACGGGGTGAGAGAGACCTCGTGCTTCCAGTGCTGGCTTGTTGAGGCCCTGTGCTTTGTGTATTCCAATAGGAAAGTATGCTGTAGCATGTTTTAAAAAGTTACTAGGGATTTGTAGTTTGTTACTTAGACTCCTCTGCCAGAGACCTCTAGGGCAGAGGCAAGCAAATGAAGTCTATAGACTGTATGTAGCCTCCTGAAACCCCCTGACCCATTTGGAGGGAAAAAAGCATACCAATTTTGGAATGGTTTTTCACCCGAAAACTGCACAAAAGCACCCCACAATGGCCACAAATGTGGCAATTTAATTCCTCTGCCCCCAGTGGGAGAAAAATCCAGCCAAAAGCCACACAGTATCTTTTCTCGCGTGCCGCAACACAACAGCGTGGCTCTTGGGGCAATCGGAGTGGGGGAAATGGGCCCCAGCCTTTCTGAAATTGCCCACTCCTGTTCTAGTCTGTCCCCAAACTGCACATCCCACGATCCTATAAGGTACAGCCGTGGGCATTTGAAGCGGCATCCAAGCACCATAACCGTGTGGTGCGGAAAGGCGCACGCCGCTTCCCAGTGCCACTACAAAGCCCAGCTTTCGGGCAGGCGCTGATTCTCCTCCCTTTGTCTTACCTGCGGTCCCCGGACGCTCTCATCGTCGGCCAGGTAGCCGGAGTATCTACGGCTCACCATGGTGCTGAATGGACAGCGCCGGGAGCGCCGCCTTCTCACGCCCTTGGCCGCCTCTTCCTGTGCGCACAGAAAAGAGGTGTCGTGTTCAAAGAGGGGCATCCCGAGGGGGCGGGATGCTTTACGGCACCGCTTGCCCCATCAGTGGGTAACGTTCCTTTCCAAAGGCTCAGACCCATCGTTGGAGAAAAGATGTGCGAGTTGCTGAAAGAGCGTGGTGTGAAGTAAATATCATAAAGGGAAGGAAGCAAGCAAACATCAGAAAAAGTATTAGAAATCAGGAGAATTGGGGCAGTGTTTGGGGGAAAAGGGGAGGCAGAGGGCTTCCGTGTTTCTCTTTTCATGGTGTTGTGATAACCACGTTTTCATGAGGGCTAGAAACTTAGAAACTTGAGGTAAGCAGGATTTTAAACATAGATGGCTGTCCATGCAGCTTAAGTTGGTGGGCAGTTTGACAACCAAACTGTCCCGTCTCAACTGGCAGGGAAACGACTCTAGTACTGGAGGTGCCACCTTTTAAACTACGGTACTCACGCTTGTGCTCATCAAGGGTAAAAATCCCAGATTATGTAAGGCCAATCTCTTCCCTCTCTGGTTTATTAGGTGTTAGTACAGTTGATACCCCAGTAACCAGGTGTTACAATTTCCAATTAACTTGTTTCGGTCTTTTCGGTAGTAATTAATGCACCTCACTAACAGGAGCAAACTGTATTAACTCTAAACAGTATGTGAAAGATATCCACTATTTCCACTTATTTGTTCCCTCCCGTAGATAACACCAACCAATGCCACCCACTCAATCGGCAATCCAATCCAAACCTCCCACCAACTTCCAACTCCACAAATGCACTAAGCCCCACCAACCTTCTCCCACCTTCTCTTTTCTTTCAACCTCCCACTTCCCCCTCCTCTTTTTCTTTTCTTTTTTATTTTTTGCGGACTGTATTCTTCTTTACCTCCTCTCTTCCGTCAGTTTGTCTTGAGCCCGCGTCCACTACCTGCTTCTTTCCAAACCTTCTGTTCTTCCTTCTTTCTTTGTTAAGTTTTTTTTTAACGTCTTGACCGTTATATTGTCCCTTTTACTTAATCACTTCCCACTTTCTTGTTACGGGGTTTCTGTCCTGGCTGCTTTGTTCTTCCTCTCTTCCTCTCTTTCACGATCTCTCTCCCAAGCTCCCTCGCTCTCCACCCCAGTTCTGGTTCCGATCCACGCTTTCCAGCAAGGAAGTGGTCCCGTTTGTCTTATGTTTCTCTCAACGCCTCACAGAAATTACTTCTTCTAACTCCTTCAACAGTCAATGTCCGGTTGTAATATTCCAGTAATAGTCCCTTCAATACCTGGTATTTCTTTGTGACTGTCTTTAAATCTGTCTGCAAACCCTCTTTCTTAATAAGTTTTGCTGTTAGGAGATCAGGGCAACAGTATAATTCACTTGTATATTTTCTTACACGTAGTCACCTGACAACAGCCTGGCAATGACGTATAGAATGGGCAATAACTCCTCAGTTTTGTCACTCTTACTGACGTTTAATCTAAGTAAGATCAGTATTCAATGTGTCCAGTTTTCAGCACAAAGTCAGTCCAGCATGTGTTTCAAAATTCACTTCAGAATTGTCTACACTTGTCTCTTAGAAGTTTCTAGGAAAAAAGTAGTTGACAAGCCCCGTGTCTTCTCTCCCTTCTCTTTTCCTCTCTTCTCCCCGCCCTGGTTTTTTAAACTCCTGGGCCGTGTTGCTCTTTTTAGTGTAGAGATCTTAGTCCTCTTGACTCCTCAGTAAAATCCCACTAGGCGTAAACTTACCCAGCGGCTTTTTAAGCTTTCGTTCTTACGAACTTTTAGATTGAACGCTAAAATGAAACAGCGGTGGCGCGGCAAGCCTGGTCAGGCTGCCCAGCGCGGTAATGGTGGGGATCACTGGGCTTTTCAAAGCCAACCGTCTCGCCACCCTGTGAAAGAAACCCAGCTTCACCGGTTGAGGCAGAAGCAAGGAACTGCGCCCAGTCCACAAAGAAGGTTCACAGTCCCATTGTTGTTACCGAGGCAGCGTTCTTTGTTCATGTCATGCTGGAAATTTGCATAGGATGTTCCGCTCAAACCATAGGCCAGCGCGTGGGAGGTTGAACTTTATAAAGTGATTAGTTATAGCCATAAATCCACTGGCTGATCTTGGGCGAGTCACACTCTCAGCCTGAGAAGAAGGCCATAGCAAACCTGCTTTGAACAAATCTTGCCAAGAAAACCCTGCCTTAGGATCGCTGTAAGTTGGAAAGGGCGCACAGCGACAACAAATCCAAGGTGCCCCCAAAGGTGTTAGTTACCCGTATAGTTGCAGTTTTTCAGGAGCACTTTGCTTCTTCCTTTTCTGGGAACTAATTAAAATGGTTTCTTTTTTAAGTTACTTAAACATCTGAATGCCACAAGCTGTTGGCTTGTGGTACAAAGCAGATTCTCCACCTCGCCCCATTGTTGTTGCCTCAGCAGCCACAACAGAACATGAGAGAGTGTGACTTGCCCAAAGTTCACCCACTGGGCTTCTGTTGCTCAGCAAGGTCTTCCAGGGTACTATTCTGATACTCAAACCATGCTGGCTCTCATTGGGTTTTCTCGGCAAGATTTCTTCAGCGGAAGTTTGCTGTTGCCTTCTTCTGAGGCTGAGAGAGTGTGACTGGTGGATTTCCACCATCGCTGAGTAGAGATTCAAACCCTGGTTTCCCAGGATCCTTAAGACAACACTCCAGACTCAAACCACTCCACAACGCTGGCTCTCTTCACTAAAAATACTATTGGCAGTATTTATTATTTTCTTCTTTCGTTTGTATGCTGCTTGGTCCCCAGCGCTGTAACTCAAGGCAGCTTGCAAAAATTAACAAATGCAGCTAAAAGCTCACAACATGGAAAAGTGAGAATACAATTAAACGCTCAATAGAATTAAAGTCATGTCCATTAAAAGAAAAAAAATATATAATAAAAGCAGCACGTTATTTAAAGCCTTATCATGTCTCTCCGATGACCACTCGAGAGCCAATGTGGTATAAGGGTTGGAGAGACGGATTTAGGAGACCCACGTTCTGGGCCCGGCTGAGCCATAAAATTTACTAAGTGACCGTGGGCCCATCTCTTAGCTTGGTCTATCTGACAGGGTAGTTGACCAGTGGCTGTGTTCGCTGGGAGGCTCTGGGACTTGATGTCAATTAAAAAAAAAAGTAACTTTCCCAAGCTCTGGATATGACCCATGCACGTTGACATGCTGAGGCAGAAAGGCAAACAAATTTTCTACAGCTTTCGGACACAAGGGGAGTAGAAAAACCTGACTTTCCTGCCCATGCCAGCACATCTCGGCTCCCGGTAAAAACCAAGAACGCAACTCGGCTGTGTACTCTGTCATGCGTAATCTGCATTTTTGGCTTTTTAAAAAAATCTCTTTAAAAAAATTAACAAAAGAAGCCTTGCGTGTTGCATTTCAGCACTGCCAGGGGCAGCATTCCAATCTAGGAAAAGAATGGCAGGTTCCTTCCAGGACCTATCTCTTGTTATATCCAGGCAACATGGGAGTTGTAGTCGGAATGCATTATGATGGTCTCCTTAGTCACCCCCCCAAAGAAAAGTCCAAAAAATGTAGGTGGCTCTGTTAAATAATGTTTTTTTAAATGACATACTCTCCAAATGTCCCAGTTTGGCAGGGACAGTCACAATCGAGCCTCTGCCATCCCACATTTCCAGCTGCTTTTAAAAGGTACCACTTTCTCTCTCCTCCTCCCACTTTCTCCATTTGTCCTCAGCTTGCTTTAATTGCTGAAAACTCGGTTCAAAGTGCAAAAGGAGCTTGCATTCTGTTAACGGAGAGGAGGCGATGCCCTTTCCGGTTGGCTCAAGCAAAATCAAAGAGCTGTCGCCTGTCCTAGCTTGTGTGTTTTTCCGTATTAATAACATTTGCCGCCTTGACCACGCTTGGATGTTACTTGTGGTTCTGTCTGGTGATGGGGGAAACAAGTGGTGATTGGCACTTGCAGGGGGTAGTACCAGTTGGACAAAATAACATTGGAACTGGCCCAAGAGATTTTGCTACCTGGAGGTGGAGCGGAAAAATGGCACACCCCCTCCCACATCAAGCTGAGAGGCATCGTACCCAAAGCCAGCCAACCTATTTTGGCCCAGGAGGTTGAGGCCCTATAAATACCTCTCCCCAACCCTGGCCAAAACAAAACAAAGAACCGTAATATTTGATAACTAATGCATTGTTTTCCTCTTTGTTTTCCACCTGCTGGTGGGATGCAACATTTTGGTGCAAGACTTTCTAGGACCTAGCAAGGTGGATGATCTAATTTGTACCAAATCCTGCTCTCTCTTTTCTGTCTGCTGCCCCTTCTCTTCCCCAGCCCAGTGAGTGCGATGGATTTGGGCCTAGCAGGGATGACGTACCATGACTTTAGATAACTAGTGAGGACAACAGTCTCGTCTGTGAGCCACTTTCCCTCTCTGAGCTGAGCTCCAGGAGCTGACAGGGAATGGTTCTCATCAGAAGCACCGTATTGGGGAGACTCAATCTTAAATGAGCAATGAAGAGCCATTGCCTTTACAAAAGACCTGCTCTTGGTAGAGACAAAAACTACTAGGAGTGATTCCTTAATCCACAGATGCCTACATTTCTGGACTCTTCTCAGGAGATATACCTCCCGTTTTTAGGAGTGCCTGTACTTCAGCACCTACCCTCCTGGAAAAGGCAAGATTTCTCCCTTGTTCTCCCCTTTGCCCTGTGGTTAACCTAGAGAGGAACATTCCTAACCTGGGTAAAAAAGAAAAAAAGAAAAAAACACACATAGTTCTTCAAGTTTTTCTTTCCCCTTCTAATGTCTTTAAAACCCTCCTTCTGGGAGACCAAAAGAAGAGACTCTCCAAACTTTATAAATTATGATTGAAAAGAGAAATGGAATCAGGGGTAGTTAAAGACTGTTAAAGACTCAATGGTTAAATGGGTGCAGAACGTGGGACACCCAACTGAACTAGAAGTTTGGGAGAGAACATGGAAAACAGATATAAAATTTACCCCAAATCTAAATTTAAGAGAAAATGATTACAAAATGCTTCATAGATGGTATATGACCCCAATAAGATTACAGAAGATAACTAAATCGGGGACTGGAAGTGTTGGAAATGCGATGAAAAGATTGGTTCCTTTTTTGATATGTGGTGGACTTGTGGAAAAGCAAGGAAATATTGGAAGAGGGTACGTGATGAAATTCAAAAAATATGTAAAGTGAATTTTGAAATGATACCAGAGTTTTATTTGTTAAATATGTCAGGTCAACAGAGACAGATAAGAAGTCATCAGAAGAAACTGTTATATTTGATAACAGCAGCGAGGTTGTTGTACGCACAATATTGGAAAGAAAATAAAGATATAAATCTAGAAGAGTGGAAGTTGAAAGTTTTAGAGATGGTGGAAACAGAAAAATTAGCATCCTCTTTGAAAACTAAACCAATACAGAATTTTGAAAGGGAATGGAAAGGAGTATTGGACTGGGTAAAGACACAGATTTGTAAGATGTAGAGATACGGAAACAAAACAAAGAGTGATTGTTTTTATTGATAATAGAAATGTCATTGCTCTTCTTTTGTGTAAACAGGAACAATGCAGTTTCAACTGGACAAATGTAAGCGGAAGTGGGGGAGGTGGGATGCATTTAAAGAAGATGTGACCCACTTGTTCTGTTTTTATTCGGTAACGGAACTTTAAATAACGATATTCCGAACCGCCCTGCTCCTGCCGGCCTCGAGTGTTCCGTTGGGGCCACCGGAGGGCGCTGGCATCCTAGCACAGTCCGAGGCATCCTCGCCCTCCTCCAGTTGTGTAGAGTGTCGCCGGCTTCGGGAAGGCCGGCCATGGATGCTGCCGCTGCTGCTGTCGCCTTTGCAGCCCCTGCGATCGGGCCACAATGGGTGAGTAGGCACAGCTGTGCCGAAAGGGCACAGCTCACCCAGGGCTGGGCTGGAGGGGGAGGCTGTCGCTGGAGGGTGGCAGCCAGGGAAGACTCAGGACCCCAGCCGGCCTCTGTTTGAGGCTCTGCGGGTGGGACATCCCAGCCGCACGTAGGAAAGCCTCGAGAAAAGGACCCCGGGATCTCTTGGCCGGGGAAACCTGGCTGCAGGCTTTGGCATGCCTCAGATCACTGCCTTGTGCATCTCCTGGCCTCCCCCTTGCAATCGAAAACACTCGGGCTTCTTCTTGCTTCTCTTTCCTTTGGGAAGGAAGGCAGTTTGCCAGCGTGGACGGATTTGGGGTGGTGGCGGTGGATCAGAATAATTCAAACCTATACTTCGGTGCCCACCCACCCCCCAGGCTAAACCCCCTCTCTAGCATCCCAAAGGTACTCCCAAGTTGGGTCCGTCTGGGCAGATCTGTTGCGATGAAGTGGTGGGGGTTTAGGACTGGGACTTGGGAGATCAAGTTCTCCTTGCCGCCGAGTCAGGGAGCTGACTGGGTGACCTTGAGCTAATCGCTCCCCCCTCCAGGGTTTTTGTGGATTGGGGCCCACTTCCGCAGAGTTGGAATTAGCCCCAGTTTGCAAAATACATACACACAGAGAGAGGTATGGGATTTTATGAGGATAAAGAAACCTTTGCTGACGTAAATTGCTTGGAAATCCAGTTTGGCATGTTTGATTTGGCATTTGGTAAATGAAACTAAGGGTGTGTGTGTGTGTGTGTGTGTGTGTGTGTAGCAAAGCAGACCATGCTAATTTTATGCAATGCATGAAAATTGCGGATGTGCATCTGGTTGCTAAAAATATTCCAGTTGAAAAGGGGGAAGGTGGGAGAAGATCAGTCTAGCAGACTTGATGTGGTTTGAACCAAGGGGAGAGTGAGTAGGGAAACACCATTCTTGCAAACCCCCATGTTAAAAAAAAATGAGCCCCAACCTGCCCAAGCAAACATGTTTAGGAGTCCCCCCTCCATATGCGGTCTGGAGTTTGCCTATTGAGCTCCCACCCCAGATGGCCAGACTCCCCGAGGGAGAAGCCGGAAGTAGAGCTCTGGTTATTTCTGGTTTGCATTTTCAGGGGGTGGGGGTGTCCAAAACTGGAGCCCATTGTCATGGTTCATGTCCAGTTTCAACAGTTTCAAAAAGTATCATTGGAAATGATTTGTACTGGAATGCTTTTAATCCGATGCACACCACCCCCCTCTTTGCAGGGCCCCCAAAACCTTTGTTTAAGGTGGGAAGTACACTAATTTTGCCTCTTTGCAGGTACTTGCGGGGGAAGGCAAATTCTTTTTCCCACTCATTCTCACTGAAACATAATTAAAAATGAAGATTCTTGCCAGCTCCCTGTATACTTAGAAGCGTCTACTATGTGTTCAGTGTTGCAGATTCCCAGATAAGCATGGATAAGATAAGTGCAGGCAGCTTTTATTATTTCTGAGAAGGCTCAGTGACAGTTGCTGTCTTAATATAGCTTGGCTTGGTCAGGTCATCCCCTTCTCATTGATAATTCCTGAGAACATCTAGTTGGTGTACAATATAGCTTTAAAAAAAGAACCAAAAGGACAGCATTAAAACAAAATGAAACTATCAATAATGTTAAAGCAATTAAAAATGTACCATTAAAAATAATTAAAAGCAGGTAAAAAAAACCTAGTACAATTAAAATGATAAACCCTGGTCATAAAAGCCCTTTCCTAAAAAAACAAAAAAACCCTCTTCCATTCTAAAATAATGGAATAATTTTTAAAAAGTCTTTGACGGAAAGACAGCAAGGAGAGAGCCATTCTGGCTTCCGTAGGAAGGGGCAGCCACTAATAAGGTCCTGTCTTAGATCCCCACTACTTGTGTTTGTGAAGGTGAGAAGGCAGGTCCGTACAGGGAGATATAGTCTGTCAGATGGACCCAGTGATGTATTAAGTCTTTTACTCCAAGTCTCAAGTCTCTACCGTCAAGTCTTAAGTCGAGTCTCAAGATACTTTCAAGTCAGGGCTCAAAGCTGGGAGTCAACTTTATACGCCAACCTGTGTGCCATAATTTCTGGACAGAGTCGAATAAAGTCAGTGTTAACAATTTAAGTAGAGTCAGCCCTCCGCATTTATGATTTTGCCATCTGCAGCTTCAGAAGTGGAGAATAGGATCTTTCTTAGTTCCCATTTGTGAAGCTGGAGACTTTTTCAGAAGTGAGGAATGGGATCTTTCTTATTCTCCATTACTGAAGCTTCAAGAGCTTTAGAAGGAAGGACCTCCCCAAGCCCATTGCCTAACCTGTTTGCTGTTCCCTCTGAGAAATGTTTCCACACTTTGAGCTTGAGACAGATCATCAAGTGACCAGTAAGTGAGACAGATCATCAAGTGACCAGTAAGTGAGACAGATCATCAAGTGACCAGTAAGTGAGACAGATCATCAAGTGACCAGTAAGGTTTCTGGATGAGTGTGAACCAAGGGGAGCAAGTTGATCTCTAAAAATATGCAAATCTTGAGTCGAGTCAAGTCAGTGTGTAGTTTTTGCCGAGTCAAGTCACTGAAGTGACTTAAGTCTGACTTAAGTCACTGGATGGACCTCGGTTGCATAGGCCTCTACTGGTCATAACCAGAACTTTGAAACGGATGAGAAGCCAGTGGGATTTTTGGAGCAGGGGAAATGTATGATCCCTGTAAAAGCAGCCCAAGTTAACACTCTGGCTGCAACTCTTTGTACCAACTGAAGTTTCTGAACAGTCTTCAAAGGCAGCCCCATGTAGAATGTGTGAGAGTGGGATGTAACCAAAGCATGCGACAGTTTGGGAATAAGGTTCAGCTGGCAGTTTAGGTAGGCTTTGTACATAGAACGAGGGCTCAGGGTTGCCAGGTTGTTCCTTGCCTCAGGCAGCAAAATGCCTTGGGCTATCCCTGTCCCGAAATAATGTTCTTGTCATCATCATAGTCATTATCATCATCATCTATATTTTACTTTCACTTCAAAATATCTTTTCACTTTCTATTCACTATATTCCCTGTTTGGGCTCATAGACTTTTCAGAGCAGCTTACAGCGATGGAGATACAATTAAATAACCACAAGCTTGCATATTTTAAAATAGACAGGTAAAGAATACAGTGTGATCTCAGAAAGCCATCAGTATAAAGACAATTTTCAAAACAGCAGCGGACGCGAAAAGCATTCTGAAATGTCTAAGAAGTTCTCAGAGGTTTGACTAAAAAGAAAACAGCGCAGAAGCCCAGCCTTGCTTTAGTTGGGGTGGGCTAGATTGACTGTGAACTTCAGTGAGCAGCCTTGGACCAGTGATTTGTTCTCAGTCTGACCAACCTCGCAGGGTTGTTGTGACCTTACGTAGGAAGAAGAGGGGATGCATGCTCTCTCAAACTCCCTGATAGAAATGAACTAAATAAAAACAATGTAGAAATAAAACAATCTTGCGTGGCTGTCCTACACTCTCTTCCATAGGAGAAAGCCCCACTCAATTCTTGCTTTAAATATTCAGAAAGCTTTATCCTTAGCATCATGGAGCTGGAAGAGACGCCAAGGGCCAGCCAGTCCAACCCCCTTTGGCCATGCAGGAAGACACAATCC
Organism: Iguana delicatissima; assembly: GCA_948472985.1. NCBI lineage: Eukaryota > Metazoa > Chordata > Lepidosauria > Squamata > Iguanidae > Iguana > Iguana delicatissima. The sequence continues at coordinate 805,420 of CAOKZL010000719.1, read as the reverse complement.
AAGCATTCCTGACAGATGGCCATCCAGACTCTGCTTAAAAACCTCCAAAAAAGGTGAGTCCACCACACTCCGTGGCAGCGTATCCCACTGTCAAACTGTTCTTACTGTCAAGAAGTTCTTCCTAATGTTGAGATAGAATCTCTTTTCCTGAAATTTGAAGCTGTTGCTCCATGTCCTAATCTCTGGAGCAGCAGAAAATAAGTTACTTTCAGACCAATTTTCTTTGTGGGTCGCATGCGTGGAGTTGCTTTGCAAAATCTGGATTAAATACTGGTGACAAGCATTTAAATAAAAATCAGGAGGCACCCTCACTGGCTCATCATAGAGAGATGAAGGTGGAGAAACCTTTGCTTCCCACCCTCGGGGCTTTATACCTCTCATTTTTAACATGGTTGTTTCCTTGTGCCGCCCAGACGTCTTTAAAAGGAAATACCTAGACCAACAACCCTCTCCAGCCCTCCAAGACACGGCTGCTGCTTCACTTCTCCCCCCAGACAGTTGACTTATTCTTGAGGCAAAATCTCTGAGGCATTTGAAGCGCCTGGGTCCGGAACTGGCTGCCACTTCCTTCATTTCGTAACCGGATTCCCCAACAGCCGTGAGTACAGCTCATTTCTTCCATAAGCAAATGATGGCTGGAGGTTTCCTGTGCATTTGCCCCCTACGCAGAACTGCCACCCCCATCTCCATTTGGTAAGGCCCGCCAGACTCTGGAATTTGGAGAGAAAGAGAGTAAACCGATACCCAAGCTCTTTTGAAAGTCAGAGAGGAAAAAGTAGACTCAAAAGGAGGGGACAGGAAGTCCCGAGCCCACATGAGGTTTGGTGCAACCTTCAGGATGATGGTTTTACGACGAACATAGAAAAGTTGTTCCAGAATCTTATGGCACCTTTAAGACTCATCAATTTATTTTAGTCTTGAGCTTTCGAGGATGGCAATCCACTTTCTTGGATGCACAGAGGATCATTTTAGGTGTGTATGTGTCGAAGCTGGGACCTGTCCAGCCAAGTTTGGGGGAAAAAATGTACTGTTTAGGGACTACAGGACCTAGAGTCCTGCCACCAACATGGCCATTGGGAGTTGTAGTGCAAAAAATAGATAAAAAAGAAAGTTTTCCAAACTCTGGAAATGGGAGGTTGGAATGGGGAATTGTATTATTGGTAAAGGCCTGAAGCAAAGCTGTTGGGAATGTTAGTTCACGGTAGTTGGTAAAGGAGAAGAAATGGATGAGTTCACTCTGTGGCAGAAAATGTTTTCTCATGCAAGTGAGTCAAGCTGATGTTAGGTTAGGTGGAGAAATTGATTATATTTAGTAAAACAGTGTCTTTTTGGGATTCTACCAGTTCAGACTGTTCCATGTTGAGATTTGAATGTGCACACGTGTGCATACACACAGACATGTATGTGTACACACAAAATCTTGCATGCAGAAGGCAAATAGGTTAGAGCAGTGGTTCTCAACCTGTGGGTCCCCAGATGTTTGTGGACTTCAGCTCCCAGAAGCCCTGAGCACTGACCATAGTGGCTGGGGCTTCTGGGAGCTGAAGTCCACAAACATCTGGGGACCCACAGGTTGAGAACCACTGGGTTAGAGAGAAGACCAGGCTAGTAACTTTTTCCTGGATGTGCTAGCTTTCTAGAGGTCTTCCTGCCTATTCGTTTCCTGCATTGTTGGTCATATTAGCATAGTTCGGCTTGTGTGACAGAGTTTTCTGGCACCCTCCTTCCAGCTGCAGACAGTTGCAGACTCTCAATCCCGCAGTCATTTCTTGGGATCCCATCCTCAAGTGCACAAGTTGGACTTTGGCCTCATTGAAGTGAATGAGCAGCTATTCACTTTTATAGAGGAATGATAAAGGAGTGCAAAAGGTTAATTCTTCTGGAAGTTGGCTGAGTTTATTCCAGCTTTCTCTAACCTGATGCCCTCCAGACATTTTGGACCATGAGTCTTAAAAGCAATACCGGCTGGGGCCACCGAAGCTAAAACCCCAAGCATGCTGAGCACACCAGGCTGGCAAAGGCTGGCACCAAATTAAGTAAACATAAGAACATACAGGCCTGTATTGTCAGTGGCACTGAATAACAATTCTCTTTCCCTTCCCTGGATCACATGCAGTTGCAAAATTGGCCCACCTTCACTAACACTACCTAATACCCGTGATGTAGACCTCCAGAAGTGGTAGGACTTCACCTCACCTGGAATACTATGTCCAGTTCCGGGCACCACAGTTCAGGAAGGATATTGACAACCTGGAATGTGTCCAGAGGAGGGTGACTAAAATGATGAAGGGTCTGGAAGCCATGCCCTATGAAGAGTGGCTTAGGGAGCTGGGGATGTTTAGTTTGCAGAAGAGAAGGTTAAGAGGGGACATGATAACCATGTTTAAATATTTGAAGGGGTGATGGAGCAAGCTTGTTTTCTGCTGCTCCAGAGACTAGGACGTGGAGCAATGGATTCAAACTACAGGAAGGAAAAGGAAAAAAGGAAAAGAGATTTCACTTCAACGTCAGGAAGAACTTCCTTACTGTAAGAGCTATTTGACAGTGGAGTACGCTGCCTGGGAGTATGGTGGAGTTACCTTCATTGGAGGCTTTTAAACAGAGGCTGGATGACCATTTGTTGGGGGTGCTTTGAGTGCATGTTCCTGCATGGCAGGGGGTTTGACTCGATGGCTCTTGTGGTGTCTTCCAACTCTGATTCTGTGATTCTATGATCTGTGGCTTTCGACTCTTCCAGCTCCAGCCAGCATGGTCAGCAGTTGAAAATGATAGGAGTTACAGTCCCCAAGCCACAGGTTCCACAGTGCTGTTCCAACAGTCACAGAATGCTAGATCCACAGATCCTGGACTCATGCCTTCACTCAGGATTGAAGGAACTGTAATCTACTAACATCTGGAAGGCCAGAGGTTCCTTCACCCTGTGGCATCATACTCATCAGTTTCACTATTTGGGGACGCCACACACACAAAAAATCATGCTGCCTTAATAACTGTGTCACTTTTAATGGTGTTGCAGAATTCTTCCCTGGTTTGCTGCAAAAGGCTAACGGCAAGAAAGTGGCACGAGAGGTTTGTGTGCGTGTGTTTGTTTGCTTGTTTGTTTTTTGCCCGGTTGCTGGAAATGCCCCAGGCTAATCCTGTTGAGTAACTTGGTATTTGGTCACACCATTCATCCTTGAATAGCAAAGTAAACTCTGCTTTGAATCCAGCACGCACAAGCATGAGGGGCAGAACCGCTGAGGTGAGGCTGGCAATTACAGAGGGCATGGAAATGGGCTCTCCAGGATGTTGGTGAGCACTCTGGGGAGGAGCCCTCGGAACATCAGTGCTGACTCACGCTTCGATTCACATCCTCTCCGGTGCTGTCATATCCTCTACCTCTCTCTAACACATGGCCACTCTGGCTAACTTGTAAACTTTGTGCTTCTAGGGCTGACTCCTAAGGATGCCCAAGGCGACAGTGAAGCTCATAGTAACCGGAGATGACTTTGGCTACTGCCCAAGAAGAAACCAAGGCATCGTGGAGTGTTTCTTTGCCGGCGCTGTGTCCAACGTTTCGCTTCTGGTCAATGGCAGCGCTGTGTCGGATGCCATTCAGCTAGCAAGGAGGTGAGAATGTCCTCACCAACGCTCGGATAAATGAACCTTAGCTCCATTTGGACCATTAAAAAAAAAAACAGCCCAAAACAACTATGATATAAGTCACTGTGAGAGATTTGAAGCTGTTTTCTTAAAAGATTTCAATGTTTGTTTTTAATCTGACACTGAATTGCCTAATTTAGGTCATTTCCTCACTACACTGTTATAGTGCTATTATTCCACTTTCAACATCCTGTGGAATTCTGGGATTTGTAGTTCACTGAGGCCAAAGAGCTCTCTGGCTGAGTATCCAAAGGCCCCTCCCTGAACTGCAAACCCCAGGATTCCATAGGAGGTTGAAAGTGGAGTAATAGCACTAGAACAGTGTACTGCAGAAATGGTATTGTACTGTATCCTTTCCACCATGGAAAGGCTATGATTTTGAGAGGTGGCGAAGAAATATATAAAAGGACAGTTAAACAAAGATAAGGCACTATATGCCTGCTTGTGAAAAAGCAGCAGGGAACATCTACGGGATTCTTAAGTGCTTCCGTACATACCAAACAACGTTTTCAATGTGGGGCTTTGGTTGTTCTCTCTTTCTGGAATGCCCAGGTTTGCCTTTTTGTAAATATAGAAACCACCTGGCTTAGTTTCTGATTACATGCCTGGCTGAGTTTGGAAAGTAGACCATGTGACCAGAGTCTGAAATTGCACCGTTAAATCCAGGTCAGAGCATTTATTCTGGCCGCCAGAGTGGATTCTGGCCACGAGTGGGATCTGCAACACAGGCCATTTCCACACTAGACTGTCATAGTGCTATTATTCCACTTTGAACATCCTGTGGAATCCTGGGGTTACAAAGGCCCTTCCCTTAACTGCAAATCCTAGGATTCCAGAGGCTGTTGAAAGTGGAATAATAGCACTATAACAGTCTAGTGTGGAAATGGCCACAGTGTGGCACCATGGCAGGGAGAAGACAAATGGAGAAGAACTGATGAAAGACTGGGTTCTGCTTTTCAACCAGTTCCACTTTCTGACAGCGCCCTGGTTCCCAACCCTTCAGATAAGCAGAGGACGCCTATATCCACTTCCTCTCCTCCCATGGGGACTCAAGGCAACTTAAAATTTAAAACAAGGGCAATGCAGCTAAAAAGATACAGGCATACTTCAAGTTTAAACATGAAACATAAACCGAAAAGTTAAAAAGGAATGAAAACATTTTAATAAAAACCTTAAAAAGAGTACAGTGCCCTCTTAAAAGCCCTTTCTTTAAACATCTTCAGTTCTAAAACCCTGCTATAAAAAAATAGTCCTTGCCTGCTGATGGAATGACAGCAAGGAGGGGGCCTTTCTGGTTTTCATGGGGAAGGGAGTTCCAGAGCTTAGGGACAGCCACAAAGAAAGCTGTCTCTCTCACGGTCCGACCAGCCGTGCCCATGAAGGATCTCAGATCCCAAGTGGGCTCATACAGGGAGATACAATTTGGGATTCAGCACAGCTCCAACTGGTCAGGAGCTGGCTGTACTGGCCCTTCTCTATCTTCAGCAATTGGGATAGCATCCTTAGCATTCCGTGGCTGAGATCCTACATTGCATTGCAGAATCCTGAAGTTGGAACTGTACTGCAGCTTCCCATTCACCATTTCCAGGACTCATGGATTTACTGCAGTTTAGCCCCACTGACCAGTCATTTTGTGGCCGATGGAGAGCGGGAGGTGGATCAAACCAGCGTCTGGTTACACGATCTACCAAAATCCTGGTGGATTGTATGATTGGGTTGCTTCTCCGGTCCCCTTCTGCTCTCCACCAGCAAGAGGATGCCCATGGGGAAGCTGTCGCAGTAAAATTGTGAGCTTGGGGTGGAGAGTGCTTTGGTTGTTGTTGAGGGAAGAAAATGCTACCAACTTCTGCAACAACCGAAAAAGACGTAAGTGTGAGATGGACGGAACTCTTGTGTATATATCTCTGTCTGCTGAGCATACACAGTCCCCGTTCATGTTGTGAGGAATCTCCCTCCACCTCTGTGGGGATTTATTTTCCTTTAAATAATTCTGGAAGTTCTGAAAACCTTCCCTGAGCTAGCTGCTGACACCTCCTTCCTTGTGTGGGGGTGGTACTGTTTTGGCTGTATTTAAAAACCCCCCAAAAAACCAGCACTTGCAAGCATTGGGAATGATTTTGGAAGACTGTTCCTAAATCCACTGACCAGTCCTTCTGTCAGTGTGTACACTGGGAGCTTAACAGAGGGCCTTCTGCCCTACACTGTTATAGTGCGATGGTTCCACTTTCAGCATCCCACAGAATGCTGGGGTTTGCAGTTCGGGGGGGGCATTTAGAATTCTCAGCTAGAGAGCTCTTTGGCCTCAATAAACTACAACCTCCAGAATTCCACAGGATGTTGAAAGTGGAATAATAGCACTATAACTGTGTAGTGCAGAAAGGCTCAGAAAGTGAGATTTTTTTTAAAAAAATGGAGTCAATCATATTTTGCAAATCTTGTTATGGTAGTTATATATCCTGCCAGTGTTTAATGCGAGCTGCCTCACTGTATGGAAGGTGAACTGCACATGTAAAACGTCTCAGAGAGAAGTGTGGAGCTGGGTCAGCCTTTTTTTTACTGACTGCTACGATAAATATAGAGATTGATAGCCAACACCTTAATCCTTTTAACCGCCTCTGCTGACTGAAAAGATTGTCTGTGCGTGGGCGGTGGAGCCGAAATGCAAACATTATAAATGCTCACAGACTGCAGATGACTTACGGAGACCTCACTGCGTGAATCAGAGCAGCTTTCTCCAACCAGCTGCTCTCCAGGTGCTGCAAATGGGACTGCGTCTCCCATCATTCCCAGTCAGCGTAGCCATTCTGGCTGGGGATAATGGGAGCTGTTGTATAGAACACATTTTGAGGATCCTGGACTGGGGAAGTATTTTTTTTAAACTTGCTTTATTGCTTTTCATTCAGTAAAAAGTACAAATATACCAACATCTACAAATATACAATAAAATGTATACATAAAAATTTAATTTAATTTAATTAAAAAAATCAAGACCAGATTAAAAACCATTTTAGAAGCCATTGAAAAAAACCAGTTTTAAAAATTGAAGGCCAGACAGAATAGCATAGTTTCATCCACCCAGTGGAAGCTCAGAAAGAAGAGAGCCTGACTTTCTTTGGAGGAGTGAGTTCCACAGGCGAGGGGCTACCACAGAGAAAGCCCTGCCTTGTGTGCTCATCAGCTTAGCATCTAGAAGTTGAGTGGGACATCTTACAGAGCTTCAGTTGAAGATCCAAAATCCTGGGCACGTGTGTATAGGAAGAAGCGATCTTTCAGATATCCTGCCCCAAAGCCAGGAGGTTAAATTAGACTCGTGAACTGGCTTTACAGATTGATTCTGGCTGAGGAGGAGACAGATTTCTGTAGTGGAAAGTGTGTTGTTTATAACTACCTTGAATTGTCCAGTGAACAAATACAGGGCTGGTTCCAGGTTTCCGGGGTGGGAGGCATCCGTAGCAAAGTGCTGGTCTCCTGGTCAGTAGCCCTTCATCTACAGGCTTACCAGGGGACAACTGGCTGGATCTGAGATGATCTCCACCAGTTTGAGTTCTTCACTGCTGAGAAGTATGCAGGGCAGGGTGCTCTGAGACATTGTGAGAAAGATGACAGAGAAGTTCCTGGAACCAGCAACTGCCACCAGAGAAACCTGTAGGTGGAAGAAGTAGGTGGAAAGCCAAAGTAGACATTAGCAATGGTGGACCTTTGCTAGCAGCTGGGTCAAAGCATCAGCTTGTCACAAACTGTTGGGTGTTAGCAGCATTTCTAAATGCACAATGTTGGTATGCCCCCCGCCATGAATGATAATGTGACCGATCCCTATTAAACCCCATCATTCAAGGATTTGTTGCTCATTGGCAAAATCTGGACACTGACCAACATTTTAATATGTTCATCTTGTAGGTATCATATTCCAATAGGACTTCACGCCAACCTTTCTGAGGGCTCTCCCATTTGCCCAGCGCTGAAAAAGAAGTCCTCGCTACTCAACGTGGAAGGGTTCTTTCATGGAAAAATGGGAATACGGACAGCGTTAGCGGAAGGCTGTCTGAACATGTCTGAGGTGAGAGGAAGAAAGATAGCTCCAGGCCATGTCCTTTCCAGGCTGCCTGGGGGTGATACCATGTGAACATTACCAATTTTGCCACCACCCTGTTGCCAGTTGGGTCTCTGGCATCATCTCCACAGACATCCAAGTGGAGAGCTTCTTCCTTTCTTATGAGTAGTAGCTGTAGATAGTCCTTTCCTCCATGAAAGGACTGTTTATTCTTCACAGAGTAGCTTAACTGGTGTTCAGCTCAGAAAGAAGTACTTACAATTCATTCTAAGGTGTTGGCAACTTTGCAAGGCCTGTGGATAATTTTCACCCTGCTTGAGATCTCGGTGAGCTGGACTGCGCCTTCTCCCTACTGAAAAAATAATTGGTTTGAAAATAGCCCCTCATTTTTCCAGCAGTCTCCAGGACCCACCGTTGTGTAAAGACTCTTTCCCCTGACCCCGAGGCCAAGACATTTTTAGGCGTAGCCTGAGATCTGGTCACATCTATTTTTTTCTTAAAGGTTACTATGGGCCCAGGACATCGTGGAGGAGAGGAATAGCTTTTACTAGGGGGATACAACCGGCAGTTTTCACAACAAACAAGTAGGACATGCAGGGGTCACACTGGATATAGGCTTCTGATTCCCAGACCTCTCCTAAAGAGTTTCTTGAAGTCACTGCTTTGGGAGAAAAAAATGAAACTCAGCTTATATTGGTACCAACTCTTGACCGTTTTCCTTCTTTGTCTTCTCTTCTTAGGTGAAACAGGAGCTAACAGCCCAAGTGGAGTTGTTCCGTGAACTCACTGGTCACCTGCCGTATCATATGGATGGGCACCAACATGTCCACGTTCTCCCAGGTAAAGTGGATCTTCCATCCTCCAATCCTTTCATTTCCTGTAACACATGCAGCTTTATCTCTTCTGCTTGCACGAAGCAGGGAAGGAGTGAGGGAGCCTTGGTCTCAGTGGCTTTTGCACCTGAAGTTTAAGGGATGGATGAGGAAGGGGTTCCTAATGTTGAGATATAGAACATTGGTATGTAAGGAAGTCCTAGGAAAACCTGGCTTGTGTTGTTGTTTTTTTTTCAGAGCAATTTTTACCATGGTGTACATGGGGCACTGATCTGTCTGCTGTTTAATTTTTACCCAGAAATGCCTTTTGACTTTTATGCTCTTTTTCTATTACGAAATATGAGGCATTGAGTTATAGGAGAAGAAAATAGGGTCTGGCTTCCTGTTCGCAATTCACAACTGTGTAAGTCCAACTTACACCTCACTTTTTTGGCTGTTACTTAGGTTGGAATTCTGTTCTGACCAAAAGCTCCCCATTCCAAAAAAAAAAAAAAACATCTTGTAAGCGGTGCAGCCCCCTGCCATTTCTGCATTGGGACTCATCCAACTATTTTCTTGTCGCTGGTTACATGGCAAGGACACCGTCTGCAGTGATTCCCAAGGAACCGTGGAGGTCTCTGCAGGTACCTGCGGCGAAAACAGCTGGAAATGTCACCAATGATCCCCCTGCTCTCTGACATCTTGGAAATAACCCTGTTTGCAAGGGGAGGGGGACTACATGGCTTACAGGGTGGGTTTTGGGGCTGGTAGCATCAAGAGGCATATACATCTTTGGATGCAGGAGGGCCATTTTTTTCCCAGTTGCCACCATTAAATGTGTAGGAAATTGACAGCAGCATTTCTTGGTCAAGATCTTCTGTCATGGCTGCTGAGTGTAAATCTTCACCTGTAGAATTATGTGGTGATTGTGGTCCATGGCACTTCTTGTGAGTGCTGAGGTGATGTAACCACTCATCTGTCTGCCAGTGTGCTGGCTTATTATCTCATTGGGCAGTATGCAGTGGCTATCGAAGGGCCACAAAGCGGCCATTCAGCCTGTCTCCACAATCCCAGAAAATCAAGTGTAAACCAAAGGCAAACAGTGATGCAGAGGTTGAGATTGTGTGCCAGTTGACTCTTGTGGGATTCCGCCTGTGCAACCGTGAACTGAATATGATGGCTGCACAACAGCAGAAAAAGTACAACACGCACATAAGAGAATGTGTATCTGCATGTGAGCCACACGAGTTCAAATCCCTGCTGGAAGCCCACTGGATAACCTCAGCGAAGTCACACTCTTTGGGCCTTAGATAAAAACCATAGCAGCCCTCCTTGGAATAAATATTGGCCAAAAAAAAAAAAAAAACCAACCCTAGGAGAAGGTTGGCAAAAATCAGAGTCAACTTGAAGGCTCAGAACAACAGTGACACCAATGGGATTCTGCCCATTTCCAGTAGTGTGTGTGCCTGTCTAGCTACAGGGTTGTTGATAATGGATTGACACAGCCAGCTGACTTTTTGGATGCTCCTTTGATGGCCTGCCTGTGGGGCTGCGAGGTGGGGTTTGAGTCTGTGCCCCACAGGAACCAGGCCAGAAGGTAGGAGCTGTGCCGTGCTAAAGGGCTGGGTCTCCCTTCGGCCTCTCTTTATGCTCAAGGACCAGGAAAGGGTTACTGTAGAGCACTTGGAAATCTATGGGCAGCTGCTTAGAATCAAGTTCCCTGTCTTGACAAGGTTGCCCTAAGGCTGCTTTGCTGTTTTCGTTGCTTTCCAGGCTCAAGAGCAGCTGTTTCAGTGACAACTGGAGTAGGGCACTCTCTGGGGTCTCTTGTCTTCCCTTCCATAAATGCCCTCCATCCACCCTCAGAAAGTCTTAAGCCACAGTGACCTGCGAAAGGAAGCAAAACCTAACTTCTGAGATCTTTGGAGGGCCGTCAGGGCTGTTCCACAGCCTGGAAAGGTTCTTCTTTGGACCACAGCTCCTCAAATCTCCTTGCTCACAAACCCAAAAGTAACTTTCCCAAACTCTGGCTGGCTCCAGCTCTCAGGAGGCCCTTGACATGGTGCCCCTGGCAGTAGTGTTCTTCCATCTGGTGCCAGACAGTTGCTGTTTTTATTTCCCACGATGCCTGGGGTGATGCTGTATTCAGGGAATTGTGGGGAATTAAAATGGCAGCCTTAGCAGAATGGATCTCATTGTCCCGTTTTCCACGATGTGGCTTTCTCATAGGTAAAACCAAAGTCAGTGTCACAAGTGAGGCAAGGACAGCATTGTGGAAGTGAACCAGGGGCTCCAAGCATCCATGACAGGTCTCTTGTTCAAATATGGGGCTCCCAAAACCATGAAACCCATACTCCACATCCAATTTGCTACTAGTTGTTAAGCCAGGGTTGGCAAGACTTCACATTTGGGTCATATATGGTTGGAATTTTTACTAGAACCCTGCTGTCCACCAACCAAAGCTAGGTGCAAAATAGTGGCTGAAGCTTAAGGAACATGAATGCTTGCGATCACACACCCAGCTGCAGAATTTGTGCTCAGCACCAGAACCACAGTTTGTAGACCCTTTCACAGACAAAAAAATGCACTCCTGGTTTTCGAGTTTTCACTTGTGCTTTGACAATTGGGAGTCAGAATGCCTTGGAAATGTCTTCATAAAAAGACAGAAGGGGACCTGTTGCACCTTTGAGATGAATTGAGACAAAGAAATGCCTAGCATAAGTGTGGGTAGACTCTGGACACATCATCTGATTGGAAATTTCTTGAAAGAAAACGCAAGTTGATCTTGGTCTGCTTTTTACCCAACCTGTAGTAGAACCAAAATGGATGTGGAATAGCAGTGAATGGTTGGAGGGAGAATTTGAATGTATTCTTGTGTTTATGTCTTGCTTGTGGGTTTTATAGGGGCATGAGGTCAGACCCACAAATGCGTATCCATGTAGTATCTGTTGTTGTAAACACTGGGAAAAGTTGCCCAGAGTTGTAGTTCCAAAAAAAGAAACATCCCCAGCAGTGGTTCCTCTCTTCAGTGCAAGTATGTGGTGAATCTTGGAACGGATTCCCACTTTGGCTGTGAGATATGAGACAGTCGGGGATGGGAGGGTAATCCCCATTTTTGACTAAAGAAAAGCCTTTTTTTACCGAGGCCCAGCCTGATCTAAGAAATTTTGCCACCTGAGGCAATAGATCAGAACGTGCCCAACTGCTTCTCTGTGCGGACTGGGTTGTTGAATCCACCTCATTTTGAGGCAGAAAGCTAGCTGAAGGTGTGTGGCAAACTGCATTGTTTATGGGTTCAAGCTTCTGCAGCCACCCACCATTTACTGCCCGAGGCAGCAACTTTCCTCTGCAATAATGGCAAGGCTAGTCTTGTTTGATGACCAGAGCTGAACATCCAAGTAACAAATGTTTTTCCCCCGCTTACCTCCTTCCAGAGATCAGACATGTATTTGCCCAGGTGCTAGAGGATTATGGGATCACGTATACCCGCGTCCCCATAGAACCGGACCTTCCCCGTTGTAACTGGATAGACCCTTCGTTGATGGCTTTCTATCGGAGCGTGGAGAAGGATTCGCTCGACACAGTGGATATCTTCCGGAAGCATCATATAAGGTGGGGCGTCCGTGTTTTGGAAATAACATTGGGCTTAGCCGCTCTTGTCTTAAAATCATTTTCATCAAAAGCAGTATCTGTATAGCTTGTGCCCCAGCAAGAATGGAACTGTGATGGTCCAGGGGAACAAACACATATGCACAGGCATGTACACACACGCGCATGCACATGGAGTCCCCTTTTTTCTTCCTTGGGCTTGGCAACTGTGTTTGAGAGACAGTTTTTGCCCTCCTGACTCTTCCTCCTGCATGGGCCGCCCTATCACATTTGGGTACACTGGAAGTGACGCCACATCTCTTTGGGCCAATTTTCAGTTGTTTTCTTCTTTTTCTTTTAGGAAGTAGGTTGGTGGTTCTGGGTGCGTGTGACCCAAACCACCATGTTTGTGGGCAGCTGTGGCCCATTTTGGCTGTCTGTGTGGTGAAAGATTTCCTGAAAATAGGTGAAGTTGTTAAGAACACTTGTGGCGAGGAGAGGCTTTGGGGGGACTTCAAAATTTATTTTATATAGTAATAATCAACTTTCAAGATCACAGGAAAATAAAATGGGCATCCTCCAAAGAAACCTATCTGCTGTATTCATGGGATTTAATGTTCCTCTTTCTTCTTTGACAGGTGGCCAGATATATATATAGGTCTCAGTACTATGGGGAAAAACATGTCTGTCGTCAATATCCTGGGTGCCATTGATAATGCGACCGCAGCTTACCTGGCTAAAGAGGACTCCGTCGTTCCTTTGAGTTCTGCCCCAGGCTCAGATCAGGAAGTCAGAACTGTAACCATTGAACTGATGACACATCCGGGATACCCAAGCGTTCCGCCGGTTGGCGGCTGCGGTGAAGGACCGGATGATTTTTCTCAGTCCTGGGAACGCTTGCATGAACTGAAGACCTTGAAGACGCCCGAGCTGCAGGACCAATACAAAGCAAGGAACATTGATCTGTGTGCATTTAAACATCTTGAGATGTGACGGAGGGAAGTGGACGCTTTAGCGCGGAAGGGTGGAGGCAGGGCCCAATTAAGTGTGATGCACAGTGTGTTGTAGCATTACAAACCCCCACCCCCAGTGTAGAGATACCTTGGGATGGCCATTTTCATTGCGGAGGAAGAGCCTTTTCTGATCCTTGTCTCTCCAAAAGGTCTAGAAGTCCTGACTAGCTATTCCCCCTTCATAAAAGAGAGGAAAAGCTGTATTTCTCCACTGCTCAGCCTGGCATGGACGCAGCCCTGAGTATGATCCACAGAGCAAGAGATTCTAGGAATGGGATCTTCAGGCGGCTTGTGTGTATTCTTGTGGCCTGTCATTGTGTGGCTTTGCCTTTGGTGTAAAGGCCAGCATGGAAAAACGTGTTGGAATGCTTGGATGAACTTTCATATATTAGGAGTTTCTCTCCATCAGCTCAGCCCACCGTACCTGGCCCTGAACTGGGGACCGGGTAGAGTGGCCTGTGTAAATTTGACACAAAAATAAATGTCAGTTCACCAAGGCAACTTGGATTTCACGCTGGTGACAACAGGGATCTCCCAATGGTGTCATCGATGTGATTTCATTGCAGTGGCCATTCAGATGGGACTCCTTAACTTGACCATTTGTTGAAGTTCTCTACAAAGCAAGGAGAAAACCTCTCCCTCACACATAGGCTGTGGCATGCCTAGTAGGTATCTACAACTTTTTTAAAAAAAGTTCAATCTTTGACTCAATTTGTTCATCTCATGCAATTTTAATACCACTGTTTTGAGATTCAGCAAGGCAGCGGCAACTGGTGCTTTTTATGTCCCTGCATGGAATGGTCATAGCATACAGCACCGATCTTATAAACTTGAATGGGGCAATGCTAGATGCTGCTCAAATACAATGCTGTTTGTGGTTTGATTTTGGTGTCAACAGGAAAAGTTCTGTAGTTTCAAAGAAAAAAAAAAGAGGCTGTCTTGACCCACAGGGAATAAAACAAAGTCCAAAATCCAGTGGAGTTCAAAAGCTGGCACACTTCATAACTTCACCCTTGAGCCTCATAAGTGTTATTTATTGTCCACTTGTGGATTTTGGACTTTTGAGTTGAAACAAGTGGCACCTTTAGCAAGGTGGTGTCACATAGCCTCGCTTCCTTTTGTTCAGCTTTGCAGTGGCTCAGCATGCTTAGTCTTCGTAGGGTTCTTTCCTGCTTTTGTCCCTTTATTTTTGTTGACTTTATTTTGTACTTCTGCAAACCTTGGGGGTTTCCTCGGGCGTGCTGCTTCTCCCTCTTGGCTCACCTTTGGCAGCTGCCCCTCTTCATTCTCTAATGAGCTAAGACACCTCTTTGCCCCAGTTTATCCTTGAAACTACCCCATCTGCAACAGTGAGCTTAAAGATTGTCACTGGCTGAAGGTCTTCTGGCCATTTTACGGCTCAGTGAGGCCTAGTACCAGGATTGGCCAAGTCCCAGTCAAGCACTGTAACCACTACACTGGACTGGAAGCAGGAAAGACATTCCTCAGAGGAAGGGTGGAATACAAACAGCAAAATCATGTGACAGTGCAGTTGTGCCACAGGATTTTAAAAAGATCTATAATCACTGGAAACCCAGTTTACCCTGAAATTATACCCACAGTCCCTATTCTTTACAGTATCACCCCCCTACCCACGCAAACATGGTAACTGAGGTTTGAAACCTCAGTATTCATCATGCGTCACTGAGTGAAGTGCACAAAGAACTTATTAATTAAATCTTATATTGGCCCTGACTAGAGTACACCCACTGAATCAACTGTATTTACCTGCTGTGGTAGAACTCTGGGAGACCAGAGTTCAAATCCCTGCTCAGCCATGGAAGCTCACTGGGTGAACTTGGGCAGCCACCCTCTCAGCCTCAGAGGAAGGCAACGGCAAGCCACCACCGAACAAGTCTTGCCAAGAAACCTCTGTGATATGTTCACCTTAGGGCTGCCATGAGAAATAACTTGAAGACACACAACACGTTGACCTACCATGCAATAATTTTACCCCAGGGGATTCAACACACAAGATATATACTGTGACAGAGCACCAGCCAATCCCCAGTTAAAGAAACATATTCCAAGGCAGTGGAGAAAGAGCTAGACCACAGTGTTTCAAAAGAACATTCCCTCCTTGCAAAAGAGACTCTTGAAAGGATCTTAGAATGAGAAGGAGGCTGTGTCCTTTGGACTGTTTCAGCTTCACATTGGCTCAGCGGAAAGACTGAACACACCTACATTACAATGCAAGTAAACCATGCCAGAAAGCTTTGGAGAGCATTTTTTATTCAGGGTAGCAGAATGGAATTGCAAGAAAGCCTATACCAATACAGGAAAGGCGGTGTAGACTTGGAGAGCTCAAAAACTACATGTTTAGACGTCAGCTTCATTTCAGGAACCAGACAGAACCAAACAAGGGTAAAATGAAGGCCTGAGTTGACACTGCTTCGCTGCATTCAGTTACACTAAGGAGGCTGCTTGGCCGTGAGTTCCCCCAGCCTCCATCTTGTGTGTACAAAACAGAACAGGCCTTGGAACTCGCAAGCTTCCACTTCCCTCCTTCTCCAGTTCCTCTCACCATGTGTAGAAATGAACATCTGAACCATTCAAGACTCTCAGCAAGTGGGCACTCATTTCTGCATGCAAGTGACAGGACCAGCAGAAGACACCCAAGGCTTGTTCACAGTCTAACCCCAGGGGGAGAGGAGGAAGGAAATCAACATCAATAGCCAGAAAGTACCAGAAACATGTCTCAGCTGCGGAGGCTCACCTCTTAGGAGCAAGCACCCTACGGTTGTTTGAGATAAGAGTTTACGTTGCTCCAACTTTCCTCTTCACCTCTGTGGGAAGGCTCATCTGTTCACAGGCCTTGTGGCACAACTGAGAACTCTCACTTCTTTGTGATTGGCAGTGGAAGTCTTGAAGAGCAAAATTGTAGGTTAAGTACCTTTAATAAAAGAGACTTTAGAATTTGAGGCAGTTGGAGATTCAGATATTTTAGGGATTTCTTTCTCAAGTGCGGCTCAACCGTCCCAGAGATGGGTGGACAACGAGCCACAGCTAAATAAGGGCACCTTGCTTGTCATCTAATATTGCTGTGGCCCAATGAAAGCAGGTTCCATGACCAAGGAAGCTTGAAAGTTTGCCTCCCAGGATTGCAAAAGTTGCTTTCAGAAGACACTGTATGTGTGGAGGCTCTGGGTCATATACAACATTCTCTGCACAAACCCAGCATTCTAGAGGTACTGCTCAGAGAATGTTCAAAACATTCAAACCAGCCACCAAAAGGAAAAAAATAACCATGTTTTGGTACACACTAGGGTGACTGAGAAAGATTAAATTCCCCCAGGCTTTTCTGTTACTTTTTCAAAGAGCACCAGTTCACATATATATGCAGTTTGACCTGAGAGGTTTACAATTGAAAAGATATATATATATTTTGCACTATCAAAGTAACAATAGTGACAGATAAATGGACATAGAGCTGTGCACAGAACACGAGGCTTACCATGCCAACAGATGCAATGGACAGGTGAAAAAACAAACATGGTTCACTGTCATGAGATTTAGGATTTACATACACTTCAGTTTGACAGAAAAAAATTTGGCATTTTTCGTTTATTTTTGAATCTGCGTAGCGTGAATGAAACAAAGTCAATACCAACTTTCTGCAAATGAGGACACAAAAAATGTGGAAATTTTGGTAATAGACAGTGCTGGTCACCAAGCCTGAACACACACACTTAGGAAATGCAAGTGTCCATTAAGTAAAGGTAGTTTTTTTTTCTTTTTTTAAACTTTACTTGCCTACCAAAGATTTTTTTCCTAAGAACACTTAAAACAGAGATGCTTCATACCCCATAAAGAAAGTTTTTTTTAACAGAGATGCTTGGCTGTCAATCTTTTACGTTTTTAAATCAAAAGCTGGAGTAGGGAAGGAGGGAGAGAGGGTATTTACAGAACATTAAAACCCAAAACGTTACTCTTCTGCTTCCCTGGTGTCCATTAGTCCTGAAACATGGCAAAGGCAATGACTACTTCCAGATTGCTTACAGTCATCCACCTAGGTGTGGAGGGATTTACTAACCAAGCTCCTGCAAAATAAAATGATATGTACTTCTTGCTGTCTTAAGATTTCATAGAGGTGGGGCCAAAAGCTTGTTTGACGCAGGTATTTAAAACAAGAGGCCTTTGGGCATGTGGCTAGACAGTTTTAATGGTATCCTAAACTTAAAAAATTAGTTATAAAATGCAAAGGGCATTTAGTTTTAAATGAGAAGAGTGTCATTTTTTAATTCAGCAGGAATTTCTCAAATTGAAAGAAACTCTCTTAACTCATCTAATTCTAGAATGCTGCATTTCAAACAAGTATTTTATTAATAGCAGTAGCATATACATCTACTGGCCACTTATTGCTTAATGGAAATCCTTTGTGTTTCCAACAACAATCACATGATCCATTATTAGGGGAAAAGTCAGTTTTTCAGTTCCACAGGAAACAGGTAACAAGAGAGATCTATGTATACCAATGACTATAAAAAATCTGTTTTTCACAACAAAGATTTTAAGAAGTACTCCTTCTGTAATGCTCCCCTTCAAAAGGGCGTGGGGACGGGGGAACTTCTGTTCTCTCACTGGTACCTCTTGGTCCCTAATTTGAAATTCTCCCAAGCTGCTCTGCAATGCTATTCTGAGTCATTATTCTAGGTACTCTGCATAGATACTAAGAATACAATTGAATTTTCTTTTTCTTTTTTTTAAAAAAATCACATCCCACTATTACTTTACTACAGAACATCTTGTGTCAAAAATTTCCCAGAAGCAGGACATAAGCCATATTGGTAATTCACTCAAGCACACAAAGCTTGGAGTTCCCCATTTAATAAACATTATTGTTGGAACATCGGAAAGATGTATACACGTTTGGGGGTTCAGTGTATGAAGTACATGTGGTGGATTATGTTACAAACTGAAGTTGAGAGAACCTTAGAATCAAGTTCCACAAAGCGCAGTGCAACACTGAAGAGAGGAAAAAGGAAGCAAACTGCCAAACATTCAACTCTTTCTCCATTTTTTTTCCCAGGGACAATATAATTTTGCTAAGACGTAAGTGCGTGGGTTTGTGGTGTGTGGAGGAGAAGAAAAAAAATTACATGGGAGGGAGGGATTGTGTGGAAAAATAAGAAATAACAGCCACAACCTTTTGAATGTTTAAGGGCAGATTAAGTCTAAAATACTTTTTGATAAATTCTGACAAGAAAAAAAAAGGAAACAGCATCCTTTAAAGTATATTGAAGCAGTGATTTTAAACAAAGAAAAGCAGAACTAGAACATCTTAATTTTTTAATCCTTTCTTTACAGGTTACCTAGCCCACTTTTGATTAAGAAACTGTAGAAAGTTAGTAACAGCCACAAGTTAACACCTAGAGGTGGCACTTGTCAATTTTCCATAGAGTCCTGCTTTGTGGTGTGTCTGAAATGCACTGCTCCAGGTCTTCTCACACACATTGCTGACATCAACTCTGTCAGATTTTTTTTTTTTTTTAGTCCACTGGTCGCTTTTCACCATATTTCTTTGTAAACTCTTCAGCATTCTTACAGAATTTTTTACGGTCCTTAGAGTATTCTTCAGCTAGGTCGGCCCGAAGTGGGTGCTCGGGCTGGGGGTCATTCACCAGTGCTATGAGGGACTGGATTACTGTCACGGGGGAAAGAAAGCAAGAAAGATGTCAGTATGGGTGTGTGTGTTCTCTGCAAAGTCCTAGTTAGAAGAACAGCCACCACATGATGAACGGGCCACATTAACAACTACAACCATAACAAGAATGTCCGACAGCTGCAATTTGTGTCAGTGGAGAGAAGACAAACCATGCATCTGCAAAGGCAAGGGCATGAGGGAGGGGTGCCTCGGCAGACCACCAAACCTGCTATTTCAACATTCATGCCAACAGAAATATTTAATCCAGACAGTAACAGATTTACGCCCTGCGTTAAAGGTGCTGTCATGCTACACAAACTGATCCCTCAAATTCGTCAGTACTTGAATTTTAAAGCTACACCTCTAAATATTCGCGTGGAATGACACAAAAAACCTCACTCAGCCTGAACCTCACCAAGTGTGGACTTGGACCAGTGCCTGCCTTCAGTTTGATGGCCCTCCCAGCACTGCTATATGTTTGAGGTGTAGGGGAAGAACATGTCTTGTTACTCTGAACTCCTTGGGGAAAGGGAAGGAATAAAGTGGAACACACACACAAGTTGGCTAGCACTAAGAGGAAGTGGCAACATTCTGGAGAACTGGCATATTATTTTGCTGCTGCCTGAACCGGTTTAAAGGTATAGAATGGCATGCTCAAAAGCAACATGCACACAAAGGCCATTTCCACACTACACTGTTATACTGCTATTATTCCACTTTCAATATCCTATAGAATCCTGGGATCTGAAGTTCAGGGAGGGGCATTCAGAATTCTCAGCCAGAGAGCTCTTTGCCCTAGGAAACTACTCTCTCACTCTAAGACAAAGGCAATGACAAATATCCTCTGAGTAAATCTTGCCAAGAAAACCCTATGCTAGGGTTGTTGTACACTGGACTCCACTTGGAGGCACATAACAACAAATTATGTCTAAGATCCAGGTGATACACTATCCTAGGGTTGTGTCACAGTAATGCAATGCATTTTCACCCAGCACTGCAAAGGAAAGAGAGCCAATTCTTAACAGTTGACAGCAGGAAAAGAAAGAAGCATCATGGGGCAGGTGCCTCCCCTCAAAGACTGGCACTGGAGAAATAGGCTGCTCGGAAGCAGCAGATTTTTCTTCCCCACCACCAACCATGAAGAATCTCACTTTCCCTCATTTGCAGCACTGCCACAGGTGGTCATTTTAGTCCCACCATTGCCAGGTGCTGCCACTGCAGTAGCTGAACATCCAGCTGTAAGTTTTGCTCCCTTGTATTTCAGACAAACATCTCTCAGCATGAGTTCCCCAGAGGTCTGGTGTATTTCAAAAGATTCCTACTCTTCCTACCAGAGTTAATTTTTAAAAAGGTGTCATCCGAACCACACCAAAGGCTGCCTTTCAGCATTTTGGAGTCAGATGTGGCTAACGCTTATGCAACAACAGTAACGCACAACATACAGGTACCTAATGTTATGGCTACTATAGCCTGGTTGGGGTGAGTTTTGGTAGCACACAAATCTACTTCAATTTAATTAGCAAAAACAGAATTCTAATATAGTCTGATTGCTCTAATATACAGTCTTGTGCTCTAAGCTAAAGAGAGTTATTCTATTCTGGCTAACTTTGTGCAGGGAGGTAGGAAACCGGGGTGCGGGGGGGGGCAGAGGTTTTTAATAAAACTCGTTTCAGCAAAGGTCCAAACAGCACAGGCCTTACCTTGATCAGTTTTGGTGGCTGGCTTCCAGTTTTCAGCACTTATTACCGGCAGACAAACCTGCCCCTTTTCATCAATGTTAGGGTGATAGATTTTTGTTTTAAACGTAATCTTGGGAGGCTTGAATGGGTACTCTGCTGGAAAGTTGATTTCGATTCTGAATGCACCCTTGTCATACGGAGGATTGTCCTGCAGCCAAAAGGTAAAAACAACAAGAATGGGACAACAGTAGATAAATCGCATTCAGATGGAGCATCACTGGCAGGGATCAGCAGATTTCAGAATGTGGTTATGCTTTAACTACTTGCAGAATCTCAAAACTGACAGAAGTGGCTCAGGAGAAAAGTGTGTGGATTTACATGTAGGAAAAAGGGGATTAGAGAGCCACTTGTGAAAATGCTTAGTCCAGGAATTTGGTTTCAGTATCAGGACTAAGCCCACTGTCCTTTCCACACACATAAAAACTCTGCTTCTGATTCCTTGCTCTCTCCACAGCCCTTCCATTTAAGCAGTCTAATTTAGAATAAAAACCATTTTGTTGTCACTAAAGAACCTGGACTAATACAACCTACCAGAGATCTGCAAGTAGATCTCAGTGTATCTCCTGCACATCTGAATGGCACAATACATGCTTAAGAACTGTAAATACGGTATTTGATGTTTGTCCTGTAAAGGTCTAATATTTTTATGCTGACTGATGAAGAGAAGTCTGTTGGTGAAGTCTATGAACAGCAGCATCTCGCAGGACAAATGCTTTGTGGAAGCGACTGGTAACCTGAATATGCCTTGGGTGGGAGAGGAGGGGACACAAACACACACTTTTTCCTCCATTCAAGGACTGCTTTAGTGAGTGAATGGAGCATGCCTATACCTCCCTATTTTGTCACCTGTGTATGTTGTCTAGAGATGTGAAGGCTTGGGGAAAAGCCATGAAAAAAACGGAGAAAAACTATCCTACCCACTGATTTTTTTCTCCTATTTTTTGGAAATTTTTGGCAAACACCAGTGGGGGGTGGGGGTGGGGACACCATGAAACATTTTCTCCTTTGGAATGAGTTAAATGGATAGTCTTCTGAAATATACAAACTAAGTACATTGGGCATGCTTTGAATCTCATGCAATGGCACTTTTTTTTCTCTTCTGAGGCAGCTAAACATATTTCTGTTTGGGTCCAGGTCAATCAGACAGAGCCTGGTTATGGATTCCCATTCTGCTTCCAGGAATAAAAAATACAAATAAAAATACGGAATATGCTGTGGGAGCTACAAAAGGCTTCTGGTCATGATCAAAGGAAGTCATGTCGGCAAAAATTATCACTACCACACAACACATAAAGATCCAAAGGTCTAAACTGATTTGCTAAATCCCAGCTGAAGGAAACCCATTAAATCCTACTGATTCAGTGGGTACACTGTTTCCTAGCAATACAATTTGGGCCAGAGAAATAAGCTGTCCAGAGAAGGACACAAATCTCTGACAGAAAACAGAATTCAGATTCTTGAAAGAAATTCTCGCCTAGACACATATTCATATTTCACAGTTTTGAGGTCTCCAGCCGGTTATTCAAAAGAAGCCTGAACTATTAATAGTCCTTTTAGTGGCTATTCTAGCTGGTCACTATAAGATTAATCTTAGGAACCCATATGTGCATTTATTGCTCTCCTCTTTCCTTCCCACTCTTTTTTTCATCTGTACCTTCAAATATATTTTTAAATTAAATGTACAGTACTATATAGTCCCACACATAGTACTATATTGATAGAAAATATTATTAAATAAAAATATTAAGCATTATTAAATAAAAATATTTGGCATTCCCATGGATCACATTTCTTACACTAACACTACAGAAATACTCTTTTATACCAGTGCGTTAATTTACCCAGCCAGGTTTGCAACTATGTGTTCCTAAAGGTTTTGGAAGTGCAGCACTTATGGTAATAGGCCACTTTCACACTCACAGGAACAATAAGCCCTTGCCAAGTCAATAAGTTCGCTTCATCAACTTGGATATTACGGAAATTCTTCATTCCACACTTGCGGATTTCTTCAAGCTCCTGTAGAAGAAGCACAGCAGAAAAACCACGTTAGCAAGAACAGTTAGAACTGGATGTCACGCCACATGAAACTTCATGTGATCTTCCATACTATGATTCCTTTCATACTGACCTAGTCTGGTTTAGCACTACAGACCAGGACAAACACTGGGGCTATGTGCTCCTCCCTTCTCAACCTTCTGTCACAGACTTCAGCATACAATCACAGAACTGCAGAGTTGGAAGGGGTATTAAAAGTCATCTAGTTCAATCTTGGCCAACGCAGGAAACCCAAAGCTAAAGCATCCCCCCTCAACAGATGGCCATCCAACCTCCAGTAAAGGAAAACCCACAATCTTTCAAGGCAGTCCGTGCCACTGTCAAACCGTTCGTACTGTCAGACAGTTCTTCCTGATATTTAATTGAAATCTCTTTTCTTGTAATATTAACCTACTGGTCTTATTCAAACTTGCTCCATCTTCCATACATCAGCCCTTCAAATATTTAAGGTGGCCATCACATCACCTCTCAATCTTCTTCCACCAGAGTAAACACAGAAACATAAAGATCTTGGTTTATCTGCCCATTTTTTTTCATTAACCAACATTAAGCTCATTCTCCATTTCAGATATAACAAGGAAATCTGGCTTAATACAAGCCAGGTTCTTCATGCTGAAGGCAGGAGCTCAGGAAAGGAGAGAATGCTCAGCTCCCAAGTCTAGGTTTTGCTTTCAGATTGACTGACTACTTCTAGGTGTTTCAGACTGTGGGGGCCCCCAATATCCCAGCACGATTAGGAGAACAGGAACCCAAGAATTGGGGGAAAGGGCCACCAAAGACTTTCAAATCCCAGTAGACCACTACCAAGACACAAGAAAGAACACGCAAGTCTCCCTCCTGCCCTGGCCCCATCCTTGGCACGCTGCCGTAGAAATGGCTTAAGAGTGTTAATGAAGTAGTCCCTGAAGAAAGCATCAGGAATACCCATAAGCTTTGTGGCGAGGGTGGGCAGCCTTCATCCCTCAGTCTGATCTCATGGAACCACTGACCAGTTAGAAAAGAGGACAAACGATCTGTTCACTGCCAGAGCAATTTGGTCCTTTCCCAGCAGCCTGCTAGGGCGACAGAGAGAGGAAAAGGGAGATAAAAACGAAAGGAGCTCATCTATCTCTGGCTCTGATCCCACCCACCACTGCCATTCAGCCCCCACCCAACCTATTACACTTGTGGAATACAACCTTTGAGACAGAAGGAAGTTTGGCCACTCTGCCTTCATCCTTCCAGTGTTCCAAAACATCTGTCTGTTTATGATGCACATTATCAAGATATGCATAACCTGCTGGCAGAATGTGATAGGACCATGCAGGCCAATGTGTTTGCTTAGGAAAAGTCAGACGCAAACTCAGCCACTGTAGTTCACTGCAATTTCCACATCAAGTTAGTACGTTGTTTTCTGCTCATTTATAGGCAATTTAAGATAAACGGGCAACCTGTTCTAGTGCTTCTCTGATTATCACACGGTGCACACGCTGAAATAAGGAGACGAAGAAGGCAAACAGCAGTGTTATTACCGAAATCCAGCATAGCCAACCAATAATATCTAAGCTGATGTAACAGAAGCATACATTAAAGGCATCACATCCAAAGTACGAACAAATGGCACAAACCCCGCTGAAACAGATTCTCCAGCATCACTGTTCACCAGGGAGTGCTCATCTAACCTCTTTCAAAAACACCCTCACATTGGTAATTGATAGTCCTACACACAGAGGACCATGGCAGACTGACTTTAAAGAAGCAAAAACTTATCCTGGTGTCTGTCCCTAACAAGATGCTGGCCGAAGGTGCTACTGATATCTCCCTTGTGAAGGAAAACACTGGTGTACTTGCATGATCAAGGAGGATCTCTTTCCCCAATAGCCTGCCAGGCCTTACTGTATGAGAATGTTTGAACTGCCAGCTACAATTTGAATTCCCTGGTATTAAGGCAGACCACTGGTCTCATCAAGCCTACCCCCAACCCCTTTAAATTAACAGCACAGCAGACAAGAAGAGCAACCAAATTCAGCTTCATTTCCATCAAGCGGGGAAAGGACATGGAATCAGTAGCAGTGGTTTATTGTAAATGACGAAGGAAAGGTAGAACCATGTAAGCTATGGGGAGGGTTTTCTTTTCTTTTCCGTTAACGGATATTTATATGTCCCCTTGGCTCAAAGTACAGTCCTTTTACAAGTCCGACTGCCTTAAATGGTTCCAACTGATTATATATTTTTACGAATGTGCTGTTTACCAAGATATTACCTTGGTAGCTGATAAATCTCTGTAGAGTCTGATCTTAACAGATCTCCTAAATCAAAGATTCCAATCTAGTCCATTAAAATTCTGCGGTGGGGCTTGTGCTGGAATAAACCAGCTGCGTTCGTGTGACAATGGCTGCCACGATCCCCTCATCTTCTCCACTCCAGAGCTGACACCAGCAGATGTATTTTCCGAAGCCCAAAGAAGGCAATGGATCTCCGTAGCCCCAAATTCAATCTCACTATAACAAGTGAGATTTTTTGCAATCCACAAAATTATGGATCGACTCCTGTCACATGGTACAAGAAATTTCTCAGACACCGCTGCCAAGTTTCACCTTACCCTGCCATATGCAGAACTGGAAGTCTGGGGTAGCTATACTGAAATTCATGGGGGTGCAGTGTAGCACACGGGTGTGTGTGTGTGTGTGTCACATGATGGAAAGCTCAGAAGTATACAGGAGAAACACAAATCCAGACACAGTGCTGCTCCTAGGAAAGAGATTTGGCAGGCAAGGCAAACAGGTGGCACTGGGACTGCACAACAAAAGTATTTTAAATAAACAAGGTCCCTTACACACTGGAACCAGAGATAAATGAGAGGTGTGGCACCCAGGCACTTGCAGAGTGGAGTCTTCTTTGTTTAATTTTGAATTTACTTTTGAATTTCAAGTTTCAAACTTAGGCTAGGTACAACATCTTCTCTCTGAATGGTTAGATACTTTTACAATGTTGTTCCAATAGCTGGAAATTCCAAATGCAACACTGTATTTCTCAGTATTTAGTAACCATTCCTACCAGCTCTCTACTACTGCTACAGTTCCAGCACTTGCAACCATGTGCTCCTGGAATGATCATGTGGAAAATAGGTTTCAAATCAGATGGGAGTAGCCAGCTAACAATGAGTGTGGCTATTACAGCATGGTTTCCACACGTAGCACATTTAGGAGAAATTGTGCAATTTTTATGCTATAGTAGCTCAGCACCACTGGATGTGGAAAGCAAATAAGGCTGCGACCTTTATTTCTATGAAAATCTTTCTGGTTCTGTCACTCTGTACTTTTCTTGCCATCTCCTCTTTAAGAAATTGATCTTGTTTCATGAACCGGGTAGCATTACTAAGCTTACACATTTAAAGTTATACGTTTAAATTTAGAAAACACATTTGAAATTCTCATTCTGCCTTTTTCAAATCCAGGTTATGAACACACAAAGCAATTAATGAATGGATTCTTAGAAAGAAAGCAGTGAAGAGATGACTGTGGGATGCAAAAAAATTACTGAAAACTGAATGCAACGTATGGAGCATATGTTGCTACACCTGACTTTGAAAGTGAGGCAAAAAGTCTATCCACAAAAAGACTTCAGAATTATATTATCTTTTCCAAAAGGATTGGGAAAATCCCTTTTCATCTGTTTTACTGGAGAGGGAAGAACCTTTCAATTTCTGGTTCTGAATGTTGTATGAATGTGACATGTAATTCCAAGACAGCTAAGGAATGATGTGAACAATAATCTCACAGTAAACTCCGCTGCCCTCCAGCGGTAGTGACCATGCACCAGTGATTTGTGAGATACCCATACACCTATCTCACTTTGCATAAATCAGAACATTAACACATGGCTAGACTAAAATAAGGCTGTATATACGCTGTTGAAGGGTTAGAGACTCGCATTTCAAACTCATTTCATTTCACATAAATCAGATTATAACCTTTAATCCAGATGGTCCTCCTACATCTAAGGTTTAAGAGCAACTGCTAGCGTTCTGTAACTCCACGTAACAGCACCGAGTCTGGAAACTGCATTCATTTTCAAACAATGTATTCAGAGACGTGCCTGCCAGACCTAGCAGCAAGACTTCAGTTAAAAGCATAGGTGGTGAAATACAGACAACTTGAATCAGTGCAGAAAGTTTAAAACTCATAATTTTGATCCAAATGCATCCCAATATTGCAGATGATATAACCTATTACTCTTATGCCGACCTGCCTGAGACACTGCCCACCACATTTGGGCATTCAACAAAACACAAACACAATGGATTCAAGGACTAGGAGAGCATTTCTATCAGGAAGACAAAGTTTTCCCCAGTGACTGGATATAAACATCTGAATGTACATGTTCAAGGTTAGTTACTAGGTGTGGCTGGTGCTTTTAGTTTAAAAAAGGAGTTCAGCTGAGTAAATGTTTGACGTAGCTGTTCAAGCAAGCATGTTTTAAAAAAATAAACCAGCTTGCTAGTCTTTAAGGCAGAAATTCAAACATGAGTAATATTAACATGACAAACGTTTCTAAGCACTTTGGATTTAAGAGATACAAATACAAGTGATTCCGTCAATACGCCTGGACCCGAGCAGCCCCGTACTTTGTCAAGGAGCCATTGTCATACTAATGTCATTACGTGCTTTCAACTAGACTCTGACTTATGACCACGTTATCACAGAGTTTTCTTAGCGAGATTTATTCTCTGAGGTTTGCCACTGCTTTCCCTTGAAGCTGCCTGTGATTTGTTCAAAGTCACCAGTGGATTTCCATGGCTGAATGGGTTTTTGGACTTTGGTCTCCTTGAATCCAGGTCCAGCACTCAAACCATTACACACCCCTGGTTCTTATTAATACAAAGCAAAAAACACACACCAATGTGTCACATACATTAGACCATTCTTTTAATGCACCAACAGCTACTAAGAATGTACCAAGTTCACCAAGCACGTAATTTCCAAAAGTTCTTTCATCACAACTTGGTCTGGGCTGTTGTTTCCATTTCAAATGGAAAAGCAACTCAAAAAGAAAATTTTACAGAATTTATTTAGACATGGGGTGGGCCCCCATGCAAGGGGCTAGCACTTAAATACATGGGGCTTTTAGAAATCACACAGAAGGGTTACTTCTGTCAGCTACACTGGGATCATCTTGGTTTTTTCCTCCCCTCCTTTTGGGTTACTAAAGTTGATCCCATAAGCAGAAGACAAGCAAATGATCAGGCCCTGTGTTTCAGCATCATTGTTCAAGAATGGTAAGCAAAGATTCTCCAGAACTCTGGCTTATTGATTTGGGCCAATCTAGCTAGCAGTTTCTAGACCTACTACCCAGAATTAGCAAAACAACAACTAGTGGCACTGCTGTGCTGGGGCTTTTTCGTGGCCCAGCAAAACACAATCCTATAAGAAGCACATCTCTGTCAGTACCACCCCTTCCTTCTAAGCATCTCTTTTTCTTTAAGTCAAACAAAAGTCATCTTGGAACTACAATGCACTCTTGCATAGCTGGTGTGAGAGTCACTTCATGTATTTTTATGACCAGCTGCATATACTTTAAAAAAAAGAAAAGGCATGGCAGAACAAGAGATATACTTGGTATCTTGCTACTTATTCTGGTAAAGCAACATATTAGAAAATATTTCCTGTACATTGTCCTAGCTCTGTGGGTTTTGTAACACAGGTTTGTACATGATTGTTACTGTTTCTTTGGTTGGCATCCAGGTGAAACAAGTGCTAGAGCCCAGTATTTCTGGCCCAGCTGCCCCAGAACAGAAAGCTAACCCCCTTGTCACCATCAGGAGTTGAAGACTAGCTGGCTGTTGTCTGGACAGATCACAAGAGGCTGGGGCTAGTCTGCTCTTCACTTGCTCTGCACTGTACAAAAGCCTATGCCAGGAGTGTTCTCTAGCGCTACAGCAACCGAAGCTGCCGCGACCTTCACATCAGAAGGACCTATATTTTGCAAAAGAACAAGGTGGCCTATATCATCATATCCCATGCTCTGCTGCCACAGTATTAAAAAAACAAGGCTTCCACAGGTGTGGCAGCGACAGCAGCTCATACCAAGACCTGAGATTACTTCTTGCACTCAAAATACAACCAGGAGGCATTGTTTGTACTATGCAGGGGTAGGAATCATGACCACAATCCAGAAATTGCTGGACTGCAATTTCCAGCATTTTCCACAACTGGGCAAGCAGGCTAGGGCTGTTGGGACTTGTAGTCCAAGAACTGGAGGACATTCCATCCCTGATATAGCACAGCACACACTGCAAGGCAGGCTTATCTAGATGATCCATGAGTATATGCCATAGCAAAGCTGAGCTCATATGGCTGATCAGCTGAAATTGGGATACATGAACACTCCCCTATGGGTAAAGGGAAACGGACAGCCATCCAAGGTCTAAGTAAAATATACAGGCCTTCAGAAAAGCAATGGGAAAATGGCTGCCAAAACTGCATGTAGAAATTCTTATAACTTTCTTTTTTCCTTATAAGGGAAAAGAAACCAAGAGACACAAAATGAAAACAAACTTCAAGTATCAGGGTAGTGCTGCAGAGTGGTAAGGCAACAGTAGTTGAGCTGGATGTTATGGTGGACCTGAGACAAAAGCCTCCAAGTAAAAAACAAATATTAATTTCCCAGGTACAAATTATCATTCATGCATATTGTTAGGAAAGCAAAACACCCTCTCTTGGGTAAAAAGCCCTCACGGCGCACGCTTCCTTTATTTTTGCCAGGTACCCTACCATTTCACTAAGTAACCATTGTAATCAAATAATGGAGCACCTTAAAATATATGTTGCCATAAGACAGGAGTCAGGAATCTGTGGTGGTCCAAATGCGATTTGGACCCTACCTCCCATATTCCCCAACTACTAGTCATGCCGGACAGAGGTAAAAGAAATCAGCAGTTATACTCCCCTTCACTATTACACATTCTGCACTCTGACACAGGAAAGGAGCTTATAATGACAGGTTGTTTGCGGAGCTCAGCTTCACAATAAATTCCAGCTGCATCAGGCCACTAGGACCTAAAGCACTTTTTCTTAATTACCAAAACCAGTGATGTCTATTTCACACTACAGAAAGCAAGATTAAGATTCTCCTTCCAGCAGATAGGACAGCAGATGAATATATCCTGGATAACTGGAGTGTTATCCTCTAAATGTCTGTCTAAGTAAAAAGGGTGATGAGAATGAGAAAGCACAGCTGCTATTCAATGCACAGAGCCAGCATGTTATAGTGATTTGAGTACTGGAGTAGGACTCTGGGAGACTGAGATGTGAATCCCACTCAGCCATGGATGACCGTGTGGGAGTCACACTGTCTCAGCCTCAGAGGAAGGCAATGGTAAACCCCCTTTGAAGAAATCTTGCCAAGAAAACCCCATGACGCATTCGCCTTAGGGTTGCAATGAGCTGGAAACGACTCAAAGTACGCAACAACATTTGATGAAAGACACTGATATTTCTCTTGGATTTACCAGCTGATAATTTACAGATCAAAAGAGCCCAACGATGTACACGGGAATAAGAATAAAGTTGACACAGAAGTTCCTTATGGGCACATGATTCAGACAGAAAACACAGGCTCTGGTGGTTATCACTCCTTGAAGCTCGCACTGAAATTAATACGAAAACAAGACAGCTTTAAGTCATAGAAACACTGAGTGATATAATTGGCAACTTAACATCTGCAAATAATAATGTGCACCGATTAGAAAGCAGTTAAGTTAAAACTGCATTTATCTGTTCTATAGCAATGAGACATTAAACTACTGACCACCCCAAGCAAAGGCCAAACCCTGGGGAGCAACTTTTCAGCTTGTTAAGAGTTTTAAGTTTCACTTTCCTTTTCAATGAAAAAGCACCTTTCTTTCCTGCTTGCCTCCAGAAAGCAAATACCAGGTACACTACCACCTTTGCTGTACCAAAAGGATATGCATGGGCAGCGACATAAGACGAAAATTCATACATAAGATGCGGGAGTATTTTGTAGATTACATTATTAGCATCAGGGCAGCATCACTCCCTGAACTGCCACACATTTGGCTGGAAATCCTCAGGGCAATGTATTTAGCATTTACACTGCAAATAGGCTATTCTGACAGCAAGTTCTACAGGTCTAATACACTGATTCTGCAAATATCAGACTCACCACCCTGTCTGTTCTGAGTTAATACGCACAAAGTCTGGCACACTTTGATTTGCAGATCAACTACTCTGTCCATCAGCAACTTTTTGCCCCTTAAATGTGAGTGTATTAAGCAACGCATTCCATTTGTTTAAAACATGCACATGACTGGATACGATTAAGAACAGAAAGGCAGAGTTGTTTAAGAAACAATCACCTCTGTTGTTCCTAAGAATTACTGTTATTCTCTACAACTACGGAACCGTCATTATGGCATACCAATATAGTCTGCAGTCAACGAGCAAATACAAAATAAAATAGGGCAGGTGATTTTTAAGAAAACAGGACAGCATTAACTTTTATTTTAAATAAATAAAGACTTGAATAAGTCCCAGAGATCTCAGAAATTTTTTTAGGCTCAGGAACGGCGGACAAGTTATTATTAATTTTGCCTCATTGCAGGCAGAGAGCAATTACTTCCTTAAACATGAAGACTTTTACAGCCACAATGTGAATTGATAAGTGTCTTCCATGTGTTCAGTGTAAATCTACTCCCAAGTATGTGCACATAGGACAGATTGCAGGCAGGCTTTATTATTATGCCTGCGAAGGATCAATGACACCAATTGTTTTTGTATTTCTTAAGTCATTTCTTAATATTTCTTGATCTTAGTCACTTGATCCTTTAATCTTCTGGCTCAACTACGCAAGAGTCTTGGTGGTCCAATTTTGTCACATCATGTCAGGAGAAGCTCAGTCCCTTCTTGTCTCATCTAGACTACAGTTGCCCCCCCCAATATTTGTGGTTTCCATATCCATGCATTCAATCAACCATGGCTTGAAAATATTTTTAAAAAATCCAAAAAGGAAACTTTGATTTTGCCACTGTATATAAGGGACACCATTTTACTACTCCGTTGTGCATAACGGGACTTGAGCATCCATGAATTCTGGGATCCACGGGGGGTGGTGGTGGTGCTAGAACCAAACCCTAGCAGACACTAAGGGTCCACTGTACACAAAAGGTGGAAGCACCATGAGGTAACATTCAATTTCAAAACTCAAGTCAAGCCTGCTCCCTAAGAATTAAACCAATTTAAACAGCACCATTACTGAACTCCGAATTCTCTGAAGTCTGGGCAAGTAAACCCTATTCGGCGAATAGTTTCAGCTTCCTAACGACATCTGTCATCCAACTATAAGGAAATTTGCTTTGCCAACTAATCTCATATAACTAATCGATTACTTAAGACAGGTGACTAAATATCAGGTAAAGAGTTCTCAAGCAAAAATAAATAAAAGGAAACTGCGTTCTTTAGATGATACGTATGCCACAGTACGCATTCCTATGCAACATAAGATAAATGCCTCTTCTGTTGTAGCAACTACCACCTTTGGCTGTCCGAAGTGCAAGTACTGAAAAATACATTTTAACAATATCAGGGCCAGCTTTTTAGCCAAAGGTCATGCAAGAACCTCATTTACAATGTTGTGTCGTTGGTTATGGTACCATAGGTGGAAAAGCCATCTTCCTATCAGTGGCAGGAAGGCTTTGCAGTCGATGCAGCGACAGGAAAAGTTGAAACTGAAGAGGCTGATAGGAAACGGCCTTCACTGCAAAGCAAAGTTGGTAGCACTTAAACTATTCTCTCACTGTCTTGGAGAAAAGATCCTCCCAATTCTCTCATCCTATACCATGTAAAAACAAGCCCCAGAGGGAGAAATCTGTTTGGTTTTTTTGTGGGGGGTGGGGAGAAACTCATCCACAGCATATGTGGCATCTTAACAGAGTGGTTCTGTAGTGAAAAGAAAGTACTGTCTTTGCTGGCGTATAAGACATACCTGTGTATAAGATGCACCCCATTTATATACTGGTAAATACTATTTGCTGACCTATAAGACGCACCCCCATTTTCAAACAGTACTTTTTTGGGGGGGGGAGTCTTATACGTCAGCAAATACAGGAAGCCCCACTGAATGCTGTGGGACTTGTCTCAAGCAAACACAGGATTTGCATCCTTAGGGCAGTGCAAAGATTTTAGGAACCCAGAAAACACTTGGCTGCCCTCCTTGGGAAGGTGGTTCCAGCGGATCTCCCCCTGCCAGGAAATTCAATAAAAGCCACCCCCTTGATCCTCTCCAGAGATCCCTCCCTCTGGAAAAGCTCTGCAGCAATATTGGAAAAGGACAGAGGCCATTTCCACACTGCACTGTTGTAGTGCTATTATTCCACTTTCAACACCCTATGGAATCCTGCAGTTTGCAATTGAGGGAGGGGCCTCAAAGGAACCCCAGGATTCCACAGGGTGTTGAAAGTGGAATAACAGCACTACCACAGTGCAGTGTGGAAATGGCCAGAAAGGGCGACCCCACTGGAAGTGCCTCTGGAGCCCGTGTTGACTCAGTGCAACTCCACGGGTGGAAAAGCAGCCTTGTGATGAAAATGATGATGGATCCAGCCCCGGGCCGGTAAGGAGCGACCACCGCCGGCCGGCCGGCCCCCTTTTCCTCTTCCAGCCCCACAAAGGGCCAACTTCCCAGGCGCCCCTTTTGTACTCTCCCCGCCCCACTCCGCCCATCCCAAGCGGGCCTCGCGTCGCCCTTTTCCTCCGTCAGGGCCCAGAGCGAGCCCGCCAGCGGAGAGACCGGGACCTCTCGCTGGGCCCGAAGCCCTCCCTCTGCCTTCCGCCGCCGCCTCTGCTTAGTCACGACCGGCTCCCGCTTGGGACGAGGCGCACCCGGGGAGAGAGAACCTCCGCCTCGGGACGGGCCTCAGTGGCCGGGCTCCTCCTTCCCAAGCAGGGCCGCGCTCGGAACGTCGGAGGCCCGGGCAAGAGCGCCGCCGCCGCCGCCGTTCTCCCCGCCGCCGCCGCGGCCTACGCTCCCCTGAGGCGCCGGCGGGGGAAGCGGAAGCGGCCGGCGCCGAGGCGGGGGCCGAAACGACGGGGGAGGGCGCCTGTGGCCGCGAGGACTTGGGGAGGGAGCCCCCCGCCGCCCCTCCGGAGGCCTCGCTCGGCCCCGCTGCCCCCGCGCGCCCGTGGGGCCCGACC
The DNA here is from genome assembly GCA_948472985.1 of Iguana delicatissima. Lineage (NCBI taxonomy): Eukaryota > Metazoa > Chordata > Lepidosauria > Squamata > Iguanidae > Iguana > Iguana delicatissima. Next base: position 771,648 of record CAOKZL010000719.1, on the reverse strand, counting down.
CCGGCCCCGCGCCTGGGATGTTACCTTCATCAGCCTCCTGCTGGCCGCCATCTTGGATCTGCTGCCGCTCTGGCCCACAATGCATGGCGGCTGCGGCTGCGGGCGAGGAGGCCCCGCGCTTCCTGGAGCCCCGGCGCGCCGGGCCGGAGGGAGGGAGGGAGGGAGGCGGCCCAGCCCCTGGCGCCGCCGCCGCCGCCGCCTCTTCCTCCTTCGCTCCCCTCAGGCGCGGGCCAGCAGGCGGCCCGCCAGAAGTGCGGAGACTCCCAAGCCCACCCGCCTGAGGCGGCCGGCGCGACGCTCGGGCTGGGGGTCGCACGACGTGAATTCCAGCTCGGGCCCCGCGGGCGAGGCTTAGGGGCCCTGCTTAGGGGCCATTACTCGTCCCCCTTTCCGCCCTCAGCGCAGGGTGGGGCCCAAGGCGGCCTCCCTGTCCACACTAGACCGTGGTAGCGCTATTGTTCCACTTCCAGCCTCCCATGGAACCCTGGGGTTCGCCTTTAGAATTCCCAGTCCGAGGGCTCTTGGGCCTCAGCAAACTCCAAACCCCAGAATTCCACGGGAGGTTAAAAGTGGAATGATAGCACTAGGACTGGGTAGGGTGGAAATGGCCTTTGTCTTCGCAGCAACCCTGAGAGGCAGGCCAAGCTGAAGGCCTTCCCACACTCCGCTGGGAGATGCTATTATTCCACTTTCAACATCCCAGGGAATCCTGGCCTTTGGTTTAGGGAGGGGGACTTAGACTCCTCTGCTTGGGCATCACGAAACTACAGACCCCAGAGTGCTGCAGGGTGGTGCCCTGGCCCTTAAAGTGGAATAATATCGCTATCACACTGCGGTGTGATAGGGCTAGGAGAAAGAGGGAGGGTCTTTCCACACTACAGGGTTATAGCGTTCTTATTCCACTTTCAACAGCCTGTGGAATTCTGGGGTTTGTAGTTTCCTGCGGCCCAAGAGCTCTCAGACTGAGAATTCTAAAGGCCCCTCCCTAAACTGCAAACCCCAGGATTCCCATAGGAAAGTAGAATCATAGCACTATAACAGTGTGGAAAGGCCTGGAGTGACTACTTTGTGGTTCCTCAGAAAGTTCCATGGACAGGGAGGACTTGAACTCACACCTTCCAGAGGCTTGTGTTCAAAAACTGCTACACTCCTTTGGCACTTTGCCCAGCAGGATGTGTGCCGGACTGCCCCCCCTTTTTATTACTGTATGATGTTAATAACTTCGGCAGAACTCTGGTTCTTGGATGGCTTAAAATGTATGAAAGGAAGAAGTTTTGGGGTTTTCATTCCTGCTTGGACACAAGGCTTCCTTGGTGACCTTGGGTTGCTTTCTCTCTTTTCTGCCTAACCGAGGTGTGAGGATAAAATGAGGAGGACCATGTATGTTTCCTTTAGCTTTTGGGGGAGAAAGAGGATATAAATATAAAAGTGTGGATCCTCCTCTAGGATCAAAGGTGTGTGTGTGTGTTTCATAAGAGTTGTCATTCAGGGCAGTGTGTTAAAATTACTCAAGTGCACCACTGGATACAAGAGCCAGCTTGAACGGTGGACTAAGGCCGTTTCCGCCCTACACTGTTACAGTGCTATGATTCCACTTTCAGCATCCTGTGGCATTCTGGGGTTTGTAGTTTCCTGAGGCCAAAGAGTTCTCTGGCTGAAAATTCTAAATGCCCCTCCCTAAACTGTAAAGCTTATTCCACAGGATGTTGAAAGTGGAATCATAGCACTATAACAGTGTAGTGTGGAAATGGCTTAAAACCCTTGTTCCACATCTCAAGCAGCAAAATGTCACGGGCTGGCTCGACTGAGTGGCAAGTTGGTTTGGATTTTGAGTCTCTTCCCCCACATCATTTCTTTCTTTAAAGACTGCAGAAGGCAGGGATTGTATTCTTTCTCCATTTTGCACGTCCGATGTAGTCGCTTCATAAAAACGCGTCCTCCTCCTCCTCTTTGGGTGCCAGCAAACGAAAAAGTGATCATTTTCACAAAGAATGAGCGTTATCTCTCCTTAAGAGGAAAGCAATACCAACTCCCTCTGAACAAATCTTGCAAAGAAAACCTTGCGAGAGGCAACATGGCGTAATGGTTCGAGTGTTGGTGTAGAACTCCCAGAGACCAGGATTTCCAGACCTGCTCAGCCCTGGAGACCTGCTGAATAATCTTGGGCAGTCATACTCTCTCAGCCTCAAAGAAAGGCAACCGTGGCAAACCTCCCCTGAATAAACCTTGCCAAGAAGACCTTAGGATAGGGTCACTGTAAGTTAGAGTTGACATGAAGGCACAGAATAACCACAACCACTGGCTATTTGGAGAGGGACGCACTCTCTACTGACTGCTTCCTTATGGGAGAGAGGTGGAAAGGTCAAACTTACAGCCTTCGTTCCTATATACCAGCTTAACCTGGCAGTATTTACGTTTGCAGAGGACAAGTCTTTAAATGTTTCCTCGCCAGAAAAGTCCAGTGAGTTCAGCGGGACATCGAGCGGGCCCTCGGCATCCCCTGGAATTTGGTTCCAGGACCCCCATGGATACCAAAATCTGTGGATCCTCAAGTCCCAGTTATATACAATGGTGTAGGAAATGGGGGAACAAAACGAGTTGGCGCCGGGAGAAGGACAGGACTGCGACAACATCTTGCGAGAGCATCGTCGCGGTCCTGCTCCTCTCCCGTCCCCGTGCTGGGACGAGAGCCCCCTGCGGAAAGGGCCGTAGCTGTTTCTGCCATTGGCCACTTCCAATACAAAAATGGATTTTTTGACCTATTGAATGTAGTGCCCTCTGCTGGATACATTTGAATTAATGCAGGTTTAAAAACACACAAAAATGATTAAATTTCATAGGTGTCTGGCCTAAACGCCCTTACAGGCACCAGATCCTGTCTGATTTTGGAAGCTAAGCAGGGTCAGCTCTGGTTAGTAGTTGGATGGGAGACTGCCAACAAATACCAGATGATACAGGCTGTATTTTAGAGGCAGGAACTGGCAAGACTACCTCTGAAGAACCGTTGCCTAAGAAAACCCTATGCAATTCATGGGGGCACCATAAGTTGACAAGCAAACTGAAGACACACACACACACACACACACACAGAATGAGATTTCCAGGGGAAGTGGTTTGGGTGATGCCAGTGTACAAACCACATTTTGAACATTACCTAAGATTACTAACTTGGGGGAGGCATCAGGCAGCCCCAAATTGTGTAAAACAAAATAAAAAAACCTGGCTTGTCTGAAATGTACTTTAATTAGACTGCTTTTGGATGATTTAAAATTGATCAGTTTTGTGTGTTTCTACGCTCTTCTTTTTGTCCGACTTTCTTTCAAAGAACCTCTTTCCTAAATTGTTATTGTTGTAAGCTGTCTTAGGCCCCAGGTATAGAAAGCTGATTTATACATTGAAATATATATATATGCGCGGCATACTTCAAGCAAAATGTGTCGTGTGCAGGACTGAAGCCTTAATTGAAAATCTGTTTTGCACTGTATGTTCTACGAAAAGGACAACTCTCGGCCGTATCTGTTTGGAGAGACAATCATTTCAGAATACTACTCCCGAACTTGTATTTTACAAAGCTGCATCTTCTTAATCTTCAACCTATGTAACTTTAACTGGTAGCATACAGATTGATTGCAGCATGATTAATTTTGAATAAAGCTGATGATCCTGTTTCGATCGTGTGGAATATATTTTCCTCCTACGGTAAACAATAAGAAAAATATTAATTAACAACGATAACCATAACCAGATCGGACCTGGATAATAGTGGCGGTGGTGGTGGGGCTTGAGGACTTAAATTCCATCTTATTACCCAGAACACAAAAAGCCTTGCTGATTTGGGAAGCTAAGCAGCATCGTGTCCAGTTGATGCTTGAATGGGAGACTACCAAGAGGTGCCCGGGATTGTGACATAGCACGAGGAAGGCAGCTTCTTACGTTCCTATGAGAGGTTTGTGCACCTAAGTAATAATAAGGTATTACAGTGGCTAGAGGTAAGGCCGCAGCCCTGTACTAGGGGGTCAGCCCCATTGAACCCAGACAGTAGAATTAAGTGATGAAAGTGTTAACACGGCAGACTGGACAGTGCCTCTTCAAACTCCAGATTGGTGTTTGCGTGTCTATTTCTTTTTAAATAGTACCTTGTATTCGACAAACAACCAATTTGTTAGAAACAAAAAGACGGTACAGCAGGGAACAGGCTGAACAAGAACTTTTATTTCCAACATGCTAGTGTTTTGGGTGTTATTTCAAGGAAGTTTTACGTAGAGGGATGTCCAGAACTGAGTAGCCTGATGTAGGCCTGTCCCTTCTGTTAACCTCAGGATTCTATCGTTTCATTTTGTTCCATTAGATTCAGATTTCCTCTCTGCACTTTCCCATCCTGAGGTGGACGGCTCCGGCTTCCTTTCCCCAACAGATTCTGCTCTCATGTCGACACTCAGCAGAAACCGGAAGGTTCGTAAATGCCTTCGTCCTTATTAGAAACGACTCACGGAAATACAGCTATCTTGCAGCAGGACTGAGTAGCATGTATAAGGTTGCATTTGCCCCAGTGTCCCGGCATCTGTGTGTGTGTGTGTGTGAACACACACTTTTTGTTCTGGATCCAAGAGACTGCAATTAATAATTTGAAGAGTTAAATTGCTTCTAAACATTGGCAGCATACCTTTATAACCTAAATATTAATGTCATACTATTTAAACCAAAAGTACCAATGATTAGCAATAGTGAATAGAATAACGGTATAGTGCTGTTATTCCACTTCCAGCATCCTGTGGAATCCTGGGGTTTGTAGTTTCCTGAGGCCCCAGAGCTCTCTGGCTGAGAATTCTAAAGGCCCCTCTGTCCACTCCAAACCCCAGGATTCCATAGGATGTTGGAAGTGGAATAGCAGCACTATAACAGTGCCGTGCGGAAAGGCCCTGGGAGAGAGTTGATCTTCCGCCTTGCTTTTTCCCCCTCTCCTTTTTGTCTTGGTGATTCTGATCTCTGCCGTAGCCATCTGGACCAGCGGCTGCTGCCTTACAGTAACTGAAATTATGGAACTCCAGGCCCTGCTTTTTCTCTGTTCCCTTCGAACTAAGCCTCTGCCCTTGTGCACGTGGATGAGATTGTGAGCCAGCTACTTTAAACACAAGTTACTGAAACAAGACTCTGTTTACCGTATTCTAAATGTGCAATTGGGTAGGAGGCAGATGGCCGGTTATCCTGTTCAGTTCCATTTGCTATCAGTTACTCGGCTGGGGAGAGAAAATTAATATCTCTCAAATCCACGATGGAGTAAGGATTTGAAGCTGGGTCTATCTCAAGTTCTAATCCAGCAGAACTGGCACCCTTGTTGAAAAAGTATCTTTTAAGGTTACTTTTCCTTAGCGACGAGCTCACTGAATAGGTTGGATTATTGAGTTTTTATCTGGTTGCTTTATGGTGGTGCGTTACAGTTTTTTAAGGATTCTTTAAATTCTTAGGTTTGGTGGAGGACTCATTGGACAAGAAACATGGCAAAAATTTTCAGTGCACAACAACTGCAGGAAGACTACTGTACACGCAGAAATGGAAAAGCAATTAAATTTCAGCTAAAGAAGACTGGCTGGTTAAGCTGGTGGACTTAGCAGAGATGGACAAAATTAACATCCTTTATAAGAGGAAAAAACTTTAGCAATGTTTGCAAAAGATTGGCATCCATTAATACTCTTTTTTTTTTTTTTGCAAGACAGAGAGAGTATCATGTAATAACTACTGGTTTTAATAATTACTATTTTATAAACATAGCGATGGAAGTTATTTCTCTAGAAGATATCTAATTAACAAGTTCTTATATGAAGTATGACTCATAGTCTGTGTTGGGGGGTTTGGAAACCAATTTTATATTAATTTTTTGTTGTTGTAACTGTATTTTTTATTTAGGTTTGATTGTAGCAGTTTTTGGATTTATTTTTCTTTGTTGTGAATTAGGGTTAGAATTGTGTAGTGTTTTGTTAGGCAGTGTTGTGATTAAAGCAAATAAACCAGTTCACCCATAGGTGGGAAGGGGGGAGAATTCTTTAAATGCAAACGATTATAGAATGATTTTTGACCAATAATGAATTGCTTCATGCGACATTGGTCGTCTACAACCTGTACTCATGTGACACCTTAAAGGTTTTGTTTGACATAAGCTTGTGTGGACTGCTTATGCCAAAGAAAATGTGATAAAGCCTTCAAGGTGCCACCATAATTTTTGTTCTTTCTGCTACAACAGATTAACATGACAACGCCCTGAAAATCTTTTACCATTTATGCAAGAGGAGGTGGCAGCCAGTTCCTTATACCAAAAGTTCCTTATTTATGCAATACACTGAAACACAGCTCAGTCATTCAGCTGCGTTAGGACATGAGGTTTCTGCCCTTGCACTGTAAACTGTGCTTCAGCTACCCCACATCACATGTTGCTGGGAACTTCTCTTCAAGAAAAAAGACAGTTCTGTCCAATCGACCTAAGCCTCTTTGCTCAGTGCATCATAATGACTTGATATGATGAAACAAACCAGGGACTAGGCTTTTTCACCCAAAAAGAAGCTCTAGGATACCCCAAATCTTGCACTGTTAATTCCAGAGATGCTCCTTGATGAGTTTGGGTTGACTTCTGGCTGGCCCAGAATATGCAGGGCACTGATATATATGCCAGTCCAGGCCAATAAAAGCAAATTAGATAGAAAGTCATAAGGAATGGAGGACGCGGACCCCGAATATAATCTGTCAGCCACCACACCAACCCAGGGAGAGCATCCTCTAATTAGGTAAAAAGGAAGAAGGGAGTTTTGATGTGCGCTGCAAATGTTTTGGGCTAGCCTAAATCATGCACCCTGGCAGCCCAGGGAAGGTCTTCTACGTGGTGGCATTGACCCCACCTACCCCAAAGCTTTATATACACACCCAGGGCCCTGTCAAGTGTACCAGGCCAAAGCTTTGATAGGAAGTTAGGGACAAAAAGAAGAAGGAACTGAGGCTCTGAAGCCCCAAACAAATTGTAAGGGCCAATATAGACTTTCACGGCGGGGAGGAGCAGATTTGAGAACAATCAGCAACTTGGAGGTTTTCTCCTGTGCAGACTTCACTCTGAAACCACCATTATACTGTACATTTTATCACTTGACCATTTTACGTATATTCTGCTTGTCCTTCCCTGGTAGTATATGTGTCCGCACAGATGGCCTCACACATGCCTAAATGCTGAAGGTCTTTTCCTTTATCTACCAGTGTTCTAGTAAATGAAGCAACTCGCTCCAGTTGAAGCCAATCCGTATTTAGCCCTTCAAATTCAAATGCAATGTCATCCTTTGGCATCAGCTTAGCCTCTTCAGATACATCTAAAATCCTGAAAAAGCCCCCATTGGCCTGTACTGTCCTTTGTCACAAAGAACTCCACCTGTGGTAGGTATAGGCAAATGGGCAAAGGATTGGAACCAACAGATTGGCCCATGGCTTCCAGAGATGAAGTGAGGTAGCCAAAAAAGAATTGGTTAGACTTCTGAGACTTTTCTTAAGCAAAGGGATGGGAAGGACAGCCCTACTTCTAGTGTGTGACTATGATTAATTTCTAAAATTGTCCCACTCTGTGAAGAGATTGCCTTGAACTGAGTCAGCAGGTTTATCCAAAACACCATACTGTGCAACCCAAAATCAGAAATTGCAAGTCCCCCCTGTACTGCAGGGTTGAGGCTAAACATTTTGGGAAGTCTGGGTTTCTTACCATGAATACGTTTATCATCCATTGCCAGCACAATCATCAACTTTTTGTTGAGTGAACTGGAAGAAGTTGGAATAAAAAGAAAAGCCTGTGTGCCAGAAATATTTTCACTATCACAATTCTGCCCAGAAGCAACAAGTTAAGGAGGTTCCATTTTCGAAGTTTTCGACATATCCGTGTTACCGAGGGATTGTAACTATAAGATACAATCACCTTGAGATCTTTATGAAGTTTGATGCCCAGGTATTTGAGCCGATGGGCATAACGTTTAAGAACAGTAACAGAACTAAAAGAATCATGTCTTTGACTTATATTGTGCCTTTTCTGACAGCTAAGCATCTACATCATGCATACAAACAAAACCTCTGTGTAGGTTTTTGCCACAATGTGAAGTACAGCAGTCAGATGAGAGCAGGGACCAAGAACCTGGGTTTAAAACAGTCTTCTTTTGAGACTTCAGTTATGAGTATGACAGAGAAAGGGAAGTCTGATGTGATACAACGTGCTTGTCTTTTAGGAAATGTTTCCCATATTGCGCCAGGGTGGAAGGATCTTGAGCACGTGGCTGCAACATCAGCAGAAATCCCTTGGTTACCAAGCAACGCTGACTATACCCGTCCAGTGAACCTTACGGAGGAGGAATACAATGCAACAAAGCTGGCAGTCCGTTGGGATACTCTGCAACCGCCCCCCTCCAGATCCAGCCCTCCGTATTAGTGAAAAGATGGAAGCACCATTTTGTGAGGCAGCCCGGCATTTCTTCCCAAACAGCATCCAAATCTGCCTCCAGCCCCTCTGCTCCAACCTTCCATCCACTGCCATTTGCCTCAGTCTGTCCTTGCCTCAGCATTCTTCAGCCGTGTTCCCTTCTGCAAACATTTCCTGAGCTTTTTAATTTTAAAATTTTTTTATATACCTCCCTATTTGCACGCAAGCCTTGTTTGCAATGAAGGGACCTCTGTGCAACACCAGGGGCCGTGGGATCTCTCAGCAACTTTTGCTCTCATTGGTCATGCTGTCTTACTGGACCGGTTCTGTGGAATGAGACCTGGAGGCACAGGGTTACAGCGGTTCTGCTCATGTCTCCGGGGCTGGTTCCAAAAAGTGGAAATATTCCTGTTCCACTTAACAGCTGTTCCCCAGGCTGTTCAATATTATATAAAGCTGCTAGGTGAAGGCATTGAGAGTTATGCGGCTGGGTGCCACCCGCTGGGTGCCACCCGCTTGTGGAATACCCTCTCCTTTGAGGCCCAGTTGGCACCAACGCTGGCTTCATTCCAGTTCCAAGCTAAAACTTAGCTATGCATTAAAGGCTTTGGGTCATATCTGATTGTCTCCAAATTCCTTCCTCTGCATAAGTTTAAACCGTTCTGATGTGTCTCACCTTGTTGGATTGCTGAATATGCTTTCCATCTATTCATCATTTATAGTTTTAAAATGCTGATTTTTTTTAGTAGTGCAAGTTGATTTTGTTTTGTACACTGCCCTGAGATCCCGTGACGTAGGACAGGATCTAAATGTGTAAAGAAATACACGAAGAGAACAACATTTCCCTCACTTGGCCTTGCCAACCAGTTCATCTTCCAGAAAGTGGAGGAATAAAAGCTAATGGGAAATATAGTATACGTGTAACCCTTGTGTACGGAGTGGAGGCATGAAAGCCCCATGGTTTCCAAGGGAGCTAGCTGGTGGGGATGTGATGATGAGATGGAGACTTGAGCATCGATGGTGGAAAAATGTCCCTGAACTTTATCATAAATGCCACCCAGACTCCAATATCACTTTTTTGGTGCAAAGTTGTAGAGCATGTTCTAGATCCATTTTAATCTGGTCCCAGGTCTGGATGTGGGACAGAGATAGCTCTGGTTGCCTTGGAGAGAGTATGTCCTTTGTGGTTCTGCCGGACCTTTTGGTGGGTTTTGATACCATCAGACAAATGACAGAAGGTTCACATATATCCTAGTTTGGGTCCATCTTTGTTGTCAGCAAACTGCCTCTTTTATACTCTCCCCATCTGGTACTCTCCAGATGTCTTGGACTACAACTTCCATCAGCCCCAGCCAGCAGGATCAATAGTCATGGCTGAAATAGGTGAAACTGAGATTGAATCAATAAAGTAATCCCTTTGGTTCACTTCTCTATTGTGACCCCAATCCAGAAGCGTGTCCAGTTAAATACTATTGATTTCACTGTCTACTCAAATACCTACAGTAAGAATTGTGTGCTCTTCGTAAAGTAGCTCTAAATCTCTTTATTACACGGAGCAATGCTACCATAGATCACTAGATGGCAGAAGAACCTAAGAAATTAACCTATGTGCCTTCGCTCATACAGCGTGTTCTCCTCTTGGATCCTGATCTGGAATTTGTGAATGAAAATAATATTTAAGTTTATACACACATACCTCTAATAGTCTTCCATTTTGGCCCATATACTTGTGGGGTTGCACTGATAGTCTCTACTTCTCTAGCTTCCAAAGGTCCCATATCTCAAGATCATGGTTTGACTTATTCCAAATCATAGGGTGCTGCTTTTATTGCAGAGTTGGGAAAAAGTTACTTGTTAGGTGACCAGAATCCCCCAGCCAGCATGGTGACTGGGGGACTTTGTGGGTTGCAATGAGGAACATGACTCTTCCCAAGCTACGTTCCAGTGTGTATTGACCACAGGAGTGTGCCCTTGGTTTGCAACAAACTAAACAATCAATGTTGAATTGAGGCGGTCGGGGAACAAAATCTTTCCCTAGGCAGGAAAATATAAAATTTGTACATGATGACAATCAGTGAGTTCTGGTCATCTTGGTGTGTGTGTGTGTGTGTGTGTGTGTGTGTGTGTGTGTGTGTGTTGCACAGTACACCCATCCCAGCGTACAACATCCCTGCTGCAACAGCTCCACTGGCTACCGATCTGTTTCTGGGCATAATTCAAAGTGCTGGTGATGACCTTTAAAGCCCTACACAGCTCAGGTCCAGGTTATTTGAAGAACCGTATCCTCCCGTACGGATCAGCCTGGGTATTGAGATCCACCGGAGAGGCCCTTCTCTCAGTCCCACCAACCTCACAGGTGCATTTGGTGGGAACACAGGAGAGACGAGGCCTTTTCGGTGGCTGCCCCCAGGCTCTGGAACTCCCTGCCCAAAGAGGTTAGACTGGCAGCCTCCCTGCCTACCTTCAGGAAACAGTTAAAAACGTTCCTCTTCCAGCAGGCATTTTATATGTAATTTGTATCGGTGCTGGTCATTTTAAATTGTTGTTTAACTGATATTTTAATGCTGTTTTTATATGTATTTTAACATGTTTTAATTATTGTTGTGGTTTAATTTTGTTTTAACTTTTGTATATCATAGTTTTTAATTATGTTTCTTGTAATGGCTGTAAGCCGCTTTGAGTCCCCTCGGGGAGAAAAGCGGGATAAAAATAGAGATGATGATGATGATGATGATGATGTTCAGTGAAGGAAGATAAACCATTGCATCCTCTTGTACATGTTCATTGATTTCAGAAGATTCTGAGATTGTGGGACCAGAGCACTGCTGATATTATTTATACCAGTCCTGACACCGCAAGAGCATTTTTAGGGCCCTGGCAGGGACCCGGGATCATGAAAGAAAGTTTTATTAGCCATTCGTGGGCCACATGTCCAGGGGGCTTATGGCACATGCAGGCAGATCCTTGCTAGTCCAAACACAGAGATGGGCTAGCTCGACATTTGGATTGCTAACATTAAATCCTTCTGCTGAGAGGTATGTCTTTGATGAGGAGCTTTGTCTCTCCCACCAAGGCTTGTGTCTTGCCACAGGAGAAGTTGTCAGTTAGTACATAGCTAGCATGAGTAGTAGCTGCTGATAGACCTATTCTCCACACAGAGCCGGCTCTGCCATTGGGCAGGGTGGCAGTTGCTGGGAGATGGAAGAGGCATTCTCCTTGTAGTGCATGCCACACAACTATTAATCCAGGATGAGTTCCTGCATCCTATTTGTGGCTAAGAAATATAGCTATGAATGACCCCCACAAACCCACCTTCAATTCTAGGGGAGCTGTTTTGGGTGATGGAGGTCAATGATATGACCGGCCTCCTCTGTACCATGTTATATAACTAAGTAATGTCTCCTCATCCGACCCTCCAAAGCCACCTTAACAGCCCGCAGTTTGTATCGAGCAAAGGAAGTCTGCTCATCTGCCAATCAGGGCTCAAGGAGGAGGATGTTTCTTTTAATCTGCTCTAAATTTTCTTTCTTTCTGTCTTTCTTTCTTTCTTTTCTTTTCTTTTCTTTTTTTTTTGGTGTGCACTTACAGGCAGACGTTCTTCCAGAAGCGCTTAATTGAAAAGTCATCTAGCGCAAAAATATTAAACTTAAAAATGCACTTGCAAAGTCATGCCTGGACATATATTGCCACTTCTGTTCCACTGCTGTTATTTGAGAGTGTCTCTGTGAAAATAATAAAAATCTAAATAATCAGATACAGAAGCTGGCATCCTATCAGTGAATTAAGATGACCTAACTCAGACTTAGACCATCAGAACTCGCTTTTACAGTTGTTGCAGAAGTTGGAATTCTGTTCCAACCACACAATGACCACAATTGCCTTAAACTCACCTTATAATAAATGCAGCCCCCCCCACAACAGATGTCTTTGTTGGCAAGTGGGGGGGTGAGAGGGGATGTGTTCAGCTATTTTCTCATAGCTTGACACACTCAAGGAAGTCCTCTGTAGTGAACCTCTAGTGTAGGACCTCTAGAGGTCAGTTTTAAGCCATTTTCCCCTTGTGTATGCTCAGTTTTGAGTTTGCGGGGAGGAAATCCAAGGTTTGGGGGCAAACCTGCATTTTGCAGCAGTTTCCCCACCCTCGTTTCAAACATTTCTGCTATTTCCCAAAAGGCAGTTTCTGTATCAGTAATAATTAAGTAAACAAAGGCAGCAAAGCTAGAAAGCATCCGAAGTCAAATTTCATGAATGGTCTCCCTGAAGGTTGGCTAGTTTACCCAAGTGTCTCCTCTTCAATTTCAAGGACAGAGACTCTCAACACAGGCTGGTTGGAAACCCAGGAATTTTGGCTGGATCTTTCAAATTTATGCACGCGCAGGGACACTCACGTTCCTGCCGTCGGATCCAGCAAAACGGTTTCTTCATTGCAGTTTTTTTCCCCCTAAATGGTACATACCTCCATAAAGCTCAAGGTAGCCTTTTGAATTTATTCTTACGCTCACAAGTGTGGGAAAACCCCTTTTGGGAAAGAAACGACACAGTTGATATTTATCACCACAAGGTTCATTGCAACATGTTGTCTGGTATTAATTTCGCCCCTCTCTCTTCCCTGAAACACACACACGCACACAAGTTTGCACTGCAGATAATCAAACATATTCACGCCCCAAGCGAAACCAGCCACATTGCTGGCTTTTTGCCTGCATTGACTTGGGTGTGAAATTTCTTGGCATTTTGCATTCATTTGAAAAGAAAACCCTCCTTTTTGCTCAGCCAAAAATTTCAGTTGCCACCCACCAAAAGTGATGGGGGAATGATGGATGAAGCCTTGTAATTAACATGTGGGCCCCGCCGCTACAGGGCCCGTGCAAGATTTTGGGTCACACTCTGCCCGTTTCCTAATGGGGAAACAGAAACTGTGCCCCTTCCCTACATGGAGGTATGTCATCCCATAGTGAGTCAACCATGGTCAGACTTTGGGCCGCAAATCCAGGGTCCTGCCGCCTGGGTCCCCTCAAAAAAAACTGGGGAGACTAGGGCCATTTCCACACTACACTGTTATAGTGCTATTATTCCACTTTTAACATCTTGTGAAGTCTAGGGTTTGTAGTTTCCTGAGGCCCAAGAGCTCTCAGGCTGAGAATTCTAAAGGCCCCTCTCTAAACTGCAAGCCCCAGGATTCCATAGGATCTTGAAAGTGGAATAATAGCACCATAAGAGTGTAGTGCGGAAATGGCCTATGCTAGCAGATGATGGTGTTTGCAGTATCAGAATCTATCATAGGTGGCCAGATGCATGGGCTGATGGCCCACACAAAGACTTCTTTCTCCTTTTTCTTTAGAACAGTGTATTAAGCGAGGGTGCTGCCCAGCTAGATCTCTCCTGCCAAACCTTTCAGAAGAACTAGAGGTGAACAACAGCTCCCAGAGCCCTCCATCTGAAAGAATTCTGGGAGTGGGTGGCTGAGATCCTGGATCCAGTGCTGTAGCTATGCTTTAATTCCCCGCCTGAACTCCGAAACCCACCTTAAAAGCCAGTCAGTCATCCTGAACGACAGAAGTCTGGTAACGATGAACAGTTCACCCTATTTCCATTGGTTACTTATGGGGTGTAACTGGAGGGGCTTGGCCAGTCTGGGGCATTTTTAGTCATTTCAACTTATTTTAATTAGCAATGTGGCCATTGTTTTAAAGTAACGATCAATGTAACAAAGTAATGGGATATGGAACTTTAACTTGAACAAACGATTTTTCCTCCAACAGTTTAATACCAATACCATGGGTGGCTCCAGGGCTGAGTATGGGGCTGATGTCCTCCGGCATTTTGTAGTTAGCCTCACACCCTTGCTTCACCAGCCACCTCTGGTTACCCTTTTACTCTAAAGCAAATGTTTCCAAACATTGTCTGGGTGTATAGGGTTACAGTCTGAATATAGTCTTAAGCACTGCAACCCTATACATATTGATTTAGAAGTAAATGCCACTGAATTAATTGGGGTTTACTCTTAAATAAGTGGGGATAGGGTTGCAGGCTGGCTTGAATTCACACGCGTAGAGCTTACCTAACAGTCACCGAGCCCTACCTGGTCTACCCTGACCGGCAAGCGGCTTTATGCCTTGCAAACCCATTTTGCATTTTGGATCGCTTGCAAAGTGACAGGGTGCTGGCTCAGGTGAAAAACACACGCGCTCCTGAAGTCCTCTTTGTGACTGTGAGTGTGAGCAAAGGGCATCGGGACTGAAGCAAGTGAGCACTAAAATGCTGAAAGCTTTTTGTAAAGTTTTATTTCATGATGCAGCTATCGGGTGCTGGCTGCAGGCGTGCCGCTCCTTGGAGAAAATTATGAGAACCAAACCAATTACGAGAAAAGAGGCAGGAGCCCTGAAGCGCGAAACTTCTATGCCCTCATTTAATGTAATTGCATGTCTGTGGATTTTTTCCCCTCTCTCCAGAAAACTGCCAATTTGGGGGCAGAGGTGGTGGAAGCTGTTAAGAAAAAAAAACAACATTCTTCCATTGTGTGTGAATTGATGAGAGTTAGTCCGTAATTTTATTATAATGAGGGTGAGGAGGAGGGCTGAATTCGCCGTCACAGTCTGTGTTGCACGACTTTGCGCATGCTTAGCTACATAGCAGAGGAGCTGAGGCAACCTGTTACAAAGCTGCAAAGATGGGTGTCTTGATGCTCATCAGCCTCTGCTGGGGTGCGTTGGCACCCCCTAGCCAGTCTCCAGAAGTGCATCGGTCCCATATTGAATTGGCCCTACTGTGCAACTGTCCCTTTGCTTGTGTCCCTGACTTGTAATGTTACAGCAGCCCCTTGCTGAATTCAGACCTTGTGGACTTGCCCAGTTCTTGTCAGGATTTGTGGATCCTGTCCTATGTGTGTAGGGGCCGGAACACTGTCAGAAAATGGAACTGGTTGAAAAGCGCAAGCCACGGACTGTACTGTAGGGGGCATCAAGGACTTATGGAGACTCATTTGGGACTGACTGTGCATGTGCTGCTTGCAAAGTCTCTCAGCTGGCGTAGTGCCTTTCCCCCTTCTCTCAGCTCACTTTGCAAGCAGCACATGCATGTGAGCACTTCCAGGCAAGCTTCTGTAGGCAAGAAGAATTCATGAAAGAACAGAAGCCCAGTCAAATTCATGGATCTTGTCCTTAATTCGGAAGCATTGAAAGACTGAGTTGTCAGATAACAGGGCGTCAGAATGTGGGGGCTTCCTGTATCCCTTATGTATATGCAAATATCCCAAAATCTGGAAAAAAAATCCAAAATCCGGAACACCTTTAGTACCAAGCATTTCAGTTAAGGGATGCTAAACCTGTCCTTGTGAGGAGTTACTATTTTCTTTTTCCGTTAACAAGTGCATAACAAAGTTGTCTTTCTAAACTGATGCAATATGTGCGAACAAAGGTACTTTATTGGAGTAAGAAGCTTTTATGCCATTGTCGTCTCCTGCCTATGACATTTTTCAAACATAATGGAAAGGAACAAGCAAGGAGACGGAGCATACCGGGTGTATGCCATGGTTGAGCCATGCTGCCTCACTAGAGCGTTGTGTTGTTGGATAAGTGTACAACCCCTTCTGCCTGAACAAAACACAATGGCACTGCATAGGAAACTTCACTTCTGCAACCATGAATGGAATGCAGAAATTCTCTGTTAGAGAAAAACGTCCGATGGCTTTCATAAGGGAGCTTAAACCGTCCTGAGACACCAAGTCATTCTGCCTTTGAGTCACCGCCCCTCTCCTGTTAGACAGAGTAAGCTGACAACAGACTGCTTCTTAAAATGCTATGAAAAGTAATGGGAATAAATTACGTACTTTCAGAAAGTAACTTTCCAAGCTCTGCTCCAGCATTGTCTACAATATGCAAGCATATTGTCTACAATATGCAAGCATATTGTCTACAATATGCAAGCAAAACCTTAAAGTTTCCTTCCACCTTGATGTTTCTCTCCAACTTATTTCTCCCCATTCACAGGTAGACTGCACGTAAACCTGGAGGCTCTGTCATCAGCCACTGGGGTTCAAAGCCACAGGGAGACCTAACATCAGAAGAGCCTTGCTAGATCAGACCACAGCTGCACCTTTTCCACCCCTTGGTTCTCCCCTTGGTTAAGCAAATGCCTGCAGGACCCCTCCAAGCTGGGCACGAAAATCACAGCCAGGGCCAATCTTGGCAGGAGGAAGAAAATGGCTTGAGGACTCTTTTCCTATGAATTTGTCCAGAATGTAAGGATTTCAACAGAGACCCCTGTTGGGTGTCCCTCTCCCCTGCAAGGTTAGGTTGGTGGATTCCTGAGGCAGGGCCTTCTCTGTAGCGGCCCCTCAGGTGTGGAATTCCCTCTCTGGGGAAGTCAGGCAGGCTCCATCCCTTCCGAATTTCCAAATGAGCAGCTGGGAGCATATTATTTCATATAGACTTTGATCTTTTAAATTGTTTCTTCAAATCTGCTTTCAAGAATGTTTTATTGTACCTTACTTTAGGGCCCTCGGGGAAGGTAAGCACTTGAGAAATACATTTAATAAATGCTAAATAATGATGTTGATGATGATGATGATAATGATGATGATGATGATGATGATGATGATGATGATGATGATGATGATAATAATATCATCTTCTGAATATAGGAAAAAATGCTTTCGCCTCACCATTGCACAACTACAGTCTCCCGTCTCCCCATATACACAGTATTTAGGATCAGGGTGCCTCTGAGCATATACTTAGGCAGAATTGTCCACAATCTTTCCCATACATTACTTACCTGGTTCTCTACCCAAGGGTTCAAAGCATTTTATATACATTAACTAGCTATTCTCCTGGAAGGTAAATCAGGATTGTTTCTGTCCTCCTTGAATTGAGTTCACTGGAAGAAATTTGGGATATAAATATTTAAAAAATTAAAAGAAAGGGAAATACCCACACCAAGTAGTTTACTTAGGCTGGATAGTACCAAACCTTACGATTTTATACAGTAACACTACAATCTGGAAGGGGCGGAGTGAAGAAGTAGACTCAATAAATAAATAAAATAGGTCCCATTGAGTTCACTGGGACTATGTGCAGTAGGGGTGGGAATCCACAGCCACCAGATATTGATGGACTAGAAATCCCATCATCCTTTACCATTGGCTAGGTTAGTGGCAGCTGATGGAAGCTGCAGTCCCACAGCATATGGAGGGCTACATATTCCCTGCTCTTTGCATATAGGATTACAACTCATAATTTGGAGTGGTATGGTATCTCTCTGAAATCCATGGGGTTGCCATAAGTTGACAGCCAACTTGAAAACACACACACACACACACACACACACACACACACACACACACACGTTACCTGTGAAAGAGGAGGGGAGCAGGGCAACCCTTAAACCTATGCCCATTTAGTCAGAGCTCTGCATTTCTAATTGCCAGAACTTAGAGACGTTAATTTTTGCAATGACACCTCCCAGCATCTTCCAGCGTCCACACTCGTTTGGAAATACTGGCTGCTCTAGTCCAAATAAAGTAACTTTCCCAAGCTCTGCCCCTGACGACTTGTGCCTTTTGCTCTTTCTGACCGATCGGAGGAAATTAAATTTCCCTGCAGCCAAAGTGACATCTCCCGGGGCTCGGGGTGGTGGTGGGGGACACACTGATGAATATTTCGCCCTGCCACTGCTTTAAACGATGACACTGTGGATTAGACTGTGATAGCCTACAGAGCCCCAGGGACACATTCTCGCCTGAGATTTTACTTAATTACTGGCAAACGCTGTCATTTAGCAGCCAGAGGTGATCAGGCACTGTATAACCAATACGGCTAATTTGATTTCATCTCAGATTGTTCTTAGGGGTGGTCTTTGATGGTCTGGCTTTTGGAATTTTCTCTCGACACTGCCGTTAATACTCCAGTTAACCAAGCTTCCGACAAAGAAGCTCCCTTTCAGACTGGAAGATTATCTCCGTTTTGGCGGCATTGGTATTGGGAGGATGCTGAAAGAGGACTGGAGAAATGCAGGCAGAGATACTGCATTGGAGGCAGAGCTACAGAAACCTAGCTGTGCTCCGGTTCCTGATCTGACCCCCTGAAACCCATCTTAAAAGCCAAGCATCCATGCTGTGTGAGGGGTTCGGTGATGCTGGCGAGAAGGACAGCCCATATGTGTTAGCTTTCTCATTCACCGACTATTACTTTCTGGGTTCACTGTGTGCCAAAGAAGTTCCCCTCTTTGCTTCTACTGGATACTGAGGGGGTACAAAAAGTTACCTGACACTTCCTTCTCCCACCCGCTCATAAACCCAAAGTAGGCGAGAGCTAGGGACTTGGCACTTTGGTTACCTTTCAAAGCCTCTTTGGTCACGAGGCACGCAAAGATCGCCTCGGCTTGCCGAACCAGTTCTAACCGCAACAAGATTACAGCCCTCACAATTTGATTATAATGTAAGTGGGGGATTATTACGGATTTGAAGTTATTGTAGTATAGCTTTTACGATTCTTAGGGTGCTATTACTCTGACAGTACCAGAATTGTCAGCCAAATGGAAGTTGCTGGATAAAAATGGTAGCAACGTTCTGCTTTTCCTTGAGAAAATGTCCTCGCAGTGCAATTTAGGAGAGCTTTGTTGCCCCATGGATCCTAAACATTCCCTCTCCCCTATATCTCTCTAGCCCCTGCAACCAAGGATATTCTTCACACCTCACTCCTTCTTTAAACCCTAGTGTCCTTCCATTTTTTCCTCCATTCGTTGCAATCTTTGCATGCAATTTTTGAGCAAAGCAACATTTGTACATTTGCACACAAAGCCCCAACTTGGATCACCACTACCATGCATGAGCTGGCTGCTATGTATTTAAGATTGATTTATTCCTCCATTCTGTTTATCAGAGCTTCCTCCATCTTCCCTTTTAATCTCATAGACTCACAATGATTCTCCAGTGATTGGTCTTATAGCAGACCCTTGAAAAATGGTCGTCAGTAACCTGCACCCTCATAACGTTTTGGACTACGGCTCCCATAAGCCCCAGCTAGCATAGACAAAGGTTGGGTAGGATGGAAGTAGCAGTCCAAAAATTAGGAGAACACCTGTATCTTCATTTCCCTCAACCCAGTCCTGCATCAATTACTGTTTCTTTTAAAACTGATGTACTCTGTTTTGCCTTAGGTGCTGTGAGTTGCCGTGATGGACCAGTTCTGTACTAGTTAATTTGTGCCTTGTTCTTTCCAGGACCATTTTAAGGGGCTGCAATTTTGGCTGTGAAAACCAAGAGTGTGGAGCTTTCTTCTTAGGGCTATAACTTGACCATCTTGCCTCCACTCTGATGCAGCCACACTTGGCCACCAGTGTCCTGGTTTCATCAGTGAAATGTCAGAAGATATGACGTACCTGTCAAGCCAGCTCCTTCGGCTGCCGTCCCCTCAAAGACATTACGTAACGCCTGTTGCCAAATCTTGTTGGCTGGGAACTGGAACTGATGACAATGAAGTTTCTTCCCCCCCCCCCCCAGCCAGCTCCTGACTTAAAAAGCAAAAAAGAAGAAGAGGTCTGTGTACTTTGGGGTGGGGAAGACAGACTGGCATTTCCACTTGGCTGAATAGTGAGAGTTTCAAGTTTGCTTGACATTTCTTCACAATGCTGTTCCCCCCTCAACAAACCACCTGAGGCTGTGTTGGAATCAGCTCATGCTGCAAATCTTGGCTTTGTTCTTGAGTGTTGTTCGTGCTGGCTTACGAAACGTTCCCCAGCAATATCGTCCTGTTTTTTTAAAAAAATATCGGGACCAGCTCTAGCTCCCTGGAGAAAACAATCTGGGATGGACCTCTTCATTGTCACTGACATCCCTCATCGGTCTGCTAATAATTGAAGGGTTGCTGTTTCACAGAACACAAGAAGGGCCAGGTAGAAGAAAACCTTACAGGTGGGGAAATGGGTCCATCTTGCTACTGCAACGTCAGCTCGATGTCACATGCCAGTTTGCCGTAACCAACCAATCCTTTAACCGAAGACTTGCGGTCTCATTTTCACCTTGCAAACTTCGCCTGAATTGCGTTCCATATCCTCCAACTGTCCCAGTTTGGCCCGGCAGCCATGATTAATTCTCTGGCCAATATTGTGGAACTCCCAAGCCCAGAACATCTGGTCAGCCCAATGTTAGCCTGGATTAACCAACCTATTGCCCTCCAGAAGTTGGAACACATATCCCAGAACTCCCAAGCCATGGTGGCTGGGGCTGATGGGAAGTGTAGTCAAGCCCATCTGACCGGCACCATGTTGGGGAAGAGTGATCTAAAGCAAATCTGAAATCATAGGACCCAGTGGGTAACTTGCTTTCCAAAGTCCCTGATTAATGGTGTCCTTGCCTAAAATGCATTGACCTGCAGAGGTGAGGAATAGATGGAAGTTCCGGCACGTTTGCAACCCTTCTGAAAGCATTTTCCTTTCCTTTTGGGTGGATTGCCTTTTGACTTCAAGCTTGGCATGAAACCGGAATTGATTGATGCAAAGTTTCCTGGCTTCAGGTCTTTGATTCTGGTACTGCCCACAACGCTGGTTAGCTGCCCAGACTGTACAAGTCTGGTACGTGAGACAGGGATGGAGAGCACAGGGAGGAGGTATATGAAGTCTGAAGACAAAAGCTACAGCCATATGACTATTTGCAGGGGAAGGAAAAATCTGGGTACTCAGGGTGTGATCTCAAGCCAGTCTTCCAGAGGGACAGAGATATGCTGTCAAAAAACCTGCTCATAGCTCTGTTTGCATGGTCATTCGAAGATTTAAACATGGAAAAAGTGCTTATAAAGCCTTCCAGAAAAGAGCAAAATCCCATTCCTTAAAGCAGAGGTGGGGAACTTCAGGCTTGTGCAATCTACCTTGCGTCTCAACATTCATCAGCCCAAGCCAAATACACAGAACAGACCCTGAAAATTAGAATAGGGTGCCTCTAAGACCACTGTGGTCCAGAGTTTGGTAACTATCACTATTAGAGTTGTGGTCCCAAAAGTCACTTTTCCAAACCCCGTTTGGACCAAAGAAATTGCTTTGGTCTGAAAAGCTGCACTGAGCTCATGCAAAAAAATCCACTCGCTGGGCAACTGACATTTCAGCAGTATTGCCATTTAGGCCGGAAAAACAAAACAAAACATTAGGTTGCTGCTACTGTTAAACAAATGGGAGTTAGGATATTTTGCCCATCAACTGCTACTTACCTTTGAGATCTACCAGCTCATCCTCATTTACTTTTGGCTTTGAACCAAAGGATACAAGCTTGCTTATCTATCTTGAAAAAACATTAGATGGCATGTTTGTGACTGTCAAACGGAAAGTGGAAAAGATGAACATGAATAACGAGCAGTGTTGAAACCAGGAATGCTAACCAAGGCTGATGACACAGGTGGGCTTTGCTGGGCAGTTACTAAAGCTCAGCCTAGATAGAATCATAGGACTGGAGAAATGGAAGAGACCACAAGGGCCATTGTGTCTGTCAGCTGTTACTTTTATATGGGTGCTGAACAGAACTTCTGCACTACCCTGTTACAGTGCTATTATTCCACTTTCAACCTCCTGTGGAATTCTGGGGTTTGTAGTTTCCTGAGGCCCAAGAGTTCTCTGGCTGAGAATTCTAAAGGCCCCTCCCTAAACTGCAAATCCCAGGATTCCATAGGAGGTTGAAAGGGGAATAATAGCATTATAACAGTGTACTGCAGAAAGGCCCCAAATCCCTGACCAACTCCTAATCAACCCTAGTGTTGAGGAATGAGGGACATTTTAATCCAATATCTGGAGAACCACAGGTTGCCTCCCCTTGCATAAAATAATTTAAAAACAAATAATTAAAACAGAGCAGATTCAAAGCCCCCAAGGCCATGTGAAACAACACCAGTGGAGCTACCCATCAGGGGCTCAAAATAGATGGAGCCAGCCTAACGTCCCTTGGCAGGGAGTTCCACAGCAAAGGAGCCACTACAGAGAAAGCCCTGTCACGTGTGCACACCGACGGAGCCATATGAGGTGCTGGGATACACAACAAGGTCTCTGCTGAAGGGTCATATGGGAAATGCACAGGTTCCATCCAACCAACCTCCCCTGTTCACCAAATCATCTCCCCAAGTGTGTGTGTGTGTCTATCCCCTCAAGCTGCCGGTTGACTTCTGGTGACCCCATGCATTTCGCAGGGTTTTCTTTGGCAAGGAATCTCAGAGGTGCTTTTGCCAGTTCCTTCCTCTGAGATAGCCCCATAACTTGCTAAATATGGTAGCTAAGGGGGAATCTTGCACTCTCTTTGTGCCCTGCTGCTGCCCTGGTTTTGTTCCATCAGACTTTTCAGTTGATTCCTCTAACCAAAAAGCTAGGCCCCTTTTAAACCAAACAACCCCTCCTTTCGCCCATAGCACCGATCATTCCAGAGTCTGTTCTGTGGGGATACCGTGCAGGAACTGCCTTAAACATTTTCAACACCCGTGCCAAAAATTGCTGAGCTGGGCCCCTTTTCTTCCCCCGCTTTTGCAGCACAAGGCGACTGCCCTGGTGGTGACTCAGTCCTGTTCCTTTGCTGCTTTTAACCCGCAGCAGGTCAAGAGTTTAACAAAGTGACTGTGGCCAAGAGCCAAATTGCCAGCGCTGCCTTCTGCAGCCAACATCTGGAACGCATTTGGGAGCGATTAAAAAAAAAAAAGAAAAATCCCCCAAACGCGCAAGATTCCTGCCAAAGCAGCGATGGTTTTTTGGCATCGTGCGCCTGGCTCTTTTGTAAGACATTTTCTTTCTGGAGCTGGAAAGGGCTGCTTTCATGTCTTGTAATAAAAACAGCACAAAGCGGAGCCAAGAGCTAGGCTGGGTGAATAATGCGATCTTTGCTAACCCTGGGGAGATAATGATATGGAGCTGAGTTGCGATGGGCCCCTGGACTCCGAGGGCAATGTCTGTATCAGCGCTTGCGTCTCATTTAATTCCTTCCTCCTACTCTCCTGAACTCACGCAGCCCCAGGACAGAGTAGTGTCCTTTTTTGCATATAGATGGCTTTCTCCTGTCCCAGTCCCGAGAACTGCAGGCTAAGACTTTATCTGTATCAATGAAGGAGAATGCACAGGGGTGTCTCTCTCCAGAATAGCTCCAACACTTGTGATATCTAGCCACCTGAGAAAGGTGGCCCATTGATTAAAGGAACTCTTTTGCTTCTTGGGATTACTTTGTGTTCAAAACGGATTGATACCCTTTAATTAATTCATTATCATGTTCATCTTGCAGTATCACCTTCAAAAGAAAAGGCTGGAGGAAGGCTTGGGAGATTTATTTCTTCGTAGGGCCTCTAGGCAGCTTCATGTGCTGCTTCACTCAGTAGGGTCTGGAAGTCTTCAAACTATTGGGGGGAGGGAGGGGGAGAGGGAAAGAGAGAGAGAAGAGCTGCCTTATATAAGAGTACCAGGGTATCAAAGAGTTTTCTGCCTTTCTAAAATCTATAGCTAAAGAGGACATCACAAAAGCTAAGGGGCACGGGCTCCTTCTTCCTGTCCTATAAAATAAACATTGCTCAGTACAGCAGTTATGGTCCTTGAACCTCCATGGTCAACCCTTTGTCTCGTGGAGGCATAACTCACCCCTCTTTCTCATTTCTAGTGTTCAGACTCTCCTTACCTGCAGCGAGGCAGGGAAATCACACAGCCATCCAAATGTTGTTCAACTGTACTGTTCAACTACAACCAAGGCAGAGAAATGTTGGGTGGTGAAGTCCAGTAACATTTGGATGGCCGCGTGATTTCCTAACCCTGCCTTAAGAAATATGAGGTTTCTTCAGAGCCTCTCTAGCTACAGCTCCCGAACAACGCTCCTCTTCTTGCAAGTCTCCTTTTCCAACTGCATCACAGCAACTCTGCCAGTGAGAGCCGAAACTTCAGTGGTGGGACCACTCTGTGACAACAAAGCTTGCTCAGACTTCAGTTTGGGGGGCTTTTGTCCCCCTCAGGATTTTTCCCTTGGAGAGGGCGTTTTGTGCAGCCTATCAGTGTCACATCAGTATCGCATTCCCTGCTCCCATATGTCTTACACAACAAAAATTGGACAGATCTTTTTTGGTATTTGCAAAATTGTATATTCTCACAGAGCAGGGAGGACAATAGCTGAGAGGATTCATTCTTTTCTGCAGGAGCAAAATAACTGAAGATTTCCAACCCCAGCAGAGAGTGGGGTCCCTTACAGCCTTGGAGAATGCCCTTCTAGAGACCAGAGGATTCCTGCTTCATTCAGCTCATTTATCGACACCAATTTCATTCATTCCTTTGATCCTCATTTTCCCACTCCTCGCGTGGGAACCATCTCTAAATCTCTCTTTCAGCCACCTTTCTGTAGCTGTTCCTTTATCAGGTCAGGGTGAGAAGAGAGAAAATGGAGAAAGCGTCGCCAATGGAGCGCTCGCCTTTTGCTTTGCAGGGCCTGGAAGACAGTAGGTAATATGTTGCTGCTTAACGGAGAGACAGATGTAAGACACATTTGTCTTGTATTTCTGGCACAAGGCAGAGTGTGAAATATTTGAGACTCAAATTGTTGGCTCCTTTGC
Organism: Iguana delicatissima; assembly: GCA_948472985.1. Taxonomy (NCBI): domain Eukaryota; kingdom Metazoa; phylum Chordata; class Lepidosauria; order Squamata; family Iguanidae; genus Iguana; species Iguana delicatissima. The sequence continues at coordinate 746,670 of CAOKZL010000719.1, read as the reverse complement.
CATTTGTATATTGGAAAAGGGGGGCAGGCAGGGAAGGCCAGATGCTGTGATAAATGTTACACCTGGGACCAATTACAAAATATAAAATAGATGGAATGAGAGACTGGTAAGAGAGTGTGTCTGTGTGTGCATGTGCGTTGTAAAAACGGTGCCTTAAAAATTGAGGAGAGTAAAGGTTTATAGGCCATCACCTCACCTTTTCCACAGCTTGTGCTTCACTTCTGTGGTCTCTACTTCCTGGCTAACATTGCTTTTTTCAGTCACACCAGACCTTAACAATATCTCGAAGCTTTATACCTGCTGGTCCTGAAGACTGAACTGGGGATCTTTGGCATTAAGTTCTCCTATGGCCTCTGCTACCTTGCTATAAATCTCATCATACTCTGCCAGCATGGCCAATGACAGACAAAGGGCAGCAACTCCCATCATACATCCCTGGGCTGTTGGGGCTGATGGGCAGTGCAGTCCCACAGAATCTCAAAGATCTGTACAATCAGACCCCAGCGTACCTTCTCACACTTCAGACAAAACCCAGGACACGTGTGGCCGAGCCCCATCAGAGTGTGGACAAAAGAGTGTGGCCAGGGAAGAAGAGGGCAAAAGTTATTAATGTGGAAGAACATGAAAAACTAATATTTTAATCAGAAAAACCCCAGAATTTACGGTGTTTAGGAAAGCCTGACAAAAAAAAAATGAGCCTACTGGGAAGGCAAGACTTTCCTCCCTTTTCTTTCTCCTGCCGAGTTTCTTGAGTGCAAACTGCTTTTGCACATGGAACTTACTTTGCAGCAATGGAAGGAAGCTTGAGGACACAGGAGGGATGTGGAAAAAGGAGAGAGAAAGCCAGACATTTTAAAAGCAGCTGAGAAAGTGGGACAGCAGAGGATTAACTGGGATTATCCCTGCTGGGACAGCTGAAAGGTACGCCACAAGTAGCCGCCTTATACCACCTTGTGTTGTTTCTCCATCTAGCTCAGTTTTTTTCTGCTCTGGCTGACTGTTCAAGATTCTCAAAAAATGGTTGTTGGTGCTTTGGGGGGGGGGTTAGTTTAAACAAAAGCCTGATTTTTTATTTTTTTTGGCCTGTATATACTCCCAAGGCTTTCCATCAGTGCAAACAAGTGATAATGTGGTTTTTGCTTGTCCAGTTAAATGTTCTGAGAGTTCCTGGTCCAGAAATGTCTGTGCTTTGATTCTAAATAGCCCCCGAAGGAGACTTTGGGAGTACACCCAGGCTGAAACACATCTGGCTTTTTGACTAATAAGATAACCCTCCTCCGAGCATCTTGAGACGGGCCTCTCTCGTTCCTCCTCTGGATTCCACTGGACGCTCCCCAATTCCTCCTTCTTCTAGTTTGGCTTGCAAGCGTGTTCTCGAGTGGAAGGAGAGTCTTCCCGTCCCTCACCGGCTACCTGGTTCTCTTGAGACCAGGGAACAAATGTGATGCTGGCAGCCATTCAGTCAGGCTGGACTTTGAGACTTCTCCCAGAGTGATCTCCTGAAGAGACCACTGTTGGGAGGTGAAGTGAGCAGGACACAACAGGAGACAACTGGGTGGCAGTCGCACAAGGATGCTCATTTGTTGCCACCCCCCTTTTTTTCGTTACCAGGCTTGAACGCACACAGCTCCACATAGCGGCTTGTGCAAATGTTTTTTAAAGGAGAGGCAAAAAAAGAATCCTTGGAGCTGGAGGGTGAGGACCAGGAACCAGACGGCATTGCCCATGTGCACTGTGTGTCAATGACACATACATGCTGCTTTTCCTCCGATGGGCTCAAGGCAACCAACATGACTCCCTGCTCCACAGTGTCTTCACAACAACCCTGTGAGGTAGGTCAAGCACAGAGAGAGACTGGCTCAGGATCACATGTAGAGTTTTATGGCCAAGTGAGGAATCTCCCAATATGCCCACTGCTACAGACCATGGGGAGAGAAAGGAGGCAGGACAGCCATAGATAACCAAGGGGGTGAATGGCCCATAAGGGGGGGCATGGCAGCCCCTCAACCACACCTGGGGGGCCTTCCTCAGTACCCCCAAACTGGGCAGCGCCACTCTCTGCAAAGCATGCCCTTTGTCACTCAGCTATGGTCCCTCCCTGGGTGTAATGTCCCTTAGCCTTTTCTTTATGAAGGAAATTAACTCTGCACATGCTTAGGCGCACATGAGTCAAAGGTGCTCTTTTTTAAAAAAAAATTGAGAAGGCTAGGTACAAAGCCTTAACAAACCCCCACCATCTGCAAGATCAGTTCTGTGCCAGCTCAGACACACGCGGGCCAAGGATGCTTATTCCAGAAGAGGCCCGAGAGCCGAGTCCAAAACCAGTCTAAGTTTGTACCATCTTTGCTTTGAGCTGCTACCGATAGCGGGGCCCGGCTCTTTCTTCTGCAATGGAAGAGTTAAGAAGTCGGAGAAGGGCAGGGAAAGGTTTCGGAGCAACCCACCACCCTTCCCCAAACGCTTTCCAGCTCTTTGGCTCCCTTTCGCAGGCAAGCGACACACCAGGGCAGGTTTCCCACCCCGCCCTGTCGAGACCGACAATGGGGGGTACCTCGCCGAGGTGTACATCTGGGAAGGGCTGTGTGAACAGGTGTGAGGCCTGCAGCGGGGAAATGCCTCCAGGGGCTGGGCAGGGAAGGAGGGGGGAATCTCGGTGCCAAGCTCTCATTTTCTCTCTCACGCACACACGCCACACACTAGCAAGCCGCAACTGCCATGCCCTTCTCCAGACTGACAGAGAACAGGCATTTAAAAGGCCTTCCGCTATTAACTCTTCCTTCGCCCTCTTGCAACGCCACTGCTTTGCCAACAGCTGAAAGAAGACCACAGCGGTGGCTCTTCCACTCTTGGGGGAAAGAATTGCTACAAGGGCTGGATTGGGACCCACGCGAAACAAACTACAGCATAGGGCCCCAGATGATGAGTGGGACTCCAAATACAAAAAATATAAACAGACACACACACGCACCACTCTTTTCAAACCATACACCTTCTTTCTTTTGGTAATGCTAAGCTGCTGTTGTTTGCTCGAGTTGTCCCTTCTCACTAGAACATTTCTGACTTCATCAAGAACTTAGTCGGCTTTAACTCCACTCTGGATCAGTAGCAGTAGCCTGGAAATTTAGGCCATTTCTGCACTACAGTGTTATAGTGCTATTATTCCCCTTTCGACATCCTATGGAATCCTGGGGTTTGCAGTTCAGAGAGGGGCATTTAGAATTCTCAGCCAGAGAGCTCTTGGGCCTCAGGAAACTAGAAACCCCAGGATTCCACAGGAGGTTGAAAGTGGAATAATAGCACTATAACAGTGTAGTGCAGAAATGGCCTTAGTTTTCTGCTTGAGTCCTGTCTCGCAACCAATTGCGTGACCCAATCTGAGGAAAGGCAAGAGCTGTCGATTTGCTGAACCCCCCTAAGCTAGCTGCAGGGAGGGAGAAGATAAAGGGTCAGGGGGGTGCCATCTTCTTACCCCCGCGACATGACTTCTTCCCAGCTCGGGCAGAAGGTAAGAAAGGCCAGTTGACGGCAGGGCTGCTTGGCTGACCTGGGATTGGGCTCTGCAGAACTGAGGATGGAGTGGAACTCTTCCCTTGGGTCCTCCGGGTGAGCTTATCAGCATTTCCCTGCTCTGTTCCTGGCCAGTCGTGCTGGCCTCCTTGTGGCATGCCTTCGAGTCCTTTTCTGACACTAAGGCAAACCGATCATGGGGTTTTTGCTATCTCAGTTTTAGGTAGTCCTGTGCTCTGGTCAAATTTTGCACAGTGGTGACTATTGCAGTTTTGATCTGTGGGCTTTATGACTGCTTCTCTTAGGGTCCGTTCAAGGGGATATCAGTTCAGGGGGATATCACCACAGGGTCACCCCTAGGTGGGCGGGGACACACACACACACACACACACACACACACACACACACACACACACAGAGCGATTTCCACCTATGTGAGTCCCATTTACTGCCATTCTGTTGGTTTTCTCCAGCAGCTGGGATGGTGCCAGGAGGTCGTCATTTGGCAGATAGGTCCTCCAGTGCCTGGAACCTGTGTCCCTTGTTGTGCTCTAGCAATAAAGCTGGAGACTCAGACTAGTCACTGTGTAATTTGGTTCCTCTTTTTAGAGTCCTCCTCTTCGTCCCTAGGCTTGGCATTATGACAAATTAACCAGGTTGGTCCTTACTTGCCCAAGATCTCTGCTTTGGTGATCATAACCAGTTTATGTACCTTCCAACAGTCGAGACATGAAAACAGACCTTTAGCGCACTGTGAAGAATTCTGTATTCTGATACAGACTAACAGTGTCTGCAATTTCGCACTCCTATGACCAAGCCCTGATTGGATCTATATCCTATGGGGTTTCCCCCCCAAATATACACCATCAGGATATGTCCCTGCTGCCCCCCTCTCCAGCCCAATAATTCATTTCATCAGAACCAGCTAGTCCTTTCCAAATATGAGCCAGAGCAGAGAAAAGTTACTGTTTTGGACCACAGCTCCCAGACTTCTCCAGCCAGCAGGGCCACTAGACTGGCTGGTGGATTCTGGGAGTTGTATTGTAAACCAGGAACTTTCCCCAAGCTGTGAGATAAATCCAGAAGCATTAAAGAAGTGGAGACAGCCATTAAATACATTTTGGATTGGCTGCTCTGACCACTAGGCTTAAGAGACAGAAGGTCTCTCACAATTAGCCCAACCAGAAATTCTGGGGGATGCATTTAATGGTACGAGGTGGAGAGACAAGGGAATTCCCTACTGCCTATTATCAGGCATTCAAATTGAGTCACATCAGCATGTAAACTGGCCGGATGTCTTGCATCCGCCACCCCGCCGTAAAGATTTAACTTCTAGGAACTTTCAGAAAGGAGCTGAACCCCTAAGGGTAGCAGCTCATGTTGACCCAATGGGTGTGACCCATCCCCACCAACAGAAGGAAGTGAATAAACCAGTGCTTGGAAAGCTTACTTTTTGGGCCTGTTGGCTTGGGGATTCTGGGAGTTGCAGTCACTTTTCCGTATTTTTCCATCGGACAGTTTTTGTGTTGGCTTTTACGTTCTGGCAGGAGCACCTCATTCACCAGGAATACCTAATTGCCTCTTTGAATGTTTACAACCCCCTTTCCTCTCCTTGTGTTCCATTTGGTGCCGAATGCTTTTCTTCTCCTTCTCCTTCTTTTAATTAACATCAGCCCTGCCCTGACACATCATCTTGGCTGAGTCGACGAGCTTGGCGTGCCAGATTTTCACATTCCTGAAATACACAGCCCGCCAGCACTGCAGAGCCAGCTCCGAGGCAGAGAAACCGCAGAAACTGGGCAATGCTCCTGGAACTCGAGAGACTTCCAGGAAACTGTTGTGAAAGAGATGGAAGCTCTGCTTTGGCTCCCCTCTGGAGCCCTACAAACTGCATGGGTTGCAAAATGTCCAGTGGCATTTTTTTTTGTTTGTTTGCTGTGAGATTGGGTCACTGGTGCCAAAATGCCCCATGCAGCCTTCTTCGTTTGGAAGAAAGCCGCAGCCAAACTACATCCAAAGGTGGTCAAGGGGTAGGAAGACAATACACCTGGGGGCTACAGGTCATCCTCTAGCCTTACTTTGGGGCCTTTGGAGTCCCCCAAAGCCCCTTTTCCAATTTTCAAGAAACAATTTCAGCACAATTTGGGACCCATATTCTACCAAAACTACCCCAAACATGCTGGTTTGCCTCCTCCCCAAGCAACACACCACCCATCAGCTGTAAATGATAACAGGGAGTAATGAGCTATCACTTCTAATCTACCTGGGATGTACCACTGCTACCCACCTGAAGGGGGGTCTCAGGTATGAACATTGGCTCACCTGGAATTGACCATCCCAAAGAGAATTCCAATTTATTCCAGGTTAGGGGAGAGCATCCCCAAAACTGCCCCAGTGGAAGAAATGTCACTTTCCCCCAAAATGGGATCAACCAACTCATAAATAATTGAGGCCCATCACACTATACTATTATAGCACTTGATTCCACTTTAACTGCAAATTTCAGCAAATGCTTTAAAAATGAATTGAAACCAAAATCTCCTCCATTTGCGCCTTGTCTGATTCCCATCACGGAGATGAGCATGTTATACCTGTATGCCTCTTATCTTTTATCTTATCTTATCTTATCTTATCTTATCTTATCTTATCTTATCTTATCTTATCTTATCTTATCTTATCTTATCTTATCTTATCTTATCTTACCTTACCTTACCTTACCTTACCTTACCTTACCTTACCTTACCTTACCTTACCTTACCTTACCTATATCCCACCTTTCTCCCGCTATGGGACCCAAAACAGCTTCCGATGACCTAAATCAAAGTTAAATCAGTAAGTTAAATCAAAATAGCTAAAACAATATGTAGCGCCACAATTTCAAGCCAACAAAGCCAATGAAAACATTAATTTAAAACCATGAAAAATACATTTAACACATATTAAAAAACACACACACACACACATTGAACATCCTTTTGCCCTGACTAGTTAAAGCCTGAAGGCCTGTTTAAGGTCTTTGCCTGCTGGCACAAAAAGAATAAGGAAGAGACCAATCGGCTCTTCTGTGGAACAGAATTCCACAGCCTGGGAGCAGCCATCAAGAAGGCTCTCTCTCGTGTCCTCACCTGCCTCAGAGGGTGCTGGAACTGAGAGAAAGAAAAGCTCCCCTGAAGTTCATAAGACGCAAGAAGGTTCATCTGCAGAAACCCAGGCTTTCCCAACGCAACTGTTAAAGATTAGGAGCAAGGGGGAGAATGGAGATAACGCCAAGTTTGGAAACCACCAGAGGAGACCACGCTCCGTGAAATGGGGAAATAGTCTGACCCAGTGAGATCTGATGTCACCAGAGTTCACCAGTGGGCTGGCCCTACTCTTAGGGAGGCTGAGGTAGCTTCTCAGATTTGGGGTGTCTTGAAAGGGCAGCAAATGCTCCTTCCCCAATGCCTCCATCTTCTATTTTTACCATTGGGGATGGGGAGAGGGCTTTGCAAGGTTTTATGCCTTTTGTACGAAGATAACGTGGCAGCCTTTAGGTGCTATGCACCTGGAATTGGGTGGGTGGGGGTTCCAATTTCCTGCTCCGCCTCAGGTAGCAAAACGTCTTGGGTCTGGTTAGCAACCTTGCCGTATTTCCTACTTCCCTCCCTGGAACGAGATGGGGCCCATCGAAGAGAGCGGTACAGCCAGAAAAACGACATTGAGGGAGCGAGGGGAGGAAATGGGGAAGGGAGCCGAACAATTTGACAGTGAAAAAGAATTCACCTCAGGCGTGAAGCTCGGCAAACAAGTGTTGTGCTCAGGTGTGGATGGAAGTCGGGGGTGGGAAAACGAATGAAGCCAGTCCCGCAAGAGAGATGTGAATGGACGGAGCAACTACGGAAATCTGGCCACAAACAAATGCCTCTTAATGGCAGTGCTCCAGGGACCGTGCAAACTGAGCGAGGCAGGTTTTTTCCCCCACAATCCAGATTTTGCCCAATAATTGAACACATGTTCTTCATTCATTGCACACTGACACAGCTTTGAATGTTCTCCTTTCCAGAGACGGGAAAACCAGTGAAAAAGTTCAACTATGTTACGATCATACTAGAAGGCCGAAAACTTATATTAACTATGTTTTCATTCAAAAGAAGGTGTTTACTTCATGCCATTCATTCTAACCTGGTGTTTCAATGTATGTTGCGTTCCACTAAGGCACAGTAAGATAAGTGAAATATCCCATCCATGATCTCACTCCTTCCTCCTCTGTCTTTGTGCTTTGAGCTTGCGGAGGAAAGGAAACAGCTCGATGACTTTCGGAAAACCTGATTTCTCACCTGGCAACCCACCCACTGAATGGGAATGAATAAGATTAAAAAGAAAAAAGGATACGGGGGAAAAACCCCTTTATATGAAGCAAAAGCCATATTCCTGCCTCCTCCAATAAAACAATATCCAACAATGAAAATCTGAATCTTACATACAGGATTGAGAAATGTTCTTTTGAAGAAATAAGTACTAACACAAGAGATTTGCTGCAACAGATAGTCCAGATATTGGCACTGCCAGGAATCTACAGCTTCCCTTAGAGGACATCATTTGGCTGCTCCTCTTTCTCCTTCCAATGACCTCCATGACTTCCTTCTGTTTCTCAGGATGTGCTCTTTGAAAGGCAAAAGAGAACGAAAGAAATCATGAGACAAAACTGGAAAGAAAGCACACCGAATGCACAATACATTCTCCTTTGTTAAATGAAAAGCAGAAGTAACCTTGGGAAAGTCCATCAGAATGAGCAAATCATGCCTTACCTAAGCACCGCAGCCAATCTCTATACCAGTCATTTCCAAAATGGGTGGTACCACCACCACCCTGAGCATGATGGAAAGATCCAGGGGCAGTGGTGAAAAAGGGAGTGGTAGGAGGGTGGCAGGGTGGCATCAGAACCAAGTAAGTATTTTTTAAAAAATGCCTTTCCACTGCTGCCACCACCCCAAAAAACTTAAGTCACTTCTGCACATGGAAGTCAATAACTTGGGGTGCAAAGAAAGCTTTCCTAACCTGGCAGACGGAAAGTGACCATTGCGCATTGGGACCCGATGCACCATGGAATCTGATGGGCATCGGAATACCAGTTAGGGGGTGCCAGTGCGCATGAGTACAGCCCAATGCATGTCGGAAATCTCCGGCTGGTGACCTGCTACACATCTTCACAACTCACTGGGAGAGCTCCTTAGCTGTTCTGCTACATAGCTAGGTATGAGTATAGTTCTGTTGTGTCGATTGTGACAGAGAATTCAGGGCCCGAATGGCAATCTCATTGCAATCTCATCCCTGTGGCCAAAAGAGCTCCCTTTGGATTGGGAGATGATGGCAGCAGGCTCAGGAGAAAGCCAGGGTATACAGAAGTATAAAAAATATTTACCGGGAAAGCCTGAAGAAGCAGGGAGATGTGAACCAGCAGCTCAATGAGAACTGGCTATGGACAATGGATATAAAAGGCTGGAAGGCTGTTGGGGAGGGAACAGGAATAGAGAATTTCGGAAAGGGGCTGGCTGGCATCCCAAACAGTAGCACCCTACTCAACAATTTTCTTGTTTTTGTATTAAGTTTTTAAAATAACAAGGAAAGGAATAAGTAACATTATGTATAACTGAAATCACAAAGCATAAACAAATAATGAGGGGGAAAAAGGTACTTCTGACCTGCAGATCAACAGTTATATGTAACAACCTTACCTCAACCTCTCTAGTTTCCCTACTAGACTACTGTACATACTTCTATTATCATTAAATTGTTAATAATCAAATCCAACAGCAATCAAATTGTCTTTATCTTCCCTCAAAAAGTCTATTGGGGGTTTCCTCTCTTCCAGGAGCCTTTCAAAGGCCCCGCCTTGAATTAAAGCAGTCCATCTCAGCCTTGTCCACCATTTTGGTCGCCCATTCATCTGTGGTTGGCATTGCTGAATCTTTCCATTTCTGCATGTATGTCAATCTCACTGCAGTAATCTTGTATTGCAATATGATCTTCCTAAAAGAAGAAAAAACCTCACTTAAAAGCTTCTTTTCTAACCCCCCTGCAACAATGTATGTCCTTGCATCCAAAACTTTTTTAGCTTTCTGACAGATCCACCAAGCATGATTCAAACGTCCTTCCTTGAACTCCACACTTCCAACCGGTCATGTAGGAATGGGGGGTGGGGGGTGGAAGCGGCACTTTGCCCCAGGTGGCAAAGTTTTTGGGGTGTCCCAGCTCATAGCCATGCCATCGCATGCCCTGGCCATGCCTCCATGCGCTGTGGCCACGCCCCCACTCACCGTAGCCCCCCCACGCCCCCTCCACATACTCCAAGCTCCGCCACTGCTTCCAACATATATTGGCAACATCTTGATATATCTTAGGTATTCAGCAGTGTTTGTTTGCAAGCCTCACCTGTTTTAAGCACAATTATTTACAAGTATCAGGGCCTAGTCCTAAAGCAATTTTCACAGGTGTATCCTTAAACATTTTTTTTTAAAGGATGCAAGTGAACAATGGCCCAACTTTTCCCCCTCTGGGCTAAGCGAGAGGTGCCTCCAGAGAACCATTAGGAAATAACCTTCTGTGCAAGACAATTAGGCAATCTGCCACATTTCCACCCCTGCTGGTTTCGTCTGAAGCAAGGGAGCCAAGCGTGCCAGCTGCTTCCCCTGCAACATAATGCTTCCCCCACACCTTCGTGGCCTTCACGCAACATCAGCTTTGGTAAGGAACTGAGATTGGCCCTTGTGTGGTCCTACTGCTCAGTGTTCTAATCCAACAACATCCACAGGGCAACACGATTCCTTTACTGTTGTTGCTATTGTTGTTGACTTTGATTTGTGGGGACCTTACAAATGGGAGACATCCAAGGACCCCAGTCATCAACTGCTTTGCTCAGGTCTCGCAGATTCAGGGCAGCTGTGGCTTCCTTGATCAGATCGATCCATCTGTAATGTGTCTTCCTCTTTCCCCGGTTCCTTCACATGATTCCTACCATGGCCTTAAGAACTATGAGGTTTCTTCAGGGCCCCTCTGGCCACAACTTCCTAACAACTCTACTCTTCCAGCAGATAGGTGCGGGCGCTGAAACTGCTCCTGAGAAAAGGAACACAGCAGCAGGTGTGTTTACACATCCAAACTACTCCCCCATCCGCAGATGAGGGAGCAGGTTTGGGCACATGCACCCGCCTGCCGCTGCCTCAGGCAGAGAGAACGTGACTTGCCCAAGGTCACCCTGTGCCTAAGCAGGGATTTGAATCCTGGTCCCCAGAAGCCTTTAATAAATACATAAATGTTTGAATATTTAAATAAATATTTGACTATTTCAGCCTAAATTCAAATATTTAAATCTTGACTTAAGTCTTGGGGAGTCCATAGCACCAAATTACATTTATGGAGGGGTCTCCAGTAAAGAGAAGGTGAAGAACCCCTGGAGCAGAAGTTTCAGTGTTGAGACTGCTCTACAAACAATAAGCATCCTCAGCTTTCGGTGCGGGGTCTTTTTGTCCCCCTAAGGATTTTCCCTTGGAAAGGGCTCTGTCTCAAACCTCCATCTTGTTTCTCAGAGTCCTGTTTGGGCTAGGCTGTTGCTAGAAATGAACACCTCAGTTGGCTGTTGCGTGAGACAAGTCCCTTCAATGTATGCAAGAGGCAGGAAGGGGAAGGCCGCCCTTAAGACAATGCTTGCTACCTGCATTGTTTTTTAAAAAATCTGCACATGTATTTAGAAAGACTGCTTCCAGTCTTGGTGGGAGTTGTAGTCCAATGACATCAAGTTGCCCACCTCTGGTTGCATTCAACAATGACAATGTTAGATAGGCGAAGGAAATGTGAAGAGAACAGCTCAAAGGACCACATTGTTTAACCTAGATCTCAAATTACTGAGTGGGGTGGAGATGCAGGTCTGGTTTCCTTTTTGGGATGCTTCCTAGCTACTGTTTTGGGAAAGCTATAGAGAAGGGGAAGGGGGAGAATCAAGGCGGTTGGCCTCCACCTTCTAGCATTCCACAATATCTGGAGAGCCGCATGATTCCACTCTAATATAAAAAGAGGGCCACAATTTGGCCAAAGGGGAGGATGTGAGGGCGTTGCGGGTTTCACGAACCCCCTCCTCCCACATACATAACCGGAGCATTGATTTAACAACTCCAAAGGCACAGGAACTCTGTCCATGATTCTGCCAGCCTTGCAGTTCTGGTGGCTGCGAAGGGAATCTGATTTATGGAGGTGGGCAACTCAGAATTGCTCTGGCGAAATGCACGCCATTTTTGAAAGGTAAGCATAAAAAGAGCCACCTCTGGGCTATGGGTGAGCTTTTGAGCAGATGCACACTGGCATACAAATCACGATGGGATTTGTATGCCAAAACATCAGCTGGGGGGGGCAGGTTGAGGAATGCTGGGCCTTCATTCTCCAAATTAATACTACTGAAGTCCAAAACATCTGGAGAGCCACAGACTGAGAATCACTGAAATTGCGTACTTTGCAGATGAGGGCTGTCATCCACACACTTGAGTAACTTGGCTACCCTACCCTCTTGTCTTACAGTTCCCCTCTGCTTTAGATCAAGGCCTGAGGAACCTCTTCCAGCCAGAAGGCAAAATTCCATTTCGGAGACGTTGCTGAGGTCTGTATTTCAGGGGTAGGTGAAGCCAAGGGCAAAGAACTGGGACCAAAAATACCCACAGGTTCTTGTTTATAGCTGTTAAGTGTCAGGAACTGAACCCTAGGATTAGAGTTCCCAGATTGGATCTGAGATGAGGCTCCTGTCACTTTAATCCTGAATAAATCTTAGAGTAGGATGAGGTACCATAAAACTTCCTCAAGCAGGACAAAGGTGGTGCTTTTCCCTCACCTTCTAACCCCCAGCTTTCCAGCTCCAGTCACCCCCTCCTGACATGCCTATTGCCTTGACAGGGGAGTGCCCAACTCTGTTCTTGTCACTGGAGACTCCATAGATAAGGCAGTAGCGATGCTGGGAGGGGATGATGTGATGGAATTTTGGGGATTTGGATAGGGAAGGGAAGAGAGGTACCTTCATCCATGAAGCCATGAAGCCCTATGAGGAGTGCTTTAGGGAGCTGGGTGTGTTTAGTCTGCAGAAGAGAAGGTTAACATTGGACATGAGAGCCATGTTTAAATATTTGAAAGGGTGTCATGTTGAAGATGGAGCAAGCCTGTTTTCTGCTGCTCCAGAGACTAGGACAAGGAGCAATGGATTCAAAATGCAGGAAAAGAGATTCCACCTAAACCTCAGGAAGAACTTCTTGACAGTCAGAGCCTTTCAACAGTGGAATATGCTGCCTTAATGGAGTGTGGTGGAGTCTCCTTCTTTGGAGAGGCTGGATGGCCATCTGTTGGGAGTGCTTTGATGTGTGTTCCTGCATGGCAGAAGTGGGGGGATAGACTCCATGGCTCCCGTGGTCTCTTCCAGCTCTGCGATTCTATGATTCTATCCCACTTGAGGAAGCTTTATGGCACGTGGTCCGGCTCTGAGAGCTCTTAAGGATTAAATGTGCAGAAGCCCCATCCTGGATCCAATGTGACTACTATTTAGGAGAGACATGGCAGCCTTGTTCAAGGATACTTGGAAAAGCTTGGAAACCACCACATGATCGTGTCAAGGGGAGCAGCCATCTGGACAATTCCAGAAGGCTAGATTTGGCCCAAGGGCCTGCATTTCCCCACCTGGGCTTGGAAGAATAATGTCCATGATCTCACTCACCTCTGAAGGTGGCCAGCCCGCCTTGCCGCGGCGCTGCTGCCCCACCTCCGGACTGCCGCTGCTCCCGCCGCAAAGGAAATGTTGCAAGCCATGCCTTCCACGCTGCAGGGGAAGCTTGGCACGGTGTGGCACTGAATTTCACAAGCTGTTCATAGGCCCGGCGGCCCTGACCCGGGTTGGCCACCTTGCTCGAGAACGAGGCCAAGTGGCAAAAGGGCCAGGAAGAGCAGGGGGCACGCTATTATTACAGCTGCCTTCCAAGCTTTCTTCCCACGTAGCACTGTGGCTGGAAGAGAGGGGATGAGAAAAACACGCCGGTTTGCTCCATTGGTGACGAGCTGCTGTTGAAAAATGGCTTCGAGGGGAAACAGCAGGGAGAAGGGGAAATGCACAAGGCAGCTCTCTTTGAGCATCCTCGTGGGCCTTTGCTCGCCGGAGCACTCTCCCTCAGCGCCCTGACCCCGGGCTCACCTGAGCTTCCTGCAGGCCGAGCAAATGCTTGGCACGGCCTCCAGGAATTGCGTGTTATCCCCACTGCTCCCTCCTTGTGCCATGGCCTGCCCCCAGCATCCTAGAAGAGACATTTTCTCATAAAGCAAGAGCGTGGGGAGTGGGGGAGGATGGAGGCAAAGGGGGGGAAGTTTTTTTTTTTTAAAAAAAAATAAAGATGCATGTTTCCTGAGTAAAGATGGAAAACAGCTGGTAAGAGGAGTAAAGGGAGGTTGATGGGGGAGGAAGGCCTGTTTTGCCAGGCAAAAACAGTGGAAAATACAGATCAAGTTTGGGTTGTGTAATTCCACTGTGTTGGCCTTTTGGCGAAGGGGGTGGAAGGCAGCACAGCTGCTGCTGGCCACCAGCCACTGCCAGTCAAACAAACAGATTCCATCCCGAAGGGTCTGGGGACCACGAAAGCCTTGGAATGAGGTTCCCAAGTCCTAAAACAAGAGGTTACAGAGGTAAGAAGCGTTCCTGGAGAAATGCGCTCTCCATTTCCAAAGACCCCCACCTGACGTGGAACCCTGGATATCAGGAAGGAATGCCATCTCCATAAATGTCTTTTTAAAAAGGTAAAATATTCTATGCCACCTTCAGGCTTCCTGCAGAGCCTCTCAGAGTGGCAGACCCTTGTAGTGAAAATGGAGCTCAGCACCTCTTCCCAATGATGAACTACTCTCAGGTTCTGGACTGGTTAGCTGTTGAACATTCCTAAACAGGAAGGGGTACCAGTGGCTTCCTGTCTGAGAGGGGACCCCCTGAGAAAGAGCTTTCCTTGCTCTGATGTGCTTGCCTGGGCTCCTTCTGACATTTGCTTAGCCCCAGCACCTCCTCACCAGTTCAGCTCTGATGTCCCAGATGACCCACATCTGGGCGGCTCCACTCTCCGCCGCATCCCAGGGGTTTTTGTGTTGCTTTTCCTGTCCTTCCAGGGCCAAAATGAGTGCAGTTCAGTGTTGATAAGGCTCCATCTGCAGCCTGAATCCCTGAGGAGAAGCCCGCCCCAAAGCATCTGAAGGCCCTGCCACCACCAGGAGCCAAAAAATGTGATCTCATGCCGATGCTGGGAAGTGGGCAAGCGAAAAAAGACTGGTGAGTGTGCCAAAGAGGATTGTAAAACAAGGGGAGTTGTAAAAAAAAAATGGGTTGGGAGATGAAGAAGCCACAGGAAGTTGCTCAAGAGGAAAGGAAAAGTACCAGCGAGGCCAAGGGGAGAAGCCTTGGGATAGAGATTTTCTTTTTGTCTGATGGAGGGGTGTTAAAGGGATACAGGGAAAAGGCTGAGCTTAAGCTCTGAGGCTAAGGAAACTGAAGCTAAACAAAGCTGGGAAGAGAGAAAGCCATGGTGTGCTATATATCAAAGAAAGGCAGGGGGACCAGGGGCGGGGGCAAGGAATAATGAATGGACTCTCCTTAAAGCAAAGTTGACAACCCAATGCCAATTAACTCCTGGCACTTTTGCCCTTTGTGGAAAATGCTGACACAGGTTTAGAAAAAAAAAAGCAAAGCCAAAGTGAAGTAGAGGGGCACAACAAGGATCATTCTGTAAAAGGCAGCAACATTTCTTAAAACACAATGGTGAGAAAGCAGACACGCTTGCTAGCGTTAAGTGTTATTGATTCTGCAGGGGGCATAGTTCCACCCTAAGGAAGCCTGGGACTGGCAGTTGAAGGAGGGAGATTTAGAATTCTTAGCCAGAGAGCTCCTCTGGTGCTTGACTCAACTACAAACCCCAGAATTCCACAGGATGTGTGGAAAGGGTCCTCGGTTACCACTAAGTCTTTCCAAGGGGAACCTGCAGAGTACAGCAGCCACGGAAAACCTTTGCCCCTCAGATGTTTGGAACATCATCTCTCAGAAGGCACAGACAGCATAGCCAGCGGTTGAGGATGATAGGCACGGTGGTCCAGCGTATTCTGAAAGGGCAACCGTTCCCCCTCCTTGCACTATAAATTGGCTCACGGGCAGAGGCAACGATGAGCAGAAAAATGGAAAACAGAACAGGGCACACACACACAGAAAAGCCAAGCCAGTATCTGAGGTGGGGAGGGGCAAGGTTTTGTCCCACATCTGTCTTGCACAACCCGACGCCCTCCACCTGCATGGAGTAGTGCTCCCACGTAAAACAACAGGGACGTTAATTCTGGAAGGACTGAAGCAGCCGAATGCAGACTGATCATGCTCAGTGGGCATGGCACAGTGACCAACTTGGGGCTTCTCATAGCTGTCCGCTATATGGCTGGCAGGCTCTGGCCGACCCACCACCCTAACATCGACTTTGAATGGGCAGCAGGGCTTTATCTGACCCGATCAGGCGTCTTACCCACCAAAGCCTCGGAGATTACAAAAATGGCTTTGCAAAGGAGGCTTTCCACCACCACCACCTGTGTTTTAATAATGGCTAACTTCATCGCAGCCTGCATGGGATTTTTGGGATTTGCTTCCATTGTACAACGAAGGCGTGCATGTGGAGACATGCACATAGCCTTCCAGGGTCCCCGTTGCTGTTCCTTCTCCTCCCCTTACCCCAGCAATGGCTCCTCATTGTTGTTGTTTTTTTTCCTTGTGCTTTGCTGTCCTTCTCTTTAACCTTGTTGGGTGAAGCACGTCTCCAAGGACAGATAAAAGTGGATTTTCTAACCAGGCGATGCTGACTTTGCAACCTGCCAGGAATGGGGGGGGGGGGAAAAGGGAACAGAACCAACTAAATGCAAAGCTCCTCTGGTCAGTCGGTTTAAAATATATAGGCAGCCCTGCGAATGATGCTGCGTGGGAGGGAGGGAGAGAGAAGGGGATGCATTTAAAGAGGGAGACAGCACACTGGCAATTGTTACGTGCAGCTGGCCTGGAAGCAAAAGGGGGAGGGAAAGAATTACACTATGTCAACATCGCAACACAGGAAATCAGCTCTAAATATTAGGCGTGGATCGTTTGCCCTTGTAGGGAATGGAACTTCAGGACAGGCCAGGAGCTGTTCTGGTTTGAAGGGAAAAAAATATATTTATAACCAAAGCATAAAGCCATGGAGATACTCAGTGTGGAAAATTGTTATTGTGCACTAAAGAAGGTCTCTGTGTGACTGAGGGCTGTGGCCTTGATCGCTTGGATGGAGGTCTTGGGGCACATGAACCTCAATCCCCTGGCCCATCCGGTCCAGGGATTAATTATTCTAATTCCGTTGGCCCAGAATTAGCCGTGTTTACAAGCAGCTGGAGGGGAAACCTGAAATGATAGCCAGAAAGCAGCCTTCGGTTGGCTTGCTGGCCGTGCTATACGGGACGGCAAAGGGGAGAAAGGCTAGGGTCTGCTCCCCATTGTTCTTCCTCCTGAAATATTGCTGAATTCCCCCTCCCCATTCCTCTAGGCCTCCGTTTTCTGACAAGAAATCGAGCGGTCTCTTCTGGACGCTTCCAGAAGCAACTATTAATCATTATACATTGTCTGAAGGACCGTGTCTCCCTTTATGAGCCCACTAGCACTTTAAGAGCATCCAGAGAGGCCTTCCTTTCTGTTCCACCACCCTTCCAGACCCTCAAGGAAACAGGAGAGAGGGCCTTCTTGGTGGCTGCTCCCACATTTTGCAACTCCCTCCCTAGAGAGGCCAGAATGGCCCCATCCTTGCTCTCTTTTTGACAATAGGTGAAAGCATTTTTGCGCTCTCGGGCTCCCTCCCATCCTCTTCTAAATTGACTGGGTGTAGGCTCGCAATGCCATGCAGCTTTGTTTTGAGGTGCCATAGTTTGAATGTAATCTGTTTATTTTTTTAGTAGTAACATTTTAAACAAGCAGTCGTTTTTACATTATAAATAATTTCATTTTTTTTAAATAAATTGTTATATTTAGACTCTCCTGGATGTTTTAATTTGGTCTGTTTTAATCTTTTAGCTGCCTTGAGTCCCACCGTCAGGAGAAAGGCAGGGTATAAATAAAATAATAATAATAATAATAATAAAAATAAAAAAAACAAGTCATGGCCCTACCAAATGGGTGCACCCCTGCACTGAAAGAAGAAACCTAGACTCTCATTGGGCAACGAACTGAATGTCTCAGCACCCTTGTAGGTTCCAATACTGATAGTCCAATTGCATCCCAATGTCCAGAGCACCAGGGTGGGCAAATTGCTAGAAACAATGACCCTTTGGCCTTCTTCCCTTGCATTGTGTCTCCCTCTGGATGCAGAGGGTGCCAGCGATAAGAGGAGTGGCAGCGATGCTTCTCAGCTCTGGAGGTCAGCTGTGCACCTCCCAACTGAAGGAACAACGCTCCTCCTCAATGCCACCGCAGAAACCTTGTGCCCTTTTTGTCTATTCTGTATTCAACCATACAAAGAAATCCTCTTAAGAATATAAGACCCTTAAGGGATTTGACCCAAAAGCTCGTGCAACATTCTGTTTCCATAGTGGCCAACCACTTGCCCATGGGAAGCTCTCCAGCAGGGTATAAGTTGGGATGCTCCTTCCTAGTCACATTTCTCAACAACTGACTAAATGAGGAACAAGGCCTCTGTTGCTGAAGACGAACCATTGCCATCCCAGCACGTAGGCACTGATGGCCTGAAACTCCGTAGATTTCTCTTATACTATTTAAAAACTGTCCAAGTTGGCAACCATTGCTGTATCTTGTGGCAGTGAGTTCCACAGTTTAAATACGTATTGTTTGAAGAACTTCCTCCTTCCATTTTTGGTTCTGAATCCCTCACCCATTTAAGCCAGGTTCCTTCCTCCACCTCATGCACGATTTTTACAAACTTGTCCCACATCTCCCCTTATTGGCCTTATTTCTAAGCCCAACAGCCCCGAATGATAGAATCTTTGTGCACAGCGGCACAAGTGCTGAGAATGCCAAACTGCTAGTGTGACAGTCTGCTACCCAAGCTTAGCCAATGAGCCTACTTTAATTGGGACTAAAACTGCATTCAGTCTTGTGTCTACATCTGCTTCTTGATGGGATGGGAAATTTCCTGGGAAAGTATATAGGCTGCTTTGAAATTCAGGAGGGCAATGGTAGGGAGAGAAATGCAACAAACGCAGTTTGCTCTTAAAGGCTCTCTCTAAAGCAGGATCTCCTTAGCCTTGCCCAATGGTTAGTGAGATGCCTCTGAGACACCTCCGAGCAGCATTATTCATCCTGCTGCAGAGCTTAAAAGAATCACCCAAGTCCAAGACTGTAATTTTCAATCAACCTTTTAATGAAAAGTTCATAAAATAACAGTTTCTCATCACTGTACATTAAGACTGCAAATTACTGAATGCTGAGATCATAATTTCTGTATTTTTTTTTAAACCCCCCTCCCCATATGACACTTGAGTTGCAGCCACAGCGTCCTGCAACCCCAACCTGAATTCAAGCTCTTGAAGGAAATGAACAGAACATTGCAACAGGAATGTCAGCCATGCTTGAGGAAACAACTGGGACCCTTGGTTTGACAGAGTTAAGGCTTAAAAAAGGAGAGAGGGAGGGGGAAGTATATCATTGTTCCTCCAGCTGAACTTTAAAAAAATATATGCAAGAATCCAACTGAGGCCTTTGCTATCCCCTCCCTGACGGGGAAAATATGTATATATGCACAATTTCACAGTCAAAACTGGGTTCGTGCAATTCCTGCCAAGACCTCATGATTGGTCAAATTATAATTTCCTAAGAAAGCACATATAACCTATCTGGGAGTAAAGCAAAACCTACAAAATACCTAGCCATGACTTTTCCCAACATCCCTTCCTTTAAACTGGGAGTTTATTCTAGTCTATTCTTGAGTGAACTGAGATATGCCAGTCAACGCAATCCATGCTGCTTGCCCAATGTTTTTTGGATGGCCGGGGGGGGACACAGAAAGAAAGAGCAGGACACTTAACAAAAAGGGGTTCCCATTCTCCAGTCCTTTCCAAGAACTCTGAAAGACAGTTTTTAAAAAGAGGAAAAAAGTATTGCAACATCCACTGGAGGTACAAGTGAGGTAGAAAAGGGGACTCGTCCCCGTAACACATGAAGCTACATGCTCAGAGAAAGGAAGCTTGCCACAGTGTAGAAAATTTCCCTCCAGAATCTGGTAGCCTCTTCCTTTCCAGGAGAAGGGATTTGTTTTTGGACGCTGTTCCAGAATTTGAGAAAGAAGCCAGCTGTAATGGGACCCAAACTCAGGCCAGACAGAGGTTGCTAAAAAGGTGAGCGAAGGGAGACAGTGACACAAGCTCAGTCTGGGTTACATAAAACCAAGAGATTTGGACCTTATCAGTGGTAGAAATGTAAATTAGCAGACGGATGTGAAAAGGCTCGTTTGTCCTCCTTTTGGAATCATGTATTAATTTTAAAAATCCTCCTTCCCCTCCCCAAGAACTTTGGGTAACGACACATTTTAAATATCCATGGCATCTCTCTTGGGGGATGGAAGCTCCCTGGACAGACAAGAGTTTGTATAAACATTCCCTTAATTTCCTTGGGTTTATCATTTTATTGCCTTAAGGCCCACAAACAAGATTAGCTTTTAACGTGGTGGGCCAAGAGCTGATGTTCTGGGCAGATGTTTGGGACATGACCCTTGCGGCCCTCGTAAAGAGGAAAGGGCTGCATCCTGGGAAAACCAGAGAGAGGAGGGACATTTCCCAGCTGGCTGTTTCTCCCCTCCCTCCCAAGCAAATATGTGTTTGGAACTCAGTCCAGAAAGCACAGGAAGTCGGCAATTCGGAGCAGGAAAAGGGCAGGCTGGGGAGATCAGCTTTGCTTGTTGCTTCTCCGGCCCTCAATGCACAGGCTTCTGATCCCCAATAATCTTCTAGGATGGGGATTTTTTTTTCTGCTGGAGAAGGAGGGCCACCTTGATAATCATACACATCTCTGTGTCTGATGTTTACTTAGGATCTTTTGAATCTAATGTCTAAGGTGGAATACTGACGGAAACATTTGTTGTCCTTCAGTCAAGGAGCCATTCCCAGGTTTAAGCTTAAGATTTGCTTTGTTCAGCTCAGAACAGCAGGGCAACTAGAGACGCAACCCAGGGTTGCTTCACAAGGCCGTGCGTCCTGCACAAGACCACGTAGTGAGCTACGCGCCGGAAGAACAACAAAAAAGGCCCACCCAACTTTACTCAGGTGGGCTGATATGTGGTACAACCCACCGCTGCAGTGCATTTAGGGGGGAAATTGGGCAAACGCTGCCCAACGATACAAAGCCAGATCCCACATCCGAGCATGTGGATAAGATGGGAAGCCCTGCGGAACAGGATCACCTCAACGCTTAACCACTGTAAAACCAAAGTCTGTTTTTCCCTCACTAATCTCTAATGAGCCCCACGTATCTGCCAAAATATCTGACCATTATTGCTTATGCTGTAAACATTGAGAAGGCAAAGAAAATGGCAGGAACAGGTTCAAAGGCATTAGGACTTTTCCCCATTCAGGCACCCGAAAGAGCCAGGGTTAATGAAGCCTTGACCTGCTTGCTCTCTCTCCTCCAGTTTTGCCATCGTCCCACTGAAAAACCATAAAGAAAAAAAATAAAAATCCTCCACCAGATTTCAGGTTTTCCCTTCTTTTACGTCCCAAGGCATTTTCCTCTTCCAAGTCTGACATTCCTGCATTTCAGAACAGAAGTGACATGGTAAAAAATAAAAATACTGCTAACCCAGACTTTGACCTGCACCGCTCAAAATCAGTGCTTTTTTCCACACTTGCTCACACACACACATACACGCGCACATATACACACACACACACACACATACAAACATATGAGAGGGAAAAAAAAGAACAAGAAATTGTATAAGAGTGACACCGTAATTGGAAACATTTAAATACAGCAAAACAAATTTGTCTTCTACGCAAAAAAAGCTACAAAAGTCCAGTCTTTGTATTGTCTTCACAGGTTATGGTTTATGGCTATGTTGAGAGTCTCTGAGATTTTTTTTTAAGTTTTAAAACTTTTTTTTTTTGAAATCCTGTAGCGAAGACCCTGCGGACACATCTTTTTTTTCTTTTGCAAATGCTCTGAGTTTTTTTCTTTCTTCTCCTTGCAAAACTGTGCATACAGAATCTTGAGAAATAAATACATTCATTACTGCACATACATATTGATACAAAAAACAACACTGTCAAATAGTGTTTGCACCATCTTTGTTAAGATATTCAAGACCAGGCAAAATTAATATGTTTGTTTTCCATTAGCCTCTCCCCAAACTCTTCTCACCCCATGGATTTTATATTTAGATGAGGTGGCTTTGGCATTAAAAAAAGGAGAATAAAAACAGCGCTAAGTTCAACAAGAGCTGTCGCTTTGGGAATCCTGCGTAATTTGGGAGAGCAGGCGCATCAGAAATTATAGACCATCTTCAGTGATCATTACTTTTAGCTAAACAATGCAAAACCAGGCATGCCATTTTTACACAGAAATACTTTGTATGTCTGTGGGATTTTTTTTTCCTTTAAGAAAAAAGAACGCACAAGGAATGCTTCCACGCGTAAGGACCACAAACCTGAGATCCCAGCCAACCCGGCTCACAGTCTGACAAAGCTACTAGAGGAGAAAACATACTGCAGTCATAGGGTGAGGAATGGCTCTCTTTCAGGGCGGTGCCTTGGGTCATCCAGAGCCCGATGACACACACACAAGCCCTTGCAAGGAGAGCGGGTGAGGCTCACCTCCGGAAATGTGTGCCAGACTGTGAGCTGAGTTGGGCAGACATCCTGCTTCGGAGACTCACACGTAAAAAAAGTCCCACTGGAGTGTGTACATCCCAGTGTGTCAAGGGGAGACAGAATCTAATCAAATTTGGTATAGGAACCCATGACCCCAAACTCAAAGAGGGCACTGGCTACCCAAGCCTGACCTTGGTTGGATTAGCAAGCCCTTTCATACCTGTGGGCCATTCAGGGTGGCACAGAGGACCGGCTACGAGGCCTGTGCTCCTTTCTGAGACTCGTGCCCAAGAGAAAAGCCACTTCTCAGAAGCTCTTTGGTGCCTTCTGCAAATTTTGTATGGCTCCTGAGTAGCCTATGGCTGGTTTTTGGCAGTTCCCCCTGTTCGAAGGGGGCTAGAAAGGACAGTCCAGTTGTTAGAGCCTGTGTTAAAGGCCCGCTTCTTTCCCCTAAAGATGCCTTGCTGTCGATTTCATCCACCATCTGCCATTCCCACTAGTCCTCTCTGATGTCTGATTGCGAGATGAAATTCCATTTACTTTCAGTATTCTTCTTTCACTCTCCCCGCTCCACCTCTTCGTCAGGTACCACATAAAACTGATCCTGAAGAGGGACCCTTCTTTCTGGCACAGTGTTATCTCAGCAAATGGAAGCCCATTCTTACGAAAGGTCCTCCATTTGTGATCTAACCCAGACTGGCTCTAAATGGAAATCTCTAACCATAGGGCATCAATTGACGGTGAGAATGTGAGAGAGTTCCCCAGGCCCTCCAAGTGCTTTGGGCTACAAGCTCCCTGCCGCATCATGCCTGACTCGTGGCCATGCCGGTTGGGCTTGTTGCCAGAGGACCTCAGGTTGTTCACGGCTGCTGATGCTGAATGCATCTGCAAAATGTGCCGGAAAAAAGATGACTTCCTATAGAATCAATGAGGTGTCTTCTGTTTTCCATTAACTCCCTCTCCACACACAATTGTTTGCAATGGTCTTTTTGACAGCCAAACCAATGGAAAAAGCAAAGATTAATTTTGACTGGCCCTAAGATCTGTTGAGGTCTGTAACTGTAAAAGTTTATGTAAACAATGAGATAAATATATTAATTCTTTTTTTTTTCTGAGCCAAGTGAGGTTCCATACTCATTCAAATGTGCTTTGGTTTAAAAAATAGTTTTTGTGAATTTGGGTATGAGCTATCTTTTTAATACAACTTTTTCCCCCTACTTTATTCTTTATTATCCTCTCCTGTTACTCCGAAAACATTCTGGATCTAAACTGACTAAAACATATAGTTAAGCTGCCAGGCCTCTGTAACGTTACATTAAAAAAAAAAATTATTCCCCTCAGGAGGCTCTTTTTGTATCTCAAAAACAAAACAAAAAAAGAAACCAAAACCAAAAATGCAATTCCCTCCCCACCCTAACCCTAGAACTCTTAAAATTTTAAATATGAAACTAGTGTTTTGCTTTCTCATTAAAATACAGAAAATGCTTGATACAATACTATGTCGTACAAATGCAGTTTTGAGTGTCCGGACCCTCTAAAGGAGCCCTGGACAGTCCCTGAAGTTTTGAGTATTATTACGTTTTTTTTTTCATTATTATTGTCACAATTTGGAAAGAAGTCATTAATTCGGCATATGGAACACAAGTCTACACAACTACGTTCGCGAAGGAGGGGGAGAGAAAAAAGGAGACACTTTTTTTTTCATTTTTGTACAATACTCGCGCTGTACACAGACTTTTTGTCGTAGTTTTAAGTGCTGAGGGGAGAAATAAAAATTAAAAAGGAGGCTGCTTGGATGATATTTTTTTTTTAAAAAATGAACAACCCCCCCAACAAAAACGGATCTTGATACTTCCAAGATTCCAAAACTTCAAACCTTAAGCAAAATAAAATCCAAACCAACCCTAATACCTTCACCCCACCCTTCACCACACACAACTATTGGAAGTCTAACAAAAATTCTGAGAGACTGAAGTATACTTTTACACTAGCTACACCTTGGGGCTCTTCTTTGGATAACAAACGATGGACATTTACCAAGCAGCAACATACTATGATGTGAATACAACCACACAAGGACATGGTGTCTGTAGTATTGGCTTTGTCACAGGTTAGTGGCCAGATGCTACTGATAGCCAGCCTTGGATGCAACTACATCTCTTTCATGGCTAAGCTACCACTTGGAATTCATCTGCGCTCTTGGCTCAGCAGAAAGTCTCCTGATCGGGCCTGAACATCAGCTTTACAGTTTGGTTGTACTAATACTTCTTGTGGTTAATACCGGTTGGAAAAACTGAGGAAGTAGGGAGGTGGGGTGTCTTCACAGAACTACGGCACGGAATGACGACAGTCACCGTCACTTTGTGACTGCAACGGGAAAGGTAAGAAGTCACGTGGGGCAGAGCTAGCTGGTGTTCTGCTTTTCCAGGAAGGGATAGGAAGGTAGGAATAAAGCAGAGGAAATCTCCTACTCTTGACTTCAGCCACCAGATTACTGGCTCAGAATTCTGCTCTGAAGGCATCTCAAAAAGTTAGAAAAGATCTGAATAACTGAGAGGGTCGGGGCTGGATCAGGCCAAACTTGGATGGTCGACACTGTTGGGAAACTAAAATTTCACATCTGTGCCTCTGCGCTCCTGGCAAATGCTGGCAGCTGGAGGTTTCCATCCCAAGATCGTCATTCACAGATTTAGGCGACGTGGAGTTTTTTTTATTTTGGCAAACCATGTGCCAACCCTACAACGGATGTTGCCACCACAAGTGGACAACGGTCTCCCTGCAGAAAGAAATACAACAGGGGCAGCACAAGAGGGATGGATTATGTGTGAGCACAACAGTTTTGTTAGTGACTTGTAGTCGAGGGTGTGGAAGTCTACTGCCAGCAAGGATTTCCACCTTCAGCTCATGGGGGTGGGTGGGAACAGTTTAGAATATAGCAAAAGAGAGGCTTCCCCATGCACTGGGGGGAGGACTGAACCCCACCGCCATTTGGGAATTCCATATTTACTATGCATAGAACTCAAGGTGAAGATTTTGTCTTCATTGCTTCCCATAAAAGCAGATCATATTTTTAACGATAGTTAATTTTTTTTTCAAAGAAACAGAATATCTTATGATTTAAAAAAAAGAGAAAATGGTTTCAGATTAGTGCTCTGAGAGTGGCCCACAAAATCTAGAGGAAAATTAAACTAGAGCAACAGAGGCTCTACGGAGCTAGAAGAAACACCCACCCTCTTGATAAGTGAGGTAAAAGTTATGAAGGATTAGGACTGGGGCTGGGGGGGGGACATTCCCTGCAACATGATTAGGCTCAACGTGGTTATATTTAATCTGTAATATTTAATCTGTCCTATATGAAGTTTTGGAACTGAGTTCTTCTTTCAAATTGACCCCGAATACTTTTTACAGAAAGAATACTTTTTTAACAGGACTTTTTTTTAAAGAAAAAAAATGTGGTGGTGGGGGAATGAAAGCTTATCTTTGTTTTAGTTGAACACACTCACTTTTATATTTTTTTGGTCTAAACTTAAAGACAAAAAGGTTTTTTCTCTTTTTCTTTTTTTTTTAAGAAAAAAAAGACATAGGGCTTTGGTGAACCCTACCAATAATAATAATAATAATAATAATAATATTAATCATAATAATAATAATAATAATAAAAAGAACAATGGTTTCGAGCAAGAAAGTTAAAGAGGAAACAAAAAAATGTAAACCTTACTTAATTTAGACAGGATCACTCTAAAGGGACTGCGAAATTTTTACCACCGCACTCCACCCACGGGGAGTAAAGGGGGGAGCCATTACTTTTTTTTTTACATGAAAGGTCACGCCAACGAAGTCGAGGGGCCGTAAAATAGCAGGCGATACCCTGTCCTCTCCTCCTAAACCTATAGCAGCTGTTGGCTGTGATATCTTCTACAGATGCAGTGAGAGTTTTCTCTTCCATTTATCCAACTTTTTTTTGTGTGTGTGTGCATGCATTAAGATTTCCTTAAGGATGACGACGACAACGACGACAACAACAACAACAACAACAACAATAATAATAAAAAAAGAAGAAGAAGAAAACCACACACCCATACCCTCCCCCAGAAAGGGAGGATATGAAACACTTTGGTTGGGCTTCCCCCACATTCTTATTGCACTCTGGAGCCTAGTTAAGATATCGCCTGCTACATCATTGCTCTCTTATCCTCTCAAGATGTCGCCTGCTAACACAGATGGGTCTGGAAAGCAGCAGGGTTAAGAGGCATGTTCCCCCTATAGCATCCAGGTTCAATAAACAAGGCTGGAAAGAGCCCAAAAGCTCTTTTTTATTTTTTAAAAAAAGTTTCCTCATGGATAGAAAAAAAATGGTAATTTGGTGAAAGCCAGTGGCCACTAAAGGGCTATTCACTTGGGCCTTTGGCTTATAACCTACCTATTGTCTTTGGCCAAGTTTTGCTTCTATCATTATTTTTGCTGACTTCTTGATGGAAGGACGAGGTGGTAAAAATCCCTTAACTTTTAATTTAGTTTCTACTTTTATACACTTACTTACAACTGGGGGGGGCAAAGAGGGGAGGGACAAAACGCCACACCTAATATTTTTCACTAACCATCTTATTGTTCTCGTGAGTTCAAGAGGTAGCAAAGGGAACGGGCCACCCATCCCAACCCGTCCACTAGTGAGGGAGAAAAAGCGAAACGCACGCACGCACACACACACACACACACACCCGCTCGCGTGCACGCACCCCAAATAAAAATTTAAAAAGTACCTAAAGGAACTTGTCGCAATTCCAGCCCTACAGCAAACCCACTCCCAGCCCACTCCGTAGTGACCTCACACTTTCCAGTTCCAACAATTACATAAATGTTAACAATGGTTTTTTTCTTTTCCTCTTAATAACACAAGTACCTCTAAGCAAAGTGTATTCATACGAAACTAGTAGGAGAAAAACAAACAAACAAAACAAAACACAAAGATGACCCCTGCTTGCTTGAAAGAAATTCCTGGGGAGGGGGACACCCTGTCCCCATTCAGTCATGGATAAGGCTAAAGAAGGAGAGATGAGGAAGAAAAAGGAGAAAAAGGGGCGAAGAAGTACGGACACCTTGGGGGGGGGTGCGTTTGTGTGTATGTGTGCATCAAATGCTGCCTTCCCGGATTTGACGGTGCTCCCCTCACAGCGTGCAAAGACTCTTCCGACAGAATCTTTCCACGCAAATTATAGCAAAGGCCATGGCCTCCGTCCTTCTCAGAGGCGTTATAAATTGGCTATCAAAAAAAAATAAAATAATACCCCACATAGTAACTTTCGAGAAAAAAAAACAACAGGACGGTTGACGAGAAACGACTTCGCTGATAACTTGTAAGGTCAACGGTCGGGAAGAATGCGAATGCCCTACTGCTAGCGAGGGCAGCTAGGGATTCCTAGGCTGCCTCCAGGACACAAAAAAAGAAATAAGAATTGCAGTTGAGTTTTCTAAACACAACCCTAAAGTGCTACGAAAGCCAGCCGAGGGGAGAGAGGTGACCAGGGCCCCTCTTTTCAGTTGCAGAAATCCACTGCATTGCATTGCCAATTGGCATTGACCGGGAAGGAACCTTTCTCTCTTCCCTCTCCATCTTTCTACGCCTGGGTGCGTAGACCCATAACCTATCAGAGTTGTGGCACTTCTTGTTACAATCTGACCTAGCACACCAAGTAGGTGGGAACCTTAAAAATGTGGGGGAGTTTAATTGCTAGCTAGGTTTTTTTCTTTTTTTTAATATGGAAGAAGGGAAACCACCAGAAAGGGGAAGGAAGGAAGGAAGGAAGGAAGGAAGGAAGGAAGGAAGGAAGGAAGGAAGGAAGGAAGGAAGGGGAGGGAAAGACAGACAGACAGACAGACAGACAGACAGACAGACAGACAGACAGACAGACAGAACAGACAGACAGACAGACAGACAGCTAGCTAGCTAGCTCTGTTTGGTTGAGACCTCCTATGACTGAATAGGGAACAGAATGGCCCTTATTTGTTTTGTTTTGTTTTGTTTTGTTTTGTTTTGAAGCAGCAAGTCTAAGAAAAGGTTATGTTTATGGCGGGTGGGCTCCGAGCTCATCGCAGAGTCTTTGGCTTATGTAGGAGAGGTATGCATTCGCAGGTGGCTGATGAGGTTGCGCTGCTGGGTGAACTTCCCGCCGCACAGTTGACATTCGTAGGGCTTTTCCCCTGAGTGGACGCGCATATGCTCTGTCAGTCGATACTGCCGGGTAAAGCGCATCCCACACTCCTCGCAGGCAAAGGGCTTGAGGCCCAGGTGGCTGCGCATGTGCCGCGTCATGGTGCCCCGCTGCGTGAACATCTTGCCACAGATATTGCAAGGGAAAGGCCGTGTCAGCCAGTGAGTCTTCTCATGCTGCCGTAGGGTGGCCGGATCTTTGTAGCTCTTCTCACACACGGAACACTTGAAGGGGCGGGATTCTGTCGTGTAGGGCTGGTTGGGGTTGGACAAATCCTCCGCTTCCTCCTCCTTATCATCGTATGTCCCTTCCTCCTTGATGTAGAGGTCTTCCTCCGTGTGTTTCTCTACGTGGGCGTTAAGCTGCTCTGAGCTAGGGAAGCCCTTTCCACAGGGGATGCAGACATAAAGGTTGTCCCCAAAGGCCACTGGCTCATAGCCTTCCTGCCGGTAGACATAGTTGGTGCTGGTGGGCCCACCGTTTTCACTCTCGCTCTGCCCACTGTCGTCACTGTTCTCCTTGCCGTTCTCCACATCTTCTTTGCATGCAAACGGCAGCTCTGACCCATAGGCACCCAGGCTGAGGTTCCGCTCGGCCGACTTACACAAGGGGCCCACAAGGATACCGTTGGGGAGCCCCTCGCTCTCCTCGGTGCCTTTGCCACCCTCCTCCTTCCTCTCAAAGGTGCTGTCCTTCTTGATCCACTCTTTCTTGCGGGATGAGTGGCGCAGGCTTTTCCGTTGGCTGCCTTCAGGAAGGGGCTGGCGGTCCTCACTCAAGTCCATTTCCATAGGTTCGCAGTTGTCAGCTAGGCTTGGGGGAGCTCCGGCGGTGGATTCTTCGAATGGTGAGGCACTGTTGGCTGCGGGGGCTGAGGCAGGTCGAGGGGAACCACGCTGGCTTTCACTGTGCTGCGTGTCATCTTGGGACGCTGCTGGAGGAAGTGAGGGGCTCTTCTTGGACAGGTCGAGGCCAAGTTCTTGGTCTCCGCTACTCCCATTTGCACTGCTGCTGCTTCCATCTCCGCCATTCTTACTAATTCCCCTACTGAAGGCATGAGAATTCTCTTGGTTGGAGCTGCTGATGAAGACCTCATCATCTGAGATCTTTCCCTTTGGCATCTCCTTTGAGTGAGAGCCCTTCATCCCCTCAGTTGACCCTGAATAACGAGTTATGACTGAAGTAGTGGAAAGTCTCTGGCTACGAGGAGGTCTTCCAACACTGGGGGCACCGCCAGCCCTGCCAGCGAAAGACCGCCCATTGCGTTTCAGCTTCTTTCGGCAAAGGGCTGCCAGGTCGGGTAGTTGGAGGTAGCTTGCGGCGGTGAGGAGAGCATTGAAGTTCTGTTCACCAGGCTGGTCGGTCATTAAGAGCTTGCCAGTATAAATAAAGTCCAAGATTTGCCGGAACACGGTAGGATTGACCATGTCTGTATCTAAGTTGATCAGGTTGTCGTGCAGGACAAGGGACTTGAAATACATGCTGCTGGCAGCCAGGATATTCTTGTGGGCACGAAAGAGGGCATTTTCTACGACAATGATCACATCACAGAGGAAACCTTTGGCTCGTTGCTGGTTTAGCTGCAGCAGCAGTTGTTTGGCATGATTTGGCAGTTCCATCTCCACCTTCTCTTCCTTTCACTGTTCACCTTATCACCTGGGAAAAATAGCAGAAAGTACAAAGACGGTGAGTCTTTTTTCCACCTGTGTCAACATCTGCTTCCATATATCTCACACGGCTCAGCTAAAAGCAGACACAACTGGATACAACTGATGTGCATTTGCTTAGTAATAAACAGTATCTGCAAGTTTCCCATTCCTGTAGATACTCCACAGATAGCAATACAAGAAATCAATTGCATGACTATGACTTTTAATAATTGCTTTGAAATAATTGCTTTTAATAATTGCTTTGAAACTTAAGTTTGTTAAACACAGTGTTAGTCTCATGCCACATCTGATCATATTCTGATACCACGCTTTGGATCCCATCCTGGGAGAAAGGAAGGGTATAAATCCAATAAATAAATAAATAAATAACAAAGTGGGGTTTGCAATAAAATGTTGCAGTAACCCCCTCCTGTTCAGGACTAAATTCGGCCTGGAACAGGAATGGTATAGTTCCTGGGGTACAAAGGGGAGGAAAGGGACAGCTTACGGAATACTGTATCATTCTAATCTTAAGGTCTCTCAGAATAAATTCATGGAGTAAACAGATCCATTTAACTTCTACTCCTTTAGATCAGAACAACAGCTACCAGAACCCCAACAAATTGTCAAGGATTCTTGGAAGTGTACTCTTGTCGGGCTATTTTGGGAAATTTTAAAAATAAATGTCCCCAAACAGGGATGATTATTATCAGAGGCAACTGCCAGAGAACAGTGGAAAGCCAGAGCATATGACATTAAGAGGTGGACCCTACACCCAAAATACAGCTTCCTCCAGATCAGTGGTTCTCAACCTGTGGGTCCCCAGATGTTTTTGGACTTCAGCTCCCAGAAGCCCTGAGCACTGACCATAGCGGCTCGGGCTTCTGGGAGCTGAAGTCCACAACCATCTAGGGACCCACAGGTTGAGAACCACTGCTCCAGATGTTTTCAACCACAGCTCCCATCAGCCTCAGCCAAAATGGTCCAATTTGCCACTGGAGATCATGGATACTGTAGTAGAAAATGCATGGGGAGAGATGACTATCAGAAATGAAAGATATTGTAGTCCCAAACTTGTGAAGGGTCCAGGTGGAGAGAGGCTGTCCCCATCCAGAACGAATGAACTAGTTGGATTCTAAACCATCTCGGTGGCCCTGATAGGCAAGCCTTCCATACATAGAAAACCCAGAGCACCACAAATCTTGAGACACCAAAGTTAAAAGGTGTAGTACAGAGGGGTCTCACATTTTACAAGCCCTAGAAAGTCAAGAGTTATAAAAAGTATTTCACAGCTGCCCACAGAAGTAAATCGCTTAATGGTTTGCAACATAAAACA
Organism: Iguana delicatissima; assembly: GCA_948472985.1. Taxonomy (NCBI): domain Eukaryota; kingdom Metazoa; phylum Chordata; class Lepidosauria; order Squamata; family Iguanidae; genus Iguana; species Iguana delicatissima. Next base: position 715,123 of record CAOKZL010000719.1, on the reverse strand, counting down.
GTACTTTTGTGTCTTTGCCTCTGCCTGCCCCTTTCCCCCAAAGAAGCAGCACCATGGCTGCAACACAGGAGAGTGAAAGAAGTCCTGATATTTTTTTTAAAAAAGATTTATGCATAAGCCTAGCCAAAACTTGGACTTGTCTCTTGAAATAGCTCTGCTTCAAGGACAAATCCACATTACAGAGAAAGCCTGGAAGACTACAGAAGATGCTAGACCATCCGTTGACAAATCTCAGCTTAGATATATCTGAGTGTGGGTCACACTATCAATAGCTGCATAGAACTACAAACCCAGTTCTTTATATAATTCAACTTTGTTCCTCCCTGACTTGCTAGAAAGAATAGTGGGACATCCACGCCCAGCATGAAGTGTTGAGCAAAGCTTGAAATGAAAGAAAAGAGGTATATGAATGGGAAGGGGACATGCCCCCACAGTTCCGAAGGAATTTCTCTTGGGAAGGAAGCTAAATGCAAAATGGAAAACAGGCAGAACAAAATGGAAAGCACACCATGCAGTCATATTTTTAAAAAACCAAACGAGAAATGAAATGAAAGGAATTCCATACACTTACGGAACTTCCCCCACCTCAAAAAGAGTTCTGGCTGAAAAATCAATTGAATTGGTTTGGGTTGCGGTTGTTGTTACTATTATTCAGTTTTATTAGGATGAAAAGTAAAAAAGACTAGAACAGCTCGTACAGGTCATGTAAAGGCTACCTTGGGGGGTAAGGAAGGGAGAGCAGAAAAACTGTCAAGTCTAAAATTGAGACATTTTGCCCAATCTGTTTGAAATTCATCTCAAGGGGAGGGGTATTAGACTATTTAAAGATTTTCCACCACACAGACAGAAAACATGGGAAATTACCCAGGCAAGCTGGCTGGCTTCACTACCGAAGACAAATGGAAACACAGACATTTGAAAAATGAGGTGAATGCAATAAAAACAAAATGAATAGAAAGTTGGTGAAGCAGTGTTTGCCTGCATATCTCATATGATGAATCCAAGATGTGGCGAGGGAGGCAAAGGCTACCCACTTTGGAAGGCTGTCTTTTATCCTATCAGCCTGCCTGGTCGGCTCAAGTGTCCAAGACCCCACCTCTGGATCCTGCTGTCAGGTGAGCCATAGTGGTGTGGGCACACACATATGCAGAGAGAAGATTCTGGGGGTTATGGCACCCTCCACGTACATGGTTGGCTGTTGCATTCATTGCTATGCTTCAAGCACAAGGTGAAGAGGAGCTGAAGCAGATTCTGTTTACACGATCTGAAAATGTTTTAATGCTGCCCTTATCATTCCCCCCGCCCCCAGCTGGTTTATTTTGCAACTGTTTCTTCAACCGACCTTTCACGGGTGCCCTTCCACTAAAAATAATAGAATAAATCAATATGTCACAGAACCTCAAAATACATTCTAAAAAGCCTCCAAGCATGTGAAAGGCAAGGCAACAGGGAAGAAGCAAGGCAGAACTCTTTCGAGAGGTAGCACTGGCTCCACAGTTGTGAGGTCTCTTATCTTTGTCACCCACTAACTATACACGTCTCCAGGAAATATTTTAACACGGGATTAGTTCTTCCAATGTCACTCTCAGCACAACTAGCCTGGCACGCATCCAGTAGAGAGGGCTGTCAAAGAAGCTTTTAAAGGGACGCCAAAGTGGCCAAGGTACTGGAGAACCTGCAGTAGACGCACAAAAGCTTTCATGTTATATACAGAGCTATTAAATTGGACAGGATGGAACTAGAGAGGTAATATATACAGCTAGGCTGCCTGCTGCATTACGGGCCCTACAAGAATTGCTGCATTTGCATTAGACACACACCAAAGCGCTGGCCCTTTGCCAATGGTCCGATGCGCAACTGAAATATGAAAGAAAAAAAAAGAGAGCAGAAGAGAGGTGTTAGCAGAACTGCTCAGCTTAGAAAGGAAATGCCATTGCCAAATGGAAAAAATGACAATGAAGCCAAAAAAGTTAAAAAAAAAAGACTACTAATAGCCAAGCGGAAAGGTTTCAGGCCATGGGTCTAAGACACCTAGGCAGATTTCCACATTGGGGATCCTTAACCATAGGATAAAATCAGATGGTGCGGCTAAAGCTAAATGGGAAGGGGTTTGCTTTTTTGTTCAGCATCTGGATGAGAGACAGCCTAGGAACTCTACATAACAGACTCACGTTCCAAGACGAAAGGCAGCTGTGTGGTATGTATAGAGAGGCAGCCCACTATCGTAACTGGTATAATATGGGGCCCTGGGCCTGTCCTTTCAACTGACCAAAACTGTAGGCAGCCAATAAAAAAAAAAACCCCTTCCCATTGTTTTAGGGTGGGAGAATGTATGGCTTTCCTGATTGATTCCCAGGACCACTTTTTCCTTCCAAGGCAACTACAATGTGTGTGTGTGTTTTTCTTTTACTCAAAAATGTAACAAATGAATTCCCAAAGTAATTACAAGGCAAAATAAAAAACACAAAACACCTACCAAACGATTATACAACCGTAAAGATAAATGCAAGAGCTCTAGAACGTCCCGACTCCCAAAGTCAGGGATAAAGGAGAGAGCATGAGAAGAAATGTTCAGCAGAATCCCAAAACTTGCCCCCTCCCATTCAAACACTTTACTATTTCTGCACCACTGCACTCCTTGCGGCTTGTGTGTATTAGCCCCATACTATGGACTTTTGTCACTATTCTCAGGAGACTGAAATCTTTTAATACAGGTCAACCTGTACACATTGCCCTTGGCCAGCTATACGTTTTGCTCAAGCCTCTCGCTTCCAAAATTCTAGCAAGTCTCACCTACTCTGTTTCAAGGCTTGCTTAGATTTGAAGCTTCTCCAGGACACAGTTGCTTTATGATTCAGCTTTATGGTCACGATTGGGAAAGAAAGGCACGCCAAAAAGTTTTAGAAAAGAAACAAACTCCCGTAGAAACTTTTTTTCCCCTAGAAAAAGAAGAGAGAACTTGCTGAATGTTGTGCCCAATACAAAATTCCATGCTTCCTTAGCATGGGGCTGAATTCCATCTATTTTCATGAGCCATTCATGAAAGACTACAGCCTTTTTCAGTACTTTACCTCCTCACTGATCATCACTCAAGCTTAGTTTCTGCTTTGCCTGACTCCAGTCCCAAAACTGAGTTGGGAAAACAGTGCCTGGAGAAACACACTCTAAGGAGGTACAGTGAGAGAAAGATTGATAGAATTGGGTATGTTTAGTCTTGACAAGATAGAGAGCGATGTGAGAGCACTTGTTCAATACCTGTCACGCAGAATGGGACAAAGCCCTATTTACAAAAATTTATAACCAAAAATATTCTAAAGTAATATACATCAATAAAATGTAAAATATACCCAATACATACAATGCACCACAGAAGTTTTTCTGAAGTAAAAAAAAATAGATGCTGGGTTGGACTAAACAGGGACATTGTGCTCAAATAAACATGCTTTTTACATGCTTGGAAAATTAGGGATATTTGGAGCTTGCCAAAATTTTGATAGAAGAGCATGTCACATAGGAGGAGCCACTATGCTCAGCTGCTTAGCTCAAGTTCTTGCCTCTTCCAAAGAGTGAGGTCTGGTCTTGACAACTTCCTGACAGTCAACAATGAAAATCCAGAAGAAACCAGAGCTAAGGGGGAAAAAATTTTTTTTGACTCTAGCTCCCCAGATCCCTTGACAAACCTGGTCAGTGCTGGTTGGACAATTCTGGCGACTGTAATTCCCCCAAAGCAAACTTTCCAGGCTCTAAATAAATGCATCTTGGTCATTTTCCCTCAAAACAAACCCTTTCTCCTTGCTTTTTAAAACTTGTTATAAGCCACTTAGAGTACTATGTTGGCAGAAAGATGGGAATGAACGAAAATATCAATGCCTAGGTCCCAACCCATTATCCCTCCTTGTCCCCTGTCCCAAATTCTTTGAAAAGATCTAAACAAGAGCACACAAATCTTTACCCCAAGGTAAGCATGTTTACTTGCTCGTTATTTTACACCAAGGAACTGGATTTACAATCAAGGCGTTCCCCCAGTCTGGAATTTTGAATGTTTTAGGAATGGGGTATGAAGGGCTCTGCCAGTTTAACCAGATACAAGAGAGACAACTTCAGAAGTTCTGTTGGGCAAGATGCAAGGTTAAGCCTAGGTGTTTATATCAAAAGACATCTGAGTGAAGCAATGAACAAACTGGTGTTTGAAAGCCAGGCAAAGCTGCCAGTTTCATTTAAGCACGCACTCTTGTGGGTGGGAGCAGTGGCTGGATGCTAAGAAAGCTATCATCCCTGGCTGGCCTTGCTCAAGATAAAAATCTAACAAAAGGAGATGGAAGCCATATCATCAAATGAGAGCCAGTTAACTTCCACGTGAAACTTGGAATAGCTGAACTATTAAGCTGACCTTGCTTAAGACAATTTCCTATAATCCAAACAGACATGACCATCCTGTTTTAATCCTGATTTTGTATGGGTTTTTTTTTAAATGATATGTGTTTCATTGTATTCTCTGTCTTTTTGTAAGTTGCCTTGAGTCCCAGCCTGGGAGAAACGTGGAATATAGATAAAGTGATCGATGAATGGATAGATCAAGAACTAAAATGCATTTTTTTTACCAAGCAAGAAGAATGATGACCCCAACATTACAGACAATTATTCCTATTATAAGCAATGTTTGGGGACAAGGACCACTCATAGTCAGCAGTTTCCCTAGCTTGGGTCTCCAAATTTTATTAGATGTCCACTTCTAGAATTCTTGGTCATGCTGACAGGGCCCTGACAGGGCCTCTGGGAGTTGAAGTCCAACAACATCTATGGACCCAAGTTGAGGAGACCTGCTTTAGACAGGAAGGCATACACACTCATTTTACTTACTTCAAACTATGTTTTGCCAGCCTCACGACATTTGGGGGTGCTCCTGTTCATCCAGACAGCTTAATGTTAACATTGCACTTTTTGCTCCCAACAGTGAGACACAGTGCTCTCTCAAGACTTTATAACTTTCTCTCACAGCAGGGAACAGGTTCCATGCCACAATCATTCAACGGGATTTATAAGAGCCACTACTTTTGGAAACGGAGTGGCATTGAGGCAGTGGGGGCCACATATTTAAAATCAACATCTCGATAGCTTCTTTGGCATAATCATTAGCCGAGGCCTATTTCAGTTTGGTAGATTGGGAAGTGGATGGCTTTAGGGATGGTCCCAGAATGGGGCCTCCTGCCCTCAGGCATGGTGTGTCCTGTCTGTTCCCTCGCCAAGATTGAAAAAATAAGTCCAGCGCCAGTCTCATTTGCTTCTGGAATGTTGGGGGTGCCACCTTGTCCTTTGGTTCAGGCAGCAAAATGTCCTGGGCCAACCACGGCCAGGGTCACTCCATTATTTTTATTCATGTACTTAATGCTTTCTATTCATTGTACATCACCTTAGGGGCTGGCCACGGTGGAGAAACAGGATGGTGGAGTACACAGAACTTTGGTCTGATCTAGCAGGGCTCTTTTTATGTCTTGCGAGAGACCTCAGCACTCTTTCAGATGTTGCTGGTGTGCCTCCCCAAGGCCCTGATCAGCAGCAAAGGCAAAGTAATTAACAGAACAGACAAGCAAGCAGGAGCATCGGCAAACTTGTGCTGACGTTGCTATAGCAAAGAGAGGGTTTCTTCTGCAAGCGCAGGCAAAATGCTGGACCTCAAGGCAGAATCAGAGAATGGCTGTCTATTAAGATTACAGCGGAGCCAAGACACGCTGAGCTTAGGTTAAAGTCAGAGAGATGGTAGGGGGGCAATTTTGGTCATGTCCTTCCAGCGCTGGAGCTCTCCCCTAAGGTTTAGTTATTTTCCCCTAATTTTATTTACTCGTCCAGTGCTTTTCATCCGCATCACTTGAAGCTGTTGAACAACTATCTAAGCAAAGCAACAATCATAAAAACACTAATAATATCACGCACACAACCACTCCCTCTAGAAGCAAACTCAGATGGTGCATGCCAACAGGAGAGGAATTAAAAATAGTGCACTAAGGGGAAAAAAGGGGAGGTATCAGCATGCTCAGGAGAGCCCCAGGGCGCAGGCATATCTTAAAAAAAAACCACTTTCATCTTTTCTTTTCTTTTAAAAAAAAGCCTAAGGAAGCCTCCCCTCTCAGCCACACAAAAAATAGATTCAAGGGGTACTGAACAGGGCTGGCCCTATCATAAGACATAGGGCTCAGGTGGCGAACTGTGCCTCCCATCTGCTGCCATCGCCAAGCTACTGCCACCCAGCTGCTGCTGTCCACATCCCCACATAGAGCCCTGCAGCTTTTGCTGCTGTGCAAATATTGTTCAATTTTAAATGGCATTTGCTATTACAAGACAGCAGCTGTAGGTGCTCTTGCAAGACACTCAAGAAATACTTAAGCCTCGCTCTGAGGAAGAAGGTCCTTTCTCTGAGTGAGGCGCAGCGAGTTAGGGGGCCTTCGCTGTCATGGCAGCAGTGAGACACAGCAGCAAATGCCGCTTCACGTTAAATAGCATTTGCTACAGTAATAATAGGAGTAATATCATTCCTGATAACAAAATAGTTCTCTTTATGTGAATTTCTCGGATCTGAATTTGGAGTTCCAATTACTCGGCCCGGCTCTTGAAGCACAGCTGATGCCGCTGCCATTTTCCACTGATGGTTTTTTTTTTCATTTCCAAATTTTGCACAAACTGCTATTAACCTACAGCCTCGCTGCAGCTCTCAGCTTAGTTGCGCCAACCCTCCCCCAACAATACCAAAGTGAACGCTGACAATACACAATAACTTTTAAAAGAAACTAAATCATTTGACATATATCTTGAGGTTATTTGTGTGCCACTTTGTGTGCAGCATCAGTAAAACACCGCAGACAACGAACCTTCGTACAATGGGTAGACAAATTCACCAAGACTTATCTTTTGTGCTGTTACTAAGGCACACTGGCAACATCGGGGGCAAGGGGCTACAAAGGGATCCAAGCAGCTGAAACTCATGACGTGTTCTCTTTGGCCCTGTTTACTTCCCCATCATGCAGGGTTCTAAACCATACAAGCATAGTAGTCAGTAGTTCAGCCCCACCATCCGAAGGACGATATCGCCAGGAACACAACAGGAGGCAAGGTGGCCAAAGAGTTCATTTCTCCTCAGAAGACAGGGGAACGTAGAAAAAGAAATGCCCAAACAAGAATTCAGGCAGAGTAGAAAGGCAAAGTGAAGCAAAACAAAACAACATCTATACCCTAACAATAATCTTCATTTTGTGCATACATGTGGGGTGCCAAGTCCCTCATCCTCCTAGGAACACAGTAAGCTGCCTTCTATTAGAGTCAGCCAATTGTCCCCAATATTGCCTATTTCCTGGACAGACAACCTGAAGTTCCTCCTGAAGTTTTCAACTCCGATACCTATAAATTCCAGCCAACATGTCGTACAGCATTGTACAGTTGTATCCCAAACCATCTCAAGGGCATCATCAGGTCAGTCTCTCTTCAACTTTAACTGTCAGTGGCTCTCCAGGGCACACAGAAAAGTTTTTTCCCCCCAAGATCTTTTCACATGAAGATGGCAAGGATGTGCTCTACAGTTAGCCATATATTTCTGTTTTGGGACCAGGTTTAGCTCTGAGGGAAGAACTGATTTGAAGCAATTGCAAGCCACTCTTGACAGCAATTTGGGCTGGACAGCCAGGGCTAAAGGTGCTTAAATAAATGAACAGACCAACAAATGTGCAGCTTCCAGACGAAGTCCTGGCTCTCACAGTCACAAACCCAAGGAGTTCAATACTCAGAGACAGAGAAGCAGTCACAGAATCTTCAAGTCAAAGCAAAATAACCTCACAACCAGAGGAGCTTGACTGAAAAGGAAATCATCGTCAGAAACAAAGGCTGCCCCTCACTCTGCACAGAAAGAACAGTTAAAGCCGGCAGGGCATGCAAGAAGATGCTGGGCAGTGAAAAATCTGAGGCTCAGTGGCACAAACAGGGTGAGGGAAACCAAACAGTGACAACCATTTTAAGGAGTGGGGGTGGGAGGAAAAGCAGACGGCTGCTGTGGGATTTGCTGACTATAGGAAAAAAGCCAGGAACTCGCTGTTTCTCTGCCAAATTGATTTGGCTCTGACTTCGCATCGCTTGCACCCTCCACGTCTCCTGGAAGACAGTTACACTTGCACCAATGGCTAGAACATTATCAAATCTAAGGCAGAAGATGCTCAGAAACGGCATTTTTTTTCCCACTGCAGTCCCCAAGTCTCTCAGCCATCATGGCTAGAATCCATGGTGGTGGGAAATCCTGGGATTTATAGTCCAAAAAAGTAACACTGAAATGGAAAGGAACAGGGAAGAAGTTGCCCCCCATGTATCCATACACGGACTTGCCTTGGCAACCGTATGCCAAAAAGCAGGGGAGTGGGAGAGGGGGAGAAACATCACACCAACCCCCAAGCCTAGGCAGGCCTGGATTGTAGAGCGCCTCCGCATTTTCTAGGACAAAGTGCCACTTTTCAATGCAACGAGGGCAGAGATGAGACTGAGGGAACCCAGCCCTTTCATGCTGCAGTATAACAAGGTCCCCAAACAGGGTTTGTAACTGAGGCTTGCAAAGTACCACAGAGTGAAGTACCCTGGAAGCTATTTTGACTTCTGGATAGCCAAAAGAGAATAGGAATTGTTTGAGGAGAGAGAGGGATTCCTTTCTACTTTTTTAAAAATTCCATCTCTCTGTGTATATTCATAACCATGTCTTCCTAGTCAACTTTGACAGTTTCAGGTAAAGGGTTCACATTTCTAGGCATTTCTACAGCAAGCTCTCAGTATCCAATAGGGTTTGGTTCCAGGACACCCCCCCCCCACCATGGAATACCAAAATTCGTGGACGCTCAAGTCCCATCATGTACAATAGTGTAGTAAAATGATGTCCCTTATATAAAATAGTCAGATCAAAGTTTGCTTTTCGGATTTTTTTTGCGGGGGGGGATATTTTCAAGCCATCGTTGGCTGATACATGGATACAGAATCCACGGATTTGGAGGGCCAACTGTATTTCCAAATCCAATCCAAGCCAGTTTAAGCAGTAGGCAATACAACTATTTGGCACTGATCTAAGACAGAACTGGGATAGACAAAAAAAGGAGATTTGGGTCTGATGGAAGACGTCTAGGTGATTTACAGTTTTATCTTCCCAGGTTTCTGATTCCGTTTCACAACAGCCAAAACAAAAAATCTTTCAACCCTCTCCCCTAAATTAGGTTGCTCTAATAAAGAAAGGAGAGAGCAGAACAACAGTGAGAGCTGCCCACAGAAGTTCCTCATCTGACCTGCAGGGATTCCCTATCTGCTAGGTCCTTCTGCTATTTCCAATCCGTGTTTGGAGATAAAAGCTTATGTGCAACCCAGGATGCAGTCTCATGGGACCGAGTTCTAATCTGCAGCCCCAGAAACTGTTGCCCTAGTGAAATACAGGATGTGTACAACTGAATATACTGAGTTGAGCTAAGCTTCATAGGCTTGGTGGGGGAAATGTCCAAACTGGGCAGTTTTACATCTTGCCCCAGCCACTGCTGAAATGCTACCCAGGGACCCTTCCCCAGTTGGAATTTGGCTCCTGGACTGAAAACGACTCCCCACCCCTAGCTCTTGAGCACAGCAAAAAGCCAATGCACAAAGACACTATATAACCAGGGGAGGAAAGGCTCACCAAAACCAGCCCACAAAGGCAGCTTTGGGGGAAAATGCAGCAACTCAATGAAGCCTTGAATTTCTGTCTGGATAAAGCAAATCCATGGGGAAAGAAAGCAAGACCAAGACATACATACACACACACACACACACACACACAGTCACAAAAAGAAGCAGCAAAATTAACTGGAGCAAAAGCTGCATCAAAGCGGGGGGGGTGGAGGAGGAAGGGAAGGTGGAAAGGATGACGGTGGCTCTGCTGCATAAGGGGAGATCCTGAGCATTAGGAACGCAGGTTAATCCCACTTTGTTGCTGCTTACCATGCCAGGTACATAGGGCTAAAGGCACCTCCATCCAGTGCTGCCTGACGGGCCAGGGATATCCCATGCTGTTCCATTGAAATCACAACAGGCCATCAATAGAATGGGGCTTGCACAGAGGCTGAAAGAACCACCAGCAGGGATCACTGTTAAATGCAATTAATCGCAATCAAAATCGAAACATCCATTAAAAAGAAAAAGAAAGAAGAGAGAGAGATTAAAAAAAAAAGACCATCTAAAACAACAGTCAAATATTGCTATAAACTCAGCAAACCCATCTCAAGCTTTGGGAAATGGGAAAGAGTAAAGTGGGAGGGCTTTTGCCCATACAACCAGATATTTAATGAAGCTCTTGATGCTGCAAACCTTGAGAAGGCTTCATTACAAGGAACAAAGAAACGTTAACAGTCAGGTTAAGGATCTTCAAACATCACACAAGCCATTTATGTAACAACTGTCAGGTCTCGCCACTATCTTCTGCCTGAACTGGGGATACGCAAGGACTTCATTTTAGCTCATTTCTGAACAATTTACCAGATTTGCAAATGCCTTCAAGGATGCAAAGTTTCAAAAATCAAAATGCAGGAGAAAGAGAAACAGTCCTATGTTCCCATCAACCCTCCCCGCCAAAGGATCTGCCACCCTCAACTCTCATCCTACAAAAGAGACCAACCATTTCAAGGAGGCCCTCTTTCAAAAATAAGAACACACACGCATACACACTTGAGGTTTTCTTAAAAATATTCAACAATAATATTTTGCTGAAAAACCAGTCATGTTTTTCAACAAACTAAAGATGCAGTCTTGCCTTTCTTTCTTTCTCTCCCCATCTCATTTACACTTACTTTGAATTAGGTATTTCCATATCTCAATATAAATATATTTTCTCCTTCAACTACCTCTAGCAGCAATAATGAAGCTCTGCCCCCACCCCAATATTATTTGGGCCTAGAACTTCATTCAGCCCTCCCCAGCAAGGGGACTGTGGGAGCTATAATCCAGAACATCTCAAGGATCAAAGATCGCCCAGATGTTCTCCAGAACTACCACCTGATGCTCACAGGATGTACCACTTTCCCACTGCAACACCTGGGGGCTCAGATGATGGTGTGTCTCCACAGAAAACTTATCTTTGCACTCACAAAAAAACAGCATGGCAAATAAATGAGCTTTAGCTTGGCCTCTTTGATGTAATTTTTAAATGGAGGAGACTTCGTTTTTTTTTTAAATTGAATTAATTTTACTTTTCAAATAATTTTGAACAGGAAGAGCTTTTAATAAACCCGCGTTTAGGTTTTATTACCTCAAACTGAGGTGAACCCCTACTATAATCTGAGGTAATAACACCTAAACACACCTTTATCCCCTCAATGAAAACCTCTGGCCTAAGAATTTCTATTAAAAACTAATAAAGGATTTTATAGCATTTAGGTGCTGCTGTACACTTGAGGAAAAAAAAACTCCCAGAGCAGCTTACATATCAATAAAAACAAGACAAGACAATCCCTTCCCTCGGGCTTATAATCTTAACAGGGTGTGATACAAAAGGAAAAAAGGGATAGTGAGGGGAAACGAAAGAAGAAAACTCAGGCATATGTTCTTCAGAGGAAGAGTTGGTAGAATAGACTTAAAAATATATATCTTTTTAATAAGAATGTTGGACAAAAGGAAAGAAGGAGGCTCGTAGAGAACTAAATTAAAGCCAAAAAATGTTTGTTATAGAGTAGTTATAGACTTTTATGCTCACGGTAGGAGCCTCTGGACTACGACAGAGTTTAGGGCAGAAGAAGCCAAGCCAAGCTAGAACAATGAATTGCGTAGAAAACCCAGGAAATGTGTAGGCAGCAGGTTGTTTCACTAAAAGAGGTCACTGCGCCATTTTTGGACATGAACAAAAACTAACTCATGGTAAACCTGACAGGAAAGAATTTCTACCCACATCTCTTTCTTGAAAACTAATGATAATAGATGTGCCCAGTCTATGCACACTAGGTCTGTTAATTGACCAGAGACTGAACATAAATGTGTATTAGCAGGTCCCAACCCACAGTAGTTTCGCTCCCTGTTCCTTGCTTCCTAAGTCTCTAGAGAACAGCTTCAGTGAACCTCTACAAAGGAGACGGCAGTAGATCAGTGTGTGAAAACTGTTCTATGCAAACATGACACGAGATCTCCAGACTTGGATGGCTTGTTAGACTCATAAAACCTGTACAGAGTCAACGGATGGTGTTTTTATTGGTCTGTTTGTGCAACAATCACCTACTTGCCAAAACCAAACATTGGCAAGATGCTCTCTGTAGGTCAGGGTTTAAGAGAAGTCCTGACCTGGGCCTTCTCTCCTCTTCCCAGCAAAATTCTCACAGATGGCTGAAGAGGATGCCTTGAACGCTTAAAAAATATGGTTGCCACTTTGGAGATGTCTGTAAGCAACCTCTACTTGTAAGGAGCTGGAGGAGAGGAGAGCTCCTGTCAGAAAAACAGATGTGGAACCCCTAGGCACTGCGTATCTTTCAACTACATCAGGGTTCTAAATCTGGGATCCACAGACAGGCATGCTTCAGGGATCCACGAACCAGGCAGAACAACTGGTTTGATTTCCATTTGGATTTTTTTCTCCCATAGTAATTTTACAGTAAAAAATCTTGATTTTTTTTTATTTACCCACTCATCTTTGCAAAGGGAACACATTTCCAATGCAATAAAACAAGCTGTACGCAGAAGCCTGTGTATTTGTTTACTTGCATTTTTCTGTGGAGGGGTCCATAGCTTTCAGTACTTTCTCCCCACCCTCCAAAAAGGTTAAGCACTCACTGCACTAAGTTTTCCTCTTGCCAGCTTTGGGGAACTTACATGACCACATCCAATGCCTCCTCACACTGGCCTTTAGCCTCTGTCATGCCCACCTCTCCCAATGTCATTCTCACAGCGTCACCACACTGCTAGACAATCTACCTCTTTTGCCCATACTTGATCCTAATAACAAACCTGCAAAATATGTTAGGGTGAGAGCAGGGTCTCTCAGCAAGCTTTGTAGCTGAGTGCAAAGTTTATTTATTTACAAACATAATTTAGTCCCGGCTCTTCAGCCCTAGGGATTCAGAAACACAGCTTTGCAAAGTCTCCTTTATGAAAAATGAGTATAATGACATGCTGACCCTTCTGTTTACTCAGCAACGGTAGGAGAAGACTCAAAGCACCATCCTCAGAGATGTAAAATTTCTGGAAATCTTCAAGCTATTGTCGGTGGAGGGGGACATATGGAGGCAACTAGGCTGAGTTTTAGACTTTTCCATATCTCAGGGCTGGGGAACCCATGGTTGTTCAGATGTTACTGACCTGCACATCCTAACAACAAACCTGCAAGATATGTTAGGGTGAGAGCAGTGCAGCAGCAGTGAGGGAAGATAGAAAATGCGTCAATGAAAGAATGAGGCTTCCCAGCACTGAACCGTCTGTTTCTGCATTGCCTGGCTCTAGGTGGATCCTCTGAGCCAGGGTGTTATGAGAAGGCTGCCCATGATTACCGCCTAGACAACTGTCATGGGTATGTCGGTACAGAACATCAACAAATTCTGTCTTGAGTTTGCCATTATGGAAACTGCCTAATGAGATAGGACTAAGGTTATTCAAAAGAACTAAGGGGTAGCCTTTTCACCCCCTCCCAGGAAAACTGCCCCCCAGTTGTTAGGCTAGCTGCTTTTCGACCAATATATCCTCAGCGCATGACAAAACAGACATATTTGCTTCCCCGACACAAAATCTGGCAGCTGCTTTAAACTTCTGTGGATCTCTAGTTTTTGCTTGCCTTGCCTAAACAAATATAGCCAAGTTTCTAGCCCTCTTTGTCAAGTTCTTTTATTACACCAATAGATGGTGGACTCGGGACAAATCTTTAGCCGCAACCTGCTCTATGAGACGCCCTTGTAGATTTTGTTTTTCACCCTCTTTGTCTCTCTCAGCTTCTTACACAAAACAGAGGATGTGGGGGGGGTCACGGCTGCGAAGTGAGGAGCACTAGTTCCTGCATGGGAACCAGGAAGGGACTGGAAGGGCATTTTTGGTGTGAAAAAAATAAAACACGTATCTACTTTTGGGAAAAAAGATTCTGCAAATAACATGACCTGGTTACAGAGGTACACCTTGCTGTAGAGGAGAATCCTTGTTCCTGGAGGCATCTCATGTGCAGCACCTCTCATTTTTAAGTAAAATTAATGGGGGGGGTGAGGTTAAGAGGGCACAAAGACAGCTTGGCAGTTGCATGTGTGAGACAGACTACATAATTTCCATCCATGATTGAGTCCAGGTTGGAGAAACCCAACCCAAGAGAAATTCTCAGGGGGCTACGTTTCAGGGGTAGGCAGGGCCAAAGGCAAAAGGGTGGGGTTAAAAATACCAGCCTCCTTTGGTTGGATTAAGCTCTTGCTGTCACCAACTAAGCCTTAGGAGAGGCATATCAGTCTTTAAGAATGGAGGCAGCAGGACATTATAAAAAGTGGGAGACCACCAAACAATAGAATCATATGGAAACGAACAAGCCTAGATTGTGGCCTTGGGAGAGCTGGCTACAGTGCAAGGTTGCTCACCCTGATCTAGACCCTAGCCCAGGGCTAGTGGATCTTTTTCCATTGAGGGTTGCAAGCCCTTGGGAATAACCAGATGAGAAATGACTGCTGGCAATAAACTGGGGGAGGGAGAGCCCAAAGGGGCAGAGTCATGGAACAAACAGGGCAGGTCCTCTCCTTTTCTTTCCCTACCCAGTGAGTTGCTATGAAAGGGGCAGACCACTCTTACCAGAGACATGAAGATCACAGGGCATGGGGTGGGGAACCTGTGGTTCTTCAGATAATGATGAATAACTACTCACATTATCCTTCAACCAATATCCAGGTTGGCGGGAGCTGATGTGAATTTGAGTCCAATTACAGGGTCAGAGATTCTTCAACCATGTGTCTCTAGGTTGACTCCAACTTACAGCAACCATATTCTAGTGTTGTCTTGACACAGTATCTTCAAAGGGGGGTTGCCAGTGCCTTCCTCTAGGCTAGGAGAGAGTGTGACTTGCCCAATGGCCAGCCGGTGGCTTTCCATGGCTGAGCAGGAATTTGAACTCTAGTCTGCTGGACTCCAACACTCCAACCACAGCATCATGCCGGTGCCCAGCCAACATCAATCATAGTCAAAACCACTGGCTCCCAACCTTGGGTCCCCAAATGTTTTTGGACTTTAGTTCCCAGAAGCCCTAGTCAGTATGGGTAAAGATTACATTATGGGAGCTTCAGGGTGGGAACTGCTGTTGCTCTCAGGGACTGAGAAGGACGAATGCCAAATGAAGCTTTTCTCACCCTTTGTTCCACAGACTGCAGCTGCCATACTTGCAGAAAACAAATAATGGAAAATTTATGTCTTCCTTTTATATTTGCTCTGCTCTTGGCTGTTTCCCCTAAATGAAGAGGCCAGAAAAGAAATGGGGGAGGCGCCTAGGTATGTGCAGAAAAACCTCCATCCTACCCCAATACAGCCCCTTCCCACAGCTACCAGATTAATAAGAAAAAAGTTCTACCAGATACACCTGCACACCCCGAGGGCTGAACAAGCAAGAAGGGCTTCTTTCACAGACTCAAAATGCTGAGAAATACTTGGCATTCAAAAGCAGGCAGCTAAAAAAGAAAGAAGAAGAAAAAAACTCGGAAGAAATTTCTATTTCCGGTCACAAGGAGGGTAAAAATCAGGCACTATTTCATTAGCTGTGACACCAAGCCCAAATGTTGATAAAAGCTGTGACCTCCAACTGAGTTGATATCAGATCCAGTTATTTTAGATCTCTTTTGTCTTAAAAATAGAACCACATTCTTAGATTAATTTGCTACTGAAAGGAGAATAGGAAAGAAAGCAAAAGGAGGCAAACAAGAAAAATCAACCATCTCAAAACTCACTTTATATTGTTATCTATATATGGTAATTCTATGCTGGCTCATTGGGAAATCCTGGGAAACCCAGCTTGTAAGGTACATTATGTCTGACAAGAAAGGGTTTTTTCAACTATGTTTAAAAGCTATACTGAAATAATTCACAAAGACTCTCCTTGAATGCAATTCAATATGTCACAGTGGCGAATTAAGCATTTGGTTCTGAAATCTTCAGGTGAGACATCAAAACACCCTTACAACAAATCACCAGCAGTTCTCACATATGGCAACAGGAGATGACACAGCCAAACATATAAAGCATGGATTTGTTAGTAAGACCACCTCCTTTGAAAAGCATTCAGGCTTCAGTGATATAGTGGTCTATTTGTCAGCTTAGGAGTGTGTAATGACAACCCCCACAGTCACATATCCCTATGGAGAATCCACAGCCATGTCCCATATCCTTCTTTTCTCTTATTTATGTCAAAGTCAACACAAAACTCTATCGTAAAACAGACGTCCAAAAACTCCAAACCATTAATAATATTGTGCAACTCAGTTTACAGGACTTGACTCTAAATCCTGTGAATTTAACTTAGAGTAAACTTTTTGGGACTCAATGACGCGGATTTCTTCCTGCTGAGATTTAGACTTGGAAGGCCTCCTTGTGCTTTAATGACAGTTCTTTGGTCAACTAAAATGTAACCTTCCCTTTTTAATTACAGATACAAACAATCTTGCATGTCTAAATTAACACTTAAATTACCAGCTAGAGTGAAGCAGGAACGCTATTAAACAGAAGACGAAAAACATCTAGCTTCTGCTTGATTGATTTCCTTGTTTTCTGATTTCCTCCATGTGAACTGTTACAACAGTAAAACTTGAAAGTTTTGTTATCACCACACTCAAAAGGAAGGTACCTCTGTTGATTCTTTGTTGTTGTTGGGTGAGCCTGTAAGTTGTTTCCAACTTACAGCAACCCTATCACAGGGTTTTCTTGGCAAGATTTGTTCAGAAGGGGTTTGCCTGTGCCTTCTTCTGAGGATGAGAGTGTGTGACTTGCCTACGGTCACTCAGTGGGTGTCTGGGCCCAACTGGGGATTCCAACCCTGGTCTCCAGAATCGTAGTACAACATTCAAGACCACTACATCACCCTGGTTCAGTTGGTCTACACTTAGCTTTCTGTCCATGAAAACAAGTATTGGAAGAAGGCATCTGCCTCTGTCTTGAGTTTTTCTGAGAAAAATTATCCTATAAATGTTGAAGAAATTCAACTGAGCCTGATCTGGACTTTTCGTTCTCTGTACATGTTGGGAAGACCGGTTGCACGCACACACACACACAGAGGAATATGACTGAGCTATGAGGTTTTTGAATCTGCTTTGACATAGTGCTTTTTGAGGAGAGGGGGGAATTAGGCTGCCTTGAAGCTCTTTGGCCTGTTAACACAGCATATTTTAAAAATAAATACTGCGGCATACACTGTAGACTTAAAACGGCAGCAGATGCAGGTTTAGACTTCTGAAGCAGTTACACAATTTAGTCAAGAGGGGATTTTTGTTTTTCCCCACTAGCATGTTTAGGGTTGTGGCCGAGTCAACAGGCAAGCCAAACCAGTTTGGCCTCCATGGCAAAGCAGGGGCAGGCTTACAGATGGCATCTGGTTTCTGTGACGGTATTTAGGAGTTGACTTTTTAGGGCTTTCAGTCCCATGATCCCAGTAAACACCAGTTAAGCTCCTTATATCAAACTGATTAGCTATCCCATTGCAAGCTTTAAAAAAAAGAAGAAAAAAAAGAGGGAGACATGGGACTCCCAAATAATAGTGTGGGGTGGTGATGGAACTGAACAAACAGAAACTGGGACTGATCTCTATTGTATTTGAATAGGGAGGGAAAGAAGCAAATACTCTGAAAGATATTTCTCTGAACTACAGCTCCCAGAATTCTCCAGCCACTGGCTACCTGGCTGAGGATTCTACAAACTATAGTGGAGACAAGTCACTTGTCCAAACTATAGACAGGAATAAAGACAAAACATGATTTTTTTTTAAATGGCAAGATTATAAAGAATTAGGAATGTGTTAGATCAAGACAACTGAAAGAGATTTTCAAACACATCAAGGCCTAAATCCTATTGTAAGGCCTGTCTAGGGTAGACTCACTTAATTAGTGACATCTACCTATGTGTTGACTCATTATTCAACAATTGATTGAATGGGTCTGCTCTATTCGGGACTAACTAAGAGGATGTCAAGCTAAATGAAGATGCACATAGGACACAACTAATAAAACAGTAGTGCTTTAAGAAGTCCACTCACACTTCTATACAAAAGTTGAAGCAAGCTTCTGTTTTTAATTCTTTTTTTCCACTTTAGGAGGAAAATATCTGAAACTCTTAACAGGATGCCACAATTAAAAGCTTCAACGCTGGAGCTGCTGCAATACACGAGACAGTACGAAGAAGAAAGCCTTGAGTTCATGGGAAGGAAGACCGTTTATAATTGTAATAAATGAAACAAAATGAAACAAACAAAATGAAACAATCCAACCATAATATAAACCTGAATACTTTGGTCTGAATCTCTCTCAAGTTAGTCCTGAATTACCTGTTGAATGGTGACTCAACACACAGGTAAATCCCACCGATTCAATGCGTCTCCTCCAACTCAGATTAACGACAGGATTCAGGTTTATGTTCATCATCCAGGGCGCTGCTCTGCTCGGCTTGTTTTAAATGCAGATTTTATAATTTTAGACTGGTGCATAGCATCTTTTTTCACATGCTAACCCAATAGGTTTTGCTGAAGAGTGACTTAAAATAGTTTAAGCAAATAAATCAATAAAGGTGAAAATCACATCAAACAAAATCAAATCATTGGAAACATCCGGATTTATTTAAAATCAGGATTAAGACAACCCACTCAGCTCAAAAATGTCTCTTTTGGTCTTGTTTAAATTGCCATGCATTCAGTTAATTTGGAAGTTTTGGGTAGTCTCCATCTTTCCATACTCTAGATCAGTGGTTCTCAACCTGTGGGTCCCCAGATGTTTGTGGACTTCAGCTCCCAGAAGCCCCAGCCACTGTGGTCAATGCTCAGGGCTTCTGGGAGCTGAAGTCCATGAACATCTGGGGACCCACAGGTTGAGAACCACTGCTCTAGATACTGTTTTTTCTTAATGAGGGGAATATTAGTCAAACTCCACTCAGATGTTATTGAGATTTTCACAAAAACAAACATACAAACAAAATTAAATTACAGGGAACCTTTCTCTTATCAATGCAGCCATATAGTGAAAGAAAGAGAATGACTTTTGTGTATGTATGTGTGTGTTTGTATCCCTTTCTGCCGATTTTTCCTTGTTTGCAGAAGTTACTTAGGCCTGGAGTCCAGAAGAGTAGACACCAAATCCCTGATGCTACAGCCTAGCATCTTCTACCATCACACCTCCCTCCAATGTCCACTAGCAACCACCTCTGGAGAAAAGCGCCCAGAACCTAGGATTAAGCTCAGTAACTCTCAGGGCCCCGACAAAACTGCCACGGCACACACTCACATTATCTTTCATTTCTTATGCTACAACTCTGTGATGGATTTAAATTGCTTTTAATACTGTTTTCCATGCCTACCTTTGCTGAAAAATGGGACAGAACTCAAACGAACGCATACATTGTCATATGTATTTGGGAGGCCTGTACCCTGAACATGCTCAGAAGCACATTTTGAATTTTTTTTTTACAGATAACCCCCAACTTACATTAATAACATCCAAATGCAGATATGATGGAAGCTTAGTTTGGGCCAAGACAAAGTGTGCTCAGCATCTCTCCCTGAAGCAACACAGCTGGATGGCTATCCCCATGGGAATACAAAACTGCCATTTATTTTCACCCCAGAGATTTTGTCTGGCTACAGAAAAGGACAGGGAGATATTTCGTGAGCAGATCCCTTAAGAACTGCTGCTGACTGGGAGCACTGGCTCAAATAATCCAAGAGTGAGGGGTGTAATTTGAGAATGAGTTGCCTTAAGCCTGGCTTCCTCAACTCAGTGCCCTCCTGATACACTGGGCTATAGTGACCATGTGTGATGGGAATGAAGGGAGTTGTTCGTCAATGCATCTGGAGAACACCAGGTTGTCATAGATGTGTAGAAATTCTTGAAAGCAATTTTCTGAGGAATTCTCTAAGTGCATTTTGAACACATCCCCAAATTGCTGAAGACGTTTGTTGTCTACCCTTAAATTCTCTACGAGGCTTTTACAGAAACATTCCTTCCCACCTTTCCTCATATTTTCCAGCTGGAAAAAAAATGAGGAGAATTTGGGGAGATTGCTTTTTGCTCACCCTGGCCAGAAATGCGAAGGAAGAGGAGGATGAACACCCACAAAATATGGGTTAAAAGGGAACAAACCCCTTTCATTTCCCCAATCAAATCCTTTCCCTTCCCAAGGCATCTCATAGCTGTCACCAAACAGGTGTGTCCCTTTAAATATACTGAGGGGGAGCATTTGTGTCCTGTAGACACCATTCTAAGGATTATGTTAGTACCAAGGCGCACCAGCTGTAGCTCACCCCATAGGGGTATCTGATAACTGCCCTCAAAAGGGAAGTTATTTTCAAAAGCACACAGCACCCTCTCGGCCTATGACCTCAGAGAATGTTTGAAGCAACGGAACATTTGTGCTCCAAAAGTGTGCAAGAATGCGCACAGTCTTTTTTTCTCACCCACCGCCACCCCTCCTCCCCACACCCACTCGAGAGAAAGCAAATGGCCGGCCTGACGTGCAACCTCCACAGGAGTGATGGTGGGGTGTGATGCGAAAAAAGGAAATCATTTACAGCTAGAAGTTATATAGGATAGGATAGGGTGGTGCTCTCTATACACAGTCAGACCCTCCCTGCTCCATACAGTCCAGTACCAGGTGCTGTAAACTATATACAAATTCATTAGGGCAAAAACAGCAGTGAAAAGGATCAGGGTGATGGAAGCTGTTGTACAAAGATCTGGAGGGCACTAAGTCATGGAAGGTTTGATATTTTGGACACAAGCTCCCATAATCCATCACCACCGCCTGTGCCAAAAGGGCTGATAAAGAGTTGTAGGCCAAAACCTCTGGAGGGCCATCACGCCAGAGAAAGGTATCAACTTATTCCCCCACTTCTGCCAATACCCATTTCCAGGAAAGAAAGGCTGATTGGAACAGACAATGCTGTGGGATACTATCCACTAACGCAAAGGCTAAGTGGGAACAGGGTGGGAAGTTCACACACAAGCTAAATGAAGACAAATTCTGGCTCAAGTGATGAGCCTCTTTGGAAACCACGGTAGGGTGTGATGTGAAAAGGAAGCATCATTTCAAACAGAGTTACCAAAATGAATATTTTTACAGGGAAGGGGCACACAAAAACTGCAAAGGGCAGAATCTTGTAGGTAAACAAAATGGCTCAAACTGTGTATGCCACGATATTTTTTAAAGCGAGGTGGAAGTCTTGATCATGCGATTCAAAAGAAAAACCAAGAAAGAAAACGAAAAAGAAAAGGGGGAAGGGGGGGAAAGGGAAAAAATGACCAATAACGTTGGCTTGGCAAATGTTAGTGTTCAAATCTGACTCTGTCATAGACACAACTAACCAAAAGGGAAAGAGGTACAGAAGACGACAAAATCTAACACGAAGAAGAAAATGCCTTAGCACAATAAGCTTGGAAAGTTACTCATTTGCACTGGCTACACTGGTTGTGGGATTCCAAGAATCCAAACAAGTAACTATTTTCCATGTTCTGCAACATGGGAATCTGCCCAATTGGGAAAGAAGTCCTCTGTCAGTCAGCCTTACACACAGTTCCCATGGCTGCTCTTTGCAGGATGGTTACTCCAGACAAATGCAATTTTACCTGGACATAGACACACAAAGCTGTAGAAACACACAAAGTTACCATATGCCAGGCCAGAAGAAACATAGAAAGGTACCATATGCCAGGGCAGACTATTTCTTCATCTACCCAATTACGCCTATTCTGGCTGACCCCAGCAACTCTCCAGGATCTCAGCAGACAGGACCTTCTCTATCACCTTTTGCTTGTTCCTTTGATAGCCACGGCAAAGTAGGTGCTGCTCTACCACTGACTAACTGCAGAATTCTGGGAATTGTAGTTTTAAAAAGCAACACTCCCAATCACTGGATTCATCCTGCAGAGGGCAGGCTTTTTCCTAGGCCAGGATTCCACATGAAACAAAGTGGTTGTAGGACCGATATCCCTCAAAAGCATAAAATTCCAATCCAATACACTACGGCAAAGCACTCTGATCTCAAACCTGTTTTGCCGCAAGCAAGTGAAAATGCAGGTGGCGTGCCTGGATGAGAATAAATAAATACATAAATAAATGAGACTTTACGGCATACAAAAATCAGAAAGTAATTAAGGTACCAAAAAAAAAATTAAGACCAATTAAAACAAAGGTCACTGAAAACAACAAAAACAAATCCACCACACTATAGAAGCCTTGTTCTTGTTGTGTGCCTTCAAGTAACTTCTAACTTATGGCAACCCTAAGGTGAAACTATCATGGGGTTTTCCGGGGCTGAGTGTGTGATGCATGCAAGGTCACCCCCAAGAGATGAAACCCTGATCTCCTGAGTTGTAGACCAATGCCCACACCACTATACCATGCTGGCCTACTTCCCCTAAAACTCAGTTCTAAACGACCTGCTGGAATATAAAGGTCCATTTGTCTGTGGAAAGACAGCAAGCTACAGTAATGGGGTTGTGTTCTCCTTGTAGCCAGCCCTTGGTAACAGCCTGGCTGTAGCTCTTCAGACCCACTGAAGTTTTCAAACACTCTTCAAAGGCCGCCCCAAGTAGAGCATGTTGCAGGATGTAACTGAAGAATGTGGCACCGTGGCCAGGTCTGACATCTCAGATGGAATACATCTCAATGACAAACACATAATGATTTGTTTTACCACAGGTTTCCTCATAGTGTTCATGAGGTTGTAATTTCCAATGCTCGTGAAGTTGTAAATATGCTATAGTGTGTATCTTTTACCTCTCTGCTCCTGAAACGTGTAACTCTTAAATTCAGTTTGGCAAGAAACTATGATAATCCAGAGCCTGGAAAAGTTATTTTTAGACTATGACTCTCATAAGCATCTCCCAGCCAGCACGGCCACTAGCTGGGGGATTATGAGAGTTGTAGTCTAGAAATGTGACTTTCCCAAGCTCTGTATACGTATTAATGGCAACATGCCACTTGTTTAAGAGCCACATTATATGTCCCACACGGTTGTGCACACACAGGACCAAAAGATGTCTAACTATTTCAGAATGCTGGCAGTAAAGACTGTACACTGTATGTTCCCCACCTAAAAAGAATCTGTGTACTTGGAATACAAACAGATGAGGGAAAAGGCGGGCCACAAATCCTTCATCCTTAGAACCTACTTTTCTAGCTACGAGGATTCTTTTAAAACAAGAGGAGAGATTCATTCAGTTGTATGACCCCCCCGTCTCCATAGTGTA
Organism: Iguana delicatissima; assembly: GCA_948472985.1. Classification (NCBI taxonomy): domain Eukaryota; kingdom Metazoa; phylum Chordata; class Lepidosauria; order Squamata; family Iguanidae; genus Iguana; species Iguana delicatissima. Next base: position 691,715 of record CAOKZL010000719.1, on the reverse strand, counting down.
AGTCACACAGTCCCAAGATCACGATTCCCTGACTGACTGGTGTTACAGTTCCAACATAGATAGAAGGCGCTAGCATGAGCAAGGCTGAGGCAGATCACAGAATCCCTTGGCAAGGAGTAAATAATCTTGTCAGGAACAACATGGTGGCATTTGGTGAGGCTACCGTGAAACTTTTTTTTCCTGCCACTCCCTCTTCTTTCTTTTCCTGCCCTTCTTCCCCCTCACAAAACAGGTTGCTGGAACAGATCTCTCCTACCAGAAGTCTAAAGTGATCCTTTTTGTGGGGGCATCTGAAATTAGGCTGAGGTTCACATGAAACAGATGACACACTCCCTCATAGGCAAAGACTAGCCATACACCAGGACGGTTCCTACTATAGTCTAAAACTGAGCTCTACCCCAAAGTATGTCGGGTTTTCACCACAGAGATGCCAAGAAACAGTGTAAGCCGCTCTGGGTCCAAATACAGTCACAGACAATGCTACCTTCCATTTTTACTGAAGTTCATCCTGTGTGACATGCTAGCTATTTTCCATCTCTAGGGCACAGCTACAGACCTTGCAGAACATCTTATCCATGGGCTTTTACTTCACATTCACTTCGGCCACTGCTACGAAATACTAAGGCACCCACAAAAGAAATGAACTAACTAGTCCTCCCAAGGTATGTGTCTCTAGCCTTTGCAGATGATCATTTAATTTTGCTCACCTTACTCCAGAGCTACCCACTAGCTACGTTTTTCTTACTAAGGTCTAGGAGAAGAGAAACAGGCCCTGAATGAGAAGCCACACGCAATCATCTCAGGAGTGGTGTAGGAACTACTCTGTAACTTGGCTGACCCTTCACAACAGTTTATGGATTCAAGAAATATTACACACACACAAAAGTGGAAGGGGGAAACAAGAGAGCGACACAGGATTTTTCCATTCTGTGTAAGTAATCACAATTGGAAGGGGGGGGGGGAGAGACAGTCCCATCTTGCATTTCCTTTCCTCAGCCAAAAGGGTCAGGAGAAGGTTATGGGAAAATATGAAACATGTGTCTCTTGGATAGAAAGATGTAACACATGCTCTCTGCAGGAAATGTGCAGGAAAGTGCCCAAGAGGATGAATCTACGCTGGCCAAAACATTCCCATGGCAACCAGCACTAAATAACATCTTGGTTATGGATTTCACATATGGGCTCCTTACCTGAATTACTGGCTCCCCTGCATCAACTGTGTAGCTTTCTCTCTCCCCCATTTGAAAAATGTTTTCACTGGCTGTAAATGCTTTTGGAATCAAAAGGATCACAAGGACCGAGATTTCAACTGTAAACCAGCAGCGACAATGGACAATACGCAGTATGGGACTGAAGGACACAAGGACAAGATTTTGACATGACCAGCGATCCTCTCTATCATCACCGAGTGAGGCACATGTTGGAAGACAGAGTGACTCTCCCTCGTGAGCATAACGTTCAGAGAGAAAAGCCCGTGAGCAGAATTCTGGTATTCACACAGGAGCCCCTCTGAAAGGACGCCACTTGTGTAAAGAATGGGAATATAGCAGTCAGATGGGACAGGACCCTAATATGTGAGAAATTTTATGCCACCGCAGAACAAGGTTATGGCCTGCTAGCTGCCTGTCTTGCTTAGTAGGAAGATGAAGAGCCTTGCCTGAAGATGGGATCAAACCAGTCAAGCTTGTACTGTATAAGCAAGGCTGCCTTTCACACACCCTAGTCTAAAACAGGCTTCTCTGTGGAGTTTGCCAAGTATTCTGCCATGCTGATTTTCAGAGGTAAATTTACGAATATATAACCTATTCATATATGTTCATGACTATAGAAAAACAGCATATACACTACAAGAGCTTGTTACTTCTTGAGGTTATACCTACAACTTAATTCTCGGCCACAAGACAAGTACATATGGAACATATGATCCTCTCAGTGAAGATGCAAGCCTAGAATACCCAACCAATGGAAATTTGGGTCTCCCATTACTGCCCTTTAGAGGGCTCAGGAGTTTCCTTTTTTATTTTAAACAAAGTGCAGTTTGGATGACATTAACTTGGTTGGGTACTGCTGCCATGGGTAACTATGCAAAGTGTGGCCCTCTAGAAGTTGCTGCACTACAGTTCCCAGAATTCCTTGCCCTTGGCTGTGCTGACTGTGAGTGCTGGTTGCTGTAGTCCAACAACACCTGGAGGGCTAAACTTTCCCTACTCCTACTGTAAATAAAAAAGACCATAAGCTAGAATTATACACTACGTGATTAAATGGAATGCACAAACAGTCCTTTCTACCTGATGCTTGTACAGTAATGTTTAATTTTATCGCTCAAAAGCAGAACAGTAAAACCATTACGGAACAGAGAATTTTCTTAAAATATACTGAAGCAAACATATAACAAAAAATAAATAAAGCCTTCATTCAGAAGGTCACAAGTTCCGTCTGGGCTTGGTAGCCAGGCAATGTGTCTAGTTGCCAGAACCTTTTTGCACCTCTTGAACTGCAGAGGGAAAGTAACCACAATCTTTCTGTATGTGTCAACTGATTAAGAGTTTTCTTTAGAAGCCGTTAAAAGCAGCAGAATATGTGTGCCCATATAGTGACATCCACCCCTAAACCAGGACCTAGATACTGGATTCCAGCTCATACAAAGCAAACAATGATTTTGAGAGAGACACTTTCTCACTCCATGTGCTGCCAGAAAAGAAACTTCTCAGCCCCTCCCTCACCCACCACTTGTGAGGACTATAACAAAGGCTTTTATTGCTAGACACCAGAATTCAGTTCCTGGCAACTCCAGCGGCAACCATGCCTGAAAGTCCCATCATCTAGACTCAAATGCACTTTGCACATCATGTTATGCACAAACGTAATCCAGAAGGAGAGACCATAAGTCTCTGGTAGGAACACCTATTATGCAAGCAGAAGACGAGTCTCACAATCAATTCCTGGTCCAGTTTAAAAGGATCAGGTAACAAGGGGTACAACCCCTGGAGAGCCACCAGCCATGATGTGACAATGCTGCACTACATGGACCACTATGTACCCTTATGTTTTAATATGCAATGGCCAAAAGACAACATTGAACTCTGTATGGCAGCTTTCCCAGTCTACTGGTGTCCAGGGATGGACTACAACTACCATCATCCCACTAGGTGCTATAGACTGCCACATGCTGCAGCAGGTCAACCACTTATAATCCCAAATCACTGTGCCTGCTCGGGATGATCAGATGCTGGTTCAAGTGGCTTAGAGGATGCTGGGAGCATGAAGACTGAGCTACAAATTTGTGCCAACTCTAATCAGCCCATACACTCTGCCCAGAAGCCCCTGTTGAAATGACAAAAAAAATTACATTTCAGCGAGCTGTTTTGCCTGAAAGGAACAAGAGGGGTGGCTGGAAAGTATCACAAAGTGATAGATGAGAATAACCTTGGGAACATGGCATGCAGCACCTCCATCTCAGGAGAGTGTGAGAAACTATTAATAAGTAATTTTAAATATGTAACAAACTTTTCTTACCTCAGCTACCAACAGGGGGAATTTTCCCTGGGGCAACATGCAACATTACCTGTAGGGAGAAAAAGAGAGAGAGAGAGAGAGAAGTCAACTTTCAGTTGATTTTACTCATGAGTGAACACCACAAATAAGTCAAAGCCCTTCCACCTCCCTTCCATTAGCACCCCCAAAAGCAGGGATGGGGGAGCCAAGGCCTTCCCAGTGTTGGACTACAACTTTCACCATCTCCAACCACAGATGGAGTTCGCCATCACCTGGAAAGCCGCAGGTTCCCACCCCTGTACTCAAGTGCCGAGAACAGAGACAGCGAGCAAGCCAGCCAGCCAGCGAGCAAGACCTATTTGGAAATCAGCTCCTTTTGTCTTTCCACAAGAGTGTCAGGCGGATGGTATGCAAAGGGGGTGGGGTGAGGGTCACAAAGGATCTTGACTAGATTACAGCCCAGCCCTTGCCCACCAAGTTTCTCGCTGTTAAGTGGCAATACCTCACACCCTCAGCCTCCGATAAGCCATCTGATTCCTGCTTGCTTTTCGTTTAGCCTTTTTGGTGGATGCAAGAAAAACCCAAAGATGACATACCATCCCCATTTCAAACATAATTCTAGCATAACAAGTTTCATGCAATGTGCCATGCCTGGGTAATTTTCTTCCTTCCTGCTTTCTTTTTTTTTAAATGCACTAGATAGGCTAGAAATGGAACTGCTTTCAGACCCAATACACTGTAAACTAAAACCCAAATATTTATTGAAAGTCCTTGACTTAAGCACTGTTTCCAGAGCAAGCATGCTGAAGCCCAGTTGCCCAGTTTTGATAATATATCCTAAGTGTGTCTGTACGTGCACACAAGTTGCCTGCTGACTTATGGCAACCCCAAGAATTTTATACGGTTTTCATGGGCAAGGAATCATCAGAGGTGATTTTGCCAGTTCCCTCCTCTGAAATATAGCCTACAGCATCTGGAATCTGTTGACGGTCTCCCATCCAAGTACCAGCCAAAGTTGACCCTGCTTAGTTTTCAAGATCTTGTGCCTTTAGGGTCTTAGGCAACTAGTATATCTAAGACTCCCTTCAAATTAAGATACAACTTGCTTCCAGCCCTACTTCAAAAAAAGACTGTAGGGGCCCATCTTCCGGGCTTTGTTGTAACAAACCCCTTAAAATTAATGGCAGTGAAAATGAATCCAAGCTGATCGTTCCTAAGGGACATTCAGTTTGCAACTGTCAGGGGAGATACCGAAAGCCCCCTTTTTCATGTAACATGCACACATATACACACAACTCTACTTTTTTTTTTTTAAGGGTGGAAATGAGCTCCTTTGATTTCAGATGCATCAGATGAAGTGGACAGATTCCATGAAAGCTTCTGCTCGAAATTTCATCACTTGAAAGGCCCTGAGAAGACTGTATCCCACTCAATGACTGGTTGGCATTTGCTTTTTTTCATTAAACATAATGTTACAAAGCTGGACCAGAGACTCTGAAAGCCATCAAACATTTCTTGGGTCTCATCTAGAAGGACTTTTTAAAGACTTGACCCCTACGCTGAAAGAAAGAGAAATGGGCTGCTGCAACTCCAGTTATAGTAACTTTTAACAGTAAGAATAAAGCCTGCACACAGATTTCAAATGCTTATCTAACAAACTGAAGGTCTCACACCACTGTTCCTATTCCATTAACGTAGAAAAATATACGATTCTCCCTGGACGGACTATACATACAAAAGAATCCTTCATACTTGATCACATATGGTAGGAAGCAGTCTATGTTACATTAGAACACTCCTCTGAACAACTTCGTAAACTGGACTATACCATTCTAGACCGCAGGAAGGGGCAAGGCATTTTAAATGCTCTGGTAACGTAAAAAAACAATCAGCTTGAAAAAGTTACTTTCTGGATGACCTCTCCCAGAATCCCCTAACCAGTAAGACTGATCCAAGAAGTTATTTTTCCAAGCTCTCAAAGTAACAATCCCAAGCACTCCCTGCATGTAGAAAGCTAGCCCAGCAAGGAGCAGGCAAGGCTAGGATCTTTTCCCTGTGGAGCTTGAGACTTAAGATGGTTCCCCTTCCGAAGGGTGAAAATTCAAAAATGACGTATTTGCCAGCAGCCTGAAATGGTATATAGCCACTTTCTGTATCCCAATTGTTGCCAGGCTGCCTTAGCGCCCAGGTAGAACTGCCACTATGGACATCGCTTGCTAAAGTCATATTTGAACGTTGGCAGTTTCCCTTCCCAGTCATGTGGTAGTAACTGTTGGAGGTGCAGGTCCTCCCCACGGCAGCCCCATAGCCACCCGCTTCACAAGGGTGGAAAAATGCAGGCAAGCTGTGTTGATCTCACATGAACCAGCTGGCTCCAGTAGGTTTAATGTCCCCTGGGAGCAGGTCTTTAGAAGGGCTAATGGGTCTTAATTACCCACACAAGACAAAGCCACTCCAAAATGCTTTTCATCACTAGTGGGATACCTCCCAATGATATAATGTCATTTATAAGGAAAAAAAATCATCCCACCACTCAACACTCTGAGGACTGCAGTTAAGTTCAGAAGAAACAGGGAAGCACGAGGGGGTGCCAGATGGCCCCGTCATCACTGGGAACCAGGAAGTACCATATCTTGGGCCCTGAAACCCCCTGGCTCCACTACAATATTGCAACCTTTCTCATTTCCTCCCAAGACCTCATGACTCAATGAAGTCAGCTTCCCTCCTGTTCCTCCCCACTTAATTTTTTTTTTTTAAAAAAAGAAGACTTTGACTCAGGAGAGCCTGAAAGTCTGCATACATTTTATTTGCTTTTGGTTGGCGTAATAAAGGTATTACACTAACACGAAGAGCCCTGTGATGTGGTCAGAGTGGTGGACTGGAACTTTGGAGATCTAGAGTTGTATTTTTCATCTTCAAAACAAGTGGATGGTTTTTTCTCTTGGCACGTTTTGACCACTAGGCTTTAACGTTTACTCTATTCGAATAAACCCTGCTGGTTCAGACCAAACAGCTATCTGATTCTAAATATCCTGTTTCTCACAGAAACCCACCTGCAGGACATAAATATAACTAGATAAATCACTTCAGAGCAGAGTTTGAAACGTGGACAAGACCGGCTTCTCGAGAACTTTTTAGAGTGTTCCGGATGCAATCCAAGAATTCAGAGCAGGGAAAGTACTTTGGGCTGTTGCCACTCCCATGACAGCGGTGGGAGGGCAGTGGGAAGAAATTCACCCCCTCAGGCAATGCACGGATGTGAGAAGGGGGCATGAGGGCTAACACCTGGGGCAGGGTAGCACTCCTGCATATTCCAAGGAGGTCCGACAAGATTTCCGGCCACAGAAGTAGCACTTTTAAAAAACAAAAACCACCACAATATATATAGGTGGCTGGGGCAAGAAAAAGGAGTTTTGGGGGACCTGGTTGGGAGAGAGAGGACGAGAATAAAGAAAGGTGTGCTGTTCCAAACGCCAAAGCAAGAAAAAGGGAACTCCAGGAGAAGAAAACTAGAAGCAGAGTGGGGTGAGTTCAGGAGGGACAAAATGCATTCTTCACACATTGCGTGGTTACCTTGTAAAATTCACTGCAACAAGGATGGGCTACCAGAGTAGGTGGGCTTGGACAGGAAGTTAAATACACAGAACAAGGCTGCCAAGTTTTGCGGCGGCATCCCAACTTTGAAATACCCTCCCCTCAAGTAAGTTCCCCCAGCTCCAGTGTTACAATCTTTTCCGTGCCAAGGTGACACATTTTTTTTAATATTTGCTCCAGCATTCTCTGAAATATAGCCTGTAGCACCTGGTGTTCGTTCACACTCTCCCATCCAAGTACTAACCAGGACTGACCCTGCTTAGCTTTCCACGATCAGATGGGATCTGGTGCCTTTTGCCATTCATGTGGCAGACAGAAAAGAAAAGAAGCCCCTCGCTGGCTGTTCAAATTCACACAAGAGACCACTGTCTCTGGAGGGGAGGGGCCAGGCCTAGCTGTTGAACAGGGTAAGGAAGCAGGTCTGTGCCAGCTGGCCCTGTGCCTAGTCGTGCCCTCCGGCACCCACAGGGCCCTTTCTCGTTTTTAACAGTTCTTGAGCTGTGTGGCCAGCAAGCACATGGGTTCTTAGGGGTGTGCACAGTGGGTGCAGTTCACTCCCATCTCCTCACACACACATTCAACATATGTGTTGGGTGGGAAGGGAATGGCTGTGCGTACCGCAAGGAACCCATTCTCAGAACAGGATCGCGGTGAAGGAGAAAACAATGACCCCCATGAAAGAAAAGACAGGAAAGATTGTAGAACATTTTAGAGACGCAGTGTGCATATATCAGTAGTGAAGTACGGAGCAAATCTAGCACTGCAAAGATCCAACCGTGCACAATAACTGAAATTTAAAGTTAAGGCAAAACGCATCTCATTTCAATAGTGGTTTTAGCACTGGCCTGCCACACCACAGCATAGCTCTCCATACAGAATTGCACATGAGGAAAACATTTTGCAGAAAGCACAAAGAACAAAGCATTTGTATGGAAAAGTAGGACTGAGTAGACAAAAGGTCCATTCCAATCAAGAACTGAGAAAGAAAGAGAAGGAGAGGAAGACTGGGCCCAAGAAAAAGGGAGAGAGAAAGAGAAAGAGCACGAGAGAGGAAGGGACAAAGAAAGTGGAAGGGAGGAGAAGAAGAAAGAGAAAAAAGGGCAAAGGGAGGGAGAAAGAATGAATTTTGAAATCGGGGACCAAGTATAGGGTAAACGAAATGCGAAGTGACGGAGCAAGTATCCAAAACCACTGAGTACTATTTCTTGGCTTACAACCAGCAGCTGGGATGCATTCTATGGACCCAGGCCAAAACGTTAAGTTATTACAGTCAAAAGACCATCTGAATCCCCCCAGCTCAAGCAAAGCTGGCTTGTGGCTCTCGTTTATGCTGTATATCAATTGAATATCCAACCACATTTTCCGCCTTCTGAATAATAAAAGCCTGCTAGTTTAGGACTCCCATATGGTCTATTGTTAAAATTATTCCCTAACATTAGACTGCTGTTCTGTGTCAGAGGACTTCACTTAGCCTTCAGAGAACATTTCTTCAGATTTATCTTTTAAAAAAAAAGGGCATGAAGAAATGTGCATTATGGGTGTAAGCAAAAGAATTATAAACTTGTGGTGACAGAAATTAATTTTCCGGAAAAAAAATTACATTAGCATTTGGCTTTCTTAAGCTCATTGCCATATGCAAAAATTTTTCTTGCAAGGAGGAGGAGCAGGTGGTACTCCTTGTTGAATGCTTAGGCACAAGGCTTGAGGAACCTTGTTTCCTAAGCATTCAGAGACCACAAACCAACCTAACAAAGGGAGACCACACAAAACCAGGATACGCACAAAGAAGATCCAGTTTGATTAGACGGCTGTGACAAGAGAGCCCGTGGATTCAAACCAAGAGTTAAGGCAAACACCACCAATACATAGCTGTGAATCCCCGAACCAAGAGTGAGAAGACAGGGAGCAAAACTCTGTCATCATGTATCACAAAACCTCAGAAAGCCAGAGAGAGGGCAGTGATGGTTGACCACTATATGTGAGTCTGTAGCAAGTTACACAGTTAAGTAACTGCCCCTAGAATTCTGTTTCCACTATGCTAAAGCAAATGGAAAGCAATGCATCATTCCTTAAACACCTTTTACCTTGAAATGATGTACATTTTGCTTGCAAGAAAATGCTTAAAGTACGTGAGAAGCTGTGGATTTTTATTGGCATCCTGCATTTCCATGCCGTTTGTAGAGTCACCATGTTGCAGGCTCCAGATATTGTGGGTCTTTGCACACTCATCACATGGCCCTGTACACACATGCCTTTGATGAAAGAAATATTCAAGCAACTTTGTTGCTGGTGGAGCTACACTGTGCTGGTTCCATTCAAACAACTACCTACACACAATATACAAATTCTGAGTGAACCAACATGGTAGAGAGACTGCACCATCAAGTCGGGCTTGAGAGATTAAATTCCTTTTTAGACTCAAACCTCAGCAGACAACTTTGGATTGGTCACCATCTCTCAGCCTAACCTACCTCACAGACTTATTGTGAAGATAAAAAGTGAAATGGAGGCAAGAATCACACACACTTTCTTGGGCTTTGTGGAGTAGTGACAGGATATTGACGTGAAAACATAAAGGCACACAGGAGCCAGCAAGGACCTGTCTATAACAAAATAAATGTTTGGAAACAACCCATACATCACAGACAGAGGCTTCTGTCACGCCAATAGCAGTATATACTGCTGGAAGGAAATTCACATGTTCCATTTGTCATTTATCAAATATTCAAGAAGAGTGGAAAGGAAAAATTAAAATGTGTACACGTACATGTCTTTATTCTGAATATATAAATGTAAACACTTCAGGGCACTGCCAAATTTTTGGGAATTCCATTTACGAGGATGAAGGGATCTCCAATTAACTAATCTTACACATGAATCTGAAGAAAAAAATAGTCAAAGCTCACCTTCAGATGCTTAGCTTTCAAACCCAGTGGCAACTTGGTTAAAGGAGCATTGGCTTGGTCTAGAGTAGCCTTATGCAACATGGTATCAGCCCAATGTTTTGGACTACAACATCTATCATTCCATCCTTTGATCACATTGCCTGTGGATGGCAGGAATGGAAATCCAACACATCAAGAGGCCACTGGTTGGTCTAGAGCAACAAAGAAAACTGATGAGATATGCCACGTTTTAAAAGTTGCAAAATTTGGGGAAATGGACAATTCAGTGCCTCACCCAAGGCCCACAAATTTCCAAACACAGCAAGTGATTGTCTTGCAGCACATCTGCTTGGGACCCTGCCCACAAATACTCACGCACACACACATACTGTCTGCTTAAAAACAAAAGAGGGACATTTTCCATTGGTGATATTTACATGCAGGGTTACCTTAATGACTGAGCCACTGCCATCCACCCAATAATTACTGACAAGGAAACTTAGTCAGTCATGTAGAGGCAGTGACACTGGCAGAACCTGCTCTGAGGGGTAACCAAGGCCTGCTGGTTTTTTTCTTTCCACACAACCCTCCCTTTAATCGGCACCCTGCATCCCTGGAGGGCACTACTGACTGAGGCCACATATTGAATTTGGTATATAAATAGAAAATGCCAAGAAAAGCTAAAGACAGACAGATAGGCACATATAATTCTCAACACCAACAGTGACAGGTGAGGAATCTTTGAACCACCCAAAAAACGACAACACACCACATATAAGGACTAAATGCAGTGGAAGAGAAAACATACTGCCACTAGGGATGGGAAATCTGTAACCCTCGGAGCATTATGGGAGTCCAGCTTTCACCATTCCCACCATCATTCCATCATTTCCCTTTGCATTTGGCTTTGCATTTGTGTGAGACTTTTTTTTTTAAGGAATCAGTACAAAAATCTGCACATAAATACATATTAAATGCACAGGTTTGACTGTAATTTCTAACAAAATATGTACTTATTTTATCTCAATGTGCACATTTTCTGAAGGTATTTTAATCCTAAAGGTTGCAAATTCAAACTGCATTTTGGTACAGTCAAGCTGAGAAATGCACCAGAAAATCCAGTGAAGAGCAAGAGCTGAATGATAATTACATTCCAATCCACACATTTAAATCTGGAGGAGTAGAATAGGTCAGCTCCCCTCAGAGTTTGCAAAGAGCAGATTCCACAAGCATTCCAATTTCTATGGAAGAGTGAGGAACGTGCAAGCCCAGGAAGCTGCTAAATCACAGCTCCCATTAAACCTCAGCCAGCATGGTCAATGGTGAGGGATAACAGGGAGTTACAGTCCAAGAGCAACTGGAGAGCTATGGTCCCAGTGGAAGATACTAAGACTCAAAGATGTTTCTGAAGACCAGGTCCTGGAGGCCAAAATCTGAGTCCACTCAACTATTCTGAATTAGCAACAACAAAGAAAATCTAACCGTTTTAGCACAAAGCAGGGAATGCATGGGGCCCTAGATCTTACTGGGCTTCCATCAACAGCAGCCAGCTGGTAATCAACATAAAAACACATTGTTAAAATCACAAATTACAAATGTCTGCTAAAATGCAATAACACAAAGACAGTAGTAAAGAGCAAATCAAACATCTACTTATTTTCCAACATGCATATGAGGGAAAGTTTTTAAGAGGGTGAGAGACAACCAAAGCTGTAATGGAAAGGAGTTTCAGAACCAGGGTGTTATTACTAAGAAAACCCTGTCACGTGTAGCAACTCTCTGGACCACACAGTTCCAAAGCACTACATATTTTAGGATTGCTTGAAAGAGGTACTCTGCGAAATTAGGTAAACCAATCTTCCCCAACCTCATCTCTCCCAGATGTTTTGGACTGCCACTCCAATCATCCCCATCTAATAGGACCAATTGTGAAGGAAGCCCAAAATGTAAGGACTGGCTTATAGCTAGTCCCATTGGCAATTCCATTTTGTTGCCTGTGAGTGGGTTCCATTTAAATGCTTGGCTTGTCATTTTCAAATGTTGGTAACCACAATAAACTTCTCTTTTTAAACCTCACTGCCTTTTCACTGTTTTGTTTTAGTTTAAGCAGCTCATAACAGTTTGCTCTCCATCAGCAGTCTACATAAAAATCCAACCTGTCTAAGCAGTCAAGAACCAAGAACCAAAGTGGAAAAATTCCTGCAGAAACAACAATTAGCAAGATGTGGAGCTGAGGAAGAGTTCAACACCTTAAAGTAGCTCAAGCTTTTTAAAAGGAAAATAATGCATTCTCTAATCAGATCTTAGTTTTCAGTGTCTTTCAGAGCTTGGAAATGTTAATTTTTCTGGACAACAGTTTCCAGGCTCCAAAATTCTGGACCACAGAATTCCAGGATTGTTAGAATCCACTTTCCACAGTGGGTGGGGATCTTGGAAATGGTAATCAAAAAAAAGGTCAACTTCTCCAGTTTGGGTCTTACAAACAAACAGCAAATCACTATGCACAAGCCAGCTGTGAGCAAACTGCTTGTCAGGAGGGGATCTGGAGTTACAAAACTGGTGTAGTACATTGCTCAAAGAAATGGGAGCTCTTTTTCCTAAGTTTCAGAGCCATCCAAAAACAAATCCAAAAAGCCAGCAGTGGCCTCCCCCAAAAGGAAATGAACTGGGGTAAAAGTTGTGTCCTGGAATCCAGAACGCTACCTCAAGGTTTTCACTACTGTTTCCTCAGATTGGTCTTTCCTATCCAGAATCTTTGGTCAAAAGCAATCTTCCAAAAATCTTCCCGTAACCCGGCCTAAGTGCATGGTGTTCAATATAAATGGCATATTCCTTCCCTGTTTTCTCCCGCTTCCACTTCCCCCTTTGTCTGCTGCTGTTTTCTGTGTTTAATTTTTAGACTGGAGGTTCTTTGGAGGAGGAACCTTCCCTCTTGCACCTGTAAAGCGCCATGCACACAGATGGCGCTACAGTCACTAAATACATAACAGAAATCTCGCTTCACAAGACAAGCAAGACACAACTCCTTCAGCCAGCCTCCACTGTGGGCCTGCAAGTTCCAGGGCACTCGATGAACCTGAAAACATGAAGAACTTGTGCCTGAGTTTTCTTGTTTTCCTCTTCCCTCTCCGCCTCCTTTTCTTTGCTGTTGTGTGTTTTTCAGACTGGCAGCTTAGGGGCACGGGTTGTCTCGTTTGTAATGGATATCCAAGCTGCTCTCATTCCTTGCCCAGCTGCTGAGTGGGGTATAAATACTGTAAAGAAGTAAATAAAATAAATCCCCTATTTGCCCATCTGTCCAGCCGAGAGCCTGGAAAGTATTTCTTAATACCAACTGGTTCCATTTCTGGTGTGATGAGCCAGGAGTTAGGTACCATCATGACCATGTTCTTTAAAAAGTCTACTTTGGGGGCTTCTCCAAAGGAACTAAAACAGATTTACTCACATTTTAAAAACATCTGAAAGCTACAAGCTACTGGACCATAGTACACAACACTGTCCTTGTGTCTAACTCAACACCCACAACAAATGATGTGAGGCCCACTGGACCTTCTAAGAACTACAGAACTAACAGAAAAGTGAGTGACATCTCCAAAGGAGTCAAGTTATCCTGTGTCACACTTCTTCACCTACTTGCCATGAGTGACTTTGAGATTCTGGTCCAGTATTGGATGGACACCCACGCTGGCAATTTTGCAGAGGAGAAATACACACATACACACACGCACTCCACCCAGGTGGGTAAAAGCTGGGTGCTCCGACACCATTTCACAAAAGGCAGGCAGGAGGACACATACTTTCTTGATTGCATAGCTGTCTCTGCTGCCCATCTAATCTCCTTAGAAAACTGGTTTGAAAGGATACAGCTTAGACATACCAGCCACATTTTGGGGGTGGGGAAGAGACGACGCTGCAGCTGCAAGAGATAAAAGAGAACCAATTTCTCAAGGGTTGCAACACCTCGGCTCTCTCCCCCACCACCTCCTCCTCCTCTTGAGGGTGGGTACTGGGAGATTTTTTCAGAGTCAGCAACACGGGCACGGCAAGGAGTGGAGGCCTCTTTCTCCATTGCAAAACCCCCCCCAAAACCCCCACACACACCCCTGAACTAGGGTACTGTAGAAAAAAGCAACAGACTAAAACTCAGACTGAAAATGGGGGGGGTCGGGGAGTCGAGGAGGGGAAGAGAATCCTTGTTATTTTAGATGCTTGAGGTTGGATCCAGCCTTCCAGTGGTGGAAAGGATCCACTCATGGAAGGGGCCTGGTTTTGGGGAATCTCCTTCTTCTCACAGCAGCCCTGATTATGCACTTCAGCTGGGCACTTTGGACAGAACTATCTGTGCAGCTTTTTCAAGGGCTAGAGGTGCTGTTCTCGGAAGGCATGGGGAAGCCGCTTTCTGCCAGTCCAGCTGTATCTAACTGGATACAGTTAGATAACCAGTAACTAGCTGGATCTGACCCCTGAATCTGTGGGGAAGGAAGGTGGAGGGGAGAGGGGGAGGGAGAGAGAGAGAGAGAGAGAGAATGAGGCAAACAGAACACTAGATTTTAATCTCCAGTCACTGGCTTGGCTTGCATGTTTCAACAAGAGGGTGGTCAACCCCAAGACGTCTTTTTGCAAGGGTGCCTCTTGCCAAGCCCATTGCACAACTTCCCGAAGAAGAGTTTTCAGGAAAGTTAGACTCTTCCTTCTTCTCCCCACCTCCCTGCACTTAACTGGCACTAAACAGAACCTGGAAACGTCACTTTTTTGGACTATACTTTCCAAAAGCCCCTAGCCAGCAAGGCCAGTTGTAATCCAAAATATATTTTTTTCCCAAGCTTTGGCACAAGACACTGAGCTTGTCAATGTCCTCATTCCGTGAGAATATTTATTTATTTATACCTTGCCATTTACCCACAGAAATGGCACTCAAGGTGTTTAAACACAGTAACACCAAATGAAACAAATGTAATCAAAACAGAAAACAAATTAAAAACACTATCAGAAGAAAAAAAACACTATCCACCCAGCATCCCTCCACAGAAAACAAGCTACTTGCCAATAACCTGCCTGAATTAAAAAGTATTTGACTGTCAGCTATTTCAGTGTGCGATCAGGATCAGAGCTTGCACAAGTTACTGTTGTGAACTACAACTGCCAGAATCCCCCAAATGGCATGAAGTCCAACAAAGGAACGTATTGACCTGCAGGGCTGTTCCTTTGGGACACTGACAATCTCACACTTGCCAGTCATCCAGTTCACCACAGTAATTTAGCTTCTTTGACTATAATTTACTATGATGACCCTGGAGATCAGGATGCAATTCCTTGCTCAGCCACAGAACCCCACTGGGTGACTTTGGGTGTGTCACACACTCTCAGCCTCCAGAAAACCCTGTGATAGCTTTGCCTTAAGGTGGCCGTAAGTCGGAAACGACTTGAAGTCACACAGCAACAGGAAGAAGAAAAGGAGGAGCACTCATACTTCATTTCTGCTGACATTACCAGTCATGTTTCGGCACAGATCAAGGCAGAAAACACTTTCATCGATCCACACAAATTATGGCAGCCAACTTGCAGGCTACGCAGAATTCTCTTTCACTCTCATGTCAGGTGAGAAAAGAAAAGTAAAAGTAAAAGAACTCAATATGAAGTTGAAACTTGCTGTTACTAAATAGCCTTTTAAAACAAAGACATTAGGGAAGTCTGAATTGTAGCGGTGATAATTAGATAACAAATCACATGCCGTTCACGACGTATACACACAATAAATCTTATGAGGTTAATGTCATCCAGCACATACAACAGTAAGTTAGTTTTGCCCCAACAAAGTAATCCAAGAGGCTTCGGGGGGGGGAGGAGTCTCAACCTCTCCAAGTTACTTGCACGAAAAGGACAGGAGTTTATTCATCCTGAAGAAGTGCAGAATGATTGCACTGCGTTCATCTTTTAAAAACCAAAGAGACAAACACAGCTGATCTGCAAAATGATCTAAAAGCAGCAGTGGCCAATTCTAAATCCATCTTTGCTCACCAAAGCAAAAGACAAAAACAAATAAGAGTTTCAAGTATTTAAATATATAAACACAACCAAATAGCCCTCAGCAGCGGTGGTTAACACTCCTGCACATTCAATGCACTTTCAGGCTTTATTTGCAGAATCCATACTATACAGCACATATGCACACACTTGCACATAGGCAGAGTACCAAGGGGTTTATGAGGCAAAAAGAGAGGACAGACAACACCAGAACTTCTATCTACAAAGTTTTCGTTTGAAAAAATTCTGCTCAGAAAGAAACAAAAGAGAGCGGTCGTCCAATTAAAAGAAATCTTTGCCAATCAACTGTGTTGAGTTTTGCTCAATTAAATGCCTCAGCAATTATTACAGAGCTAGCATGATGTATTGTTTGAAGAGCTGGGACTTGGGAGATCTGGTTTTAGTCAGATCTCAGCCATGAAACTCCCTGGGCAGTAACCTTGGATCAGTTACTCTTTCACAGCCTGACCTATTTGGGAAGACTGTTGTGAGGATAAAGTGGGGAGGAGGAGAACCATCTTGAGCTCAGCAGAGAATTCATCAGTACGTATTTTTGTATCAAGTATAGAAGCAACAGGCATAGCTTGTATTTAGATTATTTTATGATGGGCTCCAACAGCCATTGCTTTTTAAAAAGAGACATTCCTTCTTATGAGACAGACACATTTTCATGTACATTTATATTAATATTTTTGACAAAAGAAAGCATACAAATTAGACATAACCCAATCAAGAGCCATAAGCGACAACAAAGCTGCGTGCTGAAATAGAACTTTTCTGGCTGTGGGCCAGGCAGAGTTTCATGACTGCTGGATCACAGATACCAAAGATCATTTTGTTAAAGTATTAAAATGACTAGGAGCCTGGCTAACTTGAGGGACCCCACTGTGGTCAGTAGTGGCTACAATGGCATTTTAGAAGGAGTGGTCCACACTGACGGGTTCTTCAGTTAGCCATCCCCATTTCAAAACATCCAGAATGGCTCTTGTTCCACAGTATTTGCTTACGGAGTTGGGATTCATCTTTCCTCTGTACTCAGCATAAAACCAGGCACACCAATAGAGGAAGAAACACGTAAAGGAATCCAGCAATACCTTCAAGGCTAATGGGGAAAAAGAAATTTCTCGGAGAAGCTTTTGTGAACTACAGTTGAATTCTTCAGATGCATCTAATGAAGTGGACCAAATCCTCAATAGCTTAGGCTACAAATTTCTTTTCCACAGTAAGGCTCAAAGGGTGCTGCTGGATTCCTTCAGTTCTTTTTATACTAAAACAAAGTTTGAATATTACTACAGAGAAAGGAAGCAACTTGTCCTCCCTCCTTTGCTAGCCCCCCCACACCCCATGCTAGTAAAAACATTTTGCAGGCTAGTTTGTGGACTCATTTATAAGGCAGCTAAAAGCAGTAAACAGAAAATACACAGACAGACGGTCACCATCATTTTAGCTGTTAAGGTACAAAGGGAAAACTCAAAATGCTATTGTATATCAAACTCCATGAACAGTTAGGGAGGAGCAAACCGCTCTTTCCACTCTATTCAAGGCAACTGGACTAAATGGACAACCTTGTCTGAAGCAGATAGAAGAAAAAAGTATGGCGAGGAGAAAGAATCACAGGACTGAAGATTCTCAAAGCTAATCTGGGAATTTTTAGAAGGAAGTAGGATACTGTCTTCTTAGAGAGAACCGGATGATACTGCTTAAGGAAAAAGCAGAATATAGTGAACATAGTAGGAACAATCCCAACATTTTATCTCTGTGTTCATCACTTTTATTTCAAGGAGCTCAAGGTGACACATATAGCACTCTACCTGCACAAGTCTATTTCACCCACACAGCCACCTTGTGAGGTAGGCTAGGCTAAGAGAGAACACTGCTGGCCAAAAGACAGCCAATAACCATTATGAGTAAACAGGAAACATGAACCTAGTTTCATCAGATCTAATCCTACACCTTCCCCGCTTGGCGCAATCTCTCTTGTTCCAACTACATTTCATAACCAAGTATCATTTTTCCCCCCATATGCTCAATCAGTATTCATATTTTCAGCTCCCAAGTGTATTCCCCAAATCTGCCTTCCATCCAAAGCTCTTATTTTCAATCCTGCACAGCATCCATCCATCCATCCATCCATCCATCCTGATAGTTCCATCTCCCTGGCTCAGCTGATGGGATACTGTGCCCAAAAATGAACAAAGCCTGCAAACCTTCCTGCGTCTAGTCTGAAAACAGCTTTTTGTGTGCTCCTCATTAATGGGACAGGGCAACCGCCATTTAACAAGAGAGTATACCCTCAAAATCTTCAAAGTATTAACAGATTAACTCTGGGGTGCTCTGCTTTGGAGGAGCCAGGCATGCTGGTAAGAACATGGACTTACAAACCTCACTGCTTCCAGAACTATCCTCCAAGAAGAAAGGAGCATGAATGCTCATCTTCGCCCACCACTTTCAGCACATGCCCCTGTGAACCGCACCACCCCAGGCAGCTGCCTAGCCAGCTTGTACAGTCGATCCGGCCCTGCCCATTCCACTGCAATGACTTTGACGTGTAAGGATGCTGCAGTACGAAAGAGAAAAGGGCATTACTATCCAATTGCTTCTCTTTAGAAGGGCAGAAGCAAACCTGTCCATCTGGCCCCTTTTCTTCAACTGGACAAATCCATCTTCTGATCAAAACTAGAAGGTCTGGTATAGAAAAGAGCCATTAAAGGGAGGAGAAAATGGATACAAAGATCCCTGGCAACAGCACAACGCTACAACATGTGCCACTGTACTGATACGGGTGCATGGTGGGTACAGCCTGTGGCAGCAATGACCTCCTGGTACTAATGCTACATTTCTGTGGAGGGAGGGAGAAAGAGACCACCCAAGGTCTTGCATACAGGAAATCTAAAAAATACCTATACCCACACCCAATTTATTTTCATTTGTGTATTCAATCCAGATCCCACCTTTCCACCAGAAAGGCACTCAAGGTGGGTAACAGTAACAAAATACATACTAAAAACAGAATGTTGATTTGAAAGTAACATAAAGACAACTCAGTTGAGGAGCCAGCAAGACGAGACATAACCAACACGCAACCAGTTAGATGCCCTTCAGCTCACAGACAAAGGGCATGAATCCAATTTTTTTTTTTTGCTTGCCTGTTGAAGAACAGAGAAAGAGTACACCTTTGGAACTCTCTGCCAAAGAAGTCTAGGGACTGAATGGTTCCAATATTTACATACTGATTCAATGGGTCTACTCTAGGTAAGACTAACAATTGGATTTAGACCCTAGACTGCTTTGGTAGGAAATGCCAGAGTATCAGACTTCGCCTGAGAAGTTACTAACCTTTTCAATGTCCATTATTAGAGGTGTACCTATCTTCCAATGCACAGAATCAAAAACTGGGGTACAGAATTCACAAGGTTAAGCTTTCATTTAAAAACATAATACAGGAACACATCTCTTGTCTGGTCAGTTTCTTGGGTTTTTTTTTTTTTGAGGGGGGTTGCATTTAGCAAAAAATAAGCAGGTTTTTTTGCATTTAAATTTGTTCTGGTTTTTTAATATTCTATAAGCTACCTTGAATCCCAATACTGGGGAAAGGCAGGATATAAATGAATAAAATAAAAATAATAATTGTCTTAACACTCATGGTAATTGTCTTGCTCTCCTTTGGGTCTCAGTTAAAAGTGGATCCCCTCTCATCACCTGCTCACTTATTCTTTTAAAAGGAGATAATAGAGACTGCACCTCGAGTTTCACTACACGAAAAGCATAGATTCTGCCACTGAACTATGATCCCTTCCCCTACAGCATCATGCTCAAGACAATCAAAAGATAAAAAGGTTAATATTGTAGCTGCATATGTTCTGGTTGGCTTTAAACTGGTGACAAGAAACCTTTGGTTCTCCAGCTATCCTGGAATTCATTCTGCAGCCAGCACAGTCAAGAGTAAGGGTTTGAGGAGCTGGTAGTTAAAAACATCTAGGTCGAGAACCACTAGTCTAGAGGGCCAAAGGCTCATCACTTCTGTTTTAGATCAAATTATCTCGTCCTTTTGTTACCAAATGAACCTTGTCTTTCCCTTGCTGGCTCCACTGAAGTGGTCAAATTATGAAGTTCTGTTTAAAAAAAATGGAAACATATCAATACAGGCAAATCAGCAACAGACAGTTGCTACTATCACGGAAAAGAGGTGGTAGCAGGGTGGCAAAATCCCCCGCACAAAAGGAGATAATTAAGGACGACAAAAGCCCTGCTATCACAAGAAAGGAGCATAGCAACTCTCATCACAGGCATGTTTGCTACAGTGAACCTAAGGTCCAAAACACTAGATTTTACTAAGTGTTACTACTGTAATATCCAAAAATACTAGATGTTTCTATTAGCACTGTCATCCAGTTAAAAAGAATCAAATGGATTGGTATAATCTACAGGGCCAGATGCTGTTCATCTTAATGTTGAAGCATTTCCAAGGTTTGGAAAGGTAAGCTGTGGCAGACTTGCTCAACTGGCTTTTTGTTGGGATGGCACGGGTGGCCAGTTGTCCACAGTCAAACTGGGCTAATAACGGAAGAAGGATTTTCTAAATCAGGCAGGGTCAAAATGAAACAATATTTCCTGGATTATGAGGATCAACCCAAGACGTTTGGCTGCCCTGGAGGGGGAAAAGTAAATGGAGCTGCCCATTTCTATGCTCTCCTCTCCCCTCCCCAACGCCATTACAGGTGCATAGTACCAAAAGCCAAACATGTTATTTTGGCACAAAGAGGCAGAAAAGCCCACAAGCAGCTTTCCCAGGCCGCGGCAGCAAAAATGCAGTCACAACAAACAGCCATCTGAAGGCTTTTCAAAATAGCCCAAATCAGCTTTCTCATTCGACTTAATGGTTGAGCCAGCCATGCAGGTCAGACCAGGGATCTGAATTCTACCTGGAAGCAACACTAGAAAAACCATGCCACTGAGAAACTGGTTTTCTATATACCTGCTCAGGAAACCAGCCCAACACGGCTGAGCATTTTGGTGGACTGTTGGTGTAGCTATTTAAACAAAAACAGCAAAAAAAACAGCAACACCAGTGTCCTGCACTAGCCCCACAGGTCCCAAACAATTCCAAGCTCATCCCTACATCAAGCACAGCAGTCTTCTTTTGAGGTGCCCAAGTACACCTAACACAGCCAGACTGTCTTCCTGCTGACAGTCACAAGGGAGATATCTTGCTTCTTAACAAGGGACACATTACGGAAGACCTAATTCAAAGAGAGACTTATCCACCCTTCATGTTGGCTAATGAAATGGGAGGCGAAGCACTTGAACCTTAAGCTATTTCGGTCAAGCTGTATTATTTATAGCCAATAGCCATTTTAAGCCAGGGAGGTGGAGATGTGGGGATTCCGTCCTTTACCACTTTACCAAATCCTGCCTCAAGCTATTTTATTTATTTACATTTATATTTCTTCTTTGCTTCAATGAGCTCAAGGCTCTCCTGTCCCCTTGTAAAGTAGGCCAGAGTAAGCGAGAGAGGCAGGACCAAGAACAACCAGTGGGTTTCATGCCTCAATGTGGACAAGAGTGTGGATTTTCCAAATCTCAGTTCGACGTTCCAACCACCCTGGTTTTCCCTTTCTCCTGAAAATTATCTCACACTTGACTGAACACTCCTGGCCACCTCTGAATCTTACCAAAACAGTCTTGAACTACCATCTTCGAACCACCAAGCCCACCACTTGATACCAGGTGAGCAAAACCTTAAGGTGTCTGGAGCTGGAAAAAAGGGAGGATGCTACTGAAAATGCAGGGCAGAGGGCAACTTGGCAGCAGAGAAAGAAGTGGGCAAAAATGGAGGAAAAGGTCGGCCCCTCTCCTTCACCAAGGTGACTGACCAGAAAACTTTGGAGCAATTTGCAAATTCCACAAGATGCCCCTTATCTTGGCCAACTCCCCATTCCGAGAATTCATTTGCTGCCTCACCACTGAAAGGAGGCCAAGTGCCACAGGGCACTCCCCAAGGTCATTTACAGAGAGCAAAGCTATAAATACCACAGCCATGACTCATGTGGCTTCCTGCAACCCTTTGGGCATGACTGGGCAAAGCAATCGCTTATCCAGCTCCATCTCTCCCCGCCATCTTCTTTCCTCCCATTCTGCTCCTTTCTCTTTGCCCATCTTTAACCCTCACGCCCCAGCAAAGGATATTTTAGACCCATTTTGTTGCAGAACCCATACGGAACTAGACATACAATGGTAGCATTCTACCTACAACATTGTCACCTGTGCGGTGGTTAAAAACGTCCCGAAATTGCAGTCGCTTGACACACAGGGGTTTGTCTCAGACAAAAAACATCTCAGCAAATCTACTCATTTTTGACACCAGAGTATCTTTTTGTTTCAACCAATAAAGCGTATTGGGACATGACATTTTCCAAACAAACCCTCATAGTGAAACAGAAGCAACTGGACCCTTGTTGTCAGCATGTTGCCCATTCAGGGGAAATAGAGATTTCTTCCATGGGCAGGGGGTACAATTCATTGGGATTGGGGAATACTTCACAGCAGAAGAAGAATACGTTTTATTTTATTAATTTATCCAATTCTACCTCAACTTGTGTTTTCTGGCTCTGTGTACTTGGGTGGAACACATTCAATTCTGCACACACAAGACATTCCTTTGGACACAGGGCATTTTAATTCCAGTATGGAATACTGCAATTCTCATCAGGGTCAGAAAACATTCCACAGTTCACACAAACCACGTTTTTTCTCCTAGGGCATGAGGGTTAAAGGCATAGGTGCAGCCTCCATTTAGATAGGCACATAAAAGTATCACAGACCTTAAACCCCAACTTACCCACCCGAGAACACTGGGATGTTTCAGATCTGCAGTTCAAGGCAGGAAGGGTGGAAAAAACTGGAGCCCAGGGGTAAGATACCAGATTGCACAGCCCTGAGGGCACAGGGTGGAGGGAGAGAACCACATTGTTTGATCAGATACCTCACAGCTGGGTTTGGGTAATATCCACCTCGTCTGCTTGTGACTCAGGGCATGTTTCACGGTCTCCCGATTTTTTAGTTTCCACAACAGCAGAAAGGGAAGGAAAGAAACAAATGGGGGAGAGACAAAGACGAGGATCAAAGTTTTTGACCAGTTGTGAAACAGGGGTATTTGAAAGCAAACAAGTCCGTAACTGCACTAGGGAGCCAGCCTTGCTTTATCTCTCTCACCCTGGCCCTCCCTTGCGAAAGGAGACTTTGCAGGGGCACAAAAGAGATAGGCAGCGTGGACATTTTGCAAAAGGACTCTTGTCTGTGCCTTCCCCTTGTCTCAGAGATGGCATTTCAGGAAAGATCTACACCAGTGGTTCTCAACCTGTGGGTCCCCAGATGTTTGTGGACTTCAGCTCCCAGAAGCCCTGAGCACTGACCATAGTGGCTGGGGCTTCTGGGAGCTGAAGTCCACAAACATCTGGGGACCCACAGGTTGAGAACCACTGATCTACACAGCTTCCAAATTACAAGAATAAACGTAATGGTCTTTGTCACACAATTTTCTTTAGCATTCTTCCCAACAAAGAGGGCTAGGGGATTGTCACAAGCCAGACCTAGTCAAGAACAGCTTTTCTCCTTTTCACTCAGGTTCCAAATTGTACAAACCTAGTGCCCTTCCAAAAGCAGTGGCCAACAGGATCACCAGATCAAAAGGGGCCTTTATCTCCGCTCACCCCCTTCATAAGCACAGAAAACTCCTTTTTCATTAAAAAAATGCTATTTAAAATAAAGGCCCATCTCACAAGGCAATCTGGTTATATTTTGACTATCAGCAACTTCACACTCCTATTCAAAAACATTTGCAATACGGTCTACGACAGGGGTGGAAAATTTTGACCCTCTAGATGTTTTGGACTTCACTTCCCAGAATCCTTGACCACTGGCCCTTGCGTTTGCAAGCTAATCAGGATGGATTCATGGTTGTCACTCTGAGATTTAACTTCTAGAAACAGGAGAGAGCTGAAAGTGGAAGAACTCCAGTCTCCATACTATCAACATTCTAGGCCAGCTAAACATAGTTATCTCCTATTTAGGCAAAGCATTCCATAGAATGTACATATTCTGGTCCTATTTTGTCACACTTATTGATTGCAGTTTATCGCAATGCTGTGGTAGTTTTATAGGCATGTCTCCTCTTTTTACAAGATGAAATGCATAAAGAAACAGTTTTTTGGCCCTGTTAGAGCTACTGTTGGTCCCTTTCTGCTTGCTGAACTAAAAGACCCTACCCAACTCTACAATAACTATAAAAATAGGTGGAGAAGATAGGTAGATCTTTTTCTGAAAACATGCATGTGAGAAGTAGAAAAAAGAGGAAAAAATGGGTCTTACTTGCTCCAAGCGTAAGGCACTGCATTTTGTAGAGGGTTGGGAGCACAAGGCTAGCAGTGTCCCAGTTTTAATTGCAAGGCGTGCACTTTCAGAGGCTATGAACAACATCAGCTTTTTATTTTAAGGAAGAAAGCAAAAGTTAAAAAAGGGCAGATAGGTTAGGGGCAAATCAAGCATATCACTCATCCTTCAAATCTGCATCCCTCCAAAAGGAAACAGCTCCAAACTTCTTCCTCCCTTTGTGTGTGTGCTGCTCTAAAGTGTCAGGAGGTTGTGCAGTGGTGTGTGGGTGTATGTGTGGTGGAGTGGGAAAAGATAGTGTTAGTCTCCACACCAGAAACCTATTCTTGTATGTTACATGATCTTGAGGTTATTAGAATAAGGATAATATATAACCAAAGTTTTAATTAGATTGGTTGTATATATTTTTTTTAAAAAAGTTTTATACTATATATATCAGCTTAGCTATTTTGTTTTAACTTATATTGTAAGCTGCTTAGGGAGAAAAACAGAATGTAAACGAAGTAAGTAAATAAAAACCAAGCCCCCCAGAGTTGCATGGCTCAGCTGTGACCTGAATGTAGATCCCCTAAGCTCCACTCCAGTGTTTTGACCACTCAGTTCTCTACAGTTTACTCATCTTACACCCCTCCTCTTATTACAAAGACTGAGTTGGATTGAACAGACTGGTAACAACTCAAGTTCCACAAAGGTAGCAAGACTGTGGTGGTGGGGGGAATCTAATGTCCTCTGAAGATCCTCTGAAGATGCCAGCCACAGATGCAGGCGAAACATCAGGAGAAAATACTAATAGAACATGGCCTCAAAGCCCGGAAAACCCACAACAACTTATAAAAAAAATCTAACCTTTCCAGAAAGCCATACATTCACACAAAATGCCAGTAAAGGGGATTAAAATAAAAGTACCACTCTAAACGTATGCTTGAGACAGCAACACAGTACAAAGGTACGAAAATTCCATCTACACAGCACTTTAGTTTGGCTACGGGTCATAGAGGTATCCCTGTCACAACAAAGCAGAAAGTCTTAAAACCTGGGCAAGTCTTCATTCTTAAGCATAAGATAAGTATAATTAAAAACTCCCACATTCACATTAAATTTCAGAAAGAGAAAAGAGATACGTAAACTGTTTCTTTGAAGCTGAAAGCTGATTTAATAATTTTGTTCCATTTTTTCTGTACCTCTCAGTTTAAAAAAAAATATATATTAAACTAAAATATAAGCTGAAATGTCACACCAGCTGCTGTCACGGTCCAAAAATGTTAGGATTTTTAAACTTAATTCCACCCTTGGTATAAGAGAGACATGCACACACATTCCTGTCAATCAGCCCTCAGGGGCAAAACCGACAGGAGCCTAGGATGGATTTCAGAAATGGCACCCTGCTTTGGGCCACTTAGGAGAAAGCATTCCCATGCAAAAAGTCACAGGTGGCCTCAGTTGTCCGCACATGAGTATTGTTTTGCTCTGTGTTAAAATCTTCCATGAAGCTGCGGCTGAAGGTGTGATTGCTCAGGATGCAAAAATCTTAAGTTGTGCTGACATTCATGCGGTAGATGTTATACGCCTCCAAGTTGACTCCCACAAAGTTGTTATACGCCTCCAAGTTGACTCCCACAAAGGGTAAGCCTGTCTAGCATTTTCTGGGCAAGATTTACTTAAGGGACGTTTACCACTGCCTTCCTCTGAGGCTGAGAGTGTGTGACTTTCCCAAGGTCACCCATTGGGTTTCCAGGGTTAACCCTGGTCTCCCACAGTCCTCCTACAACTCTCAAACTACTACGCCATGGTCTCCTTTCATGTGACGGGTTCCCAACTAACAACTTTGTCCTCAAAGAAGTAGATGGAGGATGGGCTGCGACGGGGGAAGTCAGTGCCAGTGAGCAAAACCCTGTTCACCCCATCCTCAGGATGCTGATTAGAGTTTGTTACTTTTTAAAAGTAGTTAATTACTCATTAAAGCAGTTCATTACTGAAAAGCAGTTCATTACTAATGTGCTACTTTAAAAAAAATACATAAACATCACCAAAATCCCCATTGAATAATCCCAAGAGCAACATTTTAGGGATCATAAGCAAATATTACTCATTACGCTAATAAATTTAATGACACAGCCAGCTGTCTTACTCTGCACGAGGACCCACATCACGCTTCAGTTTCCTCCCAAAGCAACACATTTCAGGAACCTCCTGAACAGTTTCCAAGTTTTGGAAACAACAGATAGAAGATAGCTACAGACCAGGAGTAGAGAAGTTCCAAGGACCCAGCAGGTAATTTTCTAAACTAAGAAGAGTGTGTGCACGCACACACACAAATCAAGACGATAAAAAACTGAGGTTGCTGGAAGTTCACAACAATCCAGATCTAGTTTCTCACTCCTAGTTTAAGGATCTCAGAAAAAAAAAATTACTCCTCTTCTGCTCTAAACTATTTTCCCGAAGTGAGGAAAACTTTGTTTTTCTTCATTAGGAGTGTATTTTCCAGTGACTCCATTTGGCTCTATCAAACCTCCAGTGAGTGATGAAATTTACCCGGCAATTTTAGGCCAGTCATCACCTCAGGTTGACCTACCTCAAAGGACTGTTGTTAGGAGAAAGCAGGAAAGAGGAGGAAAGCCATGTATGCTGCACTGAGAGAAGCTCCCCACTCTGGCACAGGGGATCCACACTTTTTAACTCAACAGGCAGCAACTTCCCTGCCCCAGTTGCCACTTCAGCTGTTCAGCTGACTCCAAAAATGCAAATTTAACAAATCTGGTAGTCATGAGAAGGGGCAAAGTGCCACGCAATACCGCAGCGCTCAAGACCTTTTCTGTCATTCTTCAAGTTGGGCACTTTCACCACAAACTGGCCATACACTTTCAAGTGACAGAAAGATGTCTCCATCTCTTTTTTTAAATGCTGAGATTTCTTGTGGGAGGGCAATTCTGTACACAGCAGCAAAGTGTTGACTTCTGCAGAATTATCATACTTCATAAGGCACTCACTGACTGGAAGCCACCAGACAAGAGAACTGTGAGAGGCTAAGACAGCAAAATGCTAAATCTGAGAAGTCATATTGGGTAAGGATTAATATAACCTTCTGCAACCTGGCATCCTCTAAAACTACAGCTTCCACCATCCCCTCCTTGCTCCCACCAGAGGGAAGTACTGCTTTCACCAGGGGTAGGAAACGTCTGGCTTTCAAATAGTTTGCACCACAATTCCCGACTCTACCCTATGGCAACCTGGAATTTGTAGTTTCGGTGAGGTACTTCAGCATTCTCTGTAGACAGGTACTATTAGAGAGTTCTAAAGTCCCCTACCACATTGTAAATCCCAGAATTCCACAGGACGGAGTGATGGCAACTAAAACGGAATTATAGTGCAATCACTGTGCAGTGTGGACACACCCCAGGGTTCAATGGCCTGACTATATGATTCTAGATCTATCAGGCAATGTTGATAAGAGAGACTGTAGGGCCGAGATCCAGAGCTCTGCAGCTCAGGCATGAATTAAATGGCCAGAACAAAACATACGATAAGGTGGCAGCCAAAGGGCAAGCCAAAGAATATACTGCAGCTCATGAGGGCAATGCTGGACACCACAGAAACCTTTCTTTCTTTTTAAAGAGGAATAATCATAGTCATGCATACTGGAGATACTCATGGCAGCCTTGAAAACAAATCTAATCACCACCCAGAGAGGAGGGAGCAACACAGATACAGGCAGCTTCACATCTGCAGGCCAGAAATTCCCCACCCTGGCCAGAGGCATTTTTTTGGCCACAGAGGGAAACAGGATGCAAGACTGGACAGGCTTCACGCTCATGAAGAGAGGAACAGACAGGGCACAGTGACCAGTGGAACAACTCAAGAAACCGAGCATGGAGAAAGAGGCTCTTTCTCAAAAGGGAGGGGAAAAATCTAGAACTGATACTGTCTATGCCAAGGATTGGGAACATATGGCTCTCCAGATGCTGGGCTGGAGCATCAGCATTCACGACTAGGTCTGCTGGCAAAAGCTCCACGGAGTTTCGCAAACATCTGCCCCCACAGGTCCCAGTTCTGGCCTGGCTATCAGATGCTAAATGCAAGACAGAAGGGGCTTGAGGTAGGGAAGCTCAGGAATTCTCCACTACAAGAATGCAACAGGGTAAATACCACCTCCTGCACCGAGCTCACACCACAGACAAAATCTGTTGGCCGACTACCTATTCCCCGCGGAAAGCTTCTCGCTATCTCCAAGCACATCTTGCATTTTCTCCTTGTTCTCTCAAACAGGATCCCAGATACAAATGGACAAGGTACCAGATTTTTTGGAAACCTAGCTCTTGTTTATCTTGACTGATAAGCCTGTAATCTTGGCTGCCGCTCCTTCAGCAAAATGCCGATGCTTCAACAATTCCTGTTTGCCCAAGAGGGTTGCACCCTTAGCCCATTCTATTAGAAATCACCACCTTCCAGATGTATTGGAGTACAATTCCCACCATTTCTCACATTTCTTCCACTATGGGTCGAAGAACCTTACCCATTCTCCATCTTTATGTTCTATCCACAACCACATAGATTTATGTGTTGGGGGGAGGAGTCAGAGAAGCGCTATGGCTCATTAACGCCTAATCATTTATTTTACACTTATCTGGGAAGGGATGTATAGAATTTGCATCCCGAGTATCCATTTTCACTACAGAATAGGGACAGTCGAAGGAGAAGTGTGAAGAGATGTTGATCCAGTTCTATTTTACAACCATCTCAATATATGAAATGAGGAACTTTTCTCCAGGTTTCAAGTTCAACATTCCTGCAAATCTGCACTTTGCATATTTGCCCTGAACTCTCCAGCTTCATTCCTTCCCCACATGAATATACAGCAAAGAGAAAGAGCCCTCTCTGACCTTGCATAGTTGTGTTCGCTCATCTGGCAGGGCTCTGTGGTCAGAGAACAGCCAGATAGAAAACTGTTGGTCAAGAAGGGGAGCTTGGGTGTGTTTCGGCTTTGGTTTTGTTTGCTAAACTCAGGGATTCTGGAAGCTGCAGTCCAAACAAGGACCATTCAAGCTCTGCCAAGAAGTAAACAAGTTAGAAATGCAGAAGGCTGCCTCAGATGAAATCAGCCCCATTGATCCATCTAGCACAGTACTGTCAACACCGATTGGCAGCAGATCAGATCAGATGTTCCCAGGAACTCCAAACACTCTCTGCTACAGCTCTATTACATTTTCCCTGCAAACCATGGTTTCAATCAATGTAAGCCAGCAATCAACCAATTGCAGGTTCAGAGTGCTAACAAACCATGGCTTGTTAGCTGAGATGTATTTACATATCACAGTAAGCCAGATGCCAGTAAACTACATCATGGTTTGTTGGAACATGTGAATATAATCGCTGTGTATCTCTGTGAATTAAGAGAAATGACTTCCAATTTCATGGCATCAGCAAGCAATACCAAAACCATGGGATCTTTCTATGTCATGCACATTCAGGTAGTTACAAAAATTTGCACACTGCTATTCTCCTCCTGTTAATTACTTTTACAGCTACTTGGTTTCAGCCATTCAACGCAAGATCTACAATGAAACTGCCTCTTCTTAAGAGCCAAATACACCGTGACTCTTTGAATTTCTGTTTTTTTAAAAAATGAGGGCTCTTTGTTGTTAAGACTGAATGATGGTAAAAGCAGGTGAAACCATCTCCTTCTGGTTCCTGTCACTTTTCACATTTTTACTCATAATTCTGATTCGCTTTGCCATTAATGTGTGCCCACTTAAATATGTATTTTAACAAACACCCAAACACACACGCTCCAAACATCGTATCTCTGAAAGTACATTTTATATAGTTTTCTAGAGCTAGGAAACCTGTGGCCCTCCACATGTTGTTGCACTAGAGGTCCCATCAACCAGGGATGATGGCAGCTACAGTGTCGAGTGATGGAAGCAGGTCTAATTCCCACTGGTTCTTATGGGCAAGTTGTGGTAAAAGAAAAAGTTGGATTTTTTTTTTTAGTAACTGAAAAAAAAGTTACAAGATTTTAAATATATCAACTGATGACTCAACTTGAAGAAGTAGGTGAGTCGAGCCAGCCAGCATGGAAAGAATAGCGCTAAATTTTCAGCTATCACATGCCTCCCACACCCCATTTCATTTGACAAACAAAGCTAAGAAATTGTCCATTCTCTACGAAATCAAGTTTTAAATGCATGTGACCCAGTGTCATGTTTCCAGGATAAGGGGTGGGGGTAGAGCTCATGGGGGGGAATATACAAAGAAGCATCTATCTTTCCAAGGCATGACCACTCCATTCTCCAAAACAATTTTGCATGAAATTCTACATGGTGCCTTTTAGAGACAGCCATACAGTTTGTCTAAAATACCATCTAAAGACACTCTTACAGGCCAAAATAAAAAAAAGTGCATTTTAAAGTGGGGAAAAATATACACTTTTCCTCAGGCCAATCAGTGCAAGTCATGTGTTTGTCAGTACTGCCCATCACTGTCTGGTGACCACTGAATTCCAACTCTAAGTAGTCTAAGCTACTTACTGAAGGAATGAAGAGGTGGCAGTTTTTGATAAGCCAGAAATTCTAAGGGGAATGACTACCCTTAAATATATTCACAGTCCTCTTTTCAGGGTAAAACCTCTCACAAAGCAGACTGCAACTTAAAAATATAAACAATATCATCAAGCCCTAAAAGCAACAGCCAAGAGCCAATGGTGTACTTCTCTATCCAAAGGTTGTGGAGTCAGGATTTTCTTCTCTTCTGTGGTACCCAATACATACTCCAAAAGGGTACACCAACCCTCAGAGCAAGTTCTGAGAGTCCATGGGAGAGGAGAAGCTGCAGGAAGGACTGCTGATTCTTTTGGAAGTAATGCGATTGGATGCAAGCATGCCATCTGAACCTGGCCAGTATTTAATACATAAGTTGTGAAAACAATAAAATGCAGGTGCCATCCAGATCATCCCTTAGAAGGGATTTTCCTCTTGCAGGGTCAAAGGTCTGTAAGAAGATTGCACACTGAGGTTAAAAACAGTGGCACCAAGTACTTTTTTTGTTTGCTTGGGTTTCTTTTCGGAAAGAGGAAGGGAAAGAAGGAATGTAGCAATGTGGTATGGGCATTACATCCTCAGGCCAGAAGCCCTAGGTTCAAATCCTCACTGAGTCATCACTCACAACGGGTAACTCCTGGCCAGACCCCCTGTCTTCAGCTGACCTGCTTCAACGGACTGTTGTGAGGATGAAACATGCACAGAGAAAGTTGGCAGAACCTTTCAAGACACCACGAGCTTTCTTGGAAGAACAGAATACACATAAGAGAGAAAGAGAAAGACCAGCTAGTGAAAACAAAAGAGGAAAAACAGCGATCCCCCAAATAGTTAAATTTTAAGTGCTGCTAACCATTTTAACCAACCTGCCAATCCATACCTTGAAAAGGAAAATAAATGTAACCTACTGTCAAGATTCAAGCTAGTAAAACAAACTATCAGCAGCAACAACAAAGTATTTATTCTTATTATTTATTTTGCTTAGAGTTAGCTACTATTAGATTCAAATGTAATCCCCCCCCAGCAACTGTCCAGAACTGCCCCTTGAAACTATGCACATTCAATGTAATATCAGAATCCTCTGGGGGTGTTACATTGGTGTAACTTTCTGTAAAGAAATATTAGATACCACCTTCTGCAAGTGCTTCCTCATTCATTGGCATCGAACAGGATCTCAGCCAATACATTTTGTTTGTTGGCCTCCTGTGTTTTCGGCTTCCAGAGGCCTCTGACACTGAACGCTAAGAGGAACATTGATTTTTTTGCCCCAGCGTATCTCATCATTTCTCACTTAGGTTTATGAGAGGCACCATTAGATTTTTAAGAGAAGTGAAGATTAAGTGAGCCACAGGATTACTGTGAGGTGTTTATTGTCAAAGATGGTTATGCCGCTCTTCTTCAAATACAAAACCAGAACAGACTGCAACAAACTAAAATCGAACCTCAACAAGAAAAAACAAGCTGCACTCCCCCCAAATGTAGAAACAATAGAAAGATCATAATTCGGCAATGTCAGTGGTCATCCGCCCTACAATGATGGCCAAATGTTTGGGATAATGAGAGACAGAGTCTTCACCAGCTGGGCAAGGGGGCAAGGGTTCCCCAGCCCTGGTTTAAAAGCAAGAAGCCACGGAGCCACAACCAAAGTGAGCAGCAGCAAACCACAGGAAACACTCAACTCTGTGCTAGGAGGAGAACAAGCTGCTTTCGCAAAGGTATCTGTAAAAAGCCATATCTTAATCCAGCATCTGAAAATGCACAGGGCTGCTGCTTAACAGTCACTCTTAGGAGTATGTGCTGGCCACATCTGACATGTGCTCGGCTTCAGGCTGAAGGAGGTCATGCATACAGACATAGGGCGCTCTGTTGATGACACAACCCAAAAGACCCTGCTCTTTGCAGACACCCAGCACACTCCAACTGGCAGATGGAACCCTGAGCATGGCTTCACATCCAGGAACGTACTGAAGAAAGAAATTCTTATGAATAAAAAGCTTGGATTCAGCATGCAGGCAAGTCCAGTGATGGCTGTTTTTTTTAAAGATGGGGCAAAACAAGAACACACACGTTTTTATAACTGTGTACCAATGACTATTTATAGTATTTTATTAAAATTTTAGGGTTTTAGCCCCTCAAACATGGTTATAAGCCCCCCTCCCTGCAGGCTTGGCACTGTTGGGAATGGTAAGGCAGCTATGAAATATTCTCCATTTCTCTCCCCTTCCTCTGCTTCCCTCACGGAAGATAGTTAGGCAGTAATTTCAGTGGGGCATATACCTGCCTTCTTATTTAAAATAGAAGCGGCAGGCACACTGAGACTGCAAAATGAGTAACAGCCCAGAAAGCTAACATGCACATGTACCCTCGCCCACCTCCCACCTGAAACTGGTTCACTCCAGGAACAAACATGTGAAACCTACACTTCTATGCTCTGCGTCCACAAAGGGATGCTAGGTATGGGGATGCCCTTTCGATCAGGCCCCTTTAGCTTCTTACCTTGAATTATACAAAATGAATCATTCAAAGGGTTCCAACTGGGTATTCAAGTCCGATACTTTGTCCTGGGGCAGGTTTACTCTTCTACTTAAAGCCTCACAGACACATGTCTAACCTTGTCTGGGAGGCATCCAAAGAATGAGACTCCACAACCCCCACTGGCAGCCTGTTCCATCACAATATAGATTTTTAAATCTACATCCCTGCATGCTGAATCCAGAGCCTGGAAGGAAAAAAAAAGAAAAGAAAAAAGAGTCAGAATTCAATGAGAACTTGAAGAAGTTTCCCCTGTGAACAAAATTTCTAGAACCCGCTAAGCTGGGGAATTGCAGGTGTACAAGCCCACTATAGCAACTTTTCCAAGTCCTGGCTGACTTCCATTACTCTTTTTCCCATTCTCAGGCAAGGAGGGTGAAAAGAATGCACATAACTGTGGATTTAATATCTCTATTTAAGTCCTTACTTTCTGAAGTCTGGACATATCCAGTTCCTTGATTCCCTTATTTCAGGAGAAGAATACTTCCAGACTTCCACGATCTCTGTTTCTGTAATGTGCCTTCAAGTTGCCTCCAATGTATGACACCACTGTGCAACTGCAAAATAGACTTACAAGCAACAGGCTCTATCAAAAACCCACTAAATGCGACACACGCTTACCTGCCTCAAGTTTCCACCCAGAACACACAACCAAAACTATTGTTTACAGCCAGGCCTTCTCATACAACTGCGTATGTTCAGACCCACAAGACACATTCTTAGATTTACAACTGACTCACGGTGACAGTTTCTCGGATTTTCTTGGCAAGGTTTATTCAGATGAGGTTTGCAGCCTAAGAGGAAGAAAATGGCAAATCTCCTGGCTCTATATTCCAAGATCTATCCCAACTGCTTCATCATGCCTAAGCCCAGAAGCCAATGAAAGGCCCTCCCTCCATCTCAACTGCCACTGCCCTGGTCACAGAGAGAGGGAAGGAACAGCAGTGGCTACTGAATTTAATCCCTTCTCCCACTCCCACTCCCTTTCCCTTGTGCACTCTGTCTTTTTTAGATTGTAAGCCCAAGGGCAAGGAACTTCAAATTAACAACTGGCAAGCTGCTCTGAGAGCCTTTGTGGCCGAAGAGCAGGGTATAAATACTCAAAATAAATAATAATAAATACATATGCTGAGATCTATCTTTTTTTTAAAAAAAAAAATTGACCCCAGTATATACCAACTGGAACCGGCTGTTAAGAAGAGACCTAACATTTAAAAAATCCTGTATTCAGGAAATTTATTTTGAGGCCATATTCTTAAACTTTGCAAACCCTTGCCCTCCAGGTGTCTGAGACAATTGTCCTCATTAATGCTGGGTGAGGCTGATGGGAGCTGTAAGCCAAAACATCAACTTGAATGCCATAATAAAACATCATGTGCCACACAATTAAGAACACGCAAAAAGTGTGAAGTTGCACCACTGCTGTTTGGTTCTTTAGCACCCACAATTTACATTTTTGCCATTTTAAAACAGCTGATAGGAAGGCTTGAGAATCACAGTGCAATGATGATACTCTGTTCTTTTTCTTCACTTACTCTTTCATTAGACAAGCTTTTAAACAGGATAAAAGATTTCATTAAATCCTTTATTTTGGGACAATATTTGAGAAATAGCTTTGTTGTGCTCGTTCTTAGAAAGCAAACAAGCATTCCTAAAAGCTAACAATACAAAAAGGCTGGTTTCAGGTCAGCTGCATCTGCAAGTAAGCTGATACTTCACTACCACCAAGACACTGAGGGATGAGAAAAGTCCACGATTCAGATTCGTCAAAATATTCAATACTTTTCAATCTATTTGGTTGTCTTTAAAAGAACAAATATAGGACCCAATCCAGGAAGCTACTACTTAATGGAGAGGTTTTTGAGGCAGGGGGAGTTTTCCAAGGTCAGATTCAACAGCGTTAATTTCATCCAGAAAGCTTTCCAGGAAAACCAGTGCATATATAGTAAGGGTTCTAAAATAACTTGTAGGTCCTTCAGATATTTCAGATACACCTACCAGATGTTTAAGGCTCACCACCTGACAGCCAAAGGCTACAAAAAATCAAATGCTTAATATTAAATTTCTCAAAACTTCAACAGAAGGAGGTTGGGCCAAGGACCCACCCTCCAAAACAAGATGCCCTCAACAATTAGTTAACTTGTGACAAGAATAAAAATTCTAAATTGCTATAACCAAATATGACTGGTCACTAGCAAGACCATGCACATGAAAACATGCCAGTGACATTCAAGAGATACAACAGTCTGGGCTGACTTATTTGGAAGGCTATGGACAGCCCAAGCAGTTACACACTTTTGATTAGAAAGAAATTAAAGACAGCAGTTGGGCCACTATAAAACATCACTAGGCAGGAGGCAGATTGGGAACTGCTAGTACATCTCTAGATAATCTGCCATAGATTAGCCACAGCTTGACTCCTAGTTGTTTCTAAATCATTTTTTCTTGGTAAGATCTGTTCAGAGAGAGCTTGCCACAGCCTTCCCCTGAGAGAGTGCGGCCTGCCCAAAATCACCGAGTGAGCTTCCATGGCCAAGCACAGAACCCTCCCACTGTCCAACGCCCAAACAACTATCCCACGCTGGCTCTGTACAGCACTGTTATTCCATTTTAACTGCCCTGGCAATAGCCTTTGGATCCCTGGGATTTGCAGCTGAGGGAGGGATATTTCGGATCCTCAGCCAGAGACCTCTTGGGACTCATTAAACTGGAAATCTCAGAATTCCACATGATGTTCCCTTGGCAGTTAAAGTAAAATATAGTGCTATAAGAGTGTAGTGTCTGATAATAATGCCTCAAACTAGACCCAGAAACCCCAACCTGCATTAACTTAGATACAGAGGTATCTTTCAATAAATGTGTCATTGCACTGCATGGTTCATGCGATGTGATAGGTCACTGGCTCTGGGCTCCTCCTCAAGCAGTGCCTTACCATCTAGCCAATATTTTTGTCTAATTCCAGATACGCTGGGGGTTCCAATAAAAAGCAAGCTGGTTCTGTAAGCATGAAGCCAGCCATGCCTGTTAGCAAAATACCAAACCTCGTGTGCAGCCATGCTATAATTTCAACAGTTTGATCCCACAGATTCCTACAGAATCTAGGGATTTGTAGCTTGGCAAGGTATTCTGAATTCTCTGTAGAGAGCAGTTATCATCTCCCCTGAACTATCACACTAGAATTCTAACAGAATTGGCAATTCAGAATTGCTTGCCAAACTGCAAACCTCAGGATTTTGTAGGGTGGACCCAGCCTTGGAAATTAAAGTGAGGTCAAACTTTTGTAACTGTGCAGTGTAGATACACCCTTTGCTTCTAAACATCAGTTGTGGTTACACAGCAGGGCAGGCATGTCCATTAATAAGTGAAATGTCTTGGTCCTGAAAGGCAGGCAACCACGGGGCTCCAACTCCTGTATTGCACTCAAACAAAATTTTAAAAGGCAGGTAATCAACCATTTAAAGGCATTCTGGTCTATGTGGAATATCTGGCCAGTCTGAAAATATTGGCCAAAAGGCAAGGAGCTGAGACTTTTAACCTTACAGAAGTCCATATGATTCAAGGCCGTATGCATGACACGTACTCCCACCACCACACTGTTTATCTTGCCTCCAACAAGTTTCCGTTTGACTTCAACCCAGAATTGGAAAGCTGGTTCAAACAGTGATGTGGCATCCTCGCTGCTTGCCTGGTTTGGACAAGCAAATGGTGGGTACTGAGGTGGGAGTGTACAAGCCTGTGGCATGGCTTGTACGCTCCCAACAGCCAAACTATCAGGAGGAGTGAACAGGTGTGGGTTGTATCTGCTGCTTCCTACTGATAATTATGGAGTTTGGCTTTTTTAAACCTCCTTGAACAATCATAAGTGATAGGTCAGCAATGCTTGGGGAAACCACATGCCTAAAAGCACAGTGGCATACTTCTTAAGGAGGAGGAATACTCTTAGTGCAAAGTCTCCTCCCACTCTGACACATACTCTAACGAGTTCATTTGGTAGTGTTTTGCATACTGCAGTGCCAGCTTAACACTATGGCAGCAATTTATAGTATAGAGGCTACAGATCACTTCAGACAACTTGGTCAAACTATAGCCAGGAGGGAGAGGGGGCGGCTGAAGCCATGTGCTATATCCACAGAATATTTGTCTGGTTTAAACACTCTGGTAAGAAATACAGTGACACTCTTCCATCAGTCAACAGACCAAAGCCATACAGCCACTCAATATCACATTTGAGAGACGTGAACTGGACACTAGAATCCTGCAGATTTTGGAGTTGGAATCATAGAATCATAGAAATGTAGAGTTGGAAGAGACCACAGGGGCCATCCAGTCCAACCCCTTGCCATGCAGGAACACCCTCAAAGCACTCCCAACAGATGGATCTTCTAAAGTAGCTTTTCCAAGTTCTTCTGGTAATACAAGATGGTCATACGCAGTCCTCCCAATGCTCTTGGGCTACAGCTTTCATCCCCCTAGCCAGAGTACAAGGGATTACAGGTGCTGCAGTCCAAAAACATCTAGAGAGCTACAGTTATCTTGTTATTGGAACAATTGCAGAACAGAAAAGGATTTAAATATTTGAAGGGATGTCATGTCGAGGAGGGGGCAGGCTTGTTTTCTCCTGCTCTTGAGACCAGGACAAGGAGCAATGGATACAAGCTGCAGGAGGGGAGATTCCACCTGAACCTCAGGAAGAATTTCCTGACGGTCAGGGCTGTCTGGCAGTGGAATGTGCTGCCACGGAGTGTGGTGGAGTCTCCTTCGTTGGAGGTTTTTAAGCGGAGGCTGGATGGCCACTTGTCGGGAGTGCTTTGAGGGTTTTCCTGCATGGCAGGGGGTTGGACTGGATGGCCCTTGTGGGCTCTTCCAACTCTACATTTCTATGATTCTATGAAAGATTCCTTTCTTCAAGCAAGGCATGCATCACATGGCTTCAAGACACCCTCCAATTCTTTGGAAGATCACTCACAAAGGACACTGAGTAATTACCAACTATTTAAATGCTGCACTTAAGCAGGGAGCTGGAACTATTTCTGAAGTATCATCAGAACAGTAACAAGTGGTCACTCCTCTCATTTCCCAACATGGAAAACTCTTAAGAAGCAGCTAGGCAAGAGAAAGAGGAAGTTGTCTTATACCAAGTCTAACGAATGATCTGTCTAGCCCAGTGTTGTCAATATAGATTGGTTCATCTAGCCCAGTACTGTCGACAATGGCCATTACGAGCTTTTTGGGACTACAGAAAGAATTCTTCTCTAGCTAGTCTTCCATCCAACAAGACCTGATCTTGCTTAGCTTCTGAAATCAGGTAAGACTGGTGTTTTAGCATGGCTGTGGTAGGGTGGTATACAAGTATGTCACAGAACACAATATATCATGAGCCAGTGCGAGATAGTGGCTAAGAGTGCTGGAAGAGGACTCCAGAAATGTGGGTTTAAATTCACACCCACCCAGCCAGGAAGTTCAGTAGGGGACTGTCTTTCATCCTAACCTACTGCACAAACCAGTTGTGAAGGAAGGACGGAGGAGAGAGCAACATACATTGTCCTAAGTCTCTGAAGGAAAGGCAGAATATAGATGTAAACAAAAAACAACACTGAGTTCATCATGGAAAGATTTTACAACATCTCCTGACAGGTCCCACAGTTACTAGTTGGTACAGGAAAGCAAGTTGCTACTTTATCTAGCGTCCTTTTAAGGGAAAAAAAAGGGAAATATTGATCTCAGTAAAAATATTTAGCTTTTTTTTCTTAAGCAAGTTTTAAATAATTTTAATATACAGTTCAGTTTCTTCCTCACACAAACTACAACCACTACAAAGCATCTTTAAGCCAACTATTCAGAGTTATGCAATTCTGATTTTCTCCACATCATAAATTCAATGTATATATATTATCAATAATACTGTTAGTCTCAAAATTACCCCACATTACCAGGAATAACCACAAATAACTAAGTCTCTAAATTACCATTAGTACCATCAATTACAAATCTCATAAAGACAAGTAATATCACCTGTATAAGTGGGGAAAGTATGCATAAGGAAGTTTGTAGACTGTATGGGAAAGAGACTGTCACAAAACCCAAATGAAGTAGGCAGCCTCAATGAAATCAGTATGGTTACTCACAGCTATATTATTCATTTTTCTATATATTTATTACATTTGGATATGCAAGATTTTTTTTCCAAACCACATCCGCATCAACGTGATTGTTTAAAACTCCAGATAGCTATCTTCCAGATACGGGCAGTTTAAAAATTGCGTATTACATTTTAAATGGTTATAACTAAGAAATCTCTCCCTCTCCTTAAGGCGCAGTTCTTTGAGGTGTGCTGAAATTATAGTGTGAATACTTCATAGTGCTTCCCCCCGTCATCCAAAAAATTATATAATGGAAGGGGAAGTGGATTTTTCTAAATAACCATACTTTTAAACTGACAATTATTCCAATAAAAATAACTTCCAAGTCAAGTTTAAAATTTGTTGGACTATAAAATTTAAACCACATCAAAGCTGTAACCTCTGTACACTTCCTTGGGTTGCACTGAACTCACTGGGACTTGCAACTGAATCAATGGATAGGTTGGTCACGTTGTTGCAGACACTGGAAACTACAAAGCTGGACTACTGCAATGCACTTCACATGGGGAGGTTCTTGAGGCTGGTCTGAAAGCTGCAGCTAGTACATAGTGTAGCTGCCCAGTTTTCCTCAGGAATTGCTCCACAGTTGCCTACATGCTACTGGGCTAGATTCAAGGTTTTCGTTCTAGCGTAGAGAAAATATGACACCAGTCTTAAATGAGTGACACTGCTTGGCAATGCACTTCTGTTCTGAATTCAAAGCCCTAGTGGTGACATTCAAAGCCCTAAATAGCTTGCTGACTGGATATTCGAAGGAGTACTTCTTCCTACATAAGCCTGGCC
Source organism: Iguana delicatissima (assembly GCA_948472985.1). Taxonomy (NCBI): domain Eukaryota; kingdom Metazoa; phylum Chordata; class Lepidosauria; order Squamata; family Iguanidae; genus Iguana; species Iguana delicatissima. The sequence goes on along the minus strand of CAOKZL010000719.1, from coordinate 651,344 downwards.
AAGGTCTGAGGTCTGCTTAAGGGGCTCTCTTTTGTTTCCCACAAATGGGAGCAATATATTGTTGGAAGACATTGGGACAGGGCTTTCTTTGCTGTGGCACTCCGGTTTTGGAATACTCAAGAGGCCCAAACAGCAGCAACACTGGTGTTATCCTGGCACCAAGTCAAAAGATGGCTTTTTTAAAGAAAAAAATTACAAACCTTGGGTGCCTAATTAATTTCATCCAACTCTGCACATGCATTTCAATTATCAACTGTTTTAAAATTTTATACTGATTTTGTCTTGTTTTAGTGTGTCAAAACATTTAATACACCTTTAAACTATACTGATTTCCTATCATTTTATATTATTGGTTACACTGATTTTATTGTATGCTACCCTGAGATTATATGATATAGGACAGGAGATAGCAATTTTTACAAACAAATAGAACACAAAGCCCTAACAGGACACTTGAGGTCATGCCTTCTCCTTGTCATTCTGCCTGGTCACCAAGGTCTTCTGAGGAGGTACACCTGAGGCTTTTACAAGCAAATTGCTGAAAAAACAAATAGAATTATAAGTATCCATAATTAATTTTTTTCCCCGTCCAATATTTACTTCATTGTTTTTCACAGTTGTCAACAAAGAGAGGCAGTTATATAGGAAGGGAAGAAACACACATGATAACACCTTTAAAAGTATATTTCCTAAATACCAACAAGCCAACAGAACATGCAAAATCAAATCTCAGTCCATTTAGAACACTGGGAATGAGGGAGGAACTCCTATTCAAAGCCTTCCAGGAAATCCACACTTCAGCTGTTTAGGCCCCACTGAACAATAAATGAATCTCAGAAGAAGCAGATTTGTGGGTGCCTTTCTTTCATACGCATACAGTCAGCTCTCCATACCCACGCATTCAGCCGACTGCAGCTTGAAAATATTTTTTTAAAAATCCAAAAACTAAACTTTGATTTTGCCATTTTATATGAGGGATGCCATTTTATTCCACCATTGTACATAATCAGACTTGAGCATCCATGGATTTTGGTATGCACAAGGGGTCCTGGAACCAAACCCTGGAGGATACCAAGGGTCCACTGCATTTCTCTGTGAGATTCTTTTTTTAAGGATAACTACAATTCAGCAATGACACAGTATCAGGGTAATAGTTTCCTAACCACAGGTATGCACCTCTGTAGTAACTAGAATGCAGAAACAAAGGAAAACAACTTTTTCTGGGGTCAGATTATTCTAGGGTCAACATGCTGCCCTCCTGAAGATTTGGCATATGATTCCTAAGACTACTGCACAAGCAACACAGATGTGTGGAAACATCCAGGGCCTTTAAAGTGAAGAACTGGCAATCCCAAGCGAACAGACACCACTGGAATGAGATCAAACTCAATGTGCAAGTCAGATTTCCACCACCACCACCCCCTGAAAAATTGCTCTTCAAGATCAAGCAAGGAGCTGGAAAGCCAGTATTCTTGCAGTGGATTTTGCTGTAATGCAAAAACGATTTATGTAAGGTACAATTAATCTAGGCAATTCACCGAAAAGACTGTTACAATGGCTGGGAGCCATTTTAAAATATCAGAAAATTACATGGAAGGTTCAAGAGCCAATCACTGGTTCACAAAAACTACCACGTACAAGATAAGAGATTTCAGTTCCTGCTCAGCTGCAATCAGCTACGTGGCTTGGGCAAACCAGTGATATGCCATCAGCTTATAATGCACTAGAAGTGAAGACAGGTTTTTATTCAAAATCGGTACTATTTCTTCATTCATAAATTTAGCCTGTAACTAAAGTTCTACAGGAAGGTAATACAATAAAAGGTTTTAAAAAAATACAAATATGTTAAAATCACTACAACCAGAAGTAGCAGGTAAAACATCAGAACATACAGAGAATACTTCAGCCAGCCAAATACAGAACACCTGGATAAATTGAAGAGGGTACTGACTGGCACCCAGAAGATAATGTTGATGCCAGGCAGGGCTCCATGTGAAGGGCATTTCACAATAGGGTCACTGCTGGAACCAACACACACCCACTCCTTCATTATGATCTGCCTCACCTCAGACACATGAGGCACTCAGAGGAGAGAAGAAACAGATTGTCTCAAAGCTCAAGCAGGGTTATCTAGACACAAGCATTCTCCAGTTACTTGAGTCTCAAGGGACTGAGGGCTTTAAAAATAAAGCACCAACATCCTGAATTGGGATGCCAAGCAAGCAGGCAGCCAGCCAGCCACAATGTATAAAGACTGGTGTAACTGGGCGGGCGAGAAGCAGCAAGACCAGTCAACTCTGGAGGCTCTATTTTGGATTAACAGAAGTTTTTGACACATTTCAGGAAGCACAGACCTAAACAGGACATATTGCAATAATGAGATCTTTTCTAACCTGGTGTCCTCCAGATATTTTGGACTTCAGCTCCCAAGTCTCTCTCTACTGGCCATGTTAGCTGCAGCTGATAAGTTTGTGGACCAAAACATTTGGAGCACATCAGACTGAAACAGGCGGCAAAAATCCAGTCGCTGCAGGAGCACAGCTAACTTTTCCCTCTCCAGGAGTGGTCATAACACTGGGGAATGAATCATAGCTAATAAAAGGTGAGGCTCACGCCACAAAAGATTCTTGAACCTCCAGCAGCTAAGCTTGAACTGGCAGTGCTCTCCCTCCACTGCTGCTCATTAAGGAAAGTGCAACCAGAAGAGGTTGAGAGTTGCATTGTATAGATTTTTATACTGCAAATACCATAAAAGAAAAAGAAAAAAAATAACAGATATAGCTACTGTTTGATTATACACATCGATATATATATAGAGTTTGATTATAAACATTAATATAAAGTAACTATATGTTACTCCAGGCTAAGTACCCTAAAGGCACAAGGTCCCTATGGACCATGGAAGCTAACTAAGCAGGGTCAGCCCTAGTTGGAACTTGGCCGGGAGAGCGCCAATGAATCCCAGGTGCTGTAGGCTATATTTCAGAGGAAAGAACTGGCAAAACCACCTCTAAAGATTCCTTGCTTAAGAAAATCCTAGGAAATCCATGGGGTCGCTGTAATTTGGCAAGTGACTTAAAAGGCACATACATACAGATATCTTTGCCATCCTCACAAAATCTGACTGAAGTTGGCGTCTGTAAGATGTACATACATGTGTAGATATACACACATAAGCAGATAAAATAGTAGAGTACTCTGTCCGTTGAACAACAGATTGTGAATATTTGTCTTTTCAGCCTTGCAGTACAAGTCTTTTTTTGATACAATAAGCATGTAACCCGACCATCAGTCAAGTTCCAAGTCAGAGGTATGCAGTTTTAAAATATGCAAGTGTCTTGTCAAGGATTTTTCCAATTAAATAAAAAAAATCAAGACGTTTGTAATGCATCCAAAGACCTTCTATTGGACTTGGCAGAATTAAACATATCGCTGCTGCAGTCCAATATGGCAAATCCCAAGCAGTTATTTTGAGCAGGTACCATCTTCAAAAACATATTTGATTCCTTAGAAGATTGACACTTACAACCACTTCTTCCATTTAGACAGGGCCACGAACACTTCTTACAAAACGCAGAGGTGTCTGTGTTGGCCCTAAGAAAACTTACCAAACAATTTGGCCAAGCAAGGGGGAGAGATACATGCCAACTTTCAAGATCTTGAGATCTCTTCTCGACTTGGCTAAAGATGGCTTCTGGGCATCTTGAAAGTTTGCACACATTTCACTGATAATGGAAACTAATACAACAAAGACCCTACTCTAGTCTCCGCTGCAGATCTTATACCTATAAGGAGTGCTAGGCATGCCTCTTTAGATGAACTCAGCAATTTACTGGGTGATAGGACCAGCTCATGTTGTGGTTCTAAGACTCCTGGTTCTAAGAGAACTAGTATGCTTACATACTAGTAAGAGAACCTTCAATCTGGCCAGCAGCAAAGAAGTAACCTGTTTGGAGGATTCAACGAACATGTAACATGATGAACCAAACCAGCACCTGACAGTTTGGCACCACATTTGGAATTATCAGCAGTTTTCAGGGCAGCATCAAGATAACCTCACAACAAACACATCCCTGCAATACACAGACTTTCAGTTGCAAACATCTGCACCATGATGGCCAGGCTATCTCTGCCCAAGAGAAGCTATAGCAAGCATACCAGGTGATTCTGGAAAAAGTCACTCAAAGTTCCTGAGCTCACTTGGGCCTCCAGCAACAGACACAGATCTATAAGTAGCCCTGTATTATGGATCTTCTGTTTCAAGGTGATTAAACCCTCATTAAAAAAAAAAAAGTTTGCACACATTTGGTGCCCTAATTGTTACCATAACACGGGCATCAAAAATTCTTTGCAAGTTAATTGCCTAACAAAAGACAGCAGAGCCCGCTGTACTGCCAAAACTATTTTGACCTAGAGCAAGCGGAAGTTTTTTTCCAAGAATTTTTTGAAAGTGTTGAGTCATGCTGAATGCTGGCACCAGACCACATAACCCAAGGGGAAGGGACATAAACAAAACACAAACAGCCAACTTCTCACAAAGGTTCAGAAAAGGGGCAGATGTCCCTACAGCGGTAGGGGGGGCGGTGTTTCCGGGAAAGCAGGTGGCATTAATTAGCCTCTTTTTCAAAGGAAGAGGCTGGAGGGCATTAATTTTTTTTTAACTATGCCAAGTCATAGAGCCAACCAGTAAGTTTACTCACAGCTGGCCCAAGGAGATAGTACCATGTTGAACCCACTTAGATGAAGGCCCTGGAAAAACAATTTTGGTCTACAGTTCCAAGAACATGCAGGCTAGGAGAGCCAGGACTTTTAATCCAAAATCTTTACTTCTCCAAGCTCTACTTAGATGGTATCTCAAAATGCTCTCCAAAATGTTGACTCAAACTGCGTATCCGTGTACAGCCATTCTCGGAGGCACATTTCCACCGCACAGTGCATTCTCCCCCACCTTTTCCTTTACTATCCCCTGTTTTTTTAATACAAGAATAAATGTCTTTCAGGATATAATTTCCCTCTATTTCCAGATTGCAGGAGATGAGTGCCAATGCCTTTATGAAGCCAAAATTGTACCGCTCACACGCTAAAAAGAAGGTATTGACAGGCTTGGGGAATTACTCAAGTCAGAAGCTGACCCCCCTCAAAAAAACAAAACAAAAAAAACCCTTTAGAAACAATTAAGACAAATGAGACACCTCAATAGCCCAATGAGGGCAGAGTATGTTACTTGATTCTGAAAAGGGAAAGAGGAAAAAAAGAAACAGGGAGGGGAAATGGAATAGAATAACCAAACTCCTGACCAGGAGCACTTCACAATGCAAAATTACTGTAGTTCCTACTTACCAGTGCCTAATAGAACATTTAAAGGTGAGAGAAACAATAGTTAGCTAGGGTTTTTAGCAAGTTCACTTTTTCCCCAACAGCTTGGAAAGGTGAGGGGCGAAAAATCACACGCATTTCCATCTGATCCGCCAACTTGCACTCTCTCAAGTAATTCCTGTCTTGCTCCCCTTTATGCCTGGGCTGGACCTTGCCTTCCAGAGCATTCATACAAGGCCACCTTATTCTCACTCACCACCCTGAACACTCAAAGGCCACCATTCTCAGAGACACTTTGGCACCTCCATCCTCTCCTACCGTAACTCAGCCCAACTTGCAATGGAAACACCTCTTCTTCCCTTGCTGATCTCTGTCTCCATTTTGCTAAGGGCTACTGTTCTGACCCCATCTCAGATTACAGATTGTAAACCCCCTGGGGCAGGGACTTGTATTCTATAAGGCACTATGCACACCAAGACTGCTATAGGAAGAGTCACAAAAATGCATTTCCCCCAAGCTCTTTAATGATCTTTTGGCAATCTTCCTCTGCTTCAGTGTTTGCATTTACCACCATTCACAAGTTACGCTCCTTGCTGCATCATCACAGTCCTTCCAGCCGGCATGAGAAAGGACCCTGAACGCTGGCTCATGTTCTGTGACTAGACTTGGATGTAATTCCATTATATGTGGCTGATTACAGTCTTGACAGTCACACACACTGCACTACTCCTCTATCATTTTTTCCCCCTCATCACCCACTTCCCTTTTGTTTTCTAAATGAAACTAGTAAAACTGATGAAGTCAGGGAAAAACTGTATCAGTTTTAACAATTCTTCCTCAGAGCTGATCAGTTTAATTGGAAGCATAACCATGATATACCAACACACTCTTCAGAATCAGAGGTGGGGGGCAATCTCTGCTGATAAAATTGGCAGGTTTTCTCCTGATGTTGTCCGTTTTGCCAGAGCAGGAAAGCTGGGGAAGGAGGGAGATGGTAAATGAAGCCACAAAGTGAAAAAGAAAGTGATATAAACACATTTACAACTGCGTATCTTTCACATATGCACCCTGATAGAGAGACATTTAAAGCAGCTTAAAAGAGAGCAGGAAGGAGAAAGAGAAAAGTTCAAATAGGTCCACATGTCATGCAAAACATGACTATGTCCAAAACTAACCTTCCGCTCCCGGGAACATCCAGATCTGCTGAACGAAAAGTCCTATCATCCCCAGCCAATGTGGCCATGCTGGCTGTGGATTATGACAGTTGCAGTCCAATGCCCCTGGAGTGAACTAGGTTGGCAAAAGTTGAACAAGTCACAAGTTCTGCATATCTGTCAGCTGCACCGTAACTCCACAGGAACATGAGGAACTGAAAAGGCAAGACAAAACACAACCCGACACAAGACATGCACAGCCCATTCTGACATGCATGTGGCAACCATACACGCTTTAACAGTAAAGGGGCAAAATGTCTTGTTTACAGCCGTTTCATCGCTTTATTTTGGAATTTTGTCCCTTTCCCTCCTGGCCTACACTCAGGGTCACTGCAATGCCCTGAATCCACACATTCCCAGCTCCCAAACAGCTTACAAAGCTCAGTGCAAAAGTAAGGGAAATGTTGGTCCTCCAGCTGTACTGAGCTACAACTTCCTTCTGGGTGGGGCTGATGGGAACTGTAGGCCAAAACATCTGGAGACACAGACGGTTCCCATCATTGGCGTAGTGTGAAATATGGCTTATGGGAAAAGGTCAGTGAATCCCTTTCCCTTACACCAGAGATGTTGCTGGACGGCAACTCCTTGCAGCCCTTGCCAGCACAGCCTATAGTGAGAAATGCTGGGAATTGCAGTCCAACACCAACAGGAGGGCTGCACAATCCCTCCCCCCACTGCCAAGCAGCAACTGAATGACTTGGACTGGTTTTATACCACAAAAAAAAACCCACTGAAAGACCCTGTTTGTGACCCAGGGCTGTGATCTCAAGTCAAAGAGTGCTGGTCTCCTAAATCCTTCCAGCCTTGAGAAATTAGAGCAATCTGAAGTCCCCTGGCAGTCACAAGGCTTGCGTGCCTGAAGCAACGGAAGATGCATCTGCAGATAAACAACTCTGTGCTCTCTTTCTCTCTTCTCTCAACAAGCAACAGTTACTATGCTATCTGGTACAGTTTTCTCTCTCTAACCCACACACTAATATAAGCTAGCCTGATCCCTTTAGCTCATTTCTTCCCAAAACAGGGCAGGGATGAAGCTTAAATGCTACAGACACACAATGCATCTTGTTAGGAACATGTCTATAGGGTCTAGAAAAGTTGCACACACCCCAACCTTGCTTTAGAGGATAACCATGGCTCCCCAAACCTTTTAGGAGCAACAATTATCTCTGTAAAGGAAGATATCTCCCCCCACAGTTGGGGCAGCACTACCACTAGGGACAGCCAGTATCGTATAGATGCTTTACTGTTGGATCTCCTCTCCTCAGCCATGGAAAGCCACTGGGTGACCCTGGGCAACTTACACTCTCTCAGCCTCAGAGGAAGGCAAAGGCAAACTCCCACTGAACAAACTCTGCCAAGAAACCACCATGATAGGTTTACTTTAGGGTAGCCATAAGTCAGAAATGGCGTGAAGGCCCACAACAACAGTGGCAGCATCTGAGAGCCCCCTACAAATGCATGGGGTCAAGAGCCAACCATATACGGTGATAATTTGGCAGACAGGGGTTCTGGAGCAAGAAGTGCAATGGTAATGAATCTGCCAGTGAGGAGAGCAGAGGTTCATGAAGCCCTGATCACTGCAGACAAAACTAACTGCGGTTGAAGGGGAAAGAATGAATCCGTGGGATGGTGGGCCGGCATGTGGACTGGAACTGAGCAGAGGTGGAAAATGGGACTGATGCGCAAGAACAGAGGAGCCCGGAAGCTCTAGCTGTCTGAGAAGGCTTGAGCAAGCTCACATCATTGCAAAGAACCAGAAGCCACAAGACTGGCTGGATGAGGCAAGAGCTGAACCACAGACTTCTCACGAATTCATGCCCAAGCAAGACCACAGGACAGTGGCAGAACACATGCTCTGCATCCAGAGCCCAGCTTGAATTCCCAACATCCCCAATAACTACAGGAGTGGGGAACTTTGGCCCTCTGGATGCTTTGAACTGCAACTTTCATAGTCCCACAGCCAAAGGAGAAGGGACTGTGGCATCTGCAGCTCAACACATCCATAGGAACACCCATGTTCATCTCTGGAATAGGCACTTGCCACAAGAAAGTTACTGTTCTCTCAGATTAGTCCCACACACATGTGCACACACACAAAGCACTGAATCTATAACATGGATGGTAACTGTTTTGGTCTCATCTACATGGATCTTGTCAGGAGTACTAAAATCACGCATGCAAATATGCTTTGACTTTTTTTTTGCAAAGAGTAAAAGAAGCTGTTTCCATTAATGCATGGGAGGAGGCACAAGTGTGTAATTTATGTAGTGTGATGCTCCCCTGTTAATATACAATTAATAGGAGGGGGATTAGAAATTCTTATGTGTCAGCTTCATATAAACCCAGAAAATCTCCGCCCCTCCGGCCATTTCTAGCAGAAAAATTAAAATGTTTCGGTACTTGCCAAGGCTATAGGTGCTTTTCCACTCCCTCTCATTTCTCTGTGAAAGTGCATCGGGCAATATATATTTTAAGTATTCCAGCAACAGGGGGTCAAGGATTCTTTCCACTGACAGATACTAAGTACATGCTTCTAAAGTGGAGTGGCAAGTGTGGCCCCCTGGATGTTGGAGGACTGCAAATCCTAGCACCTCTAGACAGCATGGGCAATTGCAAGAAATGATGGTGCTTGCAATTCAGCAACATCTGGAAGGCTAGTGTTACCCACCCCTGTCTTAGATGTGTCACACTTTGGGCAACAGTGGGCCTCTCCTTTTCTTTTCTTTCTCCCTCCTTCCTTCCTTCTTTCTACAGATTGAAACAAAAAACACAGCGACCAAAAACATCTCAAAGCCAAAGTTCTAAAGGAGTTAATTCCCTGTTTGAGACCGTCCCAGCACAAAAATCACCCAAAACTTGGGGCAAATAATATGAACTATTAGACATGATGAGAACTGTCATTCCAATAATGACAAGCATGCGTGCGTGCATGCACACACACACACGGAGGGTTCTCCTCCAGAACAGCTGACTTCAAGTGCACAACTTGGCATTAGTTATTAACAAAATGAGAAATCTGATATATGGAAAGAAAACACTATGTGGAGATTAACCCTGTGTCAGTCTGCAGCCAACACTGGGCCTCCATCCAAAGACTGAGGAAGCAACATGACAGTTTCTGCCCACCTATCATTGCAGGTCCACAGCTGCACTAGGACACCTCTCACACTGCCTGTCAAACCAGTGCTTTTGTCAAATATATTTCCCATTTAATATCCAAGCCTAAACTATTGTGTCTTCCTCTTACACTCCCAAATCCTGGGACCAAGAGAATAAATTCTCTCTCTAGGAATTGTTACTCAAGGCATAACTAATTCTGACAAGTTTGGACATCTAGCAGTCTAGCTCCTTCAACAGGAGACAATCATCAGACCAGCTATAAACGTTTCCATATCAATTTTTATAGGATGATGAAAAAGATTTGGGGAACTTCAGACCCTAAAACAGGGGGGAAAAGAAAGAGAATGACAGACATACTGTTAACACAGTATATCAGGAGACTTTCTTTACCACAGTAACTGCAGTACAATGACACAAAATATCTATCGCATTATAGCTACATTCCAGAAGAATGTAGTATTAGCCCATAAAAGCATAGCAAAAGCTCACTCATTTTTTTGTGGCGTAAGATCTTTTGCAGGCAATCTGAGACTGCATGAGAAAGTTTGTCCCACAACAAGGCTGTTCAAAGCCGAGCGCAGTTACATCAAGATCATTTCGGCTGTACAATACAGAGAAACTTCTCACTGACCAGCAACTGAGAGAGCAAAGCAGGAGAAACTTCCACAACGTCTAGCATACGAGGCACGAGAGAATTCAGCAGTCAAAGCGCTGTGCGTTAAGAACTGCTCACACTTTAGACTGCCCCAGCCCAAGACAGACAACTGGGACAAATGCCAACATCCTTTTAAAAAAAATGCCCCAGTATGGTTTGAATCAAGCCTTCGCTTCCGATTACAACATGACCAGACACTTGATTCTCATAACTCCAAAAGGTGATTTTAAAGCACTTTTCTACCATAGCTATCAGTTGACGCTGTTGATCGCTATCTCTCTCTCTCCCCTTTAGATGAACAGAAGACTGCTAGGTGGTTTCAATATTTAGTTATTTTCAAGGCACATCTCCAGCTTCACGGCCAGGTTTGGATTCTTGGGTAAAAACTCAACAGCTGAGCTCCAGTTAATTTTTCACCAAGTCCAACCAGGCAAGCATGTCCAGCCATCCCGAAATACAACCACCGCCACCCCGCTCACTCTCTCCAGCCCTTCCCCCACTGCTTCAGACCCCATTCAGCTTAAGCTGTCACACAGCCCGCATAATGGCTGAATCACAAATGCAATTCATTTCTGCCTCTTCCTCCCCTCGCCTCCCCCCACCCCGCCTCGTGCCCACCAAACCTTTCCAAGACAACATCTGCTACTGGGCTGCTGACACCAAGGCCCTCTCAGAGGCAAAGGCTCCTAGTTCTCACTTAAACCCAGAAGTGCCACAATGGAATAAGAGATGCCTAGGTAAAAATGTTTTTTTTAAAAAAAAGAAGAAGAAGAAGAAGGATTCAAGAACCAGTACAAACTATAGGAAAGAGGTATGTATGTACCCACGTGTGCGTTGTGAGGGTAATTTCTGCTTCTTGAAATGACAGCAAGGCCAACTTTTCTCATTCAGCTTAGAAGATGCCCTGCCAAGATGGCACAGTGTTGGAGGGCCTCATCTAGCAATGCAAACTCAAATCCCAAGTTTGATCTTGACCTGAAAACCAAAGCAGACTCCGTGGGCTCTCATCGTTCCATTTTCCGCCCAAGCATCAGAACAAAGCTGCATGTGCCTTTCCACTCCCTCGTTTTCCTTTATGAATAGGCAACTGGTAATTTTATGTTTTAAGGAGCTTTGTTATCAGCCAGCTTACACAAACACAAAAACTCCATCATCTCGCTGGCATTTCTGGTCGCCTTTCTTCCTCCAAAATTTAATTATTTCTTTAGGAAAAGTTGAACAGGCTCCAGAAAGCAGAGCAGTCTGGGTATAAACCCTTTTCCAGATTCAGCAACAAAAAACCACCCCCTATCCAACCTTATCACACCATTTTTTCTACTAAACAACCCAGGACTGACTTGATCCAGCCCATCACAGGATGGTACAATGCTCCTGGGGGCTGTCCGCCACAGTTTTACCACAAGAAGCTCTGTACATGCCACCCTTTTTCACAAAGTACTGCTTAAGACTTTCTTTAAAATCTAGATTTTAAATCCTAGCTACACTTTTCTATCAACATATGAGCTAATCCCCTTGCCAAAGAACCCAGAATACCCTTGCTCATAAAACTGCTTGTAGTTTTTAAAAAAGGGTGCAGATACATCTGAAAATGTAAGTATCCCATACCAACAATGGCAAGCAGATCTCAAAAGACCACCGAGAGACTCCACCTTCATGTTGGCAGACATGCAGCCCTTCTTAAACAAGAAACAAAAGCAACTGCAAATGTAGGCACATGCCCATCCATTTCTCGGCATCCTTTGCCCTTATGCAGCCATGCGCTCAAGGTCCATTTCTGAGATTATTTTTCTGAAGACATGAGTGGGCGCACCCACACCTTAAGGTGCATTGAAGTCTGTAGGTGCAATGCAAACACGTGTAAAGAATGCATTTTAAAGACCAATGACATTAATGCTCATGAGAAAGCATCTGGTAAATACAGAGTAGGTCACTCTCAAATTTAGTATTTCTTGTTGATAAGGTGATACAACAGGAGTTGGGGGCAACATGCTAGGGAGCATATTTTTTAAAAAGAGGCAGAAAGGGTCAATCTCACACCCAGATAAAAACTAGATGTAGGTCTCACTGAAATCAACAAGATTTATGCCGAAGTTACCCTTCCATATTCCACTTGTGACTTCAGAGGTCAAACTTGTCTAAAATTAACCAAAGAGCCTTATGGCACGTTCAAGTTTAACACATTTACTGTAGCATGGGCTCTAGTAGACTCTAGCTCACTTCATCAGATGCAAGAAGCACTATCCAGAATTTCAGGGTTTGGGGTAGGCTTATAGATGCTGAACCCAGAGAGAAATTAAATACAGAAAGTACTGACAACGACTACATCTTTGTATTACAGGTACTTTGTCTTAAAGGTATTTTGTTCAAAATAAATTGTTTTTACTCTCTCGCTCTCTTTCACACACTTTTCCCATCATCACTTGTGTAAGTTCTCTCCCCTTTAATGAAATGTAGTGCACTTAATAAAATCTGCTTTCTGGTCACTAGACATTTTTCTCCCACTTTCTCTTGCCCTTCAACAAACATATTCCAGTTCCCCATATACTCCAATAATATTCCCAACTGGCACCTATACCGGTATATGGATTTTTCAACAGACAGCATTCAGCAGAATATACATCTTCCTATATCACAGAACAAAAAAAGAAAAAAAAAGGAAACAGAGTGGTACAAGGGGGCAGCTAACAGCAGGAAGCCAAAGGCTAAAATGAATTTTTAGTCTCAATCTGAGTCGTTGCCGTTGTGTTCTTTCAAGTTGTTTCCAATTTATGGCGATTCTATCATGGGGTTTTCCTGGCAAGAGTTGTCCAGAGGTGGGTTTTGGCTTTGCCTTCTTCTGAGGCTGAGAGAATGTGACTTGCTCAAGGTCACCCAATGGGTTTCCATGGCTGAGAGGGATTTTGAACCCTCTTCTCCAGAGCTGTCGTCCAATGCTCAAAGCACTACCCCATGCTGGTGTGCAACTCATTACTTTTGTAAGCCCCACTGGTTTCAGTGGGTCAACTCTATTTCAGACAAAAAGTGGGACTCAACCTCTTATTCTCTCTTTTATAAAAGTAATGTTCAAAGTGGAGTTTTTTTGTTTTAGGATCTTCAGAGTTCCCCCTGTGGCCCCCTCCACTCAAGGCAATGACACAACAGTGTTCATAAAATGACTAAACAAGAAGAAACCAGCTGGAAGAACCGATAAAAGAAAAAAAAGTGGCTCGTAGTGCGAAGGCAGTGTAGATGGGCAAGGGTGGTAAGGGAGGGGAAAACAAGTGCCCTTGTTTTGCTCATCAGGGGGGTGCCCAAATGTATGCGTAAGTAAATTCCCAAGGAAAGCACTTCCAATCCCTTCTTTTCCCACTTAACAGAAGGCTCTCTAAACCAGAGCCAATTGGAGCAGTACCCCCAGCAGCAACAAGGACAACAACAAAAAAAACCCACAACGAGGCAGTTTTCACTTGTAAATATCAGTCTTCAAGTTAGAGACCCTTGGAGTGCTCTCTTATGCAGAAAAGCATTCATTCATCAAAAGCAACTGGGGGGAAAAATGAAAAGGAAAAATCATACGCACACCACACAGAATTGCTCCCTGAAGGGTCTCGTTCTGGATGCACGCCTTCAAGTTAAAAGTTGGCAAAGTGAAGACTTCTTTTTTACAATATACGGACTACGCATGTTTAACGGATCCCTACAGCTATACTGCAAAGCTTAATTCTTTATGGAATTCATGTGCGGCGGGGGGCGGCTTCAAAGAGGAAGAGCCAAGGTGGACACAACAAGAAGAGCATGACAGAAAACGCATTCTGGGAATATGTGGTCTCTTTAACAAATAATTGCAGAGCAGCCTGGTCTTGGAAGCTAAGCAGGTTCAACTCTGGTTAGTACCTGGAGGGGAGACCAGGTGCTGGAGGAAGGAGCTGGCAAAGCCCTCACTGAGGATTCCTTGCCTGAGAAAACCCTGGGAAATTCACGGGGTCGCCATAAGTCGACAGGCGACTTAAAGGCTCATACACGCACACAGCGCACATCTCCACAAGGGAAGAGTCTCCCGATTCCCGAAGGGAATCTGAACGCTCAAGGAAAAGAGGTGAAGGGACGGGCTCTGGGATGCAAGAACGGGGCGGCTGAGAGCGACCCAAAATGTTTGATCCGGGAACCCTGGCTTCTCAGTCCTTTTGAAACTCGCCTTCGGCCAACAAAACCCCCGAGACCGCAACAACGCCCCGCAGAGCCAGCGTCTCTCCGATCTCAATGGAGACGGAGAAGGGGGAGAGAGATGGAAGAAGCGATGTGGCAAAAGTTCAACCGCAGCTCGGCAAAAGGGAGGGGCGTGGTGTCTCCCCCCGCAGCAAAAGCATGAGATCGTGGGGATGGCTCCTTTTACTATCATTACAGATGGGGAGAGGGTGTCCTTTGGTGGATCGGCGGCAAAAGAGGCCAGGGAGGAGGAGGAGGAGGAGGAGGAAGGGGGGGTCTCTTGCCATGCCAGCCTGGCGATCGCTCGGGCGGGGAGGAGAAGGGTCCGCTTTCCCGCTCCCCACCACCATCGCGTTACAAGAAGCACCACTCACACACACAAACCTTGCCTCTGCCCATGTGTGCGGGCCCCCTCCCCCCAAAGCGCGTGCACGCTGAACCCCCACCCCACCCTTGCAGCCTTTCACCAAAGGGGGGTCGTGATGGGGAGGGGGCGCGGTCCGGCTTTGCCCGGGGCCGCTCCGAAGCCGAGGCGGCTGCCATCCCTTCCCAACGCCCTGCCGCCGCCGCCGCCGCCGCCGCCTTCTCGGGAGACAGGGGCCTCGGCTATGGGGCAGCAGGGCCCGGGCAAAGCGGCGAACCCAGCGCCCTGGCGGAGGAGAGGGGGCCGAAGTTTGGCAAGCCACTGGCGGGGGGGGTTCGGCGTTCTGGGTCGGCGTGGTGGGGCTTTCTCTCGCTCCCTTACGGGGGAAATAAAAGCCCTCCGCCCCAGAAGCAAGACAGGGGAGGCGGGCGGGGGCGGCTCCTCCGTGCCCGCTCGGGAGCCGGAGAGAAGCCGAGTTACCTTGGGCGGAGAAGCCGCCCCCCGCGCGCCCGCAACACCACCACGGAGACCGCCGCCGCCGCCTTCCTTTGTGTCGGCTCCCAGCGTGGACGGAGCCACCCGGGCGGGGGCGGGGGGGCGAGGGGAGGGAACGCGGAGGGGTAAAAAGGAGAGCGGGCGAGGGTGGCTGCCCGGCTCAGCCCCCCGCGGACAGCAGGCGAAGAAGCGGCGGTCGCTGCTGCCGCTGCCGCCGCTCCGCCGGCTCCTCTACGCGCCCGTCCCGCTGAGGCGCGCCTCCTCAGAGACCCCCCCGCAACGGAGTGGTGCTGCCCGCTTGGCGGAAAAAGCCGAAGGGGCACCCGCTCTCGCCGCTGACCTTTTGAATTGCATGCTTCTCCTGCGGGGCCGGTGCTCGCTTGGCCTCTTCTTCTTCCTCCGCCGCTTCTTCTTCCTCCGCCGCCGCCGCCGCCGCCGCCGCCGTGGCCCTCGCCTCCTGCCGCCGCCTCCTGCCTGGCGCCCCTGGCCGTCCGTTCTGCCAGCGCGCCCCTGCCCTCCGCCCGGTTTATACCCGCGGCGCGTCCCTCGCCTCACAGCCTTCCTCTCAGCGCCATCTTGGCCGCCCGTGACGTCGGGAGCCGCTCACCCCTGACCCATATTTGAATAGGAGCCAAAATGGGAACGGGGGAGAGGGAAAGAGGGCCACGCACGGGGAGGGAGGCGGAGGGGGCGCAGCCGCCAAGGGGAAAGAAAAGGCCAGCGTGCCCCCCCCCGAAAGAGCGGCGAGGAGTGCGGCTTTCCCTCAGGCCGCCCGGGTGGGCATTTTTATTTTGGGCGGGGGAGGAGGGGGGAGCGCGGGGGAGGGAGGATTCGGCGGCCCCGCGCGCTCGCATTACCCCCCACGCACGCGCGCACATTGAGGCGCCCCGAGCCGCGGCGGGCGGGGGGCGGGCAGGCGCGCGCTCGCGGCCACACCCCCCTCTGCCGGGCGGGGAGCGCGGCCGCCTTGCCCGCGTGCGGGGCTTCGAGGCGCGCCGAAAGAAAAGGAGAAGGAGGCGGCCGGCGGGTCGTGCGGGGCTGCGCGTGGATGCCTGCGTCTCCTCTCCCCCTCTTGTCCTTCTCCCTCTTCTTTTTCTTTCCCGCTTTCTACCCCGCCCCCCATAGCTCCTCTTCCCCGCCTCGGGGGGGGGCCGGGGAGGTCCAGCTCGGTCCCGGAGACCCGGCAACCGGTCGAGGGGGACGTGCGCGCACACCTTTCGTGCCCCTTTTTCCCCCTTGTGTGTCAAGCGGGAGACGGGTTTGGGACGAGGGTCGGCGCGCGGGATCCAGAGATCGGGGGGGGAGCGATCCTGAAACCACTCGAGATAGGGGAGGTAGAGACGAGGATGGGGAGAAAAGCCTCCCGGGAAGGACTCCTCCTCCTTTTAGCCCTCTCGCCGGGTGGGGCACATGAATGCGCAGACCGCGATCCTGAGCAGGGCTGCTTGAGCTCCAAAAGGGCTTCCTCCCTATGCGCGCCTGACGCCGGCTGATTCCCCGGGGAAAGGAAGGCAAAAAAGACTCCCTTCAGCCAGCCCGGGCCTGGGCCTGGGCCTGGCCCTTGCTTTCCGTCAGGCTTACTCATGGGTAAGTGGATCTGTCCACTTACCTGGGAGTAAATCCCACTGAAGGCAACGGAAGGGCTTCTGAGGAGCCACCGTGGGGTTGCATGCGGAGCAAGGAAGAGGGACGAAAAAACAGCATTAAAAGTTTCCAGCCAAGTTTTGGAGAGTTGAGGGATGGGATGGTAAATGCCTGCCTATTAATAAAATGTTTCTTCTGTTAAATAATCATGTACTGTTGCAGTAATTATAAGGAGAAAAGCAGTTCCTTTCAATGCAGCTGCGGACACCATTTTTCCCCCGAAGGGTTTGGATTTGATTCATTTTTGCACCACACCAGGTGGCATTTCTGTAAAAAGAGGGGCGTGCCACGCGCCCTGGGTAAACTTCCATAGCAGCAACGTCTGCAGCCAAAAGCCGACCCTTTGCTGGCACGAGACCCCACGCGGTTTTGTCGAGGGCAAATTGCAGCTGGCTTAAGCAGATGCACCAAAGGACGGCCCGGTTGGCAGGATCGTACCTGCGCTGGGTGTGTGCCGATGGCTTGAGCAACTGGGTCAGAGGGAAGCAATGTGCAAAAAGTTACAGAGTGATGGTTATCTGAACACTGCGCATTACCAAACAGGTGGTTAACGGAGACATCCTTGCTTACCGCATGCGGTGTTGGGGGATTAAAAAAAAACCCTTTTCAAGCAATAGGAGATAGTGCTGCACTATTACATGAATTCTTGCTTGGTTGTTTTGCATTGGAATCCGCCTTCGAAGTTCTTTTATTCAAGGGCAGGCGCAACGGGGGTCAGAAACAGAGCGCTGAATCCTACCAGTTAGAGTAGACCCTTGGAATCGACTGGAGGCAACACTGCTGTAAGTGCTGTGGGTTCAGCGAATCTCTTTTAGTTGGGACTGGCGGTCGGCTTCGGCTTCTTGGAGGGAAGTGTTGTTCTCAAGGATGTCCCGGAGAATCACGGTTGAAATGAACTGTAAGTGGTGCTGTGTTGTTTTCCCTTCCACATTTGGCCTGTGGTTAATAGAATAGCTGCGGGTACCAGTTGGTTTTCGCCGATTTCCACACACACTCCCACTTTGGTTTATCAGGTGGGCCTTAATCTGAGAAACGCTGGATGTCACTTCTTGAGTGTCTGTGTCACCTTGAGGAATGAAGAACTTGTTCTCCCGCAGATATTGTTGGATTCCGGGTACCATCAGCCCCAGCTAACGCTTGGGGGCGATGGGAGTTGGAGTACAACCATATCAGGGAGATCACTTTTCCCTTCTTACCTAAAAAGCTAAAATGTTTAGATCGCAATCCTTATTATGCACACTTTCCTGGGAGCAGGCTTTGTTGAGCTCAGTGGGCCTTACTCTTGAGTAAACATGCATAGGCTTATCTTGCTCTTACGGCAGACTTGTTCCATGGGCTGAAGGCCAGTTCAACAGGTACATGTTCTCCTTGGCTGGCAGATATTCAAATATGTGTTTCTCAGATGTAGCAAATACTCTAATAGCGATGCTCTAAGTGTGAATCTTTGTATCACCAAAGCTGTGCCATCTGTACACACACGAGTGTTAGCGGGTGCAGGACAACTCCAAGATATGTAGGACTGAAAAATACAATTTAGAAGGACGGGGAACCTAAAGGGACCCTCTGCTTCAAGGAAAACCCATGGCGACTATACCGGAGGCAACAAAATAGAACATAAGAGAGTCTGCTGCCGACATTTTCCCTTCTAATGCCGTCCCTTCCCCTTCTTCCTACTTTGTCGTCTTCCTCGGAGTCACATGGCTGACCCACCAGCCAGTTGAAGATAATGGCATCACACGGCTTTGTAGCCCAACACGTTTGGCTTCATAGTGACATCAGTAAACGCAAACAAGGGAGAATCCTGGTTTGTGGGCAGTAGTTCCACCAATGGTCACAGCTCACTAGAGATCTAGTGTGGTACGGTGATTAAACTGGGCTGTTCAAATCCCCACCGAGCAACTCACTGGGTGACCTTGGATCAGTCCATCTCTCCCATAGCACGGACACATTTTCGTCCTCAGCCTGGCCTACCTCTCAGGGTTGTTGTGAGGATCAATGGCCGAGAGAGAGAGGGAGAAAAAGATGCTGCTTTGAGGCCCTTGGAAAGACGGGAAAGAAAAATGTGCAACCAATAAATACTGTTGAAACTTGGAGCCATGTAAAGAAAGTGGCATCACAGTGCCGCATGGCCAATTAGATATGGCGAGAGGCCAACATCGCTACGGGCAAACAAAGCTTAGCTGGAACAGAGACAGCTCTTTCTGAGCTCTTTTCAGTCCATTCTCAAGCACTTACTGAAACACACTTAAAGAGGAGCATTTTTGTGCATCTCTGCCCTCCCCAGCCAGGTTTCTTCCTTTTCGCCTCAGCCCTTGCTCTAGCGTATTTAAGGTTATGTTTTTTAAACTTTTTTGATTTATCGTTTGTTCCGTGGCGAGCTACTTTGCTCTTTTTAGGACAGACGGAAAGACGAGGTCTCAACGTTGCCGGGCAGTCTTATGCCAAACAAAGGCACAAAGCGCCATCCACCTCATCTGCTGATGAAGGTTGCTTTGATTCTTAACTTGCTCGGAGTTCAAAGTTTTCGCCACCGAAGTCTCTCGTTCCAATCCAAAGGGCTTGCCCGGACAAATAAAAGATAAGAGAGAGACCAACAGTGTTGGAAGAGCCCCGACCTTTAGTCTTCTTACTGTCTGCATAGAGAAGAAGAATCCTTTGGCTGGAGCAAGAATCAGCGAGCAAACTGAGATGGGGGAAAAAAATTAAAATGGGTTCCGGGCCGGCTGAATCCTATATTCCCAGGGAAAGTTTAATTAAATATGTGATGAGAATAATGGTTTTGGCTCTGTTCTAAAGGTAATGGTTCAGGTGGCAGTTATGCATGTTGTTTCTGACTTGGGGCATCCCCATCAGAGGGTTTTCATGGCCTTCCAGTAAAGCTGAGAGACAGTCGGACTTAGCCAAGGCCACCCATTGGGTTGCCACAGCCAAGCAAGGATTCAGACCCTGGTCTCCCACGGTCCTAGTTGAACACTTTGCACCACACTGGCTCTCCTACACACATGGCGCAAGTTTTATTTGTTTCCTTTCTTCCAAGGAGCTCAAGGCAGCACGTAGAGCTCTCCTCTTCCAATTTTATCTTCACAACAACCCTGCATGGTAGGCCAGATGGAAGAAAAGTGACTAGCCCAAGGTGACACAAATGATCTTCGTGTCTCAAGCCCATGTTCCACGCAAAACAGACCACGCTGGTTCTTCGTGGGGCTGATGTTTGACACGCAAGAGAAAGAACTCTCTGAACTTGCTGGTGCTCACCGCAACATCTCATCTGTCATTGTCACCATAACATTTCATGAACAAGGCAGGACAAACGTATAATAAAAGCTTCCTTTTGAAGCATCCTCTGGTATGGAGAGGTTGTTTCAGAGTCTGGAAATAAGTTACTTAAAATTTCGATCTTTTTTCTCTTTTGGCAACAATTAATCCATACATAAAGGCTAAATCCAATTTTAGTTCCAACTAGGACAGCCACTGAAAGCAAAAGGACTTACTCTGTAAAGAGTGATTGAGAAGTTGCATTGATGTTAATGAGTCTCCTCTAGCTGAGGCTAAAATGGGATGTAGCTATAAGTTAGATTATGGTCATAACACAACAAGAAGTAACTTCACACCTTTTGTGGTGCTACTGTAATGTTTAGTTACTTTTGTAACTAAGTTATTTCACTACTTAGATCAGTTATGTACTTTGTGCAGGGAGTGTGTAAAAATAGAGTATCTTTTAATTGATTCTCCATACAGCAAACATAAGGAGTTGCTTTTTTAAATAACTAATTACGATGGTACCAAACCAGGGTTTGGGGGCCTTTGAATGGTAACCAGTTACTTTTAGAAAGTAACTTCCCATGTCCTGGTTTCTTTTTCATGCTCCGCCGTCAAGCATTGCATGCGAAGAGCAAAGCTAAATTTAAAGGTGGTGTTTGGCTTATATAACCTCTGCCAGATAGGGAAAATAGAACTATCAAACACACTTTTAGAAGATGGTTGCAGTTATGAAAGGGAGTCCAGAAGCAGGAAAAGTTCCTTTTGGGGGACTGGACCTGCCCTATACTTCCTCTCTCTTGCCCATCTCCTCCCTTGGGGATGTGGGGGGCATTGGGAGGGGATTTGTGGTGTCGAGAAACTGGGCTACAAGCCATCCTTAGCTGGCCGGGCAAGGAGTGGTGCTGGAGGAGGAGGACCAAAGCAGGTTTTTAAAGGACTGGGTGGCCTGATGGAAGAGGCTGAGAAGGAAGGATCCACCAGAAAAGAAGTTCTTGGGGTGGGGGGCAGAGGTTGGAGAAATTTGCAGGATTTTTCAAATCCATAAAAGTTGTACCCACAAATGCAAAGGGCTACTCTACAACAGAATGGCACCTCTCCATTCCCAGCAGGGGCCAGCTGTTTCCGTGACAGTTACTTTTTTTCCTTCCCAGAATGCCTTGCCATGAAACCATGTTTTGGACCACTATAGGACAGTCAAGCAGTGGTCCCCAGGAGGAAGATTCCAGATACAGGCTTCCCCCACTTACCTGAGAGGTTAGGGACTGGAGCACTGTCAGAAGATGGAATTGGCTGCAAAGCAGAACCCATGGACTGTACAGTAGGAAGCAGGAAGAACTTGCGGAGGCTCCCTTGGGACCAACCGTGTGTGTGTGCTGCTTGCAAAGTCCCTCAGCTGGCTTTGTACCTTTTTTCTCCCCTTTCAGCTCACTTTGCAAACAGCATGTACACGCAAATGGTGCCAAGCAAGCCTCCACAGGTGAGAAAAACTGATGAAAAGTAGAACCCCTGTCAAATAAATGCAACTCATCCTCAATTTGGAAGCACTGAAACAGCAAGTTGTCCAATAACAGGGCATCGAAAGGCAGGGGCTTCCCATACAGCTGCTGCTGGCCACAAAGACAAAAATCTTTTAAAGTGAAGGGAGGGGGTTGTTTTGTGAGTAACAGAACAATTCGAAGTAACAAATGGCTAGCATAACAAACGTGCTTTGCGAGTTAACAATAAAACAACAGCTTTATTTGTTTAAGCCTTTTTTGCCCTCGCTTTGCTGTTAACAACTCAGTGGTGTTTCCTTCTGACTACTCAGGACTTGAATTTGGAAAACCCACTGACCTCAGACAAGAGCTTCCCAGCGGCCGAATAAATTTAAATTCCGAGTACAAAGAAGCCATTTCCAGCTGTAAAGTAGAGAGCTCATCAGAATGAGGGGAGAGAAAGGCTTCTGCTCCAGCATTTCTTTCACTCTCTGATGCCTCTGGCCTAGTCCGTCACAAGTGAGAGTAAAACTTGAAAGTCTTGTTATCACCTCTTTCAACCGCGGAGCAAGGAGAGTGAATTAGTTACCCTGGTTGATGAAGTTGTCATCATAACGAATCAGGCTGTATGTATTGGAAACACTCTCCCAGTGGTCCATATAGAATTGAGATGACGGGAGGCCATCGCATCATTTTGGCTAAGACCAGCAGCTGTTGGGCTCTTTCCTCTTCTTCCATAGCTCTGTTCCTTCCGTGGCCATTCCACCTGCTGGTGAAACATGGATGCAGCCGTGAAGAATTTGTGTGACCAACTTGCTTTGTTTTCCACTAAATTAGTCACCATATATATTGTTAGATTAATATTCTAGATTGCTAGAGTCCAGACTTTTTTGGAGAGGCACTTTGATGAGGACACAGAATACAAGGGCTTTTACAGAAATCTTTGCAGCAGTATTTTAAATGGAATTTTTGTACGTTTGAGCTATATAAGTTTGTGCTTGTCTTTCTATCTGGTAAACTGCCTTGAGTCCCAGCGTTGGGGAAAGGGCAAGGAATAAAAAATTAAAATAACAGCTCAAACTGCAAAATGCCAGCTAGAAATAAGACTTGTTGGTGCAGCGGGAAAGCAGTTTGCTAATTCTCAGCTGGCCTTGTGCCAGGCATATCGCTTTGCCAAAGTTTGGGTTCTCAGTGCCACAGCTTTGCCCAGTCAGCACGGTCAGTGGCCGTGCTGGTGGAGGGGAATTCTGGGAGTTGTAGTCTAAAGGGTAACTTTTCCAAGCTGCGCTCAGGACACAGAAGAAACCGGCTTCCTTCTCGTGGAAATGTTTGTACCAGAACGGAGATGCTTTGCTTCAGGGAGGGAATTGTGACTGTGAGCCAGAAAGCCAATTGACTTTCGCTACCTCAAGATTACATAAGATCTCTAAGATCTCTGAAGTGCCAATTCCAACAGTAGCAGCTTACAAGGGAAGGATTAATTATTGGCAACCAAACTGCCAAGGGCTTGCCAGCCGAGTGCTTTGATAGAAATTAATTTCAGGAACTTGGAGAATTGCCTCCCTTGTGTGGATTCCAAGGTGGCCCGTTGGCCAATGCAGCCCCAAGCTAAGGAAGAAATGGATTCCCCCCCCCCCAAAGGGGGTATTCCAAAAAGAGAGCAGGCTCGTAAGTCAGATTCCTCTGTGCATGGGCACACACACACACACACACAAGCTGCAAGCACATACTCCATACACTAATAAGGCCCCAGAGGGCTTCACCAGACATCCAGCAATGCAGTATTAGAATGCACTACAAGAGTAAGGATCTTAAAAAAAACTCAGATTACGATATTAAAGGAATATTATTAAAAAGAGGCTATAGAACTGATAGGATCAATTGTTTGCTCAGGAAAAAATGAACCCCCCCCCCCCCCCGGCACAACCATGCCGCAATCCAAGTGAATTATCTCATATTTTCCCTTTCTGTGGAATTTATTTTCAGGAAGCCTAACGGGGGCTAGGCAGAAGGTAGACCAGGATCTCTTACTAGATCTCTGAGTTATTTGCAATAGGCAGAGGAAGGGCTTCTAAAATTCTGATTCAGAAGCAACAGCAAAAATGACTTTTTTTCCCATCTAAAGAAAGCTGGAGGGAAGCAAGAAACAGGCTTTTGTTTAAAAGAAGTACGAGTTCAGAGCACATTGGACTCTCTAAACAAATGCTCTGGTGTACCCCCCCTTTTAAAAAATTTTTTTAGGTGTATCCCTTTTAACCTGGTTCTGGTTAGTGAAACTAAAAAACAGCAGATCTGCTTTACTATTGTAAATTAGGTCTAGATCCAAAAGACTCTCCCCTTTCTAGTTAGTTACGCTTCCAGTTATATTTTCTTTTTAAAGTAACACTACTGTTTCTCAAAAGTAACTACATTCAGTAGATTTTAAGAAAACTTTTTAAAAATTCAAATGCTACAAGCTGCTGATTAATAATAATAATAATAATAATAGTAATAATAATAGTAATAATAATACAGGTGGGTCTCAATTTACGTCAGGGTTATGTTCTCAAACTCACAATATAAATTGAGACTCAGCCTGCTGCCCATTTTAAAGAGATTTATCTATCAGCTAGAGAAACCCCTTCCTTCCAGACAGTAAGACTTCAGTTGTTCGCATACGCACACTCCCTTATGCAAGTCGAGGAAACCTTTTCTGGTCACACCAAAACTCTTAAGATTCCAGTTTCTTCTGTTCCTTCACACCTCCCTTCTCAGCTGGTAAAGGAAACCCCTTCCTTCAAAAGACAGCAAGATTCAAGTTTCTTCTTCCCCCTCACGGTTCCCCTTCTTTCCAGCAGTTACTTTCTTGAGATCTCTACTTTCGTAGGTGGGTAAAAGAAACCCAGTCCAATCAGTTTTTCTTAACGCTCAAAACTCCGCACCCAAACTCACCACAGCTTCATTTTCTCACCACTCTCCTCCTTCACTCAATGGCAGAAGAGAGTGCCTTGTGGGTAAGACTTTCTTTTCCCCCCTTTTTTCTGGAAATGTAAATTTGAAAAGTCATAAAACGGGGCACTGCAAATTGCAACTTGCCTATACGAAGCCATCACTGCACTGTCATCCCCCAACAGGGGGTGAGACATTAGCATGAGTCACCCTATAAGGCAGCGCTTGAACCTCCTCCTCACCATTTAGTGGGGCCACAGCCCTATAACTCTAAAACTGACTTTAGAAAGTTGCATTTGCACTGCCAGAGCGTCTTGCGGCACCTGAAAGAAAATGGTTTGGTTGGGGAGTACACATGGCAGGGCTTTCTCTGTGGCATCCCAACCGTGGCGTTCCATCCCAAGGGAAATCAGACTGGCTCCATCCCTTTGGAGCTTCCACAGAGCAGCTAAGACTGTATAATTTTGCACGGCTTTCCGTCCCTAAAACCAGGGGTGGCTGCTCTAATAATTTAAAAAGATGCACCCTCTTCGAAGCCTTTTATCTGTGTATATTTGAAACGTTTTCATCTGCTGCCCATCATCTTGACAGCCCTAGTGGCCTGAGAGGCAATAAATAAATACTACACATGATCCTGTCTGATCCTGGGAACTAAGCAGGGTCAGCCCAGGTTAGGACTTGGATGGGAGACCGCCAACAAATGCCAAGTGCTGTAGGCTATGTTTCAGAGGAAGGAACTGGCAAAACCTCCTCTGCATCGTCCTTGCCTAAGAAAAGCCCAGGAAATTCATGGGAGTTGCCATAAGGGAACAAACATACACAAACAAATAAATATATATATTTTAAATTACTTTACAAATCAGAATGCTGCTCCTCTTACATCTAATCTTTTCATCATCTCAGCACTCATGACAAATCATGAATCAGGGTGCGAACCATATGATATCCTTCCTCTGCCACTTAGTGAGGCTGTACCCCCATTACGATAAAAGTAACTAAAATGTTACACCAAAAAAGAGAGAGAGAGAGAAAGAAAGGAAGGAAGAAAATAAAAACGAAGAGAAAAAAGAAAAAAAAGAGAAAAGAATGTGGTTATCTCTTGCTAAGTTACAATTGTCACAAGGTAGTTACACCTCTGTAATTGGAAACTGTAATGAAAGAGTCCATCATTTCAATATCTCCCAATATGAACCTATTGAAAATCTAAGTTCCCCAAGGGACGGCTTTCTCTCTGTGCCACTACTTTCTCAGGCTTGTTTGGAAGGAAGAAGAGAGAGGACGTTCTAGGTGGCTGCTCCCAGACTTTGGAACTTCATACAGAGGAGAGGATGGATCCCTCCTTGCTCTCCTTCCATCAGCAAGTGAAATCCTTCCTATTTCGTCAGCCTTTTAGGACTTTGATGGGCTTTTAATGATGTGTTGTTTTGTTGATTTTTACAGTGCCTTTCAAGATTGTTCAGTTGTGTGTGTATGCGTGTATAGTAAAGATTATTTTTGTATGGTTTTTAATCTGTACAGATTTTAATAATCCATCCCCAGCCTCGACTCCCATAACTGGGAAAAGGATGGATATAAAAAATAAGAGAAGGGAAAGATGAAGAAGAAACTAGTTTATTTATAGGTAGTTGCTTCTTGTCTCTGATCTGACCTAGCGTAAGGCAGGTTCCCTACAGACCAATCTGATTACGGTTTGCTGTTTGAAAACAGCCCCTTTGAAAATATTTTTCAAATATTTTCCAGTTCTGCCTAGCGAGCCCCAGTCTGTGCCCCCGCGTGGCTTCCAGTTGCGATGGATTAGCTCGAGGCTGAACAATCTGGTTTAAAAGAGGTTCTAAACTCTGCAAAAGTTGCAGTTTCAGTCACCTCCTGCACTGAATATTTATCGCAGCCAAAAAGCATGTTATTGGCCACCATGTAATGCAAGGTGACGACAGAGGCCAGGACAAAGGGGTTGAGAGTTGAGGGTTTTTTTTTTTTTCCAGCACACAGAGGGGCGATTATAGCCTGCCGAAGAGGAGTTCGGCTTCCACTGTTTCGACAACATTTTATGGGTCTTAGCTTGAAACTCCGGCGATGGGTTTGCTCGGCCAGGGTTGTTTGATCCTGCATTGTTGCTTGCCCATTGTTGAGACCCTGGCACACCCTCTCAAGACATCGGTGGCTTAAACTGAAACTGCAGCTCTCCAGTCAAACTCGTATATGTATTTTGCAAGGCAAAATACAGTAAGAAACAAAGTGAAAAAAACCCCACAACATGATCTATGAAGAACTGCGGGAAAAACAATCAAGATACTTCATTATAGTTTCACTCCTGCACCTACGGCATCGCACCATCACGTGTTGTTGTTGTTGCTTTTAAGCTGCTGATTTTTAAAAAATTTACCTGAAAGGAAGCCGACAGCCATCTTTCGCCCTCTGAGCTCTCTAGGCCCCGTGGAGAAAGAGAACCGGATAGAAGGTGCTGTGGATGAGAAAGCCGCGCACAAGAAATCGCTGAGAATCAGAGAAGCATTTGCAAATAGTGGCCCATCATGAGGTGCCTCTGTAGGCCTTGAGATTTTCCTGAATGCAGTCGTACATTCTGAGATGTAAGCACTCATCATGACAGTCCCCATAGACCCACACCCCGAGAAGAGACCAAAAACTCTGGGAGTTGTGTCATGCCCTCTAACCTGTCACCAGCGAAAACCCGGTGGGACCGAGCAACACAAGAGCATGATCAGGACGGCAAAGATGTCAGTGAGGATGAGTGTGCAAGCTAGGAGAGGCGGCAGCAGTTTGCTTTAGCCTGAGCCTACAGAGAAGGGCAACACTCCACTCCCTCCTCTCCTCTACCCCCACAACTCAATGAATTTAGTGCAAGCCATTTTTGCACTTTGAACTCAGTTTGCAGCAATTTAAGAAAGCTGAGGACGAAGGGGGAGGAGGAGACAGAAGCTGGGATATTTTAAAAGCATCTTAAAAAGTGGGATGACAGAGAATTAATCAGGACTCCCAAACTGGGGCAGTTGGAGGGGACGCCATGCCTTAATTTCCCGTTCCAGAATGCAGCATTTCACCTTGATTTGTCAACAGGGATAGTTCATAATGACACACTGATGCCAGGGAAACCCCACCTCATCCCAAAGCTAAAGTGAGGATTGCAACCGAATCCAAGCACCCTGGCCCTGTGAGCATCATCTCGGTCGTACCGTTACTGTATACATGAATGCATGCTGGATTAAAAGCAGCCTTCTCCAAGCTGGTGCCCGCCACTGCTAAGAGTCAACTGCCAATTTCCTGTATTGGGAGGGGGAACCATTTTGTCCGTTGCCTAAAGCAGCAAAATGGCTTCCTCCTCCCTCCCTATCCATGATCCCCCTCTTTCCCACACCTACAAATTTGGCCGGAATGATTTCCAATGTTTTAAGCATCTGTAAGAGCTTAAGGCACATAGAAGCCTTCCCCCCTGCCCCGCCAATTCTTAACTTTTTAAAAAAGTGCAGACACACGGCACAATGCAAGCCCACTGAATGGACCATTAGCACCAAACTCTAAAGATGTCAAGTCAAATAGGATAGAGAAGCGCCATAAATTTTTACAACTCCTTGGAGAAAAACACTGATGATTAAAACATGAAACCTTGACTTTGCTCAAAATGCTTAAAAGATTAATACAGAAAATGTAATGCCAAGGCGGCTGCAGGGATTACTCGTAATGGGAGCGTTAGACGTTGTTTTAATGTAAAGCAAACATGGCCAACTGAGGAAAGATCAAAAATAGAACCCACAGGAAGAGCTATGCTCCAGAAAAAGGAGACTTGCCTAAGAATCACTAGAATGGTTAGATAGTATGAACAAATTTCCCTCTAAAATATATCTAAAACCATTCCCCCACCAAAAAAAAAAAAAATATTAAGGATCATTGAGCCAGCCCTACCATTGGGCAGAGCAAAGCAGTCACCTCAAGCCACAGTTGCTTAGACATGGCAGCAAGGTGTTACAGGAGAGAGCTGTCTCCCCACAACCTGTCACATATATCTTTGTGACCCAGCCGTTATGGTGGTGATCCACAATCTCTATCGAGATCGCAATCCGTCACACAATGACAGAATGACACGTGTCTAAGCCTAGTTTAGCTTTGCTTATGATACTTGGACTCCATAGAATCATAGAATCATAGAAATGTAGAGTTGGAATACACCACACGGGCCATCCAGTCCATCCCCCTGCCATGCAGGAACACCCTCAAAGCATTCCCGACAGATGGCCATCCAGCCTCTGCTTAAAAACCTCCAAGGAAGGAGACTCCACTACACTCCGAGGCACCATCTTCCACTGCCGGACAGCCCTGACCGTCAGGAAGTTCTTCCTGAGGTTTGGTGGAATCCTCTTAACCTTCTCTTCTGCAGACTAAACATACCCCGCTCTCTAAGTCTATCCTCGTAGGACATGGCTTCCAAGCCCCTCATCATTTTGGTCGCCTTCCTCTGGACTTGCTCCAGCTTGACCATGTCCTTCTTGAATTGGGGTACCCAGAACTGGACACAGTATTCAAGATGAGGTCCAACCAAAGCACAGTAGAGTGGTACCAGTACCTCCCTCGATCTAGACACCATACTCCTATTGATGCAGCCGAGAATTGCATTGGCTTTCTTGGCTGCTGCATCACACTGCTGACTCATGTTCAGCTTGTGGTCTATGAAGACTCCTAGATCCCTTTCACACGTACTGCTATCCAGCCACGTGTCCCCCACCCTATATTTCTGTATTCCATTTTTTCTACCTAAGTGTAGGACCTCACACTTCTCTCTGTTGAATTTCATTTTGTTAGCCTTGGCCCAGCTCTCCAATCTATCCAGGTCATTTGGAATTTTGATCCTGTCCTCTGGCGTATTAGCAACCCCTCCCAATTTGGTGTCATCTGCAAATTTGATGAGCATGCCCTCTATTCCTTCATCCAAGTCGTTGATGAAGATATTGAACAGCACTGGGCCCAGGACAGAACCCTGTGGCACCCCGCTAGTCACTTCTCTCCAGGAGGAGAAGCAGCCATCCGTGATCACTCTTTGGGTTCGGTCGGTCAACCAATTATAAATCCAACTAACAGTAGCCCTGTCCAGCCCGCATTCTACTAGTTTCTTTGCAAGAATGTCATGGGGAACTTTGTCAAAGGCCTTACTGGAATTGAGGTATGCTACATCCACAGCGTTCCTGTCATCTATCAAGCTAGTAACTCTATCATAAAAAGAGATAAGATTAGTCTGGCATGACTTATTTTTGAGAAATCCATGTTGACTTCTCGTGATGACCGCCTTGCTTTCTAAGTGATTAGAAACTGACTGCTTAACGATCTGCTCCAGGATCTTTCTGGGTACTGATATCAGGCTGACTGGGCGATAATTATTTGGGTCCTCTTTTTTCCCCTTCTTGAAGATGGGGACAACATTTGCTCTCTTCCAGTCTGCTGGAACTTCTCCTGTCCTCCAAGATTTCTCAAAGATTATAGGAAGCGGTTCCGCAATGACCTCTGCCAGCTCTTTTAATATCCTAGGATGCAATTCCTCTGGCCCTGGAGACTTGAATTCATCCAGTGTGGCCAGGTATTCCTGTACCACTTCTCTACCTATTATGTGCCTCATTTCCCCTGCTTCCTCACCTGCTCCCCAACTGCTCCATTTTTCAGTTCAACCTGTAACTCAAAAGCAGCTTCCGATAAAAGAGAAAACACAACAGAACTAAAGCAGTAAAAGAACACCCCCGTTCAAGCAATTCAGAAGTGCTAAAGCTTTTGTGGAAACACGGTGAAAATAGCAGATAGGTGATCAAAAGCTATGCTGAAACACAAGGTTTTGTACCACGTGTCAAAATACAGGAGAAAGAATGGGTAGAATCTCTGGAAGATTGGAGTTCCGGCATGGGGGTGTCACCACAGAAAAGGCCTGTCTCTTGGACCAGTCTGCCTGCTCTCGTGTTCAAATGGGACAGACAGCAGGGGCATAAGATCTGGCCACCCTTTTAACATCCCACAATGCACCTGACTAATATCCGTTTGGAGCATTATGGGATATGAACAGTGGGTAAGAGCCAAACGATAACTGCATTCCAGTGTGAACTGAGCTGATCCACTTTTGCTTTGAAATGGAGACAGGTGGAAACAACTCCCTTAACATCATTCTTAGCGTTTCTGAGGCCATTTCCACACTGCACTGTTACAGTGCTGTTATTCCACTTTCAACATCCTGTGGAATTCCAGGGTTTGTAGTTTACTGAGGCCCTCTAAATGCCCCTCCCTAAACTGCAAACCCCAGGATTCCATAGGATGTTGAAAGTGGAATAATAGCACTATAACAGTGTAGTGCAGAAATGGCCAGAGTAGCCTTTGGTATTCTTTTCCAAATGTATGCATAACCATCAGTTGTTGCCTTTGGATTTTTCCTCCCTGACATCAAACCGGGGCCGCTAAAGTGCCTGGCCTTTTGTCCTTGAGATTTTTCTTACTGTTTTAACTGCCTAGTTTTAAATCATCTTTAAAGGAGTGATTTTAGATAGTTCTAAAAAGTGTTCATCTGTGTATTTCGTGTTTCAAATGTTTTTTTATCACATATACCTCACCTCAGGAGCCCTGGTGAAGCTGAGAGGTGAGACAGGAATAGCTTAAATAAATCACAGGTAGATTCATTAAATAATCAAGGCTGGCATGATTTTTGCCACACCATGCACCAAAAGGAGCTCCTTCTTGATGTGGCTCCAATGCCATCTGGAAAAGTCATTCTGGATTGCTGGCCTCTGCCTCTCTCTCTCTTCTTGGCATAAACAGCTTGTGACACTGATTAGCTTTCAGTTTCTCTCCTGCTTTATTTCAGCTCTGGCGGAGCCCTCCGTTCTGCTCTTTTTATAACGGCTTCAGGAAGCCAAGCATTCTGCTGCGTTTGGCTCTGCAAACGTGCGCTGCAACAGAAAAAAAAGTTTGAACCAATAGTTTTATGGGTACCCTCCGTGAGCCATTTGTAGAAGGCAATTTGACTGTTTTGCTGTGTAATTTGCGATGATTTCCTCCACAGCCATTGCGGCACCTAATTCCAGGAAAACCCTGGCACACCGAGCAAGGTTGCCAAAGCTGAGAAGCAGTAAATTGGTGTACAAATTGCACTGGCATCTTTCCGCTCTTTCAGCTCCACCCTCCACTCGCCAGCCACAGACTGCTGATGCTCTTACAGACCATTGTCTCTGCTCTGTGCAAGATGCTAAGGCTAGATCCAACACTAGCCCTCTGAATCTTTCTTTCCAAAGTGTCTCTGTCCCATTTTTGTCCATCAATGCATCCCTCTTTGGGTCACCCAATCTTGATAACTTCCCTCTTAAAAATTGACTTTTAAAGAAAACTCCAGCCAGTTTTTATCCCCAAAAAACAACAATCTAAAGTTAGATAATTTAGTTACTTTCAAATAGCAAGAAAGTAAACGTTTACCTTTTAAAGTATATAACTGTAACAGAAACTACTTCCTTTGGGGATCTTGCAACTATAGCTAAATACTTCTTTAAAGTCATATTCCAAGCTCTGCTGTAGAGAGGATCAGAGCAAAAAACGCAAGGACCTGTGATCCTCCAGGCGTTGCTGGAAAACAACACCCATCATCCTTGACGTCTGCCCACCCTGGCTGGGGCTAAGGGGAGATGAAATTCAGCAAAACCAGAGGGTGGAGGAGGAACACGTTTCCTATCCTTGGATTAGGCTGAAATTGGGCAGCTTTGTTCTGGTGTCCTTGTTGTGGCCTGACGACCAAGCACAGCCGCCTTCTGACATCTTGTGGCTTCACTCCACAGTACAACACAGCCCCTTTCTTCTTCCGTCCCCCACAGCCGCCCCCAGCCGAAAAGCACAAATGTCAGCTGACAGAGTGACCTTGGCATTCACAGCCGGCATTCGAGATCCTAATCTAGAGAGGAAGTGAGTCTGTCCTGCCTTAAAAACCAGCCCAGCTCACCTCCTGTTTTCTCCCCGCCTCCCGCTTCCCCAAAGAATGTCCTCCTTGTTGTGGTTTTGCTAGGACGTCCAAGGCATTTAAATCTTAGTTGGCAATAGCTTGGCCAAAGCCAGCTTCAAATGGGTCAAAACCATTAACAAACTCAGGATGTCTTCCTCCATGGCCCTCTGACGCTCAAAAACCCCCACATCCCGAAACTGGGCAAAACTAAAACAGGAAGCAATATGACATAGTATAATTCCTGGTCATGGTAAGAGTGTTGGTGCAGTCCCCATGGCGAAAGCGTGGGGGTGACAATGAACCCTGCCCCTCCATCATTGCCCACCTCTGCCCCTAAGCAAACTTGCTTCCCTCCAGTATGATGTAGGATGCTTTCAATGGCTGCAAACTGAGTTCAAAGTCTAAACTGCTAAGAATAGTTCACACTCCATTAACTCAGGGCCTTTCCGCACTACGATCTTATAGTGCTATTATTCCACTTCAGCATCCTATGGAATCCTGGGATTTGCAGTTTGGGCAAGGGCCTCTCAGCAAGAGAGCAATTTTGGCCTCAGTAAACTACAAACCGCAGAATCCCACAGCAGGTTGAAAGTGGAACAATGGCATTATAACAGTGTAGTGTGGAAAGGCCGTTAGCGTGCATGGGGAGGCAGAATCTTGCTCTTCCCAGGAGACTCAGGCGAAAGCAAACTGCTGCAGTCTCTCCTAGATTGTCTCTTCTTCGTTAACAACTTTTGCCGTCTTGACTGCTTCCCGATGTTGCCCGGCCACGTATGCCCCAGTTTTTTCCTTTGAAATGTTGATGGCCCCATAGCCCAGTTTGAATTCATTGATTCATTTCTAATAAAGGTGTAATTGCTGCCTGGATTTATTTTTTTAAACAACCTGGGGCAATGTAAGATGGGAAATGGAAGAACTGTTCTAATCTTATTCTCAAGGGCAAACGTCCCGATATAAACATGCTTGGACAGTGCACCTGCTGAATTCGCTCTGAAATACCTAATTACATTTTCAGATGCGCCCCAGAAAAAAAGAAAGAATATATAGCCCAAATTTGTTTGGCAAGGGGCAGCATTTGCCTTCAGTAGGTTGTTCTTGGGAATGAAAAACGTAAATCATTTAACAATGGGTTGCTGCGTTATTTTTTATTCCTCCTCTGTCTTCTCATGGCCTTTGTATATAACAAAGGGGTTCAGAAGTTGGTTTCTTTTTGTATTTTGCAACTGAAAAGTGTTTGGTCTGGAAGACGGCATTCTACCATGCCTGGGCCTTTGGATCAATGGAGGGTGCTGTACTCTTGGTCCCAGTATCTTTGGATACGCAGGGTTTCTTTAGTGGCCTCTTTCAGATTTTAGAACTCCCTTCCAAAGGAGGTAAGGCTAAATCCCACACCCTCCAATATTTCACAGATGAAAAGCAGAATGCATGTGGCCAAGCCATATCAGAGAGTGGTCAAAAAAAGGCAACAAGAAGCAAAAGTTCATGCATGAGGAAGAACACACAAAACCACAGTATTGTAAGCAGAGAAAACTTGGAATATATGTACTAAGTTTAGGAAGAGCAGGATTCTATTCCCTACTGAGTTGACTGGATATAAACTACTTTTTCTTTGGACTCAGTTTGCAGGAATTAAGTAAACTGAGGATAAAAAGGGAAAACGAGAGGAAAGAGAACCCAGGACATTTTAAAAGCAGCTGAGAAAGTAGGACAGGTGAAGAATAACCGAGGATGGTTAAACCAAGATGGTTGGATGGCATAAAATGCCACCCTATTGTCCATGTACAGCCAGGCAAATACTTTCCTCTTTAAAAGGGCTTTTGGTCTTTGGATAATTGCTGAAAGAGAAGAATTAACAGGGAGTGGGGAACTGCCAGAGTTGGGGGCTGCTTTGCTGCACCTCCACCATAACCCTGCAGCATTTTGCAGATAAAAACCAGGACACCTGCAAACAAGCAATGTCAGAGTGTGACCAAGATGGTAAAAGTTATTAAATGAGGAAGAAAAGAAACACTTAGTTGGCAGCAACTGAAGAAAGCTGAGGACAAAGGGAGAAAGGTGCAGGGAGGTGAGAGAAACTGGAATATTTTAAAAGCAGCTGGAAAAGTGGAATGACAGAGGATTAAGCGAGTCTGTCTCGGCCAAATCCGGACAGTCGGACGGTATACCACATGCTGTCATCTCTGCACCATCAACAGTCCAAATATGGGGGCTCCAAAAATGTTTTTGCCTAAAAACAGCCAAGACTAGGGGGGCTACAGGCCACTTCAACATATTTTCAGGTATTTTCGTGCCCATTTTAGGCCAATAGAAGCCTCCCCCCCCCACACACACAAAGTGACCAGACTAAACAGGAAATAACTACAGCAGGCTTTTACAAGCCTTTAAAAAAAAAAAAGGTTAAGGTGAGAGGGCAAAATGCCAAAGATGTGGTGAAGTGGCCAATAACAGCCCAGGGAGCTGGATGGGGAGGACAGAAGGCTTGGAGCTAATCTTTGCCCATCCCTGACTGAGTGGGCGCTATACCTATAAACGTGATTATAAATTGCTTTTAATGCAATTGTCTTTTAATAGCAAAAATTCTGAAATGATTTTCATGTTGGCTTTTGGCTTACTGTCTTTTCATTTGCACTTGTTTTTTTCTTTAAATCATGTTGTGCGGCTACTTTCAATCCCAGTTCTGTGAAAAGGGGACAGTCTCAAGCAAGCAATTAGCTTGTGAATTGGGTTACGGTATTTTTGTGTTTCCAGGTTAGTTTATCGTTCTTTTTCTATATGCAGATAGCTTTGAGGAAAGGTTGTCCTGCTTTTCTTGACTGTTTTTGATGCTGCCCTGGAGTTCATTTCCCTCCCCAGATGCTGAACGGAGGAAAACAGTTCAAGGAAGGGGCAAACAAACAAACCCGCCAAGATGTGGAAAAATAAGCAGCCTCTTCCGCCTTGCTGAATATTGTCGGCATTTGCACTTTCTGCACAGATAGGCAGGATTGCTCTGTCTCCCTTTAAAAGGCTTGTGAAAACAAAAAGGGCACCCTCTAACATTTCACATAAACTGGGACACATGCAGCCAAACAACATCAGAATTGGGTCGAGTCAGTAGAAGTTACTAATGAAGAAGGAAACACATGCTAGGAAAGGTGGCAGCACTTTGCTTTTGCCTGAGCCTCCAGGGAAGGGTAAATTTCCACATACCTCTTCTCCCTCCATTGAGTTAACAGGGTGCAAGCTACTTTTGCCCTCTGAATTCTGCTTGCAAGCCCCTTTTGGACGTTGAACCCAGTTTGCTGCAGTCAAAGCAAGCTGAAGACAAAGTGAGAAGGCAGGAGGGCGAGAGAGAAACTGGGACATTTCAAAAGCAGCTGAAAGAAGGGGATGACAGAGGGTTAATTGGACCGTCCCTGCCACATTAGAACAGATGGAGGGTAGGCACCCTGGAATTGGAAAGAACACAACATGCCAGGTGAGGCTTGGAAAACGCCCACTTTCTTGTAGTCACTCTTCTCAGGGACCAAGTAGGTACATATGTTACCTTGGACAGGTTACAGGGACCACACAGCTCCTCTACTTCAACAGATCTGTTTCCAGGCACACTTCAAAGTGTCAGTTATGACCCAGAAAGCCCTATTCAGCTTAGGTGGAGGCTATTTGACAGATCACATCTCGCTGTACGAACCTGAAATCCTCAGGAGAGACCCTTCTTCTAATCCCATCTTCCCAAGTGCAGTTGGTGGGTACCTGTGACATGGCCTTTTTAGTGGCTGCTCCTAATTCCAGCATGTCCTCTCTAGGAGGGCTAGTAAGGTTCCCACCTGGTGTTCCTTCCTTGGCATGTGAAGGTGTCTTTTTCATTCTGGCAAGCTTTTAGAACTGAAGGTCTTAAAGGAAAGGGCTTTCCCAAGGGGCTGCATCCTCTTCATATCGTACAGGCATTTCATATTATCCTCTTTTATTTTTCAGTGTAAGGATTCAATTGCTTTCATGTTAATAGTTAATTCAGTTTTAAATTTGACTTTCTGTAACTATACCGTAATGTTTTTAATTTGTAAGCTGCCCTGAGACCCAGGCTTAGAGAAACAGCAGGGTATAAATAAAGTTATTCTGAGATAACCTAGTGTGGTGGTTTGAGTGTTGGTCTAGGTCTCTGGGAGACTCAGTTCGAATCCCCACTCAGCCATCTAAACCCACTGGGTGACTTCAGGCACGTCATCCCTCCCTTAGTCTGAGAGGAAGGCAGTGGCTAATTCCCTCTGAACAAATCTTGGCAAGAAAACCCCATGATAGACCACCAAAAGTGGAACTGATCTGAAGGCACATTGCAAAAACAGACCCTCCAACATTTCTCAGAGGAAAAGCTGCGAGGTCAAGCAACATCAGAGCACAGTTAATGCAGCAAGAGTGAATAATGAGAGGAAAGACACAAGCTAGGAGAGGTTGCAGCAGTTTGGTTTTGCCAGAGCCTACAGGGAAGGGCAGAACTTAGCCTCCTCTCTTCTCCCTGCTACTGATTTAACTGAGCACAAACTACTTTTGCACTTTTGATTCGGGTGGCAATAGCTGAAGCAAGCCAAGGGCAAAGGGGGAAAGGGGAGACAGAAACTTTTAAATGCAGCTGAAAACGTGGAGTGATAGAAGACTCTCCCTGCCAAATTGAGACGGTTGGGGGATATGTAACAAGAATATATGATAATACATCATGATCATAGGTACAGGAGGAAATATGCCTTCAGGCAAACTTGTGCCAAGCTGCATAGGGGAGATTTGGATTTCTTAGTGTTCCCCCCAGCTCTGCTGAAAGACCATCTAGCAGAAGTTGCTCCCCTCCCTCAGCTGCACTGCCAACAGGTATTCTAAAGCATAGGGAGATGGGATGGAAGTAGCAGCACTGCTTTTTCCTGAAGGACAAGTTATTTTTCTCCTCTTCCCTCCTTGTTCCTTTCTCCTTTAGTGCCACATCTTTTCGAGCAGTAAGTGTACTGGCGGTGCCTCTCTTGTTTTCAACAGATTGCCCATGAGAGGAAAAGGCTCAAAAGCAAGGAGATGATCAGATATAAAAGATATGCTTCTCCGTGTGCAAGCAACTGCCTCTTTGTGGAGTGAAATTTAGAACGTCTTGCCCTTGGCGTCTCAGAATGATGGCAGATGTTTCTCGGGGAGGATGAGGAAAGCTGGAACAGACCCACCCCAAAACATGTGGACAGAGGCACGGCTGCATTGGGCTCCCTGCTCCTCTCCCCGGCTGAATATTTATTGATGCCAAAGACAAGAAACAGGCCCGAGCATATGGGGTTTTGCTTTGACCTCACTCTCCCCATTCTGCCCCTCTGTTCTGCCAGGCTTCTTGGCTTTCAGTGGGAACGCAAGGTCAGGGCTCGTGCGTGTTGCTAGGCCAAGCCGGTTGCCCTCCCCACCCTCCCAAGGCTTGCCATCATCCTCACATCTGCGCAGCGGAGGAGAGGCACATGGTAATGCTTTGGCAGTGTTGCTAAGGGGGTTGCTAGGTTCGACTGATGTCACCGCGGAGGATATAAATTGCCTTTACCCTTCTGGCCCGTTCCTTGGGCCCCCGCCACATAATGACCTCCGAGATGGCACGGAAGCTTTTGGAGCCACGACAGGGAAGCGGAGAGGGAAAAAGACCCTGAACTTGGCAGCTGATTCATGTGGGGTCGGCCGGAACAAAGAGGCTGGCTGGAATGGAAGGAGGCCATTTTTTTAGACTTGAAAACACACATTTAAGAAGAAGAAAAAAACACTTAGGGAGGAGGAAAGTCTTTTTCTACTAGCTATGTGCTTAAAAAAAAAAAAAAAAGCACCCAGAATGGAATGAATGCTCACCTTGCATCTTGGATGCTTTTTTTTTTCTTGAAAAAAAGCCTAGCCTTTTAACATCGCCACGGTCCCCTTTAGTTCCTGCCACAGATTTATGTGAGAAATATAAGAGATTCCCCAGCTACTTTAAATGCTGTAAGCCATCAGACACCAAGAGCGGCACAGTTGTGACGGTCTTCTCCAGTGCCCACATTATTAGAGGAGGCACAGGCTAGCTTATCTCTTTTGTATCCCCCGCTCAGTGATGTTTTAAGAAGTGCACGTCTCAATTTGGCTAAAACTGGATCGCCATCCTTAGTTGTTTCTTTGAGTCGTCCCGTGCAGTTCAAAGAACTGCACTTCCCAATAACTTTACTCAGTTCTCAAATGTATTGATCGCTTGGGAACCTCTGTATCGTTCAGGGTTTCTTTATACAGATCTTGAATATCCCAGCTTTCCAGTAAAAAAAACATCAGAGCTGATGGTTACCTTTGCTTGACTGACGGAATATTTATATCCTGCTCTCTAGCTAAAGATCTCAGGGCGGCATGCAATAAAATCAACACAATGGATTTAGAACACCCCTAAACAGTAAAAATGATTTTCAGCTGAATTGGTTTTAAACTTTTGTACGATGCGAACAGAGCGTCGGCTTGGTGTAGTAGTTTGAGCATTAAACTATGACTCTGGAGAGCTGAGTGTCGAATCCCTGCACAGCCATGAAGTGCAGTGGGTGCCTTTGGATGAGTCACACTCTCTCAACCTCAAAGGAAGGCAAAGAAATCTTGCCAAGAAAACTCCATGATATGTTTGTCATAAGGTTGCCATAATGTCAGAAATAATTTGAAGGCAGAGAACAACAACAAAGGCTATGAATTTTTAACTGTGTTGTGGACTTAACTCTTTGGGAACTAGAATTGGGCAGTTCTGCAATATCTGTATCCAGTGCAGGGTTACTGCTATGTTCGTATATAGGAGATCTGTGAAAGTGACCAATGTGCACTGAGACCAATGCACAATAAGACCAATGCCGTCATTATTAGCAGCAAGATCAGCGTATGCAAAGTATTGGGAGGAAAAATGGCATTACCAACTGTGGATGAGTAGCTAAACAGACTGATGGGAATTGTTGAAATGGGCAATGTTATGCACAGGATGAAAGGCAGAACACAAAATGAATTTTTGTCTGAACGGAAGTGGTTGACTGCTTTTTTAAAAAAAAGAACGAAGGTGGTCTGATAATGATCGGTTTCGAAACTTAAAATTTCTATTACTGCATGAGAAGTGTAAAAGTAGATTTAGAAGATGTGCTCTGTTTTAAAATGTTATCTTTTTATATAGGCAATTATTATCTCTTGAGGATTGATCATGAGTGTAAAGTAATCTAGAATAAGTTCACAATGATTTATGAACTTGAGAAACTAAATAAGTAAATAACTAAATTGATAAGTAATTAGCACCAATTAATAACTATGCGATAAAAGGAATGATTCAATAGTTAGGTGCAAATGCTTAAACAATATGAACTGTTTGCAGCAAGAGCGGCAACCAATTTTTAGGTATGTTTTGTTAGTATTTGTTTTAGTTCTGTGGATGTTATTACGTTTGTGGATTGTTTGCATGGTTGTATTTTTGTTGTTATTTTCTATGTTTGGTTTGTGTTGTTTTTTTCTTCTTTTTTACTTAATAAAAAAAATTAAAGTATATATTAAAAAAAGACCAATGCATGTCAGCCCCGTTGCGCGTGGAGACACCACGTAGGGAGTTTCGATGTCCCTGTTACACATCTTTGCAATTCACTAATAGGATTTCTTACCACCCCTGCTATGTGGCTAAGTATACATAAAGTTACATAATGTAGTCCACGATGGAGGATTCTGGTTGAGGAGGAGAAGGAAGTGATGGACAGAAGATACCCACTCCCTTTAAGTCTCTCCTTACGGGCCACTGGGGAAACTGGGAAGACCCAAGACATGTTGCTGCCTTAGGCAAAGGATAAAACCTACTCCTTACCTGCAGAAGCAAAATTGACTGAGTCACAGTCCAGAAGTGATTAGGTTACACAATTAGTTCCTTCGAACAAATTGAACTCGGCGCTAACTGCTGTAATGCTAAGGTAACAAGGGATGGTTCTATTGCAGAGTAACTGTAACATTTTAGTTACCGTTATATTTGCAAGGATAATTTAACTAAACGGTGGATGAAGGTGATGACATGGTTCAAGAGCTTGCCAGAGCTGTTTCTTCTCCTGCTGAATGTAAAACATTCAGAAATTTTTAAAAAGCAATGTTTTACTTTTTAAACAGGAAAAGAGACAGCTATTTAAACAGTTTGGGACCACAAACTGTAACCGTGGCTAACTGTTTTGGGGTGTAACTATCCCACAAGTCATAGCTGAATCTTTTAGTTCTTCTTTGGTACTCTGACTTACGGGAACTCTCTCATCAGATTTTCTTGGTCAGATTTTTTTCAGAGGGGTTTACCTTTGCACTGAGGCCGAGAAGTTTCCATGGCTGAGTGGGGATTCGAACCCAGGTTTGCCAGAGTTCTAGTCCAACACTCAATCTGTTGCCTCAGCGCTATTGTTTGGACAGCATCCTCCACATCCCTTGAGAGCAGCCTGTTAGTTCAGGGACTGAATTCCATCTTGCAACGGAGAGGAGGAGCTGGGCCGGCTGTCCCCCCAACACAGCATTTGGCATCTGATATTTGCCCCAACCGCTTCACTTGGCCCAATCCTGCAAAAAACAGCATGCTGGAGGATTAGATGGCCCTGTGGGGTTCAATCCGCCAGGGTTTTGCTGCCCTCCCTTTCTCTCTGTTCCAGTTGGGGTGTCTACATGAGTAAGAACAGACACTTGGACAGCTTTCAAATGATGTCCTAAGCTCAAATCCGTCTCTCTTAACAAGGCTGGATTGCAAACAACACAGTCCAGCATTTTTTTTTTTTAAAGAACAAGCTAGGTTGCTTTGCCAGATTTAAGCTGTGACAGAATCACTTTTGGAAGTAAGCAAGCACAGGCCTGCATGCCAAACCTGGAAATTGCCTGTGAGGGAAAACATACAGTATTCTTTTGAGAGTCGAGGTGGGGAGGATTTGAAGCCGCAAAGGGAAGCTCAGCATTGGCGGGCAGGTTGTTATTAACTTTGCCTGCTTGCAGGGGGAGAGCAAATGACTTTTCCTCTCTGTTATCACTGAAACATCCTTAAATGCAAGACTCTTACGACTTAGGAGTTCTGTCCATGTGTTCAGTGTCATTTACTCCCAAGTAAATGTGCATAGGACAGATTGTGGGCAACCTTTAATGTTCCTGGGAGGGCTCAGTCACAGTTACTTGTGATCTTGATATTGATTGAGTGCGATTTCCTCAGTGCTGGCTCGTTTAGTGGGTGCCCTCTCTCTCGTTGCCTCAGGCAGCAAAATGTGTGGGGTCAGCCCTGATAACCACCGGTTACAGCTTCCTCACGGAGCATCGTTTCGCAGATTAGGTTATCGAGAACTCTGCGGAGTAAACCCTTCCATCCTTTTCAGGAAGCCTTTTTGATTTGACCGCCAGACCCCCGTCTTCCTCTGAACAGAACGAAAGATGGGCCAGCTGTCAGGGGACACAGGGAATTACAGCCCGGAACAGACTGGGATGGAGGAATTAGCAGGCTTTGCTAGGTCATTTGGGGAAGTGGGATAACCATGCCCCTCACCAAGCAAAGAGAAGTAAAGCCATCAACGCTAAGGGTACCAACTGCTATGAATCATAATGACTACAACTTACCTTCTCCAGAGGTTCCCAGAACTCAGGGCCTTGGCTTTTTGGTTCCTGGGGTGGGAGGAGGAATCTCCTTGTGAGCGTGCTGTCTTGAAAATCACATGTATCTTCCTGGACTCTTATCTCTTTGGGGCTGCTGCTGTAGACCATTTACTGTTGGAAACTGAACCGGAAAAGCTTTCTTTCGTTGAACTATCCCTCTTAAAAGGAGTGCTTTCAAAGGCGTTAACAACAAAACTGGGAAAAGCTGGGTTTTTCCTCCATGCAGCGCAACAGGAAACTGAATTTCCAACTGGAGAAGTATTTTCACTTGGTGTTTCTGATTTGAATGACATGGTCTGAGCAACTGTGGCCGATGCTGAATGACCTCCACAATGGGAATTCCTAGATCGGAGGTTTTGGCCCAGTGCCCCGACTTCTCTAGGATCCGTGGCTGTTGGTTTTTCCATACCAGTTGCTGGGTTAGATGAGCAGGGAGGGCGTTATCATGCTTGTGTGAAACTGACCAGTCACTATTTGAATTGAGTACTGGCCTGGACAGGCCTTTGTTCCAATTCAACCACATGGCTCTGCTTATGACATTACTGTGCTATTGAAATAACTCATTGGACCCTAGTTTCCATGGAATTATAAAGATGAGAAAGCCCCCCATCAAAAGTCCTTGAACGGGCAGGGTCACGGGTGGTTGTGACCAGGTTTCTACCACATCTGCCCTGCAACTGCCCACCTCCCCCTCTCCAAAGACAACAGAACAAAACAAAAATGTACCTTTGGCTGAGTGAAAGGGAATCAGTACAGGTCAGACACAGGCAGAATCCCTAGATCTTCGGGTCTGGATTGTCTTTTCCAGTCCTCAGGGCGAGGAGGAGGAATCTCCAGGTGAGAGCACAGTCTAGAAAAGAATGTGGAAGTTGGGTGTCTGATAATGACTGTGTGCCCCAGACTGCTTCGAGCAGTGGGTGTAGACTCTCCAGGTGACCCACCTGCCCCTTTTCCTCTTCCCTCTCTCTTCCTCTTCTTCTTGAAGGTTCTCAAACCATGGCCGGCACCCGCACAGTAGCAAGCATGGGGAAATATTAAACAGCCTCAGGAGTCCCATCATATGATACAAAACTGCTGAGTTGTGGCTTTTCCCACCATCTTTGCCCTGTCCGAAAAGGAAGCTGAAGTACAACCACCCTTTTTGATGTGGGGCAGTCATAGATGTCTGCCTGTCCTTTTAAGCTCTGCTTCGGAAGTTGATTCTTTCCGCTTTCAGCCCTTGATTCTCTTCTCTTGATTCTCTTGATTCTCTTCAGAAGGACTGTCTTCAAGATAGGTATCTGATGTGTGTTGCCCAAATGGCTCTCTCTAGCCTTCTGCAAGTCCAGCCTACCCTCTTGTATAGCCCATTGTGCGCCCATGGGCTTCTACTTGAACTCAGGACACAATCCAGAGCTCAAGAGGAGACAAGGTCAGTTCCAACCCAGGACTGCTTTTTAACTTTACTTAGGGTGAAACCATAGGAGGTTTTGAGCAAGAAGAGATAAGGTATTTTGATTTGTGGCCCTCTACGTCAGCAATTAATTTCTAATTTCTAAGTAAAGTTGTAAAAGCTAGACAGTGAAGAAAGCTGATAGGGAGATAATTATTTCCTTTGAAATGTGGTGCTGGAGGAGAAATCTACAGATACCCTGGGCTGCTAAAGAGACAAATGAATGGACCCAAGAACAAATGGAGCCTGAGCTCTCCCTAGAAGCCATGATGACCAAACTGAGGCTGTCCTACTTTGGCCATATCATGAGAAGACATGACTTGCTAGAAAAGACAATAGGTGGAGACATTCAGAACTTGTACTAGAGTGTTCTCATTTTCCTTTTCCTCCCTCATTCCCTTTTCCTTTTGTGATGTCTCTTTTTGAATTGTAAGCTTCAGTGCAGGGCACATCGTCCTTCCTTTTTCTTTAAAGGTGTGGCCAACATCCTTCCTTGCTGCTGAACCAGCTATAAATCTATAAAGAACAAATAAATGCCATACATCAGAAACAAGAGGGTTGGGCCTTCCAGGTATACGGCAGATGTGTTTCCGGCTGTCTTAACTCAGGGATCCATTCCTCACACCATCCGAGATCTCCAACTGGAATAGAACGCATGATGCAAAGAAACAGGAAACAGTTGTAACAAGAAATATAATGGCGCAGCTGCTCAGAGGAGTCCTTTCATGTACACAATAGAGCGGAACGATACAAGACTAAATAAATGCATACCTTGAGAGTAACGAAAATCAAACAAGCCGACGTAGCCAGCTGGGAGTAAACAACCTTACCCAGTCAGCAGCATCATACAAAACACATTAGGAGGCGAGAGAATATAAAAACACACACGCACCCTCTTTAAAAGTAACAGCCCATTTGCTCTCATTCTGGTGGAAATGAAAATACACATTAAGGATGTTTTTTATTGTAACACGTGGTA
The DNA here is from genome assembly GCA_948472985.1 of Iguana delicatissima. NCBI lineage: Eukaryota > Metazoa > Chordata > Lepidosauria > Squamata > Iguanidae > Iguana > Iguana delicatissima. Next base: position 606,698 of record CAOKZL010000719.1, on the reverse strand, counting down.
TTTAGAGACCTCATGATGTGCCTTGTAAATACCCATTAAGGCAGCGTAAGCCACGGAGTCACCACGGTTGCCATTAAGCACTTGCCAAAGTCGCTCTCAGTAAATACGGCATCTTTCTGCAGGGTCTGTAACAGAGCCTGGGCGCTCAAGCACACGGGTCTCCCTTTCGCATGGACCACACAGCAAGCCTGCTAAAGGTGATTCTGCACATTTATGTTTTTATAGCATATCCTTTAACATTTCCCGGATGAAAACTGGAACAGGTGTGGCCCAGCAATGTCTGAGCGCAGTCAAGACGGCAAGAGTTATTAATGAGGAAAGACACACAAGCTTGGAGAGGCTGCAACAGTTTGCTTTTGCCAAGCCTGCCGGGAAGGGCAAGATTCTGCCCCCTACTCTCTCCCCCCACCCAAGTTAATTGGGTGCAAACAACTTTTGCACTTTAAACTCAAGTTTGCAGCAACTAAAGCAAACTGAAGTCAAAGGGGGAAAGTGGGAGGAGAAGGGAGAAACGGGCATTTTTAAAGCAGCCAAAAAAAGTGGGGTAACAGACTGTCCCTCCCAGTCCCAATTAAAAAGGCTTCTTCTGGTCCTAAAAAAGCCCAGAGGCCCCCAAGAATGTGAGGAAAATGAAATGCTTGGAAGCATTTGGGGGCAATGTTTGTGTGGGCGTGCATGCGCAGTTAGGTTGGTGGGTCTCTAGCCTCTGAAAGTTGCCCACCCCTGCTCTACTCCATCCCCAAACGGAGGCAAAGGGATGGAGTCAAACATATCTAGAAAATCCATTTGGGGAACCTCAGGCTCTGAGTGGCAAAACCGGCTCTTGGATGTTCCCTAGACAGCCATGCCCACTTCTACACGACAACATAATGTTTCCCAGCTTTTCTATGAGGTTGTCTCCATTCTTAAAGGTGGGAGTATTTCTCCAAAGGCTTAGTTACTCACAATAAGAGCTTTAGGAGAAAATAGGTTGGTATTTTTGTTCCTAAAGGCTATTATGGCCCTTGGCCCTGTTCCCCACTAGAATGTGGCTCCCTAAGAGATGCTCTGAAATTGCTTTCTGGCCTTATGGAGTGAAAAGAGGTTCCTTCTTGGTCTGAGGAGAACAAGGCATGGAAAGACACAAGCCCCAAATCCAACTGTGTACGGCTGCCCGGACAGATCCCAGGTCCTGAAATTTCAGGGCTGAAGCCTGAGATGTCACTGGAGGGGGCCCTGATGATATTACAAGGGACAAGGTCTGGTGATGCCATTAAGCACGATACCTTAAGCATAAACCACCGTTGCATAGGATGTGCCATTCAAATAGAAAGCATCAGGTCTAAAAAAGGAGGAATGCACACACGCACATTTCAAGGCAGCACTTCCACCCTGAGATTCCTCCCCCTTGCCCTGAGGAATAGGGGGAAAGGGTCCAGGGTCTGAGACTGTTTGAAATTGCTGTTTTAACTGTTTCAAAGCTGGATTCTAGGACTGTTTTCAGACTGCTTTTAGGAGTCTTTAAAGAATATTTTAATGTGTTTCGGAAATGTTTTTATCTTTGGATTGTTTTAACTGGTTTTTATTTGTTCATCGCCTCGGGAGCCCTTGTGGGCTGGGAGAAGATCCAGCAATACCTTAAATAAAATACATGTTCCTATTGATTCAGTGAGTCTACTCGAGTTGGGACAAACAATTGGACTGAGACCATAGACCCATGAATAAACACCAATACAAAGTGAGATCGGCTCGCAAATGGCAATACAGCAATGCTTTCGGGTGCGTGGAAAGATCTCTTTCTCTCTTTCTTCCTCTCTAACTTCTCAAGGATCTCTGTCTCTACTCCATCTCTATTTCCACCCACTAATGTGGAGAATTCTGAGTACCAATAAATAAATAAATAAACTCAATTCCCTGCCTGGACATCACTGCCTGTATTTTTTAATTGTTATCACTTGACCTTTGGGTCTAAGCATGTTCAAGGCAGCCTTTTGAAAAAAAAAAAATTAACAACTCAAGGCACTGTGTGCCAGAACTCAAGTGAGTCCTAATTTAATTTTAATTAGTGCTGACTTCTGCTTCCCTCGCTAATGAAACTGGGCTCGTTAGGAAGTGTAATTGAAGACCCCTAGAGGGAGGGGAGCTGGGAGACCTCATTGTGTAGACCCCAGGCATCCTGCCCAATAAAAATTGCCCCCCTCCCCAAAACAACTTCATCATTAATTCATACTTCAGATGCAATGTGTGTGTGCGTATTTGTACAGCACTTACTGAGCTGACACAAAGTCCGGTTTCCTTCCTGCGAAGAAGCAACTGTACATTCGGTGGTTGCAATAATCAGCTGGTGTAAAGTTCTATTCTCCGTTATGCCTTCTCCTGAATCTCATTTCATTCTGTGTTTAATGAAGGTCTGAGCCAGTCCTAAAGGAATCATGCCCCTCTCCCATCTGCTAATTCAGTAGTAAAAGAAAGGCAAAAACAACGTTCTTTTTTTTCGAGAGCACAGTCTAGAAACGCTACCTCTGTCTGACATGGTTCTCTGACATCATTGCACCTCCAGTTCTGATTGGCAACATGATGCTGTGATGTCATCATGCTGATTCCATGATCCTTGATTGACTGGATTGTACAGCGGTGACGTCTTATTTCCCAAACAGCAGCAACAAGACCACAAGATGGTACCCAGAAAAGGGCAGTGAACAAGAGGAAAAGAAAAGAAAAGGGGAGAAAAACATGAAGGGTGGCTGTAGGGGGCAGGATCTTTTGGAGAACATCTCCCTGGCATTTTCAGAAAGTTCCAGGTTCAACCCTTCCAGTTGAAAAGGGTACAGGTGTCGGGAAAGGCCTCTACTAGAGACCCTGAAGAGGAAGGATCATTCAGAGTGGACTGTAAGATGTGATAATGGATCACACAGGGTTGAGAAATCTTTCTTAGAAAGCCCAATGATTTGAACAACAGTTACATCAGCGTTGAATGCTGCTTGCGTAGCTACGGTATAATAGCATTTAGGACAGCGTAAGTTGCCAACAGAACTGTAGTTGCAACCTAATGCAATATAGGCTGTTTCTCTGCCTCTCCCTTGTGCATGAGTTGGACCACCGTTCCCATAATCTGTTGCATTGTCTGTGCTCGTTCAGGCTAAATGGCAGTAACAGTCTCAAACATCTGAAGGGTGCCACATCAAGGAAGGCTCCTCTAAGCTGAAAGAGGCCCCCACAAAACCCTAGTGACCAGTTCTCCTGGCACCCTGGACCAGAGAATGATCCTTGACAGTGATGAAAGCCAGCTGTTGATGAATAAGTACACTGCACATATTTAGAGGAAGAGATGTCACGTCGAGGAGGGAGTGGGCTTGCTTTCCACTGCTCCAGAGATGAGGACAAGGAGCAATGGATTCAAGCTGCAGGAAAGGAGATTCCACCTGAACCTCAGGGAGAACTTCCTGACGGTCAGGGCTGTCCAGCAGTGGAAGATGCTGTTGCCTCAACGAAGTGTGGTGGAGTCTCTTCCTTTGGAGGTTTTTAAGCAGAGGCTGGATGGCCATCTCTTGGGAATGCTTTGATGTGTGTTCCTGCATAGCGGGGGGTTGGACTGGGTAGCCCCTGGGGTCTCTTCCAGTGCTATGATTCTATGATTCCCTGCCTAGCATATTGCAAAATGGCATTTCAGCATCTGTAGCCTCACCTTCCCTGGGGTCACATTTCCAAAATTGTTGGAGCAGAGCTTGAAAAGTTACTTTTTAGAACATAACTTCCAGAATCGCTCAGCCAGCATGATAAGTTCGTAGTTGTAGTCCCCTCCTCTTCCCCCCTAAAAAAAACCCTTTTCAAAGCCTTATTTCAGATATGATATGACTAGTAATTAGTTTTGAAATAAAACTGCAAACATAGCAGATACCGGGTCTTCTGTGTCATGCTTCTAGTTTGGTCCTAACACAACTACAGTTGTAGGCTTTGCAAATACCTAGAGGTTTGGGTTTAGATGTAGGACAGTGTGAGAACTCTGTTTCTTCATTTTTAATCAGAATTTACCAAAATCCACATTTTCTTTAATATTTGGGAAGCGATAAATTTGTCGGAATGTTCATATCCAGGGCAGAAAGAAGTCCAGGTTTGAAAAGTTTGAAGGTGGGAAAACATAAAACTGTTTCCCCATCCCTGCTTGACTTGGCAGTTCTAAGGGAAGATGGCATTTTCCTTTCCTTCTGTTTCCATCTGTCATTCTAATGGAATAAAAGTCCACATCTTATTAAAAAGATGTTGTCATGGGCTCCCATTCTTAAACAAAGATATTGTGTGTGCTTACAATGAAGAGAAGTCTACACACAAAATGGATTCAGGGACCAATCTTATTTCATTTTGTACCCCAATGAAATTTGTGGAATGAAGCAACCTTATTCTTAATATTTTATGTTAGCTGTTCTTCATTTCCTAACTCAGTGGTTCTCAACCTGTGGGTCCCCAGTTGTTTTTGGACTTCAGCTCCCAGAAGCCCTGAGCATTGACCATAGTGGCTGGGGCTTCTGGGAGCTGAAGTCCACAAACATCTGGGGACCCACAGGTTGAGAACCACTGTCCTAACTGAAACACGGGCTGAGATGAAGAAAAACATAGCAAGAATTTTTTGCAGTTTTCTCCCAGGAGTCACATACCTTGAAGTTTTTTGGGAAATTATTGTGCACAGAAATCCACATGGGTTCTTTATACAACAAGCATGCTTTTGTGTGTAAAAAACCCCACATTCTTTTGCACAGAAAACACTGTTTCCAGATACTCATTTTTTGCATGCCAGTTTGCTGTTTTCTGCACAGAAAACAGGCATCTTGCACTTATGAAAAAAAATACTGTTTTTTTGTGTGTGCAAGATTGGTGTTTTCTGTGCAAATTTATTTTTGCCATCCCCCCCCCCAAATTGTCACTTTTTTCTGCAAAAAACACCTGGAAAAGTAGGATTTACTTAAAAATGCATGATTCTCATGCCAAAACCCCCTGTGTGTAGTTTTGTGCAGAATAATTTCCTGAAACACTTCAGGGCATGTGAACACTAGGAAAGAATGGCACAGAAATATTTGTTTTCTCCATAGTGGGGAAGAAAGTGTGGAAATTACTTGTCCTCCCTTGCAAGGATGACAAAGTTTGATATTTGCATCCTTAGCAGGGCATTCATTTCCCACAAAGAGTTCTTAACTTATCTAACAACTTGCATTAATAGAATCTTTTTGTTTGGAAAGAATGGCAAGAGCTCTCACCCCAGCTTCCCACGTGTGTGACATTCATTGTGTTACAGTATTTCATCCCCAGAATCATTCCATTCTTGTGGAAGAATCACACAATAATATAAAAAGAATCACAGTGGATGAGGCAAATGCCCTGTCCACGCAGTGGTCAGCTACTTGCTCAACGGGAGGCTCAAAACCCGATTGCAACAGCTCCTTCTTTCTTATGTTCCCCAGCCTCTGATATACAGATGCATACTATCTCTGTTTTAGAGGCAGAGGTAGAAGCCAATATGACTAAACTGAGCCTGTCGTTCTTTGGATGTACTATGAGGAGGCAAGACTTCTTGATGAGAAAAACAGTAATGCCGGGAAAGATGGAAGGCAGTAGGAAAAGAGGAAGACTGCATCCTAAATGGATTGACTCAATGAAGGAAGCCATGGCTTTCCCAAGTCTGTAACACCTGACGAGGGCAGTCAATAATGGAACCTCTGGAAAGTTTCTCATTCATAGGGTAGCTATATCTTGAAGTTGATTTGATGGCACATGTTAACTGGAGGGAACATCCATCCATCATGACAAATGGCCGCTGATAGCTGCATCCTTCAAGAAGGTGTCCAGTCAGTCGTGTAGGGATGGGGTTGCAGAAGGTGCGGTTCGCCCTGGGTGGTAATGTTTTTTGGGTTATCCTGGCCCGTAGCCACGCCCCCGCCCCATGCACCGCAGCCACGCGCTGCACGCCCTAGCCCCGTCCCCCTCCCGCCCCCCTCCCGCCCCCCACACACACTCCAAGCTCCGCCACTGTGTCCAATACTCTTTCAAAGTTGATAGCCATCACCATCTTAAAAAGAAATAAGAGTAACAGCAATACTAGACAGTGCGTATTACCTTTTCCAAGCCATTGCTATTTGGCAGCCTTCACCTCTGTCTGTAAACAGGAGGACAGTGCTGTGGAATAGTTCAGAGGTGGACAGAGCTTTGTGGACTCAGCCTTTGTTGGAGCCTCAAGATCTTCCAAGACCTGCCTGTAGAACTGAAGACTTCTGACCCCAAGAATCTCCAGTCGCACTTGGTAGTGTGATTTCTCCCAAGGGTCCGTGGGTTCTCCGAGACCTTGCCAGCAGTCCTGTGGAAAGATGAAGAAGACAGATGCCATTGCAGTTTCAGCAGGACAACCTTTTCTGATTTTTTTTTAAAGACTTGCCTAGTAACTGCATTTAGTAGTATTCCAGACTGCATAGCCCACACCTGCAACCAATGGCCCAGAACTAGTGGTTCCCTTGTGCTATCTTCTTTCTCTGCTCCTTTTTACTTTTCTTCTCGTTCCTCACGAGTCAGAGAATGGACCCCCTCACAGTTATTCTGTCTTTGGATGAGGTAGGCCTAAACAACAATATTGTCCACCATCCAAATCATTCCCTACAGTTTTTCAGACGTTGTTCAGACATTTTTCAGAAGTTGTTCTACATTTTCTTTCCGATTTACTTACCTTGAAAAATGAGCTATAACAATATGTATTTTTTTTTTGTTTTTGCTTTTCCTTATGTGTCCAAAATATTCTAGTTCTATATGTCTCAGGATTTCTTGGTCTTTGTTAGAGATGGGCAAAAAAAAAATACTCAAAAATATCTGGAAAACGGTTGAAAAAGATGTATTTCTCAAGTGTCAGCAACTCTAGCTGAGGAAAATCCTGAACTGATAAAAGACTCTTCACAGTTTATGAGTGATTCTGCACAAAATCTGCATATTTTTTTTGACATAAATCTGCATTTTCTACATAGGAAACAATCTCCTCCACAGAAAATACTGTTTTCCGCGCAAAAATGCTGCATGTGAATTTTGCGCAGAATAATTCCCAACTGTGCATAGTTTTCGAAAAGCGTGCCATTTTCAAAGACTTTCTTCCAGCAGGAAGAAAATTGCTAAAGTCACTCATTGCTTCCTTCAACAACAAAATTAGCAATTAATTACATCCCTAGTCTTTATTCATTCTCCTTATGACTGTTCCCCTCACTGCCAGCATTATCAATAATTATTGCCTTTTTGTTGTACTCATCACCACAGTTCAACCAAGACAGACTACTCTGCCAAAAAATTCAATCTTGGCTTATGCAGTAAATATTTATTACCCTGAGTATGAACTTCAGAACACCCGACCACAAAATTAAACTGTGACATCCTTGTGGGAAGTGATGATTCACCAGGGAAAAGTGGTAATGCTCTTGACGATGAAATAATAATCTGTTTTTAAAACTGGTTAACAGACAATCCTGTCGTCTCATCATTCAGTGGGTATATGAATAGCGAGTTCTTCCTTTCCTCTCCAGTCTTTTTTGGCCTTTGCTCTTTTTGAAGGGTACAATCATTTTGCTGTGTGGCCCAAGCTGAATCTGCAACAACATGTTACGGTATAGGTCCAAGTACTGGCAGTCGCGTAGGGATGTGGGGGGGGGCAATTTGCCCTGGGTGGCAATGTTTTTGGGGTGTCCCAGCCTGGAGCCAGACCCCGCCTGCCCTGGCCACGCCTCTGCACCCCACAGCCACGCCCCCCACAGTGTAGCTCACCCCTCCTGCCCCCCACTCCACACACTCCAAACTCTGCCACTGGGTCCTGGACCCTCCATCCCTCTCCTTCCCCCATCACCACCAGTTTTCCATTATTTCTATTTATTAATTTCTATTTATTTATTATAATTGCATGCCACCTTTTCTCTCAGAATGGGACCCAAGGCGGTGTCCAAAAATAAGTTAAAAACATTGAAAACAATGAAAAACATATACAATTATAAAAACCTAAAACAATGTACCATTTTAGAAACAGGTTAATAAATAAGTGAAGATCTTCTCCCCAGCTCAGAGAAACAGAAAATGTGTTTGCTTGCCAGCAAAAGGAGAGCAGGGAGAGGGCCAGCCTAGCCTCCTGTGGAAGAGCGTTCCACGGGGTGGGAGCAGCCACCGAGAAGGTTCTGTCTCCCGTGTCCTCACCAGGGGAGTCTGGGACGGTGGTGGGACTGAGAGAAAGCCTTCTCTTTCAGGTCTTAGGGCCATAGCCAGTTTGTATAGAGAGATACTCTATAGCACTGAGTGGATTCAGTACTCATCGTGCTGATTTTGGTGTTCCTCGCCCACTTAATTTGGTACCCCTCCGTCATATTCCCCATTTACTTCTGTCCTTGGCCATTTCCGCACTACACTGTTATAGTGCTATTATTCTACTTCCAACATCCTACGGAATCCTGGGGCTTGCAGTTTAGGGAGGGGCCGTTAGAATTCTCAGCCAGAGAGCTCTTGGGCCTCAGGAAACTACAAATCCCAGATGTTGAAAGTGGAATAGCAGCACCATAACAGTCTAGCGCGGAAATGGCCCTCGTCTAGACTAAATAGCTCTGCATAGTGGAATGTGGCACCTCCTCCACATGTGGCAGACCACAGTTCCCATAATCCCCAGGTAGCACAAAAACGCCTCCGGCTGGCCCTGCCTACCAAAGCCACGTCCTTGGTCCTCGTTTGTTTGTCTCTCCGTGGCCAGTTTGCATCTGAGGGGCTTTGGTGGCTCAAGCATTCCCCCCACAGCCCCCCCAACTCCCATGATGTGACGCCCTCCCCTCCTTCAAACCTAATTCTGACGAAGACCATGTGTCTGATATTAATTACATGTCCGGGCCCCATGGAAGTCATTGAAATTTAATGAGAGCAGGGGCAAACCCACCAAGCCAATGGCATTCATTACAGGTTGCCATGGAGATCACATTGCCAGGCCTGACCCACATTAAAGGAGACAAAGGGCAAGAGGGCAGGCGGGACAAAAGCCTTGTGCCAAGAGGTGCACAGAAATATGCAGGAGGAACCGTCTTTTGTGTATCCGAGGGTCCATTTTATGCCGAAAAATAATATTTACAGGGTCTTTTCTACCGCAGGTCCTTCCAGTAATCCATGCCCTCGCCAGCTTTTTGCAGACAAAAGCAGGGAAATGCTGGCAGCATCCTTCATTTTATATCGCAAGGTGAGTGCCGTCCCAGCCTTTGCTGCCTCACACATTAGGAATTATGGGGGTGGAGGCCCCCCAGTTCTCCAGGTCTTGGCTGAAACCCTGGAGATCTACTTTTCTCAGCACAGCGCCCTCCAAATGTGGCAGGCCGCAGCACCCATCATCCCCAGTCACTCGATGCCCGTTACTGGGGGACCCTAGAAGACACAGCTGCCATGCCAGTATCCTCCCCTTGGAGAGCTGACATGGTACTTGTCCAATCGGTAGTGCAGGATGGCAACCGTTTAATTTCCCACAATGCCCCCGATGTAGCAATGTGCTGGAGGATTGTGGGAAATAAATGGTGGCTAGATGAGGCTGGGCATGGGAGAAGAACGTAAAGGGGAGCTCAGGGCAGGAGCTGGGGATAGGGCTTGCCAAGGAGGTAGGGTGGCCTTTTTCACAGAAGGCAGTCTGCTCTGTGAAAGGGTTTCAGCCCCAAGACTGGTTTTAAAGCAAGAAAAAACCCTGGAGAATAGGACCAGAGCCTGGAAGAGTTACTTCATGGGACCTCAGCTCCCAGAATCCTTCACAGCCATTTGCTGAAAGAGTCTAGAATCACCCTCCAAAAACCCAGCTATTCCAAGTTCTGAGTAAGACACATCACCATACCAGTAATGTTTTTCCCCATTTGCTACGCCACAAAAAAAATCCTGCATTGGGAGGTGGATGACTGGGTAGAACAAGAGGCCCTCTAGATGCTGCTGGCCTACAAATCCCATCAGCCTTAGCCAGTGCACCAAAGGGCAAGGGATCGTGCAGTCCAGCATCTCGAGGATCTCATCATCCCCATTCTCACCCTGCATAACCAATAGTGACCATGTATTGTCACTATCACAACCCTGTCTTTGTTTTGTTTTTTTTGCAATATATGTTTTAACCTCAACAAACCCCGAACCTGCTCAGGTTTTACGACCAAGCAGTACAAGCCGGTCTGGAGCGTAACAATACAGGATGGAACAGACGCTTCTCCGTTGCGTGATGGAGGCTGAGGGGATAGGAAGGTTTCCTATGAAAATGGTCACGTTCCAGTTAAAAGGGAGCCACTGTTTCCAACGGCGAGCTCTTGCAAGCGGTGGTCCTATACATACCACCGGTTCATTTTTTTCTTCCCCCTGTCCCACCAGAGGGATGTTGATGGCACGCTTAGGCTCGGGGGAGGCAGTCCTTCTGACACCACTGGCGCTGTGCTGGGTGTGCATCGTGTAGGTTTGCGCTTGCATTATTAACACTTTCTGCCACTTTCCTTCTGCCGCCTCTGTTTAGTATGCAGGCCCGGTTGGCCAGTTGCCATAGCAATCCATCAGAGTCTTCATAATACTGCAGGAAACAGGATCAAAAAGACTTTATTGTAAGTGGGGACTTGTGGCGGGGGGAGGTTTGTAGGGGGAGGCTGCTCCTTTATGGCACCCCTCAGTAGCTTCCTCGGCACATCGGCTTGCTTCAGGCTCGCTGGATAGGAGAGAAGGGGAAAAAACAGGTGAAATGCAGATTGCCATTTTAAGAGAGAGAAAGGAAAGGAAGAGGATGAGAGAGACAAGAGTGGAGGAGGAAAGAAATGAGAAAAGAAGAGAGAAAAGACAGAGAGGGAAAGGAAAAGAGGGAAGGAGGGAGACAGAGAAGAAAAGAAAGAAAAAGGAAGGAAGGAAGGAAGGAAGGAAGGAAGGAAGGAAGGAAGGAAGGAAGGAAAAAGAAAGAAAGAAAGAAAGAAAGAAAAAGACAGACAGACAAGAGGCAGGGAAAAAAAAGAAAGAAAGATGGAAATGGAGGACCAGTTAACTTTACTGTCAAACCAGTATTGTCATAGAATCATAGGGCTTTTCCACACTATACCGTTATAGTGCGATTATTCCACTTCCAACATCCCATGGAATTCTGGGGTTTGTAGTTTCCTGAGGCCCAAGAACTCTCTGGCTGAGAATCTAGAGTCCTCCCCCGCCGCTAAACTACAAACTCCAGGACTCCATAGGAGGTTGAAAGTGGAATAATAGCACTATAACAGTTGTAGTGCGGAAAGGCTCTCTGACTCTATAAACAGTACAATGAGCTGTGATGAAGTTCATGAATCTCTCTCTTTTTTTATTAAGTGAAAAACAAAGCAAAACACAACAATGCTACGGAGGAATACAAAAAATAAACTATGCAACAGTGCACTACCAAAAGGGGAAAAAATGGTTACAAATATTAAACTAGACTGCAAAACAACTATCAAGCTACAAGTAACTGAAAATTGGTTCCCACCCTTGTTGGAAACAGCAACAGTAACAACTAAGTTCTTAAATTTAGATTAAGGTTAATACTTGTTGCCTAATAGTAAATATAAACCTACACAATGGGTTAGCTAATACAATGGATTATGTAAAATACAAACAAATCCCAACTTGTTCTATATTTTGTCTTAGTATAGACTAATTCATCTGAGATTTATTATTAATTATTACTAATTTTTTTTTCTTCTAACTTAATTATTGAAAGTCAGTTTTGACCACTTAGTAATGATGTCACTTACAAGGTAACATTCAATAACAAAATTACTTGTTAGCTTAACTCCTTAGGTACTAACTTAACAACAAATAAGCCTTTCTTAACTTATTCTGTCCTATATATAAGTCGTCCCAAACTTACTCTCATTCTATTCTATATTAAAATTAGTAAGTTCTTAAAATAATAATTATCTAGGTAGTAGGTAACTTTTAAAAGAAACAAAGTGGAGCTGTTAACTCTAATTATTCTTCTTGCAATAGTAAGAAATTCACGAATCTCAAAAGTAAACCGAAGGGCCAAAAGTTGGCATCGAGTAGCAGAGCGTTGCTAGTGGGAGCACCAAAGAGTTTGGGACAGTTCAGGTGGAAGACGGGGGGAGCTGTAGTTTTCTCTTAATAAAATCCCCCCCAAAACTATCCTGCACTGCCCAGTGGTTCTCAACCTGTGGGTCCCCAGATGTTTGTGGATTCAGCTCCCAGAAGCCCCAGCCACTATGGTCAATGCTCAGGGCTTCTGGGAGATGAAGTCCACAAACATCTGGGGACCCACAGGTTGAGAACCACTGGACTAATCTTCATGACTTCAGTTAAGGTAGAAGAGCCTCTCCTGTTGCCACCATGGGAGTGAGATCCAATTGCCGCTCCAGCTGGCTTTCTTGCATGGAGCTGAAAGGGGGTGTGCCATCTTGTCCTTTGCTTCAGGCCAAAAAATGGCTGAGGACAGTCCTAGACCGCTTGGTTAGGCAGAGGTGGTGGAAAGTAACAAGCAGAGAGAGTATATAACAAGCAGAGTATAAGAGCAATAGCATGTGTATTTCTATACCGCTTATCAGCTCAGTGCTCTCTAAGCAGTTTACAATGTGTTAGCTAATTGCCCCCAACAAGCTGGGTACTCATCTTACCAACCTGCAGAAGGATGGAAGACTGAGTCAACCTGGAGCCCGGCAGGATCGAACTCACTACCTTGTGGCTGCAATACCAGCATTTAACCACTGCGCCACCAGGGCTCTAGCCTGTGGCTGGAGAGGTCTCCACAGGCAGGGGCGGGTGTCCCTCGGCCTCATTTCAAAAGACAATCAAGATCTCTTTGGTTTACAAAACAGCTGCTGCTGCTGCTGCTGCTGATTAAAACTCTTAGGATTGGCTTCTCGGTCTGAATCAACACAGCTGTCTGCATTTGGGGGAGCATCCTTTATTCATAGCATCCCATGCAACAAGTGACTAGTCACAACCAAAGGACAAGCGATACAGAAAGAAAGATGCTGGAGTTCAGAAAGACTTTAATTCGCTGGCAAGGCTCAGCGGGAACTAGAAACCCCATGACAGTCTTTCCTGTCCGGGAACATCCATCGGCAAGCCGCAGCGGGCCCAAGACTATCAGTATTAAGTCCGTACAAGAGGAGGCATAAGTTGTGTGTGCGTGTCCCCCTTGTGATCCTTTGGACATCTCCAGAAATGGGGACTTGGCTGACTGTATCCCCCAGGCGGGCTAGTTTCCGACATAATGCTCAAGCAGGAAGTCTATCATTTGTATTTCCTGTTTACCTCTCAAACAGGCACGTTTGGAGTGGCACCTTCATCTATGGCTGCCAGAGCCGCGGAATTTAATGAGCTATTGTTTGAGTGGCTGAAGCTGCAGTGAAATCTATCTTGAAAATGCTACATATATAATGTCCAACTGCCATCCAATTAAGGCTCCGGTGTATACATTATTAATGGAGATCATTAGTAAGCCAACATCTTAGCAGCCTTTCCTGAGCTAGATCTGTCCTGCCTATAGACCCAGCCCCTCAGTGGGGATAAAATAGGGCAGGGATCACGCTGCTGGGGCAGAGAAGAGCATTCAACAACAGCTTCGTATCTCAACAACTCTTTCTTACCTGATGGGTCTTTCTAGGAGCCCACGTCACTTGCAAGCAGAGACGGACAAATCCGCCCTCCATTGTTTTTCCTTCTTCTCTGTTTCTCATTTTTCTGATCTTGAATCCAGTCCATCCCAAACGTTTGCACTCTTCAATTCAATCTGTCCCAGTACTTGGATGTTTGAAAAAGTTTTGTCAAAACCCATACATGTTTTTCCTAGTGTATTTTTGAGTGCCTTTTGCCTAATCTGTACAAATTTTTTTTTACAAGCGATTTTTGCCATGTAATGCATTTTGAGCGTTACTTTTGGCAATATATGCCTTTGTGTGTGCACTCTCCCCTCTTAGACGCATTTTGGTACCCGGTTTTTGATTGGACAACTCCACCGCAACATTTGGAGAACTGTGAATTTTGAAGACTGGGGGCTTTTCCAGATGGAGGTTCTGTAGTTGTTACTGTAGTTCCTCTTGGTTTTTAAATGTTCAAGCAACAATATATCAGTAGACCAGTGGTTTTTAACCTGAGGACTGGGGAGCCCTCACGGGGGGTCCACAAAGCCCTGCTGTGGGGGCTGAAACTGCTCCCTCGTTGGCAAAGTTAGGGGTCAGATAAAAGGACGTACTGTACTTTTTCACACAGCGCACAATTAAACGGTGGAACTCACTGCCACAAGATGTAGCACTGGCCGCCAACTAGGACGGCTTTAAAAGGAGGTTGGGGCGATCAGGGGCTAATAATCACGCCAACCGCACACTCCCACCAGTGGCGGAGGCAACATGGCTCACAATGTCAGTTGCTGGGGTCAAAAGCAGGAATGTGCCACATAGCCTTCCCATCCTGTTTGCGGGCTTCCCACTGCAGCATCTTCTTGGCCCCTTTGAGATCAGGCCATGGGACAAGAGAGGCCTTTTTCCGGATGCATCCCGGTTCCACTGAACTCCTTTTCTAGCTCCAGCGCCTGGTGGGTTAAGAAGTGGCGCGGCCATCAAGGAGTGGGGGGAGGGCTGCGGTGCCGTCACGTGGCTCAGAGAGCACCGTGTTGTTGCCTGCTCCCTGACCCCAGGCATGTAAACACAACCACATTCTGGCAAGATGTTGAATGTCCCTGATTATGTCGAAGTTTCTGGGCCGGCTGCCAATTGGGAAGACCCTGGCTTATGCTTCCCTTGGCAAGGCGCCCAGGGCTGCGCTGACACGAGGTGGCAAGGGAGAGAGACGAAGTAGACGCACACACAGCAGGGCAACGGCTGAGTGCAAGCTATTCCTTGCTCTCTCTCTCTCTCTCTCTCTCTCTCTCCACCTAGCTAACAGATGCAGACACGCAAGGGCCCTGCGCGGCTGCAGAAGAAAACCAAGGCCTCCTGCTGTCCCCCGGAGGTTGACGCATTTTAGCGCAAGGCTGATGCTCTGCTGCCAAGGAAGCCTTGGCCACTCGTAGTCCTGCGGGTCTGAAAAATTCCAGGCAACTTTTCTTCCTTGAATAATGGAGCACCAAGGACCATGACCCAGAGTACCTTTGCAGACAGAGCTTTCTGTCTTACCTGCGGGGCAAAAATTGAAGGGAGGGGAGCAAAGGGGCAGCTATTTCATTTTGATTGCTTCGATCACCATCTCAGAGTCTTGCCATCTGACTTTTCAAAGAGTCCCTGGCCATCTCTGTTGGGGACAAGGAGAGTGGAATGATATTTTTGGCTCTTTCTCCCCCCACCTTTTTTTTTAAAAAAAAATAGAATTTCACTTATCTTGGATTGCATGAGGAAGAATTACATATCTTCCAATTGTCCCAATTTGACAGGGACAGCCATGGCTAATCCTTTGCCATCCCACTTTTGCATCTCCTTTTAAAACATCCCAGTTTCTCTCCTCTGTTTTTCTTCCTTTGTCTTCAGCTGACTTCAGTTGCTACAAACTGAGCCCAAAGCACAAAAGGAGTCCACGCTCGGTTAAACTGGTGAGGGAGGGAGAGGAGAGGCCAGAGTCTTGTCCTTCCCAGTTGGCTCGGGCAAAGGCAAAGCGCTGCAGTCTCTCCTAGCTTGGCTGTTCTTCTTCATTAATAACCTTTGCCATCTTGACCACACTCTGATGTTGCTTGGTCACGTTTCTACCAGTTTTCACCTGGGAAATGTTGGAGAGTATGGAATCAGTCCATCCATAGACAGTTTCTACGCGTAGAGAAAGCCACTGAGAAATTGCCCTTGAATCACTGGCAGCAAATGTAACAACGGCTTCTGCATTGCGATCTACACTCTTCTTAACTCTAGCTGCAGTCCCACTGTTGAATGAAGGAGACCAGGTTCCTCCACAGTTGTAGCCAAGAGGAACTTGGCTGTGAACACCGGTGAAATTAGGGTGGGCTATTGGACTGTCTAGTTCAGTACTGGTCATGTTTGCCTAAAGAAGGTGCCAGATCCTGTCTGATCTTGGACGCTAAGCAGGGTCAGTCCTGGTTAGTCCTCGGATGGGAGACCACCAAGAAATACCAGGTGCCGGAGGCTGTATTTCAGAGGTAGAAACTGACAAAACCACCTCTGAGTTTTCCTTGCCTCTATGGGGTCACCGTAAGTTGACCGGGAATTGGAATTGGAATTCCGCAAGCGTCCATACCCCTTTTTTTGCCCAAACACTCCACAGAATGGCACAAATCCTGCCTGTTCTCCTCTCCCTCCCTGCACAAGGCTTTGTCGCTGTCCGATGAATCTGGTTTTGCCCCACACTCCAAGACATGGCTGTCGGGGGAGAAAAAAACACACCACATTCACCCAGCTGGGGGATAATTTGAGGAGGGGGAGCCAGGCAAGCGTTAAGCGGAAGGCAGCAGAGAGAGAGAGATATTTATTCATTTTCATGACAATAGCCAGGGAGGAAAGAAACAGCTCTCCCTAGAGCCTTGCCATGAATCCTCCGGGCTGCCAATCAGGCTGGGAAGAAAACAGCCTCAGTTGGGCAGGGAGGGAAGCCATGTTCTTCCAAAGCCGTGGCGCTTCCAGTCCTATTGCCCTTTCCTTTGGGCCTAAAATTCTGGGGAAAGAGAAACAAAATTGGGGCAACACGAAGGGACCGACGGCCTGACTTAAAAACACACGAAGTCCATCCTCAGGACGTTTCCAGGCCTCCGAAACATTAGCTAATGCCGAGCTGTTGAAGAACAGGAATCGGCTAGCATGAAAATGATGGGGAAATTGCTTCGTACAATAAAATTACTTTGTCGTTTGTTTTGTTTAATCGTTGACGCAGACGCTTAAAATGTTTCAAAAACCGTTTCAGGCGACTCCAAAATGGCCGCCCCTCCCTCGACGGGTGCCTCAAAAGGAATGAAGGGTAACACCACGAAATGGAAGTCGTTGCTTAATAATAATCATCATCATAATGTCAGTCGGAGCCTCACACTGGAAATGCATTTAAAAGGTGTTTCCAAAACTTTCCGTGAATGACGGGCACCAAAGTAAAGCTATAAAAAAAATGGCACCAAGCTCTGGATGTTCCTGATAGTGGAAAGCGGCGTGTGCGTGTGTACATTAAAGGCAGAAAAAATGACATTTTAGACGACACCTCCCAGTTCCCTTCAACCAGCGTGGCTGTGGACCAAAGGAATTCTGGGAGCTGGCCATCCTGGCTGGGAATTCTGGGAATTTAGTCCCAAAAAATTAGGTTTCCAGGTTCTGGTGTGGACTCACAACCCACAGGGCCAACCCAAGCCTTTTTTGCTGCCTGAGGTGGACAAGATGGCATCCTGTTTCACATATAGTAGCTGACTGGCCCGGCAGTCGAAATTTACTCCGACGCTGGTGAAAGGAGAGCGTTCCTCCGGCCACCCGAGAGCGGCTAGGCAGCTTAGGGGGCTGAGGAAAAATTCTGGGGCATTCTTCACTCCATTTTCTGAGCGAGCAGAAGAGCCGGAATGTCCTCCATCTCGAAGGCTCTTGCTGCTTCTTCTCCCCCTTGAGATGTTTGCCTCACATGCAGCCTTGGTCGGGGCCGTCTCCTGAGATTTTGCTACCTGAGGCCAAGGACAAAAGGTACCTCACTCAGTTGGATTGGCAGTGGATTCTTACCCCGGCACTGGTAGCCAGAGGCCACCCACCTATGTTAAGGGGTGCCAGGCAGGCTGTATGGCACATAGCACTCTCTTCCATGTGAGAAATGCCCAAGGGTCTGAGGAGAAACAATGAGGGGGTTGCCAATTGCTACTCCTGGCTTTTGCCCTCTGAGGCTGTTGCCCTGTCTGCCTAGCGGTAGGGCCGGCACTGAGACAAACAATCGGGGGGGGCTTTGTCCTCTCATACGCACTCTGGCTGGACGCCTACAAGTTTCCGACCCACCTTTGCCCACAGACTAGCCACCGAATTAGCCCACAAAAAACAGAATCCCCCTCAACATCATCAGATCATGCCTTACAGGGCCTCCATCCCCATGCTCCCCCTGCCTCCTGTGCCAAGGAGAGCCAGCGGCCTCTCTCTCGTGCAGCTTCACCTCCCCTTAATTCCCCTCATCCACAAAGCTTCAATAATCCCGTCTATTTACAACCTCACCTCATTGATTCTTCACGTGTCAATGAGTGCGGCGCTCTCGGGAACCCCGTGGGCCCACGCTTCTCTTTCAGCCAGCGAAGAAAGCCCTGGGTTTTTCAAGGAATGCCAAAAAAACAAGCGCTGCCCTCTTCCAAAGCTTGGAAGGAAGCCGTTACAAACCATGAGTTACATTTGTAAGTTATTCCTTGTTTGCAATGACTGAGGCACAAATAAGTTACATTGCAATCAGAATGCCGTGAAGGATAGTTTCATTCCTTTTGCAAAGTAACTGTGCACTGTTTCAGTTACCTCTACAGTTACCAGGGTGTGGGACCTCACTATTTAGGCCTGTTTTGTACCACTGCTTACAGTGTATTTTCTATACGCTGTTTATAGCATTCTGATGTATGGGTTTCCAACACTGCAAACTTTCCAAACATTGCTACTTTCTGGACTAGGACTTTATTTTATTTAGCAAATGCTACTCTTTTGGATTATAATACCCCCAAGCCAGCACAAACACCAGCCATGCTAACTGGGAATTGTAGTAACATTTCCAAGCTCTTTGTGGTCCCCACAAAGTCTCAAAGGTTCTGTCCTGAGCATGAGGTTATCCACTGCCAGTCACTACGATGCAGAATCCAAATTCATGCTGGCTGGGGGACAATGGGAGTTGTAGTGTGCCATGTCTGGAAGGGACCCAGTTAAGGAAAGGCCGCCTTCTCCTAACATTTCGGATGTCCTCAGCCCTTCTCCCTGTCTTCTAACCCACTTTGCGTGATCCTCACCAATGACTGGCTTTCTCAGCCAACATTAACTTCACTTCCTGTTTTATTCTGGCCTCAGACCTCAATCATTCCTTGATTCAGTTTTTCTCTTGAAAATGTATTTATACACCTCATCCTGTTCCACAGACTCGGAGCTCCTCACAACAGGTTCATAGTTGCCCATCCCTGTCTGTCCCCAAACGGCTCACAAATCTAAGTATTAAGCAGCTTAAGGAAAGAAAGAAGGGCAAACTAAAAATAACAGTTCAAAAAACCCCACATTCTGTTCATTAATATTTTCTTGGTGCTTCAGAAAATCAGCCTCGCATTGGACTGAGTCATGGGAAATCTAGGTTCTTGTCCCCACTCAGATGTGGAACTTACTGGGTGGCCTCGGGAAGGGAAGATCCTGTCTGTGTTTGCATTGGGGTCCTGGAACTGGAGTCTTTGGTGTGAATGATTTTCAGTGTCTTGCTCTTTATGATGCTAGAAATCATCGAGGGTGCGGAATTCTTCTTTGGAGGGCCAGTGCCTTCATTTTGCTCCTTCCCCATGATACACCCCTAGCAGTTGTGTGCTTCTAAAAACAAACCCAGCTAGTAAGTGCCAGCAGGATTGAGACCATTGGAAAATAAGAAGCATGCACCAGCAGGCTCTGGGGAAGCCTAGTTTCAAAAGTACAAAAAAGAAAAATGAAAGGGACAACAAACAAGCTTAGGACAACCCAGGAAAGACTAATCATGCTCGGCGGCCAGAGAATACTAAATATGTCTCTATGGAGCAGAGGAAAGATGGGGTTTTGTGCTTTTTTTGTTGCGGGGGGAAGAGACTAGCAGCTGGCTGGTTAGCTGAAATCCTGGAGCAGTCTACACTGCCATGTAATGGCCAGCATCCCTTTGGCATCTTACACTAAGTTCCCCTGCAGAAGCAGTTGGATGTTTCTGGGCACTGTGGAACCTCCATGTTGAATTCCAGGTTGCAAAAGCAAAATTGTGCATGAGGTTCCATGGCACATGGATGCACAGTACACAGAAATAAGCCTGAATGCACATAGATGTGCATTATGCATTCAAGATGTACCTGCACATTTGGCATTGCAGTGCATGAACGAGGTGGCATTTATTGCATATTGGCAAGGGTATAAAGTTACTTCCACCTCCTTGATGCAGGTGTGCTGCTTTTGTTGCAGGTCCCCCTTGTTTTCACTAAACTACAAAGCCCCACATTCATTTACTTTACCTTGTCAGGGGTGCACTCTAGCCCCAGATCATTTGGGCTGCCGTCCTCTGCAATCGGACATGAAATCGGAGTCGCCTAATATTTGGCTACTGTTAAAATTCTCATCAGCAATGGGGCTATTCAGTCATTTAATGAGCAATTTCATAAATAGATTTCCCAGGAGGACAACAGCTCTCCTGCTGAAACAACAAGCACGAGACATTGGCCTGATTATCTTATGTTAATTCATCTTTCCCAGCGGGTGTGTCAAAAGATATTTCCCAAGAAAATCCATGGGGTGGAAGTGAAATAAGCAACATCCCCCAGGTCAGCAATTTTGGTTCAGTTTTGATGCATTTCAAGACAAACTAGCAAAATCCTTCCTTGGGTTATGCTGAGTTTTGAGATTCCCGAGTGGAATATTTTGTAAAAGGTTTCACTGGAACCCACTCCATGTGTTTAATGTCCGGAGAAGATTTTTGTGGAAGACTTTTAGGCAAACACGCACACAAATTGATGTGTGAGAAAGGACTCTTTCATACTATACAATTATAGCATATGGAGACCATCATTTTAACAGCCCCGGCTGCATCCTGTGGAATCCTGTCATTTGTAGTTTGGTGAGACACTAGGACTTTCTGGCAGAGAATTCTAAGTAGAAACTAAATTTTCTAGCATTGCAGTCTCTTAAAACTGCAGTTGAACATTTAGAAATATAGTTTGGGCATCTAAAGCAAAGTGACGGCAAAGTGACCAAGGACTGTTTCTAGGTGGGACCAATAGTGAATTACTCACCCTCTGCAATGACAGAAATTTGGACCCTTCATGGGTCAGAATTCTTTTTTTGGGGAGCATTTCTCTTATTTTGCCCCCCTCAAACTACACTTTTGTGTAAAACCTCGATGATTTGTTACTTCATTCTTTCTATTTCATTCCAAGACATTTTGCTGTCTCAGGGGGAGAAGCAAATGGCATTCCTTTGCTGTTCATTGCCTTCCTCTGAGGCTGAGAGAGTATGACTTGTCTAAGATCACCCAGTGGGTTTCCCGGGCTGAGTGGGGATTCAAAACTTGGACTCCTCAAGTCCTAGGCCAGCATGCCAACTGCTGTACTATGTTGGCATCATAACTAAAGGATCCCTTTAGCAGGCAAGAACTCTCAAAGCATCTCTCCCTTTTCTGGGCAGTAAAATCACACATTGATTAATGTAACACCTTGCTGCCTTTCCATGACACCCAAAATCTGCTAGGGGTGGCCACTTCACTCTGCCTAATGGTAGGGCTGGCCCAGCAATCTGTTGTCAATATGCATGGTACTTTAAGTGGCAAAAAGGGGCACAAGGTGTAACAGCTCAACAAGAATCCATCAAGCGGTTTAACTCTGCCTTCCGTGGTTTGAATAGGGACAAAAGCTTTTTATATTAATCAGCTCATTAAACAAGGACATCTGTTTTACCACCCAACTACTCTTTGTTAATGATCACTGCTAAGGTAATGGTCAATATCTGTATGTGTATATTTCAAATCCTTCTCACCATATGAGATATACCCTCCCATCCAAGCAGGTGTATCCATCCAAGCCCTGCCAATTGAAGCAACATTCCATAGATCTGATAAAGTGGAGCATGGCTCCAAAAGCTTATGCCAAATAAAAATTCACTAGTCTAGAAGGTACCACTTAATCCTGGATCCAATTGGTGTCTTCCACATACACGTGTTCCCCTGTGGGAGGGGTAGGACATTTTTGTCTGATGCAGAACATCCGTATTTGGTTGAAGCAGAGTTGTGCATGCACGTACTTGTGCTTGCGAAGGCACACCCCCGTGCATTTGTGCATTTGTGTGTGTGTCTAGTTCCACAGCACTGCCATTCAGCACAAGGCTTGCAGAGCACCTGTGTATTGCCCTGTGGGGAGATTTACCCTACGAAATGCCGAAGCAAGCGCTCCTTTCAGAGCCGGGGCCCCGTGATGTGGGTGGTCCTTACGGAACCTCAACCTCTCTCTTCTCCCTTCCTTGTCTTCTTTCCTCCCAGCCATTCTCTTTCCTCTTCCTGCCTTGTCAGTTTGCAGGTGGAATGGCTCCTGAATTATTTACCAGCACCACTGACTTAAGGAGCCGCGAAGGCCCGGCAAGGGAAACCCTTGGGAGACTCTTGCCAGAGTAAAAACAGAGGCGGCGATGCTTAATTAAAGGCAACCTCCCCCACTTTCTGCCTCTCCGCCAAATCCAACGCTGGCAGCCAAGGCCTTTGGGGGAAACAGCCATTGCGCCTGAAAAAGACAAGCTGAACCCAAGGCTTACGGGTTGTGGTTTCTTTTGCAGCTGATCAGCAACCTGTGCCGTCCTTATCATTGAAAGACACTGTTCTCTCTCTCTCTCTTTCTCATGCCATCACACAGCAGGCCTGTCAATGAAACTGTAACTCCTTTTCATCCCCGCAGCTCCTCCTCTCCCACGGCTCTTTGGACAGTTTCCAGGGTTGGGTTTTTATTTTTATTTTTATTTGGGTTGGTCTTTGTTTTGCCACCAGCTGGGCTAAATAGCATTAATGAGCGTGAGACGCTTCATCAGAGCGGGGAATTGGCCTCGCGTGTTCATTATGGCATCTCCCCAAGGCACCCCAATTAGCAGACGCATTTAAAGAAAAACTGGCAAAAAGTTGGCGGGGGTGGACCTTGCACTGGCGAATCCCACCTTTGGGACAGTGGAGTTCCAAAAGGATTTGCCATCATTTCCTTTTTAGGAAAAGGTGTTGGTGACCCCAAGATCCAGCTAGTGAGGCATGAATTTGTCTTTTTTGTTTTCTCCCACAGTCACTGAAAATCAGCTGCATTCCCTTTATCCTGTTGACGAAGAAAGTTACAGATTGGAGTCAGCTCTCTTCAAAAACAAACTAAAATTTCTCCACCTTTTGGACTGGTTCAATGAAACAGGGCCTGCTGTTTTCAGCATAGAAAGGACTATGTCATCCCTACCATGAAGCTATTACAGGTGAGCAGCCAGCCAGAAAAAAAAAGAAGAAGCGGCAATCTTAATTCAGCACCACAGACATGGCCGAACATAAAGGGATCTGATGGCAGAGTTATGAAAGCTAAGCAACAAGAATTCAATCTAGATGGTTGAATTTATCAGCTTCACCTTCTCCCATATCAACATTTTTTTTAAAAATTTACTTTTGTTGTACTGAATTGATAAAGCAATCTGGGAATTTTGGAAAGTTCTGCTCAAAAAACCAGATTTGAACAACTTTTTCATCCATCCCTAGACTCTACTCAGACTTCATCCCACACCAGGTTGTCATATTGCAAATCCTGCTTTGTTTTTCTTATGTGCTAAGTGTGGCTCACAATTTTTTCCCCTTGTCACAAGCAGATGTGAAGTGGCAACCTTGTTTTATGTAAAGGAACATGAGAGAATGACGGACGCTTGCTTGGGATCACACACTGTAAAGGCAAACAGAGAAGAACAAACAAAAGAGCAGACACCTCATCGAAAGAACAGTATATAATTTCATTATGTATTTGCAAAATCCAAAAATATTCCAAAAAAAAAAAAAAATCCAAAACCTGAAACACCTCCAGTCCCAAGTATTTCAGAAAAGGGATATCCAACCTATTTAAGGATACAGCTAATGTTGTGTCCTTAATGCTATGTATCTAGGATTATGAAAATGACAACCAGCATGGAGTAATGGTTTGAGTTTTGGACTCAGATTCTGGAGGATCAGGGTTTGAATCTCCACTTGGTCACAGCAAAAGAAGAACTGACGAAAGACTGGTTTCCACTTTCCAACCAATTCCACTTCCTAACAGTGCCCTGGTCCCTAACCCGTCAGATAAGTGGGGGGACGCCTGTATAACTGCACCAAATTATTTTTGAGGGCCTTGGGACTGTAACTGTAAAAGGGGGCCTTTCAAAAAGGAAACTGCCAGACTGCTGGAGGATGGAGCCCTTCCGCAGGTAAGATTCTGCTCCTACCAAGAACATTCCACTCTGACTGCAGTCTTTTAACCTGTTCCTCTCAAATTCTCTCGTCTGCACACCCCTCGGAGAACTGAGCAGGGGTGGGGCGAGGCAGTGGGGAAATCCTCAAAGCCTTTGAATCTCTTTCCAGCCCCTTCTGATTCCCCAAGCCAAACCAGAGCCAAGGTTTGTCTTTTTCATAAAAAAAAAAAGAAAGAAAAGTCCTCTCCCCAACTCCCCACCCCAACCTATCCATCTCCCACATGTCACCTTGAGGCTGGTCCATGGCATGCTCAGACTTATCTCTGCAGCAATGGGAAGCCAGTCCCAAGTTCACCCAAAGGTTCCTAAAACCAGCACACACATACCCCCCCCCCCCGAGAAGAGACTCAACCAGGCAAAAGAGCATTGCCCAGCTCCTGTCTTACCTGCATGCTGCCTGGATCTGGTCCACAAGCCGATGGCACCCCCTAGAGGGATTGTATAGGAAGCTGCCTTCAACCAAGTCCAGGGGATTTCTTCCTCCAAAAGGATCGCTTGGGATGAGCGCTTAGGTGAAAAGCTGCACAAAGCCCTAGAACTTGAGTGAGCCACTTTTGCCCTGTTTGGAAAAAGTTGCAGAAAGCAAGCCTGCTCCTCTGACCTGGGAGTTATTCAGCTCGGTGGAGGGCTAAATACCCTCAGCTCCTGCCCCATAGAAAAGATGGCCAATGTTAAAAAGGTACAGGCAGAAAGTACTCCCCCTGCTGCCAAAGGGAAGAGGGAGAGAGAATGAGGAGATTGACTCCCCAATAAGATTTTCCATGAAATTTTCCTTTCCTGGGATGCTAGAAATTTGGAAAGAAAATTTCATGGCGGGAGGATTCTTATGGGAGGGCAAGGCACTCATTTCTCCCACCCCCATAGCGACAGTCGTCCATCTTGAAAATAACTGGTTAATTAAAAATAATTCATCCCCAATTAATCCATTGCTTTACTTCTTTAAGCAAATTACAGTAAGCATTAAACAGTAACAATTTAGATGAGCTTGACTATCAGGGTTTGGGAAGGTAGGTCTTGGTCATTTTCAGTATTTTTTTTTAAATTAAAATGGATATGTTACTAATGTTTTGGAAATGAACAACATGAGAAATATATTTTACACCCCCTTCCCCAAATTCTCTGTTAAATTAAGTTTTAAATTAATGTTAGTAGCCACACGTCAATCAATGAGGGATGCCTGTTTTAATAGTCTATGGCTTTAAAACTGTTTTTAGGAGGTTGTTGCAGTTTGTTTTCAAATCTTTTGGTGTCTTTAATGTTTTTACATGTTGTACATTGCCTCAGGGATCCCAGAGGGCTGAAAAGTGATAGATAAGCTCTTTAAAGAAATATATAAACCATACCATCCAACATTTCATCAAGGAAAACCGAGCAGTGTGTGGTCAAGCGAAATCAGAGCGTGGCAAAGAGGGCAGGAGAAGCTGCAATTCATGTTGGGCTTCAGCTAGGGAGACCCAAGCCCAAATGTGTGCTCAGAGCAAATCTTTCTTAGGCGATCTTTTGCTCTCTCTTGTCTTTCTTCACCTACTCTACGGGGTTGTTTTGAACCTAAAAATTAGGACAGGGGCAAAATAAAAGCCCATTGCCCTGACTTCTTTTTGGAAGACATGAGGCTGGGTACAAAACCCCCAGCACACAGTTCTCTATATTCTGGATATGAGCATATCTTGCCTTTTGGCTGGGGATGAACTCATCTGGGATTTTCATTTCTCCCTCCAACCTGGGGCAGAATGCCACGCAGATGCTTCACCGCCGCTCCTTTCTTCAGCGCGCTCTGATTGCATTGCCAGATTATCACTGGCAAGCGTCCCGTCCTTGTCTTCTCTTTCTTTCATCAGGTTGACATCAGCTCGAGCAGGCGGGGTTGATGGTGAGAACGGAGCTGGGCCAGAGGCATCGAGATCCAGGAAGGACGCAAACACGTGCTTTTGGCTTCAGGGGAGCCCTTTGAAATGGTGGATGGGGGGGGAAGCGCTGGAGCCAGCTGCTTGCAGAAAGTTCCCCCCTGCATGGTTACAATTGCCCTCTTACCTGGAGAAAAACATGCCAAGGCTCTATGCTTTCATTGCCATATGCGGGGAGAAGCCTGGCACTTTGGGACAGTCTGTGAAGCCCCCTAAGGGTCCCAAGGGCAGTTGCATACCCTAAAACGGCCCTAAACTGTTCCTTAGGGCTCTATCCACTACTGGAGACTACTCGGGCAAGAACAGAACCCCACTGTAGCACTCGAAACAACCTCCCCGCCGCCCCACATGCATTGCTCTGGAGTCTAGCAAACTGGAAGCAGAGATGGCTTGCAGGGCAAAGGGAGGGTCTTGACTTAACCCCAATTGTTGCATCAGAGTTGAGCCCCTGCACGGAAATCCACTACAGACCATACTGCAACTTTTGATTTCCCTACCCGCACACATGAACAGCATTCCCATCCTGTTTAAATCACTTGACACTTTTAATCTGAAATTGTTTTAAATTGCTAAATTGCGTCATTTGTAGGGCAGTCCTGAGATCTCACATTAAAGAGTGGGATATAAATGTTTTAAAAAATACTAAACTTGCCCATGATAAACACTCTATCAAGACATTACAAGCCAATATTGATTACTGATTTGATAATACAGATAATACAGCTATCATATTGTAGTGTGCACCCCAGAGCTGAAGCTGTGCCCTCCGGCTGAGCTCTTCCGTGGAGCATAATGTCCTTATGAGGATGTACTCACAGAGTGAACACACCTTCCTTTTCTTTTCCCTTGGAGCCTAAAGCAGCCACAGCTTCATTTGCTGAATTTCTGGCCCCCTTTCCCTTCCCGCAGGTAAGCAGCAGCCTTTCTCAGGGCTTGACAACAGCCAAAAAGGTGGCTGTAGGCAAAGGTCTACAGAATCGTGCCCTACGTCCTGTCCAAAAAAGACATACATGGATGGGGGCCCCACTTAACACACCCACATCCACACCCACCACTAGGACTGAACTGCTTATTGGCTCTGACTGCATATAAAACAGTGAATGGAGTTGTAATCCAACACATCTGAAGCGTAGTGCTGGAAGAGAGCCTGGCCTTGATGGACAAACTAGTATGATGGAAGGTAATTCCTATATTCCTCCGTGAGTTCCCTTTAATCTTTCATTCTCAAGGCAGGGTTTGGCAATTCATGATTGCCTCGACGCTTTGGATTGTACCTGCCATTATCCCTCACAACTGGCTGTTCTGGCTAGGGCTGAGGGGATCCGCAGTCCAGCACTGTCAAGAAGCCTGCATGTTATTCTGATCGAACGCTGAGCGCAAAACGTCAAAAGTGGCAGTCTGTGGACTGGTGACGGTCTGTGGTGAATTTACAGGAAAGAAAGAAACAGTTCACAGCCAATGTGCACCCATATGGTGCCAGTCCCTGGCACATTGGGGGTTGGAGGAATTGTTGTTCTACCACATTTGATAGCTTAAGAAGCACTGGACTGAACAAAAGTCACAGACCTAACTAGCCGGGAACCCTGCCCTCCAGCCTGGTCTTTTTTCCTCTCCCCGCCCCCTCTCTCCCTAAACTTGTGGTGGAGCGCCCTCTGCTGTAAACTCCACATAACTAGAATAAGCAGGTAGTTGTTCCTCTCCCACCACACAAGTATAGCACATTCGATCTCACTTTGGCATGGCAGAATCCTACAGAATTCTGGGATTCTCTAGTTTGGCAAGATATCAGAGAACGCCACAACAGGTTTGCCTTAGGCACGCCATAAAACAGCTCCAAGGAATGCAACACCTACAAAGATATTTAGAAATCATTGCCCAAGAATTCTAAATACCTCCTCCAAGTACAAACCTCAGGATCCTACAGACCAGAACCAGGGCAGTTAAGCATCCGACTCTGGGCTGTGACAGAGACCTCAGGGATGGACACATTTTTTTGTGGCAAAACCTTTCATGGGCTGGAGTCCCCTTTGGACACATGAAGGGGGTTCTGCTTGCATTATATTATACACGAGAAAGGGGTATTGTAGGCAGTGACTACAGCATGAACAGATAGATTCAGACTTAATGAGAAAGGAGATTCCGTTATTAGTAAGAATTTCCTGACAGTAAGAGCTGTTCAGAGTCAACTTAACCTCCTTTAAGTAACAGCGGAATGGGCTCAGAGGGTGGAGAATGCTCCCTTTTTGGACATCTTTAAGTAGAGCTTAGATGGCTGCCTCTCAAGGATGCTTTAGTTGTATATTCCAGCAGGAATCAGGTGTAGAGGGGCCCTGCATTCCCTTCCAATTCTGGGATCCTATAATACTAGAAACCTGTGAGGTGGGAGCCGGCTTCTCCATATCCGGGGCTTTTAAGACCGTCATGAAATTCCTGCATCAAGCTGGCGTATTATCGTAATAGGCAGAAACTTCTTTGGCCTTTGATCTTCCACACACATAATAAAATTAGCACTCGAATTGTGCTGATCAAGTAACCAGAAAATGCAAATTAAAAATGATCAGTTTTGCTTCTGCTCGTCTCCAGGGCTTTTTGGGGGTTCATTACGGACACTAACGTGCACACAGGCATTAGCAATTTCATCACAGGAAAAATGCACCATCCCACAGAATGCTGAAGTTTTGATGACAGTGGGAAAAAGATCGGGCATTTTGCAAAGAGGGAAGAGCTTCCATCATCAGCTTGGCCTAGTTCTGCAAAAGATGCCACTGCAGGGTAGGCGACAATGAGCCTTTAATAAAGGCTGAAATGAAAACTGGCAGGACGGCCGTGGTGTGGGAGTTGTGATATGAAGGAGACAGTCTTTCTTTGGGCAGGAAGTAGGCAACCAGGGAGCTCCAGGTGATGTTGAAGGCCAGTTCTAACCAGTCTTTAGCCAGCATAGCCAGTGGTGAGGGATGATGGGAACTGCAGTGCAAGACAAGAGGTCCATGATTTGCCCCTCCCTGCCCTAAGGCTTTGTCACAGATATAATCTTGCACCATCATATTTGTGACTCAAAAACACCCACTGGAGATTGAAAGTTCAAAGCACATCATGCAACACATTAAAAAAAATGCAAGGAAACGTCCAAGCTTTAATCTTACAGTAGATGGGAGTTTCCAGATAAGGCCTTGAGGATCCAGGTGCCTAGCCACATACTTGGATGGCCTCTTTCACTTGGAAATGAATCCTCCTGTATTTTCTCTCTGCTTCTTTCTTTTCCTGACCAAAAAAAAAAAAGGAATCCACTAAGGAGGGAAAAAATGAATGGCTGCACGCTGCTTTTTGATCAGTAGTGCTAGGAGTTCTCAGCCTAAAGCGGGATTGAAGGCCAAGCGGTCTTCCAGTTGCTCTTGCACTGTTACTTCCATCAGCGCCAGCCAACAATGCCAGAGGTGGGGGATGATGAGAGTCACAGTCCCTTCTCAGTGGCTACTCCCAGAGTATGGAACTGTGTGTCAAGGGCAGCTAGGCTAGCCTCCTTCCCAACTGCATTTTCATATTAAGAATGGCTTGACGGCATTTTACGACTGACTGTGATAACTTTGTATTTTTTTAAAAGGGTACCTGTTTGTTGCAGGCTGCCTTGAGTCCCATTTTGAGCAAAAGGCCAGAGAGGAATCAATTCAAGCAGTCAATGAAACTTTGCCTGCCAGGCATCTGGTTGCCTAAGGCTGACTTAAAAGCACTTGCCATCTCCTTCGGCTGGCTGAAAACATCCTTCTGGAAGGACCAGTGAAGGAGATTTTCAGGAAGGGGCTTGATGTCACGTCATACTCTGTCCATCCAGCCCAAGACCATCTTCCTTTGAGTGCTGCAGCACTTTGCAATCTCTGGCAAAAAGGGTCTTTGCAAGGCCTACCTGGAGTCAGGAGGGATTGAACCTAGGACCTCTGGCAAAGAAAACACATGCTTGAACACCAAGCTCTGACCTCGTTTTATGAAACAATCACTTTGGCTTCGTTCCAAACATTCGTAGGTCTTAAAAGAGCCTCTTATCATCAGCCCCTGATTTTTCAAGTGCAGCCAAAGATTTGCACAAGCAACACAATGTGGCACTAGAATTATCAATGAAAATTCTATATTGAGGATCACTTTAGGGGGGAAAAAAAACTTATTTAAAAATGCCCTGGAAGTGGAAAAATCTAACAAAACTGGGTGTCCAAATGTTTGCTTCTGCGCCCCCAAAGTAAGCAACCCTTTCCCTCTGCCCCACCACCCATTTTGGCAACTGCCTTCAAGGCCTTCTTGTAAAAACGAGGAACGGACACATAAGGTATACTAAGGTCTTTTAATTCCATTTTTAGATTAAATATATCTATCTTCAGTAGAGTTTCTCTCTTTGAAAACCACACAAAGGGGGAAAATACATTCTTCCTGTATGTACGAAATACTGACAGTGGAGCAGGAACGATTTACAGTGCAAAGGATGACATATTAACACAGACATCATCACGTACGGACAATTATCATTACAATCTCTACAGCATTCGCCAGAGCAATTTAATGCTTTTGCACTGCTCTGACTGAGAACTCCAGAGCACCCCCTGATTCCCACCCAAGTCTACAGAGTAGACATTTTAAGGGTTTCCAAGGAAAATCCTTCCTTTGCTCACAACCACCCTGCTCCTTTGCACACATTCGCCGTTGCAATTGGAACCAAAGCCTGTGATTGCAACTATTTCCTATGTAAATCAAGGAACACAAACATCCCAGCAAAGAGAAAAAGGAACTAGTTAAGACCTTGTTGATTGTTCTGAGGTCTGGGAAAATGGGTACACCCATATTCGCATGCACACGTGCGCACACAGGATTGTTTGGAGGCAGTACATTGTGACGTCAAGATTCACGTTTCTAGGCTGGAACAAAGGCAAAGGGATCGTGGCCGTCCTAGTTTTTTCCCCCGTAACAGGAGGTTCCTGGTTGTTTCAGTACGGAATATCGTTCTGGTAGTACTGGATCATATCATAAGTCTTGCTCCTAAAAAAAAAAAAAAAAAGGTGGAGGACAAATACAATAGTGTCTCAGGGCAGGACAACTAGATCATTCTGAGCAAGTTGCAAATAATCCCCATCTATTAGAGTTTATTTTTAAAATGGCTTCCAAACCAGATAAGGCTCAGGAGCAAGGATTGGAGACTTGTTTTTGGACTCCAATCCCCCCAGTTCCTCAGCCAGCAAAGGGTGATATGATATGAACCTCTTCTTTAACCAGTGGCGTGGGGCTGAGCCAAATAAACTGCAGCGTGGAAAGGAGGGGCTTTTTTTTAATAACACTTTGTCCTCACTGTGGTCGCAACTGAAATCCTGAACCCTGACTTTTGTATCAAAGGTCCTGGGTTCAGTCCTTGACCTTTCCATTCCAAAAGGACCAGCAGCAAGCAAAGGAAAAGGACCTTTGTCCTAGATCGTGGAATGCTGCTGCCAGCCAGAGTAAGGTGTATTAGGTTAGATCAGGAGTGGGTTGGGAGCTTTTGGCCTGCCAGCTGTTTAGGACTTCACTTCCCAGAAATCCCAGCCACCACGGCCATAAGGGATTATGGAAAATGTAGTCTGCCACTTTGAGGCAAGGTGATGAGTATCTGGCCCCTGCTTCTTCTTCAGTCCAGACATGCCACATATATTGGCCAATGCCACCATGCCAGCTGCCATTAAAGGACAGCCAGGAATCAGGCTGGGAGAAACGAAAGCAGCATACCTATTGCTGAGAAAACAGCTCTGAATTATCTTGATTATGAAGTTCGCTGCCTCCCTCTCTGTCATGTTGGGGCTGAATCTGTTCCTGTTCAAGAAAGAAGCAAGAGGAGAAAGGCAAGAGATGGTGCTCTTAGGAACAACCTCTGATTCTTACAGAGAAGCTTGCTCCAGCTTGGTCTCAGCTGCCAGCTTGGAGCTGGACTCCTTGACACATTTACTCAGTAGCTAAGTCCCACTTGCTTAAATGGGACTTCCTTGCAAGTATGTGTGCAACCGCAGCTGCTTTTGTTTGCAAGACATTTGGAGAAAAGCATCTACATGATCTTGTTTAATTTTTTTTTAATTGGTGACCTGTGTAACAAACAAAAGTAAACAAGATCGTTTGGGTGCTTTCCCCGAATATCTTGCAAACAAAAGCAACAAAGGCTGCATACTGTCTGAGAGCAAGCATGGTGCAATCTGAAAGGTTTGAATGCTGGACGCAGATGCTGGGAGACCAAGGTTGAAATCCCTGCCTGGCCACGGAAGCTCACTGGGTGACTTTGGGAGGTTCACAGTCTCAGAGGGAGGCAAAGGCAAACCCCTTCTGAACAAATCTTGCCCAGAAAAGCCTCATAAGGTTGGCATAAGTCAGAAACAACACAAATGTACACAACTACATAGTGACCTGTCTACCCCACCTTCCTTCCAGTGATCTCAAGCTGGTGCACATAGCTCTCCTCCTGCTCACCTATGTTTCACAATAACTAGTGAGGAAGGTCAAGCGGATAGACTGGTCCAAGGCCACCCTGTGAGTTTTATGGCTAGGAGAAACTTGAAGACAGACCTCCCAAGTCTTAATCCCATTAAACTACTAAACAGGCCCAGATCCGCTCAGCTCTAACTTGGTTGCATGACGTGACTTCACAGCAAATTCAGACATTACTTACTTCAACAGTTTGATTGTCTGGCCTCGGAAACAAGGCAGCCCTGTGTCCAGCATCAATGTAACCAGGGAGACAACAGCATCCATGTAAGGCCTGTGCATGAGGAGAGAAAAGAGAAGGCTTAGGTTTTCTTGCAATTAGGAATAAAAACAGAAGAACTCAGCTGGAAATCCAGGACACCTTATGATTTTAATTAAATCTACAGTCTAAGTCTCATCCATTTGCTGATGAAGCCATCCTGCCAACTACAATCTATCAATCTAACAAAATTACTGCAGCAAAGGAACTTCAGCTTCTCTGGGCTTGGAAGCTTCCCCAGTCTGCCCTTCTAAGTTTCAGGAATGAAATGCTGTGAGGGGGATCATTTCCTCAAGGTAAACATGCTGGAAACCATGTTTTCTGAAACTACAGCCTGTTTAACCTAAAAATCTCTAACTTGTTTCTCTTTGATTCACCACTAGCTTCTCATCTTTTCCTTCAAAAATCCTCCACACACATCCTTCCCCAGTTATTGCTCTATTCTTCTGTTCTGATGCCTTCATTTACCTAGCTCCATCACCTCTATTGGGGGTAAAAAGTGTTCCTACACACACAAGTGACTAACTATTAGCTTAGCTGAAGCCATTTCATTATGTGCCTTTGCTCAGCTATAAGAACTACGTTGAAAGTCAATAAGGTAAGAACAATTTGATAACTGACTGTCTTGCCCTGAGAACATCTGTTTGCATAGGAAAGATGACGGTTTATACTAAGAAAGGTCACGAAAACTCTGGTTCTGTAGATCTCACAACTTTTGTTCAGCAACCTTTTAACTCCTGAGCATTTTCTCTCTGTTTCATGTAACGCTGAAAGTTCTGTAAATGTGTTACTGTTTCAAATTAACGTTGTCCATTGGATCAGACTACTGTTGCAGCCAAGCTGACAGCAGGGATTGAAAAGATGTCCCTTTTTGGCCAAGAGTAATTGTATGCATGTATGTGTGCCTCCTCCCTAATGGGATTCAGGGCCTTAATCCAGCTCCATGCTTCGCCTGGGAAGGTATGAGTAGACTTTAAGTGTATCCCTACAGCTTGAGTCCCGCAGCCACTGGAAGACAAGCTTCCTCAAATAACTCTGCCTTTTCTCTTGGATGCCCAGAAATGCTTTTCCTTTTCTATCAAAGCCACCTTTTCCAGGAAGATGGGAACAACCTCTAGACTGGGGATGGGAAACCTTTGGCCCTCCAGATATTTTGGACTTCAACTCCCATAACCTCTTATCATTGGGCATGCTGGCTTGGGCTGATAAGAGTTGTAAGTTAAAAATGTGGAAAACTAAATATTCCCCACTCTAAACCTAATATCCTATTGTAAAGAAGAGTCAAGCTAAATGGGACATTAGTTACATTTGAATGCAATTAACACGCACATTTGAAAAATATCACCAGCCAATTGCAGGAGGGGAAAGGGGGAACTGTATCTCATGGTTCAATAAACCATAGCTTATTAGGCCAGACTATGTCCAACTGCCTCTAACAGATATATTGCAGCATAAGGTTTTGTGGGGCAGCATCTATTTCATCAGCTGCATTAAAGTGCTATTCTCACCTGACTGCCAGGTACCCCCTGACACACATCTCCATGAACCACTTGAAAGGCGTTGCTTCCATTTTCCCTCCCATGATCATCACCATCTCATCGGTCAGCTTGATGTCTGGTTCCCAACCCAGATTGCCGCCAGGTGAGCTTTCAAACATGAAACCAAAATCTATGCCAGGAAGGAGAAGACGAGATTAACAAGCCAGTTCATGCAGAAGTACTAAACGTACTTGAGAGGCTCAGATTTGCTGTCCCCTCTGAGAACCTTCTAGCTCAGGTGTGGAAAAAGGGCGACCTACCAATGTTAATGGCCTGTGTCTCCCACGATCCCTCACCACTGGTTATCCTGCCTCAGGAAAGTTCTCTTTTGGATGACAACTCCCAGAACTGTGCTGGCCACACTGGGTGGAGGATTTGGGGATCAGCAGTCTAATCAAAACTTTCCCAAGGTCTACCCTTGTCCTAGCACCTAGGCTCAGTCCTTTGTCTCTGACCAATGTTTGAAAATCAACCCCTTCTCAAAGGCAATGGGGCTGGTACAGGAGCTATGGGCTGTAATCTGAGCTGTGTACCACTGTGAGCAAAGCACAAATATTTCTGATGGCTACAGCCAAGAGACAGCACTTCTGGTGCATAGAAACTAACTCCAAAAGGCACCTGAGAGAACACCAGCCTCTTGGAAGTGGCGCATTGCCTCAGAACAATGCTGATGGCACAGAGGAAGCAAGAGCAAAGGGTAAACTAACCAATATGTATGAGATGCCCATGTTTGTCCAACATGATGTTGCCATTATGCCTGTCTTTAATCTGGAGCAGAAACAACAGAAGGCTATAGGCTGCCATGCTCCGGATGAAGTTGTAGCGAGCCTGCAGGGGGAGACCATGCCAACGGCGTTAGACCAAAAAAAAAAACCAGGAAGAGGAAGAATGATCAAGACAAGGAAAGAAAAAAAGGAACAGAAAACCACCAAGAAACGTGAGATAATTTGCACAAATGAGGGAAGAGAAAATTGAACATCCTGAGGTGACGACACCTGCTCTACCAGGTGATGCAGGATGAGAATGGCAAAGAATCCTCAGCCCAGCATCCAATTTCAGCCAGGTCGTGCATTCATCAATGGGACTGTAGGGTAGACTTTTTCATGCTTGGGTTCCCAGATATCATTCAGCTGCAATTCCCACCATCCCTAATCAACATGTCCCAGGGTCAGGATGGATGGGAGCTGTAGTCCATCACCACTTGGGGATCCAGAGGCTGAAGAGAGCTTTTTGTCCTCCCTTTCTGGAACGGGAGTGGCAACTGAAGCAGGGATGCAAATTTAATTCAGTTTGGATTGCAGAGACTGTCCACTGTGGACCAAGCAGTTGTATTTCTCAGTCAGGCTTAAAATTAAACCATTAAACCATTCCTCAAATTCATCAGGAGTCAAACAGAACTTAGGTTTCTTGCAGAATCACTGGCCAGAAAAGTTGACAGGACTACTGGGTTTCAAGAAACAACAGTCATAAAAATCAAATACTGCATTGGAGGGGTGTTGTCAGCACATGACTGAATACCTTTTGGAAAGCCAGGGTGGATTCATCCCCGTACTGCCTTGTAAAGTAGTCGTACATCCCAAAGTCCGTCTGCCTGCCTAGCTGGTCCCGGGACGTACAGTCAGGAATGCATTCAATGACACCACACTAAGAGAAATTGGGAGGGAAAGGAATGATCACAACAGAGAAAGAAATATAGAAATAAATCTGCTCAAACAGTCAAGAAGAATTCTGTTTCTTAAGGCCCTAATAAGTCCTAGCTGCTGTACACAATTTTTAAATACCAAAAAATATGAGGGAGACATTTCCCTTCTCAGTCTCCCAGAAAGCTTTCCAAATGCCTCCCTAGACCTAATGCCCTCTGGCAGTGTTGGACTATGATCTGCACCTTCTGCCAACCAGCACAGGCCCTGTTGGGTTTGGGAAGGCCGCTTTAGAACCTCTCATGTGGCAGTCAGCACATCCACAGCCCCATTTATAGAATGCGAGGAGGTCACAAGAGAAGAAGATTCTCAATATACATCTTCAGGATTAAAAGAACACTCACAGAATTAGAGGAATGTGGCCTTACATTTCAAAAGGGCCATTCAGGGTGCGCTGTTTGGTTTTTTTTCCTTACGATTTGAATAATCCAGCACAAATACTCACCCCTGGGGCTGTGGCCACAACTCTGTAGGGAAAGACATACAGGTCAAGGCCCACCAGTTGAAAGATGTTCTTGAAAAGGTCAATGATTTGCAGGGCCAACATGTCCTGTTCACCAACAAATGAGAGGGGTGTT
Source organism: Iguana delicatissima (assembly GCA_948472985.1). NCBI lineage: Eukaryota > Metazoa > Chordata > Lepidosauria > Squamata > Iguanidae > Iguana > Iguana delicatissima. The sequence goes on along the minus strand of CAOKZL010000719.1, from coordinate 570,171 downwards.
AGAGAAAAAGCCTATTCAGACACAGCAGGACAGCAGAGGCAGATTAACATCCATGTGACAAAATATTCCACCCCAAACATACAGTGGCTGAAGTAAACTAGGACTGCCAAGTGGTGTAAGGTCTGAAACCTCCCCTTTTACACAGCCATTAAAAGCCCTGTCTCTCTCATTGCCATGACAGCCTTGTTACCTGTCTGCAGTCATCGCCAACTTTAAAGATGGCTGCTTGCCAGCAGATCTTCTTGCTTTCTACTCCATCTTCTCCACTTTCATCTATGGAGTCTGATCGACAACGCAGACCTAGAAACAGAACCAGCATAGCATAGAACTTAAGTGTGTTGGATAGGCCTAGGGAGATCTTGGCCTGGTCGTTAACTCTCAGCCTATCCTACAAAGTTGTTGTGAGGATTAAAATGGGGAAGAAGGCCGTGGATGTAGCCTTCAGCTCCTTGAAGGAATACAAACAAATAAAACAAACACCCCCACATCTCAGTTAACAAGTCCAAACTATAATCAAGTGAACAGAGGTTTAGACTACGGGTCCCTGGACTCATTCTCATCAGATCTGCAATTCAAAGGTTAAAAACTGGTATCTGCTCTTGGATACTTAAATAATTCTCTTCTCCTCTCCTGTTCTGCATAAGCAACATTTATAAATGACACATTCCCAACTGAAAAACATTCTTAATGCCACATGGAAATACCTACTGACTGTGTAAGCATTAAATTGTGGAATTCCCTAAGGAAGTGACAACACAATCCTAAGCCTCTCTACTGAGAAAGAAGTCCCACCATGTTTAATGGGAACTGCTTCCCATTTAAGGAACGCTTTCTGTTTAGGACTGTGGTATGATTATTTGGGGGCATACACTATCCAGTTGGCTTTAGTATGGAAATCACTACTCTTACAATATAGATTTTTGCAGCATGACAAACTTCTGGAGGTTTGGACAACATTTTTGTATACCCATTGGAATTTGATCATTTCTTAGAATTGACCAGAAAGCTCATGGGAAAGCTCACTAGTGTTTGAAATAATAAATACTGGAATCTGAAGGCAAGATTTATATACCTAAACATTCAGGAATACACAGTGTGAAGCTGAAATGAACAACATACATTGGAAATTATTGCACAAACCTTCCTTTTCTAGTTCACTGACTCCGCACCGCTTCACCTTAAACTTGGCCAAGTAGGGTGCTTTTGCTGCGCTGAAAAAATGAGAACACAGAAAGGTCAGAAGTAGCCAGGGAATATAATTTTAGAAAGGAGGAAACCTCAATTCTTTATAATTGAAGGTAAATGTAACCAAGAAAGACAACAAGATCAGCCAGTACCTTTGCATTGGAGTTCCTGACTTGTAGTCTATGTCTAAAACAATTGCTTCGGGATTGCTGGGCAAATAGCAACCTATCATAAAAGGAGAAGGAAAAAATCCTTGATACCTGACACCAGCAAAGTCTCAAGAGATGCCTGATGAGACATTTCTCCCATCATTTTACAAATCAGTAGAGCAATTAGAATCCAATACCATGTAGCTGTTGCATTCAGATTGTAGCCTGAAGCTGTTGGCAGAAGCCCAAGTTCTTTTGCAGGACAGCATTTAATCTTCATACACACAGTGCAATTCATTTGCAAGTCAGATAATTAGCAGGGAAAAAAATTACACATCCCTTGCTAATAGCTAGCAAGTACTGAGAAATACTGTTGAGCAGACACATAGCCCCTGCTCCCAAATCTTAGTTGCAGACATGTGAGTAGAAGAATTACAATGAAATCATGAGGGAGAGATCTTTCTTTCTTTCTTTCTTTCCTGAATGCATTTTCATCCTTTTCTTTGACCAAAAAGATTCGTAGAGCAGTCTGAATATGATCAACGAAAACAAAACATGTTGGGCTTTTAGAGGGCCTCAGTAAACTACAAGCCCCAGAATTCCACAGGATGTTGAAAGTGGAATAATAGCACTGTAACAGTGTAGTGCAGAAATGGCCTTAAGCCTACAATAGCTTATGTTTTCAACTTCTTTCTCTCAGTCTCAAAGGTGCTACAAGATCCCTTTGCAGACTACAGTAGGTTCGACTGGAATAGCGTATGTCCTTTTCCAACTCAAGCTCTTTTTTTTTTAAGGTGTAGGGACCTATCTCTCATCTTTCCTGGCTGTTATTTCTGCCTCCGGTACCAAATTTTCTCTTAAAGAATTCATGCCCAGGAGCATATCTGTTTTGTTAACTGAGATATAGCTATATTTGTAAAAGGGTAGGGAGGGTTGAAGAGGGGTAACAGCTAACAGAAGCTTCTCAGTATGGAGGTCAAAAGCAAATCTATTCAGCTTGTCTTCTTACCTGGCTGCACTTTCACCTCAGACAAGGCATTCAAGCAAGCCTTCTTCCTTTCATCACCTTTTGGGTAAGGCCTGTGAAGGAGAACCTTCCCTTTTAGTAACTGGACAATGAGATCTGCCATGCTAGCAATGGCATTTAAATATGAAGCATACACTGAACTGCGAGGGGGCAGCAACCACTCAATCAAGTCTGGGGTTCCCATCCAGAGTCCGGAATAACTGATTGGGCAGGGGTGGGGAACTAGTGGGCCCTCTAGCTCTTGGTAGAATACAGTTCCCATTACTGCTGCTAGCACAGCCAAGGGTGAGGAAGCCTGGGAACTGCAGTCCAACAACATCTAGAGGGAAACATTATTTCCACTTCTGAGGTAGAAAGCCAGCTCTCAAGAAGCACGGGGCATCTAGCTGCACAATTGGTGGAAATGTTATTTTTGGCCAAACTGAAGAGTTGTGTCCTTGAGTTCTTCCTGATGGTTTGTGCAGCCTTCCTCCGAGGCTGAGAGAATGTGACTCACCCAAGGTTACTCTGTGAGTTTCTACGGCCAAGTGGGGATTTACTCCCTGGTCTTCAAAATTGTAATCCAATGCTCAAATTGCTATACCACGCTGGCTGTCATTATGCAGATACTGACTGACAATCTATGTCATTAGTGGTGTAGCTGTCCACAATTATGACAATCCCATTGTTAGCCCTCTACACAGGTTACCACAAATATGACACAGGATGAAAATTAAGTTTATATAGCAACATCTGTTACGAGAGGCTGGTTCAGAGCTTTGAAAAATTACATACTTGGCCTACAACTCCCATGGCTGTGTTGACTGGGTGGATTCCAGAAGTTGTAGACAAAAAAAGTAACTTTGCTAAGCTCTCCAAATGGTTGTATATGAAGCCTGTAAACACTGGCTTTTAAAAAAAGAAAGTCAAAGTCACAGTCAGCTAAGTTCTGTTGCATTTTTCAAGATTCTGAACAGAGGAATACTGCTTTTAAAATGTCCAGCCTGTATTCCTCCCTATCTGTCTATCAGACATATATTTGCACGTTAATGTATGTTAGCCTCTTGCCACCCTTAGGAAGCTTCAAAAATGAACAGCACACTTGCCCCATTACTACTAGCGCTAGCTGACATTTTCAGAGAGATCATGAGGCTGCAATGTAAGGAGAATGCACTGTCTGACAACTGTTCCACACAGTTTAGCCTGGTGGGGGGAGCCACAGCCCTGTGGGTAGGGCACATGCTTTGCATACAAAAAGACCCCATCAACCTCTGGTGGCTTCTAGGAGGGCTGGGAAACATCCTTGTCTGAAACCTTGCTGGACCCCTGATGGGCCAAACACGTCACACTGGGGAAGCTGGAGCAATGGTGTGTCCTGGTACAAAGCAGCCTCATGTGGGTTTGTTAGTTAAAAGAATGATAGAAGATCGGGAGATCTTATCATGGACCAACTTCTACTGCAGGGAGTTTGCACACTGCACAGCTTATTAGCACAGAAGGCATACACGCAAAATATTTGTCACTGCATTAATGGATTACTTAAAGATTAACCAATAACTGCAAACAAAAAGCTCACTTGGGAAGTTTATCACCCAAAAGAGAAAGCCTTGAATGTTCTCTGTACTCAACATTTCAAGGAAAATATTGACTCCATTCAGACAGCTGGAAGTGGTGGCCACAGTCCTCCGGAAGAGCGAAAAATTGGGTGGTACAGCCCTTTGGGCTCTGCTTTAGGCAGAGCAATACTATCAACCAATGATTCCAGTCCAGTTTCCTGAGCATCTGTACTTACTTGATGATGGCTGAAACATTGGTGATTTTATTGAAGAAATCAAATTCACGCTGGTAAAATTCCTTTGCCGGCCCAGATAAGGAGCCGGTTATCTCTTCAACCAGCTGCTCCAACAGCTCTCCAATGTCAGCTGCAAAAGGAACCCATTGGGAGAAGAAACATGAGACACCCACTACTGACACATTCTCCAAAACTCTTCTGTTCTTTCTTCCGATCTGATTTTTAAAAATCTTTTCCTCACAGTTTTGGCCCTCCAAATTCTCTTCTTATTACTCTTCAAATTGCATGCTGCTTTCTGAAAGAAAAGTTGTGTTGTCTAACGGCTACACTCAGTGCTCATTTTGCCTTGCAGATGGACGTAGTTTCTGGATGATAATTCCCAGAATCCCCCAGCCAGTGGGCCACTGACCTTGATTCTGGAGGCATTCTGGAGACTGTTATCCCAAGAAACAACCTGGCCAAGTTCACAGCCTTCACGTTCTCACCAAAAAACAAAACAAAAACACTAGATTGATTGGACCTTCTGTGCAATTCAATCGATCAACTGCTTTTATTTCTATCTTGTCTCTCCCCAAAGTGGGTTTCAGTTGCCGCAATCAGGCAACCTGAGGGGCTGGATCAAGAACCTGGCTCTGCAGTTTTTAAATCAAATTTTGGAGCCGCCCAGTTCATAAGCCCCCGTCAATGCCAAGCCTTGGGTGTGTTGGGGACAGTATGCAAACTCTGCTTGTATGCCAGACTTTAAGATCAGGCCTCTTTATTTTGAAAATGCTCACTGGAACGGGGCAGTGGAGATATCTAAATGACAGTTGCCCCTCCCTCCAGTGAAGCAGGAACAAATTTAACAGTCATACTGCAAGTGGAAGATTAAAAGAGGGGAAAAAAGCCCTGCTTGAACCCAACCACAACAAATCCAAGGGCATCCACAGAGCCATCCTACATGTGCCTAAACAAGCCGTAAGTCAGGGATATGTACGCTCCTCCAGATAGTGTTGGATTGAAACTTCCATCATCCTCAGCAAGCACAGGCAATGGAATTGAATGATGGGAACTGCAGTCAAACAGACTTCTGAAAGGCCCTGTCCCTGCTGTAAGTCAGCTAGTTTTCTGCTATCAGCTTGCACGATATACTTGTTAGGCCAATCCTGAGATGTTTTTGAGTAGTAAGCTTATAGGCAAGCTGGGGAAAAAAGAATTCTGCTAAACTGGAGTCTAGGGGGAACATTCAAAGAGCAGAATCACAGGTTTCTCAATCCAAAAAGCTGTGAAGCAACATCCCAAAATATAAAGCACTCACGGTCTTTCTGATGTCCTTCTTCATCCAGGTAGATATTGGTTTTCATATTCCAAATGAACTGGTGAGCCAGTAGTTGGGATTTGGCAGCTGCCCACAAGATGTACTCCCTCACATAGCCCATCTGAGAAAGTACAAATGTGCAGAACTCAGAGGTAGTATTTTGAGAAGAACTGCTCACTAAGAGACTGCTGCTCCCCCGTGAAACTAATTCTAATTAGCAAAGGTTTCATTCGTTTGTTTGTTTTTTTGGTTCCTGAAGTCAAAACTTATGTGCAGAGCTTGGAAATGTACCTCCGCTGTACTACAATGCCCCAAATCCCCCAGCCAGCACATCCATGCTAGGAGCTGTCATCTAACCAAGAAACTTTCTGTAGCTCTGGGGAGAGGGACTTCTTAGTGGTAGCACCTCAATTGTGGAATGGCCTTCCGAAGGCTGCTTGGTGCCTAGAATAAGGAGTTAAGAGATGCCAGGCAAAGAGCTTTTCATCTCCCCTGGCTTTTAAAGGTCTGATAAATCTCCTGCCAGCACAAGTCTAAGAGCAGAGGACCCATAAAAGGCGTGGTATTTGAGGGAACACCAGGGGAGAAGTAAGGAGTAGGAAATCCTAGTCTTTGCAGTTAACACTAGCTACTTGTTTCTGGGCTGAGTTTAAACTACTAGTTTCGACCTTGAATACCACTAACAGTTTGGGACCAGGTGATGTGAAGGATCACCTGGACTCATACAAATATGCCTGGGCTTTATCGGCCTTGCGGGCCCGTGCCCGCTGGATCTTTTACCTTTCAGTCTGCCTCTGAATGAAGTCTTGTGTGCTATGCTTCTGCTGCCATTGTTAATGTGGAACTGGATTTATTCTGTGGTTTTCATCTTTTAACGAGTTTTATAAGTTGCCCCGGGAGTGTTCTGCCTTGAAAGGCAGCGTATAAATTCCATGAACTATATTAAAACCCAACTCATATAGAATTCAAGTTTCCTTACCTTATCGTATCTAAGTGCCTGCACAATCTGTGGAATGTAAAATAAAATGGCGTCCTGGGGAGCAAAAAGAGGGAAGGGAAGGGGAGGGAAAAAGAAAAAAGCGGTTAGTGTTTCTTTCAGTTAGAGAAGGTAAAAGGAAGGCCCTCTTCAAAACAGAAAGAGCAATAAAGGTTTAACCCAATTCTGGCTTCAAGCACAGCTCTCCTCATTACAGTACTTGACAATCACCCCATCTTCTCCAATATATGTATGTTTGTCTGACTTTCACCCATGCACATGCACATGTGTGTACAAAGTTAATAGCCTCCAAATATTTTATGAGCTAGCTAAGAGACTAGCTGATTGCACTTCTAGACCTTCCCTGGCAAAGAAACCAGCTTCTTACCGGAGGGAAAGATCGGAGGACTTTAACTCCATACTGAGCGGTCAAAGGATGTGGTGGATACATGCTGGAAAAATACGAAAGGCCCGTTGGGGGGTCGGTAGGGGTCCAGCATAGGATGTGGCTGAGTTCAGGAGCATCTGCATCTATTGTGTGCCATGTGACAAGATACTGAAAGAAAAGAGGAAAGAGAATGACTCAAAGCCAAGACATGAGCTTCATACAACTGCTCAAACTCTGAGTCCCACATCTGGGAGACAATTTAAGTACAATTTTTAGGCACAGCTCATCAAAAGCTACCCACAGGCTGAAACGTTTTTCATTATTATGAGAACCAATAACTTTGCTTTATGAACTTTGAAAAATTAAGCAATATCTATCTATTAAAACACTCAGAGACCAGGGCAATTCAGATAGAACAGTTATAGTAAGCTATCACACGCTGGAAAATGATGCCCAACCACTGGAGGAATTCTTGGTCTAATGCTAGCAAGCTGTACCTCCACGGCAAATAAATGTGTTTTTACAGGCCCCTTCGCACTACGTAGTTATAGCACTATGATTCCACTTTAACTGCAATTGCTGCTTCCTGTGGAATCTTGGGATTTGTAATCTGATGAAGCCCAAGAGGTCTCTGGCTGAGAGTTCTAAATGCCCCTCCCTCAACTGCCAATCCCAGGATTCCAAAGAATGCAGCTATGGGAGTTCAAGAGAAACCATGGTGCTATGACTGTGTTGTGTGGAAGAGCCCTCTAAGTGAATAAGCAGTTCCCCTCACATTATAAACACAAAGTAGAATACACATCAAGAACTTACCTTTATTGCCTCAGGCACATCACTAACTGCTCCTGGGTCCAAGCGAACCAGGCGAGTTACTTCCATTCCAATGGCTTCAGTGTTTTTAAACCTAGGAGCATCCAGAGGATTGCATGTGTTATGAGAGCACAGTAAGCATGACAATGTCACCTCTTCTTGTCCGTGGCCAGGAACTGGTGGAAACACAACTGGCTCATTGTTTGAGGAGGGAGGATTCCTCCTGGCCTGCTCGCCAACTCAGACCATAGGTCACCCTTTCACAGAAACGTTGTTTGGTTTTCCAGCTTAGGCCTCAAGGAGGCAGATTTAAATACAAGGATGGGAAACTCCGGCCCTGTGTCCAGGGCTTCCCAGGGTCCCAATGCATCTCTCTTGGATTTCCAAGATGGTCACATTCTCTTCCCCATGACACCATCATGGTAATCTCCCAGCTTTAGAACACCTTTCAAAAGGTTTTATAAATGCTTCTCTTAGGAATCAGTTACTGGCAATAAGAATTTTAAGCTATAAAATGTCCACCATCCCCCTTCTCTAAAATTAAATTCAGCCCCACCCTTGTTTTAGAAGGAAGATTAGGACTGGAATGAGCTAGAAAGGTGGGTTCCATTTTGGTTTCATGAACTTTGCTCCTCATGAGCTTTGGTTCTGGCAAAATCCTATTTATTTTGAACTGCACAGACCAGTTCAGTCGCAGGAATTCTCACCCGCTCCTTACTGGCGCAGAAGCGACAGAGCCTTTGGTGAGTGCAGAAGAAGCTGCAAGGTGATCACACTGAGAGCAGCGACAGCACTAAGTCAGTTCTCTCCAAAATGGGATGCTTACCTGGTGGGCAGCTGGACAGCTAAGTGAGGAGAAATACTCCATGCCAGATTCACATTATCTTTCCACTGTTTCTCACTCAGACTAATGTACTTCGACCTCCAGTTTGCAACACTATTCTCCCCAGTCTGATCTAATTCCAACTCAGGGGACGAGAGAGGGTTGTACCATGTGATGAGGCGTTCAATCTCAGTGGCCTTCAAAAGAAAGAAGAAACAGGATGTGGAACACGCTTTGGCTGATCAGACAGAAAATGCTCTTTATCATACTGGTGCAACCACAGCCAAGCAGTAGAGTCTATGCTTTGCATAGCAAAGATCTTACTCCCAGACCTGAGGAAACCATTCAAGAAACCCAAGCCAGATTCATATGGTCTAGTAGAATGGATGTCCTACCAGCAATGATAGCAGCAACGTTCTCCTTTTCATGTAATATTTGTGTAGCTGGGTACCTCTATTGGTCTTCTTAGACATCCCTTAAAAAGAACAACACAAAGAGCCTTCTCACTTTCACATCTGGCTGCCTCATATGTTTCTGTCGATCCATTCCTTAACGTAACTAGAGATCCCCCTTAGCTTTGATTAAGATGGGAATCTTTTTACTAGCAGAAGGGTCTTTTAATGGTTTGGGTGTGATGCACTTTTATTTTCATAGTTAAGCTTTAAATGCTTTCAAACTATTTTAAATTAGAGCTGTTTTTAATGGGACAGTTACTTAATTGGCTTTAAGGTTTTTAATTGTAACAATTGTGTCTTAGCTGCACTTTGCTTTCATCTATTCAACTTTGGGTCCCATGTTGGGAAAAAAAGGCAGAAACAAACAAACAAATCCCCAGTTATTGATACATTCAGGCTATGAGCTATTCTCTTCAATGTGTGTGTAATCCAGAAACTCCACATTTAGAAATTTGCAACTGCTTTGAATTCTGAGGTGGCTTTCCCTGTACATTATCCCAAGTTCAGTTCCCTGAATCTCCTTTTTAAAATAATCTCATGTACCTGGGGAAAGATCTCAGCCCCAGACAATATTTGGCCAGTGTAGTATAATGCAGGGCTCAGGAAATTGTCCTAGTACTGGAGAGACTTCCTTACTTGAGCATGAAAAGCACAGCCATCATCTTGCCTCAAAGGGGTATAGTAAACATAAAATGGGGTGGTGGTGGTTGGAAGACCATGTATGCCACCTCGAGCCCCTTGGAGGAAAAGCAAAATATAAAGTAAATACAGGGAGGATTAATATAACAAAGCAGCTTCATGTCAGACCTGACTTCTTGGAGATAGTTGACATGCCACTGGACAACGGATATGTATTTATCCAGCCTTGTGTGGCTTGCTGACGAGATCCAACTGTGATGTCCAAGTTGCTCCGTGTGTCTTGATTATCTAAAAGTAAAAACAGTATTTCGCATTTGAACTAGACAACCAAAAAACTAGGAAGAAACAAAGTTGCTTGTACTTTCCATTTAAGACTCACCAGGAGGCACAAGCTGGCTGGCAGTTAAATATTTCTTGTCGGAAAACATTGCAGTCCAAAACTTGATTAGTATGATGATGTCCTCACGCAGTCTCTTCTCACCTTGGGTTGGACACTTGGGGGCACAGCTTAAACAAACAGGGCACACATTACAATGAAGCATTTGCTTCTGAAAAGAGAACAGTGGTCTGCGGGACATAATACTCAACTATATTCAGGCTTGTGTGCTCCTTCCTCCCCTTTCTGGTGCAGTCATAAGAAAGCAAGAGCAAAAGCCTTTGCTTCCCTCTTCAGTTAACCACGGTTTCTTATTGTGGCCAAATCCTAAACTGTGGTTAGTTCTGACTATGATTTAGGACACGGGCAGCTTTAGCTATAGTTTTAGCTTTGTGTTCTGAGGAAGCCAGTGGAGCACAGTACAAAACGGTAGCACTCTTAAAGATTAACCTCGAGTACATTCAGGGCAGCTAAGTAACCATGACATCCTGTGTCAGGATTGCCCTCCATATGAGGGGATTATGGTTTAGTGTGTAGCTTGAACATGTATAACTGTTAGTAATTTTCCTGATGGCTTTGTAGCAAGGATGTAGCAGGCGTACATTCCTAAGTAGTAGTTCTCAAAACATTTGCTAGAGAAGAAAGACAGTAGCTATGGTGACCTAGTGGTCATCCTGACCTGCAGTAGAGGAAATATGCACTCGCTTATCTTTCGTGTGAAGCTGAACTGTTTAACCTTAGAGACTTTGGGAATATTTGCCCCTTCTGTCTTTTGACGTCTGTGTTCACCGCTCTGCATCTTCTCCATAAATCTGCTATGTAAGTTTATTGGTCCTGTGTACGAGTCTGATCCTGACATCTTGCTTTTACAGAAAGGAAGGCGGGGTCCATTGAGATCGCCCGTTTAAATCTCTCTCTGAGTAGATTAAGAGGTTAAAAAATGGTAATACCTGAAGTAATCAAAAGCAGTTGAATAAATCTTCTCTCTCAAGACATTGCGAATTGTTGCATTTGGAACCACATCGGCATGAAGCAGAGACAGTCCCAGTGTCAGCAGCCTAAACAAAGCCAAAGCAAAGAACGTGCAAAAAAACACAGGAATCCTGACATGCTCACCAGTCTATAATTTCAGTTTCTTATTTTGCCCCCCTGGAGTGGTTCTGTGTAGCCTGTTCATGTAGCATCACTGAACTGGACTCAAATGTTGGCTACCAAACATGACTAGCACCCCCCACACATTCAAGGTGGCTAGTCTGTTTTGGAGGACACCATAGAAATAAGGAAAAGTTGGAATCACGAAGTCTTCTTTCCCTCTCCAGTCCCTCCCAGACTGCATCCTGACTTATTTGACCCACGGAGCTAAATGAGAGCACCGAGAACCAAATCCATTCTTATCTGCAAAACAATGACCATTTAAGATATTAGGTTCTGCCTTAAGATTCATTTCTGAACCACGCTACAGTGTGAAAGAGACAGAACAAAGGTTTTTTTTTTAAAAAAAAATGAATACAGGTATAAATGCTGGGTTAGCCTGAACCCAGAATAATGGGTTTCAGAGGAATTAAGCCTGCTTTGAACAGAGCTAGAGAACACTCTCTCTCAGTCCTGTCTTTCCAAAAACAGTAGGAAAGGGAGTCACAAGTGTAGTGGATTGATCCTCCTGTCAGCCCAAGAATTGTCCTACACTTATTTTTTAAGTAGATGCATGCAGTTGAGCTCAGTGTAGCACAGTGGTTAGATCCAGGCTCATATCTCCATTTAGCCACAGAGCTCACTGGATGACCATGGAGCAGTCATGTTCACCTTAACCTACAAGGTTTTATTAATTTAAAATAGGAAATGAGGAGGAGGGAGTACCTTGTAAATCAGTCTGAGTGCCTTGGTGGAAGGATAAGACAAGACGTTAAAATTTTTTATTGTTGCCCATATAGTATTGTCATACTTCTGAAAAGAAGAGGCATATACATCCTCACCATTTAGAAATAACATATGAAATGGTCTTGTGCAATACTCAGGATAACCTGAAGTAGCTATCACCTGATCTCTTCGCTCACCATCCTCATCCCCCTGCTAAGTTACCAGACACCCACTTACTTGAAACGGGGCCCAATAGCTGCCACGTGTCGATTCATGCTGCCCTTAGATCCTCCTATGTTCAGCGAAAGGGATCGCTGGAGTAAACTGGAGAAGATTTCCACCTGATCAGAGCTGCAGTATTTTGCAATTTCAAACCTCTGCACCAGGAACTGTGGAAATGAAACAAATATTAAGATCTCTCTCTCAATCTTTCTCTGTCTCCCCAGCACTAAGTCATTTGCTGAGGGCTTCTTTTAAATCTTATGTAGATGCCCGTAAAAAGACATTAGATGGGATCACAGAGGACTTTCTGTCACTGGCTACTAGTATTGGCAGAGCTTGGCAAAGTCTGCTTATTGGATTTATACCCCACCTTTATCCTAGGATGCAGTCCAAGGTGGTTTCTTCTTCTTCTTCCCAGGATGGGACCCAAGTTTCTTCTTTGGACTATAACTCCAAGAATCCTGCAGCCAACCTTGCTACTGGCCTTGCTGGCTGAGTCTTATGGGAGTTGTAGCCCCAACAAAGAAACTTTGGTGTGTTTTGAGCCTTGGTTGCCTCTAAGTGCAGAGGCAATATGTGATTGAATGCCAGCTACTGAGGAGCAGCAAGAGAAGTGACGGTTGCCCCCATGCACTGCTTGTGGGCTTTCCAAGGGCTTCTAGCTGGCCACTGTGGGACACCAGATGCTAGCCTAGCTGGGCTTCTAGTCCATCCAAATGGAGCATCTCTTATATCTTTAATGTCTGTGTTCTTATGCACTCCTATGAACACAAGACTGCTGCTTTATGTTTAGGAGGCTCACTGCAGAGGCCGCAAGAGAAAAGAAAAGTTTTAGAACTGGCTTCAGGCATGCCTATTCACAACAACTCAGTTCCCAACAAGTACCTCTTTCTACTCCATCTTGATGGAGTAGAATTTAGCATTCCTGGAATTCCTGGAATTTAGCATTCCTGCAAAAGAGTACTTACTTCTATCCAGATGTAATGTGGTGTGACTTCTGGTGGGCATGGCTTGGGCTGACTCTCTTCTGAAGCAGCTAATGGATCTGCTTCTTTCCGTTCTGCAGAGAACAGGCCAACCTTCTGCTCCACTGTCATTTGCCAGGCTCCTGACATTTCACGCATGAACTGAGGGGGAAAAAGTCAACACACTTTACTTAATTTCCAGCTTATGGATCTTCATATTACTAACTGCAGAGCATGCAGTGAAATGTAAAAGAACAAATATACCCCTTTGGTCTGTATTAGAATGCACATGTCCAATATCAGCTGCAGGGCTGTGGAGTGGGAACTGGAAGCAATTTAGGACGGAACTGGAGTCAGAGTTGGGAGAAATGTACTGATTCCAAATCTGGCTTCAAAATAAAAACTTACTATATAGAAATGTCAAGTTTGTTGCACATGTACTCTCATAGGAATTTAGGAAAGATTTCTCATTCAGAAATCTTAATCTAAAAAATGTATTTTATGTTCTATCTACTTAAGTAGCCTGAAGATTCATGCGATGGTGACAAAATGCCTTATACTCCCATTTTACTACAGTAAATTTGTTATCACTAATTAATATGCATTTGCCATTTATGCAGGAGTCAAAGTCAGACAGCAGGAAGACAAAGGACGTAGATTTGGCTTACTAACTTCATGGTAAACATGTAAGATAGTGCGGGAAACATCTTTATTCTCCTTACCGGCACTTCTATTCCATTCTTAGCTGCAAGCAGCCATTCCCAGCAAGCAATGGCTGTTTCCATGCCATGCTCAGTAAACATTCGCAGGGGCCCCCAACAAAGGTGATGAAGCAACTGTGGGTCAGTATCTGAAAGGAAAACCTTTATCAATACATTTTAAAGCATGTATTTTCAATTAATTCCATTTTGTTATATTGTAATTTTAATTTGGGATAGAAACTGGGGGAAATGAGAAAGCTTTAAAACCAACACTTTTTAAATATTTGCCACACAAATATTGTCTGAACAACACACAAGCAGTGCCATTGGCAGTAAACCGAATTGATTGGGAGATTCTGTACGTTACCAAAAGAATGTGACTCGAAGAAGTGCTGAGCCTCCAATACTCTGTGAAGATGTAACTTCTCCCCAATATACTAAGTATCTGAGCAGGCACTAATGACCCCATGTATGATTCATGGAGACTATGAAGAAGAAGAATTGCCTTTACAAAGACAGGCAGTCCTGATGTGCTGAGACAGTCTTCTGAGGAATCACTAGACCCTGTGAGAGTTCTCACTTCCATGGGACAAGGAGTGCTTGGGACAAGAACCTATCAAGGAGAACTCCACCATGAGTTTCCCTCCAATTTGCACAAAATACGTTCTGCACAAACCCTGTATTTTTACCTTTGTGAAGCAAAGCTCACATGTGCGGCAAGTACAAAAGGACTGCCTGAATGAGGCAAATCAGGACTTGAATCCCTAATAAGGCTTGGGCATAGTGTGATATGTGGGCCAGATACTATCCCAAGGCTGCTTCAGCCCATCCCCTGCCCCAGTTTCTGAAGATTACGTTTTTCTAGCTTAAAATCGAGGAGGGGAGGTTGCATCAACACAGCAAATCATACCACTCAGAAGCTTCTGGGTATGCAATTTTTTTCCACTTTGGGGGCAAATTTTTTTGGGGGAGGGGCAGACTCAAGGTCCAAGTTTGCCTGGAGTCACCGTAAGCCAGAAACAACTTGAAGGCACACAACAACAGCAGCAGCAAGATCCTCAATAACCTCACTGACTATCAACAGGGTGGTTTTCATTCTCCAATCACTCCTGATCATAGTGAACGCAGCTGGAGAATAACGACAGGATTGCAGCCAATATAGGGCAAGTAAGAAACAAAGAGTCAAGATGTGTTAATTAATAGGTAATACTACAGCTAGTGTAACTAATACATCATGTTTAGTAGGAACTTCATAACAATTTATGGGCTCTTCAAAGGACATCATTGGCTTTTTTAAAAGGCTATTCTAAAAATAAAAACAAGCTACTAAACATATGCCTCTGTGGCTTTTGTCATTATTGCACACATAAAGGGGCGCATTTCCATTCTTACCTCTGCTGCTGATTAACAACGCAGTCAACTTAAACATGGCTTGAGTGTACTGTTCTGGCTGGCCTGGTTCCAGCGCATCATTGAGCTGTTTGATCATTAGCTTATTAAGATCTGATGCCCGGCCTGTGGCATTGCAGTAGTGAATCATCCCAGCAACCTGTGAAGAGACTTCCCCTCAGGTGACAAGCCTCACAAAAAGCCATCTAAAGGAACAGATATTTAATGTCACGGTCATATGACTAGTATATAACTCCTGAGGTGCTAATAATAATTGGTTAACAACCCACTTAGATAATTTGTTATAATTAAGCAGTGCATCACTGTTCTAAATAAGTAACCAAAACACCTAAGTAAATAAATATCCTTATGGCACAAGGCCATTTTTTTTAACCTTTGTGCAATGTTAATGTTGCATTCTATGAAGACATGTCTATATTTCAACATGTTTCACCAACTTAAAGGGTTTGGTCATTAAAATAACAGTCTAAGTAAATCTAAATACATGGCCTAAATCCAGCCTTATACTTGTGGAGGAAAACTACCTGCTTCTCAAACTCTGGCTAGAGGTTTGGGAGTTCAGCTCCCAGAACTCCAAACTACTGGCCACGCTGACTGGGACTTGTAGGAACTGAAGTCCAAAATATGTTGAGGACCAAAGATTGAGAGGAGTCCCATTGTTTTTTCTGGGTGTACAAATGATCACTCTTGTGATCCCTGGAGACGGCACTAGTTGCGCCATTGCTTGTATAGCTGAAAACTATGTTCACAGAGTCACAGAATCATAGAGTTGGAAGAGACCAGAATGGACATTGAGTCCAATCCCCTGCCATGTAGGAATACACCATCAAAGCATTCCGAACAGATGACTATCCAGTCTCTGCTTAAAATCCTCCAAAGGAGACTTCACCATGCTCCAAGGCAGCTTATTCCTCTGTTGAACTGCTCTTACTGTCAGGAACCTCTTCCTGATGTTTAGGTGGAATCTCTTTTCCTGAAGTTTGAAGCCATTGCTCCATGTCTTAGTCCCTGGTCCCTGGGGCAGCAGAAAACAAGCTTGCTCCATCTTCTGTATGACATCTTTTCAAACATTTAAACATGGCTATCATGTCCCCTTTTAAACTTTTCTTCTCCAGGCTAAATTTACCCAGCTCCCTAAGCCACTTCTGATAGGGCTTCATAGTTTCCAGGCCTTCTACCATTTTGGTTATCCTCCTCTGCCCTCCTCTGTTCCAGCTATGTTGGGATTTCTTCCTTGTGCCTAATCCACAGCTAGGCATCTGTGATGTAATCTCATTTGCCCTAGCAGGACAATGTCTTTGGATACTGGCTAATATTCTCACATATTTTTTTTGAACGGTAATAATAAAATGTATCATTTGCCTCCAAGAGTCCACATGGGTGTGTATGTCTGGCACCCATGTTTTTATAATTCTGGCATGAACTGCTGTGATCTCCAGGCCACATTTTGAGCTTGAAAGAGACTTAGAAAAATATACTGAAATATCAATTGTTCAAGCCCTTGAAGGTACAGAGCTCAGTATCTTCCACAGGTGTAATTTCTCAGACACCTAGAGTTGGCAATGCAGCTAGATGTCTCCTTGCTTTCTGAAAATTTGTCCAGCGCTCAAAGAACAGTTTCCAGGGGTTCATAATGCCAGAATAACACAGACAGCTGCAAATGCACAGTGCTTTCATTCCCGATTTCAAAAGCAGCTATACAAATCAAGACAGACAACCCAGCCTCTTTGAAGGAATTGCAGAAATCAAGGCTGTTGCACTTACTTCTCCAGCATAGCGGTTGCGCAAGTTAAGAGAAGCCATGAAATTGGAGTAGTCTTTCTTCACACAGGCAGGCCTCTCCGTTAACTGGGTCACCTACAAAAGGACACGCAATTACTATTTATTTAAATAAACACAGGAGCATCTGAAGTGCCTAGCAGAGCACAGGAATGTTGGAAGTGTTAAACAGAGAAACATACAACAGGTGCATTGTTCTGTTGCTGTTTTTTTACTCCACTGTTCTGTGCCTATGCCCAAACTTCATCAGGCACTGGAGAGCTGGTGTAGTACAGAGGCTGAGAGACTGGAGCCAAGAATTAGGAAACTGGAATGTTGGGTCTCTGCCAGAAACGTATGGCAGGTACCTTTTCGCTCAGGTTCAGCTCCAACCTACATTATACAAGCATTTGAGAGGATCAAATAGTGTAACGCAGCGGTGTGGAACCTTTGGCCCTCCAGCAATTTTCCACCACAGTTCCCTCACCACTGGCCAAGCTGAAGATGCATGCTGGGACACTCTTGCCACTGTCCTGTTATGCTTCCTCACAATTCACTGACTTGATTTCTTAGGGCCTTTGCTACACAGCTCAGTAATATGTAAAGTTAGACCGTGATAGAGGATCCAGCCTAACTTAACTATATTTAACTTTTGTATCTTTATAGCATGAGAGTTTTCTTTCCAGCTGTTGCCATTTTTGTATGCCACTTAGAATCCCAGGGTTGAGAAAGAGGCAGGACATAAAATAAATAAAATGATAACAGCCATGATTACTGACAATGAATGTGAAATGTAAGAACACAAGAGCAGCCTTGCTGGACTAGACAAAAAGGACTGTCCAGTCCAGCATTCTGCTTCCCCTGTGTGGCCAACCAGAAGTCTGCTAGAAGCTTCCAGTGAGACATGAAGGCAGTAACCCTCCTGTGCTATAGCTTCTCATGCAACTGCTGTTCAGCAGCATGCCTATTTCTCAGTATAGGGCAGCAGCTGTGAAAGGACCTATTCTCTCTCCCCACCATGAATGTGTATACTTTCCTTATAGCTAGACAAGCCGGTGCTCACCTTGTGACAGTGAACTCCATAAGCTGATCACATGTCACATGACTCTTGAACTCTCAGAAGTGTTACATAAATTACATAAATGCTATGATCACTGCCACAATCAGATGAAAATTTTACTTCCGCAGAGGGTACTCCATTTTCGTTATATAAAAGGGTCACCAAAAAATCAGCAAAGGACACAGCAACTCTGGTCATTTAACCACAGAGGCAATTGCTCTCACTCACCCCCAGTGTAGTGTTCTGCCTGTTGTAGCCGGCAAAGTGAAGAATGCTTTCCGTAGCCATTGCCAGCCCAGTGTGCTGTGACAAGCCTGACACCCAGTTCTGATGCTTGTTTAAATATTCCTGGAAGAGGTGAAAAGAGACACAATTCAGAAGAAAGTGGTTCCAAGTGCAGCCCATTACTTACACACATACTCACTCACCCTTTCTCTCTCTCATTCTCACACACACACACACACAGTAGGACTGCAACCTAATTCTATAATGTTTTAACTAATTAATTAATCATATCGGTTTTAATCTTAAATTAGCATATGGAAAAAAGCAAGAAGCATTCCTCATGTTTTAGATAGTGTACGTAGCATCGCAGGTATAATCTTAGAAGAGGTTATCACCTCCTAAGGATGCTTTCTTTGAAATGAAACACCTCCATAGTTTTTATTCTAAACTGAACTTTGGATACACCCGGGACCACAAAGCATTTATTGTAACCATACCTGCAAGTGAGATTTGGTAACAGATGGAGCCCACTTCATGGCTTCTTGGAGAATCATTCCACAGCGTGCAGCAAAATCTTTTACGATACTCTAACAGGAGAGACATAAAACAGTAAAAAAAAAAAAGAAAAAAAGAAAGAGTTCAATCGAATAAAAACAAAGCACTCCCTGGGAAAGCTGGGTGTATGCGAATAAAATCCAGTATGCATGGGCCCACACTGCACAGAAGATTCCTAAATTTTATTTGGAATATTAATGGCAGAATTCAGTGCCATACATGCAAGTTGTATTCCAATATCGTCCTCACATGGGAAACATGTATAGCAGACAGGTTAAGGGAAGGCAGGCTCTTTGTTCCTTGGGTAAGTGTCTCTCTGTTCTAGCTCATGGATACCAGACTAAATATTTCTTGTTTTTCAAAGGAAGGCCTTGGAAGCAAAAAGCCCTATGCTGCTAAAATGCGACTCTGGAAATGTTCCAAATGATCTGGAAGAAATCATCATGAGCGGGGCTTAAATAAATAGGCACTTTCCAACTATAAACACAAGCAGAAGCAAGATCACACATGTCCAGAAAACATCACAGTAAAATATTTTTTAATGAATAGGTTGTAACATTTACCTCTCTAGCTTCATATGTATCAGGAACAGTAATTCTATAGGGAGCATCTGGAATGTCGTAATATGGTTGGTCCTTGTGAATGTCCTAAAAGGGAAAATAAACTATGTAACAAGAATGGAGCTCATTTCCAATATTCTGAAAAATACAGTCTTTCATTATTACTGAATTAGATAAATTAGATTAAAAAAAAGTTTTATAGATTGACACCAAAGCACTTTGAGGCAGTTGATTCCGAGTGCTGATATCCACAAACTTCAAAAACTGTTCCCAAAGACAGGGGCCAAGCCTGTTTCTTAATCCTTGGGTTTAAGAAATTTAAACCTTACAACTAGAACAAGAATGGACCAAATGGCCTCACCCAGGCAAAATAAGCACTGGAAGTGGCCATCTCAAAAGAGCCCTTGAGGGCATGGGAACAAAGGACTAACAGGCCACTAACCAAACTTGGGGGGGGGGAGAGACAAACTAACAACTACTTTTGTTTGTTCTGTATATAGAGAAACAACAAAGAGAAGAAGAATGAAGGGGAAAAGAAAAACTATTCAAGACTGGAAGCCATCTGTAAATGCAGACACCACAATGGACAAAAAGGAACTTGTGGTGAGTGGGCTCTTTGTGCTATTTATGTTTGCACCTGATGGGGGTGGGGTTCGTGACAAAAGCTCTGGAATATTCCATGTATGGATCTGTGCATCCCCAAGACCTACTTGTGTGAGGCACAGAGACCAAAAAGAAGAACATAGGATTATTAGCTCTAACATCACCAAGAACTCTATAGATGAACTTCATAATAACTGAGCAATGGAGGGCTAATACAGAAATAAGTACTCACTGCACTCAGCGACAGGGAGAGGGTCTGGAGGATATCTAACATGGTTTTTAGCACAGTTCCACTCCACAATAAATGAGGAAACCTTAAAACAAGAATGACAAGTATGAATATAAAACAACTTTGGCTGGGAAACAACCAGTCTCACTAAATTTCCAAACACTGAACTTTTAAAAGCTTCTTTTGTATATCACTCAGCAGTTATAGCAGCTAAGTGGCCAATCTAGGACTAGTAAAAGGCTCTAGTAACCTTTTACGGTCAAATGAAGAAAACTTTTCAAATGATTTGAATTGCCGATGAGAGCCATGTGCACTGTAACATATTTAATTTACTATGTTATTTTCCCAAAATAGTTGATCTCAGCCAAACATCACATCAAGAACAATATTTAATACTCACTTATCTACAAGGCCTGACAAGTATTTATCTGCAACACGTCTGATCCTCTTATGAATGTGGTTAAAATTCACCAGCAAGAACTGAGCATGTCTCTCTAGCTCTTCTTCATTTTCTTTCGTCTTGGGCTGAACATGTACAAAGAGAACCATCAGGCCATTTTCTTTTTAAAAAGGGGTTAAAGCTCTACTGAGAGTTGCAATCCTGTGCACAATTACATGCAAGTAACTCGCACTGAGTGCAGTTGAGCCTAAGCCTTGACTAAACACAAATAAGAGTTTGCAACATGAAAGCATATTCACACATGTAAACTGGATTGGGTTTAGCCAGTATTGTGCCTGGCACCATTTAAGACGATGACAAAAGGTCCCTGGTACAGGGTATTTACAAAGCAGAGTTCTTATAAGACACTGCTTTATCTACCCGTAATGCCCTGTTTTAATCATCGTTCACTAAAAAGTAGTTAAAATTTATCCCAATTATCAGAACAGTTCTTTAACTACTTTATATATTGCTATATTGCCTTCTTGAGAGGGTTTTGTCATCACTTGGACATTCAAAGCTTTTTTTTAGTGAAAGCCACTCTCTGTATTGACAGCAAAGTTGGCTATTACATCCAAACAGAGCTATCTCTGCAGAAAGCTCACTCATGTAACTCCAGATCACAGCTATGCATTACTCTGTTCCAGGATACAGAGTTGTGTGCCACGTTTCTCTAAAGACCTGGGCGAAACAAACTAACTGCTCTGAGCAGCACAAAAGTTTTTGGGTTAAAACTCTGGACCATCCTGTAGATTTTCCAAATGGTTTGCAAAGAACGTAGGGGGAGATATCTCTGTATTTCCATCCATCCAGAGTTTGATACAGAGACTTCTTCAGTGTGCCAGGCCAATAACTGAGAAACTCATTTAATAGCTCGAGAGTTTGGTATGAGTAGAGCAGGGCTATGACGTCTACATGAAGCTCACGTATGCAAATACTCTCTAGGTTTCAGATGGCCAAAACAGCAGGCCGCTGTCCATTTATTTTTTTCACCACTAGGTAACTTACTTTGTCAGCCATCATGTTGAGGAAAGCTTCAAACACCTTGTCTGCAACAGCTATTACACACTGCATCATACCTGAAAGAAGGAAAGAAGAAAATTTAAGAAGAAAAATTAAAAATTGTAAAACATGCATGCTAATTGCTTGCAGATAACTAATTCAGCCAGAAGGAAAAAAATTATTTGGGTTACAAGGAATAGTACACATTAACAAGCCGCATCTCATTTGGATGTCCACATATGCAAACGTATGTATTTTGTACATATTGGTAGCTCGAGTGCTCCACAGTTACACAGCTCTATTTGTATTTGTGGAAACTGGTTACCTATAAGTGATATGCATCAAAATACTCCTGTGGCCTCTGGACTTCTGCCTGGAAAATAGTTGCCAACAAAAATTTCCTATGTCTGCTTTATTCTTCCTCCAGCTGGCTGGCATCTCTTCCAGCCAAGCATGATTTTCATCTGGCTTTATCTTCTGGGCCAATAACTCTAGAACTCCCCTAGAGTGGTGAGAAAAGTGTGGCCTTCCAGATGCTACTGGAGTGCAAATATCATCAGCCCCAACCAATATAGCTAACAGCAAGAAATGCTGGAAGCTGCAGTCCAGTAAAACTGCGGAAGGGGCGTGCACGTTCCCCAACCCTACTGCAATCCAACAACTATACAAAATGTGAAAAGAAAATCAGTAATAGTTTGCTTATTTTGCTAAGGCCAGGCCCAAATCCTTATCTAGCCTTGATTCTTTCTGCTATTATATTCTCACCTGATTTATCTTTTTGAATAGCTTTATCCTCAAAGTAGCAAAACATCACTTGGAAACGATCTGGGTCCGTTGAACGCAATACCCTAGGATAGCAATTATGTGTGTCAACCAATTTCAAGAGAGATAGCAGCATTAGTTTGCTACGATATTATGAGAAGAAATGAATATTTTATTTTTTACAATATTTATATTCCACTGTATACCAAAGGTTTCAGTACAGCATACATTAAAATAATTTTTAAAAATTAAAAAAAATTAAAGCAGTAAAATATAATTTACAGTCTAAAGACACATTAAACTATATAATATTAAAACAGTTAAAATCATGCATATGTGTAAACTTGATAAAATCATTAAATCTCTATGGTTAGAATGGAGACTGAGAATTCCTGGAAAACCTTGCAGGGTATAGACTACAGTATTATCTCAGAAACTGATTTTACTGCATTCAGTTAACTAGAAGAAAAATAAAGGAGGATGACTTCATGGCAGGACGGAGACCTTCATATCCAACGTTGGCACAAGGCTTCCTGGAGCAGCATTTTGAGTTCTGGAGGAACTTTCCGGCACAATTGTTTTCTCTTACAATTGTGGCTGAGAATGAACTAGAATCAGGACACTTTTTTCCCCAGCTGGATCAGTTTCCTGGACTATGATTGCGACTGTTAATAGCTGAGCATTAATAAAATGAGAGGGTTGGGGTAGTGAGAGGGAGGGGACTGTTATTAAATTTGGTCTGGGTGTGGGTTGTTTTTTTCCTGAAATAGGAAAATAAAGAACTTTAAAAAGAAAAGAGAATGTGCTGATTCACATTTTCTCCCCTTGATTATGTGGAGAACAGAAATCCAAAGGCACCAAATGACAGAAATTAAACACCGTGAATCCACAAGCAGAGTTTAAACATTTACCTCATGCATTCTAGACGGTACACAGAGAGCAGGTAGGTAGACATGGCAAAGTCTAGCTTATTGATCAAGGCTGATACTTCTGGAGGCGGATCCAAAAGATTTATGATTGTGCTTCTTAACTCGCTAGTTCCGCCTGAAGGCAAAACAAAACAAAAACAACCTGATTTAGTATTTGGAACCACTGCATACAGGCCAAACTATTTCTAGCTTAAAGATGTTAAAAACTATGCACGTCTACTCCGAGGTAAGCACAACTTAATTCAATAGGACTCACTCCCAGGAAAGTGCACACAAATGGTAGACTTGCAAGAGCTCCTTTGAAAAGCTATTCATTCTGTGTTTTGCCCAAAGGGAACCAAGTAAGAGAAACACACAATCTTTTTGCAACAAAGGAAAAAAAAGAGAAACTCAACTATTCTGGAGTGCATCCTGGGGGAAAACAAACAACATGTGTTTGCCTTCTAAGTAGTGAGGTGCAAAAATGCTGAGGCAGTTCAGCACAGCTCATCGCAAGCGGAGATGAAGTCTGCCAAAAAAAATTCCACTTGGAAAGCCAACATACCTCTGAACATTTTTTTTTCCATTATAAAAAGTATATGCAGTCATGGGCTGGCTGCTCCATGAGACAGAAAAGAAAGAAAATCATCAAGGATTAGCACCGCTGATTTCTGAAATCCCACGGAGGTAGAGAGAGGCATCTCGACTACAACTTTGAACAGGGAGCCAGGCAAGTATCAAAAGCGGGGAGGAATGACATCAACAAAGTGCTTGCTTTTCTCTCTCTAGGTCTCTATTAGAAGGCTAACACTAGTACTCAGAATTGTCTTGTAATGCTGGTGTGTGTGTGTGTGTGGGGTGCTTTTAAAGGGGAACAACAGCAGGCAGGAGGGCCCTCCACATGTCACTGGACTGCAACTCCCAGCATGTATCCCATTACTGGCTATTCCCGCTAAGGCAGATGAGAGAGGTCATGTTCCCCACCTCTGGCTTACCCCTGTGGTTTCCTATTAATTCTTCTCCACAAACCCTTGCCTCAGCATGTTTTTCAGGGGCTGTTGGAAAGGAGGCCTGAACGGTGGAGTTGCAGGGGAGAACTGGCAAGCAGAGGGAAGCTTAACTCCTCTGTCCGACTCTTCACTGCAAAACCTCTAGCCATCTACTAGCCTGCACATCGTCTACTTCAGTTATGGCTCAATAAAAAATATCTTTTTTTAAAAAAAACTGCTTCATACTGTTAAGTCAGGAGTTGCACGACCCATCCACTTATTTCTCTGTTCTAACACTGTTTAAAAAGGATATACTCTGTACATTACTGATTATCTGAGTAGTGGCAGAAGAGGAAAGATAAACATACAGCCGTGACCGTGTCGTTTTTCATGGCAGAGTTGTACTGAAGAACAGAGCGAAGAGGCTCTTTGCTAGGAAATGTCAGAAGCGGCGACTTGGTTGCTATCTCACACACACCCTCATACCATTCTTCTGGCCAAAGACCTATGGGGACAGGGAGGAAAACAGTGAACTTTCTTTCTGGGCAACACCTTCAATATGCTTGGAGAACGACAAGAACTTTTATTAACATGGTGGGTTCTAAAGCACCCCGTATGTTATGTTAGATTGCAATTTTGGAATGGTATACCAGTATAACTTATTTTCTCCCTCTTAAACTGGGACTACTTTGAAATCAAACCATACATGCATTTCCAGCTACGATTTGATTCCCAGTGTGAAGACCCCAACAGACTGACACTGTAAATACACACACACAGAGCATGCACATATGCATGTTGCAGTGGTATGGTTAAAGGCAGTAAAAGTAACAAAGTAAGCTCATGGCGTTCTATTTTTTTTTTTTTCAGAACTAGATACTTATCAAAAAGATTAAGGCTCAGTTGGTACATAACCACAATCTGGTTCTATCTGAGTAAAACCAACATCCTGGTGTTAATTTTCTCACTACTGTTTCCTATTATACTACTACATCAACATCGTCATCGTCGTTGTTGTTATTATTATTACTATTATGACCACTTTCACCACCATCACCATTACTACTTTTACTGCATATTTCCACCTTGTTAGCCACCTGGCAATTCTTGGATCGCCGATTTGACTCTAAGTGATCAAATTCGACAAACAATTAATTGTATTTTTAAGCAAACAAGGCCAGTAGCGCCATAAAAACAAACATCTGTTTTGGACTACACTTACTCTAGCAGAAGCTTTTGCATAAAGAATAGTAGTTTTGTTAAAATCAGAAGCAAAGGTTTCTCTTCCTCCCCTCTGTGCAATGTGGGTCTCTAGACATGTTTCTGAGGGTCATTCAGGTTGGAGTGCACTAAGATTCTGCAGTCCATCCAAATGGGCCTTTGGTTTTTCAAAGCACCACAAGATTACCTGTTGCTGCTAACAGGGATGCCCCTTTGGAATCTGACAGCAGTGAAGGCCCTGCTACACAAGCTGGTTGTTGTTGTGTGCCTTTTGAGTCGTTTCTGAATTATGGTAACCCTAAGGTGAAGCTATCACAGGGTTTTCCTGGCAGAATTTGTTCAGAGGGACAAGGTCAAGAAGAACAGGTTGCTTACCTGTAACTGTGGTTCTTCGAGTGGTCATCTGTGCCCTTACACACTAGGAGCTTTCGCGCATGCGCGGTACCGTTTGGAAAATTCTAGAGCTTAGTAGCTTGGCGGGAACCCCTTCCCCCATGTATCCACTGAGCATGCTCAGCCCGCCGAGAAACCCAGTCTCTCCTCAGTTCTATAAGTCCGCCAAAAGGGGACCTGAGAGTGAGGGGACGGTTGGGCGGGGTGTGTAAGGGCACAGATGACCACTCGAAGAACCACGGGTTACAGGTAAGCATCCTGTTCTTCTTTCGTGGTTTTGTGCCTTACACACTGGGAGACTTTGTAGCTTACCAGAAGGACGGTGGGTCAGGTCCCTAGAGTACGGAGGCCAGCACCACTCGTCCAAACCGGGCATCCCTCCTGGACCGACAGTCCAGCCGATAGCGGCAGATGAAAGTCGAGGGCCTGGACCAGGTCGCCACTCGACAAAGTTCATGAAGGTCCACACCTCGCAAGAGGGCTGCTGAGGATGCCACAGCTCTGGTAGAGTGTGGCCGAAGCAAGTCAGGAGGAGGCTGCTTGGCCATTTCATAAGCAAGCAGAATTGTCTGGGCCACCCACTTGGAGAATCTTTGGGTGGACACCTTGCGGCCCCTGCGACGATGACCATGGCAGATGAACAGGTGAGGGGTCCGTCTGTAGGCCGCAGTCCTTTGAGTGTAAAAGGCCAGGGCCCTTCGAACGTCCAGGGTGTGCAAAGACCTCTCCAGAGGGGTCGTCGGGTTAGGATAGAAGGTAAGAAGGATGATATCCTGGTTAAGGTGGAAATGAGAGACAAACCTTGGGCAAAGAAATGTCCGGGCGGAAACCACCTTATCCCGGTGGAAAACCAGGGGGGGGTGTGGACACGTAGCACTGTCAGTTCGTGGACGTCTGGCAGAGGTAACAGCCACCAGGAAAGTGGTCTTGAGAGTCAAGAGCCTATCATCAGCAGCGGCCATAGGCTCAAAGGGTGGTCTCGTAAGTTGAGAGAGTACCAGAGATAGGGACCAGGGAGGCAACGGCGGCGATACCGGCGGGTATAGATGGTGGATCCCTTCAGGAACTGTTTCATGGTGGCGTCCCGGAAGAGCGCTGCCAAAGGAGAGCCTCGGGGTTGGTAAGCCACAATGGCAGACAGGTACACCTTCAACGAGGAGAACGAGAGACCCTCTTGTTTCAAGTAAAGCAGGAAGTGGAGCACGGTACCGAGAGCAACTGGTGTACCATGTCTCCACGCTCCTCCGCAAAAGTCACAAACCGCCGCCACTTGTAGGCATAGTTGTGGCGGGTCGATTCCTTTCTGGCAGCGGTAAGGACGTCCTGGATAGCGGGATTGTCTAGGACTGTATCCTCCACGCGTGGAGGTCCAGGACAGGCAGGTTGGGATGGAGAACGCGACCGCCGGAATGAGACAGCAGGTTGGGCGCCACTGGAAACCTGAGCGGCCGTCCCGAGAGGCCTCGAGCAGCGGGGCGAACCAATGCTGCCTCAGCCAGTCCGGGGCGACGAGTTGGCATTGGCTCGATCCGCCAGGATCTTGGCTGCCACCCTGCCCAGCAGGGGGAACGGTGGGAAGAGGTACAGGAGACCCTCTGTCCATGGACTGGAACGCATCGCCGAGGGAGTTGGGTCCCGGTCGGCTCTCGAACAGTACCGGTGACACTTGGCGTTCGACACCGTGGCGAAGAATCGATGTCAGGATCGCCCCAGCGGCACCGTATCAAGGGAACGCTTCCTCCGAGAGGGACCACTCGTGGTTGGTAAAAGTGTCCTGCTCAGGGCGTCTGCTGTCGTATTCTCCTGCCCTGCCAGGTGGACGGCAACAGGGTGGATTTGGAGGACACGCACCAGTCCCAGAGTTGAAGGGCGATGGTCAGGAGCGTGGTAGAATGGGTCCCTCCTTGTCTGTTGACATGCACATCGCGGTGGTGTTGTCGGTCAGGATCAGTACCGCCTGTCCAGCAACCAGATTGGGAACACTCTCAGAGCTTTCCGATGGCTAGGAGCTCGAGGGCGTTTATGTGGAGAGCGGTCTCGTCACCAGTCCATTGGCCTTGGACTCTGAGGTCGTCGCAATGCGCTCCCCATCCGAAGAGGGAGGCATCAGTTGTGATTGTGAGCCGAGGGGTCAGTCGTGTGAACGGCATCCCGGACAGAAGATGACAGTACGAGAGCCACCACAGCAGAGAGCGACGGACGGGTGTCGGCAGTCGAAGTTGTAGGCGCTGGTCGTTTTCGGAGCGGGTTGAAGGCTCTGACAAACCAGTGTTGTGGGGGCGCGCTCGCAGCCTCGACAGGTACGTAACGGCCATGGTGGAGACCATGTAACCCAGAAGCTGTTGTATTCTCCTCGCCGATACCGATGGGGCGTCGAGGACGGCCACAGCAGATCGGCGGAGGGACGAGCCCGCTCCAGGGGCAGGTAGGCCCTGGCCGAGACCGAGTCCAGGGTGGCTCCGATGAAGTCCACTTCCGCCGGCTCGAGGTGAGACTTCTTTGGGTTGACCCGAAGACCCAGGCGGGTCAGGAGGGACAACGTTCGATGAATGTCTGAATACAGTTTGGTCTTGCAGGACGCTACGAGCAGCCAATCGTCTAGGTAGGCGAAGACGGTGATGTTTCTTGGTCGCAGGTGGGACACCACAGGGGCCATGCACGTCGTGAACACCCTCGGTGCGGTGGAGAGGCCGAACGGCAGCACCCGGTACTGGTAGGAGGTGACGTCGATGGCGAAATGAAGGTGTCGTCTGTGCTGCGGACGGATGGAAATGTGGAAATAAGCATCCCGCAGGTCGATTGAAGCGAACCAGTCTCCCCAGCGGAGGAAGGGTAGGATCGTCGACAAGGTGACCATCTTGAACTTCCTGGGGCGATGTATTCGTCTACCCCTGGAGGTCCAAAATGGGTCGCAGGGTCCCGTCCGACTTTGGTACTGTAAGTACCGGGAGTAGAAGCCGGTGGTAGCAGCCAAGGGTGGGATCAGTTTCTTTGCTCCCTTCTGGAGGAGGGACTGGATCTCTTCCAGCAGAGCCGGGCTGGCCTGGGTGGAGTGAAAACGCCCCCGAGGTGGAATACTTGCAAACTCGATGGCGTAACCAAGCTGGACAATGGTGAGCACCCAAGAGTCCAACGTGATCGATCGCCACGAGTCAAGGTGTTTGGCCAGCGTGGGATGGTCGGTGAGGGCTGATGGTAGGCAAGAAGGTAGGCTACTGGGTCCTGCAAATCACATAAATCGGGATTGGATGCCGACAAAGACTTTTTGGAAGCCGCTGTCGGCCCCGTGCAGGAGGTCTGGAGGAGGATGTGGCGGGAGTCCAAGAGGACCCGGACCTGGGCAAGCAAGGTCGGAAGCTCGCAGAGGACGAACGACGCCACATAGGCTGCGGACCACGGCGGGTCTGCAGAGGCTGACGGATCCCCATCTTTTTGGCTGTTAGACGGGCCTTCACGATGTGGTCCATCGCCTCATCCATCGACGCATTGAAGAGACCCTTACCATCGAAAGGGAGGTCCTCGATGCACTTCCGGATGTCCTCCTGGAGGCCTGAGGATCGTAGCCAGGCATATCTCCAGAGGGCGACAGAGCCGACCATGACTCGCGACGCCACCTCCACGGAGTGTCTCGAAGAGATGATCTGCTGGTTTGCGAGCGCTACCGCTTCATTGTAAAATTGGTTAGCGCTCGCCCTATTTTCCTCCGGAACAGTGGAGAGATGGCAACCTTGTCTAGGAGACTGCGGAAGTAGGCGGCCATGCAAGCCTGGGTGTTAGACACCCTCGCCACCAGGGAGGAGGCAGAATAGAACCTCCTACCAAAGGTGTCCAAGCGACGCCCCTCCTTGTCCAGTGGTGTCGTGTGGGGTCTGGAACCGCCCTTGGTTTGCGCCGATTCGACTACCATTGAGTTGGGCTGAGGATGATTAAACAGGAACTCAGCATCCTCCTTCTGGGTGCGGTAAAGGTGTTCCAGCCTGTGTGGTATTGGCTGGGCTGAAGACAGCTGAGGCCAAGGGTGTTTGAGAGCCTCCATCAAGGCGGGCAGGAACGGTGCGGGGCTACCGCAGGAGGGCGGGTATCCACGTAGTGGAAAACCGGATCCTGCACCGCCGGAAACCGGGTCCGCCACCTTCAGGCCCAGGGCCTTCGACATCCGAAGGAGAATGTCCGAGAACTGTTGCCTAGGAGCCGACTCAGGAGCTGGATTGCCGAACGCCAAGGGAGGAGACTCATGTGAGGCCGGTGTAGAGTCCTTAGAGTCCATCTCCGAATCGTAATCCTGGGGGGACGCCATGGAGGACCTGTCAGGAGAACGGTCCGAGTGTTGCTCAGGCGAATGGGCACGAGACGGTACTGGCAGCGATACCGTCTTCGGAGCCGCAGGCAGTTGCACAGCAGTCGGCGGAGGAACCAGCGAAGGCACCGGGCGCAGAAGCGCTTGAGTGGTAGTAGCGACGCAGTAGGGGCAGGCTGGGCGGGGACAGCCTAGACGTCGGACGGGACACCGTAGACATCACCCGTGGAGGTGGAGAAATCGGCCGGTGATGAGGGGAAGGCTCTCGGGACTGGTGGCGTGGAGGCACTCGTCTCGAGGAGCACGACGGGGCACGCTCACGGCGTGGGTGAGGTTCAGCTCCCCTGGAAGGCGATCTGGAGTGGCGATACGGGGACCAGCGGCCGGCATCAGGGTGGTAATGGTCCCGGTAGGGGAGTATGACCTGTCGAGCCAGGAATCCTCCAGACATGTTCCTGGCCATACCTCAAGGCATAAGAGGCCGAGGAATAAGGCGAATCCTGGGGTGGATGAGACCATCCTGGATAGTCCTCCCGATGTCTTGGGAGGGATTGCCTATATTCACGGCGGTCCCGGCGGTCGTCAGGGGCGCGGTGCTCAAATTCCCGATGGTGTGGGGAGGGATGCACCGTCCCACGCTCCGAATAGCCCGGGCGGTCCCGATACTCAGGGAAGAGCTGCCGGGTGATGTGAGGAAGAGCGCCAATCCGGCAAAATGCTTCTACCAGCAGAGCCTCGAGATGTATGCAGGTCTGGGAGCAGGTGGACTACCCTCCGAGCGGGCCGCCAGAATAGGGCGTCCGGTCGGGGACTCTCTTCCTCCAAAAGCGGTGGCTCCAGAGAGTCGGGGAGGCCACCGGATCGTCCACATCAGATACCTCAAAGATTGGTTGAAGTTCTGGGACTTCACCGGGGTCGACCGTTGGCTGGGTCGAGGTGGAAGGAGGAGTAAGGACAGGTGGTCTAGCAGGAGACCCACGCTTGTCCTCCTTCTTCTTCTTCTTCTTCTCCCTTTCCTTCTCTGATTGAAAATCGCCCGGGGGCTTCGCTGGGCGGCAGTAAGGTCTTGGAAGGCCTAGCGTCCTGCGAGCCCGCAGGGGCCTCTGTAGTAGATACCGAGGAGGAGGCCGCCGAGGTCTTCGGTTCCTGGTACTTATGCACCAGTACCGAGCCCGGTACCATGGTGTGGCGGGATCGGAAGACGCCGAAGTCCCCGGGAGTGCGGTCGTGGGTCGGGTCTTTGCCATCTTCGACGGGCTCCTTAGTGGGGCAGGGTCCTGAGGAGATAAAGACTGCTCCCAACAGAAAGACTTGAGGTGTGCCAGCCGGTTCCTCAGAGTCTGAGAGGTGAAGTCCTTACAAATGGGGCAGGCTCTGATGTTATGCGCCTCGCCCAGACAAAGTAGACACTCGCTATGCCCGTCAGAAGTAGCGACCTTGCAACACACATTTTACAAGGTTTGAAAAGGGTAGACATAGAAGTCCAAGGACAGGTTGAAGATAACGAAGAGACGACGACGAAGACGAGGAGGGGGGGTTAGCAAGTCGGGGTCGGAGTTCCAGGAAAAGAGGAACAAGCACCGAAATACCGAAACCAGCCGAAATCCGTAAGAGTAGTCGAAATATCCAAAAACCGAGTCGAAAACCAGAAAGACTTGCAATAAAAGGCCAAAGAAGAAACGCTCTAAGCTCAGAACCTCCGTACGCGATGGCGGACGAGAAAAAACTGAGGAGAGACCGTTGCTCGGCGGGCTGAGCATGCTCAGTGGATACATGGGGGAGGTCGCCAAACTACTAAGCTTAGAATTTTCCAACGGTACCGTGCATGCGCGAAAGCTCCTAGTGTGTAAGGCACAGAGACCATGAAGAAGAAATTTGTTTCTACGACTAAGCGGGGATTTGAACCTCATCTTCAGGTCGTAAGCCAAAACTCAAAACTACGCTGTGCTGGCTCTTTAAGAAACAAACTCTCCTTTGCTATTTATCAGGTGTTACATCACAGCCAGATACTCATAATCTACCCTGGTAAGTATAGCAACATCTTCCTAAAGGGGAAAAATTACAGAGCAGAACATTCATTTGTTAAACAAGGAAGCAGAGCAGGGTCTCAACAGCGTCTTCAACAAACCGAGCAAAGCCAGTTCAGATCAGTATATCATTCCAAAGGCTGCTGGGGCTGGGTGTAGGCAAACCTCTTTAAATATGGCATTGATTGGCACATTTTTCTGTTGCTTCATTAAGAAGGGTTTAACATTATTTTCTATCTATCTATCTATCTATCTATCTATCTATCTATCTATCTATCTATCTATCTATCTATCTATCAATCACGAGAAATTCTCTGGACTGACCTGAGCCTTCCACAGCAAATCCCATGAGCACTGAATATAGCCAGAAGTCACGGAAGAGTTTCTGCAACCTGGGTTTAGCTTCCTTGATGGGCGGCAAGCGTCTGGTGAGCTAGCAAGCAAACAGAAGCAAAGGAAAAAAATAAGTCAAGTATCCACTGAGTAACTTACCAGCAGAAGGAGAAATAGGTTTGGATATCCGGCCGCTTCCTCACTTATGAATTAAACTAATAAAATTCACACCAGGTTAACCTACATTAGTTGTCCCACACAGATAATGAGTCCCACCTCTGCCTATGACTTATCACAAGGGTGGGCAACTGTGGAAAGCTAGAAGGGCATATTAGTCCCCCAGGGAACCTTGGAGAGCTGCACCGGCCCACCACAGTGGTGCACGAAAAAGGAAAAAGAAAGAAATCTTGCTTCCAGACACCTGCCACGAAGTATGGAAGAACTTTCATTTTTTAAAAAAAGTATACAGTCTTCAGTTTGCAGTGATATTCTTAGTAAACTGCACTTTGAATAAATCAGATGTGATCATTTTATGACAAAGTTCAATTTAATGAATGTTGTGTCCCTAAATGGTTTGTAATCTATAAAGGAGGGGTTATGCATTTTTTCAATCTTTCAAAAAAAAATTCTGTTTTTTTTCCCCTTGAAAAAAAAGGAGAAAAAGCGGTTTCAAAATTTCCAGAAATTTTATGTCTCTAGATGGAGATGACATACAGCTAACTAAAACCAATCTTATATTCCCCAGCCATTTTTAACATCACAAGGCCACTGGTATTGGGCTCAACTTCCTCAATGGTTTTATATATACAGTACATTTCAAAGCCCAGGGTGGGCAAAGTGCATACTGCAGCTGCATGCAGCTGCATGCAGCTTCCAAGGCTGTTTTTGTAACCTCTGAGGCTTTGCTGGCCGGCCCTTTTTCTGGCAAAAAAAAAACCCTGGTGAATTCTCTCTCCTCAAAGCTTCTAGGATCCACAATTTGCCTTTTAACTGGGTCACAGCCGTTGTCCTTTCCCCTCCAACTGTTTACCAGAAGGCGACTTCTAGCCACTTCCACTCTGAGCTCTTTCTTTTCCCTTCCTTTCTTTCTTTGCATTTTGGGCAAAAACTGGTCCCTGGATGCACCAAAGTGACCACATCTATTCAAAAGCCTTTAGGGGAATCTCAACAGAGGAATTCCTTAACCCTTTCACTTCCAGCAGTATTTCCTCTTAAATTCTACCCCGCTCATCTGAATTTTCACCTGCAGAGGAAAACACAAGGTCCATATATCCCCCACCCCCCATCTGCCCTTGGGAGGACAAAAGCAGATTTTGAAGGGTGCTTTAGAATAGAAAAATGTTTGAAAGGGGATAGGTTAAGAGCAATATGCATCAAGCTTGAATGTAGAAAAGTACATTGAAATGTTTGCTGAGCACACATTAGTCCTTGATGTTATGATTCATCTCTGCTGAGCCTCAATGGGAAATGACTCACAGGAGAAAATCAAACTGTGGATTCAGAAGACCACATGGCATACTTAGTATGTTTGATCCTGTCAAACTCAGATGTTATTAGACTGCAGTGCTCAGCAGCCTTAACCACCATAGCCAGTGGTGAGGGATGATGGGAACTACAGTCCAACAGCATCTAGGGGGCCATTCATTTCACATCCCTGAGCTGTATCACAGAGCACCCCAGAAGCAACATTGTGAACGCTGAGACCTTAACAAAAAAACCATATGTGTATGAGAAGAGTCTGGGTGGATGTACAGATATGAGTACACAAGAGAGCAGATCAACTGGAAAACACAGCGAACCAACTTAAGGGATTTCAGCTGACAAGATAAACTCAGCAGTGATTGATTTACAGCCTATTTGCTTTAGCACATACTCATACACCAAAGTTCACATTGTCATCCACCTTATTTGAAGTGCTCCCGCAAGCATTCTGTTTAGCAGGGCAAGAGGTAAGGAGTATTTTGAGTTTTCAGAGGTGGACCCAATTTAAACAAAGTGTTTCTGGACCGAAGGGGGTGGATTTACTGGTTACCAGAAAACAAGAGAAAGACAATTAAACTTCATGAAATGTCACAGTATGAAGGGACATAACGTAGCTGCAACTTATGAATAGCAATTCTATTGTAACAGAATCAAGTAAGCCTTGAGAGTTACTATTGAGTTAGGATCCGAATGGCTCCATGTTGCATGAATAAAGATAAGCTATAGAGTTCTAGACTGAATTTCAAAATTATTTTGAAGTTCGTTTTTATAATATTTCATTCTATATGGGTTTGACCTTTTAGTTCTCTTGGGGCTTTGCTCTAGATTTACTTAATTTGCTGGGCAGACATTCACCATTAGGTTATGATGTAGAGAGGTACAAGATTTACTGTGCTCAAATAAAACTACAGCTCTCATCTGACCAGGCTGCCTAGACAAATGGGTATACTAATATTTGCCTGGGTGAGGATGCGGGTTGTGAACACTGGTCTATGAAAGTCAGATTTTAAAGATCCATTTTAGTTGGACTGTATTCAGCCATAAAGCCCAACTGGAGCCCAACTCTCTAGTATAGATGCTTTGATGTATCAACCAAAGTCAGTTACAGTGCACTTGGACACATTATGCCAAGAACTGCAGTAGAGAAACAGATTTCCAAGCAGGCTTACTAAAAATGAGTAAGTTGAGAGTCTAACTGATGTTTTGAACCTTCTAGTTTCTGGCTCGTCAAGATGAATCTGTTGCTGTGCTCAGCTGTCTTCTCTCTCACTGTAACATTTGCGTTGTGTGGAATCAAAGACTTCCAGGAGCACTTCGAACAGCTCAGCGAAGCTCTGCCAATCGGTCTTCGTGGGCTCCAAAGCAATGCAACGCTTAAGCTCTCGCCTGAGTTTCATAAAGAGAATACGGTGACCAATGACTTGAGCATTGAAGAAGAGGAAGAGGAAGACTACCTTGACCTTGATAAAATATTAAATGAAGATGAGGACTACTTTGACATAATTGATGCTGCTCCAGAGGCCATGTCTGAATTCAAACAAGGGAACATCCTGGAACTTTTCCAAGGGAAAACCAGAATCCAACGCCTCAATATCCTCAATGCAAACTTTGCCTTCAACCTTTATCGGAGTCTGAAGGACGCAGCCAACTCCACAGATAATATCCTTCTGGCTCCGGTGGGCATCTCTACAGCCATGGCGATGATTTCATTGGGACTGAGAGGTGAAACGCAAGAAGAAGTCCTGGATTCACTGGGATTCAGAGATTTTGTTAATGCCAGCTCCAAATACGACATCATGACTGTTCACAACCTTTTCCATAAACTTACTCACCGACTCTTCAGACGGAATTTTGGCTATACACTCAGATCAGTCAATGACCTTTACATTCAAAGACAATTTCCTATCCTGAGCGAGTTCAAAAACAACATGAAAAGGTACTATTTTGCTGAGGCTCAGGTGGCTGACTTCTCAGATCCGACCTTCATCGCTAAAGCTAATGAGCGCATTCTGAAACTCACCAAAGGATTAATAAAGGAAGCCCTCGTGCAAGTACACCCGGCCACTCTGATGATGATTCTCAACTGTCTGTACTTTAAAGGTAATGAAACACAAAGTTCCAGTAGAAATTTCCCACAAGGAGAAATGTATAACACAGGACAGCCTTCTCATGCTGTTGCCCTCCAGATGTTTTAGATTTCAACTTCCATCAACCCTAGGTAGCAAGACCGAAGTCAAGAATGAGGGTGGGGAGTGGACGGTAGTCCAAAACACAAAGTCAAGGAAGGCTGACAGAAGAGATAACTACAGAGAACACTAACTAAGATCCTTAATCCAGCTATTATCCTAACTAGAGGACAGCCACTGAATCAATGAGATTTACATGGGTGCTGACATATCATTCAGCAACAGATTTAGCGGGTCTGCTTTCGTAGGGGCTAGCAAGGAGTAGAAGGAGGAAAATTCACTAGTACTGTAATTCTTTAATTGGGCATGTTATCTTTGTTGAAGTTAGTTGAACATAGCATTTTAGCCAGCCTAAAGAGAAACAGGTCTCAAGCCAAACATTGCCTGCTCGGGACAAAAAAGTTGACTAGTTCTCAGAACGAGAAATTCTAGAGTTTGCCAAATTATGCAGGTAAGGGTAAGTATCATACCATCAGTGTGGAAAGAACCTAAACAAGAAATCCTGCATTAATGCACTTTTATTTTTAATAATAACTGTAACGGAAATAACATTAGTAATATGGGTATGAGCTGTAATACATTCTAAAACTGCCATTCATTCTTATAGATATTTGGATATCATACAAATATAGTTAAGCCAATACAAGGTAATTAAAACAAAGAAAAATCTTAAACTTATCCTCAAAATGGAAAACATATCTTTAAAAAATGCATAAAACAGATGAAATTGGCCAATTAAAGTGCCTCGGTAAATAGTCATATTTTGAGCTAGCTGCAAAACAACTGCACCACTGGCATCAGTCACACTTCCAGGGAACGGTATCCAGGGAAGTTGTGGTCCTACAACTCAGAAGGCTTTCTCCCTTGTAGAGACATGGTGGACCTGAGATACTTACATAAGAGTCTTTCCTGATGATCTTAAGTCATAGGAAGGACAGATTCTCCCATAAATTCTAAAAGAAGCTACTATTGGGCCTCTTTCATACTACACAGTTATCAGACTTTGGTATCACTTTAACTGCAGCGGTTGTGTGCTAAGCGACCTTAGGATTTGCAATTTGGGGAGGCACTAGAGCCCCCTGGCAGAGAATTCTAGATATCAAATGAAACTGCAAATCCCAGAATTCTTTTGGACTTAGCCAGTAACAGTTAAAACGGTGTCATAAAGCTACAAATGTATAATGTCAAAGAGAACTTGGTGGAAGTGGTGAGGAATGGATCAGGGCTTTGATGAAGGATGATGATTTGACTTCTCCCTCCATTTTCCTGTCCATATATCTTGGAGATGGAGCTTGTAGGGGATAGGGAGGAATGTGGGGACCACCAGTGCACTGTACAGCGCGCACACAGAAGTACTGCACAAAAATGGAAGCTACCCTACACTTGCCAGAATCCAAGCTTATATATGTGCTTATTAAGAATTTTTCAAACAGTAATGTTTTATACCACTTTTCCATTTTGGCAGTCCCTAAACTGGTGAGCACTTCTTTTTTTTAAGACTGAACACAAGCATCAAAAAGCAGCTGTAACATAATAAACCTTCCTTCTACTTAGGACCCAACACTCTCAAAACTTAGTAACCCCAAAACGACGACAGATATGGTACAGTCATGGATTGTATTTAGAGATATATGCAGTCCCAAGGATAACCATGTTCCGATCAACATAGGTCCAGAAAGATCAAATTAGGTCAGTTGGCTCAAAAACACAGAATAAATAAAATTAGAAGAATACTGCCCCTGAAACCATAGGCTGCATACAGCCAACATGACTGGTAGTGGATAACACACTTATCTATCATGTATTTATCTAATCTCCTTTAAAGCCATCTAGATTGGCAGCTGAACAACTATTCAGGTTTATCAATGAAAACTTAAAAGTGTGTTAGCATCAACTGAATCTTTTGTTTTCACGATCTGTGTTTATTAGTTTCTCAGTGCTTTCAACTATCGGTTTCTAAATCTGGACAGTGGTGGACTTGCTCTCCCTGAAGCCCCCAGGCGTATGGTGCGACATTCTGGGAGATAAAGTCCAATAACCTCTGACAACCCAAGTTTGGAACCACCTCTTGAGACAAAATTCAGTTCTCCCTCTATTATGCTGCAATGCCTGGACAATCACATTTTTGAGGGGAAAAACCATGCAACCTCCAGAAAGGGAAGGAACTGGATAACCTCCTATGGAACTGCCAAGGTCACTGTAACATTGCTTCGACAGCTTTAGACTCTCAGTTGTACTGCATGTTAGGATGTGGCTTAGGACATAAGAGGAATGCCTTCGTGTTTTTACTTTGTTAACAGGAACCTGGGAAAACAAGTTTCCAGTGGAAATGACACAAAAACATAACTTCCGTCTGAATGAGAAAGAGGTCATCAAAGTGCCCATGATGCGGACTAAAGCCAATTTCCTGGCCACGGTGGATAATGAGCTTGACTGTGGCGTGCTCCAGCTACCCTATGTGGGAAATATCAGCATGCTGATTGTACTGCCCTATAAGCAAGCAAGCATGAAGGCACTGGAAAAGCAACTGACCCCCCAGGCGGTAGAGAGGTGGCAGAAAAGCATGACTAACAGGTAACGTGTTGCCATGGATTTCTTTCATGACACTCCCTCACCCCACAATACAGTCCACTTAGGTAAAAATATATACGCAGCACATTGATGGAGAATAACCATTGTAATTAAGCTGTTCAGCATTATGCACATGTCCTGCCACAAGTGAAATGGTGTAACCTGTGTCCACTTTAAAAAGAAGCAGGGCAGGCTGTAGACTCTCCAGAATATTTGGTTATAAAGCAAAGCATGTGAGCTGGTGAGCAGTATGAAAGATTTTAAAGTACAGGGCCATCTAGAACAGCTTCAAGGTCCTGATTTGGCCTAGAGGCTCAAATGCACCACTTTTTTCTCCTGACTGGAAGTGATGCTGGGAAACCTCTATCCAGCACCATAGCTAGTGTGTCTTCTGTGCTCTTTAAGGCATACAAGAAGTTGCTGGGAGAGATCATCCAGCAATCTGGAGTCTGATATCATCAATACACAGATGAAATTCAGTAATTTCTTCCCCTTTCAACCTGTTGAACAACCACAGCATGTCACTCCTGCCTCATTGCATCATGGTTTGCAGAAAAACAACATGGGACGGGGGGGGGTCCTTGATATGGGCTCCTCTAGATAGGATAAATGTGCTGGGAGTTTGCAGCTTATGTTACTGTTTTTCTTGGGTTGTTGTTTTTTAAAAACATTTTTATTTTATTTGTTTATTTATTTATGTTGTCCCAATCTATTTTCTGGCAATTCCCAACACCAGCTGCGACATTCTGTTTCCACTCTTGAGTGAGTTTTTTTTAATTCAGACATACAAGAACAAAAAAAGTTCTCTTCTCCTTTCTCTTCTAACTTTTTTTAAAATTTTGTTTGTTATAGTGCATCAATAAAATGGTAGTTTTGCACTGTAACTCCAAATGTTTTGCTTTAAAGAAATGCAGAGAGAAAAAGAAGAGTCTAACTGGAACTTTAGTAGCTGTATTTGGTACCAGTCAAAGTTTCCAGGTTTCCAAAAACAGCTTAGTACATGTTCAAGCAATTTAGTCTCGAGGCAGTTGAGATATCGTGTGCTTTCTGGAAAGAGGCATAGTGGACATCCAAGTCTAAGCTAGGCAAATGTGCTCAAAGTCACAGCCATTACATGGGAGTAAAGGAGCTGCAAACTTGATTCTCCTTATCTAACATAGGCTGCACCTCAGTCATTGGATTAATAATCCTACCGAGAACTGATTCAGAACTCTATTACCTTTCTAGCCTGGGAATGAAAGCAGAAAACAACATTTCTTCTGAGCGGGCGTAACTGGAATCAGGAAATGCCCCCCACAATTCAAGAATTTTGCACTTAATTTTATCTTTTTTTTTTTTACTTTTATTCCACTTTATGTCTTTTTGGCACTGGGTGTTAGAACACATCTGATTCTGCATACAAGCCCACTGCTTTATACGTGAAGCATCTTTTGTCCTCTACTGGAATTTTCCCTGGGGTCAAAAAACATCCCTCAATTCACATACTGCATTTTTTTAAAAAATAAAGTTGGCTTATGAGGGCTAAATAGGACAATACTATAAAACTAGATTAATACACCCAGAGACTGTTCACATTGCACAAGGCATGGAGAATACAGAACACAATGAATGCAACTTAACGGGTCAGCCTTCCGCAACCTAGTGCCCTCTAAATGTCTTGGACCACTGCTCTCATAATTCCTAGCCAGGCTGGTTGAGGACCATGTAATAGGCTCTAGTGACAACAGATTAAAAAAAAATCTTCTGAAATCATGGTCTTGGCTTCAGTAAAATTAAAGCCTATGTCACCATTTTGCTCTTCACAGAACAAGAGAGGTCCTGCTGCCTAAATTCAAGCTGGAGAAAAGCTATGACCTGATTGAGTATCTGAAAAATCTGGGAATAAATGAGCTGTTCACTCAAAACGGCAACTATTCAGGGATATCCGAAGAGAGTATTATCATCAATAAGGTAGTTAAACTCTGGGAGGTTTCTGGGGGCTGAGTGTGTGCGATGTGCCAAGGTCACTCAGTGGGTTTCTACAGCCAAGCAGGGAATCAGACCCTGGTCTCTAGGGTTGTATTCCAATGCTTGACCATGACACAATGCTGGCTTTCAATACTTCTGGCCAAAAGCTTTCTACACCCTTGTGAACCTTGCCTGAGGGGCATCAGCAGCTCACAGGCTGAGCGGGGATGGGGGAGAGGCACCTCTTGCTCTCACTGCGAGATGAGACATTGCCACTGCTTAGCCCACAAGCTACCAGTGGCAGACAAGAACAGCTCAATGTCAACCTCAAAGCATATAGCTGAAGATGCTCCAATGAGTGGGATAAAACTTACAGATTGGTGCTTATGTTACAACATCTTTAAAATGTGGTTTTTGTGCTCAATGATGTTCCATAACATTCCTACCCTACCATTTACAGTTCAGTCACCAAGGGACTATTACAGTGAACGAAGAAGGCACCGAGGCCGCCTCTGTGACCACCGCGGGCTTCATGCCCCTTTCGGCTCAGATTCGTTTTGTCATCGATCGCCCTTTTCTGTTCCTCATCTACGAGCACCGCACCAGCTGCTTGCTCTTCATGGGCAGAGTTGCCAACCCAACCAAGGTCTAAGAAAGCAGAGCTCAGCATTCAAGATGCATGCACCAATAGGCAACTTTAGTATTTTTTAATGTAACCAGTTTTATATGCAGATTTTAAGTCATATGTTAGTAACAAGAGCTACTGAATGATAAACGCAACATCACCCAAATGAAGAACACAGCAATTGATGATTTAATGACAATTTGCAAAGATAACTGTGGCCCTAAAAGTATAAAAAGTCCAGTTCATTAAAAGCAACATAGAATCCAGGAGAATTTACCCTGCATCTTGGTGAACGTTTTCACGCCACCTGTAGACTTATTATAATTGGCTCCATTGATCTTTAGAAAGTCAAGCAGTTAGCAAAAGTAATTTTTAGATGAGTGAAAATGGCTGCTGCCCATGATCTTGCCTACTGGCCAAAAAGAGATTAACACCTTAATTAGAGGAAAGTGACCACAGTTTATTAAAATGTCATGAGATTTGCACGGAATACTAATAAAAAAAATTAATCTAGATCGTATTTGAAATAAAGCAGAAGGTGCTGCATGAATTTGAAGAGGAAATAATAACCAGAAGTCTAGAAAAAATCATAAGATTTCATCTAGGCTGAGAATGTGAACCACAGTCATAACAAGACAGAGAAGGCTGGCTACCCTAAATACTGTAAGAAGAGCTCCTAAGGAGAAAGTAAGGGAGATTTGGGAACTGGGATCCAAAATGCAAGATGGAACAGTCTTAAGCAAAATATTATCAGATTATATGCAGCAGTAATCTAAATGGGGAAGAAAGCGTAGGACAGCCTGTCTGGTTTCACTTTTGAAAAAGAAATCCATCTTAAATGCATTAACACTGCAATCCTATGTTGACTGAGTAGGGGGTAAGTTACAGTAAATTCATCTGGAATTTAAATATCACTTGGCATGTACCAAATTTCACTGCAAATACCCCGTAGTCCATCTAGCATATTGCTGCCCACCTGGCAGGCAGTGATTCTCCAGGGTCTTAGGTAAAGATGGGCCTTCCCACGGCTTGCTACCTGGGACTACTTTAAACTAAACATAGTGGAGTTTAATATGGGATGATGTGTGCTGTAAAGCAGATGCTCTACCACCAAGTATGTAAGGCTCTGTGCATATGCCTTGGCTAATGAAAAATAAAGACCTACTGCCATGGTTAAAGCAACACCACCAGTGGCACCAGATTCTGAATGATTGGTTAATAGGCTTGTCCTCCATTAATTTCATTGGCTTTACTTTTACCTTTGAAGCGAACAAATATAATCCAAATTCAGATGCTGATGCTTAATACATAGCAATGTTTTTCAAGCAGAGGACTTATTCTAAAAA
This sequence comes from Iguana delicatissima, assembly GCA_948472985.1. Classification (NCBI taxonomy): domain Eukaryota; kingdom Metazoa; phylum Chordata; class Lepidosauria; order Squamata; family Iguanidae; genus Iguana; species Iguana delicatissima. Next base: position 527,602 of record CAOKZL010000719.1, on the reverse strand, counting down.
TAATTGGAATCCCCCAAGTTTCCTGCATAAAAGCATTTTTGAAACACATAACTCTTAGGATTCAATTCACCTCTCTATAGAGAACAGTCATCTCTAACCTAGTGCCATTTTGGCTGGGGATGGTGAAAAAGATGGTAGCAAGTTGGGGAAGGCTGATACAGAGCAGACTTTCAAGTAAACAACACAGGAATAGAGAAGTTTAAATTTCAGATTCCAAAGCAAGAACATAAACCCAATTAATTCAAGAATATATGGATCTATTTTATTCTAAAATGCTTTCCAATGCACTTTGGACAGCAAAGATGGTGATGTTTATACATCCTAGAGAGGTCCTGATCTGATATATACATATACATACACACATACACACAATTCTTATTTTATTTTTTTATGCAATATACACTGCAGTCACATATATGCATGATTAGTAAACAAAAAAAACAGCCTTCCATATCTCTGGGAATATATAACAATTACAGTGTTCATTAATGTTTAATAAAAGGTTGTCTTAAAAATCTGAATCTGGATAGCAGACACAGATTTTATCTTTATTTGCGTTAGTACCAATATAATTTGGAGTTCTGCCACTGTAACTTTTGGTCTATTGGTACAGAAATGCTGCTTTTGCTCTCTTTCCATGTTGCCATGGTTAGCTTTGGCAGGGCTTTGGATTCACTAGGGACTTCAGTGTTAGAGGTTTCCACTACAGGTAGGGTTACTCTATTAAGCACATGTTCCACACATGCTGATGCACAAGTAAAGCATGTACTTAAATCTTTTCCACCCGAGCTCAGATGCTCCACTTTTGGCCCAAGTATGCTAAGTGTATGGAAGTACTAGTGTTTTATCTTTAAAATAGTCTTCTCAACGTGACAGTGTTTCCACTGAAGACAAGAAAATCTTCTTACATAGGTGGTCAGAGGACACTTTAGCATTCAGTGTGATTTTGAGGCCTGTAGATGAGGGACGGAATCAGTGAAAATCAGAGATCTCCCCTTAAGCTAGAGCTCTGTGGAATCTGGACTACAGTTTCCAATTTTACAGAGACCTTGTTTGTATATGCACAATGTGCTAGCAGGAAAGGAAATGAAATGAATATCCTTCAGCTTAGAAACAGGTTCCAGATGCTTATAAGTAGTAGTTTAAAGTCATTTTACCTGTCAGTTTTGTTACCTGGAAACAATCTGGCCAGAAGTAGGGCAAATAACTACAAAATGCATACACTGGTTGTGCAAACAAGCAGGTTACTCCATTTCTTTAAGTATGTGCTGGTCAGTTTTCCCATGCCAAAATAAGAGCTCATGTGTTCTTCACATAAGAGAGCATGAACCCCTCAATACTACGATCTTCAGCTACACAGATGTTCCTAACTAAGCACATATATACTATTAGTATATAGTATTAGTATTAGTATGCTGTGCACATGAATCAGCTCCTCTGTTAAACAGCATTTTATTTTCTTTTGAAACAAATATCAATTCCTAGGAGCAATCTAAAAAAAGTTAAACAGAACAGCACATACAATAGGAGCCAGGAACTCACGATCATCATAAATTGTGCAAGAAAACCAAATATTTGGTTTACAGACCCCTAATGTAACCATTAACTTCTGCAAAGGCTCATAACAGTTATTTACAGAGAACTAAACAGCTGAAAAAAAGAAATGCAGATGATGAAACCTCAAACTCTCTTTAAAGTAGAGTAGATTTTTGAAGTCTTTAGAATAATTAGTGTAAACTGTATTTGCTGAGCAGTAGGCATTGATCAATGTGAAAAAACAGTAATTTTCTGATACTATCTACAGGAAGAATCAAAGGGAGCTTTCTCAAGTCAAAACAAATATAAAGGTGTGTGGGAAAACAGAGCTACTGTGTGACGTTTTCACTTTAAACCAGAGGTGGGCAACTTCAGCAGGCAGAAGGGCCAATTTCACACCCTGGATTGCACCAAGGGTTGTGTCTGCTGATGCCACCATGCAGTGCCAAAGCTCAGGAGTGCGACAGGAAATGGGAAAACTCCACCTACCATTTCCTCAAAGCACTTTCTCATGCTATAACACAGCGCCTGGCTCTCACAGAGCACTTTGTGCTTCCACCTAACAAGGCAAGGACGGTGTGCACGCAACCAACAGGGCGTTCTCTGTAGCAGCACCTCAACTCTGGAACTCTCTGCCAAGGGATGGTAGGCTGGCTCCATCTCTTCTGATTTTCTGAGAGACAGCTACCACAGGTGTTGTCCCAACACAGCCTTCGGTCCTTGAAAGTGCTCTGGCTAGTTTAATGGTTTGGCTTAAAATTATTTTAAGGAAGTGTTTTTACTTTGTTTTTTTAAAGTTTTTATCTACATATTGTTTTAAACATTTTCATCAGTTGTGCACTCCGCTGGGGGCTATGGGGGGCTGAAGAGTGATATATAAATGCCTTAAATAAATAAGGCATATATACGGAACCCCCCCAATATGGCTGTGTTGCTGAAATCCAGCAGTACGCTGCTGAATGCAAGGGCCGCATTGGGGGCAGGAAAAATAGCCAGGCGAGTCCATGTGGCCCATATGTTGCTCACCCCTGATCTAGACAGGATTCAAGAAGACCCAGTTTAGGTGTTGGGTATAAAGAATCACTAAACCCTATCCCAGTGGTTCTCAACCTGTGGGTCCCCAGATGTTTTTGGACTTCAGCTCCCAGAAGCCCTGAGCATTGACCATAGTGGCTGGGGCTTCTGGGAGCTGAAGTCCACAAACATCTGGGGACCCACAGGTTGAGAACCACTACCCTATCCTGACTTTTACATCTAAAAGGAGCAGTAACACACAACACGATCACTTGCACCTTGGGGAAGTCCATCCCAGTACAAAATCCTTCCATTTGTTTCCAGTCAACATTCCTGTGACTTTATCTGAATATTGAAAGATTTTCACGTAACGCTGCATGGAATTTAACTGAAAATCAGCACGGTGGGATCCTGCCGGCTCTTCCTGTTTCTGAGAAACTTGTACTCCAAAGTTGGAAAGATAAACACTCGCCATCTGTTTGATGCTCAAAACATCTCACTGCTTTAACTATGCATGAATGTATATTTTATAGACGTCAACTCACAAGCATTTTGCCCGGGTTGAATTACAAAAAGCAAATAAAGGCAAAGCAGTTCCTACCATAAAAGAACTAGCTCAAGGCATCATTTTAAAAAAAGTATACATGATATTGAGAACAAAATTCTGGAACAAGTGTATTTCACACACCTCGTTATGGAACGTATTTTTAAAAATGAGGGGAAGAGAACTATAATCCTCACAAACTTTTTGCTATGTTGCTATCATACAGGTTACTATTTTCTAACACATTTATTACCTTCCCCTCGCCCCAGTCCAACATTCTGGTACTATTTTCCTATCTGCATCCCTGTGCCTTTTGTGGTACTCTTACACCATTGGTTTTTCTCAGTATGACAAAAAAACCATAATGATCTATCTGAAGTGACAGCATTCAAGAGTTTCTCACTGTATCATACATTTAGCAATAACAGATGTGCACTGTATCATACATTTAGATGTGCACTGTATCATACATTTAGCAATAACAGATGTGCACTGAAGCTGACCATGCTTCAGCGCACATCTATATTCAGTTATCACTCAAAATATCCAAAATATTAGCCACAGGCTAATTCAAGAAAGAAAATTATCTGGTTCTAGTACTCACCACAGCAATAACAGGAATCAGCACTCCCAGGTTCCCTGCACTGCTAGATGCCTAAGGGAGAAAAAAAAGTGGGGGTCATGTTTGAAAAACTGAAAAAGCTTTTTAAAAAACAGCCATTTTAATGAGTAAAACTAAGTAGTAGTTCTTTGAACTTCTTTTGCATTGGCTGGATAGCAGTACATGTGAAAGAGATCTAGGAGTCTTCATAGACCACAAGCTGAACATGAGTCAGCAGTGTGATGCAGCAGCCAAGAAAGCCAATGCAATTCTCGGCTGCATCAATAGGAGTATGGTGTCTAGATCGAGGGAGGTACTGGTACCACTCTACTCTGCTTTGGTTAGACCTCATCTTGAATACTGTGTCCAGTTCTGGGCACCCCAATTCAAGAAGGACATGGTCAAGCTGGAGCAAGTCCAGAGAAGGGCGACCAAAATGGTGAGAGGCCTGGAAGCCATGCCCTATGAGGACAGACTGAGAGAGCTGGGTATGTTTAGTCTGCAGAAGAGAAGGTTAAGAGGGGACATGATAGCCATGTTTAAATATCTGAAGGGATGCCATGTAGAGGAAGGAGAGGGCTTGTTTTCTGCTGCTCCAGAGACCAGGACAAGGAGCAATGGATTCAAGCTGTAGGAAAGGAGATTCCACCTGAACCTCAGGAAGAACTTCCTGACAGTCAGGGCTGTCCGGCAGTGGAATATGCTGCCTCGGAGTGTAGTGGAGTCTCCTTCCTTGGAGGTTTTTAAGCAGAGGTTAGATGGCCATCTGTCGGGAATGCTTTGAGGGTGTTCCTGCATAGCAGGGGGTTGGACTGGATGGCCCGTGTGGTCTCTTCCAACTCTACATTTCTATGATTCTATGATTCGCTGACTGGGAGAATCAAGAAATTGTAGCTCAAAAAGCTAACATTCCCAAGCTTTGACCAAGGTCTCTTTCACACTGCATAGTTACGGTACTTTGATGCCACTTTAACTGCCATGACCCCTTTCCTTGAAATTCTGGGATTTGTTGTTTGGGGATGAGTATAGAATTCTTTTAAGTCCTGAAGGTTACCTCTTATATAGTTTCATTGCCAATAATCCAGAAAAGATGGACACCTTTGCACAACCAATTACAGGACGCTGATATTCCTTCTCCAAATATATGTGTATATATATATATTTATATATGAGCTGTAGTTCTGTTCAAATTTGTTGTGTGGTTTTTTTAAACATTCACGATATTCAGATGTCATGTATAGATTAGTATCTCTTAAGCAATTACAAAGGTCAGATGCTTCTACTCTGTTTTTGCTCAGAAGTGCAGTTTGTCATCCTCTGCAATGATATGGCACGGTTAATTTCAACATTGCTTTGTTTGTAATAAGCCAACTTGAAACCGTGAATAATCCTTGGAGGGATGAAATTTCTGCAGTTTTATTCTTAAATCATTCAAATGGCCCATGACTGGTCTGTGATACAAAAGGTAAAGGTTTAGCATGGATGCAGATAGTAATGAAAGTGAGCAGAATCTCATCCATCCAAAAGATAGAAGAGTCCAAATTTTGGGACTGCCAGTTGAAGTGCAGACAGGCACCTCTAGGAAGCAGCTCAAAAACATGTGACTTTGAACTCTGCCAACAGGTCCCATTTGTCTGGCTAATTAGATCTTAGTTCTCTCTTTAACGAAATTAGTTACTGGTAGAAAGATCTGTTTAAGCTGTCTTAGTATCTATGATAAGATAGTAGCTCACATGAGTAAAGAGGCACACTTACGTAGGACCAGCCAGCTCTGTCTCACATACAAACATTCAAAGTAGCGTTAGAATGTGATGGACTATCTATTCATATAGCCCTGTGCTGCCTACTCTGATTGGAAGTCAAATCAGCTACTCTACCATTTCAGCTATGGTTCCTCTTCAAAAAGGATCCTCAAGACCAAACTTATATATTAATATCCATGCAGCAGCTCACAGAAAACAGAACTTAAAACTTTTTTTCTTTTCCTGCTACATTCAAAGCACCAGCTCCTTAACTCTATTACTAATTTTGGGATTGCTGATGGATCTGTCTCGACTCAACTGTTGTTCCCAGGGCTTTTAATAAAACTCTCCCTCCCTTCTCTCACCAGTTTTCAAGGCCATTTCCTAGGAATCACAAAACCTCAGCCCTATCTGCAGAGCCTCAAAAGCCTCACAGCTTGTCTGTTTTGGGGAGCATGAGTACACACCAATAAAGTAGTGAAATTCAGAAAGCATCTGACGCAAACAGTGAAATGAATATTAAAGATGATTTTGTAAATGTCTCCCCCCTACAGTTTCTTCCACTATTAATATTCACAACCAAGCATGTAGCTAAGGGTGCTTAAGTGCACACAAGAGGTGACAATGAAACAGATTGCTTGTTGTTTTAAATAAATTTAATTGCAGTGCTAAGGGGGAGATTCAACTGGCCAATGGGGATGGGAGAATCCATAATTCTGGACAGTTTCCTCTGCTGAAATCTGTTTCAGAAGCCATTTGTCCACATCATACCAGCACAGTCATGCTCCACAGGTAATTCAAACTGGCAACGATCTTTGAAAACTATTACAGGCATAGTTTGGTTTAGATTTGCTCTCCTCCCCGTGCTGCTGCCAATAAACTTTTTGAAAATGGTAGATTTTTTTTTATCACAGGTCCCTTGATGCCATATGCAATTTAACCTTAATTCTTGCTGAAACTTGGTTAACTGTACATGTGAGAAGCATGCTTTGCTTTTTCCCAGTGTACCTTCAGTGCTGGACCTTTTTCACTTGCTCTCTGCTGGCTCTCTTTCCTTCGAGCCCAAGTTGGACAAACAGTTCCAGCAAGTTCATCAGTAATTCGTCCACAAGATGTTCATCCTGGATATTTGCAGCTATGTTAGCCAGGGCGTTAATAACAGCTAAGGAACAGTGTCTGAGGAAACAGAAGTAAGGAACTCATCAGCACCCATCCTTTGATTACTAAACATTTCCTGTTTTCCTCTGCAGTAGAACTGCACAAATGCCAAGTACAGTTTCCTCTAATTGGAATACTGGCAACAACATTAAAACACTATTTGAACTAGCGGGACCTGTAAAGGGTGTCAACTGGAAAGCATTTAAAATATTACTGAGGCAACACTCGTCACGAAGAGAAGGAGCAGACATAGTTTTGCATTGGGAGAAAGATGTTGTTGGTGACAGAAGAGAACAGATTGTACACCTAGTGGGGAAGCTACAAAGGTGGGGACAAGAAAAACAAAAAACACATAAAAAGAAATTTAGGTAAGCCACAGTTTGCCTATATTTAGCTGCACAGGAAATCAGGCAGGGACCTTGCAGGGTCTGACAGCTGCCTGCTAAGACAGGAAACTTTAGTCCATCTGCCTGGGAGGGGGGAACACAAGCTGGATAGCACAAGTGATGTGGCCACCTGGGACTCCTTAAAGATCACCTTCCTGGAAGGTTGTATATCTTAAGTCAACCCTCTAAAGATGAACTTCACCAGGATCTCCAATCCCCCCCAAACCCTTTTATCTTTTTCCTTTCCAACTCCTTATGTTGAGGCCATCAGAAGGAGGCAGCAGATTTTTTTTTTAAATCAGAGAATGGCAACGCTTAATTCTGGGGTTTGAGAATTCACAGCTCAATTGCAGAAATGGCAATGGACTAATGCATTTAGCATAGCACCTTGCCGCACACCACAATGCCATCAGGAATATTAATAAGAATGAAAACTAAAATTATCCTTTATTTGAAGCAGCTGCAATTTAATACAAAATTTGTGATGGTAATCTAACTTTGGAGACAGAGAGGTCAGTGTTGGCTTCTTTGTGGGGAAATAAAACAGTAACAGCTTTGGGAAGAACTGCAAAATTTCATAGGACAAGAGGTTCTTTAGAAAATCAACCAATCACTCAATCACGTTCAGACGAACCAGCAACTACAGTAAGATTACCTGTATCCATGATCCTTGTAGTCCTTAGTTGCTGAGTATACAATTGAGCTTGCTTTAACACTGATCTGCTGAAACAGATTCCATACCTCCTGGTAAATATATTGCTGGGGAGGAAAAAAAACCCTAAATTAGCACTGCATACAAAAATACATGATCAGCATCAACACAAATAAAATCAGAAAGCTCAGGAGAGGAAAGCCTGCCTGCCCACTGAATTAGTTCATTTCCTGGATTGAAACCCCTAGAATCCCCTCAACTAGTATCACCAGTGGCTATGCTGCCTGGATGATTCTGGGAGCTGTAGTACAAAGAAGGAACTTTGCCAAGCTCTACTTGTAATATTTGGCTGAGGAGAAGGGAACGAACAATTTAAATTTGTCACAAAGACACTTGAAAGGTAAAGTTAATATGGGCTAAAGGCAAGGATCGAACAGTCTATCTCACTAATTCTCACCTGAAAGCGGCCGCCAATATTAACACTGCAAGGGAAACCCTATCTTTCCCTTCTGACATCTGGTTCTCCCTCTTGCTCAGCAACTTCCCACTCCTTGTTCCTGCCGCTTACTGCTAGTCTCATCTTCCTTCTGGTACCTGTCCCTGTGTGTCCAGTCCAAAAGCAAAAGACCCTAACTAATATTCAGGGGAGCCTCTCAGTCAGAATAGGGTAAAGAAATAGCCTACCACTCCCAGTCTTTCTGGGGAGCATTCTGCAGCTGGAGATGAGAAGAGACAGAGATCACATTCAAAGCAAGCACTCTGATACAGCATACAAAATAGAACAGCTGCATTGACTAAAAAAAGTTTTATAAACCTACAGTGCCTTTGTACATCCAGATGAACAGAAGATACCAGCTGCAACTGACAACCTCCCATGCAATGTGTCTTTTCTTACATTTCCAGTGATAACTAAGCAGCCCAGCTGGTCAATGATGAGCACGTCAAGAGGAGATGGCGGCTGGCAGAACTTCTGCTGCAGGATCTGAAGAATTGGCTCCATCACTTTGGGTGTGTCCCTCAGTGCCACTGCAATGTGCCCCAGTGCACGGATTGTGTGATCAGGGATGAGATGGGCTTCCCTGAACAAACAAAATTGTATTTGCATTTTTTTTTTACATATCTACTTCTACTAACATGAACAGACATGCGAAACAATTTGACCTAACATAGGTCGAGCTGCAATAAACTAGATTCCCCCCCAACATCACCTATTAATTTAGTATAAATTATAGTTGGTTGATTAATTATGTATGCTTACATTTTCAAAGATTCAAAATAATTATGCATTTGAAAACTCATTCCTCCTTCTCCCGTTTTTTGATGATGTAAAAACGTATGGCCTTGCAGATGTTGGATTCCAGATCTCATTGGCCTTAGCCAGCACAGCCAATGGTGAAGACCAATGGGAGCTGCAGTTCAAAATCTGGAAGGCCACATGTTCCTCATCTTTCTGCTACAGAAACATCATTTTGTCAGCCAAAGAAAAACCTCTTCTTCCTTCCTTTTATGGTGACACCTGCAATTTACTGGTTTTATAATTATTTTTACTTTTATTTCTCTGTCATTCTCTCTTTTCCTTTCTCATTTAAAATAATCGATCCCACTCCAAAACCCATAACCTACTGTACTTCCAACACCCACCCAATTTCACTTTTACACTTTCTCTTCAAATTCAGCTAATAATAATTCCATTCAAAACAAATTTGTACAATAACTTTCTAAAGAACCAGGCTGGAACTTCTTGGGTTCTTCCAGAGAAACTGCTGTAACTCACAACCCAGAGACAAGTAACACCACTATCCTTTGAAAAGTATTTAGCCATGATTTTTAAATATATGTTTCCCCTACTGGTGATTAAAGGAACAAAAACCAGAATAGAGCAAAGACATTGTCCAGCAGTGAGGCAAGCATGATATGCACACCTTGTAAACTTCTTACATATGACCATTTCAGAGATCCATAAGGCGCATCAAACTAATTTCATCAAGATTCACAAAGACACATGCACAACTGTAAGAGACCTCTTTACCTAAGCTTACTGGCTCCTTTTCAGAGAACGGTAACATCAAAATAGTTGCCATTACATACAAATAACTTACTTGTCACTCTCCTGTGAAATGTAGAGGCGGTTAGACAAGCTGGCTAAGAAAGCTTCAACAATGACTGGGTCTATAGTTAGGCCAGCTTTCAAGCATCTGTAAGAAATGGCAAACAGGAAAATTAAAACATTTAAGCACCTCTGGCTGATAAGTTGGTGATGTTTACAATAATAAAAACACTAACCAGTAATCAGAGTAGCAATGCTGGCTGAGGGAAACTGGAAGCTGTATTGAAAAATTACACTTGGTTTATGCTCTAGAGCCTCTGAAATCTGAGGGCGAATGGTTTATATGAAAGTGGAAAGCTTCCCAGCTCTGCAACTTTCACTTGGCAAGTACACTGTGGAAATCCCTCCCAATGGAAACTCACCAGACTCCACCTGTAGTGGGCTTCAGATGATATGGTTACTTCAGTGGCCATCTGCGACATCAAAAAAATTAGTTGCCCTATTGCTCTGTTGCAATCTATTTTACTGCTGCTGCCATGAGGTTGTTCTAAAAGCATCTTTTATTACTGGGAGGTATTTAGCAGATTATAAATATGCAATGGGTGGCATCAATCAATGTTTACAAGTTTAAAAACAACAAGGAGTGGCAATCCTGGGCACATAAACATGGTGGAGGAACGATGGTGGGACACAGCAGCATTTGGTGGTGCTGTTAAGCAGGCATGACTTTCACCCTCTCTCTCTCTTCATGGTCAGCATCACCAAGGGCACTTTTAAAATACAGAACAACTGCATTCCAAATTTAAGGATGTACACAGACGTATTAGAAGACCTTAACCTGCTCTACAACAGGCTCAACGGGGCCAAACAGGGTACAGAATCACTAGGCCAACCTTCAAACCTAAATGAAACTGCTGGACTTAAAGAACTCTGGGAGGAAACACTAGAAATAGATTTTGCACAAAAGGACCATGAGCTCAGATCTGCCAGGAAAAAAAAAGAGGCCGGAGCAATGTCTGTCCTTTAATTCCAAAGGCAAGTCCACCAGACAGCCACTAGTGTTCTTGCAGTCAACAGTGATCTATCTGGAGGACTGTTACCTTCCAAATATGAGGCTCTAATGTCTTCAGGAGGGGCCCTTCTCATGATCCCATCACCTCTACAGATGTGTTTGGTAGGCACAAAGCAGAGGGCCTTCTCACTAGAAAAAACTTGTGTGGCAGCAGGCTTTCAGAAATCAACTGCTAGGGCTTTTAACACTGTTCTGTCTTGCTAGTCTGAATGTTTTTAATGGATTTGTTTTAAATGGTTTTAATTTCTGTGGATTATCAAATTACACTATAATAACTTTTTGTACATTTTTATTTATGGCTTTGTAATTGTTTTAACTGTGTGCGTTTTGACTTTTAAAGTGGCCTTGAATCCAAGTACTGGACTCAAGGATACAAGTGGATAACTCACCACCATCAACTATTCAAGCATAGGCAGACACCACATGTCTGAAGTCTGTTCACTCCTGGTTTACACTAGCAGCCCCAATTACAGGATCAGGATCCGTACCTTACAATATGAGAACAAAAGATTCCTACTGCCTAAAAAAACAGCTCTTCTGTATATCTAGGACAAACGGATACCTGCAGATGTTATCTATCGCAATGTCCCGAAGTTGCTCATACATGGAGGTCTGACTCTTCTTGCCTGACATCAGACTTACAGTGGACTCAGCGTGCTCGTTTGTTATGCTAATCTTGATATCATTTCCTCCTAAGGGAACAAGAAAGAGAAACAGATCATCTGGAGAGATGACGCAATGGGTGGCATTGTTTGATCTTTGATGCTTCCGTAGAACAATGACTTTCAAATGGACAGAAGACAGCTAAGCAATTTAAAGCAGTATGGAATAGCCTCTGTGGTGCAGAGATTAAAGAGCTGGACCAGAACTTTTGAGACCCAGGTTCAAATCCTTGCTGCGTCATGACACTCTTGGGACAGTCATTCAGTGTCAGTCTATTCTACCTGTTGGGCTTTTTGTGAGAATAAAATGAAGGATGTATCATGAATTTTTGGGAGAACACAATAAAAATGAATCATTTATCTACAATAAATCCTTATGCTACCTAAAAGATGCCATCTTTAAAAATGCTGTTTCTCAATTTTTTTTAAAAAAATGTTCATTCTTAAATATCCATTAATACAATTATGACTGGGGGTGCCAAGACATGCTGTAATAAAGAGAGGAATACAATAACTAAACAGGTAAATCAAGAAGGGGGCTATCCTGTGATGGAAGAGGCATACCTGTTTGGTATTGGTTATGATACTTGTAAAGTTTCACCAGGACTGGAGAAGGGATCACAAGGAAGTCTCTCAAGGAAGGAGTGACAGAATGAACCACCACAGGGAATCTCTCACACAAGCGGCCGAGACCCTGAAAAAATAGAAAAGGAGAGGTGCATCCTTACTGTACAAGAAAGGCTGTATTCATTTAATACATGCCAACAGCAGCAAGAATTTTATACGCTAAGCACTAGAAGAATGATATGATGCCATCCGAAGAAGAGTGGGTTTTGAAACTGTTAGACATGACAGAGATGGACAAATGAACATCATTACTAAGAGATAAATCTATTAATGAATTTTAAAAATGCTAGGAGAAGGTTATGTCATTTTTATTGTGGGCTGAAGGCAGACAAGTTATTAGGATTAGATTGAAAACTGCATTTAGAACAGTTTTAGCAAAACTAAAACTAAAATTAAAACTAAGTTATTCTTTTATGTATTGCATACATTTGATAATTGTATCTAAACTGTCTGAGTAAATACAATAAGAAAACAATGATAAATCTGAAGCAGTAAAATCTTCGGAACTCGAGAACACTCATAATCTGGGGAATGGGAAGAACAGGTTGCTTACCCGTAACTGTGGTTCTTCGAGTGGTCATCTGTGCCCTCATACATTAGGAGCTTTCACGCCTGTGCGGTAGCGTTCGGAAGATTCTAGAGCTCGTTAGCTTTGGCGGGAACCCCTCCCCCACGCTGGTGCTGCGCATGCTCCTCCCGCCGACTAACGGTCTCTCCTCAGTTCTGGTCCGCCGAAGCAGATGGGACCTGAAAAAGAGGGGAAGGCAGGGCGGGGATGTATGAGGACACAGATGACCACTCGAAGAACCACAGTTACAGGTAAGCAACCTGTTCTTCTTCTTCGTGGTCTCTGTGCCTCATACATTAGGAGACTGTGTAGCTTACCAGTAGGATGGTGGGTCAGGTCCCAGATCCTAGAGCACAGAAGACAGCACAGCACGTCCAAACCGGGCATCTCTCCTGGAACGACAGTCGAGCCTGTAGTGGTGCACGAAGGTCGACGGCTGGGACCAGATCGCCACACGGCAGAGTTCCGACAGGTCGACGCCTCGCAGGAGGGCAGCAGATGTCGCCACAGCCCTGGTGGAGTGGGCCCGAAGCAGGTCTGGTGGAGGCTTCCTGGCAAGCTCGTACGCCAGGTGAATAGTCTGTACCACCCACTTAGAGAAGCGCTGGGTGGATACCTTGTGGCCTCTCCGGTGCCTGCCATAACAGACAAACAGGTGGGGTGTCTGTCTGTAGGCTGCAATCTTGTCTTTGTAAAAGGCCAGCGCCCGACGCACGTCCAGGGAATGGAGGGACCGCTCCAGAGGTGTTGTCGGGTCCGGGTAGAAGGCCGGCAGGATGATGTCCTGGCTCAGATGGAAGCTGGACACCACCTTCAGCAGGAAGGAGATGTCAGGCCGGAGGACCACCTTGTCCCGATGAAAGACCAAGTATGGTTCATCGCACCGTAGCGCCGTCAACTCTCCCGCCCACCTGGCAGAGGTGACGGCCACTAGGAACGCGGTCTTCATCGCAAGCAGCCTGTCGTCCGTCATGGCCATGGGCTCGAAGGGCGGCCTCGTCAGCTGGGACAGCACCAATGACAGCGACCACGGCGGTAGCGGCGGCGATACCGGCAGGTAGAGGTGGTGCAGGCCCTTCAGGAACTGCTTGACGGTACCGTCCCTGAAGAGCGCGGCCGATGGGGATCATGGCGGCTGGTATGCCACGATCACGGCGAGGTAGACCTTGAGCGACGGGAAGGCCAAGCCCTGTTGCCGGAGATGGAGAAGGAAGTGGAGCACGGTATGCAGGGTGAGAGGCGATACCGGCTGTCGACGTTCCTCGGCGAAGGCCACGAAGCGCTGCCACTTGTAGTGGTAGTTCCTTCGCGTGGACTCCTTCCTGGCCGCGGTCAAGACGTTCTCGATGGCCGGGTCGTCTAGGGCGATATCCTCCAGGCATGGAGGGCCAACACCGCCAGGTCCGGGTGCAACACCAGTCCGTCGGAGTGGGACAGCAGGTCCGGTACCGTGGGAAACCTGAGAGTCCTGCCGCGGGCGGCCTCGATCAGGGGCCCGAACCAGTGCTGCCTCGGTCAGTACGGTGCCACGAGGATCGCGTCCGCCCGGTCCGCGATGATCTTCACGGTCACGCGGCCCAGGAGCGGGAATGGAGGAAAGGCGTAGATCAGCCCTTCGTCCCACGGAAACTGGAACGCGTCGCCGATGGAGCAGCGATCGTGGCCGGCCCTTGAGCAGAACAGGCGGCACTTTGCGTTCTGGCTGGTCGCGAAGAGGTCGATGGTCGGCTCACCCCATCGGTCCCGAAGCATCCGGAAGGACCCGTCGGACAGGGATCACTCATGGTGGGAAGTGGTGTCCCTGCTGAGCGCGTCCGCTGTGGTGTTCTCCTGCCCCGCCAGGTGAACCGCCACAGGGTGTATCCGGAGCGGGACGCACCAGTTCCAGAGTTCGAGGACAATGCCCAGCAGCGTGGTGGAGTGCGTCCCTCCTTGCCTGTTCACGTAGCAGACCGCCGTTGTGTTGTCTGTGAGGTTCAACATCGTGCAGCCTGTGACCAGGTGTCGGAACACTCTCAGGGCCTTGTGGATCACCAACAGCTCGAGAGAGTTGATGTGGAGGAACAGCTCGTTGTCCATCCACCGGCCTCTGACCCGGAGATCTCCGGTGTGTACTCCCCAGCCGAAGAGCGAGGCATCCGTCGTTACCGTGACCGACAGCCTGGGTTCGTGGAACGGCATGTCTGGCAAGAGGTTCCTGTATGACTGCCACCACAGGAGCGATTGGCGTACCTGTTGGGGCAGGCGGTACCAGCAGCGCTGGTCGTCCCTGAGTGGATCGAAGGCCCTGACGAACCAGTGCTGGAGCGGCCATGCGCGTAACCTGGAGAGGTAGGTCACGGCGGTGGTCGAGGCCATGTAGCCGAGGAGTTGCTAGATCCTCCTCGCTGATACCGTGGAGGTCTCGAAGGCAGTGGACGCCGCCCGACGAAGTGTCCGCGCCCTCTCGTCTGGGAGGAAGGCCCTCGCCGATACCGAGTCGAGGGTCGCCCCGATGAAGTCGAGAACCCGAGTGGGCTCGAGATGGGACTTCTTGGGGTTGACCCTGAGTCCGAGCCGAGTGAGAAGAGACAAAGTTCAATGAATGTCCCTGTACAGTTTCTGTCTGCAGGATGCCACCAATAGCCAATCGTCCAGGTAAGGGTAGACAGAGACGCCCTTCGTCCGCAGGAAGGACACGACCGGAGCCATGCACTTGGTGAACACCCGCGGTGCGGTGGAAAGTCCGAACGGCAACACCCGGTACTGGTAGCTAGTGCCGTCGATCGCGAACCGAAGGTATCTCCTGTGCTGCGGGCGGATAGAGATGTGGAAATAGGCGTCTTTGAGGTCTATGGACGCAAACCAGTCCCCTCGGCGAAGGAAGGGGAGGATTGACGGCAGCGTGACCATCTTGAACCTCTTGGGGTGGATGTATTCGTTCATGTATTCGGTCTAGGATGGGCCGCAGGGATCTGTCCGCCTTCGGCACCATGAAGTACCTCGAGTAGAAGCCAGTGGTCTTGGCTGAAGGTGGGAGCCTCTCGATCACTCCCTTCTCGAGGAGGGACTGGACCTCTTCCAGTAGAGCCGAGCTGGCCGGGGTGGAGTAGTAGACACCCCGTGGCGGAATATCCTGGAACTTGATGGCGTATCCCAGGCGGACGATGGTAAGTACCCAGGAGTCTGGAGTGATCTCCCGCCAGCAGTCGAGGTGCCTGGCCAGGCTCGGGTGGTGGAACAGTTCTACCGGAAGGGTGAAGGATGGCACGGGTGGAGTCCTGCGAAGGCCGTCAAAACCAGAATTTCACTCCGGAGGACGACTTCTTGGACGATGAAGATGGGCGTCGTCTGGGAAGCCTCCTCGAAGCCGAAGACGTCGATGGCCTCTACGTGGTCGACCGTGGGGACCGCGGCTGGTACGCCGATGAAGAGGAGGACCTTCTCCACGTAGGCCTCGGCTGGAAAGAGCGGCGAGACTGGACAGGCTGGTTGATGCCCATCTTCTTCGCTGTCAGCTGGGCCTTGACGAGGTGATCCATGGCCTCGTCGGTGGTGGTGTGGAAGAGCCCTTCGCCGTCGAACGGAAGGTCTTCAATCCGTCGACGACTGTCCTCCTGAAGCCCAGAGGACCGGAGCCACGCGTGGCGTCGGAGGGCTACAGCACCGACCATCACCCTTGAGGTAGCCTCCACGGCGTGCCTCGAGGTGGCGATTTGCTGTGTAGCCACCGCAACGGCCTCGCCAAAGATCTGTGTGGCTGAGGCGCGTGACTCCTCCGGCAGGTCAGCAAGGAGTGGAGCGAGTCGGCCAAAGAGGTTCCGATGGTAGGCCGCAAGGCATGCCATCGTGTTCACCGTCCTGGCCACCAGGGACGAGGCCGAATAGAACCTTCAGCCGAAGGCATCGAGCTTCCGTCCTTCACGGTCCGGAGGGGTGCTATGCGCTCGGTTGCCTCCTTCCGTTTGAGCCGACTCAACCACAATAGAGTTCGGTACAGCATGATTGAAGAGGAACTCCGCGTTCTCCTTCTGGGTCCTGTAGAGATGCTCTAGCCTATGTGGGATAGGCTGTGCTGACGCCGGCTTCGCCCACGGCTGCTTCATCGCTTCCACTAGAGTTGGTAGGAACGGCAGCGGTGCGGTCGATGGTGGGCAGGCTTCCAAGTACTGGAAGACTGGGTCCTGGGCTTGTGGAGCAGGTTCGGTCACCTTTAGGCCAAGGGCTGTGCCATCCGGAGGAGGATCGCAGAAAACTGGTGTACGTCCTCCGGTGCAGACTCCGAGCCTGGCTCCCCGAACCCCAGCGGTGGGGACTCGTGAGAAGAAGGGGTGGACTCAGCAGAGTCAGAGTCCGAGTCGTAAGAGTCGCCGGATGGTGATGGCGACCTCTCCGCCTCCTTCTCCTCGGTCGGCCCATGGGCCGGAGGTGCCAGGGTGACAGCTGGAGCTGCAGGCTGCGTCGGTACCGGTGCAGCCGATGTTGTGGCAGGTATCGGAGTCACCTGCAGGGGCACGACCGCGGGCCTAGGGTGGTGTGCCGCCTGCGTGGTAGAAGTCGCAGCTACCGCAGGCTGGGCCACGGTGGGCTGTGGCGTCGGGCGGGTAGCTGTGGCTGTCGTCCACGGTGGTGGAGAAACAGCCCTGTAGCGGAGTGAGGGCTCCCGGGACCAACGGTGACTCGGTGAATGACGCAGCGGTGACCTCTCATAGCGGGGGTAGTGAGCCTCCCGCGGTGGTGAACGAGACCGGCGACGAGGTGACCAGTACCTTGGATCTGGATGGTACTGGTCCCTGTATGACGGCGAGTAAGAATAGTATGAGCCGGCCAGCTCGTGCCACACCTGCTCCTGGGCTTACCTCCCTAGGTAGGCAGGAGAGTAGGTGCTCTCGCCCGAGCGACGCCTCTCCAGGCGCATCTCCCGATATCGCGGGGATGGAGGCCTGGCCCGCTGCTCCGGCGAGCGGGACTTGTCGCGTCGAGAGGCTGGGCGCTGCCTGACCACAGCCTCCTCTCGGCGTTCTGCCGAGGGTGGACGGTGACTTGGCAGAGTGATCTCCGCGATCAGCTCGGGCAGTTGAGGAGGCGAGGCCTACACGACCTGCTCCTCGTCCAACACCTCGAGGATTTCCTCTTCCTCCAGAGGCTCTTCTTCCTCAGGGAGCTCCATCGGTTGAGGTTCCTTGGCGGGCTGGGTGGGTGATGGAGTCAGGGGTCGCACCACCGTCGGTGAAGAGCGCCGCCTCTCCTTTCTCTTCTTCTTCTTCTCCTCCTCCTCCCCCGCGCCCTCAGTGGTGGGGCGTTTCTTCTGGGCCGCGGTAAGCGGCCTGGAGGAGGAGGTTGAGGCCTGCGAGCCCGCAGGGTCCTCGCGTGCCCGAGTTGCCGAGATCTTCGGTATCCTCGGCAACTTCATTATCGGTACCGATACCGATGAGGTCAAGGGCACGGCAGCCGCCGCTGCTGCAGAAGAAGAAGAAGAAGGAGGGTGTTTCTCGGCCATCGTCTCGGGTCTCTGGACACGAAGAGATTCCTCCCAACGGTGGGATTTAAGCCTTGCCGCCCTGTTACGGAGAGTCTGGTGTGTAAACTCTCTACAAATAGGGCAGGCCTGAACATTGTGCCCCTCACCCAAACAAATCAGGCACTTAGAGTGTTGGTCAGAGAGAGCGACCTTCCTTCCACAGGAGGCGCAGCGTTTGAAGAGAGCCGACATAAACCGGAGGCAAGGCAAAGAAAACAAGAGTCCGAGAACACCAAACACAGTCCGAGATCCGAAATCGTCGTCAAAGCCAGAAATGGGTCAAAATCGATCGAGAAAGCCAAGTCCGAAATCCAAGAGGGGTAGTCAAAAGCCAAATCCGAAGTCAAAAAACACCAAAAGCAGAATCGAACAGCAAGCCAACAAGCAGAACCTTCTGTACACTGAGGCGGACAAGAAAGAACTGAGGAGAGACCGTTAGTCTGCGGGAGGAGCATGCGCAGCACCGGCGTGGGGGAGGGGTTCCCGCCAAAGTTAACGAGCTCTAGAATCTTCCAAACGTTACCGCGCAGGCGCAAAAGCTCCTAATGTATGAGGCACAGAGACCACGAAGAAGAAGTTAATGATATTGTATTTTTAGGTATTTGTTTTTAGTACGTAAACTTTGTAGGGTTTTTTTTCTTCTCCTTGTATGTTTGTATTTCGTTAATGACTGAATGTTTTGTAATATCTGTACTGTTCTCTTTTTTCTCCTCTTTTTTATTCTATGTGATTTTTTTTTTGTAGTCTTGACAAAAATGATTTTTTAAAAAAGAAGAAAGGCTGTGTAAGGGTATCTACCAATGCAAGAGCTTTAAAGGTCATGCAGTAGCACTTTCAACTCCTAGTCTAGGCACTTGAAACACTAACTGGATATAACAGGGAAAACACACAACCTTGTGCTGCTGACCTTCCAAGCACTAAGGGTGAGCTGCATGAGAGGGATGAAGCATATGCTGTTATCTCAATCCATGACTGTGTGTCTATCACAGTCTTTTCTCATCTTTGGAATTAAGAAGGCCAATGGTGCATAGGGGAATCTCTGTGCCACTGAAGGGTGTGGCTTCAGAGATGGACTTTCCAATGGGCTTCAGCCAGACCTTTAGTTGGTTGGATCGGACAGGTCATCTGATCAAGGCCAGACTTTAGTTGTCCAGACTAGGTCTGGAGACTCCTTCCCCTGATCTCCAATATGTAACTACTCACAGGATGATATTATTCATAACATATCTCACTAGTTGTTGTTTTTTTTAATCTGGATAGGGACTGGCAATTACGCTCAGACCCAACCTTTACCCATAACAAACTGTGGAAACAAAAGTTGTGGGACACTGACTGGATTAAGTGTCAAAATGGTTTTCTTAGCAGACCTGTAAACAGCAGATCAGAAGAGGCAAGTGAGCGATGATAACTTTGCTGGAGGTCTTGGACTGCAGCTTTTCAGACAGCTTGATGCACAGGTTTTCTGCTCCTTATTTGCAAAAGAACAAAATCAGAAAGTATTACAAGAGAACATGCCTGCATGTTTAGATGAAAATCTTCTTTTTTTTTTAATTGACAACTTTGATAGTTATTTCATCATGGAAGAACAGATGTAACCAAACCATCAAACTGTTCTCTCTAGGAAATCAAGTCAAATGAATTGTGCATTTCAAAAAGCCCCTTCAGAGTGAGGCTACAATCTTTTGCACAGCCCCCTCTACTGAAACCCTTGATAAGACTCAACATATGATAGTCCAAGATTGCAACCTGAATACATTTGTACTTAAGAGCAGGAAGTAGTTAAGAGCATAAAAATTTTCGGTGGCTTAAGTGAAGGGTCAGCTAAGAAGCTGTTTGTTTTCCACTAAGAGGATTCCACAAGGATTTCATAAATGCATAGGCCTACCAATAAGATTTCAAAATGGTGATCAAGCATGTAACTGCCTAATAGTTCATTGGCAGAACAGAGACTTTGCATGCAAAATGACCAAGGTTCAAATTCTTGGCCTCACCATTTAAAACACTCAGGCAGCAGACAATGAAAAGAAGACCTCTGCCGACAACAGCCTGTTAGAGGAGACAATATTGCTCTTTTTGAGGTTTTTGAGCCATGACACCAAGTGGGGAGTTACAATCTGACAACATCCAGAAAGCTACATGCCCCCCACTGCTGTGCTAGAAGGATAAATAGTATGCCCTAAAATATTACAACTTCCTGCGATACTATTAGTACTGATGCACAATACAGTAGTCAATTGCAAGCTCCACTACGCTGAAAGCTTAGAAATTTACTTTAAGAACACTGCACCTTAGGATATCTGCAGCCATTCATAACTGAGCAGTGGTAAGATGAGACACTGGGACCCAGGGCCACTGTGTCACCGCTGCTCAGTTATGAATAGCTTTGGCACGAAATTTAATCCATTCTTCTTAAAAGTAACTTCCCAACCTCTGATCGAACCTGACAGGACTCATGAACAGACATCCATAGGACTGCAGTGTAGTACTACATCACAGGCAACCTGAAGCTTATAACATTGTATTAAAAAAAATCAGTTAAAAGTATCTCAAATAAGAGGGAAAAGCATCATACGCGGGCAAATATACCTTGTTCATCTTTCACAGCCCACACCATGAGATCCACGCAGGCTGCATTAGCTTGGCAACGCAACTTCAGTGGATTCAGCTCATTGTGCAGTCTATCAACATCATGAAGGAGCTTCTGGAGTTCTGCCTGGCTACTGTTGAACTGTTCCAATACAAAATCGTGAATTTCCTTCACAAACGAGTTTGGGAGATCTAGGAGAAGAAAGAAAAGAAACATTAAAAATTCTCACCATGGCCACATCTGAATGAAGAGAAAGAGAGGTAAGAAACAGAGGCAAGAAGCAAAGAAAATCTAAAACGTGATGAAATAGAACAGTATCTCTTTGAATCCAAATGGTTGCAAAGAGACAGGAAACTTTCTACGTCTGTGAAACTCAACTCTACAAATTAAGGTCGATTTAAATTACAGACGAAGAACAAACCAGAATCTGAAACCACAGTATTATCTATCTAGACTTGTTCCAACAAATCAGTCTTGAAAACCCCAGCTCTCTTATGTTTAGACATAGCAGGGAAATGCAGTTTCTTTAAATATATCAGCAAAAGTTGCACGTTGTTTTATGCAACAGTAAACCACGGTCTCATTCAGCTGATCTACACTGTCATGAGTGAAATCCATTACTTACTTATTCAGTTTACACACCTTTCATGTAATACAACGTATCTCTCAGCATCTTGAATTGGGCTACATACAAAGGATCACTGAACATTTTGTAGAACAGTTCTGTATGGGGATTTGCCTAAAATGTTTTTAAAAGAAAGAAAATCGCAGTCAATGATAGTATTCTGACAAATTAATCCACAGACAAAATTCCAAAATATCGCATTAACACAGAGAAATCTTCAATACTACTTTCCAGAAAAGATTAGTTTTGTTTCCCTGCCCTCAGATGTCTTCCTTGTGTTGCTTTTTAGTTTATATACCTCTTGGGGCAGGGCCTCATCTACCATGCACACAGACAATGCTGTAAAAAAAAATTCACATCAACATACTACCATGGAAATGAAAGATCAAGTCTATGAGTGTCACACACATGCTAGCTACATTAGCAGACAAAAATAAGCCAGGAAACCTGGTTTGCTGGATAACAAAGTGCAACCACACCGCTCATCGCATGCAGCCTGCTCGCTCCCGCTCCGCTTTCCCCTTCACACAAGCAGATAACTGAACCAGGCACGTAAAGCTTAGCATGATGTTGGAGCCAATGGTCTGACAAAATTAAGATTATGGTCTGGTAAATAAATAAGGGTTGTAAAACAGCTTCAAAGTAGAATTTATAGTTATCTTACAAAGGCTGGTTTGTTTGGGCACAATGGCCCATGATCCCAGGTTTGGGCATCACATTAAACTATCCTGGCTTGCTTTATTTACCTGCTTGTGCAAAGGACGATCCAAACAGGCTGCAAGCATGAGCATGCGGTTCATTCTCACTGTGATTCATTAAGCAAAGATGCTTGTTTATCGTTACACTTAAGTTTGGTTGCACGGTTCAGTTGCGCTCAAACAATAAGACCGAAGACCAGTCCTGGAGACAATAATAGTTGTCCTGCTACATATATTTGTCTACACTGTTGGTAGCTCGAAAAGCTTTAGTATCAGATTTTCACTATAGATGATCTAAGAAGCAGTGTTGCAGCTGTTATTATTACTGTTATCGTTAATGACATTATCATTTGCCACTTACTCATACAGATGTGCTCGAATAAGTCAGTGTCATTCCAATCAGAAGGAAAAAACCAACTTCCATAATTATTTACCTTCAAGTCACAGCGCCAGTTTCAGTATCAACCCAGTAACTGTGAACTAACCAAACTTCCAGGGAGCAACTTTTCATATGAAATAAGACACACAACAAACACGCTAGCTTGTGTAGTTTTAACACTATGTCTGTATTATTAACACAGCAAGGAACCCTGAAAATGAACATTGTATTTGTCTACTTTTGGTCACCAGTCTTGCTGACCAACCTTTTGCTACTACTAGTTTTTAGAATCCAGACCCAAGCCCTTCAATTCACAGCAGTCCACAATAAGTTGATTTTCTTACATTATAATTGTATGGTAAAAAGTTAACATACCTCCGTAACCTCAGTGACCACTGCATCTAAGGTTTTGAGAACAGAATCTCCAACAATCTGTTTCACCTAAATGACAACACGAACATTTTAAAGATTCTATTATAGCCTTCCTACAGAATGCAATTTAGGCTGGAAAACACATTTATTCTGGAGAAAGCCCCACTTTACTAGCAAGTGCAACCAACTTCCTGGTAAATAGCATGAGGCTCTTACACCAGACAAAAAGAATCCGTGTTGCTGCATCAATTAAATTATAGTACCAAACTCAACAGCATATGGGAACTTGGTAGCTGGAAGTTTGTGGAGGAGCCATCTTGCCAAACATGGAATAGTGGTCTGGCCTTCATCAGCCGGCTGGCTAGAGTAGGCCATCTTTAAGACAGAAGTCAGAAATACAATCTGCCCTTTGGTCTGCCCAGGAAGGCGATAACCAACTTTTAACCATAGTTCACACATATAATTGGCTGCCATTCACCTGGTTTAGAATGACACATTCTGGTTCCATTATAGAAGCATACTTATATTTATCTTACAAGATTTCCTGAACACTTCAACGTACCACTGCGGTGGACAATATCTTGTGGAAAGGACATGGGAGGGGGCCTTCTTTGCTGTGGCATGCTATTTATAGAATATCCTCTCCTCAGAGGCCTGCTTGGAACTACTGCTGGGGTCACTCCAGTACCAAGTCAAAATATGGATGCTCTTAAAGCATGCAGAGTGCAACTGATCTTATATCATTTGTACCCATGCTATGGTTTCTATTATTTTACACTGTTTTAACTGGTTTTAAATTGCCTTAAGTGAGAAAGGATTTAACACACTTTGAGGCTTTTAAAATTATTGTTTTAAAATGTTCTAAGCTGATTTTACTGTACATCACCCAGAGGTCTTTGGATGCAAGACAGGATATAAATAAATAAAACAAACAAGACAAATAGATAAATACCATGTTGAGCAGCTGGCGGAGCATTTCTAGTGGAATGCTGAACTCCTTGTTGCTAATGCCATTAAAGAGTGGAGAAACAGAGAAGCTTGAACTGATAGTGGAGAAGTAATACTCAGGATCTACTGCACTCCCATCAGGCAGGTAGGAACCTGTTATTAAAAAGATACAGAAGAAGAAGAATAAATGTTGCTGAATTATTCTAGCATATTCCCATATTGTCTATGTGCTCCGTGGGCCATTAGGAATAAACATGCTCACAGACAAAAGCCCACTTGGTACTAAAAGCCAGCAAGCCTGCTGAAGACACCGGGTATATGAGCTCACTTGGTTTCCAGACTGCAATATTCCCATAGGTATGCAGAAGGACTAGGGGATCAATATCACCCTAGACAAAACCTGCACCACCTCTAACTAGAATAATGAGGAGCTAGCACTCTGGCTTTCAACTCATGATGGCTCCAGAGTCTGGAAGGCTTACAGATAAAGCACCTTCAGGGTTGGAGCTGCCTACCTAAAAAGAGGCAGGACAAAATGAGGTTGTGCTTAAATGGTATAGGATCTTTTCGGATGTTCTGTCTAAAAAGCACAGAATCATGTGCACTTCCCCAAATACTTCTGTTGCAAATCTGAGGCCACTACTAGGCCAGAAACTTAAATGGGGACACACTCCTTTCAGAAAGAAATTACAACCCAAGTAGAAAAGAGACATGCCAATGCCTGACCAAAGGAAGCACCAATTTCCTACATCTCTTTCTTGAGAAACAGCAAGGTAAGAACCCATTTTATGGTCAACACATATGAACTCATCTAATTGAATATCTTTCCAGACACAGTAGTTGGTTTATTTTCCCACTTACATAGGCCATACATATTCTACAATTCACTTTGTATAATATCCCTATGCTTTATTTACAACTGTAAAAGGAAATTCAAAATCCCTTCTCTCTGTCTTGCAGTTTTTGTGCAGTATAACACATTCTTGTTTAAAATTACTCTCATTAATCTTCTGAACTATGTTTTAGCTACTACAATAAGCTCTTTGCAACTAAGCAACCAGGGATAAGGGATTTTTTAGAGCTTCTACCCGTGAATGCAGAGAATACATTTTGTTGTCTGGTCACATCCATTTTTACGGCAAAAATTTAAGAAAAAACCTTTAAATATATACGCTCTCGCTCTCTCTCTCTCACACACACACACACACACACACACACACACACACTTGGGACTGTTGTACCCTAGTTCTACATGTACATATCTTGAAATAACTCCACAGTTCAGCAGAGCTTACTTCCAAGCAAGTGTGTACTGGCTAATGTCCAAACAGGATGCTCTAAACATATTGAGCAGTTTAGCCATTACCTTAATGTATTTTAAAATTTTATATGACATGGATCAGCTCCAGGTATTCAAAGACTTTATTACGCCCTAAACAAAATAATCTAGGAGAGTTTACACTAAGAGACCTACCTGCTGATCTTATTTTGCCAGTATTTTACAAATATCCAGGAAGTTCAGAACAGTTTTATGTTTCTGTGCTGCTTTCAGATACTGATCTTAATATAATTTATAAAGTGGCTAAATTTTGTGTGGCAGCAATTAAAATTTACAGGTGATGACTTGCGCAAACTAATTATCATCTAGCTGGGCTCTATTAGGACTAGTTGGGTTCTGTTACCCTGGCAGGTTAATACCTATCTGTATTTGTACCCTTTTGGATATTTATATATATTTTTATTTGAATTTTGTTGCTCTTATGCTGGTCTATGACCATAATAAAACACCTATCCATCCATCCATCCATCCCCAAACAGCAAAACTATACCTTCAAAGTACTGTACAGTGGTACCTCCGGGAGAACTGGGCGGAGGAACTCCACGTTCTGGACTGACCTGAAACAAACAAAATGCAGTCAATTATCACTTGGAGTTCACATTTTCATAATGGAGAGGGAGGAATCATGCATATTAAAATGGTCAACAGAATTCAACGGAAGTAACAAATCCAAGAATCTCAGACCAACATATAATAATATTCTAAAAACTGAGATCCAAGACCTCTTTTTTCATTTGTTGCCTCTGGAGGGGAGGTGATTGGGGAACAGGATAAAGATGAAAATATGATCTCCTTCCAAGGAGGCTGCTAGTATAAGAGGATACCCCAACCCACGTGACAGTACTGGTCAACCGAGCACAATATTGTCTACTCTACTGGCAACAGGTCTCAGGCAGAGAAAGGTCTTTCTCATTACCTGCTACTTAATCTCCTTTTCAACTGGACGTAAAACAGACTGAACCCAAAATCTTCTGGGGGAAAGCACATGCATTACCACTGAGTTATAGCCCTCTCCTAGTGGTCTTCGATGCTATGCAAAACAAGAAACTTTAATTCAGTCCTGAGCACATCAGTCTGACCGTTAAAACCAGCCCATGGCTCACAAAAGTAGTTTCCGGTTGATTTTATCTGAAGAATAGACAAACCTGCGAGATGCTGGATACACTGCTGGTCTTCCTCTTTAGAGATCCTTCTTGACAGACTGAGAGTAAAGAGTTTGGAAGTATTGACCGGAAATCATTGAAAGAGCGTCTTCGAATACCATCCAGCTCATTGGGGGCTCGAAGGGAATGTGGAGTAATTTTAGGAAAAAGTTTGGACAGGAGAGATTCCTCTGAGTTGCTGTAGCGTCCAAATGCTCGTGAAATTCCAATGAGGCACGGCACAGCATATCTGCATAAGTATTCTGGAAAGCAAAGGCAAACTTTTGTTTCTAAGCTTCGGTCTGTCCTACTGGCAACTGCTACATCCGCTCTCTAAAAACACTACTCTCATTATGCCCAGATTCAGATGCAATAGGAAGCCACTATGTGCAAAAGCTGTGGTAACCCTTGGACTCACACGCTCTCCCTTCCCTCTTTTGTGGCTGCGAGGAAATTATCACCTTGACGTTTTAAACAAACCACCACTCTCCTTTATGCTTGAGCTCTATGAACGGCACTGTTTAAGCACAATGTTTACCAAGATCAAACTGCAGCTTCATTTCTTGTTCTCATGAAGCAGAGTTTAAGCTAACCACGGTTCATGATCAGACGTAACAGTGAAACGTGATGTGCTTAAAACCAGAAGCAGAAGTGTCTAACCTCTTTCTTATGGCCATAAATGTTAAAAAAAAAAAGTGTTAAAAGGCCAGGACAACTGAAGGCTTACTGCATTCTGAACATAAAATGGGAATCGGTTTCCTGTTATATCTGAAGTAAGTCACATATCCATGATATAAAGAAGTAGTAGTAATACTAATTTTACTTAAAATACAACAACAAAAGAGGACAACTTCTTTTTTTGGCATGTAAAGTCTGGCTACTGTTCTGGTTATATCGGCTTGTTGCGAATGAAGGTAATAGGACAAAGAACAACAGGATTTCATATTAGTTGCAATAAATGTACCATCACCTATTGGAAAAGTATGTCTAGTACCTTTGTCCTGGATTTGTGGAGACTGGCACATCCCCAACAGCACCTGCATCACTTGTAAAATTGCCTCTATAACCTAAAATATTAACGACAAACATAGTTAAAATCTGCACATGGAAATGAACCAAGAAACATATTTATAACATTAATAGTCTACTTAGGGGGAAGAGAAATGAAAAGGACAGAAGCAACCCAGTCCTGCATCTATCAGAGTATGATTATTTAAACTTTTTGGAAGAGGCTGATTCTGCATCAAGAAACAGTTAAGGAATTTTTAAAAACTGATGCTGAGATACAAATTACATAACTCCACAATCCTTTACATGACTGGGCACACAGAGATCAGAGTGTCAGAGTTCTTAACTTTGGGAAATATTTTAATATACTGGCATTTATGTCATTGCCTATTACTTTTGCTTCCAATTAATTTTACCTGTTCTCTCAGAGCAGCATCTCTGTAAGCCACATCTGACAATAAGGTCACCAAGCAGAAGCTGAAGTTTTCTGCAACTGGAAGCATGCCTACAAGTATAGTAATATAATGGGATTATGACAAACCAGCTGAATATATATATGTCCACTTCAACAATTCCAGTTTAAACACAAATGAAAGTTTGGACTATGTGAATTGAGAAAGCATACCGTCTTTCTCAGAACTCGGGGTGGAAGAGATAGAAAGAAGCAAGAGAGTGAGGAACGATTGTGTAGTCATGAGGCTTATTCTCAGTTCAACAAACTGTGACTTTCCAGAACCAAATTGCTAGAATGGAACCAGGCCTAAGTTTCCTCAGTATCTGATCACACAACTGACAAAGGTACACCAACATGCAAGTGCATGCAGACCAAATTCTCATATTGTAGTTTCTGTTCTACAGCCAGTAAGCCATTCTCCCTTTAGACATGCTCCCAGAGTTACTTACTCATGTGCAACATCTGCTTCACTGGGAAACCCAACCAAATGGGCAGGGACCAGTTTCATAGACCAGTGGTTTCCAAACTCTGGTCAGCCCCCAGAACTCCTGATGGTTGGCCAAGCTGGCTGGGGCCGTCTGGGATATGAAGTCCAAGACACCTGAAGGACCGAGGTTTGGGAACCACTGCCACAGACACTTGCCATGAGATCAGTGCTGTGCCAGGGAACTGTAACCCACTCACATGAGTGGGTAACAGTCTCTCAGCCACAAGAGATTTGCTCACAGAAGTGGTTCCCACATAGCAGAAAGGACATCCAAAAGACAATTCTGTGAGTAATTGGTCTGAAAGCATACAATAAAACAAATCTCGCTGAAGCTAAGCTGGTCCAGTCAGTGCCTTGCTGTGAGGCTTCCATTTGCCATCTTGTGTTCAATGTAAGAAACACAAGATATCAGGATAACAAAAACAGACAATTATGGAATCTGTACGTTAAGAACAGCCAAAGCTAGATTACTGTGAATCACTCTAATGCAGCTACACCACATGAAGAGAAAACAGAACTGAGAACCCCCCACTGCTCCTTAGTCTATAGTTCCTTATCCTCTTAACAGTTAGGGACTAACTCAGCTAGGGACTAAGCCTAACTGAGATCAAGAAGACTGTCTTCTAAGCAGACCTGTATAGGCTTGTGCATTTATGACTAAACCCAGTGCTAGTTCTCATTAGAGCAAACCAACTAAAATCAATGGAATTTTGGCTTGTGATAACTAACATGTCCCATTCGTTTTAATGAGTTTATTCTAGTTGGGACTGGCACTAGTTTTACCTTTTAGGACTTGTATAAGTTCCAATGATTCAATGAGTTTACTCCAGTTGAGACTAACAATTGGATTCAAACGATAATCTATTGATTACAGAAAGGTATTCAAACCTACACCTGGACACAAAGAAACTAAAATGTCACCTCGAGTTTTCCGCGAATTGCTTTCTTCTATCCATTGCACTTTAGGAATGCCTCTCAAGAGCCGGAGAAGATATGGAACAAGAGTATCTTTATGCTGGAATGGAAACAGGATATTTTTAAACAACAACAATAAGAATTTAGATACAACCTCTAGAGGAAAGGAAACAGTAATGTGAAAACTACGAGCTAAGGGAGTGCTATGCAGACCACAGGTCCAGATTCAAAAGCCTCTAAGACCAATCAGAAGGAGAGGGAGTTCTAAAAGAGGAAAAGCCAAACACAACTGAATACCGGATCCCCAATGAAAGGAATGAAGCAGGACTGGCTGTGCTTTTGAGGCAACCAAGTGCCAAGCAAGGAGCATGGTTCTCTTCTACTGAAGAGTACGCATAGAGAAGCATTTCTTAGAAAGAGAACATTTAAATTTAGACCATGACATTGTTTGTAGTCCACTTTTATTAAGTAACTTGTGACCAGCTTTTTAAAGACACCTTCTTAGAAAACGTCCCACTGCAGAACTCAATTGACAAGACCACATTAGGAGCCTGTCCACCCAATAAAGCCAAACTAAGTGTTACGGTGTTAGATCTACTTGTTTAGACCCAGGCCTGTCCTAATCCTGTAGAAAATGAAATAACTAGCTTCCCGATTCTATAACAATCAGAATATCTAGCTTCCTGATTTTGAGAACAAAAAGGGTACCTGCGACAGGAAATCTGTAGTACTTACCCCTTCACAGCTTGGGACTGGGTACCAGAAAAACCACTCATTTCCCATATGCCTTCCTATACACCACTGTTGTTTGTTCACTGTTCCCCAACTGAACTTGTCCCCACATCATCATACGCATAAATTTTGCCTTTCTACTGCTATAGACATATACCATCTGCTCATAAGGTCTGTTCCTAGGCACCTCACCCTATGAAGCAGATTTAAGTCTATGAAAATTTATGCTACTAAATTCTGTCTCTCAGTAGTCTCAAAGGTGCTACAAGAGCCTTCTGCATGTTACAAATATGATACCAGTTCCTGACACATTGGAGAAAATTGTCAATCTACGACGTCAGATACCTTGAGAAGCACCAGACAATACATCTTAGATTTTAAAAAATTAAATTAAAAATAAAAATGTACCTGCAGGTCAGACTCAATTAGAAAAATTCCCAAGGCAATCACAGCATCTCTACGACGTTCATCCAGCTGATAGATCCCGTGGATATCTACTGGGCACATGCAGAGTAATTTCTGTACCTAAAAAGGTGGAACAGACTACATGAGTGTGACTGTTGTGAAAAGAAATATGTTTCCAGACATCTGCCACCAACTACCATGGCAACAGTGTCTGTTAAGAATCAGAAAAGATCCAAACATTGCTTTGCTAAAACCATATCCCCCGTAATGCAGATTTCCAAGCCATTTGGAAAACCTCCTTGGAAATGGCTTTCTCCTGTTTGTCTGCAGAGGAAAGAGACACCAAGAAAATTCTTAGCCTTTGTCATTCAAAACAGGCCCATTCCTCTTCATGACAGCTCATTCCATGCTGGCATGCTAAACCAGGAAAAAGCATCGGTAACCAACAGCAGCGCAACTGTCTTATCAACCAGTCCAACATTATCAAATAAATAAATAAAAATAAATAATAATACCAAAGGAAAAAGTCAAAGTTCCTTCCAGCCATGAAACTTTTAAACAGACACCAGAAGAGGCTGAAAAATTCCATTCATAAAACCCTCATTTAACAAATCTGCCTCATTTGCAGCTATTTTCTTTGTTCACTTATTTATATAACATGAATCTTGTGCCTCTCAACCCAGGAGTTTCCTAACAAAATAAGACAAGAAAGAATCTTAGAGCACTTTTAAGACTGACAGGTTTATTTTAGCATGAATATGACAAGATCACAGTCCATGTCCACAGCTGGATCATAATTCATAATTCATGATCATAATTCATAAAATAAATCTAGTCCTAAAGGCATCCAAGACTCTTCTTTGTTTTGCTGGGAGAGAGTAACATGGCTATATCTTTGAAAATAACAAAATAACAATGTGATGGACAGAAGGGAGATTTGAATCTACCAGTTCAGTAGCTCTCAACCTTTGGCTTTTCAGATATTTTGTACCAATGGCAGCTGGCCGGTTTTTTGTCAGTGGAGTGGGAAATTTGAGATGCTAAACTCTAGCCCCAAAATAGGCTTAGCACCTTGGAGAGTTCCTCTAAAGTTCAACCTAAAACCTGGAGTTTTGCCAGCCTCACTGATGGGGAGCTACCAGTCGACACTGTTTTGCATTTCGGTAACAGAACCCCCAGCCAATGACCACATTGGCTGGGGCTTCTGGGAGTGAAAGTCCAAAACATCTGGAGAACCAAAGGTTAGAAACCACTGAGATCCCTGGGTGATCTGTAGAAAATTGGCAATGACTTCTGACTCTCAAATGTTTAACAACAGTGCCTAAAAAGCATCATTTCTCTTCAGAATTATTCTGCATAAAAGAAGGAAACTCACAATTTCCAGGAATGTATTTTTGAACAGAAACACTGTAAGCTCTCTTCCTTACTGTTGCCTAAAGAGATTCCTGACCTCAGAATGGTTGAACATGAAGTGCGTTTCCTTTGAACTAGTTCTGGTTGGTAGAACTCTAGGTTCTTGTAAAATAAAAAAACAAAGTAAATCTGTGTGCATGTGTGTGTGCATGCACATGTACCTTCATGTTGCCTGTAGACTTATGGAAATTCCATGAATTTCACAGGGTTTTCTTAGGCAAAGAATACTCAGAGGTGGTTTTGCCAGTTCCTTCCTCTGGAATATATGCCACAAGCTTAAATTCTGCTCAGTGCTTGGATAAGAGCAAAAACCCACCACCAAATAAACAAAACAATCCAGTGGCATCTTAAAAGTCTAACAAATTTATTACAGAATGAGTTTTGGCCCATTACATCAGATGTAAGAAGTTCTATCAAGAATATCTGTTTTCTCCCAAATCTAGAGAGACTGCTGGTAAACAGTGTCTTAAAAAGACTAGTCAGCAATCCACGGTTACACCCTTGTGCTTCAAAGCATTGCATCACTGTAAGCACCTTAAGCAGACTGTCACTTTTAGGAACACAGTGACTAGCAGGACCTACCATATTAATCCACCCTTCATCTCCCAGTCCAGCAATCTTATTTATGTGAACAAAGCAGACATACAGGATGCCATCTGCCATACGTGGAAAAAAAACCACAAACCTGCATACATGCTTCAGGAACCACCATATATTTGTGTATGTGTGTGTATGGTTTAAGGTGGGAGTGTAGACAATGAGGTCAACTATAGCACTGGAAAGCTCATGCTACAATAAATTGGTTAGCCTTTAAAATGCTGCAAGACTTTTCTGCGGTTTCAGTGGAAGAGACTGAACAGGCAACCCATTTGAAATATGAAAACAAGTGACGAACTATCGGTAAAAAACAGCCAATGACATCCCAAGCAGAAGTGACAAAAGAGCAGGAGCATCCAATTTTGGCTAGCACTCATTTAGTTTAAGTGGGGGAAAAGAAAAAGAAAAGGACAGCCTTCTAAAGCAAAAAGGAAGGAAGTCTAAAGCCACTACTTCATTAGCACCATCCAAAATATCACAAAAATGTAAGCAAGTCCCTCATTCTCTAAAACATTATTTCTGACTCAATGGTATGAAAAAGAAGAGCAACTCAGCAACATGCATATGATAGGAGTGAGGCCAGAATAGTTGAAAGGGGGCACATGAGTAAGCACACATGTGCCACACGGACCTAGCTGTCCTTCCAGCCCGTTGTTCTCATTGAGGAGAGAGACAGGGCCAAAGAACCCTCCTCAAGCAGAAGGTTTGAAAGCCTGTGCATCACCACCAAAAGCACTCGAACTCAAAGGAAAGGCTAAGGACGGAGGCAGTTTCATAGGACCTTTAGGAAGGCAAGGAAATGGATTTATGGAGGGTTTGGTAGAAAAAAATCAGAAAAAAAATGAGTGTGCTGGGGGAAACGAAAAGTCGGTGGAAATAATGAGTGGGGAAGGTTACCAATTATGTTCCCCTTTTTCTTCCCTTCTTTGCTTTCTGAAACAGCAGCTTTGCTAGGCCACAAGCTTCCAGGTAAGCAAATATTTGTTTTTATACAGGTGTAATGCCATTACTGAGAGCCAGCATGCCACAGAGGTTTGAGTGTTAGATTAAGACACTGAGAGACCAGGGTTCAAATCTCCACTCAGCCACAGAAACCCACTGGGTGACCTTGGGCAAGCCATTTTCTCTCAGCCTCAGAGGAGAGGCAGAGGGAAGTCTATAAACAAACTGTGTCAAGAAAACCCTGTGATAGGTTCACCTTAGGGTCACCATAAGTAAGAAATTACTTGAAGACATCCAGCAAATACCATCAGCAGCTTTGGGTCATTATGACACAGCAAGCTACAAATCTGAGGGGAAAATGCAGATCAATTATCTCTCCCATACTGAAAAGCCTTTACACTGAGAAGATGCTCAGTTCAAGCAAAAGAACCTTAACCACAAGAAAGACCCACTGCCCATCTTGCTCAGAAATGCCCTCCTTTAAACTAACAATGCAGTCCTTTGCAAGTTTGTACAGATACAAGCCCCACAGAGATCAATGGGGCTTACTCCCACATAAAGGTGCACAGGATTTCAGCTTTAACATATAGACAGCTTCCAAGCTACAAAACTAGCTGCAGATGGAAACACTAATGCATGGATGCTGCCATCACCGGACTAATGCTTTTTGTATGCACAATATTCCAAAAGCACACACTGTTTCTCAATAAGGTTTGTGCCTGCTCATTTTAATCTTCACAATTAAACAGATTTACCTAAGCATTAAACTCGTTGCTTTCACCCAGTGTTCAGAACTGTGTGACTGACATTGCGCCATGTACAAAAACAAAGTACTTCCCCCCATGATGAAAGGACTGACAGTACAGTCCTATGCAAATTTATATGAAGTACACCTCACTGTGTCCAGCAGGGCTTACACACACGCATATATGCAAGTAAACAAGCACAGAACTGAAGCCCTAATTTCTCTAAAATGGCAAGAAACTTACTTGGGTTTACTCATAAACTAGTCAGGCTAACTTGCTTCCTTGATTTCAGTGGGACTAAGGCAATGCCCACAGCGCTGCACCAGACATACAGAGCAAGACTGTGCATGTTTACTTAGAAGTAAGTCCTACTGAGTTTAGCTGAGCTCACTTTTGAGTAAAAATGCTCTTTATGTCAAGTTCAACCCAGCTGAACAAGAACTGGGCTGATGGGCATCGGATCACAGTGCCATCAGCTCAGCCAGCCTGCCCAACGGTCACATTTTTCATGCATTTACATAGTACACTTCCTAGCAGAATGTCTCTTCCAGATGGTTTACAAAATTAAAAACAAACGATGCTGAATACAGAACAAGAAAAACCCAGCTGACAAGTTGCCCTGAGACAAGGAATGGCTAATGATTAATAAGGTTGCCAAGTCTGCTGGGTCCTCAGGGAGCTTGAGGATGGCTCATAGCTGGCCAAGTTGAGAGCTGGTGATCTGGAAGGTACAAGGTAACACACAGGCCCTTTCAGACTAAAGAACTGAAGTGATATGATTCCACTTTAACTGCCATGACTGCATGCTCTGGAAGCCTAGGGTCTGCGCTTTAGGGAAGGGCAGTTAGAATTCTCAGCCAAACAGCTCTGGTGGCCTCTCCAGATTACAAACTCCAGGATTCCCCAGGATGCAGCCATGGCAGCTGAAGTAAAATCATAGTGCCACAATTGTGTAGTGTGAAAGGGCTCTCTGTGAGCTAGAAAGCAGAGTATCACTACAGCCAGTAACTCAGGGTAGAACCCAGTGAACATCTGAGGGTAACAACAGATGTTCTGAAGCCAGAAAGAGAAAAAATGGTCCTCCCTATTGATTCTCACCCTTTCACCTGACATTTTTACTTTATTGGTTGGACCTCCTGGGGCTGATGAGACCTGGAGTCCAACATCCCCTGGAGGGTCACAGGTTCCTGAGCCTGGTTCTCTTCCTTCCTCTCAGCTTTCCCAGTCTAAGCTTTCAACTACAACTCCCGTCAGCCCCACAAATTTCTATAATATTTCATCATAATCATTTACCACAACAACTGTTAAGCCACAGGATTATTACTTGCTTAGTTATCGTTTTCATTTATGTAAAAAATGCATTTAAAAGATAAATGTTAAAACTGAGGCCAACACTAGGAATCTTATCGTTTCACTGTCATTTATAAGAACAACCAGGTCTCTGGATTATTATTAGAAGCGTTATATAACAATAGCAACTTTATAGTTTATTCTAATGGTAAATGATGACGAAATCTTCTTAGTTAAGACTGAACCACAACAACCACCCAGAGGCAAAGCAATCCTAATTGTGACTGCTGATGAAATGCTAATAACAAAAATTCATAGGCATGATGCTCCTAATGAAAAACTATGAAAAATATTTCTAATGGAGTAATATCAAGACCCATCCAACAGCTTGCCAATTCTAACATTCTGTGTGCCTTTGAGGCGTTTCCAACTTACAGCGACCCTAATTGTGGGGTTTTCTTGGCAAGGTTTGTTGAGAGGGGTCAGCTTTACCTTCTCCTGAGGCCGAGTGTGACTTGCCAAGGGCCACCCAGTGGGTTCTTATGGGAAAGTGGGGGGATTTGAACCCTGGTCTTCACAGCCAGTGTGGTGCAGTGGTTTGAGCATGGAGACCAGGGCCATTTCCGCACTGCACTGTTATAGTGCTGTTGTTCCACTTTCAACCTCCTGTGGAATTGTGGGGTTCGTAGTTTCCTGAGGCCCAGGAGCCCTCTGGCTGAGAATTCTTGAGGCCTCTCCCTAAACTCCAAACCCAGAATTCAACAGGAGGTTGAAAGTGGAATAATAGCGCTATAACAATGTAGTGCGGAAACGGCCCAGGATTCGACCCCTGGCGCGGCGTCACACACTCTCAGCCACAGAAACCCCCAGGATAGGGTCGCCTTAGGGTCTCCGTACGCCAGTAACGACTCGAGGGCACGCGGCGGCCACTCCAAGGCGGCAGTCCAGCCCTCGACGGGCTCCTCCACGCGGGCTCCTGTCACTCCGAAGGGCGGGGAAACACTCCCAGCGAGATCAGGCAAGAACGACAACCTTCCAAAGCCGCCGGGAAAGGCATGATGAACCAGCCCCAGCCCGATTATATAATAACAAGCCAACGTGAGGGCAGGCGATGAATCACGACTGCTCTTATTCCTCCTCCGGGGCAACCCGCCTCGGAGGGAATCCCCGCCTCGGCGCCACCTGTCAAGCCCCCTTCCTGGGCTCCCGCCCCACCTCCGGGGTGCCGGAGGAAGCAAGCCCCCCGCCCGCCGCTTTCCCGCCCTCACCTTCCCCTCAGGGCGGGCACCGCTTTTTACCTTCTCGAGCGGCGCCGGTCTCTGGACGGCCAGGGAGCGGGCGAGGGAGAGGACGGTGTTGAAGTAGAAGCCCCGCGACGCCCCGGGGCTGCTCGGCTTCTCCGCGCGGGCCGCCGTCACCGCCGCCGCCGTGGCGGCCGCCGCCGTGGCCACGGCCAAAGCCGACATCTTGGGGAAAGGGAGCCGAGCGCCGCCGCCGCCGCCGCCGCGTCGAAGTGCGAAGGAGCTGCCTCAGAATGTCATTCCGGCCCTCGCGTGCCTGCCCCCGCCCCCTCTGTCTTCCTCAGCCGGCAGCTCGCCTCGCCTCGCCTCCGGACTCTCGCCGCTCTTCTCGCGAGAATAGCCCCTCGGTTAAAACCCGGAGGCTGTGCAGAGCAGGGCGACGTGACGCGCGGGAGGGAGGTGGGGACCAATAGGGGTAAATAAAGCTGAATGGTAATAAACCAAACCGAAATAAAAAATGAAATCTTTCCTTAAGTTAATGAGTCTTTACTGGCTTTCTTGTCTTTGTGAGGGAAGCCAATTTCACGAGCCAGGGTCCACATTCTGGGGCTCTCCAGAGGTTTGACAGCCAGTACAGGCTTCTGGAGGTCTCTGCCATTCTCATTTGTGCCCCAAACCGGTAGTTCTCACACTTTAGTACTTTTAGACTACATTTCCCATCAGCCTCACCCAGCTTAGCCAACGGCCCGAGCGCTGAAGCCCAAAAACCGGACGGACAAAAACATTCGAGAACCGTTGCTCGAAACTGGAGTGGCCAGAATGTGGTTCTCCGTATGTTGCCGGATGGTATTCTATAGCCTTAGCCGGCACAGCCTCTAGCCGGGAGCCTTGGGAGTCGTGGTCCGACACCGTCGACTTCGGAAACTGTTGAGGCGCGCAGCCCACGCCGTCACGTGACAAAGAAGGTACCGCCCGCCGTGTGGCCGCTCCGCCCTGATAAAACCAAGACTGAACCAACTCACAAAATTATTTTATTGTAAAATAAGAATCAAATAACGCTATAAAGACCCCAATTTAACGAGACAATTTGAAATCCAGTTCAAAAAGTAGGGTTTTTTGGTCTAGAAAACGGAAAAGACGAATTTGGTATTTTATTCTCCTCCCCTTTGCCTTAAGAACGTCGTTGGTTCCTTCCAACCGCGTCCATTTGGGTTCCCTCCCCTTTTCCTTTAGTCATGGTTTAGCCCGGGCGGCCGGCGTTGCCTTTGCTCGTGACGGGAAGTGAGGAGCGGGGGGCGACATTCTTCCCGGCGGCGGCGGGTGAGTGGGCGTTGTGGGCGAACGGAGGGAGGGCGGTTTCGAAAAGACCCCCCCAGCTCCAACCTTTACCGACATCTTATTTTTTTAAAAAACATTGTCTCTGTATCTTCCTTTTCTTCGGAGGGGGTGTTTTAAGGGCGGCTCACAGAGCTCCCGTGCCTGTTTCGATCCCCATCTGGGAGCCCTGGGAGCTTCAACCAGCTTGGTGAGTGGAAGGGGAGGCTCTGTATCTTTTTATGTCCTCGACGATCCTGTGTGGTGCTTTAGGCTAAAGGGATCATCCTAGTTGGACCCAGATCATCCGGTAAGCTTCAGAGCAGAGTGGGGCTTTCCATCACAACAACCCTGCGAGGTAGGCCAGGCCGAAATACAGATATCTAGACTGGCCCCCAGTGACTTTGGTGGTTGAAGAGAGGTTTAGGCCATCTTCTCTTCACAACAACCCTGTCAGTTAGGCAGAGGCGAGAGAGAGAACATGCTCGCTGCTTTCTATATATATATCTATATAGTTATTAAAAGTAACAAAAATTCTACAATTAATTGACAGGCAAGATCTACAAACCTGTCACAAGAATTTAAAATGCATTTTTTAACTTAGATTGGTATAGTATAAATGAAGATCTCTTTGCTTTCATGTTCTATTCATGTATTAATTACAGTGACCGTTGTGGAGCTCTTACCATGACCTAAACAATATTATTAACCTATAAAGGATTTAAAGGGATTTCCCCTTTACGATCCTCTATCTACATCCTAGCTGTACATTTCTTTACTTCCTCTTGTTTGGTTTTTAACTAACGCTTTAAATGCTACCTCTATTTTCTCAATACTAAATTTACTCAGATTTTGCAAATTTCTTTTTTTTTTCCTCCGGCAGAACACAGATGACTTGCCTGCGCCATAATGAATCTTTAAAATTGTAGACATTGCATGATTATCACTTATCTTAGAGTTATCATTTCCAGAATTTTAATTACATTATTTCTAGTCTATCCAGATTTACATTGTAATTTCATTAATCAAGAAATACCATAATACCCAGCTTTTGTTTCAGGTATTCTTTGACTGGCAACCATTCTCTTTCATTTTTTTCCTCTTAATGCTAAAGTTAGGTTATCTAATACAAAAAGTTCCTGAAATTTAATTAACCATTCTTCAGTTTCTCAGATATAACTGTTTTTCCAGTATGTGGTATATGCAATTCTAGCTGCTGTAACTATGTAAAGTATTATCCTCCAGTATTTTCCTGGTTTACACATTGACTAACTCATGTAGCATGGTCAACATTTGATAAGACATTTATTACTCAGAATTTGGATAAAATTTAAACATAAAAGTTCCAGAAAAGAACATGCTCACTGCTTTGAGGTCATCTAACTGATCTGAGGACTCCTGATAGTGTTTTTCTTAATTTTTTATCATTGTCTTTCTCATTCTTACTGGTATATTATGGTCAGAAGAATGGCCGTCCGGGTTGGAGACTTCTGGGGAGTGGTAGCCCATAAAGTAATGCACCTGAATTTGGATTCTGTTTATGATTTTACAGCTGTTTTCTTCTGCATGTTTTTTTTTCCCCAGGGACTTATCCCATATGGGATCAGGTTGTTATAGCTATTTAAGCAGGTGAATACATACTCAGCTTTAAGAGCTCATATTGGCTGAAAAACAGGCTGTAAGGGTCAAAGAGCTAAGCCTCTGGTTACATTTTATAACCCACTCCCCCAAAATGTCTGATATTACCTTCAGTCTCTGTTTCACCTTGCAAATATGAATCACAAGACTGACTTGGTTGTTTGTCACACCTTCCTCTTTAATACATCCTTGTGAGAAGAGGAGGGTACAGTATTTGATATCAGTTATGTCTTTGTCTGGGATCTTTGGTTGGGGTCCCTCCAACCGGAATGGCACAGTTGCAATTCAGTGTGTGTGCTGAGTTGCTCAAAAGTAACATGAAGCCTCTGAGAAACATTTGGGGGGCTACGTTTGAGAAAACTGAGGGGTAGGTAGTTTGTAAGATCCAGCTTAGGATTCAGTGTAATGTTTATGCAATCCTGCATGCATTTACCAGGAATGAAATCCACAGAGCTTAGTAAACAACATCATATGAATAGTAAAGATGTTACATTTCTCTTTGTGAAGATTACTGTTGAGTAAGAAGGCTTAGGTTCGTGTTGTAAATATTACTCAGGCACGATATATTGTGCTGTTTTATGTTTAGCTTTGTGGTTGTTTTTAACTAGTAAAATATACATATTTTTATCCCACTGTGGTCTCCCTTGAAGAAATAGTGACATATAAATCGTGATCTGACTCTGTAACAACACTGGTATCCTAGTAGTGGGGTAGGGAACAGGTGGCTTTCTAGTTGTTTGGTGGACTTCAGCTCCTATCAGCTCTAGCCTGATAGTGAGGAGTCATGGAGGTTGTAATTCTACAGCTTTTGTTGGGCCACACATCGCCCCACCGTGTTAATGGATTTAGTTGAGGCTCATGTATCATGTGGTCTAGATCCAGGCCCAAAGCTGGTATCTACCGTAGTTAAGTGGGAGAGGTAAGCACAGTGTGTCCCGGAAAGAACAACTTAATCTTAGGAGGAAAAAATTGGCACAGTGCAGCTGACAGGTTGTCCTGGAATGGCTGATGATTAATCGCTAATGCTAGCTCGCATTCCTCTCAAGGAATGCTGCGACTTCCTTTGTCTGGGTTCTCTTTGGCATCTATAACTTGTGCTGATCAAGGATTGATTTTTAAATGTAGGCAGTTGTGTAGAGTCATTGTGGTGTAGCACTTTGAGTGTTGGCCCAGGGCTCCAGGACGCAAGCGTTTGAATGCTTATCCAGCCGTGTAAACTCACGGGGTGGCCTTGGGCAGGCTGCACACTCAACCTCAGAGGAAGGCAACGGCAAATCACCTCGGAAGAAGTGTTGCCAAGAAAACCCTAGGATAGAGTCAGCAGATGTCAGAGCTGACAGAAGGTACATAACAACAATTGTGTGAAGGAAAACTGGGGTCACGTATGGGGAGAAAGAGAGGGGTGTCGTGGTTTGAGACCTTGGGCATGTCACACACTCAGAAAACCCTGTGATAGGGTTGCCGTAAGTCAGAAACAACTTGAAGGCACACAACAACAACGCTGGGAGAAAGGTAGGGTATAAATTAAATAAATAAAATTGAGAGTGGTTGAAAGGAAAACGTTAGCTAGAATGAGCAGTCATTGCCCTCCTGCAAGGGCTCATCCTGCAGTGCTGTTGGATTTTGGAACGGCAATTCTGTCAACGCACTGTAAGGCTGGTTTGATTCCACATGACTTCAATGAAACAATCTCTTTTTTTTTCCTGTTTCTCAACCAAGTGGAAAAAATGTGGAGCTTGACCTTTCCTAGTGCTGGACCATTTAAACAGAAAGCTGAGGCACAGGTCCATCATAGGACTGGTATATATCAAAAGATCAGCGATGGTTGATGTTACCTTTAGGGAAAACAAGGTGATATCCTTAGGCAGCTGGCTTGGGTGCTATGAAAGGGCCACAAATGATCGCTGTTTACTACAGTCATCCCTCCGCATTTGCTAGGGTTAGGGGCACAGGACCCCTGTGAAAGTGGAAAAACTGTGAATACCTCTAAGCCTTCCCAGACCATATTTAACACACAAAAAAGTATGATCACCCTATTCAACCCACCGTGGATTCCTTTGAGGCATCAGGGGTCCTTCACAAGGCAGAAGCAGGGGCTGGTGGGGCCTACTGCTACCTCCACTGCTGCCCCACACCATTTTTAAGAGAGACTGACAAGCTTCGTTCACACTTTCTGTCTCACGAGGCTTGCAGTCCCTATTAAGAATGGCATAGGGAGGCAGCAGAGGGGACGGTAAATAACCCATGAATAATCAAATCCACAAAAGTGAAACCCACAAATGGGGAGGGCTGACTGTATAATATTGTTTTCTTTTTAGTGCTGGGGATGGAGGGATTTTGTTTGCATATTCTGCCTCAGGTGATCAGTCTAATCATCTGCACATACCAGACCATACCTTCACAGTTGAAGCCCTGCAGTGCTTCTTACAAAGTACCACTCTTGGAGTGTGGGCATGCCGGTTCCAAAAACATTCCCACAGATGTGACTGAAGCAGATGAGCCAAGTCATGTGTACAGAAGAAGACAAAAATGTTTTGGAACTTTGGAGCATCTTTTAATCTCCTTGCCAGATAAACTGCTTGCCCTTTTGTCTCCTCTGAAGAGTCTTACTTGTCAACTTAAAGAAAAGTAGAACAAAAATATATTCCAGTGGTTTGGGACTGGGAGAGGAAGTAGTCATTGACAAATCATTCTCTTTGGAACTGTGTGAGTATGCATTCCAGTGAATCATTTGAACTTCTGTTTAAATTTTACTACGAAATTCTTTTTCCCCCCAGAATCTGGCTTTCCTATTCCATGAATGCTGGCTCTCTCTGATATGAAGGAGCTTATCTGAGTCTGAAGAATATCAGTGGAATCCCATTCTACCCTTTTTCTGTATTTACACATTTTAAAAACCCTGCATTTGAAGCTGGAGTTATGTCAGCCTACGCAAAAAGTTACAATCCTTTTGATGAAGATGAAGATGAAGACCTAAAGCCAGTCAAATGGAATGAAGATAATGAGCCTGCTGTGGGAAGCACCAACAGACAACACTATCTCCAGCAAGAAGTGATGAGGCGATCCCAGGCCACAGTGGATAGCACTAATCGTTCACTGTCTCTCATTTATGAATCTGAACATGTTGGAGTAGCCATGTCTGAGGTAAGCAAGACTTCTGATACATATGGCTGGGGAAGTATATTTCATGTCTAGGTAGCTCGAAGGCACCAGATCCCATCTGACTCTGGAAGCTAAGCAGGGCCAGCCCTGGTTGGTACCTGGATGGGAGGCCACCAAGGAATTCCAGGTACTGTAGGCTAAATTTTAGAGGAAGGCAATGACAAACCATCTCTGAGCATTTTTTTCCCTAAGAAAACCCTATGAAATTCATGAGGCTGCCATACATTAACAGGGGACTTGAAGGAGTGTACACCTACATATACAGTGCAGGGGCTTTGTTTAAGTATTTTCAGACAGTTGCATTGTCCTAAAATAATGCATCTTTAAAAATGATACTGTAAACTTGATTGCACAAAATTCAAGTATGTATGTCTAGTGTGGCAAAATTGTGGCCCTCTGGATATTGTTAGATGTACCTCCCATGCGTCACTGTTGGCTGAGCTGGCTAGGGCTGATGAGGATTAGAATCCAGGGTTGCACATTCCCAACCACAGCATATACAGAGTAACATGAAATTGTATCTATTTAATAAAAATGCTTGTCCTATAACACAGACTCATATTTAAAAATTCACCTGTTAGTCATAGCCAACCAGAAAGTCCATGCCTTAAAATAGGCTGGTATGTGTGTTAGAGAGTGATACCCACCATCCCTTCTCCGTTGGTCTATTTGGTAAAAGTAATTTTTCCTAGCCTCTCAGGAAAGTAATAACTTCCCCTTCCTGGCAATCTTCCTAGGAATTCAAGATGCTAGCAAGCTGGTGAAAATATTTTTAGGCTTGTAACTTTAGTGACCTTGACTTGTATGACTGCTGTAACATCACATTATACATCTAAATAGCTTTAAATCCAGTGGAATTTGCATCCAATAAAGGTTCAGAATGGAGCATGCAAAATGGCTGCTAAATTATGGGCACTTCATGAGGGTAAAGGTTGTATTGTAGATCTTGGTCCCTTACAAGAGCTTGCTGCAGTGGAGAGAGCAGTGTCCATTTGCTGACACAGTAATCGCTTTGAAAAATATTTTAAAATATAAAAGAATAGCATGGGTCAGCTACATCATATAATGTAACTACTTTGATCCACCAGTTGTCCTTCTTCTCATTGTGATTATGGTAATGGCATATAGGAAGGTGTCTCTCATGGAGTCAGACTGGTTGTTCCATCTAGCCCAGTATGTCAACTCTGACTTGCAGCCAGCCTCTAGTGTTTCAGCCTCTAGTGGTTCTTTACCATCCCTACCTGGAGCTGTTTAGGATTGAATTTGGGACCCACTGCATGCAGCATAAGCAATAAGCTATGGCCTGCTACCACTTAAATTGATATTTAATCCATTTATGGAATGCTTATATATGAAAAAGTCAGTAGTGTACAATACAAAATCAAGATAGATGTTAAAATATGAAATACCATCAATTGATCAGTCAGTCAGTTTGATATCAAGACAAACAATAGACACATAGAATTGGGCAAATGTATGTAGATATATAAGGAAATTGACATTGAGCCACTCTGTTCTAATTCTTGGATAAAAATGTGCAAGACTTAGGGAGAACATTCTTTGGATTCAATCTTTTTGTTAACTGGCTTGCTGTCTAAGCCAGGGACTAGAATGGAGACTGCGTCTATTTAATTCCCTTTCATCAGGCACTCAGTTCAATGCCGTATTGTATTAAGCAATTCATCTTATTATGAAGCATACATTTAAATGCCTGCTGTGCATCTTTAGTATGTTGAAATGCTGATGAGGCCTCCTGGTTCATGACTTCCTGGGAATGAGGCTATTTCTCAAAAACCCAGCAGTGCTTTTCCTAAATCGTTACAGATTGCTGTTTCAAACCTAACCTCCTACGGCTAAAGCAATGCTAGGCATGCTTTTGTCCTACTAAGACAATTTTTGAGTGTGGTTATCTCCTTTTATTATATATATTAATTATTTATAAATTGAAGACCTGTCCCAGGCTCAAGATAATTTATTTAAAAAGTACGACTCAGTAGACCTATTGTTTTAAACATGGCCATCCTTTTGGCCTTTTAAAATCAATCAGAAATAGGTAGTCTTCCCATTTCAGGAGTTCATCATATACCTAGTCCTCACTTCCACAGGGGTATTATTGATAACCCAATTGCTATCTAGACCCTACTGTTTTTCAAGCTCACATGGTGAGGTTAAGC
Source organism: Iguana delicatissima (assembly GCA_948472985.1). NCBI lineage: Eukaryota > Metazoa > Chordata > Lepidosauria > Squamata > Iguanidae > Iguana > Iguana delicatissima. The sequence continues at coordinate 482,885 of CAOKZL010000719.1, read as the reverse complement.
TGGGCAGAAAAGGTGGTGTATATAAATATTTTTGTAAATGAGTTCTTTAAAAAATATCTTTAGGATCAGGATTTATAGATTTGGCATGCCTCACTGCCCTTACAGGCCAGATGCTGACCAGATGCTGATTGATCTGGGAAGCTAAACAGGGTCAGATCTGGTTAGTACTTGGATGGGAGACTGCCAATGTATACCAGCTGCTGTAGGCTATGTTTCAGAGGAGGGAACTGGCAAAGTTACCTCTGAGGATTCCTTGCCTAAGAAAACTAGGAAATTCATGAGGTCACCATAAGTCAACAGGTGCCTTGAAGGCACATACACACATGCCTTTAAATGCAGTTTCCAGCAATCTCTTGACTAGTGTGCAGTTTGAACTCAGAAAAAGTATCCAGAGATTGTGAAGAAACCTCGTAGTTTATCAGATTCATTTCTTCCCTGTTAAACAACAGAACAGTTTGCTGTGTTTCTGTTTCCACTTTTGTTTTTGCTAAACGCTCTCCCAGGGGGCCTGTTTGAGTTTCATATTTTGAAAAAAACAAACCCTGCCAATTCAGTTTTTTCCATGGATTTGAATGTCCTTGCTCTGCTCAAGAACAAGCAGTTGCTTCTTCTCAGTTTCCTACTAGTATCTTCCAAGGTTCAAAGTGCACGTGTAGAGTGAAACTCTCCCCCAGTGGTTTAGTGCAGGGCTGGGAATTGTGTAGCCCTCGAGATGTTGCTGAACTGCAACTTAGAAGAGCCTTAGGGAGTACAACCAAATGTGAAGAATCTGTGCAGTTCAGCAGCATCTGGAGTGCCACACGATTCCCACCCTTGGTTTATGAAACTGTATTTTGACATCATACTCAAGGCTTTAGATGGCTAAGCTTCTGTTGCAGAAGGTCCCAGTTTCAATCCTCAGAGCGTCCCAATACAGCTGGGGAAGACTTCTGGTTTGAAATCATGGCAAGCCGCTGCCAGTCATAAAAACTGAAGGACCAGCTTGTACAAATCAATAAAAATTGATTTTTTTCCCCAAGAATTTAACACAGGTTGTATTTCCAGTACAAGGAAAATGAGTTTGCATTTTTTTCCCCCTAGATGTGACTGCAGAGGGTTGTATAGCTGCAAATTTGAAAAGCCACAACCACAGCTCACACTTCAAACTGCACTGCTTTCTGAAGTTAAACAATTAGGCCTCCAAAGGACCTTTTCTTTCCTTGATATCGTAAGCACATCTTATCTGAAGGAATGTTTGATCACAGAGGAGACACAAGGCACTGCAGCCTTTTCCTTTCACATGTAGCTCTAAGCCTGGTCTGCCAATGTTTTCATGCAATAATGTAATATAAGCATTTTTTTTACAAGTGGTCATTTATGAAATGAGTACATGTGATTTAAATCAGCAACGTCCCCATTCTCAGCATCATTGCTTCCTCTTCATTTTTCTTATTATGTCTTCTGAATGATTTTATACCGTTTCAAATTATGGGTGTTTTTACTTTATAGCTAATTTAATTATATATATATATTTTAAAAATCTATAAGCTTTTCACTTATATCTTGTTTAAACTTTTTTGTAAGCTGCCTTGGATCCCTTGTTAGAATATAAATTAAAGAAACAGAAAAAATACATAAAATAGCTTCCTCTTCTAATGTTTCGATGCATCTGTAAATTATATTTATACTCTTTGAATTAATGCTGTGGAAATGCAAAGGCTAACCAATTAGTCCACCTTTCCCTTGGCCCTCCAACACTATGCTGAAGTTACTGAAGAAATGTGGAAAATAATACCCGCTTCAGTGCAATGCTTGGAAAGTGGTACTTTGAGAATTAAACGTGTGCATCCCTTTCCTTCAGCCCTTTTTAAAAAAATGGTTTCTTTCTCTTTTCTAGGAGCTTACCCGGCAGGGTGAGGTACTGAAGCGCACTGAACGGATGGTGGACAAGATGGATCAAGATTTAAAAACAAGCCAAAGACACATCAACAGCATCAAGAGTGTGTTTGGTGGCTTTGTAAATTATTTCAAAGCCAAGCCCCAAGAGATCAAACCTGAACAGAATGGGGCCTCTGAATACCAAGCAAGCAACAAGTAAGCAACTCAAAGGAAGCTAGGGATTATGTGAATTGATTGAAATTCAGAGAACCAAACAAAATTAGGTGTGCAAGCCCAGGATGCAGTTTTGCAGTGAAGTTTAGATCCCATCTTCAGTATGCCACCTTTTTTTCCCCAAGGGAATCAGGGAAGCCTGCCTAAATCCCAGGTCATTCATCATAAACCAGAATGAATATGAATTCAGGTTTGTTGTGTACCAGCATCATTTGTCACATCTTGCCCCCAGAAACAGCTAAACAAACCAGAAAGCCTCCTAGCAATGGGAAGACCCAGAAAAATGCTGGGAAAGTTTGGAAAAGTTTTGCCTGGTCACCCCATGCCCCCGTTGGAAGTTTACCACTGGAAAACTTGAACACTTTGCATAATAGAAAAACTCTCATGATGAAATAATTTTTCTTTTTGAATGAGCGAAATGCTTTTTAAGATAGGGTTTTATTAATTCAAAATGACAGGAATGACATTGAATGAAGATTGGTATGTAAGACAGTTTGTAGAATTAAAGGGTGATCATTCCTGTGCCTGCTATAGATGTATAAAACACTCAGATCTAAGAGGCATATCTACACATAGTAGGCACTGTCATCTTTGCAAGAGGAGCTTGTGGGTTGTGGCTTTCTTGCTTGTGGTGAGGATACACTGTTAAGAGTCCAATATATTCCGTGCTGAGTGAAACTCCCAAATCCTGCTAGCCTATTCATTAAGGTTATGGTTGCATAAAAAGGATTCTGTCCAAATAATACACTTTTTTTTGTTTGTTACAAAATCTTTGGTTTCTGCTCTCATTTTCTCCTCCTCAGGTGGCAAAAACTATGACCTGTGTGCTTGGGTTGTATAGGGTGCAGCCACTTGCAGTCCTTTTTAGTATAGGGTCTGCTCACCATTTGGTCTGTACAAAACCAAGGCTTCTATATTTTTAAATTTCATATTTAAATAATAAAACTATATTTGCTATTTTATATTTACATTTCAAATTGTAAAACTAATCTAGTGAGTATATGCTGAGTAATGAATAAAGTTATTTATGTAGCTAAAGCTGTAAAATAAGTTTGAGAATAAATACTGTGCCTGTTTCAAATTTTCCTTAAATTTGCGGGAGGGTCTTGTGGAAAAGGAAAGATGTGACTGATTCAAAATTTCTGGAAATTTTTCATCTCTGCAACCTCCATTGCTGGCTTTTCAACCTCCTTCCAAATTGGGATACAGTTTGTTGTTCCCAAAGAAGCCACGAATTGGAAGCCAAAAAGAAACCGAGGCTTCATTTGCCCAGTTTGTTTAGCCACTTGCAGTGGCAGGAAGTGCCAAAAACAAGCAGTTGAGCTGCATGCAGAAGCACCCTGGTCGTGAATAGTAAGATAGAATTCACAGAAACTTGGCGTCTGTGTTCACATTTTGAATCTCTCCTGATGCCCAGCACCCATTTTGAATAAGAATAAAGTCAGGGAGTATGCAAAATAAATCACACTATAGTACTTGAAGTGAGGCCTCATGAATACTGTGCCTTGAAAAGCCCTCTAATTTTTCCTCCGTTGGGGGTTTAATCATTTGTTTTTTTTTTTTTAATACAGTCCTTGCCAACCTGGTGCCCTTCAGAAGAGTTGGATTTCAGTTGTCATGCAAGTGGTAGTTGAATACACCTGAAGGCTGCCAGGTTGGGGAAGCTGTTGTAAGATCTCTGTTCTCTGAACTCTCAAGAAAGCTCCAGTGAGCATGATTCCTCCTTATCCTTTTTTGAGGAGGTAGGGGTGGAATGATGTCTTCCATAATTTTTTATGAACTTGTTTTAGACTCCCTTAGGGGTAGGGAGAGGGGTGAGTGTTAACTTAATGAAGACTGTTTCATTCTTACCTCACAAAATATGAAATGACAGACAGTGTAAAAAGGAAAGAAATTTTAAAACAAAAGCCATAACTGCTAATGGAACACTTAGGCCATTTCCGCATGGGGCGCGGGAATTGCCCCGCGCCACTACTTACCAGATCTTTCGGCTCCCCAGTCCGGTCCAGGCTGCTCCGGAGCAGTGCGTGCTTGTCGCTCCGCACTGCTCTGGCGTCGAAAATGGCGGCTTCTGGTTGGTCGAGGGTCTCGACCAACCGCTGAAGCTCGCCAGCCTAAAGCCCATCCCTGGCAGAGCGAATCTGCACAAGGGAGCAGGCTTGCGGTGGCGCGCTCCATGCTTTTGAAAGACCGGATTTTTCCGGTCTTTCAAAAGCATACTGGACCACTTGGGCTGAGGTGCGGATCTACATTAAGTAATCCGGACCCAGTCCGCTCCCAGGTGCAGACGTCCTCCCTGGAGGACGGCCTGCACCATTTCAAATACCCCGTGCGGAAATGGCCTTAGCTCCATAGCTGTTTTTTTTTCTCTCCAGATTAAAAGAAGCTATGTCTGTCAGTAAAGAACAGGAGTCAAAGTATCAGGAGAGTCATCCAAATCTGCGGAAGCTGGACAATGCAGGTTTGTTTAATCTTGTTTATTGAACTTGTTTGACATAAGCTTGATTGGATCTCTTTTACCACTGCAGACCTCCTCAGTTATGAGGATGGGTCATTTATTTATTTATTTTATTTAAAGGATTTTTAACATAAGACCCAGTATAAGGCAGTGTCCTGTGTTCCTGTGAACCAGTCAAGTATCCGTGGCAAGATGCAACATACACTAAAAGATGGATTGTTATTTAAAGCAATACTCATTTTAATTATCATGTGATAATGTCCTTCAGATGGCCAAGAATACACTAGAAAGGAAGTCTTCAAGGACGGGTGGTCTGATTGAACATGGGAGATGTAGGAGTTTGTGACAGATGTCAGCTTTGCGTTTTACTGGACAGCATTTTCTTATAATAGCCCTGAGGTTACAAATGTACGTGTAGTATCTGGCAGGTCTGAAAGAAAGGGTTGTACTGCTCACTTCCAACTACAAAGTTAACCATTAGCAATTATGGGTTTGAGCAGTTCAGTAATACTTGCTTGCCATGAAGCACATGTACTGTGTGGCTTTTAGAACTGGTGCTATCAAAGCTAGTGTTTGGTAAATGCCTAAAGGTCTACATCACTTTTCTTCCTCAACAGAGTATAGTTCCAGTGGAACCAATCCACATTCTTCATTCCAAGCTGATAGTTATCCCAAGAATCAACACCTTCAAGCTTATCACCAGAAAGTTGATCGCAATTTAGGTAAGCTGTAACAGCCTGGGCTTCCTACTGTTTAATCTCTGCTTTTCACTCCGAAAAGAAGTCTTGCTCAGGTGGGAAGGGGGGGCATATTTTCAGGGAGAAAGGGACACATGTTCCCATTTTTCCTTCTCATTCTACAGAAAGACAGCTGTATTAGTCTGATTCAAACAGCAGGGCCCTCCAGCACCTTAATTTGATTGCGACATAAGCTTTTGCAAGTGGGAATCTTCAGAGTGTTAAGCCTTCTACCTTCCAGCTATTTTGGACTGAAACTGCTACAATTCCTGCCAATTGACCATGTTGGCTTAGGCTGATGGGAGTTGTGGTTCAAAATATGGAGGATATCAGGTTAGAGAGGGTGGCCTTAAGTCTTTAGGAAATTCAAATAAGCATCCATCCCACATAACTGGTCTTTAGCTCAGGAAATAAATAATACTATATTTGTGGTGAAGTTGGTGTTACATTTCTGCTGCTAATCTCGCTATATTTTTGTTTGGCCTTTTGCAGATGAAATGTCTTCCGGTCTGGGCCGTCTGAAGAACCTTGCACTTGGCTTGCAGTCTGAAATTGAGGTGCAAGATGAAATCCTGGATCGCCTGACCACCAAAGTTGACACACTGGACATCAATATTAAAAACACGGACAAAAAGGTCAAGGAGCTTTAAGGTGTTCCAAATTCTCAACTCCATTTTGGAACTCAGTGCATTTTATAGAGCTGTCTCTTGTTTTTGCTGTCTGGGAAACTACCAGCATAAGGAAATGGCATATGTGACTGTCTTGCCTTGTGATTAAAACTGAATAACCTTAAGTGCAATCAGAGATTTAAGCCACCTTCTTTTATGTGCATAAGGGCAGTTCTAAGGATTGCTGATGTGAATTTCTGATTTCAGAGTAACTATCTTAATTCTGGACAAATCTACAAAAGCTGCGACCTGCTACTTTTAAGGTGCTCTTTGGCCTTTAATTGTGGCAGGTGTTCGGTACAATGAGTGCATGCTCATTGCCTGTTTCACGAGAAGTATTACTTGTTCCTCACTCTTACATGTTTCTCACTGTAAGCTGCAAATTGCAGAGTGCCCTTTCAGTCACTTGTTCATCAGCATTTTGAAGCTTAGCAACACCAAGGAACTTCTGGGGCACCCTGACAAAATCAGAGGCTGTGGTTCAGAAGCAAAGCAACAAAATTAAGCAAGCAGTGGTTCCAGTCATCTTTCTCCTCCAATAAAATCAGCAAAGCCCAATATGATTAACCACATACTTAAAAAAGAGGTTTACATTGAGGGTGAGGCATATCTGATATTTTAAAGCTTCTTTTTGTAAATAGATTGGAGGAGGGTGTTGCCAAAGTGCCCAGCTTTAGAACATTTTGTTTCTCCAAACAGTAGCCCTTTCCCTGCTGCCCCTATCCCAAAGGCAAACTGCTTTTGCAAGTGGCTTTTGTTTTAAAAGCAGTGTGTGAACTGGCATCCAGGAATACCCTTGTGATCTGAGCACACATAAAATAACTGCGTAGTGGCCTCATGTTGCTGAAATGGGCACCATCCTGCTCCATAGCTAGTCTGTATATAAATTCGGCAGCACAGCTGTCTGTGTACAGTATAATCTCACCCCCAACTTCTTTCTTTCAAGTCTCTCTGACTGCTTCTGTGTTACCAACTCTGAAAACAGGTTTTAAAACTGCACTTACTGACAAATACTGGATCTTAAATCCATCTAGTGAATCATAAGTGATATAAGGAACTACTGGGAATTACAGTAATTAATATAATTGCCTCTGTCACATGGCACTGGTCATTGAGTACCAACTGTGGATGGTAGAGTTTCAGTTTCAGGAGTATACCTTTCTGCTTACTTTGGCTTCAACTCCTCTCTTCATTCCTTGGAAACTTGGCAGAAGTCTATCAGGACTACAGTATCAACAGATCAGTGCTGTCAGCTCTGTTGCTTTAGTTCTTTCTTAATCCACTTCTCTCATGGTCAAGGTTAAAACTGAGTGGCTTATTCAGTGCCAACACAATTGAAAGGAATAGACGTGCCTTTCTGACTATAGAGGAATTGTACTTCAGGAGGTCAAGAGCAGGGGCTAGCTGTTCAATGTGATCTAGTAAGTTACTCCTTTCTCTGCATGTAGGAACCTCAGTGTTGGTAATTCTTTCACAGATTCAGGATTTGAATGCCCATCCTTTTCATCAGTGTAAGACAAACATCTCTTTCAGAGTTCACACTGAAATGAACAGAACTTGCCAGTTTGTCTTAAGTCAGGGTGGGCAACTATAGCCCTCTCAATGTCATTGGATTGCCATTCCCAGCATTCTTCACCACTGGTTATTCTGCCTAGAACTGACGGAAGTTGTAGTCTGGCTGCATCTGGAAGGTCACAGTTGCCCATCTGATCTAAAATGTTTACTGGCTAGCTGAAGGATAACAGTGACAGGAATTTCAGATATGTTTGTAGCTAATTTTTACAAAACTGCCAGCTAGAGCCTGACTTCCCAAGCAAGGGAATGACTTGCTATTCTTTCCATAATCTATAAAAAGAACTTTGTTGTTAAGCTGAGCCTGGAGAACATTCCCTGGCTTATTAAACTTGTCTGTAGTGTTGGCAATGGGTGGCTTTCTTAAATGGAAAAGAGAGGACATTTGGAAAGTACTGGCAATTGTTATGGTGTCGGTTTTCTTAGTGTCAGAGGATCGCCATGGTGTAGTTGCCAAGGAAGAAAGACAAAAATAAAGCTTCCCTTCCTTACATTAAGGCATCTTGGTTGCTTTTTTTTCAATGAACAGTCAAAGAAAATTAGACACAGAAATTCTCTGCATCATAATTGCCTTTTGGAATTGTTTCCAAAATAAAACTGTTGCCTTTGCCTCACTTCTTACATTGCTTCATGCTGGCTTTTTTTCTTCATGTCCCACTTTTCTCCTGTTTTGGCTAATTTTGAACATCACCTGCTACTTGTGCTATATGGGGCTTTTGCTCTTCTATTGGGCTTTTCTCTGGAGTTCTTTTCTCTTGTCAGAATTTGTGTATGCTTCATGCAACACACTTCACTTACCCACAGTTCCCCCCAGAGTCTTAGAACATGCCAATAAATTTTTCACAATCTGTTGCAAAGTAGATTTCTGCAAATTAGGGAAGCTGTGCTTCTTAACCAGGTCTTTTTCTTCTGAAAGCCAATAGATCCCTGTGCTTTTCTTCTTGATGCTGTAGAAGCATTTTTACCTTTGCAGACAATGATAGCCACATCTCTTAACTTACTATTTGTTGTAAACTAAACTTCTACCTTGTTGAACTTTTATACAAGACTAGTCTTTCTATTTAAGGAAATGAGAGAGAAGTGTAATATTGTAGTGTTAAACTTTATTTAATGTGCTTCCAGTAGGCTCATGGTCAGTAAAGGTGCTTATGTTCAGAGTCCCTTCTGTTTCTTGGTATTGTTGTTGCAGAGGTGAAATACTGCCTTGGGATGTAAGAAAGGATTTTTGTTTCCAGAAATAGCCTGATACATTTCTGCAAAGAAATATTCGTATGGCCTTATGAAACAGGAAACTCTAGATACTTATAAAGCGATTTGAAAATCAGCCTGCAGGATTTTTACAAAAACTTCTCCAAATTTAGCAAATAGCATCTGATAGTATTCAGAATAATATGTAAAGCATTGTAGCTTTACAGATTTTTTTGTTCTCCCTTTGTATTCAGGGCACTTTGCAGCAGAGAGGAAACAAGTGAAAATCTGAAGGTCTATCAGTATATAGAGATACCTGTTTCCTATGTATATATCTGTTGGATTTACTGTATTAATTTCTATTCTCTTTATTTCATGCATCAGTGGACAACAGCATGTATATAGGCCATTATTTAGTTGAAAAATCTGTTAAAATGTATTAATATGTACTGTTTACCTCCCACCTTTCTTAGCAGCTCCTGAAGAAGGCCGTTACAAATGTTTCTCAACTGAAACACCTTGGGCTATTTCTTGGAATAAAACTACTTTTTACCTCTTAGGACACTGTCTTTCTTTTATATCAGGTCTTAGGATATTCCCATTTTTTTTCCTCGTGGTTAACCTTAAAGACACCAGACCATGTCTGATCTTGGATGGCAGACCACCAATGAATACCAGATGGGGCAGGCTATACAGTTGGCCCTCCACATTTGCTGGGGGTAAGGGTGCAGAACCTAAGCAAAAGTGGAAAAACTACAAATTTCAAAATGCATGTCAGTGGCATGGTGGGAGGAATGGGTACCCAGGATGGGTAAGGATGGGTCAGCGTGGTGGCCCTAAGCTTCCTCTTTCTCACCCATCTCCTTCCTTCAGTGGGAAGGGGGCCATTGGGAAGAGGGTGTGTGGTGCTGAGAAATTGGGCTGCGAGCCATCTTGAGCTGGCCGGGCAGTGACTGATGGAGGAGGACCACAGTAGGTTTTTAAAGGGCTGAGGGATGCTGAGAGGGAAGGTTCAGAAGAACCGGGGGCGGGGACAGGGGTTGGAGAAACTCACAAATACTCAAATCCATGAAAGTTAAGCCTGCAAATGTGGAGGGCCAAGGGAATTTCAGAGAAAGGAACTGGAAAAACCACTTCTTGAGTATTCTTTGTCTAAGAAAACCTGATTGAAATCCACAGGGTTGCCATAAGTTGACAGGTGGCTTAAAGGCACACACAAAGTTGGAAATGCAAACAATACCTTGCAAGCTTCAGCATCTATATGTTCCTCTCAAGAATGTGAGGTCTATTGAGACTGTAAAGAATGTATGCATTTTATAAAACGTAAGCCCAGCTTGCAACACACAGTAAGTGTATCCTAGGGAGCCAAGCCTCCTCCAGATTACACACAGCTACACCCATTTTAGCTACACCCACTTTAGAACTGACAGTTTGCATTCAGTAGCTACTGATACTGGGCCACTGGTCTGTTTCAAGGTTTTTGCCTATTATATGTAATTGTTATATTTATATCTTTTCCTCCAGAAAGCTCAATGCAGTGTACAATGCTCGCCTCCTCCTCCTCTGTACTCACATTCCCTATAGGAATAGGAAGCTCAGGTTGAGAGTGTGTGACAACACAGTGTTTGAGACCCGTCACTTAGTGAGCTTCAAGGTCCACTGGGGATGAGAACTTGGATCTCCTCAAAACCCAGTACAACACACTCATCATTACACCATACTGTCTCTCTTCAAATCTTGGGATTCAGGCAAGCAGCTAATTATTTCACAGCATTATCTATCTGACTTATATCCCAGAATTGGGACTTAACGGCTGCTGGAAAAGATTGAAACAGGTAAAATAAAGGTGAAACCAAGAAAATACTAGTGGATTTAAAAATAAATAAACGGGTTGCATTGCCATCAGCAGTTACCTTCTGAGTTTGTTACAAGAAGGACCAATGTGATTTGTGGAGAAAGGATATTTTGCAGGCTAAATAGAGGGCTCTTAGTCACTACTATGGGGGAGGGAATAATCAAAGTCAAATGAATGCTAACATTTGTTAGTCTTGAAGGTGGCACCAAGTCCCTTGTTTTTTGTTTTCCTAGAAGCCAGTCTAGTGATAGAAACTACTTATTAAAATAAATTATGTTAGAAATTAATTTTTTCTAATGCAGCAGACAAATATATATTTTAACTTGCTTGACTGAAGTAGAAATTTTAGCATTAGCAATTCCAGAATTAAGTACTGTAATAAACTTATAAAAGGAGAGACTGCACTAAAAAGCCAACAAGTTTTACATTTCTCAGCTGGTTCATCACCCAAAGCCTAGTTCTCCTGGATTTTTGAAAAACTGTTAACTGCTTTCTGTCAGTTCCTCGGGGTTGGAGAACTGCAAGGTTTAGGTCACAAGATTCAAACCACTTTAAGAGTACAGTACTGTAGTTCCAGCAGGATGACTTGTATTAAGGGCTTTTGAGATTAGCAGTGTCAGTAAAATGAACCTTCCCCCACCCTATTTCTAAAGGATGCATATTACTGAAAGCAGACGTTTCCTTACATCCATAAAATTGGGAGGACTTCAGAGATTTGTGGAAACACTTAAAATCTATGTGAAATAAAAAAAAGGGGGGACGGCAGAAAGGAACAGGGAGTAAAATCAGGGATGGCATTTCTCAGCTTTATTTTGGTTAGTTTTTTTAGTATAGTCTTTTAACTTAAATGGCAGTTTAACATAAACTTAATAGTTAATTTTCCCCTGTTCTAAAAATCTAATTCAGTTAGATTTTTTAGCTTATTAACAATTAAATAATTGCGTGAACTCTTTTCGATGAACATCCCTATCTGAACCTCTGAAAGAAAAGGAAATCAAACTGAAAAGGAGATTTCCAGCAGTCGTGGTCCGGCTATCAGACCTGCTTGCCTACTGCTCATTCTGTATGCTATACCACACTCCTAAAGTGACTGCTGCTTTTAAAGGTGCACATGTGCCTTCACCCCTCCAGTTCAGCTTTTCATCCCTCGTGCAAGTTTGTAAAGGAAGGAGGTCTTTCTGTGGTTTGCTGTCAGCTTCAGGGTGGGAAGCAGAAGGAAGGAACAAAGACCAGCCCCCAGTCTCCCAACAGCCAACCAGCCAGGCTTTGCAGTAGCTCATTTGCTGGCTGCAGTACATCCAGTTAAAAGGTTTGGTTTTCTTCCCTTTTGTTTAAGGAGGATAGAGTTCCTGTTTTTGATCTCCCCCAGAGGAAGGGCTCAGTTCCTACAGACTTTTGGGGGAATGGGAGCTTTGTCAACCCCAGCATCTTACTGTTGCTGTAATCTCTTATTATTTTCCTTAACGTTTCTTTCTCTCCATTTATTTGTATCCCTGTATAAAATGTTGAGCTCCTCCAAATGATCAGAATGACACAGTAACAAAGACTTAGCTAACAAAAGAAACAGTTGCTTAAGGTTTTGGCATACTGGAATGATGCAAAAACCTGATGACATGAAGCAATTAAAAGCAATATTGTGACACAGGAGCAGTCTGTGACACAGCAAAAAGCCACACAGACAAATCTATTTCTTTACTTAATGCCTCACACACATCTTTTGCAAGCTCTAAATAACCATATCAGGGGGAAACAGATTGGTTATGCAATGTGCAATCAAACTGTTGCTGATAATGCAAATATTCTGGTGCTAGGTTATCGGCAATAGTTCGTGAAACGCCAACACTGATAATGCAATTGTCACTATCAGTATTTCCTGAGTGTAATCTCACTGTCTGAATTCACTGTCTGCAATCCCACCCCAACTATGTGAACTGTATACCTGAAATTCTGGATAGCACTTCATGCATCTCATGGAGAGGATTAGACTCAACAAAAGGTCATGCTATAATAAATAGCCTATAACAGGGATGGGATTTTTGTGGCCCTTTGGGTACTGTGGCCCTTTGGGTACATCAACTCCCAGCATGCCTGGCCACTGATTCTGCTGAGCTACTGAGAGCTGCAGTTTCAGAAACTGGAGGGCTTCACAGTTCCCAATCCTGATTTTTTGGGACTTTTTCAGGACATTTTTGCTACAACAGACTAAGACATTTACCTCACTGGAAATAATTATAGCTGGTACCTGTCCTCTTTCCACCACATATCATTTGGTTTTAATTATCTCTCTTCTCTCCTCCTTTGCTGGACGTGTGTTAATTTCTCCCGAATCTAATGGATATGTCCTCATAGAGCTTGAAAAAGTTACTGTTTTGAACTGCAACAGAATCCCTCACCCCATGTGGCCAGATGGACTTGGGAGGCTAAAATCCAAAAAGTAACTACATTTCTGCAAAAGACCATTTCTTGTGTTACCTACTTCCAATGAGAAAACATCAACCATCCATCCTGGACTCTGATGAAGGAGTCTGGAATTCATCAAAACTTAATGAAAGTATGGGCAACTGCACAGCAGGTGGCAGAAAATTCCCTTGTTGTTGGCCACATCAGTGCATCCCACCATACCAGAAGCGATGTCACATCACTTCCTATCACAGATTGGAATAAAATGATACTGCGGAAGGAGTTGGGGTAGAAAAGTGAAACTGCTTTGCTAAGGATTCTCTTGTTTGGGGGCCAAAAATCATCTGAAAAATGGTCTAATTTTTTCAAGAAACATCCAGATATTTAAGTCGCTTTGGGAACTAGCAAGGAATTTTGGGGGTCACACAAGAGAGTGCAGGGACCTGCACTCCCCCCACCCCTGTTTTAGCATAAGAAAGATATGGTCACCTTGAGGTAGGTATGTTTAGCCTGGAGAAGACATCAGGAGGACACAGTGTGAGAAGTGACTTCAAATCTCAGAAAGGCTGGCATGTAGCAGATGGAGCAGATTTGCTAGAACCAGTGGCTGAAATTGCAGAACTGACGTTAGCTAATTGTTAGCACAACCTTCCTAGCACTGAGAGCTGTTTTATGGTGAAAGAAATGGCCTCAGAAAGTGGCAGGCTCTCCTTTCGCTGGAGATTTTTAAGCAGCTCTGGCTGGTCAGCCAGCTGATAAGGATGCTCTAGCTGTAAAATTACTTCACCAAGCTAAGGTTGGTCTAGATAATCTCTGAGATCTCTTCCACCCTTAAAATTCCATAATTTTAATTGGCTTGGTTGTTCACCTTGGGGTCACTTTGGATATTCAAATCAAAAGGCCCTGCTGTGTAGCCAGATGGCTCTGCAAAATCTGGTGGTGTTAAAAGCAGTTGAGAAGCATAAGAAGATTAAAAGAGTCATATTTCCCCCTGCCTATCTGTGGACAGAGATCGATCTCCAAGTCTACTAAAGCAGTTTCAAGCTCAAGGAAGATCCTGGAGTGAAAGGGGTCCAGGAATAGCTGCTAAATCCAGCTGCTAAATCCAGCCTGGAATTGAGGGCTACCTCCGAAAACTGGAGATTTCTACCTGGTTTGGTTTTGTGTCTAAGTGGACATTTAAACTAACTAATGTGTCCTGACACATTAACTACTATCTAAACCAAGCTCCAGGTTTGAGGGGGTCCTGAGCAAAGTACATTCTGATGATCCCCCTCCTCTGTTAATAAGCTTTCAAAAGCTTAACCGACAGTGGCTAACTGCAGTGCCTTGGGTGTCTGTTGGCTGCCACTTTAAATTCCTACACAGCCTCAGAGTGAGTGATGTTACATCAGTTGCACTGTGGAAAAGTAAATGGTAGACATAGCTGCCTGATGCTACTCAGACAATTAGTTGGGGGGGGGGGCATTAAAGGGAGACCAAGTATAGGTTCTAACAAAGGGCCCTGCCAAGCTGCTGAGACCCCAGTAGTTGCTCAAGGATGCCAAACACGGAGCAAGGCCAGAGCTTGATTTCCTTTTAAGCAATTAAAAACTGGGTAGGAACTCTGCGTGTGCGCAAGTGCATGCATACTGTTGCTTGTTACTTACAGTGTAACAGATTAATAAAACATTTTAATATGGTACTTCTTCATTACCTCAGAATTTTTTTTTTTTTGAAAAATACTTAATAAGCGGGCCCAAATTCCCACAAATGCCTCTCTCAGCATAGTTTTAGGAACGATAATTCCTGTTTATTTACTTCCTTAATAAAATCATTGGTCCTTTGTTAGTTCAAAATGTTCCAAGTTCCAGATAACATAATTACTTGTACTGGGTTATATTAAAGCTCTACAATAGTCCTGCCACTACCCTACAATGACCTTTGTGGACTACAGTTCCTTTGTGGACTACAATTCCCAGAACCCTTCCCCAGCCAACATGGGAACTAGATTCCAAGAATTATAGTCCAAAAAGCTAACTATGAGGATAAGGATAGGTTCCTTTGATGGAACGGTTGAGGTTGCCAACCAACGAGGTTGCAAATACAGCTGGAGCAGTGTACAGTGAGATCCAGTAAGCATTTGGCAGCTGATTCATTTTCAGTCCTTTCCTAAAGTGATGAGAGGCTGTTGGCACACTTCTGTGGCTTTTCCAGGCAAAAGCTGCAAACCACAAACCACCCCTTTGTATCAAAGGCCACTGAAATCTAGGGAAGCTGGTGGTTTGTGGAATCCATACCAGGTTTGGAACTGTGTCCTTCCAGTAACCTCACACAGGAATTAAGTCCACATACAGAGCGACTTCTACCGAAATCACAGCTGACATCATCTGAACTAGAGATTTCCTCTCCAAATATTTTATTTATGTTAAGCGCTCATCATATAGTCACCACACAGAGATGAGTAGCCTTAAGGCAAGCAAGCCCTGCTTCATTTTATTTTTCAACTGCAGTGTTCACTAATCAGAATAAAACACAAAAAAGTGGCAGGGGAGGAAGCCAGAAGCAAAAATGGCACCTGATATGGACTGATCCTGGAAGCTAAACAGGGTCAGCCCTGGTTAGTACTTTCATGGGAGACTGCCAATGAATACCAGGTGGTGGAGGCTATATTTCAGAGGGAGAAACTAGCAAAACCTGCTCTGAGTATCCCTTGCCTAAGAAAACCCTATGAAATTCATCAGGTTGCCATAAGTCTTGAAGGCACATACCATATTTGCCGCCATAAAAGATGCACCCATGTATAAGACACACTCCATTTATACACTAGCAAACACTATTTGCTGGCGTATAAGACAGACCAGCATATAAGACGCACCCCATTTTCAAACAGCATTTTTCGGGGGGGGGAGTGAGTCTTATATGCCAGCAAATACAGTACCCACACACACAAGGAAGTGAAGCCAATGACCTACTGGCTTCCATAAGACAAACACTGAAGTAACAGAGCCTTCCTGAGGGCTACTCTCACAGACAGCAGAACTTTCTGTTAAAGGAGGCTGCGTTCCCTCTCCCTCTGCAAGTCAAGGTATTCTTATTCAGGCAGACTGTTGGAACGCAGACTGATCTGTGACTGAAGGGCATCTATTCAGTTGGGTGTTGGTTATGTCTGGAATTAATGATTTATATATTTTCATTTTATCAGATGTTTTCATCCAGGCAGGATGCAAGATATTTTGCAGTATTAAAATATAAAAGTTAAAAACAAGCACAGTATGTCTGTAATGTAGAATTACCCTTCTCATTCAGAGCCTGGGAGCTGGTTAGGGGATTCTGAGGGTCAGTAGTCAAAATATTAACTTGTCCATCCTCAGTCCCAAGAGCAACAAATCAAAAGAGTAATCAGTCAGCCTAATGCCAGACAGCAGAAAATCAAGCAGCCATAACACATGTATAGTTTTATTTTGTGTTTTTCAACTTATTTGCACTTTATGACATTTAATTTTCAATGGGTATTTTATTATTGTTAGTCACTTTGTCTTGGGGATTCAAATAAAAAACAGGCTATAAGAGCTGCACAACTCAACTCAACTCAGCCACTCAATCCTCCTATTTGCAGGTGAGAAACACCAAGATTAGAAAAGGTGGACATGGGAATCAGGCCCGCTATCTGTTTAACTCTGTCTCTACTGACTGACAGTAGCTCTCTGGGGGTTCTGTTGGGAATCTTTCCCAGCCTTAATGGGGAATGGCAGAGGATTGAACCAGGGACCTTTAGCATGCAAAGCCTATGTTTGGTTATGGCGTTACAGACCTCCAAAATGCTTGAAAGATCAGCAGTTAGCAAAAGGCCAAATATGAGCCTTAGCAGATAAATTTGCAAGTAGGAAAATTTACCTGCTGCTGGAAATTACAACGTGCTGAAAATCTGAGCCAGTACTACAGCAAATGACCCTGAGATACAGTCCGGGCAGGCCCTGTCATTAAGGGCTCTTAAGCAAGATATTCACAGTAGACCCTCTGCCAGAGTCATTTCCTCTCCCGTTCCACTGTCTGTTCATTTGCCTTCATACTCCATGCCCAAATCTGCTCATCCTCAGAGAACAAGGCAAGCCAAAAATGCTACTCAGTCTCTTCCTCCCAATCCAGGGAACAGGAAGTGGCAGGAGGCAATAACTGAAAATAGTAAGAGACCTGGAAACCATGCCCCACAGGAGTGGCTTAGAGAACAGGGCATGAGATGCTTTCCCTTTGTCTTGAGGGTTGGGGAAGGCCCTGGCAGCCCTGTTCTCAGGGACCCAGCAATGCCAGCCCTGCTCAAAGATGCTTCTCAGATTATGGCTGTGTTCCCACTGGGATGGCTACAATAGAGCACAAGATTAACAATCCCATGTTTGCTCTGAGTCCACTCTGGGGAAAAAATGGTATTGTACTTCCAACATTTTGCTGCATGCTGTGCGCATTTACTAGCTTATGCTGTACCATTTTCAAAGCCAGTAAAGGAGTCTCTTTCACCTATAGCCGAAACTGAGATCGTAGATTTTTAATCTACATGAATGGTAATTAACAGCAATGCCAGGATGTTTGTGTTATCAATATTTTTTTAAAGAACTAAGCTTATTTCGTAATACCAATTTAAGACTTTAAACTATATATTTTTTTCTTTTTGCATTCCATTTCCCTCTGAGCTCACTGTTTACATGTCTTTTCCTCCACACCCATGTGCATAAATACATGCCAGCAGAGGAAAATACTTCACGTGCATGAGGATATGCACTCTGTTTGTAGGGAAAGTGCAACTGGATTTTAGTCCATATAACAATTAAGTTCAAAATTCTGATTTAATATATCATGAAAAGGGTGTGAGCTGATGTTCATTCCCACTTTGTCTCTCCCTTATCACAGGCAGGCAGGCACCAATGAAAATGATGATTAAGGCCCCAAGCAAACCAAGATTCATAAGATGACAACAAACGCTGGTTTAAAATTGGCTTATTATCCTGACTTGTTTGGGGTGCAGTTAATCGTAATTGTAGGTATCATAGCCCCCTTTCTGTAGATCTGCTCTTCAAGGTGCAGGTGATCAATCTCCTGCCAGCATGGCCAGAAACACAGGTTGTAACATTGTGAACTACTGGGCAAACTCCTCTCCTTCCTGATTAACAGACTATGAACAGAGAAACTATACCTGGGCTCCCAGTTCCAGAGGGGTAGCCAGGTCAGTTTGTTCCAACAAGGGTCTTGGCTGTGGCACTGGCTCACAAATCTATTTGACACATCGTAAGGAGCCATTTCATGAGATGCATGATAAAGTCAAAGCCATATCCCAACACAGGGCTATTTGCCTGCCTCTAGAGCTCCCCTGATCAGGCTTCTCTTCTTCCTTCCAGGAAGAAGGCTCCTCTCACCTCAAAGAGCCACCAAGTTGTGATCAATAAGGAGCAGCAGCAACTGCTGGGCTTGCTCTCTTTTTCCCCACTGTAGGATTGGGCTCTGGGCAAGCAACATCATGCAACATCAATGAGCAGGTGGCAGGCCCGCTATGGTGCGTGTGTGTGTGCGTGTGTGTGTGTATATGCGCTGAGGGGTGTTTCTGCACTACATAACTACTGCACTATGCACCACTTTAACTGCCATGGCTGCCTCCTATGGAATCCTGGGGTTTGTAGTCTCGGGAGGTTCTGGACCTCTCTGGCTGAGACTGCTAAATAGCCTTCCCTAAACTGCAAAACCCATGATTCCATAAAACAGAACCATGGCAGGTAAAGTGGAATCATAGTGACATAGTTATGGATTGCGGAAAGGCCCAAGGCCATCTTTCCCCTATAGCTCCTCTTAATGCTGAGCCTTCACTGTAGGAAATGCATCACTTGAAGATGACCTGATAGACTCATCCAGTCCCCACAAATCGCTTTCTCCAGCCCAATCTTTGGCAAGCCGTCTCAAAGCCAGTCTTAGCAAACTCAGTAGGCCTTAGGCTCAGGTAAATACATATGGGATTGCATGCTAAAGCACCAGACGATCTTTATTCTTTAAGTGGGGTACAAACAACCCCCCACCGTACCGTCAACAGCCCACTGGCTGCACAATTCACGTGTTCCCCTGTTGTCTGAAGGGGGTCTTTCTCCCCACTGAGGCATACCGCTCCACAGCTTTCCTCCACATGAGAAGCACGTGGCCCAATTCAGCTCCAACTGTGCCCTCTTCATAAGTCCCCTGAACACAGGGAGGTGTTGAAGACATTGACTAAGTTGGTCCTCTGAGCCTGGGTCTCGCACTGGAACCATAAGCTTCTTTTTACGGAGATGTCTTTCTTTCTTTACTATGATCAATCCCTCGCAGTGCCATCCTCGCCCCGTTTACTTAGGGCAGTGGTTCTCAACCTGTGGGTCCCCAGATGTTTGTGGACTTCAGCTCCCAGAAGCCCTGAGCATTGACCATAGTGGCTGGGGCTTCTGGGAGCTGAAGTCCACAAACATCTGGGGACTCACAGGTTGAGAACCACTGACTTAGGGCATCCATCTCCCACATCTTTGTGGAAGTTACTCCCTAGCAAATCAAGTTGAGCATTGCTGCCTCAGAGTCTTTATACGTAGAGCAGCCAAAGAGAAAGTCAGTGGGGTGCAGTCGTTACTGTGCTGCGAGCCACGAAAGGCATGGTTCCACTCTCTCAGCCTCATTCGCCTCACAGGGCTGTTGTGAAGGGAAAGCTGAGCAGCTTTGAGATAACTGGAGGGAAAGCAGAGGATATTCACTGTTACTCTTACTACAATGGCTATTAGCAGAATATTCCCTGAAGTGCCCACAATCTGTATTTTTATTTTTTTTTGCCAGTGAAGGAGACAACAGAAGAAAAAGGCAATGCTAAAGAGGGCATCGGTCCACTCTCTCAGCCTGACCCACCTCAAAGGGCTGCCGTGGAGGGAGAGCCAAGGAGCCCCTTTGTGATAACTGGAAGAAAAGCAGAGGATATTCACTATTCCTGCTAAGGCCATTAGCAGGTCCCCTGAATCTTTCAAAATCTGTATTTTATTTTATTTTTGGCCACCGAAGAAGACAACAGAAGAAAAAGGCAATGCTAGGAGTGGACAGGGGAGTGGAATTGCTATTACTCCTGACCAGATAGCTTTTTCTCTGTGCCCCAAAATAGCCATGTCCCCAATTCCTCCCTTTAAAACTGAGGGGAAAGGCCTGGGGTCTGGGGTGACAAGGCTCCCCCTCAGAAGGTGCCAAGAAAGCCATCCTCAGTTGACAAAAGGCTACCTCTCTCTCTCTCTCTCTCTCCAGTGGCCCCCTCGGCGACAGCAAACCCCAAACAGGACTCATTTGGGGAATTAAAAAAAAAACATCCTCCTGGAGGAAAACGACAACGCCTTCCACATTCCAGGAGAGAACAGGCTCTGGGGGACGAGGTTGGGCGATGATTCACGGCCTTCTCGCAGGGACTATTTGTTCTCCTTCGTCCCCAGACCCTTCGCCGCCACTCTCCCCCCACCCGGCTTGGCCAGAGGGGCGGAGGGATCTCCAGAACGGGGTGATGGGGTCGGGGAGATGAGATAGCGGGAAAAAAAGGGAGCTGGGGCTGAGGGAGCCAAAAGCCCTCCGAAGGCGCGCGGGAGGAGGAGGAGAGGGGTTGTTTAGTGCGCTTGCGCAGTCCCGGCCCCCTCCGCCTGCCTTCGCCGGAGCGCGCGACCTCCCCTTCGTCACCTTCCTCCCCTCGCGCGTGTGGGGGGCAGAGCGGCAGCTCCCCTCACGGCGGCCGGACCCCCAGCGCTGCCTTCCCCTTCTTCCTCGGCTTCTCTGTTGGCGGCACCCGCTTCTTCCCTGAGAGGGCGGACCCACCTCAGTCCCCCGACCCCCAGCCATGGCTCAAATACTCCCCATAAGATTTCAGGAGCACTTCCAGGTGAGCAGACTTATGGGGGGGGAGAGAGAGAGAGAGAGAAGAGGTGTGGGGGAGACGTGAGGGGTGGCTTCCCCCTGTTTTTGAAGCCCTCCTGCCCTATTTCAGTCTTGGGTAGCGTGGGGGGCAGTTGAAGGGATAGGCAGGAGGGGGTGAGGCCTAGTGGGGCGTTGCTTGGGGGGGCTTTTCCTTTTGAAGGAGGGAGGGGCTCCTCCTCCTTGAAAGGGGGGTGATTTTAGCCATGTGGGGAGGGATTTTGGGGTGGGGAGAGGGAAGGTTTCCAGGTAAATTGGGGCAACCCCCTTCTTTTGCATTAATGGGGGGTATTCTTTTCCAGGATTGAGGGAAGTAATAAGTGAATGTCTCTGAGTCTTCCTCCCCCTTAATATCAGAGCAGTAGAAAATCAACCCTGGCTTTTCATTTAGCACGTTGGTGTGATGGTGGTGGGGGATGTTGTGGAGGTCTTTTTAGACATAGAAGCAGGCTTGAATGAAAAGCAAGAGCTGCCCAAAGCATCCTGA
This sequence comes from Iguana delicatissima, assembly GCA_948472985.1. Classification (NCBI taxonomy): domain Eukaryota; kingdom Metazoa; phylum Chordata; class Lepidosauria; order Squamata; family Iguanidae; genus Iguana; species Iguana delicatissima. Next base: position 461,512 of record CAOKZL010000719.1, on the reverse strand, counting down.
TAGATTTGCTACCATCTGGGCAGAGGAAAGTGTACTTACTGCACCTGATCCAAGAACGGGATGTCGTTGTTGTTGTTTCTTCTTCTCCTGTGAAGGGGTTTCTTCATTTGGATTGCAGCCGTGCACGGGGATTTGTGCAGAGTCACTGGCTGCCTGAATGACTGACTCTCCTCCGCTTTGAAGTGTGGGGTGTTATACAGAGTGGAGGCTTTGAGCTGTTTGCCTGCATTATTACTTCACCCTAAGGAAGATGAGGTGCAGAAAAAAAGGACATAGTACAGTGATGGGAGCGACAGATCACAGCGACCGTGGGTCCTGTTGTCATTGTTGCTCTTGTGGGCTCCACTTTAGGGAGTGGGGTGGTGGCTTGGGTGTTTGGGGCATCTTTCTACCCTGCCGGAAAGATAGGGCGTTGGAGCAGGCGGTTCTGATCCTGCTCCAGAGACCCACACCGCGTCTCTGGGTTTCTTTTTCCTTTCGGCCACCATCTCTGGTGGTATTTAAACAATAAAAACAGACAGCATGGACCGCATTGTTAAGATTTGCCCTGGTCTCTGAGAAATAAGGGAGGGACTGCTGATTGTCTAAAAGGAGATGGCAGGGGTGTGGGGAGATGGCTGTGGGTTGAGTTAGGGAAAGCCTGAGAAAAAGCAATGTGGGGCAGGAATTAAAGGAATTCCGTCAATGAATGAGAGGACAGGAAGTGGACTTGGGGAATGCTCTTGCCTGTCTCTTCTCCGCTGAAATCAGAGGCATCCATTTCCAAATGCGATCTGACTTTTCTTGTCGCTCTGTCTTAATTTTTACATTCCGATCTAGTGTGTTGTTGGAACATCTTTACCTACCCCTGATAAGGTTACAAACTGGTTGAAGTGCTTCATGCTTCCTGAACACACTAGATGCCATTTTATTACAGACGTGGTCCTGTAGAACAGGGCTACCCAAAGTGGTGGTGGTCTGTGGGCCAGAACTGGTTCGCAAGTCACTGGCTTCTAGTCTATAGCAATTTTCCAGAAAAGAGGGAAACAGTGGTAGCCAATGGGCAGAAATATGGTACCAGTCCCTAGCACATTAAGAAAAAAAAAACTCCATTTCTCGCCTCAGATAGCCAGAGCAGTGCCCTCTGGATATTTTGGACTACAGTTCCCATTAGCATCAGCATGGCCAGTGGGGAGAAAGGGTGGGAGTTGTATTTCAAAACAGCTGAAGGGCACCAAGTTGAGGAAAGATTTGTCTTTTAGCTGAGGGATAGTTGTTGTCACTTAGCTACAACACCATTATCAAAATGCGATTACTAGTGTAGGGAATAAGCTTATGACTGAGAATTTGTTAGTTACAGCATGTAGCATAATCCTGTGTGTGTTTTACACAGAAGTAAGTTCCACTGTGTTTGGGAGGGCGTACTCTCAGAAAGGGGTGCATAGCATTATAACCTTAACATCCCAAAATTTGTACTCTAGCTAACTTGGATTCAATAGATGTATTAGCCACATACAATTACTATCTTCCTGTTCCGTTAAACCAGGGTAGGCAAAAGGCCTCGCTCCAATTGTTGTTGAACTGCAACTTCCAGCACCCCTTGCTGTTGGTTGTGCTGACTAGGGCTGTTGGGAGTTGCAGGCCAGCGACATCTGGAGGTACATATTTTGCCCACCCTTTTGTTAGGCTTTTCAGTCGCTTGCTGAACACAAAAATACAAATCATTCTAAGCCATCACCCCACCCTCCAGTGGCTGATGGTGGCTTTCCTGCTATAAGCAGAAAATGTAAGCTGCAGAAATGCAGTCATTCTGAATATGAGTGTTTATACATTAAATACTGACTTTCACCACTGTAAACAAACTGGACACTACATTGGCATTGTGTGGAGACTGCATTGCAGGTAGAGATGTGAAGGCCTGGAAATAAACTAGAAATATTCAAGAGGAGATGTGTTTCCAGGGTTTTTTTTTCCTTCCCTTCCCTTCTATTTCTGGAAAAATTGGGAAAAAGGGTATTGTGGAATCCTTTATTTTAGGATGAGTAATGAAATATTTAAGACAAGATATTAATGTATTTATTCCATCCCCCACATTATTTCTAAAAACTAGGTGGCAGGAAGGCATTGTTGAAAGACTATGTACAGTATCTCACATAGTTATAATTCCTGGTCTTGGTTTTCTTTTCTCAGTTCTTTTTATGGAAATGAGTGCTTTCTGTCAGTTTAGCACTATGGAGGACTACAAGAGAAAAGATGATTTCCTTTGTTTGCTAATGTTGGTGGTTTCTTCTGTTTTTACTGTCTTTTTTGCCTGCTCCTTATAAGTTAGTAAAAGCAATAAGATTCAGGTGTTCCTCGCCATTCAAGAGCATGTAGCTCAATTTGTAATAATATTTTGAAACGTAAATTAAGTTTGTAATTATTTCCTGAATTAATTGTACCTTTAATATATCAAGTGTTACTTTTATGCCAAGCCAAATTATACATAGTGTGTTTTATGTTGCTGAAGTAACAAAGTGACTTTTATTTTGTCAAGGGTGCTAATATTTCATTATTTCAATTTTTCTTGACATTTCCATTTTCCAAACTATACTGGAAGGACTGTGTTTTCTCATAGCTTCAACATTTCCAGAAATGTTACATCTTCAGTTGTTTATTATATAAAGGCAAAAACGTTGCAGCTGCGTAAAGAACTTGGAAATGCTTGTGCTTGCTGTGTATTTATTCATTTATTATGTATTTAGTTTGTGTCCTGCCTTTCTCTCAGCTAAAGGCAGCTTTCAACTTAGATTAAAACAAAGTATAGCTAAAATCTATTAATAAAAATGTTTTTAAAAACCTGTTAAATAAGTAACCCTAATTAAAAAAAATTCAGCATACACTCTGCATTCATATAGACTAATGTATAGTCCACATGCTGTGTAATCCACTAGCTAGACTTATACTTAGAGAGTTACATTTTTAGAGGGTGGAAGACTAACAAATGTTCACCTCAATGAAGTATCTCATAGCAAGTATATCTTTGTCTTCTGCAGGGTGGAAGTATTGGCTGGGATTCTGTTGGTGACGATGTATGTAGGCATATGGATCATTTGTGCCCGAATGAATCACTTGTTTGACCAAGGCCTAGTGGCAGTGGGGAAATGGCAGTGAAAGCCATCCCCATCAGGAGAAAATGCCACCCTGCTGGCTCCAGAACTGTTCAGGAGCTCACAGGAGAGATCCCTTAAAAGGGACAGCTTTTGCTGTGGTCCATCGCCCTCCCAACATTGCAGTGCAAACAGCCCCTTTTCCTCTACTGCCATACTAGTGCCAGCAAATAGGATTTTGGCCACTGAGCCTACTTTCAAAAGCAGTATACTGAAAGCTAATGATATGATACTAGCTGTTATCCTGGGCAATTTCAACTATACTGATCCAGGTTTAGTTGCAGCAGCAGATAGTGTAATCCATTCTGTCATAGTGATGGTATAGCTGTCTTCTCTGAGGGCTGTCTCTTAGACCTATTATTAAGTATAGTCAGCCCTTCGCTGACTATTAGCTGGTTTAACATTCACGGATTTGATTATTTGCAAATTTGTCCATCCCTTGCCTCCCACCACAAGCGTTTTTCTGGAGGAACCTGCCCTGGGTGGCTTCGATCAGGCTGTGCAGTCCTTTAAAACCTGTCTCTAATCCTTCTCCTCCACCTCCACCAGCCACTGCCTAGCCAGCTAAGGACAGCTCGCATCCTGATTTCTCAGCACCACAGACCCTCCCTTGATGCCCCCTATACCCAAGGAGGAGATGGTTGAGAGAGAAGACACCATGCCAATCCACCTCTTTTCCCTCTCCTTTCCTTGATCTGGTTTGGACTCTGTGTACCTGCTCTCCTCACTATGCCTCAGCTCCTTCCCATAGACACATACACATTTTGATATTTGCAAGGGTCCTGAGCCCCTAACCCCCGTGAATGTGAAGGTCTGAATGTACTTGAGGTCATGTGTCTAGTTTGTTCTATGAGAGAATCCAAATTAATGTTAGTTTGTTGATACAGCTCTTAACTGATTTAAAGTAAATTTTAGCGGATTCTGTGGATGTAACATGAACACAAGTCAGTGAAAGGTAGGTAACTGAAGAAAGCTTATAAAAGGTTAGGTGTACAGAGAATTTGGAAGAAGTTACTTTTTGAGATTACAGCTCCCAGAATCAGCCAATCGTCATGTTGGCTGGGGGATTATGGGAGTTGTAGTCCAAAAAATAAAGTTTCCAGACTCTCATTTGGATGCATGGGATGGATTTAATTCTGCTGATTTTTGGAAATCTGTTGAGAAGCTAAGCCTCATTGAAAATTAAACTGAAGTTGAGAAATCTGATTGCCTGGCTAAATGTCAGCAACTACAATTTTTAATCCACTAGGATTTGTTTTTTAAGAGTCTGGCATGGATAATAACGTGGATGTCTACTGGAATCTACTAGAGTTATTTGGAAGTTTGATGTTTAGGTTGCCTGCCTGTAAGGTTTTGTTTTTTTTAACATTTTGAGGACCACACGCATGTATTTTCTTAACACAAGAATCTTGCCGTAAAGCATTTTAGACATTGAAGTCTGTCAAGTCTTTTCTTTTAAAAATGTACCTATTTCCAGATGAGTAGATTGCAAGTCATCATTTGAAGAGAGCATGTCACAGAATTGACAGAATAATTCCTTCAGAGAATACATTCGTGCTGAAAGTTCAAGAAACAGTGCTGAAAATTTAAAACTGGCATCATCCGTTCTCTTCCTGCTAATTGTATGAGAACAAGTAGCTAGTTGAAGTTCAGCTTAAAACTTTGGGGAATGGTCTTGAAATGCTAGATCAGTGATGGTTTGAATAACGTCCTTTAATCTGGTAATTCCCTTTGGATGTGTTAGCATGTAATACCGAAGCATGTAATACCTATTGTGTGAGCAGGCCCAAGCAAAGAATCAGGTTTGCACACACCCTTCCTCTCATGTGTCTGGGTAGGAGGAGAGCTTTGACAGAGTTCAATTTCATTTTTAAAGAATTCAGGGATCTTGTCTTAAAACAAACTCTGGGAACTTTGTAAGTAAGCCAAGCTTTAAACCATGGCTTGTGAAAACTGGCTTCCTAAATTAAGCAAAGGTTTGTTTGTTTTTTAAGAACTCTTACAGCTAGAATTCTTAAAATAAAATGAAACTCTGCTGAAGTTCTCCCATACAGCTGATGAGACAGCAAAATATATGGCCCTGATTTTTAACTGGGGCTAGTTTGGTCTTACCCTTATAATGCTACTTATGTTTTACTGTTAGATGAGAACCAGCACTCTGTTTTGGTGTAGATGCCAAAATATCGTATCTGCTAAAAGTGTGATTTGGGCTAACTCCGATTAGCTTTATGCCTGTCAACTCTTATTGCTCATCGGAGTTGGATCTGAAGCTGAGGTGACTAGGCAGATCTGGTTGGGAGCTGCAAGCCCAGAGGCCTGAGTAGACTGCAGGTCCAGTTGGGAGCTGGTTCTTGGAAAACATTGTACAGACACTAGCCACCTACAACGTGTGGCACGCCAGTTTTCCATCCAGAGACTTTCTTTCTTCTAAACTTATTGCTTACTGGGAAAGCTCTGCTATACCCCCAGATTACTTGTGTGCTGTGTTGAGTTGTTGAAAACCTTAGGTAAAAGATTAACGATGGAGGTTTTAAAAGCAAAACAAGCGGGCAAACTGGACATGGTCCAATTGAAGGAAGGAGAAATGTTAAAACATTTACAACTCTGTCATAGGAATTCATAATAATTAGTCTTTTCCTCGTTTCTCTTGGGAGTTACTTGACCTTTTCTTGTGTTTGTCAGGAAGTAGAGTATTGGTATAAGAGAGCTGGTCTAATGAGGGGAAAGCTTCCTTAAATATGGTAGAGTTATAAAGGGACCAACCCAGCTTATTGCCAGGGTCCAGTTTTTCATCCTTCTAAAAACAACTTATAGATCTTTTTACTCTTGGTTTTGGCAAGTGTGGCAGGCATTTTTGTTTCCACTACTGAAGAAAGAATTCCAGATATTTTGCTCTTCATGTTTGTGGATCTGGGAAACAGGAGTCCACTCCCACTCTGGGTATGAGTTTGTTTCTCTGAGTAGGGCCTGTTGCCTTCAGTCCAATTATGACTGTGTAAGAGTGAAAAATCCAGAACCTTGGATCGTTCTGTGGATAGGTCTTCGAAATTATACCCGATAGACCTGAAGGGACACTCTGATAACAGTATTTAAATTGTGCTGTCTTTTTCAGACAGTGGGGAATTGAAATGCCCAAACAAAAAGTTCTTAATTTTTTCCATGCCCTTTCCAAAATAGTGCATGAGGTGAAACACTGGTCTTCTGAACAGTAGAAGAAGGGTTGTAACACTTCTTTAAGCTGCTATTTTTATACCTGTTACAAAGCATTTCCATCCATGTCTCCTGAGAAAAGTCTGTAACTGCAATGAACAGAGCCTACTGATGTTAGAATGGAAGACTGCCATAATGGAATGGTGTAGAAATATGGCAAGGGGTAACCTCATCGTGCTCACTGTTCCATGATACAGCTTGCAAGGTTTTGCTTTGTTTTTCTCCTTCTCTTCTGGTTTGTTGAGAACATCCAGTATTAAAACATGTATTGCTTAGATTGCAAACAAAATGCAAAACTTTGCAAACCTAAACTCTCTCTTTCCATGCAGTGTGTCAGAGAAACTTGTAAAAATTGGTTAATACAGCACTTCTCAAATACTGCAACTTGCATCCCTTTGAGTGGTTGGTTTCCTTTGCTTCTAATGTATGTCTGCTGAATAATTCGGTGTTTGCTAGATAATTTCCAGTAGAAGGTAATCACATTCATGGGATGTCACGGATTCCTTTGTTCATTTTAGGTGGGTTTTTGTGTGGTTCTCATTCCCCTATAGGGCTTATCGGCTACCTTAAGACATGTCTATTAGGATTAAAAGAGGAAACTTCACCCACCCTCCACCCACCCAGTTTGCTGCATTGACTTTTAAGATCTGGCCTGCTAAAATTAGATGGGCAATAGCATTACAGTTTCCAACACATGGAGACAGGCTTTTTTCAGTTTTTCATTAATGCTGAATAACTGTTTGCCATTTATGGCAGACAGTGGAGTAAAGTAAATGCTGAAATAGTAAATATTGGGGCAGTTAACTCAATTGCTTAGGTACGTACCTTGGCAAAAGCTTTTCTTTAGAAAAGACTATGAGGTGTTTAGATGTGAGAAGTGTAGGTTTTCCACCAAGAAATTTGAAATATAGAACTGGATTGCTAATACCAAACCAGATTTAAAAATCATTTTGTCAGAAAGCTATACCCATTTAGCATAGAATATATTAAACAAGTAAACAGACAAACAGTTATTGGAAGGTGATACAATGTAGTGGAGTCTATAATGGAAAGGTTGATGTATTGGAGATTCTAGTAGCAATATGTGCCAGCGTTTAGATACCACAAAAGTACAGCAAGAGGGGAATTGAATAGATCTGGTTTACAGACTGAGATGGTAATTAACTACTATTTATACATCCAAACCACAACCATAGTGCTAAAAAGGATACATGAGTAGTAAGCATGTTGGAGACATGGCCATCTTTGCGTGAATATATTTAACTCATACTTCATGAATAAATGTATTGGGTTGTGTGACTTGATGTCCTTCCCCACCATGTAATTGAAATGAGCTAAAATGAAATGGGCCATATATGAAGGCAAATTCTATGATCATAGTAAGAGAGATTTCCTGATGCCAATTAAATCACAAATACAAGCAGCCTGTATGATCAGTTTGCTCTTTGGCCTGCATTTGCAACTATCCTTTTCAGAAGGTGGATTTAATTTTCCAGATTTGAGTTTGTAGAAATAACTGGCCAACCTGTCCGAACTCAGGTTCTCAGATGGATTATTTTAGGTTCCGTTCATGTAGGAAAGAAAGAGATTATCTCCCCTGCAGTCTTTGCTGCCAGTATGGCTTGCAGTATACTGTCTTGCCAGTTCTGGTTTGATCTGTGTGGTTATGTTTAGATAACTCTATGAAAGAAAGCTGGTTTGCAGATTGGGAAACAACCATCTTTATGTCAATTTTTTTTCAATATTACAGTCTTCTACTTCATTCATCTAATGAAGTACAGTCAGTCCTCCACATTTGCAATTTTCACTTTGATAGATTTGATTATTTGAGCATTTCTCCAACCCTTGCCCCCCATCTCAGGTGCTTCTTTTCTGGGGAACCTTCCCTCTCCGTGGCTCTGATCAGGCCTTGCAACCCTTTAAAAACCTGCTTCTGGTCCTCCTCCTCTTCCTCAGCCACTGCCTGACCAGCTAAGGATCGCTCACACCCTGATTCCCTAGCACCACAAACCCTCTTCGAGTGCCCCCTGACACCTAAAGGAGGAGATGAATGAGAAAGCCAAAGTATAGGTCCACTATGCTGACCCACCTCCTTTCCCTTTCATTAACCCTGGGTGCCCATTCTCCTCACCATGCCTTAGCCCCCTTCCCGCAGACAGACAGACACACACATTTTGATATTTGTGATTTTTCCACTTTTGCAGGGGTCCTGCACCCCAACCCTAGCAAATGTGGAGGACTGGCTGTACAGTGAGTCTATGAAAGCTTATGCTACAGACTTGTTTCTTTCAGTCTCAAAGACACTGCAGGATTTTTTAAAATCTTTTGATGCTGATACAGATTAATAAGGCTAAGTCATTGAAGTCTTGTTATCAGTTACCCATGGGTACGTTGTGCCGATATTTACAATTCAAGCATTTTTTTTTTTGTGGCGTGCATGGACCATCCCATCTGTGTTGCAAACATTAATCATATCCTCAGAGAAACTGAAATCAACAAGTCTGGTTTATAAATATTGTTAGGACTAAATTTGATGTTAGTGAAGTTATAGTTGAGTGGAATAAGTCAGGTTGATATTCGCAAGTTAATCAAAAGAAAACTGCCCTAGTATCAATACCTAAAATCTCTTTAGACCTAAGTCTCTGTTTAGTTGAGCAAAAATTGGTGAATTGGGTGTATTGGACACCACTGTGAGCTGTGTGTTTTAACTAAATATTGGTGATGTAATTCAGGTAGTGCTTGTTTGTGGCATATGATGTGGACATGTTCAGTTGGTACGTCTTTTTGGCTGGATCTGTTACAACATGTTCATTTTGTATTAGAAATGTCTTTGACATTCGTAGATGTTCGTGTTCTTTTCAATTATATTCTGGTGAAATTTATCTGAGCAAGAACTTTTTTGAATCCTACACACTTTTACTGTTGCAAAAAGATTTCTACTCTAAAGTTCCTAAAATTAACATTCACTGTCCATCTTTCAATAATCAAAATATATTACTGCTTTAGCTGTGCATGAATATGTATTTTATAGAAGTCAGCTTCTGTAATTGTATTTCTAGAAGTATGGTCAGCTTATGTCAATGTAGATGCCTAGTGCCTGTTCATAATACTATGTACTTCCCATTCTCTTTTCCACTTCCTTATTCTTTTCTGTTTATTTTCTTTGTAATTATGCTTTAAAAATTCAATTAATTTTTTTAAAAATGGATGAGTTACTCTGGAATCAGGTTGAAGGGACAAGGATACCATCCAGCCAAAAAAACCAGACTGATAATTTGTGATCAAAAGATCTTTCTAGGGAATATTTGAAAGTCCTTGTTACTTTTCTTAAAGTTGTGATAAGGTAGCATTCAAACTAACCAGTGATTTCTCCCCCATTCCTTAGCTCCAAAATCTTGGGATTAATCCAGCAAACATTGGCTTCAGTACTTTAACGATGGAGTCTGACAAATTCATATGTATCAGAGAGAAAGTGGGTGAACAAGCACAAGTTGTGATCATAGACATGAGTGACCCAACAAATCCTATCAGGCGTCCAATCTCTGCCGAAAGTGCCATCATGAACCCTGCTTCTAAAGTAATTGCGCTGAAAGGTAAGTGTGCTGTCTCACATTCACCTGGAATGGCGTAGCAGCGCAACAATCATGTCTTGGTTCTGCTCTGAATTGGGATGAAGTTAATTTTATGAACCCAAACATTCAGTTTGAGAAACGCTTGTAAAGTTGGGAGGCTGGGAATGGTATAGAATTATAGAATTAAGTTGTACTAGGAAGGAAGTGGTTTGGCAGTGGAATATTTAATATAGGGTTTGTCAGAACAAACTATTGAAAATTAATGTTAAGATTACACTGCGCTACAAAACTGGTATTTTCAGGGCTGAAGAAAATTCTTATACACCACCAGTTCCAAGATAGAATGCCTTGTCCAGCCAAGTGTTCAGCAGCACTGATTTCCCAGCTTTTGAGTATAACAATTGGATTTATTTTAGAAAGAGGCTGAAGTGTGTAAGTAAAAACTCTGATAAATACAACTTGGACTATACTACAAGTGTGGCTTTAAGCTTCCTCTGTGGCTTGCTTGTCTTTGAGGTGCGTTATCATACAAAAGCGTCCCTTCCAAGACAACGCAGATGCTTCTTAAATATAAAACAGTTTCACTGTGACTGACTGTGTACTTTTCTTCCTGCATTCTTGTCTTAAAACAGATGGTGAGTTAACTTTGTCCTGATACACTTCATGTTTAATAGTATGGAATGGTCTAATCTCATAAAAAGTACTGAATTCTCTTTAAAAAAGAAAGAAGGAAAGAAAGAAAGAAAAAGAAAGGAAAGGAAGAAAGCAATTTGGCACATGACTGTAGAGTTAATTGGGAAGTAGATGCTACAACCTTAATTTGGGGGAAATTCTTATTGTTCATGACTTGCTGGTTATAACTGTACCAAGAGATGGCCCTACCCAGCCCCATCATAGTACAGTTAACTGACAAAAAATGAGTCACAATACTTTTATGAGAGACCTCTGCTAGCATGGTGTCTTGTGTGCTAGTCACTTATTTAATCCTAAATGTGGTACTTGGTCCCCAAAGTCCATGGCAATATTCACAGGGGTCCACGATGCTATTTTTAATATTGAACTTGCATTGGGAATCTAGGAACAACAAGCGGATGCGTGTGGGCAGCTGGCACTTAGCTTCTCCACACTGCTAAAACATACCCTGGTGGCAGTTGCAGGCTTTTAATATGCAACATGGGGTGAATATCACCAATGGTAGCTTTGTCTTATGAGTCAATACTTACATTATGTTTAAATTCTAATTATCTTGGGCCCCTGTGCATCAAGCTAATATTTAGTGATAACCTTGGACAAAACTCTTATCTAATGCACTGTTCCATTGCTATGCATTCAGTCCAAGTCACAGAGATGCAAGTAACTTAGAGACATAACTTAATGTCTCTCCTCCCTGACACTCGCATTCCATTATGGATTCCTCTAGCACAACCATATCCTTTTTTTGCTTGCCCCCCATTGGTTTTTTTGTTTGTTTGTTTTTGTTTTGGTTGTTGTTAAGAGTCCAGATGGACAGAACTGACAATATCTTTCTGGGACGTAATTATTCACTAATAGGGCTGTAGTGAGCACAAAAATATAATGCCCAAGAGAAGGACAGACCAGCTTGTAAACAAATGCATTTAGAAATGTACTACAAATGTTCCTTGGAGATAGGAATATGGTGTTGACAAATGCTCAGATATTACATTATCCTTGAAATTCGTGTGCTAGGGTGCGCAATGAGCATAAGATACCACTTCTTGAGCAAGGAAATGCATCTCTAAGCTGTGATAAGAGTATGGTGTGTGCATAAAAATTGCATTTCTGAATTGCATGTGGCATTCCCACAGTGACCAAAGCATTATTGTCCTTGTATCTATGTATCCTGTGTTGTTCTGTACTATGAGAACGCCTACAGTATCAGTGTTGAACAGAATGGGGGAATGCAGCACTCTTTGGGAGACATTTCCATACACGCAGCATGGGAATGCAAAAACGCAATTTCATACCCTCCTCTTCCACAGATGTAACCTGTTCAAAGCCTTTTTTTTTTTTTCAAATTTGAGGGGAAAATATTCTGGCCTGCAGTTACTAAGTTACCTGCGCAGAGAACAGATGTCTGTCTTTTCAAGATAAGCAACGTACTTCAATTGTGTAATTCTTGCTGCTTTTGTGCTAATCTTTTTTGGAGGCTAGACTCTTAAGGGGAAGCTTCTTTGGTGGGACAACAGAATACAATGTAATCTGCTGGAAGGAACTTTGCTTGAAAAGCTGGGGTGAAATTGTTGCGTATTGCTCTCCCCCCACAAAATCTGTTGCAGTATTCTAGTCCTTATCGCCTTAGTCAAACATGAGTTCCTTTCTTAAGGCTCGTCTGCTCCTTGCCTGCTCCTCCTGTGACAATAAATCCAGATAAACTAGTTGAAGAAATGATAGCTAGACTCTTGGGTCTGGGCTGAAGGATTATGGCTTCGTATATCTTGTGGTCTACCCCCATCTCAAATACACGTGTGTATGTAAATTCTGCGACTGAGAGCAACACCTCATGAATTTGAAGCAAGCTTTTGCCAGTAAAAGGTGGCACAAAAAATCTAGCTTGTAAGGTTCCACAGGATTCTGATTTTGGGGGGCAATGACATGGCTACCACTTTAAGTCGGAAAGTAACAACGAAGTATACTATATATGCACAACTATAACCCGATCTCGTGGATAAGTCGAGGGCAGGTTTTGGACCCAAAATTTGCTGTGGCCCTTGCATAAGTTGAGGGTAGAACATATCACACACCAATAGTGATGAGTGTGTTCTTGGTCCCGCACCTGGTCTCCTACCCCACACATTGTACAGCCACAATTTTAGTTCCCTCCTCATCCATCTGGCCTTTAGGGTGAACACGAAGAGTTATACCTGCAAGAATTTTAAAGTTCTTTGGCTTGAGGTGATTTACTGTCAAGTATATACAGTACGTTCCAAGTGCTCATTGGCGTACCTTGAGAGAGAGTCAGTGAGTGTTTATTGTACATAGATTGTTTTTTTAAGCATTTACATGTGCATTTAACTTTATCTCTGTACCTTTGCATGACATTATTGCAATAATAAGGCTTCTTCTGTAAGATGTGAGTTAAGCTAATAAACTATGTATCTTTGAAGATTCCTCCAAGGAAAATATACCTATAAATATGATATAAGATTAACTGTAAACTAAAGCAATAATGTGTTGGTACGTAGAAACAGAAAGACCAAAACTTAGTTGCAGGGTCCAGTGTTACTCAGTAAAGTTAGAGTCAAAAGTAAAAGATGGGGATTCAAGCTTTTCAGAGCCATTGCACAGAGGTGTTTAGCTGTTAAAAAGAAAAACCCAAGACAGATGGATTTAGAGCAGTGGCTCTTTGTTTCAGGAGAACCTAGTCAGGGCTTGAATTCTATAGGCCTCAGTCTGATGGCTCTACAATTCTTGTCAGATTACAGCACTATTCCTGTGTATCCTTGCAAACAGTAGCAAAGAGGGCAGTTGGAAGATAAGGCCTCCCTTGTAACCGAAGCATTGATCATAGGGACATGCAGGCAGCTGCAATTTCTTTTTCAGCTTTGAAAAAAAAGCTTCCCTCTGATCTTTCCATCCTGTACAGAGCTATCCTGGTTGGCAGCCACAGGTTTCTTCTGCCTCTGATCTTAGGGTATTTCTCTTTCTTTACACTTAGAAAGAAGTGGTGTTTCACTTTTTGCCTGCCTGCTTCCTTTCCATATCCATGCTGCTTTTCTCTCCCCACCCCCTCCACCAGTGTAGACCATTTAGTTTTTGGAGAAAAGAGTAGTAGTCTGGCTTGTCTCCAGATGGGGATAGTTTAACTTGGCTTTACAGGCCTTGATGCTGTTAGAGCACTGCAAAAGAAATGGCAGTTTGGGAAGGGGCAGTTATGATATAAACAAACAAAAAAGTGTGCATGTCACATTACACTGAGCACATGTGAGGATTGGATCTTTTTCAGAAAATTGTTCATGTACATAGTTGGTGATTTTCTGCAGTACTGTGTATTGTCAGCAACCCAAGTCTCAAAAGCTTCTGCTCAAGGCCTTTAAGTTAAGATTGCAGTAAATGGGATTGTGAGTCTGTTTTCCAGCTGTAAAGTGCAGGGGATGGGGCGGTAAATGCTACAAATAAAAAATGAACATTGAGAAAGGCAATACTGAGCAAACTGAAGGCTTCAGTATTTCAGCATTCTGTTCTCACAGTGTCCAGCCAATTGCCTCTGAGAAGCTTGCAAGTTGGGTGTTACAATAGCATCCTTCCTAGCAGCTGGTATTTAGGAGCACCATCCCTCTAGTAATGGTGGTAATATATAGCTGTCATGATGAGTAGTCATTGATAGATTTATCCTCTATTTGGAGCAGAAAGGAGCAAGCCAGGTCATGCACAGCATTTTGATTATGCTTTCAAGAAAGGAGATGTTAAGCAAATATTTCACAGATCATAGGTTGAGAAGAAGGTTGCTTAACATCTGCTTCTTAAAATCTTCTCTACTGCATATTACCTCTTGTTCCTTTGATGCCTCGAGTTACAGCAGCAGTAGTATCTTTTGAAAGCCCAGCAAAATGTAGAATCCTTTGAGAAAAGGGAATATTTTTTTCTTTTTTACCTTATGAAGTCTTGTCTTATAAATGACACAGTGCTAATTTTTTCAGGGAGCGTTCACAGCAGTATCATTTATGGGGTTCAGCTTTTCAGGTAAATAGCAATGTATTGCTGTGTCCTTCCTGGATGAAAAAGAAGGTGATTGTAAGGAGCCTGTTGCACAGCAGCAATAGAACAAAGATCCTGATGAGAGCAGTAAAGCCATCATTTTTGCAAGAATATGTAGCATTGTGGTTTTGCTGAACAGCTGAATTGTTTAAAATCAGCTTCTGCTTTTAAAGTTGGTAGGAAAAAACAGTATTGCTGCACAGTGCATTAGGATTTGAGGTAAAATGTGAGAGATAGACCTTGCCTCCCACTGTACCTGTGTACATTCTTTGCAGCGTTGGGCTACCTGCAGAGAAGAATATAAGCTTGGAATTTTTCGGTGGAGAAAGTGTACAAACATAATTTTGTTCAAGGACACGCTGGGTGTCTTCCATTAGATTCTGCTTTGACAACTTTGATAAGTTATCTGGCCTCAATCACTCCCAAGTCTTTCTTCAAGCTATATTGCAGTAACATAATATAATTTTTCCTGATAATGCCTTAGCTTATGTTGGGACAGCACACTTTGTCAAGCTTCATTTCAGCCTTTGTCTTCTCCAGCTGTTCTGTGCCATAAACATCAATATCCCACCTGTTTTCCCCTTCTTCCTAAAGGGGCTTTTACCTTGAAAGGCAGGAAGTGAACCACAGGAATTAGCAAATGGCTTTTGTGTCCTGTATGACAATGCTGCCCTTGACTTTACTTTCTTGAATTCTAAGTAAGGATGCACATACTCAGTGCTTAAGCCACTAAGTCAATTGAAATACATGAGACTCTGGATAAAGTACTTCTCTGTTAGACTGTCAAGGTTTGTCCTCAGTCATTCATACTCCACTTCCGGTGTTCTAAATTATGCCAGATCTACACACAAAGCAGAGAGGTGGAAAAATGAGCTGTACCACTTCAGCTGGGACAGCATTCAAAAACATGCTTCCCCTTTTAACTGCTGCTGAAGTAGTACTATGTCTCTTCTTTTCTAGCACCTTATTTTGCTGGATATGTATTTGAGGTCAATTGTACCCCTAGATGCTATTCTAAAAGTCTCTTTTATAAGAACAACACAGATGACTGTTGCTTAACATTTTAGAAGTCTGTGATTCCCTTTGTCTTTCTGTCTTGTATACCAGCGGGGAAAACACTCCAGATTTTTAACATTGAGATGAAAAGTAAAATGAAAGCACACACAATGGCTGAGGAAGTGATCTTTTGGAAATGGATATCTGTGAATACAGTAGCCTTAGTGACAGAGACGGCCGTTTATCACTGGAGTATGGAAGGTGACTCCCTGCCACAAAAGATGTTTGACAGACATGCCAGTCTTGCAGGCTGCCAAATCATCAACTACAGAACAGATGAAAATCAAAAGTGGCTGCTCCTCATAGGAATCTCAGCCCAGGTAAGAAAAACCATGAATGGGAGACAGGTATCAGAGTCTCAAAGCATTGCCTGTAAAGGAAGCATGGAGATAAATGCTTTTCGTTGCAGCTTGCGAGTGATGCCACTGTTCACTGAACATATGGTGAACTTGCAAAACATGGATCTGGATCTGTTCTGTCACCTTAGTAGCTGGAGGTTTTTGTGATAGCAGGATACAGGGCATGGAGTGAATTAAAAATATGAGTTGCTGATGTTCGTGGCATTAATTAAACTCTTAAGCATCCTAGCTATTGAATGTTCATATGTTTGCTTCATCAGCAAAACCGTGTAGTTGGTGCCATGCAGCTGTATTCAGTGGATCGAAAAGTTTCACAGCCTATAGAAGGACATGCGGCAGCCTTTGCCGAGTTCAAGACAGAAGGAAACGCGAAGCCCTCTACTCTCTTCTGTTTTGCTGTGCGCAGCCCTGCAGGCGGCAAGGTAAAAACCTTATGTGACTAAAAGTAGCAGTTGGACTGAATGCAGGCAAAGTCATGAAACAAAAACCAGAAAAATAAGTTTCTCAAAAGTTTTCTACAGTAAGAGCTTGCACCACTGTAGCTGAATGGTGGATTGCCTCGTATATGAATGTCAAAAACATTTAGAGGTTTGGGTTAGTACACCTGGTGGTGGTCCTGCATCTTTTTTCCCAATGTATCTCGACAAACATTGAAACTGACAATATTGGGTGGCATTACATACTAAACCGTTGCTGATGCAACGGCTGAATTTGGTGGAAATGGGAGAAACAATCTCCCTTCCTACTATAGCCCTCTCTGCACTCCCCAGACTAGCTCTGGTCTGAGTTCTTGGGCAATGTGGATTGCTGCTGGAAGGTCTGCCAGTTTGGAAAGAGGCCTTCAAATTAGACCTTCACAGTCCAGTGATCCTAACGTGCTGAGTAGGCTCCTTACAAACTCATGGCATGGAACATGTTTGAAAAATTGAGTTTCTGGTTAAATACTTTTCAATTTAACAGAAAGCCATACCATCATTTTGAATGGTTGTCTTTTTAATTACAGTCAGCCCTCCATATCCACGGATTCTGCATCTACCGATTCAACTAACCACGTCTCAAAAAAAACAAAAAAGCAAATATTTGAGTTGTTCACCATTTTATGTAAGGGACAACATTTTACTATACCATTGTATATAATGGGACTTGAGCTTCCATGAATTTTGGTGTCTGTGGGAGATCCTGGAACCAAACTCCAGTGGATACTGAGGGCCCACTATAATTTCCAATTAGAGTAAGCTTTTCCACTCAAACTAAACAATTGTTTGTATTTCTCTCTCTTCTCAGCTGCATATAATTGAAGTGGGTCAGCCCGCAGCTGGAAACCAGCCCTTTGTCAAGAAAGCAGTTGATGTGTTTTTTCCTCCTGAGGCTCAGACAGATTTCCCAGTAGCAATGCAGGTAATGTCATTGGGGTGTATTTAAACTTCTGTTAGTTTAGCCAAATTATATCAAGCATTGCGATAGTACTGCATGACTTCTAGTTCATTGCAAGCTGTCATGGGTAGTCAATAGATATATGGCATTCTAAAGTACTGCGTAGGTATGCAGAATGAAGTTGATCAGTTGCAGAATGGAACTGTAATTTGCATGAGATAGATTAATATTCAGAGGTATTTAGCTGCTTCTTTAGAGAGACATAGATGTCTCTAGGCATAAAAGTCCCACATGACAAGGCTCTCTAGAAACCAGAAGGGCATCCAGAAGTAGAGTGGGGTATTACTAAGAGGTAGGGGTGGTTTAGAGGCCTGCTGTTTGAAGAAAGCTTGAATCCCAGGGGATATGCCCAAGCCCTAGTGGGAAAACAGAGTGGTATTCCTCCTCTTTAGTGAAAGGCCCTCTGGTTTGTTGTTAGAGCACCGGCAATGATGTACATGTAAGCTAGACAAATGTTTAAAATTTGCTACAGAATGCAGGGGCCACAAGAGACCCCTTGAGGGTCCCTCATAGCAAAAGCGGTGGTTGCAACAAGGAATGTAGGTCAATGTAATGTTGTGGTAGCAATGTGGTAGATATAATATTAAGATTGTAAAGGATTTAGTAGCAGTGTTGTGAGGTATGCTGCTTTTTATCTTATTTTACCGTATTGGTTTACTCTTTGATGTGGTAACATTTCTTAGTTTTGATTAAAATGTGCTCCTAATAGCGTATTAAAAGTCTATGAAAGAATTCAAAAACAGTTTAAAAATCTTAAATGCAATAATAAAAAAAGAGAGAGAAAGAGCTTTGGAACTGTTCAGCTTTAGCAAGTTAACCTTGTCCTCTTTTTCTCTATTTAATAGATTGGAACAAAACATGGCGTTATCTATCTGATCACAAAATATGGCTACATTCACATGTATGACTTGGAATCTGGCGTGTGCATCTACATGAACCGTATTAGTGCAGACACTATCTTTGTAACTGCGCCTCATGAACCTACCTCTGGTATAATTGGAGTAAATAAAAAAGGGCAGGTAAGCTGGATGCGTGAAACATCTCTCAGCCAAAAATCTAGGTTTAAAAGGCTTTGGCTTTCAACATGTTGATGAGTTTCTACTCCTATTATGCTCCGTTGTTGGTCAGGGTAGTTAAGGGTGATGTAAATTGGAGCTCAGCACCAGAGAGCCCTTGTTCTGTATTTACCAGAGTTGATTATGGAATAGCTTTACAGGGTTCCACATGTGTTCATGTGACAGGTGGCCAGTTAGCAGTCGAGACTTTTCTTTCAATGGAGACACTAAAATAAGACTTCAGTGGTGATCGGTGTCTTGTCCAGTTATCTGATAGCCAGCTATTGTGTGAGATTTTTTTTATGTATAATCCAAAGGGAGGCTTTTCAAAGCAGTTTTGCCACTTTCCTCCAAATCTGTGATGCCATTTATAAACCCACCACGTAGTGCAGCTTAGAATGAGTTTGTGATAGACCTACCAGTGTGCTTTGTCTTCATAGGTACTTTCTGTTTGTGTGGAAGAAGATAACATTGTAAACTATGCCACAAATGTTCTCCAGAATCCTGATTTGGGTCTGCGTATGGCTATCCGGAGTAACTTAACTGGCGCAGAGGAACTCTTTGCCAGAAAGTTTAATACTCTTTTTGCACAGGGAAACTATGCAGAAGCAGCCAAAGTCGCAGCGTCTGCACCAAAGGTAAGAGTGTTTGGGGTGGGCACAGTGAAATGTGTTTAATTTATACCCCAAATTTGGTAACATTTAACCTTGATTAAACCAGCAGGCAGGCTCCTGTTATGCCAGAATGCTGCATTTATGTGTCATTGTTCCTCCTTCAAGGATGCATGGACAGTTTCTAGAGAGGTTTAAGCACTGGAATAATGAATTAATACTAGTGCCACTGAATATGAAAAACCAAGATTAGTCTTCCTCTCCCACCTCCTGCTGTTATTTTTCTAGCACCTTAATGCATGCAAGCATGTTGCTTACATTAGACCCACTGGCAACCTTCATTTCCTGTTTCTAGTTTGAGGACAACTGGAATATTCTGTCTCATTTGAGGGATCATTATAATGGAACATTTCTAAAGTCTCTTCTGAATAAGTGGGGATAGTGGCTTACCTGGCTGTTAATTTAGATGTGCTTAAGAAGGAATTGGGCACTTTGTGGAAAATAGGTCTTTTAAGGCTCTTAGACATGATGACTAAATAGGAAATTTGCATTTAGGAGCTGTAGGGCAGAGGGATTGATGGCTGGAAGCAGGAGAGTGTTACTGCTTTCAAGTCTTGCTTGGGATGTGTGGTTAGCAACTGTAGTAACTAAGGGATCCAAAAGAACTCTTTATGTTGTGTTTGGAGTTCTGAAACAGCAAACCGAGCAAGCACTGGTTGCTTCTTCTGAAACCTCTTTGAAGAAGATCTTATCCATCCTCTTCCAATCTTCAGGGAATCCTGCGGACGAGTGAAACCATCCGAAAGTTCCAGAGTGTCCCTGCTCAGCCTGGTCAGGCCTCTCCCTTGCTGCAATACTTTGGCATCCTCCTTGATCAAGGCCAGCTTAACAAATTTGAGTCTCTGGAACTCTGCCGTCCTGTTCTTCAACAAGGCCGCAAACAGCTGCTGGAAAAATGGCTAAAAGAAGATAAGGTGAGTGGTTGCGTGTTTAAATTTGTGACTCCTTGGTCTAGTCTTACCCGTGCCAGCATACGCTTATAATACCTGTCCAGTACACAGGAGAACATGTGTGTGGCATTAAAACATTTGTTAGTTACAGAGGCATTGCTGGTGCTCTCCTATCTGCCCAAAGAAGAGGTCTGCTTTCTGCTTGCTTAAAGCATTCCAGTATTGGGGGTTTAGTTTGTTTGTCTTTAAAGTGGCCTTCTACAACCTAGTGTCTTCCAGGTGTGTTGGACTGTGATTCCCATGACCCCACAGCCAGTATCCAACACATTGGGAGGGCACAAGTTGGAGAAGGCCGCTTCTAAACCCACTCAAAGCTGGTAGCTTCTTTCTTTTGGCTAAGAACACCACCTGGCAAAAGTCACAGCCTGCATTCCTATTCTAACAACAGACTTCTCTTCTTGAGCATTGAGGTGAATTGTGAAGACTCAGATGGGCATAATATTCAGTGGGAGGGCAACAATTGCTGTTGCTTGCTGTGGTATGGATGAGGAGGGAGAGAGGAGTGGCAGCGCTTGTGGGGAGAGAGCCTTAAAAAGGCTGGTTGAATTGAAGTCCCCTATCTAGCGCTAGCAAACAAAATGCAGCTTAACTCTTGCAGTCTGTGATGGTCCTGAAATGCTGTTTTCTGTTTCAGCTGGAATGCTCTGAGGAACTGGGAGACTTAGTAAAGACTGCTGACCCGACCCTCGCCCTCAGTGTTTATCTCCGTGCGAATGTACCAAACAAAGTAATTCAGTGTTTTGCAGAAACGGGTCAATTCCAGAAAATTGTTCTTTATGCCAAAAAGGTAAATATCTCATCTTCCCCACTTAAAAGTCTGTGATTGTGTAATGCTTATTTGCAAGTCAGAACCTTCTCGAATACACACTTGTATTTTATCTTTCCTGAGATAAGGCAAGGTCTCAGAACATTCCAGTATGTCTGTAGTGTGATAGGCAAGGATCTCACTCTGTTAAGTTTCAGTTGCTTAAGTCATGTGGTCTTTGGAACATGCCACAGATTCCAGGCCAAAAAACATGAAATGCCACCAGAACCTCAAGGTGTGTTCTGTAGGCAAATTAAACAACATTTGTGGTTCTGTAGGGCACTGTATTTTTTTTTCAGTTCAAAATACTTAAGTTAGACCTTGCAACATGGTTTTCCATCCTAGTGACTAATCCCTGGATTTGTATTTTTTTTATTTACTCTCTATTTATTTAGAGTGTAGGATTACACACTTCTTTCTCAGAACTCCCTACGCTGGCTCACAAGTAATAACCGTACAAAATAAAGCAGTGCAGAGCAATTTCTGCAGAACTTAAAGCTGATATTAAAATTAAAAAGATCTGGAGAATAAATTCTTTCCCTCATTCTGTGTTATGTGAGCTTTCATAGAGAGTATCTTCCAAAGACTGCCGCCGCCCTATCCCATTGGAAAAGACCTTTACCCTAGTCTTCTAAAAGTGGGGTTGCCTTAAGGATAACTTTCATGTTCAGACAGGTTCACACAGAAGTCTGTGATCCTCTAGAGCAGGGGTGGGATTAGTCTGGCCCTCCAGATGTTGTTGGAGTCTAGCTTCCAGCAGCCCTAGTCAGCACTGACAGCCATTAGGAATGCTGGGAGTTATAGTTCAGCATCTGGAGCACCACACCATTCGCACCCCTGCTCTAGAGAATTCCACACTTGAACAGACGGGTTTTTGCTGCATGTAGTTATATTAAGGCCTAGCTGAATTTTGGAATGAGAACATTTGCAAAAGTGCAGGTGTCTCGCGAATTTGCCTTGTTTACATCTCCCAGCCTTCTTTGTTTCAAGCAAGCTAACATATTCAAATGTGATTTTTCAAGGTTGGCTATACACCAGACTGGATTTTCCTGTTGAGGAGTGTGATGAGGGTCAGCCCAGATCAGGGCCTTCAGTTTGCTCAGATGTTAGTACAAGATGAAGAACCGCTGGCCAACATCAATCAGGTAAACACTAGCTTTGATCTCTTGGAATGAGGCGACTCTAGAAGATAAGCCCGAATAACATGTCCTCCAATGCTAATATGGCTAAACAGAAACTTCTTGCTGAAATTGATGCCATTTGTCTTGTGGTGTCTTGATCCAGATAACTTGGATGGTGTTACAATTCACTGGCAAAGTAATCAGAACTGATTGCTCTGGAACGTATAGATAAGCACATGAGGCTGTGAGTGCGAACTTGTTAGCTATAGTCGTGAAAGGTAGTTATGAAATTAAACAACCAAAATGTACCTTTTGGTGATGTCAGTACTCTTTTTGACTGCTCTTAGTAGAAACAGCCACTCTTCCAAAGGAAATAACTTTACCTTGTTAAACTTCGATTTTGGAAACATCCTTGTTTCTCTTGAGAGTGTACTGCCAGGCCTGTTTAATATCAGCTGCCCCTGCACTTGCATTGTGTGGAAACTTCTTATAACACTAAATTATGTTTTCATTATGATGTTCTGAATAAAATAGAACAGACCCATTGAACTGAATGGGACTTGTTATTCACTGCTTGAGTCTCGTTTATTTTAGTGAATCTACTCGATTTGGGCCTAAACTTGGATATAGCCATCTGCTGGAAAATGTACAAAAGTGTCTACATTTGGTGTGGAAACACTGATGTCTGCAACTTTCAAAAGCCAATGTATATAGATTGATGCAGCGACTTAGCTTCAAACAGGCTAAATGGTGGCATTGTGGACAACTCCAGCATACATAAAACCAATATGGCTTCATACCATGCTACATGGCAACGATTTACATGTCTGACCGCCAGGTGTTGATTCTTTCGCCATAGATTGTTGATGTCTTCATGGAGAACAGTTTGATTCAGCAGTGTACTTCCTTCTTGCTGGATGCTTTGAAAAATAATCGTCCTGCAGAAGGCCACCTTCAAACTCGTCTGCTTGAGATGAACCTCATTCATGCTCCACAGGTAAGTCCTACCTTCCTTGTTTTGCATATATTTAGGAGATACTCCTACTTATTCCCTTTTGAAACGGGCTCTTCTGCCAAGCACAAGCAATATCCCGTGTGCCATTCTGCTTTTACACTTCCACAGAGATGTTTATTTGTGCATGTCTTGGACGTGGGAAACATGTTTCTCCATCTGTTTCTTTTCTTTTTTTTCATTTTTTTATAAAATGACTTGCACTTTTGTTAATGTCTTCTAGGTTGCTGATGCCATCTTAGGAAATCAGATGTTCACACACTACGACCGTGCCCACATTGCACAGCTTTGTGAAAAAGCAGGCTTGTTACAGAGAGCGTTGGAACACTACACTGATCTTTATGACATCAAGCGTGCTGTTGTTCATACTCATCTTTTGAATCCAGAGGTAAGAGGAGATACAGTTGCTGAACATACAAACACTTAGCCTTATTCTTACTTGATCTCCATCTTGCTGGTTTTTGTGGGATGCTTTGTTTGCTGGAGACCGGTTAGCCCTTCCTGTTCTTAGAGTAATTTCTAGCCTATGTTTAAATAAGCAAGTAATGTAGTGGAGGAGTGGGCAGGACAGAAGCTAAATTTGGATTGGCTAACCCATCCTGGGTGGTTTGCAATATATCTGGAATGACCTCTGACTCCCAGTTGTTTAACAATAGCAGCAGCAAAATTACCCCTCCTCCATGCTTTTGAAACAAAGAAAAGCTGATGTAACCAGGCGTGAATGATTGTGCAAAAAAGACACTGACTTCCATTTAGTTCTCATACTTGGAACACAGTCCCATGCTCAGAGTGCTCTGGGTTCTTAAGTTATTGGTTATTTATTTATTTTGCATGAGACTTTGGATGGTGGATTTCAGGATTTTAGTAAAAAGTGAAGTAGATCCTGCAAGTCTTAAGTCTGCCTGCTTGGAAAACTTGGAAGACTGAAGCTCAAATCCCCACTGGAACCATAGAGCTTCCTTGATGATCTTTAGCTAAGCACTGTTTCTTAAACTACCTCCATGAGGTGGTGTGGATAAGTTAATGAGAGAGAGAAGAATCCTGAGCTCTTGAAGGAAAGCTAATCCCTGTATTAGTTACTGTATTGCCAAAAATGAAACTGCCCTAAATGCTAACAAAGTGATTGTGGATCTTGATGTCTTAATACATAGTTTTATTTGGCTTGGTAGGTACTGTAATGCTGAGTGTCTACCATCTCATGAGGCTAACATAACTATATGAACCTGCTAAAATTCTTGTGCCGCTCTTTTTCCAGTGGCTCGTGAACTTCTTTGGCTCTCTGTCTGTTGAAGATTCCGTGGAGTGCCTACGTGCTATGCTGTCTGCCAACATCCGACAAAATCTGCAGCTGTGTGTGCAAGTAGCTTCTAAGTATCACGAACAGCTAGGCACACAGTCTCTTGTGGAGCTTTTTGAGTCCTTTAAAAGTTATGAAGGTAAGCCTAAGTAACCCAGTAGAAGTCTTTGCTTGCTGTACTTTTGTGTTACTGAGGACTCCATAGGATTGGCCAGTGGAAGCAGGGGATGGTATAGCTTCCATGGAAGCACTGAAACAGCAGAATGTGAAAAGTGAGAGCTAGTTTTTGCAAATAATAATACGTAACATTTCCAGCCTGTGTAGCTATGAGGAGCTGGCCTTGAATGTGTCAGCCTTACTGAGCAATGTCTTGTAAGTAGGGAATCATACCTAAGTAAGAATTTGACTGCAGAGGTTTCCCTTCCTCACAGAAGCTATGAAAGATATGGAATGCATCATGCAAAATAAAAATGCATGATAAATAAACTGGCATTATTTAGAGGAAATATAGTTTAACATTTCCTGCCCAGCCCTTTTTTCCACAACAGTTCTAGCGTAAAGGACCACAAAGTCCTGTCCTGTTGGTAATTCCAATACAAAAATAAAGTTATGACCTTTTACAACTTATTCTTATTCTTATTCATTGGCTATAATAATGGCAAACAGGCATGTACTAAGGTTGCTCTTACAGCATTTGTAAGAGGAGAAAACATAGCTGATAATGTACAGAGGAGCAACAAGAAGTCCTCCAGCACCAGGGCTGGCCCATTTATTATGACATAACCTTATTCTGATTGGAGGCCCAAGTATGAAGTTGATTCAGGGAGGGAATGCACTTACATATTTTGCCTATGTGTTCCTGCATGCTTGTATGGATACTTTTAACTGCTTGTGTCTGTATGTGTCTCTGTAGGGCTGTTTTATTTCTTGGGCTCTATTGTGAACTTCAGTCAGGATCCAGATGTCCATTTCAAATATATCCAGGCAGCTTGCAAGACTGGCCAAATCAAAGAAGTAGAAAGGATTTGCCGAGAAAGCAACTGTTACAATCCAGAACGGGTGAAAAACTTTCTGAAGGTGCGGCTTCCCTGAATGCCCAGCTGAATTATGATTTTTTAAAAAGATGATTTAGTAGATTTCTTCTCATCCTTCATCAGATGATAATGAAGCAGTTTTTAAAAGTTTAAAAAATTAAAAATGGTGGTTTCCTCACACTTCTTTAGAACTGAGAGAGGTTATTTGTGGTGTCTAGTAAAACAAAACTGTACTCACAAATTGTAATGAAACCTGTCTTTGTAAACTGTGGCGCGACATGTTGGTATGTTCTGTTTATTTAAAAACGTAAATAAATTGTGCATGCAGCATGTGTTACCTTGTAAGTTAAGTTCCTGTATTGAGTATAGGTAAACAAGTTCTTGCTTTCATATGAATCTCATCATAAAAGAATGGTTTTTTTCAGGAAAATCTCCCTGTTGACTATATTCTGTTATGTTGTGCACCACAACACTGTGGGTGTAGATGGGAAGTGTTCCATCTTTTACCTAGATGTTGTGTTCCTTTCTGGATGTGTATTCATACCCGTATTTATCATTTTTCTGGTTATAATGGTGCTGCTTTGCACCCTCTCTTCTCTTTCCTTCTTCCACTTATACAGGAAGCCAAGCTTACTGACCAGCTTCCTCTCATCATTGTTTGTGACAGATTTGACTTTGTTCATGACCTGGTTCTCTACCTGTACCGTAACAACCTACAGAAATACATTGAGATCTATGTTCAAAAGGTAAAGCATAAATTCCAGTAAGCTAGTAGCACGTTTCAAATGGTAGTAACAGATCTTTCCTAGTTTCACAGAAATGCTGCCAAGCATTCCGTGCAACATAGATGTGGTGGTAAGGAATTAATTGTGGGGCAATTGAATGAAACTTGAGTTCAGCCCAGGATGAGAATGTGAGAATGGTCTTTTTTTCATGGTGCTTTGAGTTCAGAGGACATTTGCAATGTGTATTTCACCTGTGCTCACGCTTTGAATTTTTCTTGTAAGCTTTTAAAACTAAAGACATTTACTTGTTCTAGGTCAACCCAAGCCGTATTCCAGCAGTGGTTGGAGGGCTTCTTGATGTGGATTGTTCAGAAGATGTCATTAAGAACTTGATCATGGTGGTGAGGGGACAGTTCTCAACAGATGAATTAGTTGCTGAAGTAGAAAAAAGAAATAGGTAAGACCCCATGGGTGAACTAAAATTTCCAGTTCTGGTCCAGAATAGGCTTATTTGTAAATATCTGTTAGATTGAGTTACAGCTATATGGTACCAAAGGCAATGTGCACACCTTGGGAAACAGCCATGTCAACCAACCATAGCAGTTAAGATACTGGCCCACTGGGAGAGCTCTGTATGCCTTTTCTTTCCTTTTTTTAAACTGATAGCTGATTAATATGTCTGCGTTTCTTCTGCATAGGTGCTTTGCAGAGAACCCTCCACTATTTTGAATCTTTTCATTTTTACAGAAGCTGGGAGAAACAAAATGAGTGTGGTCCCTGGGTGGTTGCCAGTCATGGAGCAGTAGACCATTAATAGTATAGTACATGAAGCTGTGTTTTTCTTTAAGGCTGAAGCTGCTTCTGCCATGGCTCGAGTCCCGAATCCATGAAGGCTGTGAAGAACCAGCGACTCACAATGCACTGGCAAAAATCTATATTGACAGCAACAACAACCCAGAGCGCTTCTTACGGGAGAACCCCTTCTACGACAGCCGTGTTGTAGGCAAATATTGTGAAAAGAGGGACCCACACTTGGCGTGTGTTGCTTATGAGAGGGGGCAGTGTGACCTTGAACTCATCAAGGTTAGTGTTCATTGTTTTCTTTCGGATGCGAAATTTAAAGGAAGAAAAACGGGGAAAGGGTTTGCTTGTGCTGACACTTAACATGCCACGATTTCGCGGCCAGAGTAGCTCCTGTAAATCCGTGGCTTTCAAACTATGCTAGAGAGTTCAGAGGTTTCTTGGCAAGAAGATCAGTGACAACAGATAGGCCGCATTCTAGTTCTTAGTTCAGTTCAGAACACCCTCGCTCTCACACACACCATTGCCAACTTTTCTGTATGGCTGAAGGCGTTCCCTTTCAGGTGCACTCCTTCCTTTGTGGACAGTTCAGTGTAGGTTCAAGAGAATCTTTCTTTCAAGGTCACTCATCTACTGCACTAGCTAAATGCTACTAGCTCCAGGGTGCAAAAAAGTATACTGGCAACTGGCTTTCTTTAGGCCATTGTGTGTCTGATGAACTATCCTTGGTGCTTGACTGTCAATGACTGTATTACAGTTTGGCTAAGGTTTCCTTGTAATAAATCATTGTTAGTAGTCGTACTGTACTGCTAGGAGTAAAAGACTGACATCCCCTGAAATTCAACATGCATCTCCATTGGTAGGACTGATTTTTTATAAGGCTGCTGTTACTGAAATGCTTGCAGTTGGATCAAGTTAAAACTTACAATGGTGACAAAACAGAAGCTGATGCTGTGTCACCTGAGGCTACATTGTAGCTTGTATTTAATTTGTTAATGGGACACTGTCTCAGTAAAATTGTTCTTGTACACTGACTCCACTAAACTGTTATACCACAGATACCTTTGAATTAAGATTTGTCTGCCTTCAGCTTTATGCAGCTTTTAGAGTATTTGAGTTAAATAATGGTGAGTATTCTGAAAGGACATCTGCACTGGCCTTTTGTCAAGCTGCAGCCATTCTTGCAAGACATGATAGACTAAATCACTTAGACCTCTTGGCTTATGTTTCATGTATGAGGCTTCAGTGTATCTTGAATGTTGATCTTTCATCTAAAACTATGCTGCAACTCAAGTGTTTCATACACCAGGAGAAAATAATCTGTTTGGTAGAGTCAGGCACAGTAAACTGTGCCTCATGAACCTTAAAGAAAAGCGAGCCAATTAAAAGTGCCAGGGAGGTGGGAGCTTGGCAAGCAAGTCACATTTCAATCTAAGTACAACTAACAGTAAAGTTGGAAATAATGTCTTGTAAATACTTGGTTTCGGTCTAGAATATATACTTAGTTTTCTTCTCTCCCCCTCACCTTGTTTCTCCAGGTCTGCAATGAGAACTCCTTGTTCAAGAGTGAAGCTCGCTATCTAGTACGGAGAAAAGATCCAGAACTGTGGGTAAATGTTTTGGAAGAAAACAATCCATTCAGAAGACCGCTCATTGATCAGGTATAACAAATAGGCTGAATTTTCAAAAATAAGCAGACAAAAGTAACTGGTGAACAAGGAAGACATTTGTACTGTTTAACAATTGAGTATTCTGAAATGGGTAGCAGTGGCCAAAGATTGTTTCTCCACCTTCGTGCATCACTTAATAAGATTAGCATGGATTCTTTAGTGCTTTTTGAATATTGCACTGTCTGCTGTCTGTGTCTTCTCTGTTTTAGCTAGTTTGGGAAGCCATTTTCACTTGATAATATCTAGAATTCTGCCGCCTTGTAAAAATACAGTTCATCTTAATTTTTTGCATTGTTTGTATGCAAAAGAGGCTCCCCAAAATCTGATAGCCAAATCCCTCCTAATCCATCTGTTTCGTGCTGAACTGACAAACTTTGTTCCTTGAAGGCTGTCTCTCTGAAATGCATTCCTACTCTCCTTTTCTACAATTTCCCTAAAGCTAAGCTACTATTTTACTCTCCTCAGTGACAGTAACACATCATTTTCTAAATATCAGGTTGTCCAGACGGCATTGTCAGAGACTCAGGATCCAGAGGAGGTTTCTGTGACGGTCAAAGCTTTCATGACTGCTGACCTGCCGAATGAACTCATTGAGTTGCTTGAAAAGATTGTTCTGGATAACTCTGTCTTCAGTGAACATAGGTAGGAGAAGGAGGTTCTCCCTCATACAAAGAAATGACTTTAATTTAACATTTCACTTGTGCAGTCATTGCCCTGAAACAGGTACACCATATAGTATGGTGCAAACCATACTTCTCTCATTCTGGACTTGAGAATAATTAACAAGGAACATGTTGGCTTGAAGATATCCCTGACTTCAGCTGTTAGAAACTAGCTCATGTTATAAGTCAGGGCTTTCCAAACGGTGTGCCATGACATGTTAGTGCGTTGCCAGAAGTGTGTAGTTTGTCGCCTACAGTCTTGGAAATGTATGTTATTATTTGTAAATCATACATTTTTTAAAAAAATATGAAAGGTTTTCATGAGCTATGTTGTGTCCCCATACATTTTGTTATTGCAATTTATGCATGTGTCTGTATCTTTTATCAGGAGTTAGTTTAACCTCTGGTTTGCTTGTAAAACTGAACTACTGTGTCGTGAAATGATGCATGTCTAAAAAAGTGTGTCACCAACATGAAAAGTTTGGAAAGCTCTGTTATAAGTGGATAATACCGGTGTTTTGAATGGCTTAACAGCTGTCCTTACTGCAGCTTCATTTCATTGGTGCAGACCTGCAAATCATTCCTTTGTAAAACTCAGTAGGAATACTGATTGGCTGAACTTCCTTGCCTAACGATGTCTTCGTTACCATTAAAGGAATCTCCAGAACCTACTGATTTTGACTGCCATTAAAGCAGACCGTACTCGTGTGATGGAGTATATCAACCGTCTGGATAACTACGATGCTCCAGATATTGCCAATATTGCTATAAGCAATGAGCTCTATGAAGAAGCGTTTGCCATCTTTAGGAAGTTTGATGTGAATACTTCTGCAATTCAGGTGAGGCTTAGTAATAATGAACAGCTTGTGTATCTGCAGAAGTGTACCTTGATATTTAAAATACGGGTGTAACTTTAGTTAACGAAGTAGATGTGTTCCTGGGCATTGGAAATAACACAGAATGGAATAGGGATAAGTTCCTACACTCCTGAAATAGAAGAGTAGTTTGGTAAGTGTCAACAGACTTTTTATCCAGAACTAACAGCCAGCTCAAGTAAGCCTAGCATAAGTGAACAAAAACCCTTTCAACCTTCTAGAGACTGCTTAAAAGCTTCTTTGAAAACCCATCCACCTTTCTTAAGATTTCTGTTTTGGTGTCCAAATCTATGCTCTCTCTTCTTTTTTAACATACTGGGTGGAGCTGGTTAAGGCATGCTTATCTATTCTTCCCCTTTTCCATTTCATGCACACTCAGTAAAGGATTGTGGAGGGAGCTGCTCTTTGCCTGTTGCAGGCAGAAACACACAGCTACAGTAGGATTGGCCAGAGTAAAATCACCCTTTTCCCCACCTTCAGCTTCATTATGTGGTTTACTGCAGACACAGTGCTGCAACCTGAGACTGAAAATCTGTGGTTCTCTGGCCCTCTCCCATCATGCTCCCAGTGCTGATGCTGCTAAAAGTCTTCCAGCTAAACAGTAGATGAGGGGGAAAAGGGGGCTGGGCAGGCATAAAAAGAATATGTACAAAGGAGCTTTTTGGAGGCCTTGTTAACTGTGGTATGCCTATGCTTTAAAGTTCTTTCAGTTCTGAAGTTTAAACTACCAGCAAAATGCAACACGTGGATTTTGGTTTATTGGAAGGCTGGGCTGGACGGGGCTATTGTTAGTTGGATTTGTAATTGGTTGACCAACCGAGCCCAAAGAGTGATCACGAATGGCTGCTTTTCATACTGGAGAGAAGTGACTAGCGGGGTGCCACAGGGTTCTGTCCTGGGCCCAGTGCTGTTCAATATTTTTATCAATGACTTGGATGAAGGAATAGAGGGCATGCTGATCAAATTTGCAGATGACACCAAATTGGGAGGGGTTGCTAATACGCCAGAGGACAGGATCAAAATTCCAAATGACCTGGATAGATTGGAGAGCTGGGCCAAGGCTAACAAAATAAAATTCAACAGAGAGAAATGTAAGGTCCTACACTTAGGTAGAAAAAATGGAATACAGAAATATAGGATGGGGGACACGTGGCTGGATAGCAGTACGTGTGAAAGGGATCTAGGAGTCTTCATAGACCACAAACTGAACATGAGTCAGCAGTGTGATGCGGCAGCCAAGAAAGCCAATGCAATTCTCGGCTGCATCAACAGGAGTATGGTGTCTAGATCGAGGGAGGTACTGGTACCACTCTACTGTGCTTTGGTTGGACCTCATCTTAAATACTGTGTCCAGTTCTGGGCACCCCAATTCAAGAAGGACATGGTCAAGCTGGAGCAAGTCCAGAGGAAGGCGACCAAAATGGTGAGAGGCCTGGAAGACATGCCCTATGAGGATAGACTTAGAGAGCGGGGTATGTTTAGTCTGCAGAAGAGAAGGTTAAGAGGGGACATGATAGCCATGTTTAAATATCTGAAGGGATGCCATGTAGAGGAAGGAGGGCTTGTTTTCTGCTGCTCCAGAGACCAGGACAAGGAGCAGTGGATTCAAGCTACAGGAAAGGAGGTTTCACCTGAACCTCAGGAAGAACTTCCTGACAGTCAGGGCTGTCCGGCAGTGGAAGATGCTGCCTCGGAGTGTAGTGGAGTCTCCTTCCTTGGAGGTTTTTAAGCAGAGGCTAGATGGCCATCTGTCGGGAATGCTTTGAGGGTGTTCCTTCATAGCAGGGGGTTGGACTGGATGGCCCGTGTGGTCTCTTCCAACTCTACATTTCTATGAGTCTATGATTCTATGATTTTAAGAGCTTCTTCTTAATCCTTACAACAAGGATCAGTAACACTTTGGTACAGCTGAGAGTGCCTGCTTTTTGGGTCCTTTGGGAAGTGACTGGAAATCTGGCTTCTGGTTTTCATTTCCAGGTTTTTCTGGTTGATGTTTTGGGGAGCCTGAGAAGGTATTTATTGCTGTTCCTGGTGACATTTGGGGCCCTTTTGCTGTAATTTTTTTGCTCAGACAACTTTTACAATGTTTATAACCTTCTAGGTATTGATAGAGCATATTGGCAACTTGGACCGTGCTTATGAATTTGCAGAGAGATGTAATGAACCAGCAGTTTGGAGCCAGCTGGGGAGGGCACAACTCCAAAAGGACTTGGTTAAGGAAGCCATAGACTCTTACATAAAGGCTGATGATCCTTCTGCCTACATGGAAGTTGTACAGGCAGCAAACAAGAACGGTAAGCCAAAGAACTTCTTGAACTTAGAAGAAACTTTGGAAAATAGGAGTCTTAGTATGTACCTGACTAATAAGGATCTCTGGTGATTTCTTTAAAATCCTTCCATTTGAAGAAGAGATAAACAAATGAGTTTATTTCTGGTCCATTTTAGTTTTTGTGCACATTCTTAACTCATATTCATCCCATTTCCCTATCCATCTGTGACTTTTGAAAAAAAAACTGCATGAAAATATCATTCTTATTTTTTTGCAAAATCGGGATATTGGTACGTACTTTAATCACAGTATACATTTTTTTATGCATTTTTATTTAAAGCACATCATTCAGAATTCAGGAATGCACAAACAGGGATAGGACACTCCAATTTGTGTGTTAGTCTGAGAAGTATGAAATGTGTCTGTTTGCTTAGAAATGAAGACCAAAGACAATCTTTGAGCATCCCCATTTGACGGGGCTGGATCATTTAATAAAAGAAAAAAAAAACTTGTCTATACCATTCAGAAATCCAGCCTAGCAAGAAAACCCTAATGCAGTGGTTCTCAACCTGTGGGTCCCCAGATGTTTTTGGACTTCAGCTCCCAGAAGCCCTGAGCATTGACCATAGTGGATGGGGCTTCTGGGAGCTGAAGTCCACAAACATCTGGGGACCCACAGGTTGAGAACCACTGCCCTAATGTGATTCTCTATGTCTGCAAGAATTGCATGGTTACACACAGTAGTGTTTAAGGTGGTTTTTTTTTTAAAAAAGTAATTGGTAAAAGTGTTGATCTTCTCATAAACTGATCCTTAAAAATGTTGTTCCATTTGGGATGAATTTGTCAGTAAATGTAGAGTCTCTTCACATTGCTCAGTGTGGAATGTAGGATTGCGGTCATTCCATAGCCGCCCTTTCAAGTGTAGGACAGATATAAAAGTAAGGGAACTAATTTCTGTCTTCTCCTTTTCTTCCTCCCCTTTGTCAAGATAACTGGGAGGATCTGGTTAAATTCTTGCAAATGGCTAGGAAAAAGGCAAGAGAATCTTACGTTGAGACTGAACTTATTTTTGCCTTGGCCAAAACGAATAGGCTCTCAGAGTTAGAAGAATTTGTCAGTGGCCCTAACAATGCTCACATACAACAGGTATGTTTTTGCATTTAAAATTTAGCAGTGTCAACTACCCTAACTTCTGACTTGTGTCTTAACTGCACAAACGCGAGCCCTGGCAGTCTTTCACTGTCACAGATCGTCTATCTCTATAGGTTGGAGATCGCTGCTATGAGGAGGGGATGTATGATGCAGCAAAGCTGCTGTACAACAATGTTTCTAATTTTGCCCGCCTGGCATCTACGCTGGTTCATCTTGGAGAGTACCAGGCAGCAGTTGATAGTGCCCGCAAAGCCAACAGCACCAGGACATGGAAAGAGGTAACCTGCCTTTGTTAAAGTATGTTAAGGAAAGAATGTTAAGGTTATGGTCTGATCCCAAATAACTAGACTAGGACGAGGAAACCTGTAGCCTTCCAGATGCTGCTGAAATTTCGTTCCAGTTGGCCCTGGACAGGTTGGACCATGATAGGGCATGATGGAATTGGTAGTTTATTGGTGTCTGGAGAGCTGAAGTCTCCCTGCCCTGTGCTAAACTGTGGCTATAAAAAAAAGTGTACAGTACTTTAAGGCATGTGTAAATGTTACAGAACCTTTTTGAAGCCAGTGCCTGTGCTTAAATGTGCATCTATTGCTCTGTGAAAGACACTTCTGGTAATTTTTCATAAGTTTAAATGGGAACCATTTAAATATAGCTTAACTGATGTATTTATTACACTATTTTAGTACATTGTATGATTCTGTAACAGATTTAACATTTAATGTATGGACACCTCAGAATCTGAAGGCCAGACTGCTTGGGCCTGGAAAATAAAAATATGACGTTGAATTGTATATGCTCTACCAGCAACTTTTTTCTTGTTTCTAGGTCTGCTTTGCCTGCGTGGATGGAAAGGAGTTCCGTCTTGCACAAATCTGTGGCTTACATATAGTAATCCATGCTGATGAGCTCGAAGAACTGATCAGCTATTATCAGGTCGGATTCCTTTAACCATCTAAGGTGTAAATATCCCTTTGCCTTCTTGGCAGGATGGTAGTTATTTATACCATTACTTAGCTGAGCAAGGCAGCTAACAAAGTTACAGAAGTGGCAGATTTCATGAGTGAAACTAACATAAGCAGCATGTATGTATATCTATATAGGGCTCAAACAAGTGTGTGTCTTAAGAAGACTTCAGTGCAGGAATAATTTGGGTGGAGTGAGCTTTCTTAACTCAGGCAGAACATTCTGTTAACACCAGGGTTGGGGAGCACAGCTGTTGTGTATGTGGCCCTCCAGAGACCTTTTCTGCAACTCTATTGTCTTTTTTTTAATTGACATTATGGCTCACTGCATGCCACCAGTGGACTACATTTTGCCCACTGTGAGCTAAACTGCCATAAAGTTTGTGTTGCTTTTTGTGAACAAGTTGCTTCTGCTGATTTTTAGCAGTGCGCACTTGGTTTAGAATTTCACATATCTAAGTGGACCTGCCTGTTCTTATACCTTATAACACATTCCCTTCTGAAGTCTTAAGATGTAAAATAGTGTTTAATTAGTGCATATTGTTATCTTAAATCCTAGGATCGTGGATACTTTGAAGAGCTGATTGCCCTCTTAGAAGCTGCTCTAGGCCTGGAGCGTGCTCATATGGGAATGTTCACGGAACTTGCCATCTTGTATTCTAAATACAAACCGCAGAAAATGAGAGAGCACCTCGAATTGTTCTGGTCCAGAGTCAATATTCCAAAGGTATTTGATCCAGCTGCAATAAAGTGTAACGGAAGCAACATTTAAAGTTGTGAACACTGATCTCCTGCTGCTCTTGCAATAAACATCCAACATGGCGAACACTCAAGAATAAAAATTTCATTTAACCATATTGAAGCAGTGGAAGAGAAAAACCAGTAACAAGCAGCAGGAAATCATCAGGCAAATGAATCTTTAGAGACCCTCTAGAACAAAAGCATTTTAGTCACAAACACTACAACAGAGGGCAAGGTGAACAGGAGGAGGGTTGCAGTACCTGGGAGCAATGCAGGAAAGGTCCCCATCTTTCTGTCTACCCAAATAATTAACACAGTCAGGGACAGTCAGACATTCAGTGACCAGGGGAGTTCATCTGGGAGGAGACAGTCCTTCACAGAGCTTGTCCTAGGTTCCTCAGTACAGAGGTAGGAAGGCTTGAAGTTTGTATCATCTACTCTGTGTTTTACTAGAACCCTGAAATCCACCACTTAGAGCCAGGTGCAAAGTAATGGCTAGTTCAGGCAGACATATGCTAAAGGTTAAGGAAGAGGAGGCATCTGCTCAGCCCAGCAATTCTGGTTAGTGTCATAACCAAATCCCTGAAACCTCTTTTCACGCCACTCCTCCTCCTCCCCCTCCTCCCCCTCCCAGTGTTATTTTTCAGCAACCTAATTTAGGGATAGAATGCTTTTCTTCGTTTAGAAAATAAGAGTTCGGAAACCATTCCTTGTTGTTGTCCTTCAAGTCGTTTATGGTGACCTTAAGGTGAACCTATTATGGGTTTTTTTGGGGTTGAGAGTGTGTGATGCTCCCAAGGTCACCCAAGGGGGTTTCCATGGCCGAGCGGGGAATCAAACCCTGGTCTCCAAGGTTGTAGTTCAACCCTCAAACCACTACTCTCTAAACTCTTGCTGCTGTGCTATAAATCGCCCAGAGATCTGCTACTAGACCTCAAATGACTTCCTCCTTGCCCCCGTTTAGTACTTTAAAGGGCATTAGTAGCATTCTTGAACTGTTTTTGCTGAATAAGAGCGAACACCAGTATAGTTCTATGCATTGTCTGTGGCAGTCTTTAGTTAAATTTTTGTCTTGGCTCTTGTATGACTTGCAAATGCTGCCTTCTTCTCTCACCACACTTCTCCAGGTGCTTCGAGCAGCAGAGCAGGCCCATCTCTGGGGAGAGCTGGTTTTCCTCTATGACAAATATGAAGAATATGACAATGCAATAATTACAATGATGAATCATCCCACTGATGCTTGGAAGGAAGGGCAGTTCAAGGATATAATTGCCAAGGTAAGCACCTGTAATGAGAGTGTCCCTCAGCTTGATTTCTTCCATGTGGTGTGCCCAACATCACACTAAGTGTTACATGAGTAGAACACTTCAAGTATCTCATATAGACTGGTGTGCTTGAAATGTAGGAAATGATGAAAAATGAAGAGATTTTGTCTAAACATTAGAAAGAACTTCTTTATTTGAAAGAGCTGTTTGAGAGTAGAATATTGGTGGATCTCGTACGTGGGAGGCTTTTAAGCAGAGGTTGGATGGCCATCTCTCAGGAGTGCGTTGGTTGTGGGATTCCTGCACAGCAGGGAGTTGAACTAAATGGCCCCATGACCCCTTCCAACTCTACAATTCTATGAAAAGTATTGGTGTATTCTTCCTGGCATCAGCTCTCTAGTATTTCAAGGCAGGAATTTGCTTCAAACTGGTGATGCAGGAACTGCATTTGGGAGCTTCTGTATATTCAAAGCATGTGCTGTATCACTGAGCTACGATTCTCTCTCTCCTGCAAGGGATTTATAGATGTTAAAACTTTTTGTGGAATCTGTACATTGTGTTTCATGGTGATTTTTTTCTTTTTCAGAGATTGATCTCTTGTGTGCACCTGCTTTAACCCCTGTGCTTTCTTTTTTTATGAAAAGGATAAGAGGAAGATAGGGTGTTTTTTTTTTTAAGTTGTCTTAACTTTTTCTTCTTCTGGTGCACATGACCAAAATGGGTCTGCCGAAAATCCTGAACATACCTGCACTGGAATGCAGAGCTGCTGAATGCCTGAGCATCGAATACCAACATAAAAAGAATTGTACCAGACAAGACCCATGACTTACCTAGCCCTGCATTCTGTTCCAACCACTGTTGGTATTCTCTAAATAGGGCAAAAATGCAATAGCACATTTTCCACCCTTGCTGTCCAAAGACTGGATTTGAGAGGCACAAACTTTTGATAAATACAGCCATCATGACTACTAGCCGTTAATAGAACTGTTACCTATAAATTTGTGTAATCCCCTTTGTCAGGATTATTCACTTGATATTTTAATTAACTCTAATGCGGTTAATTCATGTCAGAGTCAACCAATTATCTCATACTTTGTCCTTGCTGTCTAGGTGGCCAATGTGGAACTGTATTACAAAGCTCTGCAGTTCTACTTGGATTATAAACCTTTGCTGATCAATGATCTCCTCCTGGTATTGTCTCCACGGCTGGATCACACCAGGACGGTCAGCTTTTTCTCCAAGGTGAGTTAGGGGACATATTTCTAAAGCCAGCTTAAAATATTTGCTTCTCTTTACATTCTTTGGCTTTCACTGGAAGTTCAGAGCAAGGAAGCTCATGTGTTAACATGTTGAGATGATCTTGAATTTTTTCCCCCACTCCCAGATCTGTTGCTGCCTGTGCCAATTTATATAAATCAGCTTCAGTCTTTAATAACAGCTCAATTTCTGTTCTTTTTTTGAAAAACCTTTAACATGCGAAAGACCTGTGGTTTTGTTTTTGGAGAGTATAGGATTTTAACCCCCAGTTTTAACTTGACTAATTATGTGGACCTGATTGTCTCAGAAGCATACATGTGTAACAACTTTCAAGGGCAGCACATTTTGTCTAAATTGTCACATTGTCCTATAGGTTAATCAACTGCCTCTAGTGAAACCTTACTTACGCTCAGTCCAGAACCATAATAATAAAGGAGTCAATGAGGCACTGAACAACCTTTTGACAGAAGAGGAAGACTACCAGGTGAGTTTCTGGAACAATGATTGTAGTTTGGCTTGATTGAAAGATGAATATGGTAGGAATGCCAAGCGGCCACTTAATGGATGACTCACTCTAAAATGTTTGACACTTTCAGTCAAGTCCATCCACCTAGCACTTTGCTAAAGCAGCACTAGCTACAGCTAGTGATCTTGCTGGTGCTGTGAAGTTCTAGTTCAGTGTGGACTCTTCCTGCACCAAGAGGCAGCCATTTTGTATTAAATGGATCCCTGAGTTGCTTGTAAGTATCTGTATGAACAGTCTTCCTTCTGATTTGTGTATTATAGTTGATGCAATCTACTGTCACATCACATGAAGCCATTTGGACGCTGCTCTTTACGCACTACTCTGTTGAAAGTTTCGCTAAAGGTCACAGGCCCCCTTTGCAGGAGCACTGTGGGAGAATCAGTGCAGTATTTGTGGCTAGAATGTTGGACTGGGATTTAAGAGATCCAAATTAAAACCCCCACTCAGCTGTGCAACTCAGTAAAAGTCACCTTAGACTCACCATGAGTTGCCTCACAGGGTTGTTGTGGAGAAAAAGTAGAAGCATGTATACCTTTTGCTCCTTGGAGGAAAGACAGGATATATATGTAATATAAAAAAATTAAATAGGATGTGCTGCATTTATGGCAGGTATTTAGTTTCAGTAGGATGCTTAATTTCTCCATGTGCTGATTATCTTTCTGTTCCTCCCAACAGGGCTTGCGAGCATCCATCGATGCCTATGATAACTTTGATAACATTACTCTGGCTCAGCGTTTAGAGAAACATGAGTTGATTGAGTTCAGACGTATTGCTGCTTACTTGTACAAAGGCAATAACAGATGGAAACAGAGTGTGGAGCTCTGCAAGAAAGATCGTCTTTATAAGGTCTGTTCGTGTTGATGCCTTTGTATGTCTCGGAGCAGGGTGGGGTGGAGACCTTTATTTCAAAGGCTGCCCATGTAGAACAGTCCTACCTTGTTGTGTCTAGAGATTCTGCTCTAGCATCACATGAGAGAGATGGTATTGCTTCCTTCTACATGCAAAGATGAGTTTTCATGCTCTTGGTGTTTCACAGGATGCTATGCAGTATGCTGCAGAATCCAAAGATGCTGAACTGGCCGAGAAACTGCTTCAGTGGTTTCTGGAAGAAGACAAGAAGGAGTGTTTTGCAGCATCTCTGTTTACATGCTATGACTTGTTGCATCCTGATGTTGTCCTTGAGCTGGCATGGAGACACAACATTATGGACTTTGCAATGCCTTATTTCATCCAGGTGATGAGGGAGTACCTTACCAAAGTAAGTGTAACTTTTCTAAAGCAACTTGTTGCTTGCCACTGTTCTAAATTCCTGCCCAACTCTCAACTTGACAATCTGACATACAGTTACGAAATTTAGCAGATAGCAGAGTAACCATAAAATTCATGGGGGACTTCATTAGTCTTGGGGGCAAAAATGTAAAAAGCTAGTTTTATCCTGTTTAGTTCTCTGTCCACATTTACTGGATCTACAAATACCCAGTTGGCAGCATTCTGATTTTAGTCTTCTGCTTGGATGACGAAACGTAATGGCCAAAACTTCTGATGGCTGCTCCTGCTGCCTCAGAAACAGAATGCAACAGTTTCTTCATGCAGCAGTTAATAACTTGTTCATGTAGCACAGGTGTCTGAGGGTATGGTCCCTATTGCTTTTTTCAACATTTTTTTCACTTCTTAACAAAGTGCATCTCAGAAACCAGTTCACTCAGGACTTATGCTTTCCTTTAGGTTGTTGGTCCCAAAGTAGTACTTCATTTCAAAAGCAAATGGGTGTGTGCTTGCTTCATTCCTTCCTTTCTTCCCTATCTGTTTGAGTCTTTCCCTTTCTCTCCTGCCCAAATATCATTATTTGGTCTTTGCTTTTGTCTTTAAAATGGTTTCTTGGCTTATTGATTTTAAGTATTCCCCTCTGAATTTTCTTGCAGGTTGATGGTCTGTTTAATAAGGTGACAGTCTCTCTGGTTTTACACTGTTTTCCCCATTTGTGTCCCTTAAACCTATCTAAGGTTACATGAGAGTCTAGCTGTAGCTTTTGCTGAAAAGCAGAATAATCTAGCTTGATCTGACTAATGCTATAGTGAACATATGTTCCTAAATAACTCAGAAAAATCCAGCCAGACCTTGCTTGCTTCACATGTTGGAGAAATGTGAGCATTGTAACAATGTACTCAGCAGCTGTAGATGTGATCAAAATTTGAATATTCCAGGTCCAAGAGCCAAATTCTCACTCTTAAAATGTATATCTGACAACACAGTTCTCCCAGTTACTAGTGAAAGCTGCATAAAGTATCATCTTGCATGGGCAGAGTTACAGTTCAAAAAGTAGCTGGATACTTTCCTCCTGACCTCTTTAGAGAAGTGATAAGACCATAATAAGGTTGTCTGTGCTGGAGAAGGAGGGACTATGGTTTACAAGGAAATTCTGAGGTGAACAGCTCTGATCTTCTTTAATGTTTTAAGATCTAACTGGAAGGGTGGGTAGACCTAATGAACACTGTCATGACCCCCCTTCAAAGCAGAACTCTGGTTGGATTTTGCAAGTGATGAGTGTTTACTAAATATTCAGTCTTTCAGAAAGAGCATGCACAATGACACTAGTTTTCAAAGTAAAAACTAATCTAGTCCTGGCGTTAGTAACAAACTCGGGAATGAATCCCCATCTTGTTATTGTTAAGATGTTTAACTTCCCTTATGTGGGTGTGTACTTAACAGCTAGACATATATCCTGCTACCAAAAAATGTACCTCCTATTAATAAAACTCGAGTACCATTTTTAAAGAGAGAGAGAATATCCTGGTAGATACATTCAGTTGCATGTCTGCTGTTTTGTGGGTGGAAATCTAAAAGAAACTACCCCTGAAGGGAGAAAGAATCTGGGATCTCAGCTGGCAGGCCTCAAGTTGCAGTGGATATGGTGCCACTCCTATTAAGAGGATGTTTTTGACACATTGTCTGCCTCTCCCTTTTTAAGAATTTGTAATTGTTTGCTAGAATACTGGTTGCCATTTGTTTTTTGGATTGGTCAGGGAGAATAAAGTCTAGAATAACAGCATTTTCATAGTTCCCAAGAGCTGTGTAGGAGGGTTAGGCAGCAATCAAGAGTTGTACTCTATCAAGACATGGAACTGTAAGAACTGGAGGTCCTTCTGGTGTTCGGACGCTGGAAAGGAAGCTGATGGCTGGCATTTCAACCCTGTGCTTTTCTTAAAGAAGCGGTCTCTATTTGGCAAATATAAAGGCAGCTTGGTCCCTGGGTAAGGTGGAACTAAGGTTAAAGAATTCTGTGCCCTCAGCCAAGGGAGTGGCAACTACTTGAGGGCAAAATATAAACGTGAAGCGGTGTGGCTTAGCAAAACTCTCCCCTCAAGCTCTGAAAACATAATAACAAAGCTCTGTTTAGGCCACTGTCTCTTGAGTGCAGCTTCTCCAGTACTTTGACTGCCCCAGGTAGTGATGCGTGGCAGCATTTTGGTGGTAATGAACATTCTCTACCACAACCCTCTAGTGAATACTCCTAGCACTGAGACACGCTGCTGCTGGTACATAAAGGAGAAGCAGCTATGCTGGCATGGCAGTTGGAAACTGAACAGACCTTTCTTGCATTCCTTTTGAATTTGCAGGAGCTTGCCTTGGTGTCCAAAGTAAGCAGAACTTTTTCTGAGTTCTCTAGTACTGGAGGCTGCCATAACTTTGATGGTGCAGTTAGTACAGTGTTTTTTTTTCTTATTGTGTTGGACAAATTCACCAATCCGTGTAGCAGGTTTCAGCTACTACAGTGAAATCAGACACTTACCTGGTTTCAAGTCCTGCCGCTCAAGACCATTGCTGTAACATCAGTAGTAAAATATGGCA
This sequence comes from Iguana delicatissima, assembly GCA_948472985.1. Taxonomy (NCBI): domain Eukaryota; kingdom Metazoa; phylum Chordata; class Lepidosauria; order Squamata; family Iguanidae; genus Iguana; species Iguana delicatissima. The sequence goes on along the minus strand of CAOKZL010000719.1, from coordinate 419,338 downwards.
TTTCTTTCGTGTGAGTGAAAGTCTCATCAAGTTGAATAGGTAGGGGAGGGGTGGATAGTCCATCTCTTCTGAAATCAAGTATCGGGTGGGGGACAGATGTAGCTTTCAGATCTAGCCTTGTTGCCCTCTTCCTCCCAAACAAACATGGGCTTTGAAGAGTAGCTCTTTCATCCTTACCCATCTTGGGCCCTTTCCGCATCTTACCTCCTTCCAGCACTGGGGTGCGGGGATCGCGCAAGCAGCCTCTGGCAAGAGGCTCTCGCATCTGAGGTCCTTTGGCTCTGCACGAGCTGCCTGCTCATGCGAGAGCCCCACCTCTTCCTTCCCAGGCTGCGCTGGGGCAGAAAGCGCGACCTACGCAGCTCTGGAGGCTCCGCATGCCAGGTAAGTGCACGCAGGGCGTGGGAGCAATGTGCGATTGTGCACCATTTTTGGCTTCTAGCCGAAAATGAAAAGGTGCGCGATTGGTGCCTGCTGGCCCCTGGAGTGTCACGTGATTGTGAGTGTGTTGTGCAGATCACTCCTCACAATTGCGCGATGCTCCAGGCGTCCTTTCGCATGGAAAGTGTCGTGCGGAAAGGGCCTTGGAGCTCTGTTCAGAGTGTAGCAGGAGAAGGAGTCGGTTTATATATTTCTCACCCTTCCTGAACTCCGCTCCTTTGTAGAGATGAGTAGAAACAGGGTTTCTAGAGTTTTGATTTCAGCCTTGAAGAGGCCAGGCTGGGAGAATGAAGTATGCTATCCCCTTCTTGAAGCATGGAAACATGTGGAGTCCATGTTGGACCAGCCCACACCATGGACGGATTGTGCCCCATCCCCTTCAAAACCCCAAAGTGCAGCACCTTGTGAGGGAAAGTGAGAATGAATCTCACAGCCATTGACTTCGGCTGGACACTTCTGCTGGACACTGCTGTAGGCAGAGCTATGCTTTCCCCTGGTAACTTTAGCGGCAGGCATGAAAAGAAGGGTATGTACCCTCTTTAATTGTATCGGTTTCATATGCTTGTTGATCTTGTCTTGTAGAATTCCATAGGCACGAACACAACAGCCAGTGTAGCTCCTCCTGGATTCTGTTGCTTGGGTGCCCTGGAATGTGGAACTGGCTTTACAGAGCACATGGGCTGAAACATACTGGCAGTGAACCTAGGCAGCAGCTTTCTGCGGCTACTGCTCTCGCAAATTTCCTCATTCTTGTTTGTATTGCAGACCACTGTGTTAGAAGCTTGCTCTATACAGCAATTGCTTGACTATTTTCAGCTTCCAAAATCCAGCTCAACCGAAGGCTGGGCTAGATTTCGTTGATACCTGAAACGCTAGCATTATATTAAAGGAAGGCTGCATTGGTGGAAGAGATCTGAACTATAAGCAGTTTCAGAATACAGGCTCTCTAGGAAGTTCTAATCTCACATTTTCTGTTCCCTCTGTAACTTAGGTGGATAAACTTGATGCTTCTGAAAGCCTAAGGAAAGAAGAAGAACAAGTCACGGAACCCACGCCAATAGTATTTGGTAGGTGAAGATTTTGTTCTGTTTTTGGCAGGCTGTTGACTGGGGAGGGGGGAAGTTTTTACCTAAACTTCAGCCTTGGTCCACTCTCTTCTAACATGCACCTCCTGTTTCTTCTTCGTGGTCTCTGTGCCTCATACATTAGGAGCTTTTGCGCCTGCGCGGTAGCGTTCGGAAGATTCTAGAGCTTAGTAGCTTGGCGGGAACCCCTCCCCATGCCTGTACTGAGCATGCTCAGCCCGCCGAGCAACAGTCACTCCTCAGTTCTTTTTCGTCCGCCTTAGCGAACGGAAGGTTCTTAGTTTTGCAGCTGCCTATTAGGCTTTCGGTTTGTGTTTTTGGCTTTCTCTTCAACCCCCCCCTTTTTCCATCTGCTCTTCGATTGCCTTTTATGTCTTCCCCCTTCTTTTTCTTGAGGGAAAGCTCTTCTTTTTCCTGAGGGAAACCCTAAACGTATTAGCCTGTGCTGTGTTGTGGCCTTCGGCCTGGAGAAACCTCACTACCAGGAGCCAATAATGTTTTCTTGGCGCGCCCAGCGGCCACGCCCTCCTTGGTACCGGATGCTGGCACTGGGTTCGTTACTGTTTCTGAGGCCCCATTCGGGCACGGCATTCTCCAATGGGCTCAGGTAGCCGAATCCTCCAGGACGTTTTTCGCCAGCCTACGGCCATACCACCCTGAACACACCCGATCTCGTCTGATCTCGGAAGCTAAGCAGGGTCGGGCCTGGTTAGTACTTGAATGGGAGACCGCCTGGGAATACCGGGTGCTGTAGCCTCAGCTTCCCTCCTCGGTTACCCTGAAAGGATGGACCGCCTGTAGGATGAGGACAAGACCGCCGGCTCGGCGCGCCTTCAGACCCGCCTATGCTCGCTGCTGCGGTCTCTCCGCTTGCCCACCCTTAGGGGATGGTTCCGCCCAGAGAACAATGATCAGACCGCTGGCTTGGCCACGCCTTCGGGCCCACCTATGCTTACTGCTGCGGTATCTCCGCTCGCCCACCCTTCGGGGATGGTTCCGCCCGGAGAACAAGGATCAGACCGCTGGCTTGGCTGCGCCTTCGGGCCGGCCTATGCTCGCTGCCGCGGTCTCTCTGCTCGCCCACCCTTCAGGGATGGTTCCGCCCGGAGAACAAGGATCAGAGTGCTGGCTTGGCTGAGCCTCCGGGCCCGCCTACGCTCGCTGCCACGGTATCTCCGCTCGCCCACCCTTCGGGGATGGTTCCGCCCGGAGAACAAGGATCAGACCGCTGGCTTGGCCGCACCTTCGGGCCCGCCTACGCTCGCTGCCGCGGTCTCTCCGTTCGCCCACCCTTCGGGGATGGTTCCGCCCGGAGAACAAGGATCAGACCGCTGGCTTGGCCGCGCCTTCGGGCCCACCTATACTCGCTGCCACGGTATCTCCGCTCACCCACCCTTCGGGGATGGTTCCGCCCGGAGAACAAGGATCGGACCGCTGCCTTGGCCGCGCCTTCGGGCCCGCTTACGCTCGCTGCCGCGGTTTCTCCATTCGCCCACCCTTCGGGGATGGTGCCACCCGGAGAACAAAGATCAGAGTGCTGGCTTGGCTGAGCCTTCAGGCCCGCCTACGCTTGCTGCCGCGGTCTCTCCGCTCGCCCACCCTTCGGGGATGGTTCCGCCCGGAGAACAAGGATCAGACCGCGGTCTGATCAGAGTGCTGGCTTGACCGCGCCTTCGGGCCCACCTTTTTCGTCGCTGCCATGGCGTCTCCGCTTAGTCTCCCTGAGGGGATGCATCGCCCAGAGGATCGGGACAAGACCGCTGACTTAGCTAAGCCTTCAGCCTGGCCTAGCCTCACTGCCTCAGTCCCTCCGCTTGGTCACCCTGAGGGGATGAACCATCCGGAGGTCGAGGACCAGACCGCCACCTCGGCAGTCCCCTCCTCTACCTTACTGCTGCGGTATTCCCACCCTGTCACCCTGAAGGGTTGGACCGCCCAGAGGATAAGGTCCAGACCTTAGGCTGCGCTGCACCTTCGACGCTAACCTATCCTTGCTGCTGCGGTGTCTCTACCGGTCACTCTCAGAGGATAGACTGCCGGGAGGATGGTAACAGTCAGTCGCCGCAGCTGTGGAAGACCTGTTTGGAGTGGGCCCTCTCTCTCAGCCACCGAGGGCCCTTCTCGTGCACATATGGCCGGGAACACCTTTACCAGGAGCAACTGGTGTCGTATCATTCCTATTCACCCACATATAGAGCTCGATCCCGCCCCAACCTGAGGCACTGGTCGGCAATTGCATTGTTGCTACCTTTTCGGCCACCAACGTCTCTCCGCCTCTGGCTGCTCCACCAGTCCCGTCCATGGCACCGATGATGGTCCCCCAACCATGCCTATGACTTCATAGGCCCAGCAACCATAACCAAATTGTTATCCAAGTCTGGCTGACTCCTTACAAATCTCAACCCTGTCTTTCCAGAATGTGTCACACCCGGCTCCATCTATCCGGGACCTGGTGGCCGCGTGCGTCACCCAACCTCCCATAGGAACCCCCTCAGACAGGTTCTATACTTTTCTGATGCACCTCCCAGAGGATCAACAACCGAGTCCCACACAATTCTTAATGAATCAGGGACACTCAATAACCAATACATCATGTCGGCTACTCGTTCCACAGAGGTTCACTCCTGCTCCAGTGCCCTGCGCAGCTGAGATCCAAATCTCCAGGAGGAAAGCCGCAGACGCATCGAAGACCACCCATTGACGGCCTGGGTCTACTCCATGCCACTAGTTAAGGCCCGCTCCACGGCAGACAGATGCGTGGCTCAGATCATCGAGCCTGCAAACTGAAATCAGGGGAAGGATCGAGGACCTCCTCTTGGATGGCCAGAGGCTGTTTAATGCCACATCGCATAGGCGATGTACCATCCACTCAAGGGACGCCTGGCTGACAGGAACCGTGCCACAGGTCATCGTCCTCGACCTCTCAACCTCAGTCGTCTCGCTCGACCCCCTCCCCGCCATCTACTCTCTTCGGAGACCTCAATCTTCTTCTGCGAAGAAGTCCTCATCTGGGACGAAGTCCCTTTCTTGCCTTCCTCTGCAGGTCACCCCATGTCACCTCAGACTCGGGCAATCTCCCCATCGTCCCTCTTGCCTATGCCGCAGCACAGCTCCGCCGGAACAGGTTCAGTCCTTATTTCAAGAGGAGCATTCGAGAAACTTCTGTCCTCGCCCAGTACCACTGGCCTCTTCTCCAGCACAGACGATACCAATGGTTCGCGGTCGACTATACCTGTTATCAATACAGGGTGCTACCGTTCGTACTCTCTATCGCCCCAGGGTCTTCACCAAATGCATGGCCCCGGTAGTCATGCCTGTAGGTGAAGGAGGTCTCGATCTACCCCTACCTAGATGACTGGTTGATGCTCGCGTCCTGCGGACAAGAACTCTACAATGACACCCACCGGATGCCCTCCATTCTGTCCTGTCTTGGTAGGGCTGCGTTTGTGGTCTTTCAACGCCCTGACGCTATCAGTGAGGAGAACCCACCAACTTCTCAAGTACAGGGCCTTGACTTTGCAGTCTAGGCTCTGAATACCTCCGCGGGTCCGTCAATCCCTGCTTTGGTGACAGTCTTCCAACCATCTCCTGTCAGGGATGCCTCCTTGGAGCCATCTCCATGGCTCACGGTGACAACCGATGCGCCCTTCTCGGATAGGGAGGCCACTGTAGTGGCCTCGGAGTCCGGGGCACTGCCCTCGAACTATGCGTCATCTGGAAAACTCTGAGGGCATTTCACCACTTCATTACAGGTCGTACGGTGTTGATCTTGACAGACAACACGACGTCACATTGTTATGTCGACACGCAAGGACGGACTCATTCCACGCCCTCCTCAGCCTACACAGCGACCTCTGCAGCTGGTGTGTCCTGCTTCAAATCCATCTGGTATCAGGGCACCTGGCTGGGCAGGAAAACACCACAGCGGACGCCCTCTGCAGGGAGCGGTCCCTCTCGACAAAGCGTCCAGGATGGTACGAGACCAGTGGCGGACCAACGATCGACTCCTTCGCCACCAACAAGGATGCGAAGTGTCACTGGTACTGCTCCAGGGCCGGCCGCAGTCGTGATTCCATTGGCAACGCTTCCAGTTTCGGGTGCAATGACGGTTTCCTTATACGTTCTCCCCATTTCTTTTTTGGTCCAGTGGTCCCCAAGCTCCTCGTGGACCAGGCCGACGCTGCATTCACTGGTCTGGCCCTCTGCTCGAGGCTGCTCGCAGTCAGATCCTCTGTTTCCCGCCACGCCGGACCTACTCCGCACTCCAGCAGCCTTGTCCTCCATCCGGACCTGCTGCTCCTGCCCCTCCTTGCAGGGGGATATCGCCCTAGACGAGTCCGTCATCAGCAACGTCTTGGACGCGGCCAGGAAGGAGTCGACACACCGCAGTTACCACTACAAGTGGCGGCGCTTCGTTGCCTTTGCTGAGGAACGACGATAGCTGTTATCGCCTGCCAACCTGCCTACCGTGCTCCATTTCCTCCTGCACCTCCGGTAGCAGGGCTCGGCCTTCCCATCGCTGAAGGCCCACCTCGCTGCCATTGTGGCATACCAACTGCCACGATTCCCATCGGCGGCTCTCTCCCTTCACGGTACCGTGAAGCAGTTTTCTTTTTTCTCTAGGGCCTGCAACACCTTTACCCACCGGTATTGCTGCTGCTACCGCTATGGATCACAGGCTGCTCGCCATGAAAACTGCCTTCTTGATGGCTGTCACCTCTGCCAGTCGGCTGTGAGGGCTGGCAGCCCTACGATGCGACGAACCGTACCTGGTTCTTCACGGGGACAAGGTGGTCCTCCTGCCTGACTTTTCATTCAGACAAGACATCATCTTGCCCACCTTTTACCCGAACCCGACTACACCTTTGGAGAGATCCCTTGACACCTTGGATGTTCGTCAGGCTTTGCCCTTCTACCAGGACAGGACTGCCTCTTTCAGACAGGCCCCGCTCCTATTGTGTGCCATGACCGGCATTGGGGAGGCCACGAAATATCCACCCAGTGCTTCTCAAAATGGGTAGCCCAGACTATCCACCTGGCGTACGAGCTTGCCAAGAAGCCCCGCCAGACTTCTTTGGGCTCATTCCTCCAGTCCCGTGGTGACATCTGCAGCCCTCCTACAAGGAGTCAGCCTGCAGGACTCTGCCAAGTGGCGACCGGGTCCCAGCCATCGACCTTCATGCGCCACTACAGGCTCGACTGCCGGTCCCGGAAGGATGCTCATTTTGGACGTGCTCTGCTCGCTTCTGTTCTATAGGGCCTGACCCACCGTCCTACTTGTAAGCTACACAGTCTCCTAATGTATGAGGCACAGAGATCACGAAGAAGAAGAACAGGTTGCTTACTTGTAACTGTGGTTCTTCGAGTGGTCATCTGTGCCCTCATACATGCCCGCCCAGCCGTCCCCTCTTTCTCAGGCCCTTATTGGCGGACTACAGAACTGAGGAGTGACTGTTGCTCGGCGGGCTGAGCATGCTCAGTACAGGCATGGGGGAGGGGTTCCCGCCAAGCTACTAAGCTCTAGAATCTTCCGAACGCTACCGTGCAGGTGCGAAAGCTCCTAATGTATGAGGGCACAGATGACCACTCGAAGAACCACAGTTACAAGTAAGCAACCTGTTCTTCCGTGCATTGAAACGGACAACTATGAGATTCCTCCACAGGATCTAAGATTCTGTTACTGTTAGGAAGTGTCATGCAATTATTGCAGTGTAAATTCAATTTAGTTTTGGCTGGCCATCTTAGAGGCAGTCACACAGTACAGCTTGTTTACTCAGAATTCACCCTCACTGTGTTTAGTTGGTATTATCATTAAGTGTGTTTAGAATTGCAGACTTGGGGCATTGTATTTGTAGATTCTGGATGTTTCCAGAGTGGTCCATTGCAAAAACAGTCCTGCATATTGCTCATTCATTCATGATCTGTGAGTGGACTCTGCCTTCCTAGACATACTTCTGCTCTTTGAAACATCCTATCAAAACATTGCACAAGCGATCCACTCTGGCAAACATACACCTCTAGATAAAATTGCTCATGGTCAGATATGGGATGTTACACTGGAGTTGAATCTTGGCCTTTTTAAATAGAAAACCTCTAGGCTTCAAATTATTTGCTGATTCAAAAGCGCAGTAGTTCAAGAGGAAAAGAATTTTCCTTACGTTACCTCTGATACTCTCCTGAGGTGGTAAGGGAAGTGGGGAGAAGTGGCCTTTTCGTGGGTGCCAAGGCTTTTAAGGTGGAATATGGAAACACAAGCCCAAGTTAAGGGAAAAAAAATTCCTGCAACATGTATAAAATCTCTCTTGGCTCATTTGGCAAAAGGTAGACTTTATTGACAATTGCATTCTAGGTCCCTCCATTTAAAGGAAGTTCATGATGGTGAGGTCAGTGTCCTAGTGGGAATGGCTTTCTGTGGGAGTTCACTATTCCCTGCATGAGGCATGTGTGATTCTTTTTTAAAGTAGTGTTAACAAATTTGTGGCTGTTCTGTGGCAGAATTAATAAATAAGCTTAGGCTGGGGGAAAGATAACCAACCATTGACTAACCGGTATAACTGCCATGTGTGTTGAGCTTCTGGCCATGCAAAACGTCTGTATCGTATGTTTCTTCTGCATTTTAATCTAGTTTTCACACTATAATTGCTGTGATACTAAATATCCCAAACAAACTCCCACTCATTTGCTACTGTATCACTGAGGAATGTATTTATGACCCACACGGGAGCCATTGAACTACAAGGCAGAGGCTGCCAGTTCAAGTATTACCTGTCTACTTCCATGTCTGAGAAACTGCTAACTTCAGCTGCTTATTTAAAGGGAACACAAGGACTGTCCCTTCATGTCTTTGTAAGTATTTAGAGCCAGAAGAATCATAACTTAGTGGCAAAACAATTAAATAGGATTTGTTTCTCTCTCTCTTTCTCACACACATACCCTGCAGCTCACAGAGGCTTGAATGATTCTGTCCGTCCTCCATTGATCCTTACAAGAATCTTGTGAGGCGGCCTTGGTTGAGAGATAGTGGCTGGCCTTGAATATCTAGCGAGCTTCTTGACTGAGCAGGGATTTGAACCTGTGTCTTCCCAGTCCTAGCCTGACGTTCTGTCTGCTGCACCATGCTGGCTCCCAGCACATACGGAAGATCCTGAGTTTTAATCTCTGTCATCTTCAGTTTAAAAACGTCTTGCCAACTCATGCTGGGAAAGCCACTACCTGAGATCCCAGGGTGCTGCTGCCGGGAGTAGATCACTTGTCTAGCTATTCGTGCATTGTCTAACTTAGGGAAAAAAGTAGCTTCCTGTGTGTATTGGCTCTGCTGTCAACAGTAGATGTGTACTTTCCTCGTTCTGTTTTGGCCTTTTTAAAAAAACGCCTCATCTTTGTATTAATAGTTAGCGTTGTTCTTCTGCAGCTTAGTTGTCATGTCTGTTAGGTAATATTGTCTGGGATATACAAAAGCTCTTGATGTTTATCCAGCTTGGCGGTCGCGTGCATGTCTGCGTGTGTTTTATAAACCAACTCTCCCCTTCCTCCTTCCAGGCCAGCAGCTGATGCTAACGGCAGGCCCCACCGCAGTACCTCCACAAGCCAACTTCTCATATGGGTACCCAGCGCCAGGATTCACCCACCCGCCAGTTTACGGTTTCAATATGTAGCTTGTGCTGTGACAGACCATTTTAACTGGTCACCTTTTCTCCCCGTCCCCTTTTAATTTTTTTTTTTTTGGTCCATTTGTCCACGAAGGCACGGATGACTTCCAGCGTTGGCTTCCAACCAGCATTGACTTCCAATGCCTTTGTGGTCCCATTCAGACCAGAGCCATCCGAAGGGCACTGTGTTATTTATTGCTATGTCCTGTTACATTTCACCTTCTAAAGAGGCAGCTTCCCACCTTATTCCCACCTTCCTTTTTTTTTGTTTTTTTGTTACTGACATTTCAAGGCTCTGTCTGAAGCAGGGATGGCACTTCCACAGAATCAACAAACACAGCAATAACTTCTTGAGGCCAGGAATCCCCGTTTCCATCTAGGGCTTCTCCTGGCAGCAAGCTGTTAATGCTCACTCCCTACACACACACACACACACACACGCACACACTCTCTCACTCACACTCATTTGTTGGGCCATGCAGAAAGGAGACACAGAAGTGTGCGGGGTGGGGTGCAATTTAAAGAATGTTGCAAAAAAAAAAAGTATGCCTTCTGAAGCAGTGCTTGAAACTTAATTGGAGAATAAATTGGATCATATCTCCGAGCAGATACTTCCTAGATCTTTTTTCCCCCCGCCGCATGAGAGCATGACAATTGAGGGGCATCAGATCGTACACATGAAAGACTCCAAAGGAAGCTCAGCTGTGGGATTGGAGAAGCAAGGGTCTGAGACTAGGGGTGCGTGCGTGCGTGCGTGCGTGCAGCCACAACTCATACCAGCCTACAGTGTGAAGAGAACTGTTTGGGCAAGAAGAAAGGGCAAACATCTGCTTTCTATATCTTGGCACTGAAGCTTGAGAACAGGGCTTCCTGCTACACTGGTTGCGTTGATTTGAACCTCTAAACCCTCTGGGCATTTGAAGATGCCTTTTTGAACTGATGACAGTTCGCAATTTCTTTTCCTGGCTCTGTTGGGATTCTGTCATGTAAATGCCCACCATACAATCTCTCTTTTCCCTCCTCCTCCCCAACAGAGAACGCCAACAGAGATGTACTACTTTGTGCCACTCTTCAGAGACGTATATCATTAACATTTTATGTACTTAAAACTAGACGACAATGTATAATTTATGGCTATGGAATCTTGTGCTAATCATGAATATTATGAAAGTCCAATTATAAACATAAACCAAAGCATTACCCACTGTGTGGTTTGGAATCCTGGGGCTTGGAGGGAGTTGTGATGCCAGTCAGCTGGGCCTGCAGAAAAGGGAACCTAGCAATCTCGAAAAGATGTACTTCCTCCCTTTGGCAAAAACAAAGGAGAGAGGAGAAAGAATTTTGCCTGGTCTAGGCCAGGGAGCCTGATTTGGACAGTGCACGGAGCCAACAGTAAAGGACTCTGGGAGTTGTAGTCCAAAATGTCTGGAGGACAGAGGTTTTTGATCCCTTCCAATCCGACTGGAAGCACTGGGATTGGTTTATTGAGCCTCAAAGAGCCACCGGCCAAAGTCAGGTGCGAAAAGACAGCTCAGGAGGGTAGAGAGAGAAATGTACCAGAAAGCACTCAGAGCACAGGCTCAGCAGTTGGCTTACAGGGTACTAATACCTGCCTTCACCTTCTTTTTCCTTACCTATTAGTTTTTTTCCCCCTGATGCTCCTATGTAAGCTGCATACTGCCACCATGTGAGAAGAAAAAGGGAAGCAACACCGAATATTAAGAAAGTAAAACTTCTTGCAAGAATAGAAGACCTGGTGTGATTTTGAAACATTTTTTTCAGTAGAAGGTTATTTTTTACTATCTTGTTTAGAATTTTGATGCCCACTTGTTACTTCTGAGCATCCATAAATCAGTGCAAAATCTGGATTCTGTTATCGTTCACAGACTGAATGTGGAAACTTGAGAAATACAAGCCCAAACTTTCTGCAAAAGGAAAGGTAGAAAGCCAAGCCTGAGCTTATCTTATGCTTCTGTAGAAGGTCAGAGGAAGTGATAGCTTGGCCTCTCTTGATCTGGTAGCTGTTCTGAATTGAACAGGCACAATGACGTCTTAGTACCTTGCTTCCAGCAATGGGCCACAGTGATTTATTGGCTCAGCTGGCCTTGGATTTATGTTGTTGGATTACAGCTCCCATGATCTTTTGGCTGTGAAGCGTAGGGGGTTGCTGTCCAGTGCCATCAGGATGGTCACAATTCTCCCGGAACCATTCTCTTACAAGTGCTCTTAGCAGTATAACAAGATGAGCTCAGTTTCCAGCACTTTGTTGTCAGAGCTGACCCTTCCCTTAGGCAAGAGTAAAGCAGCTGCCTCAGGCAGCAAATATTAGGAGGTGGCCGAAGGAGAGAGTTATGCTCACCATGCAACAGTGCCTTCTGTGCTAGGTTGCTGCCCATAACTCTGGCAAAGGATGCTGTCATGACATCAGTGTTGAAGTAAGTCAGCTGGTGGCTTGATTGGATTTTAGAAACAGGACAGGAAGTAGACCATCTTATCTTGTCCTTTGCTTCAGGCAGCAAAGTGGTTTATGTCTGCCCTGTACAGTAGAATTGGTTAAGAGGTGCCAGCTTGCAGCATCATATGCTATTTGACACAAGGGTAACTTGGCACTTCCAAACTGGCACCCAAAAAAATGGAAGGAAACCTTCAGAAGAAGCTAGGAATATCATTTTTTTGTTTTGCTTATGTCCTACTTGACATCTTCCTTGCTGAAAAACACAAAGAATGCATTCTGAAACTAGGAATGAAATTTTGGCTTGGGAAGTGAGACACAAATGATTTATCTGTAACCTGGTGGCTGGACGGTAAGGACTGCAAGTGGAGCCCTGCAACGAAACATGGAAAGTGTTTCAGCCCAGTCTCTCATCTAAAAGGCAGGAAATGGTCATTGGTACTGTGGTTTGACTGCCAGGGTGATCAAAAAAGGAGCTTGCGAAATTTTCTGTCTCCTGTGTCAAAATAACTTGGTTGGCCTTGGGAAGTAAGTATTGGGGGCCCCGTTTGCTGCTCGGCCTCAGACAGCAAAATGTTTTGGGCTGACTCTGCAGTCACATCCTTCCACCCCGTCTTCCCACCAGTGTTGCTTTCCTGTTGCTAGCTTGTGAAACGATGTAGAGATGTACAAGTGCCAGCTTGTGGAACGTGTAGAGATGTACAATTGTCAGGAGTTTTGAAGACATGGGAAAGAAACCGCTTTTCTTTTTCTGGGGAGAATTTTGGGATTTTTTTTTTAAATATGATATTGGCATGCTTTACAGACTAAAAACCACCTTTTTGCTTTAGGGACATAAAATGTATTATATACACAATATGATGCAAATATACAGTTTCATTCAGCATAAAGCTATGTTGGGTGCATTAAAAGTACAACTCATTCAGACGTTTTGTCAGAAATCCCCTTATTAAAATTTTCTTTTCTTTTCTTACAAAAGGATATAAAGGGCCTCCTTGGTTTTGCCAGTTCAGACATTCTGTTCATCATTTTAAAAGAAAATGTTCCAAAATATGCTTTTGTGAGGTGGGGTGGGGAGGCTTTGGGAGAAGACTGAGGTGTTTTTCTGAATTTTTCCATTCCGCTCCCCCATCCTTCAGATCTCTAGAAACGTGAGAATATATAAAGCAAGCGCTATGTGCTATGATGTGCAGAAATCACCCCATGCCTCATTAAGGCCAATTAATGAAGTGTCCCTTCCTGAGTCATGTGGTGAAGTTCAGAATTCTTGGGAAATGTGGAACAGCAAGTTCTGCGAAGCCAGCAAAAGGGATGTACTTTGTTCACCGTGCTGTAGTCAAGGCTAGACCTTTAAGGTGTTATTCTGTGTTCCTAAAGGTGGCAGCAAAGACCTTAAAATGACGGTCCCTTGTGGAAACAGCTTTGGCCATCAACCTGTGGATGAGCAGCCATTCTTGCTACTACTTTTTTTCCCTTTTAGCTTTGGCCATTTCCACACTAGACTGTTACAGTGCTATTATTCCACTTTCAACATCCTATGGAATCCTGGGGTTTGCAGTTTTGAGAGGATGTTGAAAGTGGAATAACGGCACTGTAACAGTCTAGTGTGGAGATGGGCTACATCTCTGAGATTCTCATCCCCCGGCGGAGCCTGGTGCGAAAGACATTGTCTTTAAGAAAAATTCTGAGCATGGGCATTTATGTTGGTGCTCACAATACTTCTGCATACCAAAAAAAGGGGGGGGATGGTGAATCCAGGGGCAGGGGGTGGGAGGTTGGGTCACTGCAAATGATGGAAGAGAATACTGATGTCTGTACTGACCAAAAAGGACACATGCAGGCATGTAAGGGGAAGACAATGACAAACCTCTGAAAATATCTTGCCAAGAAAACTCTAGAATGGGGTCACTGGAAGTCAGAAAACAGCAACAATTTTAAAAGGACTGCAAATCAGAAAATTATGCTGTGCTACAGGTAACCCCCAGGTCTATCGGTAGGTCTGGAGACCCTCCCTTCTACAGCAAATTCTGTATCTTCAACATGTTTTGTCCCTGTTCTCTGAGGATGACACAAGATCCTAAGCTGGCACCAGCCAGAGGGAGATGTCTACCCTTCCCATTGTACCCCCCACCAAAAAAAATTACTGGCCATGGAGAAGGGAGTGTTTAAGCCTTTCCTTGTTGGTTCTTTGATGTCACACATCCCTTCCAACCATGGTTTGCAGAAGCTCATTTGCTGTGCTTCTCTTCCTGCACGATTAGTGCAGGATTAGTGCAGGAGCATTTGCGTGGTTGGGTGCACAATCGACAGCTAAAAGAAGGGCTTGGACTGAGGCATTCTTGTTCCTGAATGGTGCAAGGAGGCTGGAAAAATGTGGGAAACAACACCATGTATACTTCTTCCAGGAATCAGTGCCATGTGAAAACATACATTCTGGCTATGTTGTGGTTTTCTGCCCAGTACAAATGACATTGATTCAGAAATAGCTCAGTGACGTTCATTATCAGGACCGGTTGGCAAATGCTGGGAGGTGGAAGCAGGATGTGGAGGCCAGTGACCTCTGGGCAAGATGGATGATGCAGTCTAACCTCATCAGCAGCATTTAAGAAAAATCAGATTAGATGGCCAATCGGTTTTAGTGGCAGGGGCGTCATCTGGTTCCAAAATGTCTCAGGGTGGCCTTGGGGCTTAGGAATGTAGCCATCTGGTATGTGAGTACACATAGTGTGCATGCATGAATATTTGTCGCCCTGTGCTTTCAAGTTGATGCTAATGATGACCCTCTCCTAGGGTTTTCGTGGCAAGATTCATTTCCTGTTGCCTTCCTCTGAGGCAGAGAAAGTGTCACTTGCCTAAGGCCTCCCAGGGCTGGGCGGGGATTTCAACCCTGGCCTCCCAGAGTCCTAGGCCAACATTCAAACCACTATACCGCAACCTCTACAAACGTGCATATAAAAGAATATATACACACGCAAAATGTGCCATTCTCAAGCCTGGAGTCCAGCCATGAAAAGATACGCCCCCTTCCCGACCGCACATCTAACAGCACTTCACAGAGGGCAATCAGTACACATGTGGCCAGGCAACATCACCATGTGGTCAAGACCACAAACGTTATTAATGAGGAAGAACAAATAAGCTAGGAGAGTCTACTGGGATGGACATGACCCTTATGGCCATTATTGACTCTGCGTGACTTGTATCCATTTTTTTTTTTATGGTTCCCAAGTGTGGTGCTTCCTCTCCTTTGCAATAAAGTCAGTCGTGGTGCCACTCCTTGCCATCTTTGGTTTTCTTCCTTACAGTGCACCCATTGTGTCCTTTGGTGCCTCCTCTTACGCTGCTTTCTAAGCACACATCTTTCAATCGGATGGAGGAACCTTTCTCTGTGTCCCAACGCGTGCAGATGCAACGTCCATGGAGATGTTTTCTGGGGCTGCCCCCAGTTTTGGAAGTCTTCCCTCAAGGAGTTTCCCAGAACCTCTGCCCTCCTTTTAGCGTCTGAAAAAGGAGCGGAGACTATTTAGCAGAACTGAGCTTTTCATTCCCCTTGTTTAACTGTTTTGTAAGAGAACTGCAAAGTAATACACTTTACTGGCATTTTTTGTATGCTTGAATCTGTATTGCAAATATCTGGTAAGCCTCCTTGAGCCCCACTATTGAGAAAAAGGTGGAATAAAAATGAACTGTATACATCCATCCATCCTCTGAGAAGTAGAAACACGGGGCCTAAATGTTTCTAATAAACACACAAAATCTTCAGTGGAAAGGCTCAGCAGGGAGGTGGTGGGAAGATGCCGGATTCAGTCCCCAACCAAGATGTAGGTTCACAGGAGAAACTGAATTGGACCAAAGGAGTCACTGGTCCAGTATTTTGTGCTCACAATGACCAAATTTACCCCCAAGAGAAGCCCGTGTATGCTCAAACTGATGACTTCCTCCCTGTTTTGACAGCACTGAATCTGTTCTTCCCCTTCCTTTAAAAAAAAAAAGTGATTTCTGTGTCTCTTAGCTCCATCGGTCATGACAAATAAAACTGCTAGGATGCAGGTGAGGCCATGAGTTGGCGAGGCCCTTATTTTAAAGCACCTTTGAAGAAATAAATCTTGACTGCGGCCTGATTACTCAATGCAGGTTTTGCACGGAAGGACAGCCGGCAGGCTTCACCAAGGGTAAAGCTCCAGGTGGGGCAAAATGAGAATATTGCCTCTCCAAATAAGAATTCTGCCCCCTCTTAAATTGTCCTTCAGTTTGCAAATTTATAGCATTGCAGTAAATACAGGAAGTGGAGAGTTTAGAAATAGAGTTTAGGCATCCAAACACAAGAGGCAGGGAAAACAACCAAGGGGAGGTAAAAATAGCAAATGTAATCCCAATCCCGAAAGATCTCTGATCCCAAGCATTTCAGATAAAGGCCACTCAACCTGTATATATGGTATTACACATAAAACTAGAGTAGACTCAGAGGAAGGGGACAAGAAAATTGGAGGAAAGAAGATCAATAATTGGTACATACTAGTAGTAGAAAATAGCGAAGGCTTGGAATGGCTGTGGAGGAAAGTCATGAAAGAAAGCACAAAGGCAGGTTTACTGCTGCACCTTAAGAAAACAAAAATAATGACCACAGATGATTTGCATATCTTTAAAGCAGGGGATGAAGACATTGGAATAGTTAAGGATCTTTGATACGTTCACCTGGTTATAAATCAGAAGGAAGACAGGTGACAAGAAAGCGAAAAAGGCTAGGATTTAAAAGAGCAGCTATGAGGGAACCAGACAGGATCCTCAACTGTAAAGATATATCGTGGAATACCAAAGTCAGGATTATACATGCCATCCTATGTCTTTCTTTCTTTTTTCTTATTAACACATACAATGTTAATAAAACTGCATGCTACAAACAGGACAGCAGCAACAAAGGAAAACTACACAGAATAAAAACTACAACTCCTAAACCACAAAATTAAACTACTGTAACAGCAAGCAACACACACAATATGAAGTCTAGGGACGCTTCCGCGGTGGGCTGTTATAGCGCTTTGATTCCACCTTCAACATCCTATGGAATCCTGGGGTTTGCAGTTCCGGGAGGGGCCAGCCATAGGATGTTGAAGGTGGAATCAAAGCGCTATAACAGTCTAGTGCGGAAATGGCCTAGCCGTGAGTGATGTTCAGTGTCTAAGGGCCTTATCACACGACACTTGCAGTGCTGTTACTCCACTTTAACTGCCCGGGCTGCACCCTTTGGAGTTTGGGGGGGGGCACTGGGTGAAAATTCCAAGTTCCTCTCCCTCAACTGCAAACCCCAGGATGCCATAGGAGGTGGAAAGTGGAATGAGAGCACTATCACAGTGCAGTGCGGGAATGGCCAGAGAGGAGAAATCAAGGTGATTTCCGCAGTAGACTGTGGTAGCGCTATCGTCCCGCTTTCCACCTCCTGTGGAATCCTGGGATATGTGGTTTCCTGAGGCCACCGAGCTCTCTGGCCGAACTGCAAACCCCAGGATTCCACAGGAGGTGGAAAGCGGGACGATAGCGCTATCACAGCGCAGGGCAGAAATTGCCCAAACGCCAAACCCGCAGAGAGAGGGGCTACCTCGGCGGCAGAGGCGCCCGGGGGCGGAGCCGAGGAACCCAGAGCCCCGCCCCGCCCCTCCGGGGCGCATGTCCAGCCTGGGGCCGTGACGTCGCCGCGGCCCCGCCCCCGGCTTGGGCGGGGGCCCGGGAAGGGGGCGGCGGCCGCCGCGGCGCTGGGGCAGATATTACTCGCCCGAACCCGGAAGCCCGGCTCGGGAAGCGGCGCTCTCGGCACCGAGGCCACCCGTGGTTCCCGCCGGCGCTCAGAAGACGGCGGCCGGAGGGTCGCCCTCCCCGCGCTCGCCCCCTCAGCGCCCCGGCCCGCCCGAGCCATGGCGCCGCCGCCGCTGCCGCCGCCGCCCGCCTTCGTCAACCCCTTCCCGCGACCCCGCTGCCTGGCCGCCGCCGCCCCCGCCGGCAAAGCCAAGCTGACGCACCCGGGCAAAGCCATCCTGGCAGGTAAAGGCGGGCCCCGTTCCTGAGGGAGACGCCGGGGCCGGCGGGGAGGCGGCAGCCGGGGGCGGGAAGCCTCGTCTCCTGAGGGGAGAGAACTGGCTTTTTTTGTCACGCCTGGCTTCCCCGTCGCCCGCCCTTTCCCCCCCCCGGGGGGAGGGACGAGTCTCCGCAGCGCCGGGCAAACTTTGCAACTTCCAGCTCCGCCCGATCGCGCCAGTTTCCTTAGGCTTTTTTTTGGGGGGGGACGGTTCCGGGGCTCGGGGCTGAGGGCGAGTTGCTGTGTCTCTCCTGGGGCCCCGGGCGGGGGGCGGCTGCTCTTGGCTCGCGCGTTGTGCCCGCCGCCGTTCGTTGTAGCCGGGAGGAGAGCTCGCCCCGCAGCCCGGAACCGGGAGCCCCGCCCCTGTCGTCCCACCGGCCCACCTCCCGGTGCGAGGTTGCTGCGAGCTGGTTGGCCGAGGGCGATCAGGCTCCGATCGGCCCTGTCTCGCCGTCCCTCCCTCCCTCGCGGGGCGATGCTCAAGATCCTAGTCCCTGGGGCTCTGGGGAGGGGCAGCTCCTGGGGCGACTTATCCTTGCCACGTTAAGGGATCGGGGGGGGGCTTCCCCAAGGGATCCCCTGCCTTGGCTCTTATGTGGGTGGGGGGAATCTTTGTTCTGGGTTGCAAGGGAGGTTAGGTCGCTCAGCCAGGGAAAAGGCTACCCTTTTGGACGATCGCGTCCAGAATCCTCCAGCGGGGGAGTGGCAGTCGAAGAAGTAACTTTCTCCAAACTCTCTAGGCTGTGAGCCTGTTGCACAGTTCTGTGCGGGGGTTGGGAATGACGAAGGCCTTTTCCCCCCTTCCCGAAAGAAGATTTCTCCTCCCCCTCCCCATGACATTTTCCCCCCTTCCCTACCAGAACTACTAGCATGGCAGACAGTGAAAATGGTGCATGCTTAGAACTTCTTCTATTTGCTGTCTTCCCTTTCCCTTGGCAACTTACCTGCCTCCTTTTCTTTGGGTGCATAAACCTATTTCTGAACACTCCGTTGGAGCTTTGGACTTTACTGCAATGCTTGAAATTGGGGGGCTGGAGGGACATGTCATGGAGAGGAGAGAAATTTTATTTGGAGGAGCGAGGTAGGCATTTTGACCTCCTTCCTATAGCTACCCTTCTGCTTCTATGGCACCTTAAAGACAAGTTAGGAGGTACCTTTTGGGAATACTTGATTTTTTGCAATGCTGAAGCCATCCATAGGTCAAAGATCCTCATCCTACCATGGATTCCCCCTTTTGATGGTCCACTTTTTGACATCCCGCTCTTTCAAACCTTTTCAGTTATAACTAGGAACCCATACATCTGACCCGTCCACTCTTTTGACCTATTTCGTTACATTTCCACAGCCTTTCACATGCTTCTACTTTTTCCTCTCAATCCGCTGTGGCATTAGCATGGGCATGCATTCACAACTGATATTTCATGCATTGCTTACATTTTTCAGTGGCCAAAATGCATTTGAACGATTAAAAACAAAAAGGGGACTGGTTTTTGCATTTGGATGATTTCTGGTTTTCAGCAGTGCTCTGGTCTCTGACCTGTTGAGTAAGGGGGAGATGCCTATATGGCTGTGTTGTGAGGCTAGGTATGTTTGTCTCGAAAGTTACCTGGCTGAGCTCAGCTCAAAGACTGAGCAGCTTCCCACAGCTTGAGATTTCGTGGGCCGTAGCTCTCTTCATCAGATGCATGGAGTGCTCTTCCATTTCTCTAGGACAGGGTTGGGATTATATATGGTGAAGTCAGAGGGTAGAAGGCAGTAAGGCTGACAGTTACAGGAATAATTTTGATTAGTCACTAGTTGGTTAAAATCAGGACTTTGTAACCCAATTATTGGATCTCCTATCAGGCCTAGCCAGCATAGCCAACAAGGAGGGATTGTATGCGTTGAAGTCCAACTCTTCCTGTAAAAATGGACTTGTTCGAGCTACGCGCCATTTTTTTTCACCTTGAAAGATTGAGTCCCAATCTTGGGTATAAAGCGTTGATTATTGATTAAGCACCAGTGACGAAAGAATGGATTGTTAAGCTTGCTGAGTTAGCGCAGGTGGCCAAACTAACATGAGTTTTAAAGGATACGCCAAGTAAAGATTTTTTGCAAGCTTCGAAAATATTTATGAACTTTCTCAACAATAGGAAATCTAACAGTGCATTAACTGTGGCTGTGGTTACCAGTCATTTTCGTAGGATTACTTAGTTGGAGAGGTAATGGTAGAATATTATTTATTTATTTCATTACAGTTTTGCTTGAAGGGATCAGGAAGTTAGTGTTCAGTGATTTAGTTCAGTGTGTTAGTATTGTGTTTTAGCTTTAGGTTTTTTTTTCTTCTTTTTGCTTCTCCTTTTTCTTTTTTGGAATTTTTCTGGTTGTGAATTGAATTATGTGGACGACTAGTAAATAAATTAAAAACAATAATACCGGTTAGTCACTAGTCAGTTAAAATCGGGGCTGGGGGCTGTCTGATCCTCCAGGTGTTGGACTGCATCTCCCATCACCCTAGCCAGTGTAGTCAGTGGTGATGTACTGGGTATGTTGAAGTCACTGCTCCTGTTTAAAATGGATTTGTTGGAACTACGTGCTTTTTCTGGCATTTCTCACGACGCTGAAACATTAAGCAATGCAGGAATGGCGGGGGGGGGTTAAAACTGGCTTGATATTGAAGCCACAGAGTCTACATTTAATTAAGATTTATTAAGACAGCATGTAGGAAGCATTAATTGGGATCTGCAACAAAATGTGGCAGCACAGATTGTTCGGCCTCTTGGTTGCTGATTCCTGCCTCTTGATGAAGCTGTTGCTGTTTGGGCTACGTAAATTAGAAACAGAGGGAATTCTGAGAGTGGATTTAATGGGATAAAGCTCTAAATGCAAGAGTGTGGGCAAACTTCAGAAGACAGGGGACAATGTTTGGCCACTAGCAACCCCTTCGGGCCACAGTAGCCTCAGAAAATCCTCCAGACCCTTAAAACAAATCCAGAATTGAAAAATGAAAGCAAGCGAAAGTCAACTTTCATTTCTGTAGCCCTCTTTTGAGGCAAGGTGTGGAAAGGAAGTCTGTATACTGGTTTAAGGCAAAATTGTTGTGTGCCTTGAAGCCATTTCCACTTGTGGCGACCCTGTATGGGGTTTTCTTAGCAGAATTTGTTCAGAGGGGGCTTTGCCTTTGCCTTCTGCTGAGGCTGAGAGGGTGTGACCTGCTCAAGGTCTCCCAGTGGGTTTCCACAGCCAAGCAGGAGCTTGAACCCTGGTTTCCAATATTGAAATGGTGAGAACATACAGGGCCTCGGTTCCCAAAGGCACCAGATCCCTACTGATCTTGGAACCTAAGCAGGCTCAGTCCTGGTTAGTACTTGGATGGGAGACTACCAATGAATGCCAGGTGCAGTAGGCCATATTTCAGAGGAAGGAACTGGCAAAATCACCCCTGAGGATACCTTGCCTGAGAAAACTGAAATTCATGGGGTTGCCGTAAGTCGGCCGGCAACTTGAAGGAGCACACACGTACAAATAGACGCTTGCAAGCAGATTGACACTTAGGAACTGCTTATTGGCAAAGGAGGAGAATGCGTAAAGGAAGAAGGGCGGTTCCCCCTCCTTATCCCCTGGATTTGAACGTTGAGCATATTTCCCCCTTGTGATGTGGACTTTGCCACTTGGGCAGTGATTTCTTCATGCCTGGCAAGGAAACAGAAAGCAAACAAGCACAACCAGTTTTTTTTTAAGCTTAAAAAAATGAGGTGCATTTCAAGGCATTCTTGGCAATCTCCATATTTTTAAACAGGACATTTTGAGGCAAAATCTCTACATCTACCTGCAGTCAGAACATCAAATGTGGAGGTGAGACTGTGATGAATGCGAAATGCCTTTTTTTAAAAGAAATCCCACATTTCCTGAGTTCAGTGCCACTGACAACCAGGGGTGTGTGTTGTCCAGAATGTTTGCCGTTGGATATTGACTTACGGTATTTTAGCCTGAACCAGTGGGGTCTGCAACAAAATGTTGCAGTATGGGCTGCTGATGCTCAGATTCCCGTTTGCTTCGTTTCTTGGTTTTCTACCTACTCCCAAGGCAGCCAGTGTTTTGTGCTCGCTGATCATGTTCAGTCTTTCCTAAGCTGTGTTGAGGGTTCATCTGAGGGTTTTTTGGTAAATCTAGGTGGATGGAATGATGTTGGCAGTTGTAGAATTGGCATTGTCGTTGTCACTGTTCTCTAAGTAGCAGAGCCAATGTGGGCACACAGTGAGGGCTAGAGATGATATTTAGTTGAATGGAGGAGCCTAACAATGTCAGGCGTTGCCCATTTGTGCCTAATTATGTGGAGGCCTGTATCCCCAATGCTTTTACTATTCCTGAAGGCCACTGCCAGATAATCACAACGTTGTGTTAAAAATGAGAACGTCTGTTGCTGTCTGTGTGTGTTTAAAGAAAGATCTTGGGGTTGCGCTTGCCAATACGGCTCCTATAATTATATTCCTTTGTTGTTGACGTCCCCTTATGGAAACTGACCTCTGAAACATATACCACATTTGAAAAATATATATATACTTTTTGCTTTAGTTGAAGCAGCTGCCTATCTCTTCAGTGTCTGTGATTGTTCTGGACCTGTCTCTTTACTTGGCTGCTGGGGAAGGATTCTGTAGATAACTTTTGACCTTTTGCTGTCTGTCAGCATGTTCATGTCAACCTGTGGCTCTCCCCACTCCTCCCTTCACATCTCTTTATGACAAGGGCAAGCATCTGGGGATGGGGGGAAGAGCAGGCGTTGTATTACAAAGGCTGGCTTGCGATCAGCCCTTGGAGACTCACTTTGGAAATTTTAAGGCCGGGGATTTTTTGCAAAGGGAGAAGTGGCATCTGAGAGTTGAAAAAGATGCAGTGGTCCCCAAATTTTCATGCCACTAACTGCTGTGGGTCTCTACTACAGGATCCTGGAACTAGTAGTTTTGTGAGGTATTCAAAGTTCTCAGCCAAAGAGTTCTGGTGTTCCCCAAACTACGATCCCAGGCATTCCACAGGATGCATTCATGGCTGTTAAACTGGGATCAGAGTGGTCATACCCCAGTTAACGAAACCTCCAACAGCAAAGTGTTATGAAGGCTTTTTTGCTCCTCGCCAGCTCTTTTTCTTCCTCACTCTCTGTCCAACTGGATTTCTTTTTAGCAGCACTGGCATTTGGAGAATGGGGAAATAGGGCTGGAGAAACAAAGACTTTTGGTATTGGGTTGAGGCAGCTTTCCTGCAGCGAACAGTGCAGTAAACGGAGCTTGAGCTGGGAAAGAAATGGGATTCTGCTCTAGCCGGTCCTACTATAGCCATATGAGCTATAGCTGCACCAAGCAAGGTAAACAAAAGCTGCCTCCAGGATCCTTTACTGCTCATGTGTGAAGAGCAAAACAGAGAGAAAAGGGAGAGCAAATAAACCTGTCTCACTGACTACCCCCAGTGTGTATATATTTTTTTTTAAAAAAGCATAGATTTGTATGTTTGGCCACTAAAATGGAAATAATAAGGGGAGCTGGTGAAAGAAAAGGTCATCCTTGGATGCGTTTTGGAAGAAGCTTTCGGGTTCAAAATGGTTTTGTTGACTTATGCCAGGCTTTGACCTGACCTGTTTCATTTCACACTGTTACTTTGGAATAAAAAGTATACCAAACTGTGTCGAACTGCTTTTCTTTCCTGTTGTACCAGATTTTCTTTTAAAGAGGCAGTGTCCAGGAATGCTTTGGTGACTGAGGTATACCTGTAGTTACGTAGTGTGAAAAGAGACCAGTATCTGTGTAAAAGACGTGCTAACATGCTCTCAAAATGAATCCCTCTTGTATCAAGAAACCCCCCCCCCAAATTTCCTCAAATGATTTCTTAATTTGCATTTGTAATTCACTTCTCCAAGGAGCTCAGAGTAATACATTTAGTCTCCTTTGTTTATCCTCATGCTAACCCAGTGTAGAGCAAATTGGACTGAGAAAGAGCGAGTGGCCCGAGCTGACTTAGTGAGGTTTGAGTGTAGATCTCCCCAGTCTACTCTAGTGCTTCTCATCCATCACATTCGGCCATGGGGTTGATAAGAGTTGCATCCCAGCAACATTTGGAAAGCCTGAGGTTGCCCACTTTGCTTTAACTGATAGACTTGAACTATGGAAGGTTTGCTACTCCAGATGATATTGATTACAACTCCGCAATCCTGACCGCTGGTCACATTGAATGAGGATGATAGGAGGTGTAGGTCAAAGCATTTAGAAGCCCATGCCTGTGTTAACCACTAGGCCGCACCCTGAGTCAGTAGGGTCTTTGTCTGTTCTGGATGGGGTTATATTCCCCTTGAAATCTCAGACTCACAGCCTTGGTGTTCTCCTGGATTCAACTCAGCCTGGATGCCTAGGTCTCAGCAGTGGCCAGGAGTGCCTTTGCACAGTTAAAACTTGTGCACCAGCTGCACCTGTTTCTTGAGATATCAAACCTGGCTACAATGACATATGCCTTGATAACAACTCAGTTGGACTACTGTAACATGTTTTATGTGGGGCTGCCTTTGGAAACTGTTCAGATTAAAAATGCGGCAGCCGGACTGCTGACTGGGGCCAGTTTCAGGGAGTACATAATGCCCTTGTTAAAACACCTTCGCTGGCTGCCTGTTCATTTCTGGGCACAATTCAAAGGGCTATTCATGACCTATAAATCCCTATATGGCTTAGGTCTGGCCTGTTTGAAAAACTGTATCTCACTATATCAGTGGTTCTCAACCTGTGGGTCCCCAGATGTTTTTGAACTTCAGCTCCCAGAAACCCTGAGCATCGACCATAGTGGCTGGGGCTTCTGGGAGCTGAAGTCCAAAAATATCTGGGGACCCACAGGTTGAGAACCACTGCACTATATGAACCTATGAGAGCTCTTAGATCAGCAGGGGAAGGCTTTCTCTGCATCCCACCATCACCCCAGTCTCACTTGGTAAGGACATGGGTGGGGGGAGCCTTCTCAGTGGCAGCTCCCACCCTGTGGAACGCTCTTCCATGGGAGGCTAGGCTGGCCACCTCCCCACTTTCTTTTAGCCAGCAGACTAAAGACATTTCTTTTCAAGCAGGCTTTTAATGGGTGAGCTGGGAAGGTTTTATTTATTAAGCTGTTTTTAAAAATCTATTGTAAACTTTATAATAGTTTTATACGTTTTTTAATGTTTTAATTGTTTATATGCTTTAAATCACAAGTGGTATCAGACTCAGTGTGGATGCATCTTGAAACAATTCTGAGTGGTAGCAGAGGCCATGGGAAACCACCGTTAACTTGGATTCCCTACCAGAAACTAGACTGTACATTTTCCATATTTTGGAGTCTTTTCAGTTCCAGTGATTGAGTCTCTTGAGTTTATTATGGGTTTTAGCTGGTGAGTATGGCAAGAAAGTACAGAAGTACTATGTTTGGCAAGTGGTATTTATATATCTACCTTACAACAAAAAAGAACTTGAGGGTGCCTATTTCCTGGTGTGGGAAAATTTGCCAGCAGTTTAGTGAAAGTCTAATATAAAACTTATTTATTGACTTGATTTTTACCTTTTCCTTTCTGCCAGAGATGGTGCTTAAGGTGGCTAATGGTTGAGATGGAAGCAAAATCTTTGTTGAAACATAACATAAAGCCAATCAGTTAAACAGAATTTGTACTTGAAGCAATCTTGCTTGCAGAACTGAGTAGCTTAAAAGGAAAAGGAAAAAAAGCCTACTGTCTTGTCTTTTGCCCAAGGTTTGTAGTTGGCCATTTCAGTGCAGAAAGCATTCAGGTTGGAGGGTGCTGGATTGCAGGGGGAGGTTTTACCCTCCGAGGACCTAGGGGCTGTGTGTGGATGGGGCCTCCAGGGAGCTGGAAGTTGCCCGCCTCTGCATTTTGGTGAGTGAGGGACACAAGTAATTTTTAAAACATTAAATTTTCCAATCCTGGGAGAGGAAAGGAAGACTCTGCTCTTCAGAAAGACAGTCAAGAAGATCTGTAGGCACTGAAGGTGGGGTTGACTTGCCTTTTTCCGAGGCGTAGTTGTGTTAAACAAACCGACCTGCCTGGGGAGGTAAGAGCGGTGCTCTTGCCAACAGAGAGCTGTCAGTTCTTTCAGGCAGTGGAAGCTGGCACTGGGAGGACTTCATCTCGTAAAATATGCTTCTGGGTATATTGTAAGTGTGGTTGATGCTGTCTTTTTTGTTTGTAAATTATTTTATTAAAAAGATAGTTTGGTTGTTTTAGTGAATCTGTTTTGTTTAAAGGAGCTGGTTTGTGTTTTTGCATGTTGCTGATGTGAATTTTCTTTCTGTGAACCGTGTGTTAGAGCAGCCAGGAATGCAGGGAAGCAGGTTTAGGCCAAACTGTGGTCTAGTGGTTAGTGTGTTGGGCTAGTGCCAGGACTCAAATCCTCACTCTGCCATAAGGCATATTAGATAACCTTGGAGCAATCCATGCTTCTTGGCCCTGGTCTTAGTTTCCCAGAGATGTGTCTACTCTGAACAGTTATAGCACTTTGATACCACTTTAATTGCCATGGTTCCATCCGGCAGCATCCTTGGATTTCTAGTTTCTTGGGGTGCTTAGAATTCATTGTAGCTCAAGGGAGAGCACTAGAAAGTTCTCAGTGCTTCATGGAAGACACCTCATAATTCTGCAGATGTTGGAGGTATAACATTTCTGGAAATTTTGAACCTAGAGGAAAAAAATATATTTCCCCCCCCCTTTTTTTTGCAGAAAAAATGGAGTATTTTTGGAAATATGAAAAAATGCAGTTAGCACCATTGACAAACTGAAACTTAATTTGTTATTTTAGGAATATACAATACATGATGTATAAGTTGCTTTGGCAGAAAATCCCCCTGTATGGTATATTAAAAGTACAGTTTATTCAGAAAAAGTAATTACTGATTGAATTTACTTTTTTAAAATGTTATTGTTTTGTTTTGTTAAAATGGAGCTACAAGGTCCTTAATTGTAAGGAACACTTGAACTGGAAGGAGCGTCTTTTGCCAGTTTATGATAAATAGGCAAAAATACCTTATGAATCATTGTTCGGTTTTCCTGAAAAAAGAATCTTCAGAGAAGAAAAAGTTTTTTCCCCTGAATTTTTCCACTTGGGCCTTCATATTTCTGGATGGCGCTAGCTAAAGGGATATCAAACGGGTATAATAGTGCAGTGTAGATATACCCCAGGCCCTTGCCATTTTGACTAATTCTTTTTAAATGGAGAATTGGCAGGGTATCTGCCCAGATTTCTTACAGTTTGTCTAGCTGTGAATCAGACAGGAGCTTGAGCTGTTTTTCTTCTGCTGGGCTCTCTCTGGCTGGCTTGGCATTCCCTGTGCAACCAGGCTGAATTGGGCACCAGCCCTGCGCTTCCTCCCATGACTTATTCACTCACGCAAGACCGCTTGCTGACAGTTGCCTGACATCGCAGGCACCCTCGTTCATTATTCTCTTGGAACGTTTTGTGGCCTGAATATTTTATAGAGGGCAGGGCAGGGGCTGTTTATCCCTGTTGTATTTCCAATTTCTGATATACGGTTGGGGAAACTGGACAGTAAAGTAAACTGACAGGCAGAGAATCAACTCATTTGAAATGTGCTGGAGGAAAGCTTTGCATATACCATGGACTGTCAAAGAGACAAACGAATGAGTCTCAGAGCAAACCGAGCCTGAACTCTCCCTAGAAGCTAAAGTGACCAAACTGAGGCTCTTGTACTTTGGATGCATCATGAAACCCCACGACTCATTAGAAAAGGCGATAATGCTTGGTAAGGTGGGAGGCTGTTGGAAAAGAGAGACTCTATTACAGTTGGGTAGACTTACGAAGTGGGAGTCCTTCTGTGACAATAGCTGCTTAACTGTCAGATTTGTGGCCTGAATGTCATATCCAAAACCTATTTGTTTGCTAAGGCTGCAACAAATATTCAGGCAATCAGATGGGATGTTGTTACAGCGAACTGTGCAAGGGACTTGCTAACTTGACTTTTTCATGTATTTTATTACTATAAAATGTATTCCTGTGTGGCTTGTAATAGCTTTTAGTCAAATATAATAAAAGACAGATTGGGTGACTACAGAGTGCTAGGCTGTGGCACAAACCACACCCCTCTGCTTCCTCATTGCCTTGAGACCCACGGGAGATGCCGAGGCCCGATCTGAGCCAGCACTTGAACCAGGCAGTATTCCTCCTCCACCATCTAATGAGCCCCCCCACAACTGTTAAAATAACTACAAGGTTAGCTACACCTCAAAAGGAGATAAGTTAACCCTCATTAAGTTGCAGTAGAACCTAGGGGGAAAGGAATTAACTACAGGTAGCTAGTTGTTTGTAACTAGTGATGTCAAGGCTCTGGCTCTCTTCCCTCAATCAATAAAGCTGCCTTGACCTTTTCTGTCTGACAGTTCTAGAAAATATCTTGTCATGCTTCTAAGGTAAATTCTTGCTTTGATAGCAGAGGGATTGTGAAAGCAGAGATACCTGGAGTACCAGCTTTTCCCCTATGAAGTGAGGGACAGAATGAGTTGGTTTCACCCCCTCCCTTTCTCTCTCTGGTGTTATCTGTGTCTTCTGTTGACTAATGATGTTTACCAACCTGGCGACATAATGTGCACGCAGAAACCACAGTGCAATATTTGCCGTTCTTCCTCTGTGTGTGCGCATTGAGTTCTGGGCTCAGAGCTCTTTTATCACCCGGCTGGAACATCTTAACTGACAGGCCCCGGGTGGCCATCATGTTGACTTGTCAGCAAGGGAAGGGTGATGAAATAAAAAAAAGAAGTCATCTGAGGCTACACTCGGTGTTCTGTAAATGAAGTATTTTCATCTGATTATAACAGACGATGTCTGACTACAGCAAAAGGAGATTTCCCCTCTGAGCTTGAGAGTTTGGTGTATATACCTTGTAGACATTTTGGAAGCTTTGATCAGTGGGCTTGAATGAGCTTGGTGAGATGTCTTGGGCAGAAAAGTCACTTTGGGAACTCAACATGTTTTGGTCTCCAGATCCTATTATCCCTTCTTGACCATGCTGGCTGGGGCATCTGGGAGGTGAAGTCCAAGGCATTTCCCCAACCCGTGGTTGAGCCTTTCATTTTGGTTTTAGGTTAGTTTAGTTTTAGTCCTCCATGTGTATTGTTGGTGTGTAGTTCCCCCCCCCCCCTTAATGTCTTTTTCTACTGCTGTAAATTTGTATTAAAACCAACAGAAACAAATTGGAAACTGGACCAGTCTTTTCCAAACCTAGCAGGCAGGGAAGCCGGAGGCTTTGCCGCCTGTTCAGTGAGGACTCTGACCCCTCCGGCTGCGCTCTTGCAAGATGGCAAAGTCCAAAACCGAAGCCCCTGCCCTGCTGCCCCTTGGACGGGGGAAGAGTAGTGCTTGGACTCTGCATGTGCTTACTCTTTATCTGGAGCCAAAGAAGAGCCAATGTATGTCCTTTGCTGAAGGTCACTAGCCTATGTATCTCTGAAGCAGTGACAGGTTTCTCCCACGGGCCTCTGGCAGCCAGGAGAATGTCCCTTTCCCCTACTTGGCGGCCTGTCCCTTTCCAAAATCAACCATTGGCTTCCCCTCAGCTTGCCACAGATCAGGGTGAATGCAGCCATATGCTGGCTTTTCCCACAGCAAATTCCTCCTATCCCCCCTGCCCCCCTTCCCCACCAAGGCCTTGCTGCTGTAGATAGGAGAATTCTTATTCCTAATGGCAAGAAAGTCTTTATTTTCACTCTCTAGCAGAGCTCAGGGTTCCAAAGGGCTCTGCTCAGGACTTGACTGCCTGTTTGTCTTCCAGTTCCAGCAACAAAGGTAACTACAAAATGAAATACAAGACCCACAGGAAGGCAGAAACTGGGAGGCGCTCAACGGAATCTGCAGAAGAAAACTGGAGACATGTCTCAAGATACTGCTCAAAAGATTGCTTTATTAACCAAAAGCCAGGTTCTTATTAATAAAACGATCATCTCTGGAACCTCTCAGAACACGCCGCCAGTTTCTTTTGCAGTATTATTTGGACCAGCTACAGTTCCACAACAGCAGGCACCCCTTTGAGTTCTCCAAAACTCTTCATCAACCAAGTTGGTTAGAAAATGACAGGAAGTACATATGAGTAAACCACAAATTTAGCTAGATATTTTAAGCCATGGGGTCTGTAGTTAAACCCAGGATAGAGACATCTGCCTCTTCTTTTGAGCAAAACACACATGTTAGTTAGGCGGCATACAGCAGAAGCGTGTTTTCTCCAACTTGCAAAGAAAAACATGATTTAGAGGTTGGGCAGGGTTGGACTTCTAACAGACAGCTATATTTTGTCAATTTTCAGTCTGACATCTCTTGGTTTTGTATTATTGGGTTGAGAAGTGTGTTTTGTTGTTCCCCTTTCCCTGAAAATGGGCACGAGTGAAATGGGGGGGTCTGTTCTTGAAAGGTAAAAGTTGTTCTAAAATATGCATCTATATTTTATGGGGGGATCCAGTGCAGGCCCCTCTAGAAGCTTGCTTGGTCCAGTTAAATGAAGTATGTAACTCTTTCCTCAAAGTATTTTTTTTTCATCTTTTTTTCCTGACAGAGCAAATGGATTTCCATGAGAAATCCATTTTAAATTTTGGGCAGTCCCATTTGCACACCATTCTGTATTAGTTTTGAATGTTGCTGAATAGCTGATAGATTAGGAGTTGTAGCTCCTATTGCTTGTCTGTTTTACTGGTGCTCAGCTGCATCATAGATTTTGTAGTCTTGGAAGGCTAAGCAGTTTCATGTAATGTTTCAGAACGTACTCAGGCGACTTAGATGAAAGAGGTGGGCTTTTGTGACGAGTATTTTTCTGGCTGTTTTGTCTATGTATCTTACTGACCCTCAGCTGTACCATAGGTTTTGTAGTCTTGGAAAAACGAACAAACGGCCATTTTGCTCTTGCAAGACCTTATGTTAATAGACAGTACACTTACTCAAATGGAAGTATAATGGCTCCAGCGAAGGGTTTGGGTCAGTCTCTCATGTTTTGGGACACAATAGTGCGTTTTGGATGGAATGCCTGACTTTAGTAGGCACAAGCAGAGTTCAAGAACAACCCCTGGGGAGCCCTGAGCTTGTGCGTTAATGCTTCTTGAGCCCTCTTTGCAGTTTTATGAACTAATTGCAAGACCTCTAGAGGTGGGGGTGATGGTGAAATAAGATGATGAAGGTGCTTTTATGCAATTAGCAATCAGTGCTTTCTCCTCTCTCTCCTTCCCTGCCTCCTCATGTCTCCACTAATTAAATGGTTTTCTGCAGGAGTGACTTTGTTGGGGGAAGAAAATAAAAAAGGCTAAGAGATCCTTGGACAGATTTTTTTGGCCATGTTAGCCTTTGCACAGGGACAGTGGTACAGTGGCAGATGACTCTTTCTTGCCATGCATAGTTAAATCCATATGTGCATAGAATTTGCTATCTCAAGGGACAGTGATAGATGTTTTGATTGATTTTAAAGGGGGGTTAGACAGATTCATGGGAGGAGAGGCTAGCAGAGGCTGCTAGTCGGAATGACTATACATTCCCTCCAGTACAAGGCCGGGGAAAGACCCCGCAGGCTCCTTCCCCAAATCTGAAAAGTTGCAACGCCTTCGCTCTGGGAGAAGTAATGGCGGCAAGAGCGTCAACCTAAAATATGATGGGATTTTTGATCTTAACCTGTTTGCCTTTGGCCTCAACCACCATGGAAGTTTGCCTCCTCCACCTCCAAAAAAAAAAAATTATTCTGAAATGGAAGTTCTTAGAAGTTTTTCTTCTAAGCCCTTGGTGACATTCCCCATGTAAATATCCCTGTTCAAACCGGAGCCTTTGGGTCAGAAATGCTTCTCATTGCTTCAAGGTTTTAAAGGGATTTTTCAAAGTGTCGAGTCCAGCCGCTTGTCATGTGAAGTCATTCAGAAAATCAAATCGTGCTCTCGCTGGCCGCTTGTTTGCTGAGTTTACACTGAAAATACTCTCATAACAAGTAGATTCTCTGGCAGGTGTGGAAGTGAGACCTTTTAACTCCGGCAACAATATGGCTTAGCAGATTTGTCCGAGGAATTCACAACCAGTTTTATTTTCTTTCTAAATTTAAAGGGGGGAAAAAAACCCCACAAGTTATGGTGTGCATGATGGCAGAGGGAGGCTTTGAGAATTGAGGGCAAAGTATTTTTTTGAAGCCAGGTGCAGGTGCTGGTTTTTGCCAACTTCTCACGGAGACTTCACGAAGCACACTTTGGCAGCTATTCCTGGCTTGCTAAATTTGAATACCTTCAGGAAAAAAAAAACCCTCTCTCTCTCTCTCTCTCTCTCTCCTCCTCCCTCCCTCTGTCTCTCTCTCTCTCTTTGACTCATGGGGTTGGGTACCATCCTTGTGCTCATGGCCTTCCTCCTTGGGCAGGGTGCCCAGCAAAATGAGAGGGTTTTATGTCAAGCCTTTGGTAATCTCTTGCCTGAAAGAAGAGATGGCTTTTCACCTACCCAGAGCGGTGACTGAGGCAAGTGTTTTCACACTTAACTAGGATGTCATCCACCCTACACAGTTATGGCCCTGTCACCACCGTGTGGAATGATGGGACATGTAGTTTGATGTGGTACTTAGAAATCTCTGGAAGAGAGCTCTGATGCTGTCTTTCAGGGGAGGGCACTAGAGCTCTCTAGCACAGTATGCTGAGTGCTTTGTCAAACTTCATATCCTAGTGTTCAACATCAACAAGGACTGAACAACAAGGAGTAATATGTTCGTTGATTCTATATGTGTGACTCTCCAGAGAGGTGGTTCCCTTTCAGTCTAAAGCTATTGTTCTCTTAGTGGAATACCTGTTGTTCTGTACTTGCTTGGGGGCTTAATAACTCCTGGGAACTGTTGTTATGGCAGATGTATTTGATTTTGTTCTTGTCTTACAGTGCAGAAAATTTTTCTCTCCGATCTGCTGAACCTACCTCTTTTGTATCCCGCTGCTGCTTTGTTTAAAAAGGGAATGTCACTGTGCTTTTCGTTGGTTTTAATTGCAAGCCACCCTGAGTGTTGAGTAAGCCTGAGATGAATGACATAGAACAGCTCACCCACCCTCTTTCACTCTCGGGTGTTGTAGCTATTAGACATTTTTCTGTTGGTTAACCTCCCTTTTGTTCTGTTCATGTACAGGCTTTGGCAATGCACATTTTCTAGGAGCCAAACCGTTTAAGCACAGAAAACGGGCAGTTAGGATATAAAAGAGGAATACATAAGGTGTGTAACAAATGTTAAAAGTTAAAATAAATTGCTTAAAAATTAGTTGTTCAGATTTTAAAAATAAGCCGCCCAAACTTATAAATAGCACTGAGACTGGAGCAGCTTGGCATGCCACTTTTGGCTTGTGGGTCAAAGGTTCCCCCATCCTGGAAATTTTTTTTTAAGTGTTTAAAAATTTCCCTGAAAATGTTTGCTCTTTGAAAACGTTGATCAGAATGACCCCATGTGTGTATTCTGATTTGTTGTCATTTCACCATGAAACAAGGGTGGAGTACCTTAGCATCATAGAGTCTCAGAGTGAGAAGGGACCACACAAGTGGCCATCTAGACCAACCTCTGTTCAGTCCAAGGTCTGGATTCACATTGAGAGAAATTTAAAAGGAGAGTGCCTTCCAACAGTGGGAGTGGCCAAAGCAGAAAAGTTGGGACCAAAACCACGAGCTGATTTTTACTGTGAAACTCTTATTGCCAGCAATGAAGAGAAGCGTTTCAGCTATTTACAACGCCCTCCACTGTAAACAAATTAAATGCTTCTTAAACTCCTCAAATGCTAACCCAAACTGGCAACCCTCAGCACTTTTCACCTGGTTTTCTCACTGTTTCAGGGTGCAACCTTCCATGCACAGGGTTTAGAAGCAAAACAGTGCCCCCCTGAAGTCAATTTTTGGCTGAAAAAAAAATGGGGGTTTGGCTGTTTTCCCCCTAATGCAGAGGTATTGGGGGCAAGCAGCAGAAAGAACACCCAAAGGTATACACAGCTCTCACTAAAAGATTGTGTTATGTGGGGAAGATTATCTGCGGAACCCCAGAGTGTGTGATAGAGACCTCATGAGAACGGTATTCAGCCCTAGAGCCTGAGCTCCGAAAAGCAGAGGAAATCTTGGTCATGGAAAACCTCTTTTATATACAGACAGTCTCAAGTTCCATCCCTGTTGTCTCTTGCTAAATATTATGAGTATCAAGGAAACGGAAAGATCTCGAAGATCAGTCTGCTCAGAGGAACAGTTGTGCTGAGCAAGGAAGACCAATGGCCTGCCTCCATTTACGGCACCGTTGTGCGTCCCACCATATTTTATTTATGCTTCAAAGCTTTCTTCTGCCTGACACCTGGGATGCCACTTTATCACTTTCAGACACAGCTGTGGGTGGTTTCTTCCCCCCACCCTGCATCTTTACCTTTTTGGAGTCAGATAATTTGAACGGGCAGTTCATTGCTGTTTTTATGATGTGGTAATAGATTGGACTCTATTAGTACACGTATGGCCGCTGTGGTATAATGTTAGAGTGTTGAGGAGGGAATTTGAACCTGGACACCCAAGTCCCAGGCTAACCACTACACCAGTGTTGAGGATCATACAATGGCAGAGGGTCCAATAGTGCCCTTGGGACCCTCACTGCCCCCCCGTCAAGCCCCTGAAAACAGAAAAACAGCTCTGGGCTCCTTATAAATGCTGTTTTGCAAGCCACTGCTGAGAGAGCAAAAAAGACAGACAACCCCCGACAGGTGATTGTGTTCCCATAGTGTGCCATTACCAACAACTGATTTTAAGCCATCCGTGTTGCATTGGGGTTGTGCCAGGGCACTCTAAACTGTCTGGAATCTGCCCCTTTCGCTGTGAGATCAACTCCTATGAGCATCGCCGAAGAGGTTGTTAATGCGTTATTCAGCATTGGTTTCAAAAATGTGTGCTTAGTTCAGGTTGGTCTTGGATTATCACATTTTTGAAATACAGTATTGATTATTGGAGGATGCCATCAGCTTTCTAATCCAATGTGTTGGCCTGTAGAAGATGTGTTGTATTATGCAGAACTGGTGTTAGAAATGTTTTGATCCTGAGTCATGACAGATTTGAGCAAGGTGATTTGGGAACTGGTTCAGTAGTTTGTGGCTATTTTTGTTTGTTTGTTCCATTTATACCCCTGAGCTCAGTGTGGAAAGGATGGCTCTTCTTTCTGTTTTGTTCTTAGCACAGCCCTGTGAGGTAGGTCAGACAGAAAGAAAGGGTTTGCCCGAAGATGACCCTGAGATCTTCATGTCTGAATTTGAACCTGAACTTGGATTTCCTACAGAGATCTCTGCTATCTCTCTCTTCCAGTAGAAAGTCCATGAATATTAGAGAAGGGGAATAGGTGGGAGTGGTGGAGCGCCATTGACGTATCTGGTTTGTCACTGTGGGAAATGGATTGTTTTTGCATCCCACTCCTTTCAAAGTTCATGCCTTCTTTGCCTACATGAGCTCTACATGAGTCTCCTGGCAAGATGGTCCAAAGTGGACCTCAAGAAAGGTGACTTCAAATCTCAAATAGATGAGCGCTAAAGAGCTGTGCTCTTGTGGTGTGAGAAGAGACCAGTCCAGCTGCAGCCAGGCGGCTTTCTTAGACTGTCACAAAGATCAGCCTTTTGTATTTTCCGGCTCCGACGGCTGGCACACAGGCCAAATTGTACTGACTTTCTCTTTTCCCCTGGTGAGAAAGTAAGCGTTGGGTTCAAAAGCTTTTTGTCTGGCGTTCAGTTACTTACTTGCTTTTCTTTTTTTAAAAAAATGGTGGTGCTTTGAGCACACAGTTAATCTTCTGTGGCATCAGTCCTAGGCTTTGGAGTGTGAGGAAATTGTGGATGAGTAACGGCGCCACATCGCTTTCAACTGACAGCTGGGTGTGCACCCAAAACCTGTTTCTCAGGTGACATGATCAGTAATTAAAGATGAACGTCCGGGGATACTTGATATCCATTGAATGGACTTTTCTCAACTTGATGCCCTCCAGATGTGCTGGACTACAGGGACTAACTAGTGGCTTTATGACTCCCTGAGATCAAATGTTTGGAAAGTTGATGAAGCATTTTGAGGTTATTTCTTGTTTTTTTCTGACCCATCCTGTAAAACAGGTCACACTGCCTGAGCTTATTTTGTAATTCATGGGTGGAGGGGGGAACAGCACAGATGGTCAGTGGGTTTCTAATTTCTTGGCTTCTCTTCTCTGGTAACACCCAAGAATACCTGTCTGAAGAGGTGTCTAGCAGACTGGTTTCCCCCACCTGTGCTGGCAACAGGGCTGCCCAAAGTGTTCTGCTGACAAGCCTTCAAAATCTATCTTTTGCAAAGTGTGGGGGTTGCCAACTGCAGAAGAATTAAGAAGAAAGCGATCTTGACTGGAAAATTAATACGCAAGACCAGTAGAGCCAGTGTTGGTTACTAGACTACAATTCTGGAGAGTGGGGTTTGAATCCTCGCTTGGAAATCCACTGGGTGACCTTGGTCAAGTCACACACTCTCAGCCTCAGAGGAAGATAATGGCAAACTTCCTCTGATGAAATCTGTTGAAGAAAACCCTGTGAGAGGGTCACCTTAGGCTTACCATAAGTCCAAAACTACTTGAAAGCAACTTGCAACAGTAACATACAAAGTCACATTTCTCCATAGGCCTGAAAGCCTGTTATAATAATAAAAATTAAAAAAAAATATTTATTACCCACCTCTCCCCAAGGCTCAAGTGATGTATTTTTTAACTATATATATAACAAATTAAAATACATAGATGTTGGGCATCTTAGTGCTTAAAAGTTAGATGCGTGCACCTTACAACAATTTCCTTGAGGGCCCCCTCCAGCTTAGCAGGAATTAGAACATTTTGAAGGACTAGGAGTAAATGTTGATCACATTCTCCTGAAGGATACAGCCTGAAACTGTGGTAGATTGGCAGAGGAAACCTTATGAGTGCATGTAGCGCACATCTGTTCCGTTATTGTGAGGAATCGTAATCTGTCTCTTAAAGGCAGTAATGGGCTCCTGCATATTTGCCCAAAGTCTTGGAATTTGGCAGGAGTTCTAGCTGTACTTCTCGGGGAAGGGAAGTCCCTGATAGCCACACAGTGTTCTTCCTGGCCTGTCATTTTTCTTGGGAATTCCCAGGGCTAAAGCAACTTTCTCTTCCCACTTATGTCCTGTGAGTTTCCGATGCAAGTGAGAGTAAGTGTCACACATCTGTGTCCATTGTCCTGGTTCCTCCTGCTGTATTTTCTGGGCCGTCCGACTGATGACATTTCAAATTGGAGTGTGGCCCTTGCTGTGGAAAGTTTCCACTGACCTTAGTCGCTTTGTTGCATTTCTGGTGACCAGACTGAGCATTTCCTCCTTCTCCCTTCTGTTTTGAGTTATAGTGCTAAAACTGTAGAGTCTTAAATGTCCCTTCGGCACCATGACAATGCAAAAGTCTTTTGAAAAAGTGGATAGAAATCACATGGTAGTGGGGAAGCAGAGATATCTTCTAGTTACTGGGTGGGAGGTTTCTTGTTTTCCCTTTCATTTTCTAGTGTTATCGTGCTGAACTGGTGTAGCCGTAGATCACTTTTGCATGATGACCATGCAACAAATGTAAAACAATAAAATTAAGTAGATGGATAGATGGGGGCAAGGAGTGTTTCACAGTTTCCCTGTGCCTTGATAACATTTTGTATACTTTTTGACCTAAAGTTGAAGTCTTTACGGCAGAGGTGGGGGGGCAACATCTCATTCTCTTGGGGTTGTTGGACTGCAACTCTTATCTTCTCTTGTTATAGGCTTTGGATTTGGGGCATTGTAGTCCCCCTGTGTAATTGGTTGAGTGGACCTGTGCCAGGGTAACATGCATAAATAATCTGGGTGCCACCCTTAATGCAGAAACCCAAGCCCACAGGGCATTTTCCTTTTTTTATATACTTCTCTGCATTATTTGCAAAACCTTTTTTCCTCTTTTGGGCCCACCAAAGCTGGTTTGTTTGTTTTTTTGGTATGTGTTTGTAAGGCCTGGAGGCTGCTCTGCTGATGAAGATCCTGTTTTCGTTTTAACTTTGAAGCTTGGGCGTTGCCTGGGTGTATAGCTGGCTAGCCAACGACCCTTGCCGGCTGCCTCGTCTGCTGAGTCATGCTTGATTCCTGTGCCTCATGAATGATAGTAGCGGGGAGGAATGACTCTCTTGGTTGACAGGGGAGGACGGCGGAGGCAGATTTTGAGTGCCAGGCGAGGTCCAGTTTCAGGCCTGATCTGGGAGGGGTGTGTGTCCATGTGCCAGCTGGAACAAAAATAAAGGCACATCAAAGCTGCGCCACTTTGGATACATGAGCTGCTGGGGCAGGCTCATTCTGGAACACGCCTGTGCCAATGGTAATTGAAGAGCCTAAGTTACATTTCTCATTGCAAAGGGGGGTCTGCTGTAGATTAAACACTGTCACACCAGAGGACCCTTGTAATGTCTTCCCTCCCTCCTCAAGATTAGAAAAGTTCCTTTCGAGACTACTGCTTTCAGAATCTCCTGTCTGCCCGTGCTGGCAGAGAAGTCTGAGAATCATGATCTGAAAAGGAACTTTTCCAAGCTCTGCCCCACTCCACTCCCAGCCTGCTTTTTGTAACATAGCACCTGATGAAGCAATCTGGAGATCTCAAAAGCTTGTGCACGGTCCTTCTGTGTCTTTGGTAGTAAATCTTTTTTGGAGTTTTGGTTTGGGAAAACATTTTGCAAGTTGGTCCGGTGCTTAAAAATGGCTGATTAAAGGCAACAGAGACCCAAATTAAATAGCGCCCTGAAGAACTGGACGCCTACTTGAGGAAAAGCAAACAAGGGAGCATTGTCCAGAGTCATTTATAATTGCATAAACCAGGCTTTCCCCAACTTAATGCTAAAATCTCTTACATGGACTGACAAGAAATATGCTGTGTTGCTTTTGTGTATCATTTCAACACAGACCTTGTCCATCTTTACCCATTGGTATGCAAAATTTTAAAAAGAGGAAAGCTAAACAATTTCTTGTCAATTTTTACACCACAATTTGTCATCAAACTCTACACAGCCAGCCTGAATAAGGAATTTATTATCCTACAATGAGACAGGCAGCAGAAATTTTCCAAAACCAATTAATGTTATCCATTAAAATATTTTGTCATTTTGGGCTCCATATACTGAAGTCAAAGCTGTACTAGAAGTTCAATTATGTGTCTTTTGTTCCTCAGCTATTAAACTTCCACTCAGCTAGGAATCTCTGGGATGATCTTGGTCTAGTCATACATGTGCTACTTTGCAGAGTGGTTGTGTGCAATAGGAATGTTGGAAGGACCTGTTATCAGTATCTCCGTTTTTGCATATGAGGAGGCAAGAAGTTGGAAGTGTTCTTTGGTTTGCAACCCCAGACTCTGGGAGTTACAGACCAAAAAAGTACCTTTTCAAGTTCTGGCAGAGGCCCACCATGCTATTGAGTGTATTCAGGTAATCATCCATCTTTCTAAAGACAGATTTGGGGGCAAAGTGGGGGATGCTAACGGGAGGTGAGAGAGCCAGGATGGTGTAACGGTTGGAGTGTTGAGGGTTCGATTCCCCGCTCGGCCATAGAAACCTGAGGACCTTAGGCGCATCACACACACTCAGACCCATAAAACTTTGTGATAGGTTTGCCTTAGGGTCGTCATAAGTCAGAAACAACTTGAAGGCACACAACAACAAAAATTAGAGGTTGGCATCATTTTGAGAATAGGTGTGCAACTGATGTCCAGACAGCTTTATATTTGCACTTGAGGAGTGGTGAGAACTGAATGGCATATGATTTTCTTGATGTACTTCAATATGCAATAAAGACTCTGTAGCTAGCTATGCTGGATTCTTGTGTGGAAACTGGAGTATGGTCTTAAGGAGTCATGAACTTACCTGGGCTTTGAGAGGTTCAGGAGAGGCCCTTCTCTCACTCCCATCGTTTTCACAGTCATGGCTGGTGGGAATATGAGAGGGGGTCTTCTCAGCGGCTGCTGCCTAGGCTCTAGAATTCTCCTCTGAAAGAGCTAGAATGGCCCTTTTCTTATTGTCCTTCCTTTGGCAGCAAAGGTTAGATTGTTAGGAAACATTTCACCCAACCTTCCCACCGCTGGGTCTCCTCAGATAATTTAATGGCTATCCTTCTTGGCAGTTGGTGAGGCTGATGGGTATTATAGTCCAGACTTCAAGTTGAGGAAAGATGGCAGCTTGAGTGCCAGGAGAATTGCCTCTTGTGGATGGAGGCCAGTTGTTGGAACCTACCAAGCTGAGAAGTAAGGAGGTTCGCAGGGCTGGGCCAGGGTTTGAGCCACAGGACAAGATGGTGCCTTTCTGTATACAGAAATCAGCTGGATTGATTGATTTACTTGCTGCTGGCTGCTCTAGCTAGAAATCCTGCATTGAGCAGAGGGTTGGACCAGATGGTCCATAGCGCCTCTTCCAAGTCTATGATTCTACGACAGTTGAGTGTTACGTAAATGCTGCCAATACTGTTTCTGGGTCTCCCAGTTAGCCTGAAGACAGCAAGCTAGATGAGGGGTGCAGGCCAAGGTATTTGGTACATGCAGCTCTGCCCTTCAAAGAAAGGGGAGTGGTTTGAGGACTGCCTTCCACCATCTGCTGCCTGAGGTCGCTGCACACCTCTGCCTAATGGTAGAGATGTCCCCAGTGATATTCCTCTTTTGGCTTTTGTGTACCGAAGATGCCACAGGTTTTTGAGATGACATTGCAAACATCTTCTGAGAAGGTTTTCCATGTGATGTGAACAAAGTAATCCTGTATTTGAGTTCCTTTGGCTCAAGAGGAATAGAACGTGGTGAATCTGGGAGACCTGCTTGCTGCTGGATGTGTTGGCAAAAGTGACTCTGCAGGCGTTGCGTGCAGATCATGCGCTCTGCCCACAGAGCTCCTGGCCTTCCCCAGAAACCAGGACCATGAGCGTGGGACTGGATATTGCTTCAGAGTTTAGGTGGGTGTTTGATTGCCCAAAGGGGGAAAAAGAAAGGAGATTGCCTTTTACTATATAGGACATACAACTGGTGTGAGCAACGCAAGTTGAGGGTGTGATTAGGACATCAGGATCATTAGCATGGGGAGTGAATTAGGAAAGCATGGAATTAGAAATCAAGGATGTGGTGAGAAGAAGCATCTCATGATTAGGTGGAAGAAAAAGAACCGCCAGTGGAAGCCTTTATTTTTTTTTAGTTTTTATAAAACATGTTTCATTATTGTCTTTTAGTGTAAGTATATTTACACTGATTTTCCCTATTAATGTTCAAAGAGGTCTTAAATTAAAACACAGTAAATATAGACTAGTCCTTGGAAATGGGCAGCATAAAGCAATGGCAGGAGGAGAACACCGAAAACAGTAGTCATCTAGTAGCAAAGTACAATGAAATCTTTGTTTTCTGGAAGAATTCATTTCTCTCTCTCTGTCTCTCTCTCTCTCTCTCTCTCTCTGTATGTTAATATAGATGACTACCTAGCTTGCTGTCTATTCATAGCAGGCTTATGTTGCATTTGTATTGTCCCTTAAGGTAGATGCAGATTCTAAAGCAAAGATACGCAGCCATTAATGCATCCCGAATGGTGTTTTTGCCTTGAAGCTGATGTGTGTGTTGTGTGTGTTCTTTTCTCTTTCTTACCTGCTACCAAAAAAAGGGAAGAAAAAATTCTTCAGATGCCTTTATGCCTTGCTTTTGACCCCACAGTGTTCTGAAAAAATCTTTTTTCCTTTTCTCTCTGACATGGGTCCACATTTCTTAAGAAGCAAACACTGTATTGCTGATTTTTGTTCCTTTCTCATTGCATGATGCATTTACTGTTCCATGTGCTAAAGCTATAGTGTGGGAGAAGACAGATCTACTTTTTTTTTATTTTAGTTCCATGCAGCAAAGCCAGAACAGAGGATGGAAAGAATATTTGAAAATATTTAATCAACAGATGAAACATGATTTTTCTGATTGGAGGAAAGCCTGATGAAGAAACAAGAATCTTCTCCTTTAGAGTCCTTTTCTAAATGAGAAAACGCATGTAGGTTCTTCTGCTGTGCATAAGAAATGATTTACTTTGCATAAAAACACATTCCTGCATAAAAATGCAGTTTTCTACCAAAAATACCTCTTTTGTGAAGAAAAAGTCCTGAACTGCTGTGCTAGTCCTCAAAAACTGCATGGTTTTTGAAGACTTTCTTGCACTGGGGGGAAAAAACCAGCAGAATTATCCATTGTTGCGTGCAGAAAGGAAATCTTGAAGATTTACATTCCTTGTGCGGGCATGTTGGGATGCTGACATTTGGGTAGGAATTGTTGCAAGTTTGGCTCCCTCTTTTAAAGTCCTGTTGAAAAAAATAGTGAATATCTTTAAATATGAAAATTAGAGGATCTGTTGTCTTGGTGTTGTCTGAGGATCTGCTTTTGACCTGATACTGTTCTTTCTACATTCTCTTGGGATCCATGTGCACTTTCTGAAGCATAATAAGGAAGGCTGTTGGTGCAATTCTAATCTAAATCTAACTGGTAACAAGGAGACCTCATTCTTTCCTTTGTCCTTTCTAGGTGGCATTGCTGGTGGTATTGAGATCTGCATTACATTCCCCACAGAGTATGTGAAAACTCAGCTCCAGTTGGATGAGAAAGCAAACCCACCACGCTATAAAGGCATTGGTAAGTCTTACCTTAGCAGTTTAAGGGGGCTGATGGCCACTGGATATTGCCATGCCCGCCCCCCGGGCTGCAAATTCACAAGGGCAAACCAGAAGTGGTGCTAACCCCTCTCATTTGGAGGGTGTAACAGGAGTGGGAGGAGGTGTCCT
The DNA here is from genome assembly GCA_948472985.1 of Iguana delicatissima. NCBI lineage: Eukaryota > Metazoa > Chordata > Lepidosauria > Squamata > Iguanidae > Iguana > Iguana delicatissima. The sequence continues at coordinate 376,844 of CAOKZL010000719.1, read as the reverse complement.
GTATATTTTACCAGTGGATGGGAGGTAGCATTGCTGGGCACTTGCCAGAACTCTTTGACTCTGGAGCCTCCTGGCCCTGTTGCTGATCTCCCTCTTTGCTTTCCTCTTCAACTGTTCTCTCTAAGTAAGTGAGCAGTGGGAGAAGGAGGAGCTTCTACTCAACTTTCTTTCTCCCGGCAGATCAGGGATAGGCAAAGCAAGCTACCGGCCTTGCCCCAGGGCTTCCCAGGGGGTCAAAAATGGTTCCCAAATGCCCTGTAAGAGGTGGGGAGAAGTTTTAGTCTGATCCAGAATGGCTCTTCTTATGTTCTTAATGGTTACATTTATAACCCTGGCACTGCCTTTCAGTGAAGTCATTGTGGTGTGCTTTGCTTGTCTCCTCTGCACGTTATCTTCATGATCACAATCACCCTGTGAGGTAGATCAAGCTGAGAGTGACTAGCCCAGAGTCACCCAGTGAATTTCATGTTTCAGTGGAGAGTAGAATTTGGACCTGAAAGTCCGTCCAACACTTTAATGATATCTGCCTTGGCACTACACTTCAGTGAGGAAGAGAAAACCCCAAACCTGCCAGAACATAAAATTGTTTCCTTTTGAAATATCCTCTCAGCTTGCTATCTCCTTGTAGTGTCTTCTGTACAGTTGTTCTGTTGAGCCCAATGGCTGTCCCTCCCCAGCAGCTTCAAGTTTGGGCTTTTCTCCCATCATCCAGCAGCAGGCTGGCAGCATCCTCCTGATAGCAAGAAAAAGGGATTTTGTGTGCAGTAGACAGTGGCTGGTGATTCATCGCTGAGACGGTTCCCCAGCTGAATCAGTAAAGAGGGTGGCAGAGTTCCAAACAAACTGGAACTAGCCAGATTGTAACTTTGTGCTGATTTCATACACGCCGTACTGCTGCAGCTTCTCCTAGCTGTTTGGCACTGGGCTCCTTGGAGCTCACTTTGCAGGGCTGTCCCTGAGCTATGAGCTTAGCAGTGGGCTGTATCAATAGCCAACATAAGAAGTGGGGGGGACATGGGAAGGTCAGAGCACACATGCACCCATGTTGGAACCATGCTGAGATAGAATGGCCCTCTGATGTGGGACACTCTTGCATCATGCTGGTGCGCAATCGCTGTTCATGTGCTGTCTTCTCCCCCTCTTGTTGCTTGCTTGCTTCTCTCTCTGAGATAATAAAAAATTCACTGGACTAAAGGGAGGAAGGTTGAGGGTAACCAAGGATACTGTGTACTTCGATTTGGCAGGAGGGAACTCTTGGGTCTTCACATAGGTCATTGCAGGAGAGACTAGATTCAGATAGCAAATCAGCCCCAGGAGGCTGCTTGCAACACTGCGTGCTGAGCTCAACCACTTGCAGAGAACCAGTCAGCTGGTATAGTATCTCATTTATACTAAGTGAGACTGTTCTGTCCGTCTACTCCAAGATAGGCTGATCTGGCCAGTTAGCACTTCTGTGGGGTTTCAGGCAGAAGTCAGTGTGGAGGTAGTGGTTAGAGTATTGGACCCAGAGTTAGGAGGTTCAGATTCAAGTCCCCACTGAACCACAGAACTTTCTGGGTATCCTCCAGCCCGCCCCCTGCCTGCCCGCCCCCCTGCCTGCCCGCCCCCCTGCCTGCCCGCCCCCCTGCCTGCCCGCCCCCCTGCCTGCCCGCCCCCCTGCCTGCCTTCCTTCCTTTTCAAATCATCAGCATCTGCTGCTTGTCCTTTCTACTGAAAATACTAGAAATTGAAACTGGGACCTTTGTCATTCCAAGCCTATGCCCGACCACTGAGCTGTGCTCCCTTAATCCTTGGCCATAGGGCTACCGTATCCATCTGCCTTCTGCTGTGGTCATTCGGCCTGTCTGGTGCCATATGATCTACTCTGACTAGCAGGTGTTCTTTGAGGTCTTGAGGAGCAGTCTTCTATATCACCTTCGATAGGTTCCATTTTTCTTTTTAAAGCTGGAGTTGGCAGGAATGCAGGAGTGCCTTGCGTCGTGGTTCTTTGCCTCCCTGTTTCCAAAGAACACGTAACACCAAAAGAGATCAAGCGCTCCTTCTCTAGCCAACACACAGTGTTTCTTGTCTCATAAATGGGGTTTCCAGAGTTTTTGCTTAGCTTGTTTACAGTCCTGAAAACTATAATCAGGATGAAATCATCCTATCTTTTTTTTTAAAGGTTCAGGGACAAATGTCATTGCCTCTGTAACTCTAGCTGTACCATCCACTTACAAGAGAAAAATATACAGACGTGGGGAAACCCCAAATATTTGCATTCTCCTTTGCCAGTCCTTCTCAAAACACCACTTCTGTCACCATTTTGGCAGGGACTGCAGAGAAAAAGGGGAAGTATTTGAGCTTGCTCTGGTGAGGTGTGGCCCACAGAGGGGAAATCTTTGGGGATGCCCCCCTAAATGGTCATTGACTGTGGTCCAGCAGTTTGACTGTGGCTCTGCTGAGCATCCCAAGCCTTGTGGAAAGCAGAATCTAATTGAAGAGATAGTGAGGAAGGTAGGAGAGATGGAGATAAATGGCTGGAGATGGCGCATCCTTTAAAATGGAAGGAAAGGGCTATATTTAGACTAGAGATGTCTGTTCCAAGGAGTGGCTGAGCAACGGTTGTTTTCTTTTAAAATGATTAAACAGGAGAAGATGTTTTCCCCTGTTAGGTTCTACTGAAGTTCGGACAAGAAGCAGGGTGTTTTACCTCCAGGAAGATAAGAATTTTTAGGTCTAATGTTACAGAAAGCTGCTGTAAAGAAAGGGGAATTTGGCAGTGGCTTATGCTGCCTTGGAAATTTCTGGAATCTTCCTCCTCAAGGACTTGCTGGCTGGACATCTGCCAAAGAGATGCGTTTTGGCCAGAGTCAGGTGGCTTTGCATAGCATAACAACATAAAAACAAGAAGAGCCCGTGTCGCATCAGACGAAAAGGCTAATGAATCGAACGTACAGTGGCTAGCCAGTTGCCCACGGGCAGCCCAACAGCTGGATATGAGAACTATGATGCCCTCCATTTTGCGTTCCCTGGGAACTGATGTACAGAGACTGCTGCCGCTGACACGACAGATGATGTATAGCTGTCCTGACAGGAGCTATTGATGACTCCATCCTCATGAATTTATTCGGTCCCCTTGTAAAGTGAGGTTGGCAAATTCAGGGGGACCAGGGGTCAGTTCCCTTCCAGCCCCCCCATGAGCCGTACCCCCTCAGAGCAAGCCTATAGATCCCCGTTTCCCTCTGCTGTCCCTCTCAAAATGGCAATGGGAAGTGCCATTTTTGGAGAGACTGCAGAGGGCCATGGGGTTATCTGCAGGAAGCATAAGAGTCCTCCCCCCCACATTTCAACAACTCGTTTTTTGAGATTCTACTCTTCCAATTGTTGTAAATTATAGTTGTGTACTGTTCTTTCTTTCTTTTTTAATTTATTTTTTTATTGAAAGTTTGTCTCGAAAATAACCCCACACACACTTCCATGCTTAAATCTTCCAGTGGAAATTGCTTATTTCCATTCCATTACAAACATAATTTCCATCTTACAGAGAGAAGAACAGTTAAATTATTTCTTCTTTGATTTCTTATACATTTGTATCCTTACCCAATCCACTACTCTTTTCCATTCTTTCTCAAAGTTCTGGATAGACTTATTCTTCAAAGAAAATGCTAATTTTTCCATCTCTATCATATCCAGGACTTCTAACTTCCATTTTTCCATACCAATATGTTTCTTTTCTTTGCAGTGTTGCGCATATGTCAACCTCACCACAGTTATTAGATATAATAATATCTTCTGATGACTTCTTATTTCCCTTTGTTGCCCTAGCATATTTAACAAATAAAGCTCCAGTTTCATTTCAAAATTCAGCTTACAAATTCTTTGGATTTCGTCATGTACCGCCTTCCAAATTTTTTTTGCTATCTTCCATGTCCACCACATATGGAAAAAAGACCCCATCTTTCCATCACACTTCCAACAATTTGAATTCCCGTTTTTCATTGATTTTTTTGTAATCTTTCTGGGGTCATGTACCATCTGTAAAACATTTTATAGAAGTTCTCTCTTAAATTTAAATTTGCTGTAAATTTTATATCTATTTTCCACACTCTTTCCCAAGTTGTGTACTGTTCTTTCAATGCAGGGCCTGCTCTTTCATCAGTTTTTTTGTCTTGCTTTCTTCTTCTCAGCTGAGAGATTGCTTTATTTTATGTATATCTGTATGTATGTTCAACAGTATTATTAAGATTAATATGCTGTCCCACGCTGACATTGCCCTTTCTGTCCCTCAGCGGACTGTGTGAAGGTGACGGTCCGAGACCATGGAATCAAAGGCCTGTACCGAGGCCTCAGTTCGTTGGTATATGGCTCAATACCAAAGGCTGCTGTGAGGTAATGCTTTGGTGCACATCAAGAGCTTGTTACTTAACCAAATAATAATGAAATAGTGATTAATACCCAGAATGGGGCTGCCAGGGGATTAGCCAGGGCAGAAGGGCAGTTGAGGAATCAAACAGAGCCCGGGAGGAGATGGCGGCCATAGCTCTTTCCCTTAGCCACAAGAATAATAATTTCTGCCTTTAGCAAATTGGTGGTGGTGGTTGTTGTTGTTGTTGTTGTTATTATTAACTCTTCTGTTTTTAAATTGCTTTAAAATGTGATTGTGAGGTTAATCCAAGAGCCAGGGTGATGTAGGCTTTTCTAAGGTCTGGATATTTTATGTTTAGTGTTTGCCTTCCTTGTGGCCCAATTGTTGTATTCCTTTCCTTTCCTTCGTGGGATGCCTCTCTTCCCATCCAGGTTTGGGATGTTTGAATTCCTCAGCAACCACATGAGAGATGCAGAAGGGAAGCTGGACAGCACACGGGGCCTTCTTGCCGGCTTGGGCGCCGGTGTGGCTGAAGCTGTGGTTGTGGTGTGTCCTATGGAAACAATAAAGGTATAAATCGGAGCTGGGCAGTTGTGTGGGAACAAGGGATCCCACCCCCTTATGGGCGCAGGGGCATACATCCCTGAGCAAAGGCAAAACCCTCAGTTTTCCTCTGCTGCGGTGGCTCTCCGGTTTGATCTTTTCCATCTGTTCTGCCTGAGCATCTTTTCCTAAATTGGATATAGATGGGATTAAACCTCCTGTGTGCAGAGTTGGTGCTTTACCCCCTGATCTACAAGCCTTCCCGAGCTAGAGTGAGAATGAAATCTGAGTTGATCATCCATTTTCTGCTGTTCTTCCTCCACAGGTGAAGTTTATCCATGATCAGTGTTCCCCAAAGCCAAAGTATCGAGGTTTCTTTCATGGAGTGCGGGAGATTGTTCGGGAACAAGGTGAGATCTGTACCAGTGAGAAATCGCCTTCAGGGAGATCATTTGCCTTATATCTACATGCTCCATCAGCTAGAGTGTTATCAGGAGTTCCCTGTAGCTCAAGAGGATAGGATTAGAATTAATTAAGGAAGGTGTAAAGAAGCAGATTGTGACTAAATATTAGGAGAAACTTCCTAATGGCAGGGGTTATTGGAGAGTTGCTCAGATACTGTTGGCCTATTCTTTGTGGGAAGTGGCGGGGAGGCAGAAAGTGTATTGCCATCTCTCTAGGATGTTGTAGTTGCAAGACCCTGCACTGTAGAAACATAACTGGATGGAGATTGGACAAAAGTCTCTTTCTACTTTCAAATTTTTAGAAAAGGCCGTCGTTCTTCAACCCTGAATGAGGGAACGTCAAGTAACCACAGCAACATTTTAGTATCTCCTTGTTGAGGTTCTTCTTGAAGGCTCTTGTGTGTATCTTTGAGCATCACTTCTGAACAGTTACTTAAAATCTCCCAGCCAGCATAGCTGTAGTCCAGAAAGTAACCTTTCCAAGCTCTGTTGAGCATACATCATAGGGGAGTGCACGGGAATTTAGATTTTCTTTGATAGGTTTCTTGGAAACCTCTGTGTTAACTCCACTACCAGATGTCCTGAAAGGGCCTTCTGGGCCAGTGAGCTATCTCATGCTCTCGCTAGCATAGATCTTGCTGATTTAGATAGCTATACCACCTGCAACCACTCCTAGTTGAAGAGAGCCTGTGGGACATTATCTACACTCTGCTCACAGCTCAATTGGACCACTGTAATATGTTGTGCATGGGGCTGCCCATAAGGACTGTTTGAAAGCGACAGTGGAGTGAAAAATACTGCAGCCCGTTTGTTAACTAGGACCAGATGTTTCTGTTTTCAAACGGCTACTTTTGCTTCCAGTCTGTTTCTCAGCACAATTCAAAGTGTGCATTCTACCCCAAATATCTTTGGACCTAGACACCGAGGGGCACAGCTGCTCGTTCATTAACCAGCCCAAGGACTGAGACTGTCCTTCAGGGACCTACTGTGGTTCCCTATGCCCCAAAGTAAGGTACAGCATTTTCCCTGCTATGGCACCCTGCCTTTGGAATTCCGCCATAATGAAAAACTTGATTGAATCAAAGGCGCTGGTAAGTTGGCTTTTGAAGAGTACAGCCTGTTTCTTACCAGACCTTCTTCTCTGGCTGATGCTGTTTACACTTGGGGTTAAGCCAGAAAGAATCCAGAGTAAAGAAACTTCCTTTTTTTTTTTTTTAAATGCATGAAACAATACAGTTCCAGGTCCTTCTGTAGAGCACCCAAAGCAGCACAGATTGTGTGTATGAAAGGCAGAAGGAGAGAAATGTGTGTAAAATATGAACCCCATAGGAAAAGATAGGGAGCTTGTGTTTGAGGACTTGGTTTTACCAGTGTTGATATCTCTCCTTTCTTTCAACTCCTTCCTTTTTGCTGTAGGCCTCAGAGGAACTTACCAGGGTTTAACAGCAACTGTCCTAAAACAGGGATCAAACCAGGCCATTCGTTTTTTCGTCATGACAGCTCTCAGGAACTGGTACAAAGGTATTCAGCACCCATCTTTTGAATGTTTCCTATTTACACCATACCTTTCCACCACGTCATCCATCGTCTTTGATGTTAACACAGAATGATGGCAGAATTTGAAATCCACTAGCTGGAAGAGTTTCCTGTGGGAAGGAAACTAATTTTTAAAAAACAGCACGCATGAAACTACTACAGGCTTCCCTCCATGTTCACAGGGTTTTACCTTTCCCAACATAGACTGGTACGAAAAACAACTTCCCTCCTGGACACCAGTTTCATGATTCTGGCAAAATAGGTCAGGGCTATCCGGCAGTGGAATCTGCTGCCTCGGAGTGTAGTGGAGTCTCCTTCTTTGGAGGTTTTTAAGCAGAGGCTGGATGGCCATCTGTCAGGACTGCTTTGAGGGTGTTCCTGCATGGCAGGGGGTTGGACTGGATGGCCCGTGTGGTCTCTTCCAACTCTACATTTCTATGATTCTATCTGCCCCCTTCCCTGAGGCACATCAGAAGCAGCCATATATTTAAGGTGCTATAAGAATTCTTGTAAGAACTGTGCTTTTTGGCAGTAAAGCCACTAAGGGGTGCTGTTTACCCAATTTACTCTTTACTGGCTGTGTTGCAAGGGGTCGTGAGGATTTGGTCTTTTCTCCCCATAAACTACATCAACCTAGTCTTCTGTTTTTACTTTATTTTTAAACCACTCTTGACAGAAGTTCTGGTTTTGAACCTCGCTACACTCAACGCAGCAAAAGTAACTCCCAGTTAAAATTTCTATTTTGAATAAGAAAGTGACATTCTACTAATTTCATCATTGTACAATTTATTGGGTTTTAGCATGAGGGCTGTAGTCCAACCCATCTGGACGGGTGCCAGTGGGTGAAGGCTATTTTTAAAATAGGACACATTCCTAATTTTAAAGGTTGGCAGTTTCTAACCCCCTGCTTTTCTGTTTCTTTGTTTGCACCGCTTGCCAGGGGATAATCCAAACAAAGTCATAAACCCTCTAGTGACTGGAGTATTTGGGGCTATTGCTGGAGCGGCCAGTGTTTTCGGAAACACCCCTCTGGATGTTGTGAAGACCAGGATGCAGGTATACCAGACACGTCCATGGCGGGGGTGAGGGTGCTATCTGGCAGCCACGTATTGCTTTATTTTAGATCTAGATTCCTTCTCTGGGATCTTGTTGCTGTCCAGGACAACCCACAGCAGTGAAATCCTGGAGCATCAGTGTACTGTGCCTAGCTGCTCAAACAATTTAGAAGGCTTAAATTCCAGGAGCTTCTATCACATGCACCAAATTAGGGTCTGGAAGCCCACAGTTTACGTCAGGGACATCCTGCAGCTCCCACGATCCCTCAACATTGGCTCTGGTGGCTAGAACTGATGGGAGTTGCACTCTGACAGCACCCGGCAGGCTGCACATTTCCCATCGCTCTCCTAAAGATGCCATAAGTCAAAGCGAGTTGTGAAATTCATTGCCACTGGAGGTTGTGATTCTGGCTGGAGCCGATTGAAGTTGCAGTCCAACATCTGACGGGCACAGGTATGGGGAAGCCCAGGTTAGAAAGGCAGAATGGAGACTTTGCAATCAAGGGCAGTATTTTCAACAGTGGATGAAAATATTCCTGAATAAAGTATTCCTGTTCAGGGTTGCAGTCGTGCCTTCTTCAAGATATTCCATCACATTATCTTTATGACCCTGCCCTCTAAAGAGATGGTTAATGTTTTGTGCCTACTGAGGCCACTCAACCTTCTTTCATCTAACTTTGCCTCTGCACCCCATTTTGAGCCCCCCCCCACAAGATTTTGCATTTATGCAAACCTTAATGTTCTCAGAAACCTACAGATACTTTCCTCTCATACACAAAGGGTGCTGTTTTGGCTACACAAGGATAATACACACAGAGAATGAGGTTGTGGTTAGTGTATAATGGAGTGGGAACCCTGTGGCCCTCTAGATGATGTTGGATCGTGACTCCCATCAGCCCCAGGCAGCATGGCTAACAGTCAGAAATTAAGGGGGTTGTAGTCCACCTACATCTGTCTAACCACTGTTGGAGGTGAAATGCTAGGTTAGACTTTTTAGTCTAACCCATCAAGTAGCCTTTCCCCTGGGTTGGGTTCCTCTTCGGACCCTTAAAAAATAAAATCCAAGAATGGTCGTCTGAGCAGAGGAGTCTTTCATATTGTCCATTTTGGCCCAGAGGTTGAAATAAAAGTAGTGTAACAACATGAGTATGTTAGAGACAAGTCATGGAGCAATGTAATACTATATTTAAACTTTATTTTAAAGAGGTATTATCAATCTAGATAGCTCATTCTCTTTTTCCTTCCTTTCCTCTGTTTGTAGGGTCTTGAGGCACATAAGTACAAGAGCACCTGGGACTGTGCCTATCAGATCATGAAATACGAAGGACCTCTTGCGTGAGTCTAGAATCCATTATTTCGAAGTGCATGATTGGGTAATATCATTTTTGGGACTAACAAGGATGCCATGGAAGCATGCAAGTTTTGGACTCTGTACCAGGCTTGGAAGTAGGAAGAACGGAGAACAGAATAGCCTCAGAATTAGGCCAGATGTTGAGGCATGAAGCCTGCAGTTTAGGCCCTCTAAATGAAGGCTGTGGATTGAATGAGTTGATCACTGGTGGATGCTGCAGATATTGTACCTACAATGGATTCTGAGAGAAAAAAGGCCACAGTTGATCCCCTTTTCTGAGAATATAAATGCCAGCTATGATTTAGATTTGTCTTTTGTCCCAAGGCATACTGGGAAATATTAGCATAGCAGCACTCAGATACTTTCTGCGGGGAGAGGGAGAGGAAAAATATTAGTCTTGGCCCTGATGGAGCCCTGGGCAGCTGCTTCGGGATGCCATGTCCTGGCATTGAGTCTGAGGGGGATTGTGGGAGTAATGGAATGATGATTGACTCCCAAGTTGGCCACTGGCTAGTTTGGAGTCTGTGACATGCCCACTCACCCCTTTTCTCTTCCCTTGTAGGTTCTACAAGGGTACCATCCCTCGTCTGGGCCGGGTCTGTTTAGACGTGGCCATTGTGTTTGTCATCTATGATGAAGTGGTCAAGGTCCTCAACAAGGTGTGGAAAACTGACTGAGCGCTTGTGGCGAACGGCGGCACCGTCTCCCACCGGCCAGGCAACAGCTGGGAAAAGGGCACGACCAACCACAGAAGGCATTCTAGAGGGGTGTTATTTTTTTTTTCCACTGTGAAGGGGGCCCAACAGTCAGGCTCTCTTCAATGGGTTCAAACCAGACACTAATCAAGTCCCCGAGCTGCTGTTTCTGTACCGAGCTCCGTCATACATATTTATTGGAATTAGCTGTAGAGATTTTTTTTTTAATTATTGATTGTACAATAACATGACCAGGGGAAGTTTGGGCAGGGGAGGGGATGGAACGGCAGGAGTGGGGCTGTATTCATGTGCCATCTTTACCTAAGGCATTTCCTACCACTGTGGGAGAATGCAGGTTGAGCGGAGCAGGAATATTCACCCGGTGCCTATAAAAGAGGGAGAACTGATACCACCGCCGCCCCAACACACAGAGTTCTAGAATATACATTCAAAGCCACTTCTTCCCTTTTAGAAAACAAATGCATTTTAGGATGATGATGATGATGGAGTTTGCTTTTAGCTCATGTTATTTCTTTTCCTGTTTCTTCCACCAAAAGAAGGAGCAGAGTTAGAACATTCACTGGGAAGGAGATTTTTAACTATCCCACCACTTGGAAGGAAATTTTTAACTATCCCACCACTCAGTGAACCCACTGAGGAGATCGATAGACTCATTGACTTAGAAGAGTTCGGAGGCTGGGCAACAAGGGATTCGATTTAGAACTTTGTGATAGTCTTCAAGCCTATTAAAGTGCATGCCTGCATGTGCACACACCCCCTCTCTCTCACACACAAACTCTCATTGATGCTGGCACACTTCGCCAGCAGTTGCTACAGGCAGAGAAAGTACTTGGAGATGGTGACGACAAGGGAAATTGAACACATTCCACAGGTCATCCTCCACCAGCTTTCTCTCAGCAAGTAGCAGCTCTTTCTGCCTTTTTCTTTCTCTTCTGAGCTGTAGCAAGATGTCCTAGGCTTCTGACCCAGATCACAGTCACCCCACTGCATTTGAGTGGCCTTTTCTTTTTCTCCCCACCTTTTTTTGGATGGCTCAGGAATTCTAACCCTGTTGTTTCCCACTCCCTCTGGCAGGTCTTGGCATCTGCCCCCTTCAGCTGTTGGCATTCATTTTGTAGGCAGGCAAACAACACCTACCACAGATGTCTGGAAAGGTATTTTTTTCCTGCTCCTTCTCTCCTTGGTTTTCCATTCCTAACCTCGCAAATGTTGTTGCTGGACAACTCTCAGAACTGCTGACCATTAGCTGTGCCATTTGGAAGTTTGAAGTCCAGTAATATCTGATTGGCGGGGAAGAAAGAGGGAAAAAAACCACTTTATTCAAAGGTGCAGTAGGGGCACAATGGTAAAGAGTAGGCCCTGTTGCCTCAGGAGAGCCTAACCTCCTGCCAGTCAGAGAAATAGACCTAGTGGCAGGGGCTGGCAGTGGGTACTGGGGTCTTGGCAGCTGCTGACTGTGCCAACCAATATCACCATTCTCAGTTCTTCTACCCCAGAGACAGGAAACCTGTAGTCCCCTAAGGTGTTCTTGGTCTGCCACGGCCCTCAGCCCTAACCAGCAGTGCCAATGCTGAGGGATGGTGGGAGTTGCATTCCAGCACTGTACGGAGGGCTGAACGTTCCCCATTCTTGCTCTACACTTTTGCCTATGCCTCCAGTCCAAAGAAGAGTCAGAGGTGGCATTTTTGTTGTTCTCATAAAAGATTTTTTTTAAAAATGGGGAATGTTTTCCTCTGTCCCTCATCGAAAAAAATGGCCTTCTGTGTTTGTTTAACTTTTCTCATTGGGTTGGGAGAGAAAAACCCTCCTTGCTCGCACAATGAAGTCATTCCACAAAGTTCACATGTTTACGTTTTAGAGTGGGAAGAAGGATGCTTAGACCAGAAAGTCAGCAAATGGCAAAGTGAGCTCCCCCCCGGTGTACCAAGATGCCTGAGTCTAGATAGAAAGGGATGTCCCTTATCCTTTTTCAAAGAGAGTTTTTTCTTTCTTTCTCTGTCCCCTTTGGATGCCGTCCCCGTTTTCCATTTGGTTTGAGGGCCAGAACAAGTCCCTAGCTAAGAAACCAGGACTTGACAAACACAACACTGACTTCAGTAATGCTTGTATTGTATTGTGAGGGAACTGTCTAACCTTGTCTTTTGTTGTCCGGGTGCCAAGAGAACTTGTGACGATTCCATTAAGCGTTTGTGCCAAATTTTGTATATGTTTGTCTCTTTCGGTACATGCAGTGGTCTTCTCCCCATCCCAGTGTGTGTTAGCTGTCTGCTGTTGAGTTAGTTTGATGCAGCCTGATGGAGGGAGGAGCCGAGGGACAAAGTCAAGCTGCATTCTCTCCCCTGCCACCCTGTTTTAAGGAATCTTGGAGTTGCCAGTTAAATAAAATTATATGGCTGATTTTAAGCAGTTTTGGACTTAGAGCCAGACTATGTGAAGCAGTATGAATTGGACTGAAGCTTTGTGTAACCAAGCAAGCACATTGGCTGCAAGTGGTAGACTTTATTTATTGTGTTAATTTCACAAAAATTGAGCTAAGCCTTTGCAACATTCCCCCCCCCAATACACACACACAAACATTTGTGGCTTGAATGTAGGTTTACTTCTTGTAGGTAGTTCCACCTACTGTGGGCTTTGATAGCAGGTGACTTGAAGGATGCCTGGGCTTCTTTCTAGCACTGTGTGGGGACTTGAGGCAGACAGACGCCTTGTGAAAGGGGGCAGGTTGCTTCTTTTCTACAAACCGAGGATTTGTTACCTGGACTTGTGTTGAATGTTTTTAATTTTCTCACTATGTGCCCCGGCAGCCCGACACTAGAATGATTCTGGAATGTCAGAGCTCTCCAGCAGGGATGCCAACAATAAAACCAAAGTTGCCTGTTTAATAAAGTTGCTTAGCCGTTTCATTTCATTTTGGGAACCTTCACACTGTCTCCTCCAGAATTCTGCAGTAGTGGTTCCTGTGAGAACCACAGGAAGGGTTGGGAGGGAAAAACTCTGCCTCAACGCTGCCTCAGTACACAACCAGAATCCTTCATTCATTCATTTGGCCTCTACCAGGCTGTATTGGTTTTCATGCTAACTGCAGAAGAAAGAACACCTTTTCTTCCAGAAGACATATAGCAGTGAAATAGCTTGGTAGAAAGTGAACTTTGGATTGTATGTCCCATTCTGCATTCCCACAGAGCCTTCCTATATCCAATATCCTGTTTGCATTGCCTTCTGTTGCCAATTGGAAACTCACCTTTCCAGGGTTCTTGGTTGCACAGGCCTTTTATCCAACTTTGAAGAAGTTGCATGGGAAATGTGTCTTTAGACATAATACTTTTTAAGATTAAGAGAGAAGTCAGGTCTGGGCTACTCAATTGCTAGCCATCTTGCCCTTTCTAAGAAACATTGCTTAATCTGAAAATACACTCAGACCAAAGATGAGGCCATATGTTCTTTCTCAAAACAAGTGTGAAATTATCAGAAGAACATGTTGGTTGGAGCTGTTGCCAATGTAATACTGTCTAGATTCTTTGGACTACAATTCCCATATCTCACCCTGCTGGCTGGGCTCATGTCCCATCTAGACATTCTAGTCAACATCTGGAGGCCACCACATTGCCTGCCTATGTACTTTTGTCCCCTTGTGAAAGTGCTTTTTCCAGGTAGGAAGTAGAAAGACCACTTTGCACATTGGTTTCCAACGAAGGAAGAGTAAAGACACTGACATATTTCAGGAAATTTTCCTCATCTAATCAAAGGTAAGAAAGCTCCAATCTACATGGAAGGTCAGATGGGAAGAGATTTGTTGATGGCTTCATGTGAGAGGCAGGTAAGAGTTAATCATGGTGGTAGCTGGCTCATCCTTTCTCTATTTCCCACTTTTATGTTAACGTATACATTGCCCAAAAAGGTTATTATGTCACCCAGCTGTAGCACCAAAGGGGATACTGATGGGTATAACATTGGCATGGGTCAGTTTGTACAAATATGTGTAGTCCTGTATTGGGAGATGCAGCTGTGCTAGTCTCCTATCCAACCCCCCCACCCATGTTTTCTCATCTGCAGCCACCCCCAACCCCACACATTTCCTACACAGCAAAAAGCATTGGCAAGAACCTCCAGGGATCCTCTAGATGATGATGATGTTGCTACAGGAAAATAGCTTGATACTTGTGTGCTGCTCTCCCTGTTCTCCGCCAACCAAGAAATGGCTGGGTTTGGGGGGTTGCAGCAGAGAAAATGTGGTCTTTGGAAGGGATTTTGGTCACTGTGCACTCAGTAGTCAATTCTAATCTCCATAATGGCCAAAGTTGAGTTGCAACGGTGAAAGCCTTGACCTATCATAACTCACCAGCAGGACCCGGGCCATTGACTTTAATTCAACAGAGAAACAACTGGTTTAAGCCCAGTTGCTAGTGCCAACTGCAGGAAGTCGATGGAATCAATTGCTAAATGGTGAGTCAATTGTTCTGTGAGCCCCATGGACTCAGTGGGTCTACTCAGACCAAGCAGTTGCCCTAGGGCCAATATATCCCCCTGGAAGGGGAAAGTAAGCTATATACTTTTTAGTGAATCAGTTAAGTGTCCTAAGCATGGCGGTTTTTTTGGTCATTGTGGATGGTATTCTCTTCCATCATCGGCAACTTCCTCTGGACTCGCAATTTTACTACAGTATCCCCCCTGGGCATCTATTTTATGGCTGGCAGAGAGCATGGAGGGTTAGAGAAGCATCGGGCTATGCTCCATAGCCAGATGCAAAAGCCATCATCCAAAACTCCAGTGGACTGATAGAAAATGTTGCTTTTTTAATTTCTTCCAACCTGGACAGCTTATCATTTAGCCAATGATTTTTTTCGACAATGCCCCATCGAAGCTGAGATAGCATAGCAGCTGTGGACTCAGCTACGTCTGATGTTCCATGCAGAGCTTGGGAACTGTTGTCCAAACAGTTTACTTTTCTGTGCTCTGGTCAAATGCACAAATCTTTGTTTCTGAAGTTTTAAAACAGGAAAGAAAATATAAGGAAGAGTGCTGGGCTGAAGGAAATTTAACCCTTCTCTTCTTTATTTCACGCCTTGGGAAAATTCTCCCTTCTGAAGGTGATATTTCTGAAGGATATATATATTTTTTTGATGTCAGGCTGATGGGACAAATTTGGGAAGCATTGGAAGATAAGAAACTTTAGAATTCCGTCTTCCTTTGACTTCACCATTCGGAAGACCTAGGAACTCATAGAATATCATGTTTGTGATGTCCTCTTATTTTATTTCTGAGACCCTGGGAAAGCTATAATAACTCAGGAAGGGGATATATCCAAGCAAGAGGAGAGCAAGAGAAAAGAGTAAAATAAATTTCTCTCAAACTAGAGAAATATCTCCAGCCTCAAGATGATAACTTTAGGGCACCCACTAGGGACCTGGTGCAGAACAGCTGCAAAGAAAATGATGTGAATCTTATTTGCTAGCCCCAACTAGAGTAGACTCATTGAATTAACTGGTGAATGGTGAGTCAATGCATAGGCAAATCGAAAGGATGCAATTGCTCTAGTTGGGACTAGCAATGAGATTGAAGCTGATAGCTTTACCCAGAATGAGGGCGACATGAATTCCCTTTGAGGCAACTGGGGGCTGTTTTTGTTCATAAAAGAAGGGGTTGGATCCACTTTTGGAATGGATTGACAGGTGATTTATCAAAATGAACAACTCTTTGGCACTTCTAATTAAACTTACCAGGTCAGGATTATTCTAAGCCCTGAAATTTTAAGGCCAAAGCCTGTCCTGGGCAGGAGGAAGCCTTGGTGCTTTTGTTCCTCACAATACCTTGAGCGACAATCACAGTTGCACAAGATACACAATTGAAATAAAGCACACCAAGTCTGACAAGTAAGGAAAATATCCACACATGTTTCACAGCAGCACTCTCGCCTTGAGATTCTTCTGCTTTGCCCTGAGGACTGGAGAATAAGGAAATCTGGGAACCCTGCATCTAATCCTTGCTTGAGCACCAGGTCTTGGGATATTTTAAAAAAAACCCAGACAGGAACGGTTCACAGCTTAAAATCCTCACATGGAATGTAACAAGTGGAGCTTTTAAGAAAGAGACACTGGAGTTCCCGGTGCCTTTATATCTTCTGTGATTTTACTTCAGGAAACATGATCTTCTTTTTCTTAAAAAAAATGTTTTGAATGGGTATTAAGTAAATAATACTTCATGCAGAAACTGGAAAGGGAAAGAACAGAACAGACAGGGTGGACCTCTTCTTTTGGGGTGATAAAATGTGGCAAAACTGCAGTAGCTGATTTACCTGACTTTAGTAAAGTAGGTCCTTTCAGTTTATCAACATCTATATTCTCCCGTTTTCAACTAGAAATTCTGCAAAACAGGCTGTAAAACAATTGCTTTGACACCATGCTACTGACAAGAATGACTTTTCAGGGTTAGGGACTGGGGAAGAAAGGGGGCAGGGGTAGGGGCAAGCAGGACATGTACCCCAAGTGCCAGTGCCAGAGGGGCGCAAAAAAGTTCTGGAAGCAGCAGAGGAGGAGGAAGAAGCAGTCCTGGAGGTAGGGATGCAACTTCCACCCTTGCCCTAGGTGCTGTTTATGCTAGATACACCTCTGGGAGTAGGAAAAGGGGAAGACTGCTTTACAGATGGATGCAAATGGCCCCCATTTCATTACTGGTGGAGAGAGGAAGGGATCGGACAAGCGCTGGGCTATGTTTCCATAGCCAGAGGTAGACTGATGATACAACCCACTGACATCCCTGGAAGACCCCAGTGGATCTCAGTGGAAGATCTCGCCACAGATGGAATTGCAACGGCACAGAAACATAAAGACACCCTGCTTGGAATGTGCACCCTTATCCAGCGACACCTTCCTGATTCATAGGCTGTTGAACAGAATCTGAAGAACTGAGGGTCGACTGTGAAACTGATAATATTCCCACCTCGCCAATTTATCATCCCTTCATGATACACCAAATCTGCTGCCTGAGGCAGGTGCTTTGCTTTAACCTGAGAGTCTGTTTGGCCCTGATGAAATGAGGAAAGTTGTTAGTCCGCAGTTAGCTGACATAATGCACTGACTGTCTCTTGAATCTACTGTGAGGGGTTTTGCCTTTTGAAAATTCTCCACCTTCAGATAGCAGTGACATTGGAGAACACCCTGGCTTTAAGACCCAGGAGGAACCTCGATAGTAGAAGTGAAAGGAAGGGAAAACCCTTTCCCCCCAGTTAAACCTCCAGCCAATCCTCTTGGGTGCATCAGGCACTTTATACCGGTGGGTGTTGCTCCTTGCCTAGAAAACCGTCTGGTTAGGAGTCCAAGTTTCCCCATGATAGCTTTCACTGCCATCGGCTCTTGAAAGGGGAAAGGCAGGGGATCCAAGCAGCAAAAATCTCTCCAGCGAACCAAAATGCTTCTTCCCTGATGACTACTTGCCAACTCTGGCCTCTTCAGGGAAGCATCTTTCTTTCCATGCTGTCAGCTGGATAGATGAGGGAACAAAACTTTTGCCCAGCCATTTCCATCCTGGGACACCATGTCCCTCTAAAACTTTGCTGAGGTGCCAGCTGCCTCTGCCCAGGGTTCAGTTTTGGAACTGGGGTGGAAGAGAACTAAACTGGACAAGACTTTTCAAGGACAGTCTGATTTGAAAGTCATCTCTGTACGTGGTGCCGGTTTCTATCACGATGCAACCCAACGCCAAGGCGGTGCAGCATCCGAGCATCCGTGTGGGACATTGGCTGGTCTTTTGCTTGTGGCTTTTAGCGACTGGATCTTTTCAGCGTGCGGAGGGGGGGTGCGCCAACCGGGAGACCCACAAATGCTGTCCAGGCCGGAATAACGATTGCTCTGCCTTCTCTGGGAGGAGAACTCCCTGTTACTGTGACACCTACTGCGAGAAGACGGGTGACTGCTGCGAAGATTATCACGCTGTCTGTCAGGTATCAGGTGAGTTGCCATTCTGGGGAGCACGGTGACCCACTGGGATGACATTTCCAGAGCTTTCTCACATGTCATACACAAGCTGTCAAGTGAATGGTACTGTAGAATGGGATGTCCCTCTTTAGATAAAAATGAATGTTCTTTTACTTCAAGGGTGGGCAACTATGACTGGTTTGGGGGACCGCTTTTATGCACTGAGATCCAAATGGACTGCTGAAAATTCAAACAAAAATCCAAAGTGGCTGGAAGTCCACTTCTCATTCTCAAAAATGGGTGATTTTGTTGACATTAAGAAAGACAGGGAAGCTTTGCAAACCTATTGTTACACATGGAGACTTCTAGGAACAGCAACTCACCCTCTTTATTGCCTAGAAAAAGGTTGGTTTGGGGATTCTGACAGTGCCGAGGGTCACAAAACAAAAACAACCAAAATAAATGTCAACAGGAGAAGTGTAAGGTACTACACGTGGGCAGAAAAAGTGATATACGCAGTTATAAGATGGTTGACACCTGCATATGCAGTCCACAGTACACGTGAAAAGGATCTAGGAGTCTTAGTAGACCACAGGTTGAACATGAGTCAGCAGTGTGATGCAGCAGCTAAAAAAGCCAATGCGATTCTGGGCTCTATCAATAGGAGTATAGGTGTCTAGATCAAGGAAGTAATGGTACCATTCTATTCTGCTTTGGTCAGACCCCACCTGGAGTACTGTGTCCAGTTCAGGAAAGATATTTACAAGCTGGAACACTTCTAGAGGAGGGTGAATAAAATGTTAGAAGGCCTGGAAACCATGCCATATGAAGCGGGGCCTAGGGAGCTGGGCGTGTTTAGCCTGGAGAAGAGATGGTTAAAAGGCAACTTGACATTGCCATGTTTAAAGATTTGAAGAGATGTCATATGGAGGATGGAGCAAGCCTGTTTTCTGCTGGTCCAGAGACTGGGATACTGTGAAGTAAGGGCTTCAAACTTCAGGAAAAGAGATTCCATCTAAACATTAGGAAGAACTTCCTGATGGTAATAGCTGTTTAACAGTGGGATATGCTGCTGCCTGAGAGTGTGGTGGAATCTCCTTCTTTGGAGGTTTTTCAACAGAGGCTGGATGGCCATCTGTCAGAAGGAATGCTTTGACAGTGTATTTCTGTATGGCAGAAAAGGGTTGGACTCGATGGCCCTTGTGGTCTCTTCCAACTCTATGATTCTATAGAAGGGGGCTGCACTTTGTCCACCCCCGCTTTACTTCCTCCAAAATAGGCCAAACCAGCCCTGCTGTATTTAGGAGTCTTCCAGGTCACTAAAGTGCGATTCTATTGCTGTCACCAAACATAGAAAAACTAACTTTTCTTATAGAGGGACATGCATCTAGGAACTATGCACTGGAAGAACTATAGAATCATTGGAGCTGGAAGGCACTCCAAGGGCCATCTAGACCAACCCCCTGCCAGCTCAAGACTCGACCACTAAAGCCCCCCTCAGAGTGGCCATCCAACCTCTATTCAAAGACCATCAAAGTAAGAGAGTCCAACATGTACCAAAGAGGTATATTCCACTGTCAGACAACAGCTTTTCCTAAATCTGAATGTCAAGTCAGAATCTCCTTGGAATTCACGGTTGGAATCCGACCCCCTGCAGCAGCAGAAAACAAGGTCCTTCCACTATGGGAAGCTATAAGGGTAGGACAACCACCTTGAGTCATGGTTTAGGGAAGGAAAGGCAAGCTATAATCGGGATGAATAGAAAGAAGAGGCACTTGAGGTCTCACACACAGGCTAGCAGTTACCTTTTAAAGTCTTTTACAGCTTGGGACCGTTAGGATGGGGTTGCTCAGAGCTACAGTGAGAGAGCACCCTAAATAGATTGGAAAATTCTGTGCTTTGGTAATCGAATTTTGTACCAAGCAAAAGAAATAAAGACTCTTTCCTCTCTCCTAGTGGTTCTTAACCTGGGGTCTGTGGACCCCTCGGGGGCCCATGGAGACCTCACATGGGGGGCCATGAAGCGCTGCTGCTGGACCCCAACAGCAGTTGGCTTAGTAGGGTTTGAGGGGAAGAGGGAGCAGAAGCTTGACCTTCCCAGAAGGCTCAGGCAAAAGCAAATTGCTGCAGCCTCTCCTAGCTAGTCTAGGAAGTCTCCTAGCTTCTTCTCTGGAAGGTATAGTAACATCCGTTAAAACGTCAGAATAACACTAGCCTGACAATCCACTGGCCTATGCTACAAAACAGACCTAAGTAGCCATGATCTTTCCTACTTACAAAAGTAACCAAAAAGGTGGCTTAAATAGTTCCATGCAAAACAGAAATGAAGTTGTTCCTGGTTACATAAGGTTCCGTGCCTTTTGTTGTTTCTGCCTGCGTGCCTTCAAGTCATTTCTGACTTACGGCAGCCCCAAGGCAAAGCGATCACAGCGTTTTCACGGCAAGTTTGTTTGGAGGGGGTTTGCCTCTGAGGCGGAGAGAGTGTGACTTGTTCAAGGTTACCCAGTGGGCTTCCATGGCCGAGCAGGCATTTGAGCCTGCTCTCCTGAATCCTAGTCCAGAGATCAAGCCTCGTTGCTATGTGGCTCTGAGTTATTGCCAAAACAAAACCGTTCCAAGCTAACTCTGAAGTTGTAACTAGTTACTCCCAGGCTAAGATCAGAAAATATAAATCAGCATGCATAAATTTGATGCGGAGTTTTGTTCTCTTTTGTGGTGATGCACACGATAATACAGTAATTCCTCCTTATCCACAGTCTTGCTTTCCATGATTTCAATTATCAGGTTTGGTACTATCTCCAGTTTTAGGTATCCATGGGAGGATCTTGGGATGCATCGTTCAAGAATAAGGGGGTATTACTGTGGTTAATACCAAAGTAGGTGAGGAATAGGCAACTTGTGACCCATGGAAGTTGTTGGACTGCAACTCCCATGATCTTTCACCCTTGGCTACCCTGGCTTGGGCCGAGTTGCAATCCGGCAACATTTGAAGGGCCACAAGTTGATTTTTTTGGCCAAAAGCCTGTATCATCAAAAGAGCACTTGCGACAAGGGGCTTCAGCCTGCTTTCTATTACCGTGAGCATCTGTAGCAGAGAGGCCTATCTGCTGATGCTGCTCCCATGGGGTGGGGACAGGGGAGGTGGGGAAAAAACCCGGCTCCAATAAGCCATCTCTAATCTCCACAGAGATTAGCCTGGTCACAACTCAGCTCGATTACCACACCATGGCCTCTGCAAGTGAATAAAAGAGTCAGGAAGCTGGAAACCATGTAGCCGCACCTTGTTGGTTTAGAAAGAGATTCACTAGCAAAAAGCCTTGGCAACTTCAGCCGCCCCCCCCCCCAGCAACTTACATGAGTTTGGCTTGCTTTTCTCTCGCATCTGACCCTTGCTGTGAGTCAACAGGGCCGTTTCGGTGGCTCCTTTTCCCCAGTGTGAACTTTGTTTGTCATCTTGTTTCCACATCACTTTGCAAAGGCGGGGGAGGAAGTCCATACAAAAATTCATCAGCATTTTTGTTTGCGTTCCCCTTAAGGGAGAGGCTTTATGTACTGACATATAAAAAAGCCTACAGACTGGATAAATGCAGTTATGGGGATGTTATAAAAGCATTTGTTGCATGCGCTTTTCTGCCGTACAGCTTTTTTTTTTTTGGACAAGGAATTTCCTGCAATGTAATTTTTCTGCTGGTTGGTTGCCTTTACTAGCAGCCTTTTGCATATGCAGTCCACAAAAATGCATGTTTGTACATTGTCGTTTGATCACCGGAGAAGTGGATTGCAAAATCTGGAAGATCCAAGTGTTGGATAACTGCATTTCAATTGGTATTACCATTTAGGGTGTGTGTTTTACGTATGTTCACATTATCACTGCCTAAAATTACAGGTTTGGAAAGTTTTTTGGACGAGAGCTCCCAAAATCCACACTCCTTTCCAAGCTGTGGATAGAGGTTATTCTTGTTGTGTGCCTTCAAGCTGTTTCCGACTTACGGCGACCCTAAGGCAAATCTATCATGGGGTTTTCTGGGGCTGAGAGTGTGTCATCCAGTGGGTTTTCATGGCCGAGCGGGGAATCAAACCCTGGTCTTCGGGATGTAGTCCAATGTTCAAACCACTACATCGTGCTGGTTCTGTGGATTAATATTATCTTTAAAATGTTGAGCTGGGGGAGATGAGTGTCTGTGCGTAAGGATTAAAGCAACAACATCTCCAGGCTGTGTGGTAGATGGTAACCCATGGGAAAGGATGATGGGAACTGTAGTCTAAAACACATGGAGAGCAACAGCTTTGCACCAAGCCTCCTCAGGCTTTTTAGCCAAAGCAAATACGTTCCAGGGGCAGATAAGTGACGCATGAATGAACTGTTGGACAGGGCCGTGTGAGAGAAAGCGCTCGGCAGAATCAGTGGGACATGGAGGGAGAGAAAGAAGGGGATCCTTTGGGTAGGGGGCCAGAGGCTTCCCTTGGGGGCAAGCAGAAGAGGAAAAAAGGTTTCAAGACCACTTGAAACTAGACTTTGCTCCCTGGGTGGGGATGCAGATTTTTATTTATTTATTTATTTAAAGTTCTTTTTATTGTTAAAAAATAGTTAAAAAAATCTATCTATCTATATAGATATAGACAGATAGATCAGATCTATCTACATAGATAGATAGATAAGAAACTTCAAACAAATGATATATCCATAAACATTTGTATAACAACAAAAGAAGTCAATTTCAATACAACAGTAATAAAGACGAAATATTAAAAGAATATAGAAGAAAGAAATACAATATATGACAAAATCTTAATTTACAGCATCATTTCAGTGAAATAAAGTAAGATAAAAATATATGTTGAACATACCTACCTAATAATCTTCCCTTATTTATACTTCTTATTTCGTAGTCAGTTATACCTTGTCTATCTCTTGACCAACAATTTTTAACATTTACTTAATGAATCAAAATAAACCTCTACCTCAGTTAGATATTTTACAGTTATATCAAAAGATTCTTACCTCTCAAAGTTTCAAAATCCCTGTGTTTTTTTTCTAAATTATATTATTTATGAGTGGTTCTAACTTTTGATCTTAGTTTCAATCTTTTAATTTTAACCCAATCGTAGTTGTTTTCTCCCATTTGGATTCCCAAAGAGGGGAGATTCGATTCCATTCTTCGCTGAATTGTTTTGTAGATTTATCTGATAAAAGAGATGTCAATTTATCTAATTCATATAGATCATACAACTTCCACAACCATTCATCAGTGTCTGGAGCTTCTTTTGGTTTCCTTCTTTGCGCAGATACCGTATAAATTGGGAATGCAGATTTTTAAAAGCACGTCTTTACCCAACGACGGCACCAGAAAAAAAATATTGGAAAGAACATGAAAGGGACAAAGTGCACGAGGGATGGAGGGGAGGGCTTTGTCCTGTATGTTGGATTCGGAGTGAAACACAATGGCCATTTCCTCCCTACTCTGTTATGGTGCTATTATTCCACTTTTGACCTCCTGTGGAATTCTGGGATTTGTGGTTTCCTGAGGCCAAAGAGCTCTCTGGCTGAGGATTCCAAATGCCCCTCCCTAAACTGCAAACCCCAGGATTCCATAGGAGGTGGTAAGGGGAGTAATAGCGCTATAGCAGCATAGTGCAGAAATGGCCAATGATCGCTTTAAAAAGGGTTTAGACGTGGCCATTTTCACACTAGACTATTACAGTGCTATTATTCCACTTTCAACCTCCTGTGGAATCCTGGGGTTTGCAGTTCAGGGAGGGGCATTTAGACTTCTCAGCCAGAGAGCTCTTGGGCCTCAGGAAACTACAAACCCCAGAATTCCACAGGAGGTTGAAAGTGGAATCATAGCACTATAAGAATGTAGTGCGGAAATGGCTGAAGTTTAGCCACGTTGGCCTCTTTGTATAGCAGGAATGGGCCACATGTGGGTCACGGGCTGCATGTGGCCCTTGGACTCCACTTTTGTGGCCGCTTCAGCCCCTTGCCTGGCTTCTGAAGCCTCCCAGACCTCACAAATAGTTTGCTTGGAATAGGGCTGTGGAGGAACACAGCAGCTTCAGTTAGGGAAGGAAGGCTTCAC
Source organism: Iguana delicatissima (assembly GCA_948472985.1). Lineage (NCBI taxonomy): Eukaryota > Metazoa > Chordata > Lepidosauria > Squamata > Iguanidae > Iguana > Iguana delicatissima. Next base: position 352,844 of record CAOKZL010000719.1, on the reverse strand, counting down.
ACTTTTTTCATCCCTTTAGGCAATGATAAAATATTCTGCACCATATTCTCTCTATTGCGGGAGAAAAGAATGCCTCCTGTGGAGTTTTTGGTTGGTCTTGGCGCCTTGCAAACTCTTGGGGGGAATTGCTCCGTGCAGAAATCTCCAGGGGCTGGAACCCTGTTGTTGGCTTTGGTGTGTAAGTCCCTCAATGTGTGGAACGGCCATATTGGTTCAAGGTTGCAGGAGTGGGGCCGTATTGGCTGAGGAATTCTACTCGGTGCGGTGTGGAAAAGTAACTTTGCAACCAGCTTGGTAGTCAGAGATTGGAAAGAAGCAGAGGCAATGTTGTTGCAGCGATTTGGGTCTGAAACTGAAAATGTTTTAGGGCTCATTCCTTCCGAATCCTGTGGAAAGAGCCTGCTCACAAAAAAATAACCTATGCACGTGTAACCCCTGTTGCATGCTTGCCTTGGAGTAAAAGGGTGTTTTGCTGAGGCAGAAAATGGTGCGTTCAAAGGCGTGCCTTGGCCTTTTTACCTCACAAACTTCCCCTTCCGTGGAATGGGCGTTCGGCTGTGACAGCAATTGCCCCCATCCTGTGGAAGCCATTTTGTGATTCCCCCCAGCAGCCATTTTGGGATGGCGCCCGCAGTGCCCGCTCAAAAGTCCAAACAAGCCCACACAACCCTCAAAGCTGGAGATTCAGAGATGTATTTTCTTCCCCTGAGAATCTTTTCCCGCGTTTCAAGCTCTAACTGAGGGGCTGGCTTTGATCTCACCCTGGCGCACACCTCGCGTCTTCTTCCCCCGCTGTGGAAATTTGTCTGTGAGAGCTTGGCAGCCATTTTTGAGAAGCCCGGTCTCATTACATGGCCTTCAAGAAGCGATTGCTCCGGTTTCAGCGGACTCAAAAGGCTGACTCTAGAATTTAGCACAGTCTAATCCTTCCCTCAGCTCTGCAGAAACACGCCCTTATTCTTTTTGAACCGGCCTCACAAGGCAGCCATAGGTGATTTTGGGCAAGCTTCATTGGGACAGGGAGTGTCATGAAAGATACACCGTGCCATTCTGGTGTTAGAGTTAGCCCCGAACCCTCAGAAACCACGCAGGGCCAGAGCTAAAATATTAGGTCCCCACGGGCTACCCCGAGTGGTCTACACAATTGTGGGTGAGCTCTGAGTCAGCCTGGGAAGGTCCCCAACTTTGGCCAAAGGGACTTCTCTCCCCTCAGGGAGAATGCAGCCAAAGCCCCTTCTTACCCGAGCAAAGAGAAGGACCCTTTATTTTTAAAAGGAAGGGTTTTTAGAAAGTGGAGTGGCAATGCTCTCGTAAAGCATTCCACGCGTGTGCAAGGATAGTTGCCTTCCCAGGACTAAAACTCCGATGCATGGTGGCTAATAATGTAACTTCTGTTTCACCGTCAACAACAAACCCTGAGTCACACATGTACTCGCCCAGCAGTGAAGTATAAGAAGTGTTGTTAGAGAAAATGCCGAGAACCAACGCTGGGAACCCGGGCATTGACTTTGCCAATGGATGTCAACCTAATTTTAAAGCGGGGCAAGGGGCTGATCCCAGGAGCAACCTTTAAAGTGGACCAGAATTCAAAAGGGAGGGACTTTAGTGAAGCGAACGCAGAGAGGCAGAGAGATTCTTTAGCTTAGACAGTTAAGCAGGCAAGGCCCTCCCTGAACTGAACTGTCCAGGGTGCTGAATCTCTAGCAGCCCTGCAGAGTAGACCAGGAAAAAGCTGGGAAGCACTATCTGTTTTGTCTATACTCTTTAACTGCTTATGCTGGCAGAAGAGAAGCAGACATCAGTAAATATCTAGAATTTGCCATGAATGAAGGACTGAGACTGGTATCGAAAATACTATACTTCGGCAGTGTTTGTTTTTTTTTAATTGAAATGCCCTCTACCATGTTTTATATTTGCCTGTCTTTTCTCTGTTAAAATGAGGGAAACGTCCCTTAAACTGAAGTGTTTGTTTACCAAGTGGCGATTTTGCAATTGGCTTTAGTAGTGGATTCTCACTGTGCACAATGTAAAAACATGTTGGAAGTAGGGGCCTTTCTGCACTACACTGTTATAGTGCTACGATTCCACTTTCAACATCCTGTGGAATTCTGAGGCTTGTAGTTTCCTGAGGCCCAAGAGCTCTCTGGCTGAGAATTCTAAAGGCCCCTCCCTAAACTGCAAACCCCAGGATTCCGTAGGATGTTGAAAGTGGAATAATAGCACTACAACAGTGTGGTACGGAAAGGCCCTAGGACAACAGGAAGCTCAGGCTCCCCACTGACACCTGGCAGTATCCAAAATTTGCCAGGACATCTACTACTTTTTTTGCCTGCCTGCAAGAGAAGGGCAAAGTACTTTTCCCACCCATTATCACTGAAACTTCCCTAAATAGGAAGACTCTCACAAGCATAATGTTGTTACTGCGGTTATCTGGCCCAAGCCCGAGGTCTACAATTTCATATTGGTTATGGGTTAATATTTCCACGTGGCACTCCATAAGATGAACTCCACATGTCTGAAAGGGCCATGGAGAGCCTGGGTAGGTAGGCACGGCCGCAGGGCCTTCATTATGCAAGCTAGGTCTAGGCCAGTAAACAACTATCTGTCGCACAGCCGGTAGTGCCCTCCAGACACAGCTGACCATTAAGCAAATGCAAGGGCTCTCAGCCCCGAACTGCTTGCTCTATACAAACGCTAAGCGCTCCTCATCTGCATACTGTTCTAACAATTGGCAGTGCTGGCTAAATCTCATAAATTCTGATTTTGACCTTTCGGAGGCTTTGCCTCCACTAAAAACCCTATTGTTCTCCTCAGGAGAGGGCTAGCCTCCAGGTACAATCTTCCCTATAAAAACCCCAAGTTTGAGCTCCTTGTCGGAACGCTCGTGCCTTGCATCCCGAACTGCTGCCGCTCTGTCTAGCGAGCCTCCTCTCAGCCTCCACGTGCTGGGAAACCATGAACCCAAGCCTCAGTCTCTATCTTCTCTTTTGCCAGACTGCAGGATCAGGTGGAGTATCACCCCAGAAACCCTCTGAAAACCCCTATCAAGTTTCCTCACTTTCTACTTCTATAGTTCTTGTGTGTGTGGCTGTGTGTGTGTGGCTGTGTGTGCCGAGTTGGGTATATCATAATAAAATCTGGTTTAAATGAATAAGTTTGCCTAGTTCTTGTTGTGGCCCGACCCCGTAAACATAGGGTTAAAGATCTCGCTATGTTACCCTGCCTCTCGTATTGCTAGCTTGCGCTACTTGCTAATTCCCCCAACTTATTAATATTTGGAGCGCATTTAGGTGTCCCCCCTGGGACCCCTAGAAATCAAGGTAACAATGTGTACTTAGAAATGCCTTCTGTGTGTTTAGGGGAGCTAAATGTGTAAATGTGCATAGAATACATTGCAGGCAGCCTTCTTTATTCTTGGCAAGGCTTAACAACACAGCCACTGTCTTAATATTTCTCCTTTGAAAGAATTCCATGGGTGGACAAAATGGCCTTGGAAAAAGGGGTTGTTCTTTTTTTGGTTCTTTCACCAAACGGGCCCCAAAATGGGTTCTGAGGTTTTGCAGCAGGATGCATTTTGCTTCCTGTTGGTTTGTTTGTTTGTAAGCCACCTTGGGAAGCCAGGACGACTTTTGAAATGAACCAATGGATATTGAAATCCCATGTCACCTCCCAACCGCCAATTCTATTGAAAGAGACGGAATGTCCCTTTGGCACCGTGAAGAGTTTTGACAAGAGACTGGGGTGGGGTGGGGGAAGTGGGTGGTGGAGGTGGGGGGAGAGACTGAGGGCTGGTTTGGCCATCCCTTGCCCCCCTCCTTTGTAGGGCATGGGATTTCAAAGCTGCCAGGCGAGACGGTTAAGTGGGAGGAGGCCCTGAGAAAAAAAGTGGATGCAGTGAATCAGAAGGAAGGACAAGCTAACATGTTTTGTCAATGGAGACAGGCAGCTTATTAACTGGAGGGGCTCGGGGGGGTCTGTTTGGCCACCCTAATTCCTCGGGATTTCAAGGGCTGTTTGGTTCTGAGTGATGCCCACTGGATTCAGAAAAGAGCCATGAATTGAAGGAGGGAGGAAGGGCGGGGCCTCCATATGCTGATGAAAGAGAGCGCCTGGGAACCGTTCCATGCCAACTTTGACGACAGCACTGATCTTTTTACCCTTCTCCTCCCCGTTTCCCACCCCCTTTATCCTTCTGCATGCCACCTCGCCCTGCCTGTCTGCTGTTGTTCATTTGTTTTCACATTCCTCCCATTCCTCGAAACTTCTCTGTCTCCCACTGTCGGCTCGGGTCTTCTCCGGTGGATCTATGTGCCCCGAACCCTTTCCCTCCTTTCCCCACCCCACCTCCATCCTTCTTGTGGTTTACCTTGTTTGCAGCAGCTGTCCACTGCGTAGTCGGGCCCTGGGGGCCCTGGAGCGAATGCGGGTCTCTCTGCGGCACCGGAAGCAACGAGCGGACACGTCAGGTCACCGTGCCGCCACGGAATGGAGGGACCCCCTGTCCAGACCTCAAGCAGAGGAGAGGGTGCCTGGGCGACAACCCAGTTTGCGAGACAGCCAAAGGTAACGTCAAAAAGGATGCAGTCCACAACACACAAGGAAACTTGATTCAGAAGCCCTTCGCACGTTTTGGATGACAGCTCCAAAATTTGGCGGACATGGTGCAGGGGCCATGCGTCAATCCAACATGTCTGGAGGCATCAGGCTGCACAATGTTGATCTAAGACATGATATTGGCTCTACTTCTAGACAGAAGGATCCTGCCTCAAAGGGTACATTTCTGGGGATAAGGATCGCAGCTGTGGCCCTGAGCCTTCCCCCATCACCTTCACTGGGCATTTCTGCCTTCTTAAATCATCCTTTCTTGGCCTAATGTTCTGGAATTGTGGCGGACTACCATACCCTCCAACATTTCACAGACAAAAACTGGGCGTATGTCGCCATGCAACATCCAAGAGTGGTCCAAATGGCAAAAGGTATTAAGGAGGAAGAACACGCAAGCTACGAGAAGTTTCAGTAGTCTGCTTTTCCCTGAGCCTACTGGGAAAGGCACAGTTCCACCCATTCCTCTCTTCTCCCTTAATGGGCTGAGTAGAAACAGCTTTTGCACTCTAAACTCGGGTTGCAGCAAATGAAGCAAGCTGAGAACAAAGGGGGAAAGTCAGAGGAGGAGAAACAGAGAAACTGGGATGTTTTAAAAGTGGCTGAAAAAGTGGGATGGCAAATGATTTATTGAGAGTCTCCCTGCCAAATCAGGACAGCTGGAGGGTATGGACTACATGTCCCACCACCCATGCTGGCTGGGGCTGGCTGGGGACTGTAGACCACAGCACTTGGAGAGGACAAGGTTGACCGATCCAATCTTAAGGGGTTCCTGCCCTTCTCTTTCCCTACTGTCTTGGTGGCAGTGATGCTTGCTCATTGTTGGACAGATGGACCACTGAATTGACTGGTTCCAGCCTGCCACAGAGAGTGTTGTTGGGAAAGGTCCCTGACTCGGTGAGGAGAAGGGTCAGCCTAGACCACATGCTGTAGGAAGCTTACATGTGTAATGCCTGCATAGTAGCATTGGTTTGAGGGAGCAAGTACTGGAAAAGAGGAGAACAGGATGTTGCTGGACATTGTCCTGTCATCAGTGCTCAGTCTTCTTCTTTTCTGTAGGCCAGTGCTTTCCCTTTGGAACAGAGATGGGCAACCTGTGATTGTAGGGTCACATGCAGGCCACAACACTTAACGTAATCTCAAAAGTTCTCTGAAATTTGCTAAGTGGGGAGGAAACGGTGCAGAGAGTGAAAAACGGATGACAGACGGAATGAGAGAGAGAGGGTGGGAATGAAGGGGTGGCTCTGTCCTGTTCACAGCTAGCTTTGGCCTCACACAACGGAAGACTGAAAAGCAGATCTCTGTCTTCTCAAGCATGTGCCTTTTTAGTGCGTTTTCAGTTTGTTCTCTGCTCTAATTGTGTGTGTCAGTGTACTGGAATGATATATTTTTTTTCAATCAGTTAATCTGTTCCTTGCTTTTTACCTTTGGACAGAGGTGTCTAAGATCCTGCCTGATTCTTTTAAAAGGGACTTTAAAGATCCCTGGAGAAGACCTCACATGCTCATGAAGGAAAAGCTGCCAAGGTAGGCCAGCGTGTCGTGGCAAGGAATCAGATCACAAAACCCTCTGGGGAATACATGGCATGTTGTGTTGTGTGCATTTGGGCTGGCGTGACTTTGTTCCATCTGTAGCCCTCATATTGGGGTGTGTGGGTCTGCATAAATGAGCCGTTATACCAAAGGATAGGCAAGCTTCCAGATTTTTGGACTACAGCTTCCATAAACCCCAGCCAGCATGGCCACTGTCAGGGATAATGGGAAATGGTGGCCAGGATCCTGTCGGCATCTTACACATGCCTCAATTTTCTTACTGAAGTGTCTGGATATCTTTGGAAATCCACATTCAGCTTAAGGTTGCGGCAGAGGAGTTATGCACGTGGTGTGATTGTGCATGGATGTGCATTGGGCACAAATGCATCCATGAAAATGTGCACAAGTTGTGCCTTTGGGTACAGATTTGGTGGCTTGGTTCAGTTGTACAATGTTGGCTATATCTATAGCACAATTAATTTACAGCTGCATGGACATCTACCACTGCACAACCTTGCTGTAAGATTTCAGCAATAGACTAGGTTAGTTGGAGCTTTTTTGCTTGTTGTTTGCTTTTTTGTTTGGGGGCAGGGGCCAATTCACCCACCAACCCCTTGCAGGCCACCCCTTCCCACCACTGCAAGTCTGAATATCTCTGTTTCCCTCTGCAGTCCCTCTCAAAATGGCAACTTGAAGTGAAGTTGCATCACTTCCTGTTGCCCTTTTGAGAAGGATTGCAGAGGAAGACTGAAGTATTTGGTGTATGGGGGGGACCTTTGGGGGTTGTGTGGTTGGGGTGGGGGCATTTTCTGTATTTTCATGCATTCAAGGGCTTTTTGGTCTGCTACTAGGAATGCTACCTACTTTCCGTGATGTTATTCTGGTAGGAGGCTGAAGTCCAAAATGTATCTTTCCCCAGCTGTGGATCACTGCTGATGCCTGACAACAGCTTCCCTTTATTGTTCCGGCCCTCTGTCTGTGAGAGCTGCCATTAAAATTTTCCACAGTGGCTGGAGTGAACAATGCTGCAACAGAAGCATTGTGGAAAATGAAAATGGTGCCTTTCCACCCAGCTTAATCAGCACGTTCTCACTATTCTGCCTCTCCCCCACCCCCGATAAAGGGACCAGGACTCGTGCACTTAGAAGGGGGCCTTCTGAAAAAGGAGATGGCGTCCATAGCAAATGAAAAAGAAAGGTTGCCAGCCATGTTGGTCCATGAGGGAAAAAAATGCAAACATTAAAGTTGAGGAACACTTTTATCAGGACCAACTGCAATAGGGGGAAAAAGTATGTGAGCTTTGATGTCCCCAGAAGTGGTCATCAGGCCAGATGATACATCTTCAGCCCCATCCTTTTTTATAACACTGAGCCTGATGAAGAGTACTGGGAACTCTAAAGCTTGCATACTTGTTGGTCTTAATAGAACTTGCTCCTCCTGGCAGAGTCCAGGGCTGAGAGCCTGGGTTTGGAAACTTAGTGGAAAGTTCTGTAAATGTGGAATTAGCCCCTCGATACCCCACTTTGTAGCATTCCCTGCCCCCAAAACATGGTCATTTACTAAGCAATGAAAAGCAGGGAGATGACAGAGAGGCATCCAGACCTTTTTCTGTAACCAGATGCACAGTGACAAGCATCTTGAAGAGCCTCCTGGGGTCTTCCATCCACTGGCTCTATTGGGGGGGGAGTAGTTGCACCAGTTAAAAGGTGAGTTTAGGGGGCAGTTTGATCCACACACTACTAGTAGAGGATTCCAAGGCTCTGCAATGACCAAAAAGCGAGTTACACAGACACAAGTTGGACTTGTGTTGGTGCAACTCATTAATAGGAAGCCAGCCCTAGAAGTCCAGGGGCCAATTTCACTCCTGCAGAACCTTCCCACAACAAAACACCACCTTGGAGGCTTCCTTACTCTCTCCAAATTTTTTTTAGGTGGCAGGGGCTTAGGGGTTAGCAGCTGCAAAAAAAAAGAAAACAAAAAAACAGATGTGGGGTGTTGCCTGTGGGCTGTGGAGGCATGATGCCCTCTCCTGTAACAAAAGTATTGCCCAAATATAAGGTAGGAAGGAGGACCCCCTTGGGTTCCCTTTTGATGAGGGCTCCCACAAACCTGGTGAGAGACGCTCTCTGGAGTCCTGTAATCTTTCTTTCACAAGGAGTACCCTACACCAATGAAGCCTTACTTGGGCATTGCCTCAGTCATTTCAACACACAAGTGAGGCAGCGTCAAGCCCTACCTGCTCCATCTTTGCTTTTCTCATGCGGAAAGGCTCTCCACGTGACCCAAAAGCCTGGCAAACCAGACAACCGGCTCACATGGGAAGCTCCCACATGAACAGGCAGCTCTTCTAACCCAGCGCACTGCGTTCTGCATGAGGGAAAGGCAAGACAGAGGGGATGGAGCCAGCTGCTCCCCTCCTCATGTGTTGAAGAAGGTGACATGAATAAAGACAGAAGAGGGCTAGAAAGAGACACTCTGGGGTCTCTTTCTCAAGAGCGAAACACTCTGCTTGTGCGTCTGTTCACTTTCATGGCTACCCCATGAATTTCATAGCCATTTCCTCTGAACTATAGCTGGCAGTACCTGCTCATCTCCCATCCAAGTACTAATTAGACATGGTCCTGCTTAGCTTAGACCACCAAAATTCCCTACCCAAACCGTGCAACCAGGTCAGTCCAGGTCAAACCCAGTTCATCTTCTTTCCACTTTTGTGATATCATTGCTTTCTTATTCATTGCCCTGCATCCTTCATTGGGTAATTTTGGTTTCTTAGCAAATAGAAGAAAGGATTCAGAACAGGAAAAAAAACAAACCTCTCTTTTCATCTTGAGATGCTGTATGCCTCCCGTCCTCCCTCCCTATCTTCACCCAGCACAGGGTAAATGGGGGAATGGAATTTTAAGCAGGATGATTAGGAGGGGATTATCTTGAAAAAGGAATCTCCAAGTGAAAAGAAAAAAAAAACGGAGGAGGGGAAGGAAGATGAGGAGCCCCACATTCTCTAAACCATCTCCCGGTATGTAACACTTGACTGTCAGTTACAAAGTTCATTGTCTGGCTGTAGTTTGCATCACGCTTGGGCCCACATGTTTGGCATAGCATGCCAACTTTGCTCAATAATAATAATAATGATGATGATGATGATGATAATAATAAAAATAATAATAAATTTTAAATAAAAGACCGGTGCAGCCTATACCTCAGAGAGAGGTCCTTTAACTTCAAGATCAGCTTGCTGATAAAGAACTAGATAAACTTTGAGCAAAGAAAGACAGTGAGAAATATAGAATTTAATTCTTCCTTATGATTCCTTCACTTTCCTTTCTGACAAATTTCACTTAGGGCAGATGAATCTGTGCCTTTCTGGGCAGCATCAATTTGTTGGTTTTTAGCTGTTGGACCAGTTCTAGTAACCTGCCAGTAACAGTAACTTTTTTGTCATCCTCACGATTGTCCCAATCTTTCAGCTGCCACAAGACTTTCTGTTGTTTTTGCTGAAATAGACTAACACAGTTCCTTCCTTATCTTTTGGCAGCGGCAGTGACGACAATGGCAGTTTCTGAAATACACATTTAAGTTAGAATGGTAATGAGTGATTTCTCTTGAAATCAGTTTGATATGTTTCAGACAGTCGAGAAGTGTGTCATCATGGCTGGATGAATGTTAAATCTGGCAGATAGTTACATTTCAATCCTCATCTTAGTAAAAAAGGTCCTGATCAGAACATTTTGTGTGCTGGTGTGGAAATTGTGCAGCCTCCCAGATGTTAGCCTGTAATTCCCCGCAGCTCTTGATGTGGAGTACCCGGAGCTGCAGTCCAATAACCCTTGGAAGACTGCATGATTCCCACTCCTGCTCTATGGCAAATCAGAAAAGATGCTGCTTTGGGTCCCATATTGGGGGGAAAAAGTGGGATATAAATCAAATCAATACAAATGAGAACTACTTTAGCACATGCCATGTAAAGTGCTTTTTGAACCTCTTTCATTTCTTATTTTTGTCAGCTTGGAGAAGGATTAAATCCTTTCCCCATCTTTCGGCCTTGGCACATCCTTTGTTAGGTTAGCAAAAGGTGATATGTTGACATGGGAACTAAATGATTTTACTTCCAAATCTAAGCCAATTCCTTCTTAGTCACAGGATCACTTTGGGGAATGATCTGGATAGTTCTTCCCTGCTGTGTTTAGTGTCTTGGAGTCTGCAGGAAGAGAAATTAAGTCCGAAAGAAACTTAGAAGAGACAAAGTAAAGTGTGCTTGGGGCTTTTCAGGTAACTTTAGGTGCTGGCTGTCTCCCTAGAGATCTGGCTTGAGGCAGTTTATGTGGCTCTCTTCCTGCTAACTTTATGATGATTAATCCTGTGAGACAGGAAAACAGATTGAGAGAGAGAGAGAAAAAATAATTCTGTGGCTCTGCAGAGACTAGAACCTGGATTTCCCACAACCACACTGTAATCACTACATCATTTAAGCTGCTATACCTTCAAGTTAAAAATAGATGCAAGTATTACAAAATGCCAAGAAGCTTCTGAAAAAAAAAATCAAACCTGATTAAGTGCTGCACCTTTGGAACTTCTCACCACTTGGAGAAGATGGGGGCACAGACAAAGCTATGTGCCTATAGAAGCAGCGAGCAAATGTGTAGGGTCCGGGGAATCAAATTACCACCTTGGATTCACTGCAGGCTGCATCCCCCCCTCCCTGCTGAAATTGCAAGTAAAGGGTATGAGAAGTCTAATTCAATGAAAACAAACAAACAAACACAAAACTTATATTTGTCTTTTCCAAAACCAAGAAAGGCATATATTCCCCTCCAGGGTGGGGACAGTGGTGTATCTAGTGTAAACAGTGCCTAGGGCAAGCATGGAAGTTGTGCCCCTACCCGCTTACCCCTACCCTCCACCCCCCTTTTTGTACCATCTGGCATTGGCATCTGGGGCACGTACCCTACTTGCCCCACTCTAGATATGCCTCTGGGTGGGGGCTCTGGTGTGGCAAAAATGAGTGAGGGCCACATGCAGCCCACCTCCTGGCTGAAAGTAAAGATTGCTGTTTGCAAGAACAAAACGCATTCAGGATTGGTGGGTACCCCATCCTTGAGATTCAACATCCTCCTTAAAGGAGCACGTATATTTGCCTGACTCGACTTTTCAGAACAGAAACACAGCTGAGCAGGAGGAAGGCAGGAAGCCAAGGCAAAACAATTTACAAATGATGTTGTCTCCTCCGCTGATTGTCTCCGGCTGCTGTGTTCTCACAGTGTCGTGCCAGCAGAAGAGATTTTAGACTAATTAGGGGAATGCAATCAAAGCCTCCGCTTGAGTGGCTGAGGCATTGGTGTGGCTGAGATGGAACAGAGAGGCTTCCTGAGGTAACAGTGTTGTCTCGCTCACTGAGCTGTCACTGGCAGCTGGCAAACAGAAAGCTACCTTCCTGGGCTTTTACTCTCTGGATGTCAAAGAGAGAGAAATGAGCTTTGCCTTTTCTTTGGTTGGAATCACCCTGTGCAATTGTTAATTCATTGGTACCAGTTTAACTGCCATGGCTTCATCCTGTGGAATCCTGGGATCTGTAATTTGGGAAGGCAATGGAGAGCTCTGACCGAGAGTTCCAAATGCCGTATGACACTATAAATCCCAGGGTTCCATAGGTTGACGCCATTGTAGTTAAACCAGAATCAAAGTGGTATGATTGTGCAGTGTGAGAAAACTCTTGGGGTCCTTTCACAGTCTGTCTGCAGTGCACCCCAAGCTATGCTGTTTCTAATTGATAAATTGCCCAGACATGCTGATAAAAATAGACCACGCTGGTAAGAGGCTAAGCTAACTCACTTATGCTAAATAGACATATTTCCCATTCTGATTGTAATGGATGCCCATTATGAATGTTTATAGATATGTAACAGAAGTTGCTAGATATAGCAAGACATAGCAGTGCCCAAGGATGTTAACTCTTGGAAGTATGTGCATTCCCAGATGCCTGTTTAGAGATATATAGCTCCCCAGCAAAAGAGGTGATATTTCTTAGTGGATAAATGTTTGAGTTATATTGTTTAAGATGGTCACGTTCCTCTACATGTTAACTATAGAGGTGCCTGCTAGAAAGATGCAGATAAGATAAAGTTTCATTCCTTATGAATATGTAACATCTGACTTGCCATATACTGTAATGGAATGAATGTATGATGCCTTATGTGCAATGTGATGTGATGTGATGCAAAGCACCCAGACATTGGCATTTCTGTGTTTCTTCTTAAGAGGACTGTATACATTTGTATATCTATGAAAGCATATAATAAATAGCCTAAAAGATTACCAAACAGCCTACTGATTCTCCCATAGAAATATCCTGCAATTCCAAGACTTAAGAATGCTTAAGCAGAGTGTTGATGTTAACTCTGCCTAGTTTTAAGCACCATCGTGAGTTGGATGTCCAGGCAGGCAGAAGGTGATAAAGAGACCCTACTGAGAGACAGAGACAGGCGGTCTTGCATGTGATTGTTGTTGTGTGCTTTTGAGTCATTTGTGACCTATGGTGATCCTAAGGGGACCCTATCACAGTTTTCCTTGGCAAGATTTGTTCAGAGGGCGTTTGGCTTTCATGTGAGGCTGGGTGAGTGTGATTTGCCCAGGGTCAGCCAATAGATTTCCATGCTAAGTAGGGATTTAAACCCTGGTCTCCAGAATCATGGTCCAATGCGCAGATCACTATATCATGCTGGCTTGAGGCCAATTTAACACTGTATGACTCCTCTGTGTTTTTCAGCTACTGCATCTACTTCCGTCTGAAGCAGGTGAGCCCTGCCTGCCACCTGCATTTCTGGAGCAGCCAGCTGGTGCGAGAAAGGCGGGTTTGTGTGGAATGCCAAGGGGGTGCTGTGAGCAGCAAGAAACGATGCCAAGGGGATGGTCTGCAGGGATCCAGGTGAGAAGCTTCCAGGTGTCTTCTGTATATCCTATTCTCCATTTGAATGGTTTGAATGATGTACTTTGTGTACTACAGTTCCTCAAATCCTGGAGCCAGAGTGGCTCTGCTTGGAATGTAAGCAGCTGCCATGGTGAGCCAGGGCTTTGGCCTGCCTACAGTAGGGGTATTGAACCATGTTGGTTGAGGGGGCTGAAATGCTCAGCCCTCCGTGGACTGGATGCTGTCAAGAAACAGGCCTCACTTTTTGACCTCATGTAGCTCCCAGGCCAAGTGCCAGGTGAAGATTTTCCCCAGAGCCTCAGCTGGGAATCCTGGCTTTCTCCCTGCTCTTTCTGGGAGCAGGGAAAAACAGGAGGAGCAAAGCCTCCTTTTAACCATTGATGAAATGCTGCTGGGATTTGCAATACTGAGTATTCCTAGATACTGCTGTAATTCCTGGCTGAGTTCTGATGGAGGTCCATCTAGGATGACTGATGGTGCTTGACTTCCCATTCTTTTCTAGCAATGCCTTTCTGTTATGCCCTGGCTAACCTGCTCTCAAAAACCTTGCTCAGAGTTTCAAACAGAGGTGTTTATTTAGAAAAGCAATCCACACAGCAACATCACCCAAGCATTGCTGAGACTACAAAATCAGAATTGGTTACAGGTTTTATATGTTGCCATACAAATGCATATCAAAGATGGGTTGAAATCTTACATGTCAAGTCACCCCACCAGCCCAGGCACTTGCCCAGGCTAACAGTAATTTACATATCTTTCATCATGGGAGCTTTCAAAAGTTCCTATACCCTTATCTATGGATTCTCATAACACCTCCTTGTTATATTGTTGTTTCCCTCTTCTTGATCTTCCTTTCTTGCTGCCCTCTACAAGGGGGCATTAAGCATATGCAATTGCCCATTTGAAGCCTAAAAGACACTTTAAAAGTTACCACTAGATACATAGTTGCAGGCAGCAATTAGTAATGTATACATAATAGTGGTTAGCAAGCCCTGTTCTATTTGATCTAATTCACCTGAAGCAATGAGGGTGACAGACATGTAGCCAAAGCAGACGCAAATATTTCTCCCCACTCTAGCTACCTGTGGATATGTTGACTGCTGTTGTTAGGCTTGCTTCCTGCTTTTTCTCAAAGTTTAGCGTCACTATCCTAGGAATAAAGCATCCATATGTCTCCTCAGGGATGGCTGCTAGCACACCCACACTCACGGAACCCAGCAGAAAAGTCTACATTCCCTCACCTTACTATAAATCCCAGGATGCCGGGGATGGAATCACGGCAGTTAAAGTGGAATCAAAGTGCTATAATTGGAGAGCGTGGAGACATGTTTGGGTACCCTCTGTGGGTACCGAAATCTGTGAATACTCAAGTCTCATTACATACAATGCTGTAGTAAAATAGCTTTCTGTGTATAAAATGGCAAAATCAAAATTTGCTCTCTGAATTTTTAGAAAATATTTTTGAGCCATCTTTGGTTGAATCCATGCATGCAGAATCTGTGAATACCGAGATTCTATATTCCAGAATGGATTTCCACAAACAATAAAGTGTACATTCTTCCCCCCTTATTATTAGGCTATTTCTCTCAAAAATCACAAGTTCCACACCAACTGCTTTACCCTGCCAGTGTAAGTACCAATGATTCCTACATGTTTATTTCTTTCTTGTTTTCTAGAACATTCTGGACCGCAGCTTCCATTGCTGGCTGTCAGGGATCTTGGGTGCAAGAGGCGTTACAGGACAACTGTGTGTGTCCTCAACTTTCCTTTATCTTTGTATGATGATGCACCGAGTGGTGCGACAATCTGAACAGGGACAGAGGACAAGGCGCACCAGCTGCAGCCATTTTGTTGCTAAACCGCAGGCTGAAGAAGCAAAGCAAATACCAAACACAAAGCTCATGCTGCTTTATACCTTGGCATCATTAGAAATCCATGTGCTGTACCCCTTGCCCTGTGAACTCTCTCTACGTCTTGTCTGTTGGCTGCCTGGCCATCTGCTGTTTCAAAGCACAAGAAAGTCTAATGAATTTTCTTTGGAAGACCCCCCCCCAAAAAGAACTAGATATTTCTTTTTGAAAAATGCTATGTACCTCCATCATTGTCACTAAAATGGAAGAGTTTTTCTACTTTCTGCAATGACACCTTTTAAAAATTTAGTACAAGGGAGCAAAGGGCAGCTTCACTTGTTTTTGCTGAGCTTGGAAGTGAATCGCAACACGCAGTGTCTTTTGTATCGCGTTCCTTTTTTTGTTTTGCAATGAGGATGTAGCAAAGCTACTACCTTTCAAAAGCAACACCACACATTGGAGCAAAAGTGACTTGATTAGTGTAACAAATGTTGTGTTATTTTACTTCGCTCTAGGATGCCTAGGAGCCACCTGTGAGCCCTTTTCAGGTATGGTCCATCAGCCAACCGCAAAGGCAAGCTGACACCAGCATTGTTTAGCCCAAACCAGCAGGTCCCCTTCAAAAATATCATGGGGGAACCCCTCAAAAGCTTTCCTGGAATTAAGATACACTACATCCACATCATTCCTGTAATCTACCAGATTTATAACTCTCTTGCCTTGCTTGTTTTTCAAAAATTCCCAGTTCTCAATAATTATACCATTCTCCCCTTCCTTCTTTCTTTCTTGCCTTCCTTCCCTCCATTATTTCCTAATAGTGGGACTCATGGTGACTTAGAAATGTTTTTTTTAAATCCACAGCTATTACACTTACAAAAGCATTAATAAAAATACACTAAAGTTATTATTAAAGTGCAATTAAATTACACAAAGATTTAAAACACGTTTTCTTAATGCTCCCGGTATGACTTTCTAATGATCTCTGCCAGAACCCTTCATGGTATCAAGAGCGAGGCATTGAAAATAATTCACGCTTAGAGCTCTTGGCATTCCAAGGGTCCTGTAGTCTGGGGTGTTAGCCATCTCTTCTACGAATAAAGGTGAACGGGTTTGGATCTTTCATGCATAGTGTCCCCCATAATCATATGGCATGAAATCACGTGAATTCATCTTGAATAAAAGTTGATGTTGCGCCAGTGGGTATGGACAATGGAGTCAAATGACAAGAAAGGGGTTTCCATCCAAATGTTAGGAGGAAGTCCCAAATGGTAAGCGCTGTTCATCTGTAGAAGAGATACCTTCCACAAACCCTCTGTTTGTCGTTTTCTTAACAGAGATTAGATGGACGCTTCTTAGGAGTGCTACAGTTGTCGATTTCTGCTCTTGGGGGTGGGAGTTGAACTGGGTGACCCTCGGAGTCCCAACAGCAGGATTCTATGTTTCTAATTTACAGTTGAAGACGAGGCTAAGTGCTGTGAAATGCTTCCGTTTAGAAAAGTGGTTCATTGGCAAGACCTGCTTTGAGTCATTTGTTTATGGGCTGCCGTTTATCCTCTGACCCTGTTCCTGGATGGCCTGTGGGAACCAAAAAAGCAAAAAACAGAAACAAAACGAACCAAAGGACAGCAATTTTCCCTGGAAAATATCAGCCGATTGGATAGAGAGGGATTTTTCCTGATCACAAGGAAAGTCGTTGCCTTAGGTCTTTTAGATCATATGGTGGAACCATGATTTTAATTTTGAAGGAAACAAAGTCCACGCTTGTTAATATCTTTACGAGGCATCCCCCAAGGACTAACAATTAGGGACAAAACAAGAGGCAGGAATTTGTTAGAAGAAAAGGCTTAGGAGAAATAGAAAGGCCTTGTTTACAAGACATAGTCTCCAACTCAGCCTCATTTTCCTTCCAAAGGTGGATCCAGTTTATCACGGACAGTTCCAGTTAATTCTGTGTCATCCCACTTTTCCAGCTGCTTTCAGAATGTCCTAGTTTCTATCTCCTTCTTACAGTTTCCCCCTTGGTCGTCAGCTTCCTTCAGTTGCTGCAAGCTGACCTTGAAGTGCGGAAGTAGTTTGCACTGCATTAGCTCAGCAAAGGGGAGAGGAGAGGGCAGAGTCTTGCCCTTCCCAATAGGCTCTGGAAAAAGCAAACTGCTACAGACTCTCCTAGCTTGTCCATTCTTCCTCACTGATAACATTTGCCATCTCGGCCACACTCTTGATGGTGCTTGGCCACATGTGACCTGGCTTTCTTCTGTGAAATATTGGAGGGCACGCAAAGGAGCCCTCTCTGTTCCTCTGGTGCAAGCGACGGGGACTAGGGTGACATGCTTGCAAATTCATGTGACATCTTGAGCCTCCGAGCTTGCCTGGTTCGCTCTGTTTCCCACCGGCTCCAAAAGTCAGCTTGGCACATCTGAATGGTGGCCGCTTGTCCTGGCTGCCAAGAACAAAGGCCCAGCGCTTTGCAGGCAAATCCCTGTTTGGGTGGACAAATGTTTGGAATGTCACTCACCCCCACCCTCCCCGTAACAGCGGCCGGGATTGTACAAAAGGAGGGTGTGGCATGAGGCCCCTTGTTCTTTGGATGAAGGTATGAAAGGCAAACAAGTTTTAAATGACTATAGGGTGGGAGGGGGTTTGAAAAGAGACCTTTTTATTCAGGCCAGCCTTTGGCAGTTCAATGGGACTGATGTCAAAGGGGCATTTACTCTTGGTGGGTGTGGCCTGAAAAAGAATAGTTTTCTTTTTCAGTGGTTTTTCATGGCATTCACTCAAATTCCTCTCTGTTAGGTTTTTCACTCATACCTGTTGGATTCATTTTATGGTTAGCTCCATTGTGTCTTGAGAATCCCAGTGAGATTCCAGACGTGTGGTTGTTTATTCCCGCAGATGTAAGGTTTTAGCTCCCACTGCCCATAGCTAGCCTGGCCATGGATGATGGGCACTGCAGTCCAGCAAGATCAGGGATGCCAGAGATGGAAAAGGCTGCTGTGGTTAATAGCAGGAGGAACTGTTAGCACTGTTGTCGAGCAGTGGCACAGACTGAAAGATGGCCATTCAGAACTAGAGCAAAGGGGTTGTAGTTACAGATTCCAATATTTTAGATGCTGCTTGGGAGGTGGGGTTTGCCCTCTCCAATTTCTAAAATCATATGATTCTAAAGTGATTGAGAAGTCCTTGTTTTCTTACACTGTGGTTTCAGTTGTGCTTTGGTTGTAGTCCAAGATTTCAAAGACACAAGAGTTGCTCTATAGGATTCTTTGTAACAGAATGGCGTGTGTGAACATGCACCCAGGGATAGGTGTTCCTGTTCTTAAGATAGATGAAATATGCCAAAAACAGTTCTCAAAGAATACATATTACCTCGAAGAGACCTCTATACCTCAGTTTGAAAAAAATGCTTTATTAAAATGAGAAAATCCCATCTACAAACACTTTGTTCAGCCCTCTGGAACAATCAATTGGAGCTCCTTGTAACAGGAGCAAAAAGTGAAATAACTGAGAACAGAGTAAAATTCAGTCAAGTCTGGGGTATCTGAATCAGATACTCTGCTGGAACCTTTTTCGCCGCGCCACTTTGGATTACCTTTCTCGCAACCTCAACCTGCAGATAGTTCTACCGACCCCAAAAGTACACTTCAGGTCACTTGATGCCTGTCAGAACAGGTTTATAATGGAAGGAGGTGTTGGGTGCTAAAACTGCAAGAACAGAAAGAGTTAAAGTTTCCCTCCAATTTGATACCCAACCAAGCCACTTCCCTCATCCACCTGACAAATGTGCCAACCAGGGCACACTCCCCAGCTCATACCAATGCCAAGAAGCAGACGCAAATGTAAAAAGAGAAGGTGGCATGCAGCGATGCTTTTTCCCATAGACTATCCTTCCCATAAAAATCACACTCCCACCCAAGCTGGTACAAGAGCCGAAAAGGAAGGTGGGAGAAGGGGGGAAGTTTGAGGATCATTTGCATCCTAATCAGGCTGCTGTAAAGCCCTCTAAGGGTTGCAGTGAGCTGGGTACTGAGGAAGCGCCTACCACCAACTCCGGCCAAGGGCTTGCCTCAACAGGAAGTGCCATGGAAGACTTCCCGTCTTTTGCCTGGCTTCACTTCCCAGCTTCTGCCGAGCAGCTGCCTACGGTTTAACTCTGTTGTGTGAGGCTAGTATTCGCAGCACAGCAAGACAGCGACCCTATTTCTTTGTGCCCAACTGGAATCAGAAGGTACACCTCTAACCACATCTTGGAACAGCAACTTCCCCTACCTGAGGCAGGAAGAACCAAACAGGGAAGGGATATAGGATCACAGCTCTCTTCCTCTCTCTGCCTCTCCCCTGCGATTAAGAAGTCCTCAGGGATTCACTGAACACACACGTTCAGGTTGGCTCTCGCCTTCTGTCAGCTCTTGCTCCACCTCTGTGATGACTGGAGGAGCCATGCCATGCTTCTTCAGCAGCCTCTCCACAGAGATAACTTCGCATCTCAGTTCCAGGGAAGTAAAGTGGATCCCTTTGATGCTGGGCACCTTCCCTTCTTCTGCGGACTCTAAGATACGGAGCGTGAGACTCGCCGTGACCAGTAGTGCTGCAATGGTGATGTGCACTTTTGGACAAACCAGAGCTTTAAGGTGCAGGGAAATGTTGTAATCTGAAACATGGAAGAGAGATTTGTGCATTTCTAGTACAGTGTGCCACCGGGGTGGGCTGCATACAGCCTCCTCCCCACCACACTATTTTTTCCATGACTTAAATGCAGTAATGCTGCAAAATGGGCCTCTTCCTGCCTTCCCTTCTAGGAGAAGCAAGGAGATGCCCTGGCCCTGCTAATTTACAGAATTCTACGATGCAAAGCAGGAGGGTGCACTCTGGAAGCACCATAGAGGGCCTACTGCAATTGCCACTGAATTGGAATGGTGGTCAGCACTCTCCTCTGGCCCCCCCAAAAGTTGCACAACTCAAGTTAGCCACAGCAGATCACATTAGTCTTGATGTCGTCACGTTAGCCCTGGCTAGACAGAGAAAAAAGCCCAAAGCTGTGCCTATCCCAGAACACATACCACATCCAACTGCATGCTTTTGTGGGTCTTGAGATGAAAGTTACCAGTATGAAAACTGCAGGCAATCTCCTGTACTTTTAATGGATGTGTAGACGAGGGAACTTAGGCAGTATTGCTTGTTACTCAGTTGTACGAGAAGCAAGACCTGCTAACATTCCCTCTTTTACACAGCCATTAAAGTTACAGGAGCCCTTTCGAGTCTTCACTCTGGCAACCTTCCTTCAGACACAGCTTTCCTTCAGCTTTGAACATCACCACCCCTTTGACATTCCTGGATCTTAAGCCATCATCAGGTTCATTACGGTTCACTTTCACAGCTTGAAAGGCCAGTAGCTAATTTTTTTTAATGGAGTGCAGATATTCCCCGGGCTGCTGAACTTCATGACCAAGCCCAATTTCCATGCTTGTGTGATGGGACTGCAGAATCAAAGAAATCCCCAAGTCCTGGGCGTTGGCAAGGCTCCAGCCCATTCACATCCTTCTGGATGTGCAGCGTCCACCTTTAGACCCACCTTGGCTCCACCACAGCCTGCAGTGATGGAGGTTGGACAAGAGCTCTGGTCCAGTGGCTTTGAGCCACCTTTGCACTGCCTTCCAAAGCTCTGGAGAGCTGGATGCCCTCTTGCACAGCTGGAGGAGAAAGGGCAGCAGCATTTGAGAGAAGACCCCTGGCTCTGCATAAACATTTGGCTCATCCTCTTTATACAGACTGACAGCCCTGTGTGGGGGGAGAGAGAACGAGAGAGAGAGAGGTATTAAAAAGCCACCATGTCTCCTTGATCTACACCGATTTTCCCCAATCTGATGCCTTCCAGATGTGTTAGACTACAACTCCCAGAGCAACCAGCTTGGAGAAAGCCATTAGCAAAGGGAGGATGACACATTTTTGTGAGGGAGGAGGCACAGTATTTGCTACGGAGTTTTATGGGCTCCTGGAAAAGACTAGTCAAAACTCGAGCTGAGGACTCAGGGCATAGTGAGCGGATTGCTGGAACAGGGTAGGCGAGATCCGAGTTCAAATCCCCACTCAGCTGCAAAGCTCAGTATATGACTTGGCTTGGCAACACACTCTGTCTAACCCATCTCCTGGGGTTATTGGTAAGGAGAAAATGGTAGGGTGGTGAAGATGGTCAGGAAGAAAAGGTGGGATGGAAATGTAATGAATTAATATAAATAGTATAGTGAATAAATATGAATAATAGGAATAAGCTCCATCAACAGAACAATGTGAATAGGTTACTCTTTACTTGCAGTCGATTCTAGTAAGCTATATGGAGCAATGACCGAAGTCAGTCAATCCAATCTGGAAAAGATTTGGGGGTGATTCTCAAAGGCTTTACTCTCAATTGACCCATACATTACTAAGTCCCAAGGTTTCTGGGCCTCCGCCTGGCAAATTTAGCCAATAGTGCTTCAAACACCTGAACTCTGTTCTCTGCCCACTTCCCTCCCATGTTTAGAAAGCAAGCTGTTCATCCATGCCCGCTCCATACCAGCGCCCACCTTCTATTACTTACTCCTTGGCTTCCAGCTCCGTTAAAGCACTGCTGAGATTTATTGCGGGGAGATGACGCACCAAAGTTGCAAAGGTTTCTGGGTAATTCTCAAATTTTTCCAGCAGGAGCTGCAGCAGGCTTAGCAGGGCCTTGTTAGGCTGCAGCACA
This sequence comes from Iguana delicatissima, assembly GCA_948472985.1. Classification (NCBI taxonomy): domain Eukaryota; kingdom Metazoa; phylum Chordata; class Lepidosauria; order Squamata; family Iguanidae; genus Iguana; species Iguana delicatissima. The sequence goes on along the minus strand of CAOKZL010000719.1, from coordinate 331,214 downwards.
ATGCAGTCATTTTGAGGAGGAACCACAAGCAGGCTGGCAAAAACGGCAGCTTCATGCCTCACTTCGCGGTCTTCATCTTGGAGGAGGCCAATCCCTACATCAATCAGACTGAGGGTGGGGTCGCAAACAGGAAAATGAAATGTTTTTGAAGATTTTTAGCGCAAAAGATGGGATCTTAAACAGATCAGAGAGGGAGATGAGGGAGAAACTGATTTGGTGTTTTTCTCAGTGTAAGCTTACCTACCTCATACTTCCTGAACCTATATGTGAACTGAAACAGATTTATACCTCCAATATTTACGCTCATGCAGCACGCCAACTGGAAAGTGCAGGCAGCAATGCACATATGAGGGGAAGTGTGCCAATAACATGAATGAATTATAGTAGGAAATATTCTGTGCAAAAATGCATGTGTTGGGGAAACTGCAAACAAATGTGTGTATATGGAATAGAAAAGGGCCAAACGGATGAGAAAATGGGAGAAAACAAACTGAAGGTTGAACGGAATGAGAAAATTCCAAAGTTACAGACTCTATCTGTGTATGTCAGCCAGTGAGGTTGAATAGATAAATGTTAGACTGAACCGAAAGCTGAGGTCAAATCCCAGTTGATTCAAAGGTCCTCATTCGAGGGTGGGCAAAGTGTAGCTTGTGGTCCTGCATTATGTCTGGGGACAGAATGTTCAAAAAAACCATTAAAAAAAGAAAAGAAAGAATGCTCCTGGACGATTCCAGATTTTGCAGTGGTAGGATGGCAACCCAGTCTCACTGAATCTAATTTTATTTTCTGTATCTGTAGCATTTCCAGGCCGGCTGTACAGACATCAGGATGGTTTGACCCTGTCACAATACAGTAACAGTATAACACAATAACAGTAGTCGCAATAGATTCCTAGAGCAAAGCTTGCTAGTGCTGATATATATCTGCTTCCCATTGACCCTGCTAACAATTGATCAATTGAAATATCAATCGGCTCTGCATGGGTGATTCGTTCTATGCTCAGTGTCACCTTGCAGCGGCCATTTGGAAGGGAAGATCAAATGGAGGGGGGAAGAACAATGGAAGAACATGGGAATGTTATGAGAATGTTTAGATAGGAGACAGCAACCTACTCTGGCTCTCATGATGAAAAATATGTATACAATTGAATGCCTGGGAAAACAGCTGGAGCTGGTGGGGTGATTTGACAATTTTAACCAAACTTTGATATGAGTGCCAAAATTCATATGGGGAGGTAATATACCTTTTACTCAACTCTAATGCTGCAGTCTCAGCAACATTTTGGTAAAGTCGTTTGCTTTTCTGAAATAAACGCTTCTGTTTTGAAACTCTGAGTGAAATTATTCTTCCAGGACATGACAAGTACACCCGGGGGTGCTGGGACTGAAAAACTGGGCTCCAAACCCCACCAAAGTTGCCTTCTCCTGCCTTGAGTAAAGCAAGCTTGCTTTTGAACTCTGTAAAAAGTCAGAGCGGTCTACCTCACCGAACTGTATGAAGGTGGGAAGGAACCTGCTTCCAGCCTTTTAAGCTAGAACAGAGCTAGATAGAGCAAAAACCTCAAAGAAGACCCCAGCAGACTCCCTCCTCTCAAGTCTTTTGGGTTCCCACAATTCCCTGAAATTTAATAGGGCAGGGGCATTATGAGGGGGAAAAAAGGTAGTCAGATCCATATGCCCGATGTTGTGAAGACGGCTGAGGGCGGGGGGGGGAATTGGGGCCAGTCATTTCTCCAAGATTCTGGAAGCTGCTCAAAATTCTAGACACCGGTGCCAGCCTTGTAGTTACGTACCATATAGCAACTCCACGCAGGGCTGAGCTGGAAGATTCCTGGGCTCTCTGAATCAGGTCTCTGCCTGCTATTTTCAAGGATCTGGCTGCAGCCGTTCTGAGTAATTCAGATGAAAAGGCTTTGCTGCATCGTTCTATTGCTGCACCCCACTGTTCCCATGAAGAATAATCGTCACTACTGTCAGAAGAGAGAGGGAAGTTAATAATAAGATACAGGACAAATGTCAGAGCCCACTGATGTTTTTAAGACCAGAAAATCCCATCTTATATATTCTCCAAGGTTGCATCCTTCAAAAAAAGAACTATCTACACACAAGAAAGAGATATGAGAAAATGTGAGTTTTCCCAAGTTTCCCACTGGCTTGCCTAAGGTCTCAATCTAGTACCATGGGTTTCTAAGGCAGCCATGTCCCCTTCTCCATTGAAACTCTCATTGCATCTGTATGGGTTTTAATCCCATTCTAAAAAGTGGAGATGCCTCTCTGGAGTTTAGTGTCTGGCAGTTAGAGCTTTAAGATGAAATATGATTGTATTGGAGTATTGCTTTCGGCTCTGCTCGCCACTGGAATGGAGCTCCTTGAATATTCTCCAAATGTGAATTCGTGCCCCACGGCTGAAACAGGTTCCTCATCTTTGATCCAGCTATTTGTTTTAGGTAGTCAGGTACCCTTTTTCAGGCAAACTACATAAAGCCTTTTATGTAAATACCAACTTAATCATCTCCTTACCTCAGAGTCAGGAGGAAAGCGACAACGCACAGCACACAGCCCAGAAGTTCTGGGCTGAGTTGGTCGCTTTCCATCATAGATAACAGAATCTCCTTGCACTCTGTGGGCCCCGCACCCAGTGGCTTATGGGAAGAAGGTCGATTTTGAGAGGAGGGATCCCCACAGAGGTGCACAAAAGCTTCCAGGTACAATTTCAGAAGCCCCCAGTCAGTCTTGCCTTTCAGCACCTCTTCTAGTTTCTCCTAATCAATTGCAGAAAAAAGAGATTTAGAGTAAGGAAAAATAAGCACACATGTAAAATTAAAAGATACATGGGGGGAATGGAGGGGAGAGAGAGAGAGAGAGAAACAGACAGTCAGACACAGAAATGATAGACAGAAATATTTATTTTAGGGGAGAGGAAATGGCAGCTGCTAAGAAAAAGCAGTAGTTTATGAGACTGGGGCTGGTTTGGCTGGGAATTTCATTGCCTTCTCCTGAAATCTGCAGGGAAACTTTGGCCCTGTGTGCAAGTTCCCCACCAGGGCAAAATTCAAGGCAAAAGTTATCCCCGAAGAACTTTGGTCTGGCTTTAACAACAGCACATCCACCAACCCATGAATGTCACAGCCAATGCAATGATACTGTCTGAGGCAGATTAGCTAGTAACTTCCCCCTATCCCCAAGTCAAAGTGTAGAGTACCCAAAACGGGTCAAATTATTCTGACATGTGAAGCAGAGAATTCTACAAATGTTTCTCTCTGCCTCTGGCAATAAAAATACAATCAGAATATATCGAACAATTAACCATTTTACTGCGCTCTCATGACCTGCTACAACTGACCCTCTTTTCGCATGGCATTTGCCATGTGAAAGGGCACCTGGAGCGTCGCGCGACTGTGAGGAGCGATCTGCACGACGCAGTCACAATCACGCGACACTCCAGGGTAGGGCAGGCACCACTCGTGCACTTTTTCATTTTCAGCTTTCAGCCAAAAATGGTGTGTGATCGCGCATTGCTTCAGGGCCCTGCGCTCACTTGCCGTGCGTGCAGAGCCTCTGGAGTCACGGCGGTCGCGCTTCCTACCCCAGCACAGCCTGGGAAACTCCCAGGCTGCACTGCGGAAGGAAGAGGCGGGGCTCTCGCACTGCCTGCTTGGGAGCAGGCAGCTCGTGAGGAGCTGAAGCAACCGGGACACAAGAGCCTCTCGCGGGAGGCCACTCATGCGATCCCCACACCACAGCTCTGCAAAAAGGTAAGCTGTGAAAGGGCCTGACCCCCTCATTCTGCCTAACGGTAGGGCCGGCCCTTGCCATATCTACTTTGTTCCTAGGATACATCTTCATCTCAAAAGACCTTTTTGCATAAAACTCTTTTGTACAAAGGATAGTGCTAAAATGACCTTCAGGTTCCTTCCAAATCAATGGTCTGATGTGTGTGAGCTCTGTTTCTATCTCCCGTGAACTCTATGATGACACCAGGGCTCACCAGCAGTGTTAGCTGAAAGTCCTTGCTTAAATTCAGGTCCATCTTCTCTTCCTGTTCAGTCACCCAGGTCAAGATGGCTACCTGGACATCAACACTCCCGCTTTGAAGGAACCGGTGAAGTTCGCCAAATCTCTCACGACATCCCACCCTGGTCGCCTCGTGGCAAAGGAAACAGGCAGCACGTTGGTAGAAGACAGCCAAACCCACCTGGGACAGAAGAAGAGAAGTTTAAAAAGGGACGGTGCAGCTTTTAAGCATGCTCAAGCAAGACTGTGGGTTAAAATACCCACTCAACAGTGAAGCTCCTCTCATCCACCAAGGTCAGCGGCTATTTCTCTCACAGAGGTTTGAAGTCACAGTTTTCTGTAATCCGCTGCTTTGGGGGAAACCAAGGTGTAAAGAAGTTATGTGCCAAAGCATTGTTATGTGCATTGTTGTTGTTAGTGTTGTTCACTACCAAGTCATTTCCAACTTATGGCAAAGCTAAGGCAAAGCTATCACAGGGTCTTCCTGGCAATATCTGTTCAGAGGGGGTTTGCCTTTGCCATCCTCTACAACTACACCGACATGGCTTTAACTAGCAGGAATTTTTGTGTGTGCGTGCAAACAGTACACTTTTCCAGTTGCTTTTAAAAGGCATTTTAGACATATTTTGACCAGAAAGTCATTTAATGGTAACAGCAACATGTTAAACAAAAACAAGAAAAAAAAAAGCTATGATCTCTGTTAGCCTAACCTATTTCACAGGGCTCTTGTGTGGGTAAATGAAGGCGAAAGAGAACTGATCCCTAAACTCCATGGAAGGAAATAATGAAACACATAAATGACTTTTTCTGTACCTCCAAAAAGTCAAACGAAAGCAAATGGATGCAGATTGCCAACACTGGGGCAAGAGAATGCGCTAAAACTCCTCTCCTGTTGGTAGTAAGTAAACAGAAGTACCTGAATTGGAGAGATGCTGTGCTTTTCTGTGAACCTGGAGTCAGCCAGCTCACAGCTCACAGTCTCCCAAACCTGCCGGGCAAAAGTTTGGGAACAGCTTCCCATCAGAAGGGAGATGACTTGGAGATAGGCTGTGCAGACCAGCGGGCACGGCTGCATTCTACTGAGAAGCCAGACACGGTCTTCCATCCAACAGGCAATGGTGAGCAGGACATCAGAAGAGAGACTGGAAGGAATAAAACCAAACTTTTTCCCCTCTCTCTGCAACTGATTAGCCTTCAACACGCCACAGGATGTGATCAGGAGGAAAGGACAAAATGGGGCCCATCAGTGGCATCTCCCCTACCCATTGTGTCACTCCTGGAACTGCTGAACCTTCCACTGAAAAGACGTTTTTTTCCCCACCAGAAAGGAAAGACTGCCACTCCTCTTCAATGCTTCCAGAACTCGTTTCCTTTTAAATAAAACACAGCCTACCTGTATCTTGTTTGGAATTAACTGCTGACATTTAATGTTTTGATTGGACGGCCTGTTGAATGGCTTTTAAGCTTGCATTATATATTGTTTGAGCTATTTTAATTTATGGGGTAAGCTGTGCTGTGTTCCACAGTGGGAGCAATGCAGGATATTAATGTATTAATTAAAATCATATGATTTGAAAGAGGTCTCTCTCTTAAAAAATCAAAACCAGAAGTGGGCCACATTTGAGGTCATAGCGGGCAACTGTGTGGAGTGTTTGGATGGTGGACTTTGGATACACAGTGGACCAAATTTTTTCTAACAGGCTGTGCTGTCAGGGCTCATCTGGAGCTAGAATACTTTCCTGGTATAGCCGTCTTGTGTCAGGAACTTCCAGAACTGTGGTCTGACATCTCCATCGCAATCCATGAATATTCTGAACCTGCAGCCCTGGCTGGAGGTAGGCTGCATGCAGAGGATGGCACGATTAGAAAAGCCACTTACCAGCCCACGTGCAGTGCTCGACTCAGCAATGACTGGACTTGCAGCAAACATCCATGCAATGCATTATGAGACAGAGCATCCTCCAGCTGTGGTAAATTTGAGGCCAGTTGCAAGAGAACCTTTCCGTATTTCGTCACAGGAACCAGAGGCACCAAGGCCCGGGCTGCCATCACCCGCACAGCATAAATGGGGTTTCCTGAAAGCTTGATCAGGGGCTCCAGAAAGCAAATGGAATCACTGGAAAACAAAGGGGGACAAGAATAGGGAAGGTCAGACTTGAATGCCTAAGATCTGAGGCTGGGACTTTTTGATTTGGTGATGATGTCATACCCTGCTGCAAAAGCTTCCCTTTTCACTTAGAGTTAAGCAGCCATCCTCCCCAAAATTTAAGAGTCAAAGATTTTCTCAGTGACAGTGTCTTGTAGTGAGCAATCCTTGTTGTGACACGAAGTATTTGGGAGTGGCTTAATCTTTCAAATAGCCTGTTGAGACCCGTTGACCTTACAAAAGCCCCGCTCGTGACAGAGACAAAAACTGCTAGAATGTGTTTGTTGAGTTTGAGATCAAGCGTTCTCCCTGGTGCTTGGAAAAGGCTCTCATGACAAAGGCTCACACTTCCACATTTAAAATTGCGCCGTTTGCCAAGCTCTTCTGTGCAAAACACCCATTTTTCTTGCAGCAATCATGGAAGGGCACTGGAAGTGGACTTATGCCAAGTGAGCCATTTTGTTGCTCAAACTTAATATTGTCTACTCTGGTTGGCACCAATTCTCCAGGGTGTCTGGCGGCTTAAAATCAGAAAACAAGATTGATATAAAAATGCAATAGACGATGTTTGGAATTAATTAATTAATTTAAAATTAGTAAAATGAAACAGAGGGTAATTGAAATGGAAATATACACAGCTACACACACACACACATAATTGAAATAGTGGGTAATGCATTATGCTTGTTACTTATATATATGCAATATTGCTAATGGGAAGAAATAAGTTCTAAAATTTATGTCAGAATATGTTCTCCTATTTTCAGATCTCTCTGGAAATTTACACAAACGAATCCCACATACTTTTTCCTGCATTTGGCAGCTTCCCTGCCCCAACAGCAACCTGCCCAGAGAAATATCAGTTAGCTGCTTGCAGCAAAGAGCCCAATTTCATCTTTGAATCCCAGGTTGTCATTCTCTTTAGAAACAGGTCTACATAGGTGTTTACGAAGACCAGTATAGCACTAACAACCCAGGATGCAATGTGTTAGATCCCCCAGAACTGGTTTCCCACAGATGCACAGTCTTTCTTGGACTGGAATACGATGAAATGTGTATATAAAAAAAAAATTGTGAGAAAGAAAGAATGCTAAAAATACATTGCATTGAATATTCCTGGTATGGCGATCCTTCCACTGGCTGCATCAACTGTTTTTTGGCCCTTACTTGCTTACCCGTTCAGAGTGTCTGCACTCGGCTGGAGTTTGGCCAGAAAGGTAAGGATGGCATAGAGGGAGGGGTACAAGCGAAGTTTCCCTTTCTGGGTCCCTCCAGACACAGACGCCTCTGCGGCCGAGGTCAGTTCTCCAAGCAGAATGCTTCTCAGCTGAGGGTAGGAGCTGAAGAGGGCCTCAGAGCTCAGCCCTTCCTGACCGAGGCCATCATCCCGAGTCCGCTTTTGACCCAGAAGCCGAACTGTCAAGGCACCTACAAGAGAAACAAAGCAGGAAATGAAGATAAAAAGTCCATTTTAAGAAAGAGTTTTATCATAAAGCATCCAAGACACGAGAAATGAATGAAAGAGACATGTGACTAGGAAAAGAAACGAGAAAATTTCTGTCAGTTTCCTGACATCAGTGAATTACTGGTATGTCCACATGTTAGATGTCTGAAAGCAAAATGGAGTCTATCGCATCAGCATTCCCATCTCAGGTGTATTGTCTTTGAAATAAGCCCTGTTGATCGTGATAGATGGGAGTTAACTTTCAGGTATTGCGGCCTTGCTTTTTAAAATTCTGTTTGTAACTGGTATATGGGAAAAAGATTGTTCTTTTCAGCAATCAGAGGAATCCAGGAAAACTTTCTAACTCAGAAATTTTATAACAAAACTTCATAATCCTTGTAGTTCCCCCTACCGAGAAATATCCTTCCCTTCCAGACCAAGGACTGCCACGCTAACTGGTGGCATTCCCCTCTATTAGCAACCTGCGTGGTTTGCTTTCCGACAGGGAAGCGCCTGTCTTCCAACTTGGAAAAACCTAAATACTTGTTGGCTTTTCCTTTCAAAACTATGCACATTCCTTCTAGGGGAAGAACCACCGCTCCAACCAGACTACATGTGTACTAGGGGCTCTTCCACACTACACAGTTATAGCACTGTGATTTCACTTCCACTGCCATGGCTGCATCCTACAGGATCCTGGGGTTTGTAGCTTGGGAAGGCACTAGAGCTGGCTGAGAATTCTAGATGCCCCTCCTAGAACTATAAATCTCGGGATTCCATAGGATGGAACCATAATGAAGATCCTTCCTTTCTCCAAATATGGGACTCACAGCAGCTCACAATTTGAGTCTCAATTTGGAAGGGAGGTGGGATACCAATAAGAATGATGAATAACGATAATAATAATACAAAATGCAATTTAAAGAATGGATAATACAAAAGTTTTAAAAAACTGAACAAAGAATCATAGTAAAAACATTAATATAAAAGAATTAATTTAAAAGAGTTAATTAAAAGAGTTTACTTAAAAGAGTTTTAACAGACAGTTAAAACACTCTGACTAAAATATAGAAAGGTCTTTATCTGCTGATGGAAAGAGAGCCAAGAAAGGACCTCCTGTGGAAGGAAATTCCACTGGCTGGGAGGAGCCAGTCTAAAGAACAATTAAGCAACAATTCTATTAAGAAGTACAAGGTGAGGGACAGTTTAAACTACTGTACAATTAAAGCACTCTGTCAGTGCGACCTCACAGGATTGCTGTGAGGGTAGAACAGGGAGGAAGAGAGCTGCATGTGCTGTCTCGAGCTTCTTGGAGGAAAAAAGCAGGGTTTAAAAATGTAACAGGAGAGAGAGAGAGAACTAGAACCTAATTAGAAGGTTGCCATAATCTCTCCTTCCTTCTACACGCAGAAAATGATGCCCCAAAGTACTGGTCAGTATGTCCCGAGAAGGAAAGGGAATGAAAATACTCACCAAAGAGTTGGATGGCTGCATTTCTCATGGCCCAGCTAGGGGAGCTGAGGGCCTTGAGAAACAACATCATCATAGGTGTAATGTATTTGTGCAGAGCTGCTCCAGTCCGGAACCACGGACCAGGGTTTGCAACACATGGACCGCTGAAACCTACATGGGGAAAGCCAGGAGAGATTATCTTGCACTCGGGGCTGGATTGGACTTTCAGCGAAGGTGTGTGGGGGGCTAACTCCTGGAAGTTGCCCACCCCTGCTTTAAGGTGTCACAGGACTCTACAGTTTTCGCTGCAACAGACTAAAACAGCTACCAGTTTGGCAAATAGGAACATCTAGGCAAGCCATTTTGGTTTCCTTACCTGAGGCAAGTCCACCGTTTGGTCCCAGTTGTGGGGGAGAGGCTCGCTGGCCAAGGCCAGCAATGTCTGAATGCAATTTGCCAGAAGAGGCCGTGATTTGATGGGGTCTTCTCCAACCACAATGCAGAGGAAGAGTATTGGGAAACCAGCTGCCCTGCGAGTAACGGAACTGTTCCTGGGGCTTTTTAATAAAGCCAAGCCCTGGGGATGGGGTGGGGTGGAAGTAAAAAACAGAAAGAGCAAAGTTGTTTCCCCAGGTGTCACAAAACCGTTAGATGCCCATCCAGCGTTACTGACAGCCAGGAATTCTGGCAGTTGCTGTTCAACCAAATATACTCTAGCTGTAATGCAACAAGATCTGGAGACCCAAGATTCAGGAGGAAGGGACTGTGGTTACACGAAGAGAAACGAATGGCGAAGACAGATATAATATACGAAGCGTGCGTGTATGTGCCTTCGAGTCACCTGTCAACTTATGTTCAATGGGTGCAAGCATTTAATGCCTCTGTGTGTCTTTAAACAGTAGCCAGCAGGGAGGAGGAAATGGCTGGGAAGCAGCACATGGAAAATTTTAACCCTAGGGAAATCTACATCACAAAGCCTTTATTAGACCTGGAAGGGAGTTTGCAAAAAGGTACAGCCTGTGCACAGTCCTGACCAGACCCTCTTCCCAGCTAGCTAGGAATTTTGGTAGCAGGAACCTGATATACTTGGAAGAGCCTAGGCTGGGGAAGGTTTTTTACCTCTTCCCGTGTTCTATTTGCACATTTGTATATTAAGTCAAGAGTCACAAAAAGACCATGAGTTCCAAGTCTTGTATCCACCACCAAAATAAATTGTTTATTTGTTTAAAGGCTTCTATCCCACCCTATAACAAAAAAATCTCAGGTTGGCATATGAGTAAGATCAATATAAGCAGGTTAAAATCATTTAAATAGACTAAAGATATATTAAATAGATTAACAAGTTCAAAACAGATTTAAAAGATTAAAGCTGTTTTAAAACCCTGCAAGTTAGCATTTTAGGCAAATCGGTGAGGCCCAAAGGCTTTGATATGCAGCCGTGTTGCTAACTGTTGGTAAGCACAGGAGTCAGGGGGCCAGGAGACCAAAGTTCGAATCCCCAGTCAGCCATGGAAACCCACTGGATGATCTTGGGCAAGCCTCATTCTCTCAGCCTGAGGGGGCAGCCACAGCAAATCCCCTCTGGACAGATCATGCCAAGAAAACCCCATGATAGGCTCACCGCACACAACAGCAACACCAGCAACAAACTTTGCTGATAAGCACTGCCCCTGGATCTTCTCACTGCTTGGGGGAAGTGGTGAAAGTACATTCATACATGCACAGCAAAAGTAAAAGGTGTACCTGGGCTAGCATTGTCCCTGGTATCGCTTGCAGCTCTCGGTCAGGATGCCTGAGCAAAGTAGCGCAGAATTTAGTGAATCCCAGACTGCAGCCTTCCACTGCTCCCTAGAAGCAGGGCAAAGGGAGAACGAGAGGGAGAGAATGAACATTTCTTTCCTGTTTAGCTATCACACTGTCATGGCAAGAAACAAAAATAATCTGGATATTTTGACAGAGGCAAGAAAGTGGGCAGAAAAACAAGTGGCTATCCTTCATAGCACTTCTTTGCTTACCAACCATTTACCGAACTCCTCCATAAGAAACACTAAGGCCCTTTCCGCACCTTACCTTTTCTCGGCGCTGGGGTGTGGGGATTGCGCGAGCAGCCTCCAGCGAGAGGCTCTCGCGTCCCCACTGCTTCAGCTCTGCACGAGCTGCCTGATCCCAAGCAGGCAGCACGAGAGCCCCAACTCTTCCTTCCACAGCGCAGCCCGGGACTTTCCCAGGCTGCACTGGGGCAGGAAGCGTGACTGACGTGGCTCCGGAGACTCTGTACGTATGGTAAGTGCACGCGGGGCCCTGGAGCAATATGTGATTGCGCTCCATTTTCCGCTAAAAGCCGAAAATGAAAAAGTGCGCGAGCGGCGCCTGCCCTACCCTAGAGCGTCACACGATTGTGAATGCATCATGTGGACCGCTCTTCACAATCATCCAATGCTCCAGGCGCCCTTTCGCATGACAAATGCCGTGCGAAAAGGGCCTAAGTTGAGTAGTGGAACTTCTCCACAAAAAGGCTTCCCTGTAGTGGCAAAGACAAATGGTTCTTGAGTTCTCAACAACCTGTTTCTATTACACTGCGTAATATTATTCTAGCTTTTAACTGCTTTTAGCCACAGAAGGGCAGGCGATCCATTTTGGTCAAATCAATTAATTCAACAGAAAACGGCATGGAGAAAACGGCATCCAGCCAGCCATACCCTTTTTCTGGGATGCTCCATTCCACTTCCCTCCCTTTAAGTTAGTTGGCAATCCACCACCACGGAGTAAATTCAGTCCTCCTTGGGGCTGCTTTGGGGAACTCCATCTCCTATCATGTTCTTCTCCCTCTCAAGATTTTTCTGGTACATCTTGAGGTTTGCCCAAATGTGCCATCGCCTCCCTCTTGTGTGTGGCTGGTGTTCTTTTGGTTATAAGCAAAGGCACACATAAACTGATGTGTTAACCTGGGAGCACTATCAGGGCTGCTGCATCACACAGATTCAAGGTGAATCAGGGTGAGACAAAGCCTCCTGTGTAACAGAAGATCTACTGATGCCTTTAGGATCTGGTGCCTTTAGAGTATTTAGGGAGGCGGTGATGTTACACTGTTGTAAATTACGGGTATTTTAAAAGGATAGCTCATTTAATTGCTTTTTAACTTGTGTATCATCAAGGTCTTAACTGTATCTGCTTATTAAGTTTGTTGCAAGCTGGCTGGGGTCTCCTGTCAGAAAAAAAGCAGGTGAATATTTGTACTGCATATTTCTGAAGTGGAATCCTACACAGACTTAACTGCACACAGGAAAAAGTATTGGTAGTTTAAGATTATTTATACATTTAATAGTCATTCCTACAAAGTAACTCATCTTCTCCCATTGGAGGAAAATAATATTCCCTCACAACCATATCCTGTTTGAGTAACACCTAGAACATGGGCATCCATATAGAAACCTGGAAAAAGGCAGATTCTTTATGTCTCACTCTGGGTGGCTTCCAGCCTAAAAATTTCAGCACTGAAAGCCAGTGAAGACAGAACTAGGTTTGGTTCTGTTTTGACCAGTTGCAGTGACATAACCTTCCTTCGCATTTATTATTCCCGCATCCATATGTCCTCTGTGTGTAGTCAACCAACTGCCATCTTGTAGCCTCAATTATTGTTTTATTTTGTCACTCCGTGAAGCTGGTTTGGTGGGAATCAGATTCCGTACTCTATGCAGGAGGATTTTGGTAGCAAAGTCCTAGCCATACATTCAAGCTCATTTTAATTTAGTTGTTTCAGAAAGAGGTTGGTCTTACCCAGTGCCGGCACTTCAGCAAGATATCCTGGAAGATCTCGGCAGCCAGATTTACAACCTGGAGCGGCAGGAGGGGCCCCTGGCCTTCCGGTGGTGCCAGAGGCAAAACGTTCTCTGCTAGGCCTCCCAAAAGCAGTCCAATTTCCTTGGTAGTTAAAAATAAAGATATCAGATTGGAGGAGAAAAATCTAATAAATAAAAATTACAAATAAATAACAGAGCTGTTGCTTCGCTATCTGTGGGGCAGCTTTGTCCAATGTATCTAATTCCCGAACAGCACTTTAAGACCTCCCCAACTGATACAGCAGTGGTTTTATGCCACTTTTGAATGCAGGTCAATTTCAACCCATTATTTGCATCGGTACACAGCATAGGGTAGTGGTTTGAGCATTAGACTACGACCCTGGAGACAAGGGTTTGATTCCCTGCTTGGTCATGGAGGCCCACTGGTTGATCTTGAGTGCATCACACTCTCAGCCCCAGAAATCCCCCTTGATAGATTCACCCTAGGGTTGCCAGAAGTCGGAAACGCCAGAAGTCAAAAGCAGCAACAACAACAACACATTTTGCTCACTCACCTGAGACTCTTAATCAGTCTCCTTGAATAACCTTCCCTCCCATCGCCGCAACTTAGAGCTCCTCCTTATTTCGACAGCCTCTTCTTTCTCAGTGCAATCTTCCAAATACGGCTCTTCCTTCCTAATCGCTTAACGTACCTCTCCGGTTCTCTTCCAAACCTTCAGCCTCTTGCTCTCTCTCTGTGGGCGTCCTCTCAGAGAATCTGCATGGCAAACTAGTTTGCTCCCTGAGCACTGGAACACTGTGAGCCACTGAACTGGCTTGGCTGACTTGGGTTAGAGGCTTCACCTCCAAATTGCAGCACAGTAGGCATACCATACCAACGGTGGGCAAATGTGGGAGGCCAGAGGGCCACCTTAACTCCCCAGAAGACCTTACGGAGTCACGCTCTGCACCACAAAACTGGTCAGATTCTTGGCCCCCCAAATGCTTTCATGAGGGGCATTTTTGTCATATTTTTGCTGCCCCTCCCAGGCCATTTTAGGCCCAGGAGAAATGTTTTGAACAAGAGTGACTTCCTATTTTTAAAAAAGGTTTGGCAAAAATGTCCCCCACAGTGCATTCAGGGACAATTTTTCTTGGGGGTCCTGGAAGCCATAGAATGACCTTGGTTCCCCACCTTTGCCCAGTCCTGCATTAGGCAACCTATAGAGGTTTATAAAAAGGTCCGTTTTGATCTCTCCCCATCAGAAAAAGACACAAAACGTATCCTTGTTCCCTCCTGCAGTAAATTGCCTCAGGGGTTACCTTCTCCTCCAGAAAAATAGACTTTTTGTCACGGCCCTATTCTGACTGCTTTCAGTTGAAACTTCCCACTTTTTATGGGCTGGCATGAGAGTAAAGTGCTGGTCACTAAAACACGGTAGAGAAGAGCCAGTATGATGTAGCGGTTTGAGCTTTCAAGAAAGATTGTGGGAGTCCAGAGTTCAAATTCCCATCCAGTGGAAACCCACTGGACGACCTTGGACAAGTCATACTCTCTCAGCCTCAGAGGAAGGTAAAGGCAAACCCCCTATGAACAAATCTTGGCAAGAAAACCTTATGATAGGGTCGCCCTAAGTCTGAAATAACCTGAAGGCACGAAACAAACAAAGGAACAAGCATCATTGTAGGGTATTTAAATAGCAGCGCCAGGCATGGACTGGACTGGAGCGTTAGCTAACAGAATAATAAAAGGTAAGGGAGCAGAGCTTCATGGCATCTCCCCAAATATGCCCCATTCTGGTCTTCTGTATCCTCCTTTCATGTCAGAAACTTAAGCATTGTTCAGGTGGCTTACTTTCACCGAGACCCAGCAGCAGGTGAGAATGAGACTGTGCTCCTCTGAAAGCAGGACTGAATCCTCCTCATCTTCCTCCTCTTGTGATCCCAGGTCTTTCTTTAGTTGGATGAGGGAGCCAATCGCATTCCCCATATCTGCAAACGAAGGTGCCGCGGCTGCAAGGAAATCAAGGGAGACTTAGGCCATTTCCGCACCAGTCTGTTATAGTGCAATGATTCCACTTTCAACATCCTCTGGAATCCTGGGGTTTGCAGTTTCGGGAGGGGGTGGCCGGCCCCTCCTGAAACTGCAAACCCCAGGATTCCAGAGGATGTTGAAAGTGGAATCATCGTGCTATAACAGGCTAGTGTGGAAATGGCCTTAGCTAGCCATAACAGAAACTGAAGAATGAATTTTTTTAAAAAATTGCTTCTTCAACTGTCACCATCAGGAGCCATTACAATAGGTCAGGGGTGGGTATAGGGTGGCTGCAGGCTGCACGTGGCCTTTGGAACCCACTCTTGTGGCCCCGATCAGTTCCCCAAAGCATCTCAACTTTAAATTTTTTAAAAAAATATTGCTGTGTGATTTTCAGGCCATTTTTACTCTGCACCATGCAGGAAGCACCCCAAATGCACAAAAACACACAAAAATACCCTGCCTCTCTCCGCAATTACCCCAGGATCCCATTCTTTATCTCCAAATGCCTCTGTTTTGCTCTACTGTCTCTCTCAAAATTGCAACGGCCATTAGTTGCTCTTTTGCTACCTCGGCCTGGTCTCACCTGGTTGGTCTATGCTTGATGCCTGCTTCGTCTGCAACACCCCCAGGAGAAAACTGCTGATGTCCCTGGCAGCATTCACCAAGCGACTGAGGAATATTTGCCAATGTGGTGCCACCTGTGCCCTCAGCATAGAGGCCAGAACTTCTGGGACCTCGAGCAGACACCGTCTCAGAGCAGAAACGACACCTACAGGGACACAACACTCTGATTACCATGGGCTGAACTTCTGAAACTGCAATTCCCTTTCTGGGACCATCTCTGATCATTTAAAAAAACAAAAGAAAACAAAAGAATTGATACACTCAGAAACAGCAATCACCAACCAACCAACCAACCAACCAACCAACCAACCCACCCACCCCCATATTACCAATAAACTATGCATTCCTTTTGCAGCCAATGAAAAGTTGAACAGGGCCCATTCAGTTCTGTTTTTTCCCCCGTTCCAAAACAGAATAGCAGATGGGTATATTTCCCCCTCCCATCTGTACCCATTTGTTACTCCTGCATGGACCATGCTTTTCTAACATTGACTTCAGAGGATGTGAAGGCAGATTTCCAGTCAAAATCCAAAACTTTAGACAGGGATAGAAAATATCTTGCCCCTCTCCATTGGACAGGAATTCCCCTGGCCCTTCACCATTGATTATGCTTCCTCTGGCTGATGGGAGTTGCAGTCCAACAGCAACTGAAGGGCTACACCAGGGTGGGAATTGTGCAGCTCTCCAGATGTTGCTGAACTCCAACTCCCAGCAGCCACAGCCAGCATAGCCAATGGTGTGGAGCACTGGGAGATGCAGTCCAACAATACCTACAGGGTCACACGATTCTCACCCTGGGCTACATGTTCGTCTGTTCTAACCCTTCACTACCCACCAGCTGAACACATCTACTGAAGTTGCCAAGGGGTAACAGCAGAACCACAAGAGACTGACCATGTATTGGCTTGGTATGAGCAGCCCACAACAAGTTCTGGCAAGCGACAGCAAAATGGTCATTCAGCACCCCGAGAAGATGCTCAAGGAAACAAAGGCATTGGCATCGCTCTGGCAGCTCTTCTTCTACTGTGGGCGATAAGTGCTTCAAGGTACAACCATCTAATCTAAGAAAGCAAGGGCAGCAACGGTAAGAATGGCTAACCGCTCCTTTGAAACTTAACAAAATGTATATGAATGCAACCTAATCTAAGCAAGTGGACAGAGCCGGGGTCCTGGGTAACAACAGAAACACCCCCCAAAAGATGTAGCAGAGACAGAGAGAGAGAGAGAGAGAAACTTTTGTACCTGGAAGAGAAGCCTATTAAAATATTGTAGTGGAACCTGGGCTCATAGGGTTGAAATACTAGGACTTTTGGATGAGCAGGGACTACAATGCCAGCCGCCACCACACTCAAATTTCTCTGTTTCCTGAGCTTCATTCAGTTCTGATACTCATAACACAAACCCTAGTGGATGCCACGGGCCCACTGGGGCATGTACCATTAAATAAAAAGTTGAATATCCACTCGACACTTATGTAGATCCCACTGTTTTAACTCATGTAATTTAATTTTGGAAGGGCCATTTCCCACCCTCGCGACCCATCACAGGCTGCAACAGCCTTGAAATTGGGAACCAAACATCCCAAGAAGAGGAAGCAGACATGTACAAGGATCACGCCAAAATTGGTACTGGGGCAACAACGCACTAACTGAAATTCAGCAGCCCCCAAATGTGCTGGTTATAGATAGGGCTATATTCTATCAAAGCTAAGAAGTCTTGAAGAACAAAAATGCAAGATTCTAACTTCTGGAGGATTGTTTTCATCAACGCCGCTCCTGCTTCAACCTCCTGGACTCGGGGACTGCTCATGGCTTCTTGGCCCCGTTGAAACAGAGCCACAGTAATGGATTTTGGGAAAGGTGATGGGAAGTAACAGACAAGCAACTCCAATGCCAGCTCACGGATCTGCAGGAAATCAGAACAAGAGAGAGAGAAACTGGGGGAGACTTCCAAACACAAGAAAAAAAATCAAGTGGAATGGGAGACTATAGAACACAAAGCATTCAGAAATACTGGACTCAGCTGAAAAAGCACACCAAAGTCTTTTCAAATCCTATTCATAAACAACATTTTTGGTAGAGTGGGGAAGCAAAACAGACTTTGATGGCTGCCAAAGGTGATGTGGTCTTCTCTGGATTTATTACCAGTTCAGGCTGAAAAATCTGAGGGATTTTATTAAAACTGCCTTGGCATTACTTGAACAGTTTTAAAATGAAGTGAATTATTGCATTCTTGCCAGTTGTAACAGACCTCACTACAAAGTTCCTTAACCCTGCTGCTAATGGACATTAGAGGAATTTGCAAAAGAATTTCAACACTGGTGGTGTCCTGAAACCATCAGAAAATTCAGATTTCTTTAAAAGGCAATATAACGTTTGCCGTAATCCTGCCATTGTGCAGACAGACACTGGAGTCAGGGCAGGAAGGCTGGACCACATACCTCATTTGTACTGTCCTGTAGACAGCCCAGCAATGTCAGTGCATTGCTTCTGGAAAAAAAATCCCAGCAGCCCTTTCTTCTAGCCCAGTTTAGGAGCGCGACCATATTGCCTGCAAAAAGCACGTAATACAGGAGAGGGAAGGAAGTGGAGGGAGAAAGAAACCGTGTGTGAACATATGAAGAATGAAATGATTGGGAAGTACAAGTGGGACTTTTGCACTCACAACAAATTAAAAAACACGGAGTGAAAAATTCACAAAATACAAAAGTTAACACGAGAGGAAACAATATTAAAAAATCAGTTTAAAACATGGATCATTATCAGTTTACCATTTTAACTGTTCTTTTTGCAGGTGACAAAATAGCCCATCTGCAATCCACGCAGCGGTATCCGCCTGCCTAGACTACTGCAATGTGTTGTATGTGGGTCTACCTTTGAAGGCAGCCCATAACTCCAACTTATTATCTCATATAATTGCAGAGCTGATCTCACAAGGCATTCTAGTCCAACCCACTGCTGATGCAGGAAATCCGCTACTAGATCCTTCCCAAGAGGTGGCTTAAAAACCTTCAATGGAGGAGAATCAACAAACTCCTAAGGCAGTCCGTTCCACCGTTAAATGGCACATGCCACCAGCAAATCCTTCCACAGATGTAGTTTAAAAATGCTTCTTTTCTTGTATGTTGTACCCAGTGCTTCTTAGTGGAGAAGAGAACAGCAAGAACTCTTGTTCTGAACACATCGTCCCAGTGTTGGGCCAACTGCACTGGTTACCAGTTTGTTACTTGGCACATTTCAAAGTGTTGCTGATAATCTTGAAACCCTAAATGGGTTCAGACCAGCCTGGATGAGGATGCATCTGCTCTCTTATGTTCCTGCCTGATTATTAAGGCCATCTCTGGAAGGTCTCCTCTGTGTCCACTGCCCACTGTGGTGTCCCTGTGGCTACCAGAGAAAGAGTCTTCTCAGTGGCGGCCTCCAAATCTGTGGAACACACTGCCAAGGAAGATCTCCTCTTTGGAGGCACTGAAACACCCAGGGTGTGTCCACACTACACATTATTGCCATTTGATTCCACTTTAACTGTCGTGGTTCCACCCTACAGAATCCTGGGATTTGTAGTTTGGTACTTCACCGTTATTTGTGCTATAATTCAGGGAAGTGGATGTGAGAATTCAAAGGACCCTCCCCCGCCAATTCAGCATAAAGTGACTTACGGGGAGGCTGCCCCTTCTTTCTCTCCGGACTCCACGTGTCTGTACAAGTTTCCATAACGGCTGCCAAGAGAAGAAGGGAGGTTTTCCTCCGCTGGTAGTTAGACCCAGGCACCAAAGAGGACATACAGAGCTGCAGCAGCCATTCAACAAAATCTGGAGGAAAGAAACAGGTTTCTTTTTTTTTTAACGGCACAAATGTGTGAGGCAGGATGAGGGAAGAGGCTGAAAATACTGGGGTGGACAAGAGGAGACCCAAGCCCTCTTCAGACATTCAGCAAGTGTGTGCACTCCAAGATAACTTTTTATCTTTTTAAATTGCATTCTATTCTTTTAACTGTAGGTCCGAATTGTTCTAATAGTGCAAATAGTTTAACTCTGTTTACATGTTCACTTTTTGTACATACTCAGCTGTATTTTTTTTAAAAAATTGTTAGCCACTTTACCCTCCCCCCCCCCGTTTTGGGAGAAAAGCAGGGTACAAATAAATACAACAACTTCCCAAGCACTGTCCATAAGCCACTAAAAGCTGAGGAGGGTGGGCTGACTCACCTACCGCTTGTACCAGAGAGATTTCCAGATTCTTTCCAGTTAGGTTTGGGGCTTCCTGCAGAATTTGAGGTTTCTTCTTTGGGGCTTTCTCTCGAAGCACGGTGAGAGAGCTATCCCTCATCCTGACCAAAGCCTTCTTCACAGAGGCTTGGAGGAGCTGCCGGAAGGAAGAGGAGTCACAGTTCAGGTTCAGCGGCAAGAATTCTTTCAGGAGAAGAATTTCTGTCTCGGACAAAGCCTGGTTGGTCCTGGGAGTGGAACACAGCAGGCCCAGTCCTGCCAGACGAACATTCTCTTCTTCGGAGGAGAGGCACAAGGCCAGCCTCTCGAGGGTTTTGCTGTCTGCGGGTAAGGCTCCGGCGACTGTTTTGTGAACTTTCAACAAGGTGACCCAAGCCCGGAGCTGAGAAGAATGCCTGCCACTAAAGTTTTCTGCCAGCAGAGCCGAAGAGGCAGGAAAAAGCTGCAAGGTTCCCATGAGAAGGTAGTTGGAGGCATTGCTCTGAAGGAAAGGGTCAGGAGACGTCAAGGCAGTGGACAGGATTGGCAACCAATGGCAGGCCCACTTCTGAGCCAGCTCATCCTCCGGGACGTGGCCCTGACCCTCTGTCCAGGCTTTGCGCTGAAGCTGCAGGATGGTTTTGTACACGTCTGAAGCAATGGGGCACAAGTGGTTGGTTGAAAGGCAGCTCAAGAGGTGCAGCGGGAGTTCCTCGTAGAGATCTAGAACCTTAGCAAAGAAATCCCCAAGAAGACCAGATGAGAACCAAGAGACATCAGAGTGCTTTACACATTGGACACAGGCCAGAATCTTATAGCTTCTGCCAGCAGTGTGTGGCTGAGGCAAAAGTAGCAAAAAATCGAGGGAAGAGGCGGCAGTGATGGCAACAGGAAGAGAAGGCCAGCAGCTCCCTGACAAGCAACACTCTGAGACAGGTGATTTTCCAAGCCACTCTGCCATATTGCCTGGGTATTACAGCTGCCCCACCAAATCCCTAGAAGACACAGCACTGAAAGTGGAGATGAGGAACATTTGACCCGTCAGTTGTTTTGGACTAGCCCAATCACCTACCACTGGCCACAGAGGCCAGCATTTCTGGGAGCTGAAATCTGAAACATCTGGAAGGTCAAAGGTTCTCAATCCATGAGTAAAAGGAATGCCAGTTAAAAGCAGCCCTGCTGCTGCTTTCCAATGTGACATGTTATTTATCTTCTTAGCATGCAGCATTCCTTTCCACTTGAACAGCCTGTCCACTGAGAACACCAGACAGAATTTTGTACCAGAAACAGTGTTTTCCATGCACAAAATGGGGTGTGCCCAAAAATGCACTTTTTTATGGAAACAGTCTTTTGGCCTAAAAATGGTGGAAGTGGACAAAACCCCTCATAGTCCTTACCCAGCGAAAAGTTTTGAAATTCTTCATTCTTTGACATGAGGATGAAATAAGCAAAGACTTCAATCCCTATGAATCATCCAGGTTTTTAGTTTGCATTTTACCATAGCTGTGTTTTTTTTCCAATTTATTTCTTTACATCACTTTGGATATTTGCCAATACAAAAGGATATAGAAATGCTTTGTAAAGAAATAAAGAAAAGAGATCTTGTTGCTTCCTCTAAGAGCAAATTTGCACATGGTGAGCATCAACAGAAATGGAACCAACAGTGTAAGGAAATAGCGGCACATTCGTGGGGACCTTGAGACTTCTTTCCCACCATTTGTAAAGCCTTCCAGGCTCAGCACCCTGATCCCAACCAAACCTTGGGAAAAATGGCAGAGGGATTCAAAGAGCTATAGACCCAAAAGGTAACCATTCCAAGCTCTCTGCTGAACACACACGTGGATACATAGTGCTTACTTTTCCAGGGCCCAAGTAGGGGAGAACTGACGTGAGTGCAAAGTATCGGGCTCTAGCCTGCCAAGGCATAAGGATGATCCTCTGCAGGAACTCTTCGTACAGGGGTCTCTCCTGGGCCTCAAAGCAATCACACTCTAGACTGTAGATCTCCAAGAGAAGCTGGAAGGAGCTGCGGATGAAATCAGATACCCCTTCCACCTAAAGATGGGTAGATGGGCAGAAAGTAAAAGCATCCATGATGGAATCATTAGACTTGTAACAAATACAGGCGACACCAGGTCCAAAGGGGGAAACAAGTCAAATTTTACAACGGCTGACTCGCAACTAGAGTTTGGGACCGTTATTTTTTGGACTCTAACTCCCAGCATCCTATGCTAGCTAGGGAATTCTGGAAATTGGAGTTTAAATGAGTTAATTTGCTCAAGCTCTGCTTCCAACATTTCTCACTGTGGCTGAAGAAGATCGGTTAGGATGTATAAGCTTTCTATGCAGCTGTACCTAACCTGTAGAATTCCATTCCTCACGACATCCATACACTCCTCTACCTGCCTTATTTTAACTTCCTAGTTCGGATGTTTCTTTCTTAAAAATTTAGGCGTTTAGTCCGCTTATTTATGTGGCTTATACCACCTTTCTCCAAAAACCAGGACTCAAGGCAACTCAGAAATAGATAAACAAAAGGTACAGATACAAACCAAAAAAAATCACTAAACATATTTCGCAAAGTGCACAGGTTTTGTTATGCTGGGAACAACCACTAAAAAAAGTTCCCACAAGGCTATGGAAACTTTTCTGCTGCTATTTTTCTTCCCACAAATGTTCCTGGGGGGGTTGGGAACTCCAAATGTCAACCCCAACAGGAAAATTGTTGAACACAGGCTTATCTGACAGGTTAGGGACCGGAGCACTGTCAGAAAGTGGAAAATGGTCAAAAAGTGGAACCCACCTACTGCAGGGAATATGAAGGACTTACGGAGGCTCATTTGGGACTGACAACCCTGCTTGTAAAGCTTCTCAGCTGCCTTGGGTGCCTTTCTAACCCCTCTGAGCTCACTTCCCAGGCAACCTGTTGTGGTCACCTTGAATCCTGCGTTTGTCTTCTGCAGTTTTAGCTACTCCTCCCACAAACACTTTCCAAATAAAATGAAATAAATCTGATACACTACTGGGCTCTCTGCATTGTTCCAGAGGAATTGGACCAGTTTCTGGAGCAGACTGGAATTGTCGGCCAGCACCCGGTTGTCGTTCACTTTCCAAATCTCATCCAGACTTTCTCGGATACTTTGGAGCCACAAAGAAAAGACTGCAGAGACAGACAGAGAGTAATTGTACAGAACTGGTATGAGACAGGTCCACAAAGACTGCACCCACTAGACTACCACCACCTAGTTCTGTGTTCCCAATGCTTTATGTAGAAAGAGGTGCTTCTCTAGATGTTGGACTGCAACTCCAGCTCTACCTCTTTAGCATTCTTGGACAGAGCTTCAGCAGAGAGCCCCCCTCTCTTTCCAGTACAACTTGCCAAACCAAGTGTCCAGGTTTGCTTTTTTCCTCTTCCTTCCCATCTCTTTTCCTTTTGTGCCATGTCTTCCACAATGTATACCTTCAGGCAGGGCTGTACCACCTCCAAATTTTTTTAAAAAATTAAGTAGCCACTACCACTACTTACAAAACAATATGTAGATTCACAGGGATGTGCAGTTTCCTAACGTCTGCCCAGTCTATGTTAAAAAAAAAAATAAACTACCAAACTTGGAAGCAAAAATTACAACATTTTTGACTCAGATATCAAAGGTTTGATTCAGATATTTCCTCCCTGCTTCAGAATTTGCTACTGCTTGGCTACAAAACCAGAACTGTGAGGAATAGGGAGAGAAGCCCAGCTTCACCTACCTTGAAAACAGTAGTAATGGCAATCCAATGGCTCTTCCATCAAATCTAAAATTGCTGGGAAAAGGACATCCAGCAACAGACAAGCCTGTAGAAAGAATGTACCCTTTTTGGCAGAGGGAATGAAGAATGGGCGACAGACCGAGTAAAAGGCAGGGAACTTGTTAACAGGTGGCTGCCTGACACATTTCACTGGGAAAATTCCTTGAGGCACAGAAAGAAGACTGAGAGAAGGCAAGAGGGTTTTAAAATCAAACGGCCTCCTTTCAGGACTCTGCTCCCAAATTTCTGTACCAGGAGTTCACGGGAGCTGAAAGTCGTGAAAGAGTTACAGGCTTTCCCATTTATCCGACCGGTTAGGGACAGGAGCAGCGTCAGAAAACAGAATTGGTTGAAAGCAGAACCCACGTACTGTATTGTATGAAGCACGAAGGACTTACGGAGGCTCACTTGGGACCCATTACGTGCACTCTGCTTGCAAAGGCTGGCTTAGTGCTTTCCCTCGCTCTGAGTTCTCTTTGCAAGCAGCGTGTACGTGTGAACAGTTCCAAATGAGCCTCCATAGCCAAGAAGAACTGATGAAAGAGAGGAAATGGAGCTTGTCCTTAACTTGGAAGCGTCAAAACAGCTAATTGTCAAATAAGGGGGTGTCAAAAGCTGGGGTCTTCCTGTACTGATTCATTTTATGCTTGTCTGTTTTAATTTTTATCTTGTTTTTTCTTAATGTATTTTGGTAGTTTAAATTTACAATGAAAAGCTTAAAACGAAGAACAGGGACTCACATGTATAGTGAAGGCGATCAAATACCACCTTTTTACAGAAATTACTCCTCTTATCAACCCCTTGATTAAAAGGTAGGGCTGCCGGATTGAAAACTGGAGAGTGAAAACTGTACCTTTAATGGTTGTGTAGAAGAAGGAGTTTCAGCAAATGTTGCTTATCAGGGAACCATGCACCAGCCAACACCTGCTGAAATTCCCTCTTTTGCACAGCCGTTAAAGGCACAGGAACTATTTCCAATTTTCAATCTGGCAACCTTATTAAGAGGGGACCTGTTCCCCACTCAGGTTTGGGGAGACAGGCTCATCAGGAAATCTCTACTGACCAGTGGCCTCATTCCATGACACAGTCACCTGCTGGTGTCTTATGCACAACTTGGAAAAGTTACTTCGGGAGTTATAGCTCGAGAGTTTCTTAGCCAATATGGCCACTGGCTGGAGATACTAGGAGCTGCAGTCCAAAAAGTAACCTTGTCATGGGCCGTCTCCCTTGGTTTCCTCTAGAACTCGACCATCAACTATGCCTGTTTGAACTACGGCCTTGCTTTACCCCAAGGTCGGCCCTTCCATTAGACCAGTGGTGGGGAAAGTGTGCCACTAAGGGCTTTATTGAGGTCTCCAGTGAACCCCAGCATGTCTTCCTACATTATTACTATTTTAGGCTCAAAATGCCCCCTATCCCTTAGGGGACAGAGGTAGCAATGCCATCACATCCCCCTCCCAGCTCTTTTAGCCCCAGGGCAATACTATTTCAGCACCATCTGGAAGGCCACATGGTCCTTTCCTTACAGCTTCAGAAGTGTAAAAAGAGACAGCATTGTTTTAAAAGCTAACCTGTTTGGGGCCGTCCAACCGGCAGCAAAGGATCTCCTTCTTGCAACAAGATAACAAACCCCGTGTTAAAACCAGACTCTCCAAACCATCCGGACTCCAAGCAGAAGGGACCACACGGAGCATCCCAAAGTGACATTCCCCTAGGCAGGAAAAAAGAAAAAAAGAAAAAAAGAAATCCATTGTCAGTAGATAAAGCTGTTCTCAAATTGGCTCAGGTCTGGTCACATCCTGTCCTGTCCGTGTAAGTCTGAGCTAGCATCCATAACTGTTTTAAATCAGCTTCCATCCCACAGCCATCAAAGAAAGGCAGACTTTTGTGTTTTGAGAAGTTAGTGTTTAGTTAGCAAGTCAGTGTTTCAGTGAGTTAGTGTTTAATGTTTTTAGTTTACTGTTTTCATACTGCGTTTTCATTTTAGTTTACGTTTCGGTTAAAAACGTCTGCGGGTGCTTCTGTTATTTTGTGTTAAAATTGGCAAATAGATATATTTTTAAAATGTTGATTTAAAACAGCTCTCTAAGGTCTCCTGGGGAAACAATGTGGCCCCTCAGCCCCTGATGTTTGCCCACTGACAAAGCTAAATTTGCAGACACACGGAATCACAAAACCGGAAAAAATAGCATTTGTGTATACCTTGGTAGTTGTCTGTTACACCTTCCATCCTCTGTGCAATGGGATCACCGCCGAGATTCAGCAAGCGGTAGAGACTCAGAACTGCTTTGGCTCCTTGCAGTGGCTCAGGTGCCGTGTTAACCAACATACTCACAGCAATACCGACCAGCAGACGGGTGTCCTTGCAGGCTGCCTAGGATGAACAAAAGAAAGGTGAATGTTCGAATAAAAATGCGGCACAGAAGTCACAAGTGGGCACTGCAACAAAATTTTGCAGCGTGGCATGCTGCTATTCCAGTGGTTCTCAACCTGTGGGTCCCCAGATGTTCGTGGACTTCAGCTCCCAGAAGCCCCAGCCACTATGGTCAATGCTCAGGGCTTCTGGGAGCTGAAGTCCACGAACATCTGGGGACCCACAGGTTGAGAACCACTGTGCTATTCGGTAATCCAGCCACTCCATTTCAATTCCCCACCCCAGGTTCTCCACGGCTCCCAGTCAGCTGAGATCTTGGCTCCATATATATAAACAGTCACCTCTCCCATCATGATTTCCATCAGAGATCCCAGGATCCTTTCCAAGATGCCAGTGTTTTCTGTTCTATCCCATGCAAGGGGCAAAACTTCCTTTGGCATCCACTTGAAAAGCTGCAGACAGATCTGGAGAGGTTACAGAGAAGAATTATCACAGAGTCCCCTTTATTCTCTTCCAACAGTTTAACAAGAAGTGCATTTGATCTAAGGCCGTTTTGTGTTTAGCAAGACTTCAAATGTATCTACCCAACACAGAAATACATAAAAGAATCTAACAGCACCTTTGAGAGTAAATGGAAAGAACAATATTCTTTTTTTTTGGTGGTGTGTGTGCATGCAACATGAGAGTACACCCTCCCATGCCTCCCAAGAGGGCCAACGTGGCTTCTTAACTTCCAATAGTTGCCCACTCCCAGGTCTACAACATATTTGACTAAACGCAACTTCTTCTGGGTGACAGCAAGAGTAGAAATAACAGCCAACTCAAACATCAAAGACCTTCCCATTGCAGAAGCAACCTAGATGACTTCTACACTGCAGGGGTCTAAGGTTATGATGGACAAAAGTAAACTAAAGTTAACACACGCCAGCCCAGAAAACACAACAGACAAACCAAACAAACCAAACTGGAAAACTAGAAGCAGCCAGAAAGTTTTTATGAAACTTTGGGTTTCCTAAAATTCCTCAAAGAGGCCCTCTATCTTGTTTTAAGGCAAGAGCACTTCTCCTAGAGACTTCCAGGAGCAGATAATGCCCCTTTTTTTAAGGCCTGGGGGGGCATAAAAACAGCCTCATGTCTGCATGTGGTCCAAGGCCTGCATAATTCCTACCCTTGATGTCAAACGTTGAATAAAGTTTAAATACAAATGAAGGGAAGAAAAAAAAAACCCTGACATGTTACTAGCATTGTAAAGAACGTCAAACAACAAACAGATCTTTTGAGAAACAAGATTTGTTTACTCGCCCCGAGAATATGAATTTTTAAGATAACACACACGGAAAATATGGCACATAGTCTTAAGTGTGTACAGGATTGCAGCCTAAAGCACCGAGGGGTGAGCTCAGCCTCTTACCTTAACTGTGAGGTACTGCCATTCCTCATTCCTAGCTCTCGAGTCCTCCACGACGAAATCAAAGGTGGCAGCAACACATCGCAACAGCGGCGCCAGCTTGCTTTTCCAGTAGCATCGTCCCAGGGTACTCTCCTCGATAAACATGCACACTGGGAACCAAAAGGACAAACCAGCCTTGCTAAAGCTTTTAACATTTAGGGAAACCCACTGAAATTCTGTCCTGATCTAATCCCGGCTCTCCTAGGATTTAACATCAATGTTCAAGAATGAATACAGCCGAGCTACTATATATGCCGGGGCCGATTCGCCTGGAACAGGCAGGGCGAGGAATAGATTTTTGTGCTCAAAAGAAGGAGAAGGTTTGGAGACTGACCTGTCTGTAGAGTTGTAGGAGACAACGGCTGAAAAGAGAAAGAAATAAGCATACTGAGAAAGCCTTGAGCTAAGGTATCACAATCCACCCAGCCGTGCCCTTTCCTTCTAGTTTCCTGCCCCCCAGCCCAAGTGGTCAGCCACAAAATATGCTTAGAAATGTGAGGCCCAGTTGTGAGTGTGGGGGGAGAAAAATTTGGAAAAAAACTGTCCCCTCATTTCCCCCCAAAGCCATTTTTCTGGAAAAATGGGGAAATGGAGCATAGGACATTTTCTTACAGAGTTACGGATACATTGCTTTTGAGACAAGGTGTTGTATATTTATTCCCACTGCATTATTTTCAAAATTATGTAGCAGGTAGACTTTTTTACATTGTATATTACCTCACATTGCTGTCATTTCTGATTTGGTTTCTTTTTCTCAGTTCTTTTTAGGGGAATGGGTGCTTTGTCCGCTTGCCACAACGGAGCACTTAGAGAAGACAAAATAATTTTCTTTGCTTTATTAAAAGTGATGGCTTCTTCCGTTTTAACTGAGTGTGTGTATGTTTGTGTGTGTATGTATATAGATTTATTTATTGGCCTGTACCTCATAAACTGGCAAAACCAAAGAAGTTCCTTATAGTTCAGGTGTTCCTTACAAGTTAGGACCTTGTAGCTCCCGTTGCAGCAACAGCAACAATAAGAAATTAGAAAAAGCATTCACTTTGTAGCTATTTTCTGAATAAGCTGTACTTTTACTATATCAAACATAATGATTTTATGCCAAGCCAGTATATAGCTAATTCATTTTATGTTGCTAAAGTTAACAAAGGGACCTTCGGTGCCTAAAGGGAGCTAATGTTGCATTTTTCAATTCTTCTGAAAATTTTCATTTTTCTCCCTCAAAAAGACAGAGAAAAAAAGTGTGCGGGGGGGAGTTACCGTGGCTTGAAAATTCCCAGAAATTTTATACGTGTAAGCACACTAAGTCTTCATTGGGTTGGTTTGGGCTGAGTTTTATTTACTGCCTTAGTTTTTTTTGAAAATACTCTTGGGTATTTCTGCTTTGGGAAGCTGTTGCATGTATGCACAAGCATTTAAGCGATATGACTCAGAACTATACGTCTGCATAACTGGTAGTCCAACATCAGAAAGACCACAGTTTGCCACTCCTGGTGAACACACACATCTCTGCACACATGTAGAGCAACTCATAAAAATGGCAAAGTGCCCAGTTTACCAAAAATCTTATTTTCGAGGCTGAAATAAACCACGTTTCTTTCACCTCATTGTCCTTAGTGAGGCTGTCCATAAACTCGTTCACCTGTTCGGAGACCAAGGATTCATTCCCTTCCGCCAATTTTGCAACAATCTATGGAACAGAAAAAAGCATCCAGGAGGAGCATGGTTTTTGAAAACCTCTTCTAATCAAGACAACATTCCAAGACTTACTGTCACCTCCAATCTTACATCAGGGTATTTATACATTCAGTGTAATCCCACCTATCTAATCCACATACTTTCTGGGTCCTTGTTCAAAAAGATTAAATTCGTGGGCACCTTCGTGGTAGCAGCGACATTACAGCATAAGTTTTGAAAAGCTCAGAAAAATTCCTCTTGTGAGCACCCAAAATCCCCTCGAGCTGGCTGGAAAATGAATGGAGATGTAGCCCCTAAAAGAAATTTTTCCCAGCTCTGGAAAAGCTCTGCAGGGACAGCCACTAAAGTGAAAAAATCTGAAATGGAATTAGACCCTTCAGAGAAAATAAGGCTATTCATAGCTGGCAGTCAAAGTGCTGGTTATGATCTATAAAGCTCTATATAGCTTAGGTCCAGGCTGTCTGACAGACCAGTGGTTTTACATCTGGGGTCCAGGGTTTCCAACAAGCTTTTAGAATTGTGAGGTTTTGCTTTTTTTAAAGAAAAGGCTTTTAAGAGGGTGGTCTTGGCACGTACCTTCTCAAGCCGGCAAAAAGAGCTGGAGCTGCTTGCAGCTTTCGTTTGGAAGGCCACGACGCAACGCACCAGAGGGAGCAGGGTATTACGATCCAACTCCCCTAATCCTTTGCCTGCTCCCCCCAAGAGCTGAAAAGCCTCATCCAGGTTTTTATCCTTACATCTTTTCACCGAGCCTCTGGAAGCACAGAAAAACATGAAAATCCAGCACGGTTTTAAGGCTGTACCCAAGTCACCCACGAAGACATTACAGATTTTACAGTTTTGCTGTTGGATAAGCATTGGTATAATGCGCTGATGCATTGCAAGGGTGACTCACCAGAATTTTTGGGCCTCAGCTCCCAGGAGACCTAGAGCAGGGCCAGCAGTAAGGGACTCTGGGAGCTCTAGTCCAAAATATTTTGAGGACCAAAGGTTTCCCACCATGAGTCAGAGTGGACTTGAAGCACTTGACAACATAACAACAACAGGTAGAAATATGAACAGCAATGATGTTTACTTGGCATACTCCATATATGAACGGATTGCTTCAACAACCCAAGCCTAACCAGGCTTGACCAATCTGCAACACCTTAGACAGCCTGCCAAACACAGACCCCGGAATGAGGGGGCAGGTGGACTCAAGCCCCCTTCTCCAAGACTACGCTACAAAGTCCAAGCCACCCCCAAAGGATCTGGCAAAAGTAAGCCTCCTATAGAGTTGAGCCTCCTTTGGAATTAGCAATCAGAAGTATGCTCAAGGTTTAGGCACTAAGAAATATCACGACGGCTATTGTCATGGAGAGGCAGCATGGTGTAGTGATTTGAGCACTGGACTACCATCCTGGAGACCTGGATTTGATTCCTTGCTCAGCCAGGGAAACCCACTGGGCAACCTTGGGCATGTCACAGACTCTCAGCCCCACGAAACCCCATGATAGAATCATAGAGTTGGAAGAGACCCCAGGGGCCATCGAGTCCAACCCCCTGCTATGCAGGAACACCTATCAAAGCATTGCCAACAGATGGTCATCCAGCCTCTGCTTAAAACCCTCCAAAGAAGGAGACTCCACCACGCTCCACGGAGGCAGCAGCAGATTCCACTGCCGGACATCTCCAACCGTCAGGAAGTTCTTCCTGAGGTTCAAGTGGAATCTCCTTTCCTGCAGCTTGAATCCATTGCTCCTTGTCCTAGTCTCTGGAGTGGTAGAGAACAAACCTGCTCCCTTCACAACATGACACCCCTTTAAATATTTAAACATGGTTATCATGTCCCTTCTTAACCTTCTCTTTTGCAGACTAAACATCCCCAGCTCCCTAAGGCATTCTTCATAGGGCTTCATGGCTTCCAGACCCTTCACCATTTTGGTTGCCCTCCTCTGGACACGTTCCAGCTTGTCGACATCCTTCTTGAACTGAAGTGCCCAGAACTGGACACAGGATTCCAAATGAGCAATAACCAATGCAGAATAGAGTGGTACCATTACCTCCCTCAATCTAGACACCATACCCCTACTGATGCAATCAAGAATCCCATTGGCTTTCTTGGCCGCTGCATCACACTGCTGGCTCATGTTCAGTTTGTGATCTACCAAGACTCCTAGATCTCTTTCACATGTACTGCTATCTAGCCACACGTCCCCCATCCTATACTTGTGTTTGCGTTAGGGTCACCATAAGTTGGAAAAGGCTTGAAAACACACAGCAGCAACAACAACAACAGTCATTCAGCCCCCCCAGGAGTAATAGAGGCGGCTGTAATCTATCCTGCGCACATTTATTTGGACGTAAGCTATGCAGAATGCATCTAAACATTGTGCTTGTACAAGTCTTTAATGATGTTTCAGGGATAACGGACGGGAAAAGGAATTTGCCCTCCTCTAGCAAGTAGGAAAAATCAAGTCTGCCTGTCTATGTTGAGTCCCACGGCTAGGAAAAAAAACAGTTCCGGGAACCGTGCCTCTGAAAGTTTGGGGCCAGCCCCACAATCCTTCTGCACCCCACTGCACTCTGGTCCCACTAAGATTCAATGCAAGAATAGATTCTACCTATGCCTCTGCAGAAGTGGAGGGAAATCCAAGAAAGCCCCCGGCCCTAAAGCTGCCGCAAGATGCTTTGCTTTTTTCGCCCTCTTTCTCAAAGCTGTACCGACAGAATTTCTGCCTGTTACGGGGCAGGTCATAAAAACAGGAGCATCGGGGGAAATAGAACCTTTGGGGAGTTACTGCAATTAAAGCACCCGGAATAAGGGATCCGGAGGGACCTTAGAGCCCGGGCGCCTCTCTGCAGAAGCCATCCACATGGCTACTTCCCCCGCCCACGCCTTCTCCCGTGCGAACCTTGCACGCAACCGCTCACCGTGCGAACTGCCGGAGTTTGTCCAAGACGAGGAGGAAGCCCTGACGCGCGCCTCCGGGGTCCCCCGCCCCTCCCAGCCCCTCGTAGAAGAGCGACCCTCGCTCCAGCTCCTGCTCCGCGGCGCGCATCGCGATCCACAGCCTCGGAGATCATAGAGTGCGAGAGCGGGCGGACCGCAGGGAAGACCGCTGACTTAACGGGCACGCCTGCGCCACCTAGGGGTGGCTGCAGGGATGGCAGCCGGCTTGCTGATTTTTCCTCTTTTCTCTCAGAACTGAGAAACGTTCCTTTTTTTGGATTACAGTTCCCATCATCCCCCACCTAGCCTGGCCAGTGGGGGATCCTGGGAGCTGTATTATTACTACTATTGTTATCAACAATCATCATCATATCATCATCATCATCTTTATTTCAACTTTAAAGAATATTTATATGGTCTTTTCCCAAACCAGAGAGCAAAGTGGCTTACAAATCCAAAGGCAAGGCCTTTCCACACTACCCTGTCATAGTGCTATTCTTCCACTTTCGATATGCTATGCAGGGAGGGGCTTTGAGACTTCTCAGCCCGAGAGCTCTTTGGCCTCAGTAAATGACAAACCCCAGAATTCCACAGGAGGTTGAAAGTGGAATAAGAGCACTATAACAGGGTAGCGTGGAAATGGCCTAAGCACAGTGTGGCTGAAACAGAGAGTTGGGAACCAAAGCAGCGGCACTGGCAGTGAAGATGGAAGCAGGGCAAGGAGTTGGCAGAAAAGGACTACCTTTAAAGCTGGCTGGAATTAAAATGGAGGCTTTGGCAAAGGGGAAAAAAGCAGAGAGAGAGAGAGAGAGAGAGATCTTTCAGCCATCTCAGGAAGCCTGGATATTTCAACAGGCCAGACCAGGAACCCCACAGAGCCGACCAGGGAGCCCCGGCACTGTCCTGGGTGCTGAAAGCTTTTTATTGCTTCCTCTACAAGGGCTGGAGACAGGGGGCAGTTCTGCACTACAGTCATCTCCCCCATTCGCTAGGGTTAGGGGCACAGGGCCCCCGTGTGAGTGGAAAAACCGTGAACAACTCTAGGCCTTCTCAAACCACATTTAACATACAAAAAAGGTGTGATCACCCTATTCAACCCAGTGTGGATTCCTTTGAGGTTTCAGGGTTCCTTCACAAGGGAGAAGTGGGGGGCTGGGGGGCTCACTGCCACCTCCGCTGCTGCCCCACAACATTTTTAAGAGGGACTTACGAGCCTCGTTCGCAGTTTCTCAGGCTCATGAGGCTGGCAGTCCCTATTTAAAACGGCATAGGGAGGCAGCAGAGGGGACAGCAAATAAGCCGTGAATAATCAAATCTGCAAAAGTGAAACCCACAGATATGGAGGGCTGACTGTACACAGTTTTAGTGCTCTCATTCCACTATTAACCTCCTGTGGAATCCTGGGGATTGGAGTTTAGGGAGGGGCCTTGAGAATTCTCAGCCTGAGAGCTCTTTGGCCTCAGGAAACTACAAACTCCAGATTTCCACAGGATGTTGAAAGTGGAATCATAGCACTATAACAGTGTAGTATGGGAAAGCCCTTATTTTTTCAAACAAATGGAAATTCGGAATCTGGGCCAGGTGAGGTTCCAAATAGACACCGGGTGGCATGCCTAGAATCTGGATGAAACTGGACTGGACCACAGCTATTGGCAACCTCACCAGTTCCTGAGCCTTGGATGAGTTCTCTGGCAGCAGATAAATGTAATACTGAGGGATGTAGGGAGAATGTGGTCTTTGGACCACATTGTGGTCTTTAGACCCTTGAGATTATTTTTGACCCCCTCAATGCCTCCAGAGGGTGTGTGGAGCAATTTTGCCATATTCTCTCTGGTCCATTTTAGGTCCAGGAGAGGACTTTTCTTCCCCAACAGAAAGCTGCCTTCTGGATTGATGTTTAAGGGGGGGCATTTAGACTTCTCAGCCAGAGAGCTCTAGTGTCTCCCCAAACTACAAAGCCCAGGATGCCATAGGATCCAGCTATGGCAGTGAAAGTGGAACATACCCCTATAATGGTGTAGTATGAAAGGGGAAACAGTCAGCATGAGTTATTTTAAAAGACCAGTTCAATGGAAAGGGTCACAAAGCTCACGGAATGGAGGCAGGAGATCTTTGAGGAAGCCACCACTGGAAAAATCCTCACTTCACTAGTAGGACCTTTGCAGCAGAGATTCTCCGAAAGTTCTTAAGAGTACGGCAGGTACCTCTGGGAAAGATGGCTTTCAGGGAGACAATTTAGAGGGAGGTAAGGAGCTTGGGGCCACCCCGGCCCATTTCCCCATGTCCCAAACTGCCACAGACTGCACTCTTCCCCTTTCTGAAAATCAAGGATTGGCGTCAAAACAAGTTGTGCTCAAGGACTGCCCTTTATTTTAGGCCTGAATCTCACCCTGATGGCTTAGGGAGGTATGCTTCTTTGCTTTTTGGTGCAATTTTGGTTTGTTTGTTGTAAGGTAGTTCAGAGGTCCACAGATGGCTTCTGGAGGCAGAGTTGCCTGTCTTTCCACACTCCCCCCCTCAGTCTTTGGAGCTATTCACAGATATAATTATAATGCTATATTCTGTTTTAACTGCCATGACAATGTCCTATGTCATCCTGGGGCTTGTAGTTTGGCAAAGCACTAGAATTGTCTGGCTGAGAAATCTATGTATTTCTCCCCTATACTGCAGGCTCCAGGATTCCACAGGTTGGAACCACAGCAGCTAAAGTGGAATCACAGCACTATATTTGTATAGCGCAAAGAGGGCCTTTAAAGGTTGAAGTCAGCAAGCTAAATTGGGCCTGTGCAGGCAGCGCAATCCACAAAGCCAAAGCGTAATATCATTGTTTCAGTTTACAGGTTGAAGGGGTAGCTTTTGGAGCCATTGCAGTTCCTAAACTGACATGTCCAGCCTCAAATAAAAAAGAAATACACCAAGGCTAACAAATGAGAGAAAAATATACACGCCTATTTAAAAGAGAGCGCTCTCACCCTGAGATTCCTTTCTCTTACCCTGAGGGCCAGACAAGATGGGCCAGGCCCTGAGATCTGGCAACCCTAGCAGCCTTGCTTGTTCCACCTGTAAAACATCCCCATGGCCTTCAGTGTGGCTAAAACTCGGAGAGACTGCAAAAGTTTGCTGCATTTTGCAACTCCAGGGGGCTTTCCAACTTCAAGCTTGGGCAAAAAATGTTCAAAAAGGATGCTTTCTGAGCCCATGGGCCTGTCTCCTTTTAAATTAACTCTTCCTAAACAACCACACTTTGTTCAGTTCTTAATCTTTTCCTTTTTGCGCTCGGCTCCCTTTGGCTGCCCAGGGAGGGTAGGGGCCGTCTCTCCCCCAGCTTCAACACAGAAAGATTTTCCAAACCTATAAATTCAATTTTGACAAACGAACAGCTAAAGCAGATTAACCTCTCTCTCTCTCTCTCTCTTTTTGGTGGTAGTAGTTAATCCCTATAATGGTTTTAGAATTTCTTTGCCCAATAAGAAAACGATAAAAGGCCTTCTTTTCTATTCTCTTCATCCATATCTCTACATTGTCTCGGGCTTGTCTACATTTTTTCTGTCACCTCTCTTGTTTTATTTTCCTCCCTTTCTTTTTTTCTAATATGGAATCGGGCCGAGATCTTATCTCGGTAAACACAACATCAATAAATCCCTTCTTCTTATTTGCCCCTTTTCAGGAACGGGGTGCAAGGCAGTGCCGGCCTGATGGGGGGATTTGATTACTAGCCCTTATCAAAAGTCCTCTTTGTGAAATCTGGGTCTTAAATCCCATAATTCTTTGATAAAAGAAGCATTACCAGTCTATTTTCGCCAAAGTGAAAGGTATGGCGGGAATGAAAGAAAGCAATCAGAGCAGAGACTAATAGGCTAAATGTATGGGGCCCCCGGTGCGGTTTGAGGGGTGGCCGGTGCAGCAAGCCAAGGGTTGGGGGATCAAGGAGAGCAAGCCGCTGTGGCAGATGGGATTTGGTGGCCCGCGGAAGAACAAACTTGATACAGGCTGTACGATCTTTGCAGCTTGAACTCCTCCAGAATAGAATCTTGGGTCAGGTTCCTGCACAATTGTTGGTCCCAGCTAGAGTAGACCTGTTGACTCAGTTCCTGAACAGTAAGCCTTCACCTGTGTAAGTCCCATGGACTCAATGGGTCTACTCTAATTCAAACTACCAATTGGATTTAGATTGGGAGGGGACAAGGGTTTGCGCATTGAACTGTCAGTCAAGCCCAGGGTCGCCATTCTTTTTTCCAGGATAAACCTACCCAGCCCCTTCTGCCTTTCCTCATAGACTATTTCACACTGTCCAAGTACGGCAGTTTGATACTGCTTTAACTGCCGTGGGCAGCTGAGATCTGTGGTTTCTTGCGAGTCCCAGAAATCTCCTCCAGAGAACTCTAGCGCCTCATGAATCTACAAACCCCAGGATCCCATAGGAGGTAACCATGACACCTAAAGTTGTATCAATGTGCCATAACTGGCACATTGGGGGTCCTTAGGGGTCCTCTGGTTCAGGAAGACCGTTGTCAGCCGTGTGGCATCCTTTTCCTGCCTGAAGTGGAGAAGCAAATGGCATCCCTCCCAATCAAGTACATAGCACCTTGTTGTGTGAGTAATTTTGGGCCCTTAAGACAGACAATGCCACAAAAAAGCTGCTCGTAAAAGCATCTCAGTCTCCTTCTCAGTTAAAAAAAATGGCAACCATTTGCTGCCCTTTTGTGACACCTTAAATCAGCTGCCCCAAGGCAGTTGCCTCACATTGTTTAATGGTAGGGCCGGCTCTTTTTTCTCCCTTTCTCTATGTCCTTTCACCCAGGTGTGTCCTACACCCACTTTTGATATTGTTTTCCCCCTCCCCCAAAACTGCTGCTACCACAGACAGGTTCTTCTACGGGCTGCTTGTTAAGGAACCTGATTTAATTTAAGATGGAGGATGCAGCCTCCAGGGAAATCTTTGTTTCCCCGACTGCGGAGGGCTTCTTAACAAATATTGCCATGGTGATGAGCCCACGGTGTGCCCCCCACCTACTCGTGTTGGTCTGTGTGAGATGGTTGTAGAAACAGAGCTTCGAAAATTCCCTTTTTGAATGACCACTTCCCAAATTTCACTGCCAGCTTGCTTGAAAGATGTCTCAGAAACTTTGGCTAGGTTTCAGACATGCTCATTGCCTGAAATCCCAATAGCAGGTGGGCAATGGCCTGGTTTTGGGGGGCTATTATTATTATTATTATTATTATTATTATTAACAATAATAGTCATAATCATCATCATAATTTCATTTATTTATATCCTACCTTTCTGCCAACAATGGACTCTAGGCGGCTAGCAACACATTTAAAACAATGCAAATGTAAAAACAATACCAAAACTGTTAATAAAAATGACCCAAAGTGACTTACAAGATAAATTTAAACAAGAATATATGGTAGGAAAGTTTTTTAAAAGCATTACACCATTTATCCAATTTCAACATTCATTAAAAATAATTAAAACACATTAAATACATGCTTTCAAAAAGCACACCCATTGCACACGTTTCTACGCCAACCAGTTAAAGCCCAAATGCCTGTTTAAATAAGATGGCCTCTGCCTGCTGGTCAAAAGAGAGCAGGGAAGGGGCCAATCGAGCCTCTCTTGGGAGAGAATTCCAAAGCCTTGGCGCAGCCACCAAGAATGGCCTCTCTTGTGTCCTCACCTGGGAGTTGGTAGGATGGCGAGAAAGCCTTTCCCCAAAGATGGAATCCTGGGATTTGCAGTTTGGGGAAGGGCATTTAGAATTTTAATTTCTTAAAAAAAAAATCATATCCAAATATCCCCAAATGCCCTCTAGAGAATTTGAGGATTTTGGTTACATTTTGGGGCATCTCCAGTCCATTTTAAGTCTGTTTAAAAAAAATAATAAAAGGTCTCTTCTAGGCCCAAAATAGTGGTAAGGGGTAAAAATTCCCCCTATGTGACCCTTAGGGGAATGTTGGGGCGCATTTGAGGCCAAAACATTTTTTTGGTTTTAGTTTTACACTTGAAGGTCAGTGTGGTTAAGGTTTGGACTGGAACACTGGGAGGGCCGTGGAACCCTTCCCGGGTACCGTTGGACAAGTCCCACTCTCTCAGCCTCAGGGGAAGGCAAAAGCAAGCCCCCTCGGAACCAATCTTGCCAAGGAAGCCCTGAGATAGGTTCTCCTTGAGGTCATGATAATTTGGAAACAACGTGAAGACTTGTGATGACAAGCTCCCCAGCAGTTGTCTATCCTTTCTGCCGCAAGATGGCTATGTCCTGGAAGAAGGTTAGAAGAACCCATAGAAGAAGGGCTCTCTGTCCAGCAGGGGGGCTCCCAAGGGAGATGTTGCTTAAGTGACAGCATCTTAATGGCTGGTGGTACTGAACACCAGCCCCCCCACATGTGCGCACCATTTTTGGACTCTCATCAAGGCACTGATCTGGCACATGAGAGGATTCAGGTATCATCCCATCGAGCTGGGCGCAGGGAGAGGGTCACAGTTCTGCCCAGGGCATCGAGTTGTACTTGTATCTCCCTCTCAGCCTGTCATAACACCATCGGGACAGAATATGAAGAAACGGATTGGTTTCCAATTGTCAGGGGGGTCAGGCATTTCATCACCCTATCTGTTTAAATGGCATGCTGAACGTATCATAAGTAAAGCAGAATTAGATTCTGAGGAAGAAAATTGAAGGAAGGAACACCAACAATTTAAGATACGCAGGTGACACCATACTACTAGCTGGAAACAGCAAAGGCTTGGAAGAATTCCTGAAGAAAGGGAAGGCAGACAGTGTAAAGGCAGGTTCACAGTTGACGTTAATAAAACAAAACAAAAAGGAGCACAGATGATCTACGTAACTTTAAAGTTGACAGTGACGGCATTGAAATGGTCCAAGATTTTCCATACCTTGGCTCAGCCATTAATCAGAATGGAGGCCACAGTCAAGAAATCAGAAGACTAGGGCCCTTTCCATATGCAGTTATTAGGGTGGGCCAATGCGTCTTGCCACGGAGGTGTTCTGCGCATTGGAGCGGACTAGGTTCGGTTTATTTACCTTCATTCCACACGTAATTCTGACTAAATGCGCCCCCATGTGGTGGTAAAGCGCGCTATTTGAAAACCGGAAGAAATCGGTTTTCCAATTTTCCAGATCGATCCGAGTCGTACTTTCACAGTGGTGCAGACATATACGTTCGTGCCAATGTGAAGTGGTCATCGGGGCGGACTCGTGGGAGGAGCCAGGGGGTAGTATGGACGTACGCACGTACGCAATGATGTACTAAACCATGCCAAAAAAAAAAAGGGCCAATCTCAGCCGACGGGCTGGGGTGAGAGGAGTAGCGGGAGTGGCCACGGCAGAGGCAGTGTGGATTCATGAACTCGCACTCCTCCGAATCAGAAGGGAACATACACAGTAGCTGTGCAGAAGGAAATGAGGGAAAGTCTGCCTCGTTTCGAGCCCAGAAAATCCAGTAAGAAACGGCACGCACTGATTCACCAGCCTCGTGCGGAAAGGGCCTAGGACTAGTGAGGTTGTCCATGCCACTGTAATTTCTATGTGTAGTTGTGAAAGCTGGACAGTGAAGAAAGCTTATAGGAAGCAAATCAACTGATTTGAAATGCGGTGCTGGAACCAAGGAGAAGAAATGTTGGAAATGCAACAGTGAAAATGGTACCTTCTCCCATATGTGGTGCCAGTATGAAAAAGCAAAGAGATATTGGGAAAAGATTCATAAAACAATTATGGAGATCTTACATATAAAAATACCATTAACACCAGAAATCTTTCTCTTGAATATGCTGCACCAAGTGGATAAAGAATATCATAAACATAAAAGTAAGATATTATACATGGTGACAGCAGCCAGAATAACATATGCAAAATACTGGAAAAGAAATGAAATACCGGACTTGGAAGAATGGTTAAAGAAATTACAAGAGTATGCCTCCCTAGAAAGTTTATCTTGCGCAATGAAGGGAGGAAGAAGGGGAGGAAAAGAAAATGAAATGATGGAAGTGAAGAAATACATAGAGAATAATTGGGTAAACTTATGCCAAGAAGACAATTAAATATGAAATAGTAAGAGAGAAGAATAAGAGTGTTTGAAAGCTGAATATGACAAATAAGGTTAAGAGGGGAAGAATAGCCAAGTAAAAGAAAGTAGGAAGTGAAAGATAAGGGAATATAGAGAAGGATCTGAAGCAGAATCTCTTGGGTTTCTCTCCCAATTGGTTTATAGAAATTGATGAGAGAAACTGACTGTAGATTACATGAAAGCAAATAGAGGATCCTTGGTGGAACATAGCACGTTATATAGAAAAATAGATGATTGTATTATAAGCAATACAAATATTTATCTATTACAAACTATACAAGTATCATATTATAAGTATAAATGTACAGTATGATAAGTATAAGTATAATGAGTTATATGTTTTTATACAATCTGAAAAAGAAATATGACAAGTAGAAATATGTGTGTAAATAGATGGAATTTTAATAAAAATAAAATTTAAAAAAATGAAATGTGGTGCTGGAGAAGAGTTCTACAGATACCCTGGGCTGCTAAAAAGACAAATGAATGTAAAAAGACAAATGAATGGGTCTTGGAGCAAATCAAGCCTGTATTCTATCTAGAAGCCAAGATGACTCAACTGAGGCTGTCGTACTTTGGCCATATCATGAGAAGACTGGACTCGCTAGAAAGGCAATAATGTCTGGCAAAGTAGAAGTCAGTAGGAAAAGAGGAAGAGTACATTGCAGATGGATGGAGTCAGTTAAGGAATACACACTCCTGAATCTGCAAGACCTGTCAAGCAAACAGAGCTTCTCCAGCATCTTATAATGCACAGAAGGCTCCAGGATTCCTGCTGTTCACTATACAGTCAGCCTCCCATATCCGTGGATTCTTTTTCCCTGGATTCAACCAACCACAGCTTGAAAATATTTGTAAAAAATCCAAAAAGCAAACTTTGATTTTGCCATTTTATATAAGGGATGCCATTTTACTACACCACTGTACATAAAGGGACTTGAACATCCACAAATTTTGATATCTGTGAGGGGGGATCTATGAGGGTCCTGGAACCAAGCCCTAGCAGATATCAAGGTACTCTCAATTTTGTGCTAGGGGAGGGTACTAGAATTCTCTAGCAGAAAATTCCAAGTCCTCCCCAAAACTATGAACCTCAGGATTCTGCAGGATGGAGCCATGACAGTTAAAATGGCATCAAACTGCTATTAACTGAAAACCCCAAAGGCACCAGATCTGAATTGATCTTGAAAGCTAAGCAGAGTCAGCCCTGGTTAGTAGTTGGATGGGGGACCACCAATGAATACTTGGTACTGTAGGCTGTATTTCAGAAGAAGGAACTGGCAAAACCTCTGGGGATTTCTTGCCTAAGAAAACTCTGTGAAATTCATAGGGCTGCCATAAATCGACAGGCAACTTGAAGTTACATGCACATGCTTTCGTACATACAACCCAGGTGAGTTATCCAGTCTATTTTATTAAAGCTTTTAAAGACCAATGGATATCTTCTTCCTTTCCCCTCATCTGACCCAGAAAGTTTCTGCTATAGAAAATGTAACCTGATTTCTCCTGAGAGATATACCCTAAAATGCTATCTGCTTAAAAGAATCTTACTTTTATTGTACAGATTGGTTACACGTTTACAGATTTTTCTGGTGTCATGGATCTGTGTGCTGTATTTGATTTCTAGGAGTACTGTTGACTGGATCCGTCAATGGCATTCATATTCAACATGGCAATCTGTAGTGTTTTG
Source organism: Iguana delicatissima (assembly GCA_948472985.1). Lineage (NCBI taxonomy): Eukaryota > Metazoa > Chordata > Lepidosauria > Squamata > Iguanidae > Iguana > Iguana delicatissima. Next base: position 289,496 of record CAOKZL010000719.1, on the reverse strand, counting down.
GAGAAGCTAGAGGAGGGGAGGAATGGTATCAAAATGGAACAACTTTTCTTGTACTCTAAGGAGCAAATAAATTGGCATCAGGAAAAGTCCTCACCTTGCAAAGGGCTTGGATTGCTAGTGTTATTTTCTGTTTTCTATTATCCAGCTAAACCTTCCCTTTCCACCTCCCCGCCAGCTCTACCAACATCCCCATATTATGCGATATGACAGTTCCCTTTTGATGGGAAGGCTTTCATTTGGTCAAAGGAAAAAAAAAGATAATTTGCTCCTCTTTTTTAAAAGGAGTTAATCCTTCTGGGCCGTTTCTGGGTCGGTGAAACAGCTTTTCTCTCACCGCTCCCCCTGCTTTTACTCCCCCATCTTGAACTGGAGGCTACAGACACAATAGGTATCATAACCACCTCAAATCTACACTTGAGATAGAGAAATCAGATTTCCTTCTAGAGTCATTTCGGTAGGATTAGCTAAATCTTAGATCCACACTAACCCTTCACAAAGCTGTCAAGATTAGTTAGAATTTATTTGATTCCAGCCGGGGGTTTATGGTTTTCTTTTCCAAGAAGGATTATGTAGATATATACGTATATATTTAGGATGCGCTTGGGTGTAAAGCAGTGAGCTTAGTGGGGTGGAGGTGTGGGGTGAGAGAGGTGAAGGGGGGGAAGTAGACGTGTGTTTTGGTTTGCCGGGCAGTACATAAAATAAAAAGGCATGGAGAGGCTTAAATAAGAAACGCCGGCCACCCAAAGAAGAGAATTGGTTAGTGTTCTTGGGCAATGATTGCTTTGGGGGGGTTTAAAAACAGGTTTCCTGGTTCCACCTCTGCAGAATCAGGTCTCTTCCCATAACACAGGTTTCCAGGCAGTGCTGAGGGTCTGTGAAGATGTCTGCCGAAAGCCCCTCAGATGGTGACTTTGGGAAGAGGAGCCTCAAGAGACCATGTTCCTTCTCCATCGAGAACATCCTCGCTGGCTCGGCCGACAGAAGACCCCAGGTTCTTCTCCCGTTCTGTTTCCGAGGGGTCCTGGACTGTGAACCCAAAGCGCTGGGTGCATTAGGAAGCATTGCCGCCGTCAGCTCACTCCAGGATGAGGAGGAAGCCGACGAGGCAGAGGTGGACGCTGGGCAATGCAGCTGCTGCTGCTGCTCTCACAGCAACGCTCATTTGTGGCCGGAGGCCACCAACTGGTTTCGTAAGTAGCCTTGGGTTGCCTGACTCGATGCGCCATGGAACTTGTAGGGGGGAGTTTCGGTTTGGGGATGACTGTCATGAGCACCACCTCAGCAGGGTGGGATAATGTTATGGCTTTTGGACCACATAGCACAGCCTTTGTCCAACTGGCGTCCTCCACTTCCCTTCCTTCAGGATCAGAGGTCATGCCACCTGTGGCTGATGGGAGTCACAGTCCAAAACACCTAGAAAGTGCCATGTTCTGCAAGGCTGATACAAGACATTCCCATGTATGTTTCTCAGGAAGGTCGGCACAGTTATTTCAGGCACTGAGTTCTGGCTTTCCTTGTATGTATCACTCTTAAGGAATCTCCTATGGGGGGATTTTAAAGACTCTGAACTGCTTAGCTTCAGCAACATGGCAGCACTAGATATCTTTATCTTTAGACCAGAGCTGGGAAATCTGCAACCTTCCAGATGTTTATGAACATCAGTTCTCATCAACCCCAACCAGGCTGGGCAATAGTGGAGTCTGATGGAGGCTGGAGTTCACTTTTGGGTGAGTGGAGACAGCTTCCTTGTCCCAGCCTTAGACCTTCCCTAAGGCCCCATTCACACTACTGAATTATAGTGCTATTATTCCATTTTAATTGCCTTGTTTCTGCTCTACAGAATCCTGGGATCTGCAGTTTAGGGACGGGTGTTTGGAATTCCCAATCAGAGAACTCCAGTGCCTCACTAAACCACAAACCCCAGGATTCCACAGGATGGGACCATGGCAGTAAGAGTGGAATAATAGTGCTATAATTCTGTGGTGTGAATGGGCCTTTGGTTGCTTGCTTTGACTACAATTTTATTTGGATCACCCAAATGAGAACTGAGCAAGGCAAGATCCCCCCAGATGTCTCTGGACTGCAATCCCCATTGGCCCCCACAATTGACTATGCTGATTAGGACTGATGGGAGCTGTAATCCCACAGCATCTGGAGGACCACATGTTCCCCACACTGATCTCCTGAATGCCCCCGCATTTTCTACATTCACAGCATCTGTATCTCTTGCAATTACGCTGGGAGTCACTGAGTGTAGCTGGCTTTTAGTTTTATCTGGAATATTTTCTCCTTTAAAAATATCTTTTAGGAGATATGTGCCGTCAGTCTGTATATTCCCAGGTTGCCAAAAACGGTGTTAACAGCCCAAGTCCCACACAGGCCGTTGTGGACTAACACGAGCCAAACACAGATGCTGACCAGAAATTTGCATTATGAGTGTTGGAGACTTTCTAGTTGCCTCACATACTATTATTTTCTGAGCAGACAGAGGGATAATGAAACAAAAATAAAGTAAAAGTTACAAGTGCATTTTAAAAGCCCTTGCATTATTATTGAAGAATCTCCTTCTAATTAGCTAATGTGCATCATGAGCATTTTAAAGCACTTTCAGTTAGCGTGCCTTCCTACGCTTAAATATCACCACCCATTCACTCCAGCTTCTGTAGAGGAAGATACTTGCCTACCTAGATGATGGTGCTTGTGAATATTACCCTACAAAGAGAGAAAAACCCACTGTCCTCATTCTAAACTTGTTCTCTGTGCTCCAGTGAGACTGACACAAGGCACTTCCACACTACCCAATTATAGCATTACGATCCCACTTTCGAGCACCATGGCTGCATCCCATGGAATGCTGGGATTGGCACTTGAGGAAGGGGCACCTGGAATTCTCAGCCAGAGAGCTCCTCGGACTACAAAACCCATGATTCCATAGGAAGCAATGACAGTAGTTAATCTGTGCTGGTGGAAAAGATCCAAAGCTGAGATAAGCTGCTATCAGTTTCACTAGAGAAGAAGAAAAAGGGATGGATATCTTTCCACCGTACTAACACACAAGTTTAAAACTGATATAATTCTGTGGGAAAAGGAGAGCATCTGCTACCCAACACAGCTTTGATGCCACTTCAAAGATTGCGGCTCTGCCCCACGGAAGCCTGGGATGTGTAGTTTGGTCGCAAGGTGCTCTCTGCCTGAGAGTTTGGGTACCTTCCCCTGAAACCTAAACTGTATCACTAGAGCTCTTTAGCAGAGAAGCGTAGGTACCTCAGGAAACTACAAATCTCATGATTCCACTTGGCCGCTAAAGTGGGATGAGATTGCTCTTTGTACTATACGTACACGCCTCAACGATTTTCAGCACACTTGTCTTCAGAATGCTACTTTTTATTGACTGGGGACAGGAAGCTTAAAATCTGCTTGTCAATCCGTCTTGTCTCCTCATTCCAAACTGCATCGATCCCAACAACAAAGAGACTTCAAAGCAGACCAGGGCTGATGTGCAGATAGAAATATCAATGCAGGTGTGTAGCTACAGGGAGGGGAACAAAATGAAGGTATTGCCCACCCAAATAAGATTATTGCCCCCAATAAAATTTCCCTCTAGTCTTCAGATTTCTAACATTCCAGAGAGTGAGAGAGGGACCATTGTTCACACACCGAACTCTTGGCTTTTCTGTGTCTGCCTTCCCTTGGTTGCTTTGCCCAGCCCCCTGTTCTTGGGATGCCTCAACTATATCTCCAAATGCTCAAGTGAAGTTTTCAGTTCCTGCAATGCTAGACATTTGGGAACTAAAGGAAAATGTCACTGAGCAGGACAGAATTCTTAAGGGGTAGCCCCTGCCAGTTCAGGTCTAAGCCTGAGTTACCGAAGAGCAGATTCTGCTAAAAACTGCTAGTAGATCTTTTCACGGATCTGAAGGAAATCAGGTCACGCTCGTCTTTTACAGGCAAGGTACATAAATGCTAGGAGCATCAAGCCAATTGTGGTTTTCTAAGAAGTTGCAACTAAATTTTGGGGCACTGGAAACCCTTGCTGGCTTTCAGCAAATCAGCCCCTGGCAACCCCAGCTTCAGTTCCCCCTAAAAACTTCAGCTACAATAGAATAGATGGAAGGTACCAAAAAGCCATCCGGTCTACTGTTTTGCCAGTGCAGGAAATCTCCTGCTTATATTAACCCTGTTAGGTGGTTTAACAACATCTAACAAAGGCAAGCTGGATCACCGGTGTGTCACAACAGTAACACAGCTACTCCTCCGTAGTCAGCCTCCATCCAATGTTCTTTGAGCCATCACTAACAGACACTCTTTGAATGTCTTATTTCATGTTTGGAAAGTACAAAACCACTCTGGAACAGACAGAAGAGTGAAAAGCTTTCTGAATGGGCGGGGGGAGGACACCAGGTCATCTCTTCAGCTTGGGAGAAACTGATCCTCGTTTCCATGTTGTCCTGTCACTTTAGACTAGCCTTACCCAGCTTGGAACCTATCTGATGTGCTCCTATTATCCACACTCCAATGACAAGATGAGCAGAGTTGTTGCTTTCTAGATCCAAAAGGTGCCAGGTTGGGGAAGGCTGCTTTAGCCTGTACTGAGATGGGTGCCGCAGCTCCAAAAGACCTTTTGGCATGCAAATATACCACTGTCCCTTAAAATTTCCTCAATTTTTTTTAAAAAAATGAACCAAAACATGAATTTTCTGTTCTCTGAAGCCTCCAGGAGTGGCATTTTGGACCTTAAAACAGGTTGCAAGTCCCCTCCCAAACCTCCAAACCTCCCAAATTCAAACTGAATGTGGACTCCCTGGCACTTCCAGTTTGGGGTTTGGTTCCCCCCCTTTTTGTTTATTTTGGGGCCTAGTGGTGGGCCATGGAGGTGGAAAATTGGCTCCTGGACCCTCTGAAGTCATCCACCATTGGTCTATGCGCCCTACCCTGCTGTAGAGTTCCTGGCTGATAATTCTAAACTGCAAATCCCTGACTGAGAACTCCCAAACTGCAAATCGTAGAATTCAATAGGATGGAAGCATGGCAATTCAAGTGGAATTATAGCACACGCACCAACTGTCTCAATTTGTCAAAGATGATTCCAAATTCATCCTCTGCTGTCCTACTTTCTTGGCTGGTTTTGAAATGTCCTGGTTTCTCTCTCCTCCCACCTTCTCCCTTTGAGAGTATGGTACAGCTGAGGCTGTTTGTTTCACTTTGGTACTCCGGGCAAACTGAGTGAATTCCAAACTTTCCTTCCCCAGCAGACACCAGGTTTCCCTGGCCCATGCGGCTCTTCCATCCCGTCGGCCGGCTGTGCAAGAGCGCTCGCGGGAGCCAGAGTGAGCTGCAAACCTTCCATCAGATCCAGCGACGGACTCGCCGGCACCGGACCATCTTCACGGAAGATCAGCTGCAGGCCCTTGAGGCCCTCTTTCACCAGAACCAGTACCCTGACGTCATCACCAGAGAGCATCTGGCCAACCGGATCCATCTGAAAGAAGAAAGAGTGGAGGTAAGGCTCCATCTTGCCCTGGGTTGTGAGGAACAGAAAGAAAGATATAGGAGAGAAATATTCGCAAACACCTGCTGATGAAAACCCGAGGCTGGAGGTAACTGGTTGAAGACAACTAGTTACTTGTAATGAATTCCTTTTCCCACCAAAGTAAACGCATTAACTACACGACCAGACAACTGTAACTTAACAAGGGATAACTTCAGTCTGAGTCTTTTCACACTACAGGCACCCCTCGCTTTTTGACGTCCTGCTCTTTCAACTGTTTTAAATTATAGACATGTACCATTCTTTCAATGCAGGGTTCCTTCTTTTGCCAGTTCTTCTCCTTGTGCCTTCTTCTTGTAGGGAACATGAAGGAATTTGGAGGCTTGTTTGAGACCATGCACACCTTCTAGCCTCTCCTAGCTTGTGCCCACGTCCTCATTAACATATTTACCGTCCTGACCCACACATGTCCTTGTTTTCATCTTTGAAATGTTGGAGAGTATGGCCATGTCCGCACTACACTGTTATGGTGCTATTATTCCACTTGCAACATCCTGTGGAATTCTTGGGTTTGTAGTTTATTGAGGCCAAAGAGCCCTCTGGCTGAGAATCCTAAAGGCACCTCCCTAAATTGCAAAGCCCAGGATTCCATAGGAGGTTAAAAGTGGAATAATAGCATTATAACAGTCTAGTGGGAAATGGCCTGTGTTATAGCTCTGATATTTCACTTTAACTTCCATGGCTACAGGTGTGATTTGGATCAGGTTCTGTATCCATTACACTAATATTATGCATTATGTTCTCCTGCTTTGACTTGCTAGATTTGGGAACAGCAAGGGATTTTTTTAGTTTTGCTTTTTTGACTGTGGACAAAATGTTGTTTCTCCACCAACCCTCCCCCCTCCCCAGGTTTGGTTCAAAAATCGCCGAGCCAAATGGCGGCACCAGAAGAGAGCCTCGGCCTCAGCGCTCATCCTTCAAGGGACCAAAAAGTCATCTGAGGGAAGCTGCTCGTGAGGAGGAGTCTAGTTTGACCGGGATAACACTGGCCGCTCTTTCCTTCTTGTGTGTAACTTTGGATTAGATTTAGGAAAAAATGAACAAGGACAGCGATCCAGGGCCTTTCCCCACAATACAGATATAACACTAGGGGCTTTTCCACACTACATTGTTATAGCGCTACTATTTGACTTTCAACCTCCGATGGAATCCTGGGATTTGCAGTATAGGGAGGGGACTTTAGAGTTCTCAGCCAGAGAGCTCTTTGGCCTCAGGAAACTACAAACCCCAGAATTCCACAGGAGGTTGAAAGTGGAATAACAGCACTAGAACAGTATAGTGCAGAAATGGACTATGATTCCACATTAACTACCACGGCAATGGTGGAATCCTGGAATTTGTAGTTGGGGAGGGCGCTAGAGCTCTCTCTGGCGGAGAATTCTACATGCCTCTCTCTAAACTGCAAGCCCCAGGATTCCATAGGATGGAACCGTGGCCGTTAAAGCAAGATCATAGTGCTATAATTGTGTCATGTGAACGGTTGTAATAGCCTGTCAGACGAGGGAGTAATAACCACTGGCAAGAGGCAAAAGCTGTAAATACCTCTAATTCAACAGCTAGATCTACCTAAGAGCTTTGCTTGTTTCCTGATAAACGCCCCAGCTGTTACGGCTCATCTTCTTGATAAAGTTGTTTCCCAACATCCGCTTTTTTCTTCTCTGTTCTTTCTTATTGCAATTTCTTCATCTGAGTGATGGGCAAATGAAGGACAATTAATGACAGGCTAAACCAGAGACAGGCGCCAATGGTAGAGCTTGGGACCAATTTTCTGCCCCAGGACCCTCGGGGGAGCCACAAAGATGGCCAAAAATGACCAAAATATACATTCTAATGTTGCTTGGCCACAGATGTCCCAGTGTACACCTGTGAAACATTGGAAAGTACAGATTTCTGTTTTCAGAATGGTTTAATGTTAAGCGTGTGCTTTCTGGGCTAGGATTCAATGGTGAATATTCAAGTTCAGGTAAATTGGAGGTGGAGAAAGTTGCTTGCAAGGGGGAGTGAGTGGGGAAAATAGATTCCTCCCCACTTGTGTGGTTGCCCATCCCTGTGCTAAATTATTATAATTATAAAGTAAATCCTCAAAGCATGAGACCTGCTCCTCTCTCTTGGGGCCATCCTGATATTAGAACAAGACCTACTGTTACTCTAAGAGGTGGGGGAAGTTGGGGTCCACCCACAATGTCAGCATCTCCTTAGAATTTGGAAGAATTATAGCTCAGAGGTGGTCTGCGGGAGGAGGGTAATGGCAGGATTTTTTCATCTTTGTATACCAGGACTAACTGTAGAGAGGACACCAGTTTGAGTTACCAGCATTTTATTTGAATAGATAAACACACAAGAAATCAGACACTCTTAAGACCCATACAAGGCTATTGGAAAGTGAGGTGAGAAAGACTGGATAGAGAGAAATTAGGGGTGGAAAGAGTGATAATTACCAGTCCTGAAGAAGGGGTCACAGCAGAGTGGGTCAGACAGCATCTGAGGGTAGCAGGGAGGAACGGCAGCCTGGGCTGTCACGTACAATGCAGTAGACCTATCATTGTCAGCGTTTTCCACATAATTGTATCTAAACTTTCATAACCCTGAACACGTTCTCCGGTCAGCGTGACCCAATCATGTTCTCCAGTCATTAATAAGTCCAATTTATGAAAAATCGCATATCTTGTAGGAGAGGTGGTAAGGTAGAGTAACGCCACTGAACCCAGCAGGGTGCAAACACAAAGCCTCAGGCAGGGCTGCATCAAGACTTCGTGCTGCCTGAAGCAAAGGCGATGATGCCCGCCTCCTCTCCTTTCCTTGGCCAGACGCTGAATGGAGCGACAACTGAATTTTACTTTGACACTGATGTTGGAGCAGCATCACCTCCCCTCATACTTGAGGACAAGACAGGGCAGCTTGTGCAGCATGAACAGCTCAGTCCTCCTGCACATTGTCACTGTTCCCACAGGTGTCCCCGTGTCTGATGTTAGGGCCGGCCCTCCATGAAAACAATCGCCCAACATATATTCTAATTAAATTCACCCCAGGGGGCATTTTAGGCCAATAAAAAAAGATTGTAGCCTGACAGCCACAGGCTGCACTTTACCCACTTCTGATCTGGAACAACCAGCAACCAATTCCTACTCCTCCTGTATCATTTTACACCCCTCCAACATGTCGGTCTTCAGGGAATACTAGGTCTTGAAATTGTGTTAGTGAATACTCTTCAACTGTCCTGGTTTGGCAGGGACAGTCACAATTAATCCTTTGTCTCCCGCTTTTTTCTGCTGCTTTTAAAATGTCCTGGTTTCTCTCTTCCCCTCCTACTTTCCCCCATTGTCGGCCCTTTACTGAGTTCAAAATGCAAACGTAGGCCAGAGGAAAGGATGGGGTGGAACTTGCCCTTTCCAGGAGACTCAGGCAAAAGCACGCTGCTGCAGCCTCTCCTAGCTTGTGTGTTCTTCCACATTAATACCATTTGCCATCTTGCCCACACTTTGGGTCTTTCTGCACTCCATAACAATTGCATGATGGTTCCACTTTAACTGCCCTGGTTCTGTTCCATGGACTCATGGGATATGCAGTTTAGGGAGGGATATTTCGCAGTCTCAGCCAGAGTGCTCCAGTACCTCCCGAGACTACAAATGGTGCAATAATTGGGTAGTGCGGAAAGGCCCTCTGATACCGCTTGGCCCCGTGTGTCCTGCTTTTCATACGCAACACGCGGGAGGGCATGTCAGCGCCACAGCTGCCAGGAATACGACTTGGAAGTGTTACTTCTTTGGATTTCCAGTCCCTGATCCTCCCCACCAGCCACCGGGTGGGGTGTTCTGACAACTATACTCCACAAAGTAAATTTTTTCAACCTCTGGTTATGAGATAAGACCGCGCAACGGTCATGACCTTCGTTTGGGAGATGCTGTGCCGTGAAACTGTTTGAGCCTCAGGATTGTTAACTTAGAAAAGTTACTTTTTTGGACTACAACCGCAGATGCAGGGCCAGATTGAGAGGGTAAGGCATGACAACCGGGCTCTTGTCCAAATGCTCCTATGTGAACAGCCCCCCCCGCCATCAAGGGCCTTTCCGCACTACACTGTTATGGCGCTATTATTCCACTTTCAGCGTCCTGTGGAATGTAGTTTCCGGAGGCCCAAGAGCTCTCTGGCTGGGAATCCTAAAGGCCCCTCCCTAAACTGCACACTCCAGCTGAAAGTGGAATCATAGCGCTATCACAGCGTAGTGCGAAAGGGCTCCAAGAGACTCGCGTTGCCTTCTTCCACCCCTCGCCGAGCTTCCAAATCAACCCCGAAATAATGGCGCTTCGCCATTCCTCGCTTCGCCCTACCTCTACGGCGGAGTCCACGTGACGTCATCCCCGGAGAGGGGAGGGGGAATGCCGCACCGAAACGACCAATCCGAGAGAGGCTGCTCTCGCGTGACGCACGCCCGACGGAAGACGGCGGCGAGGTTCGACTTCCGGGTGTCGCCTCGTCGCTTCCGGAAGTCTAAGCGTCGCGGTGGCTTTATCTTGTCGTTTAGGGTGAGGGCCGGCCTGCTCCGTTGCTAGGGGCGACGGGGGGCATGGAGCAGCCGCCGCCGCCGGGGCCGGTGGGGGTCTCGGCGGCCTCGGCCGGGGCGCTGGTGCCCGTCCAGTCCAAGGCCCGGGCTGCGGTGGTGGTGAAGGAGGCCGCCCCGGAGGCTCCGAAGAGCCGCAAGAAGGTCCTGGACGAGGAGAACTACATCCAGGTGAGGGAAGGAGGGCCGGGTGAGGCTCGTGGGGCCACGACGGGGCTCCCTGGGAGACCCTTATAGTGGGGCGTAAGGGGAGAGGTGGGGAAGTGGGGCCTTCCAGACGTTCGGGGGCTCTGTCTCCCATTAGTTCTAGGCGGCACGGCCTGAGGCGAGGGGATGATGGGAGTTGGAGTCCCTCGGCCCTAGGTGGTATCGTCACCCTCCAGGGTATGGTCTCTCTATGGCCATTTCATGTTATAGCGCTATTCTTCCTCTTTCAACCTTCTGTGGAATCCTGGGGTTTGCAGTTTAGCCCGGGAGCTTTTTGGCCTCAGGAAACTACAAACCCCAGAATTCCACAGGAGGTTGAAAGTGGAATAACAGCACGAGAACAACGTAGGGCAGAAATGCTGTAGTATAGCTGTCTCCCCTCTCCAGATATTCTCTCAAAATTGCTGTATTACCAGTGGAAGTTGCAGAGTGTTTGTGCAGCTATGTGGGGGCTTCCCCCTTCAGCAGCTTTCCCCCATTTTGCTCCTCTCTCTGATTAGCTAGTTTTGTGGCACAAAGGTGGGAACAAGAAGACAAAAAATTGTTAAGCCAAAGTTCTGGTAGAACCTCGGTCAACAGATTATTAAGATGGTGGGCTGCATGCACACACAGTGGGCTGCAAAGGTGCTGTGGCCTGGCCAAAGAATTGGGTCGTGAGGCTTAGAAGATGGAATAAATTCTGAAGTGGGGCTGAGTCTGAAAAGTATGAGAAAGGGATTGTGATGTGTTTAGCTAGGAATCATAGATTAGTAGCAGAGGAGGGTTTCCATATTGAAGGTCTAAAGTTTAGTTCCTGGTCTCTCTAGTTGAAACAGGCCAAGCAGCAGGTGATGGGGAAGACTTCCTCTGCCTGAAGCCATAGAGAGTTGGTGCCAGTCAGAACAGAAAATACTAGCTTAATTGCCCAAACAGAACAGTTGGTAAAGGCCAGCTTCCTATCTTCCAATATATTGTGACGCTGAAGTTAGATTGATGTAGGTCTGATGTGCATCCTCAGTAAAACTTTGTTTGGGTTGCCAAAGGAAATTCTGTGATATCTTGTAAGATGTGATGCGCCCATCCTATGTTGCGTAGCTTGGAGGCTTGACACTTCTAGGTTGGCAGATTTCTGTAGTGAGGTCCTTCCCTCAGAATCTTGTGATCTGCATGGTTTGCTGTTTGAAATCTGCAGTCTCCACCTTTCCTAATGGTACCAGAAACAGTAATTGTAAACTCATGTCTTCCAGAGTCTGGAGAAGATCATCCAAAGGGATTTTTTCCCTGATGTGGAGAAATTACGAGCTCAGAAGGATTATCTGGAGGCTGAAGAGAGTGGCGACTTGGAGAAAATGAGGCAAATAGCCATCAAGTTTGGCTCCTCTCTGGGCAGATCATCCAGAGAAACACCTGCACCATGTAAGAATTGGAGTGTTTTGACCATTGGTATTGATGCTTATTACAGATTTATGAACATATTGAGTTGTCATTTCCTTGTGTTCTTATGGGTTGACTATTTTTATGAGGTATTCTTGCTTATAATTGCATCTTAGTGTGTAGTTTTTGTATTGCAAGAGGGGTTAACATTGTCATTGTAGGAAACTGAATGTTTTGGACTACTGATCTAATCCTGGTGGTAGGAGCCAGCATGGTGTAGTGGTTAGAACATTGGCCTACTACAACTCAGGAGACCAGGATTGTATTGCTTCCTTGGCCCTACAAACTGACTGGGTGACCTTGGATGTGTCACATACTCTCAGCCCCAGAAAACCCTGTGATAGTGTTGCCTTAGGGTCACCATAAGTCAGGAATGCCTTGAAGCCACACAACAACCTTGGTGGTTGCAGTAGATTTCTACTGTTTCTCAACCTGTGTTGTCTTTTGAGTGTTTTGCATGGCATCAGGCATGAATTGTATCCATTGTGAATTGAGGTTTCCAAATTTGATGCTGGGGAGCAGACATCACTGGTTAGAAATATGGGAGGTTGTCTCTGTACTGAGTCATGTAATTGGCTCTTCTACCTCAGTATTGCCTATGTTGGTTGTTGGCAATTCAGGGTTTCACCCGGGGGTCTTTCTAAACTCTCTTTGAAGCCTCAAGAATATCCAGTCACCTTTCTGTAGCAGCCAGAAGTAGTGCTGCACATATGAATGCCATAATAGGTGCAATGACGTAGAATTATAGAATTGGAAGAGACCCCAGGGGCCATCCAGTCCAACCCCTTGCCATGCAGGAACATACATCAGAGCACTCTCAACAGATGGCCATCCAGCCTCTGCTTAAAAACCTTTACATGACAAGTAATGCCAAAGATCTGTAAGAACTTTGGTGTGTCATGAACGTTGGTGCACACTGTTCAGTCACTTCCATTTGAGCAGTTGAACAAACTGTAAAGCTTTGTTGTCTGGTTCATCTGTTGCAAGTGTGGCAGTTAAGCAGCTCTCCAGATGTTCTTGGACTGCAGCTCCCAGCATGGACTATGCTAGCTAGGGCTGATGGAACTTTGAAGTCTCACAGTATCTGGAGGGCCACATGGTTGCTACTCTGGTTTACAGAATCCTCTGATAGTTGGCAGCTTCCCATTTCTGGTTTATTCCTGCTCAGCCAAGGAAAACCCTAGATTATTTTTCTGGTTTGTTAGGACGAGCAAACCAGAGAGAAGATGCTGCCAACCATGTAAACCCTATTGTGGAACAAGTCTTTGTTGAGCTGGTTCTGCTTGCAAAAGCAATTGAAGAGCACTGCTCATTCATGATAAGCCAGGGATGCTGTGGATTTGTGGCTCGTGCCATGAGACCACAACAAACAGGGCAGAGAAGGGTGATGATGTAAGAATGGGACCAGGCAGACTGACAACTCACATACCATGTGTAACGTGACTTCTGGTGTGGTATTCCTGACTTCCTGAGTTTTGTAAATTTTTCTCTATTTAAAAAATCCTTTTGAACAGATGTTACTCCAGCAACGTTTGAAACACCGGAGGTTCATCCTGGGGACCCCTCTGTGTTGAATAAGCCCAAGGTGCCAGTGAAAACTCGAGAGGAAGGTAAGAGGCACTAGTTCTGCTCTTGGTTGCTCAAGTTATTGTCATCAGAGTTTGTTGTTGAGAATGATGGAAAGTGATTCCTTCTGCTAATTCCAGTTATCAAAAGTGTGAAGGACCAGAGCTGAAGAACAGAGAGCAAGTTCTACATGCAAAAGGTTCCAGATCTTGTCTTTGATATAGGAGTGAAGAATAGGCCCTACATATCTTGTTGGGTTGCACCTCCTTTCACCCCTCACCATTTGCTAAATTGACTAGAGCTGATAGGGCTTGCAGTCCAACAATATATGAAGGATGATAGGTTGCCTGTCTTAGTATCTCTAGTTAGACAGATTCAGGCTTCTGATATCTTTTCTTTTTTAAATAGTACACTGGTTTGGCAAACAGAGCCAAGCACAAAATGGTGGCTCTGCTGGTACATTTAATTGTGCCCCACAAATTGTATGGTGGAATTTCTCTCTCAGTATATATCCAAGTTGACAGGGATGCAACAGTTTAAAGGTGGCCCACAGGGCTTGTAAGAATTTGTTTTAAAGCGGTTTGTTAATACATCTATTTTATAGGTAAGGACCACTGAGGCATGTCTCATGCTGTCCATACAGAAAAGAATTAAAAAATCATTCAGCACAGAGAATCAAATCAAAAATACCTGCTTTGGTATATTTCTGTTATGGTTGCACATAGCTACATAGCTACTTAAGGTTTGTATATCATGTTCACAAAACACAGTTTTGTCACTTCAGATGAAATAGACAACCAGGGAAGAAGGCAGGAAATTGATGAATCCAATAAAGAATGAGCCAGCCTGTTGTTCCCTGAAGGCTTGTTCTGTTAGTGCCATATGTGGATTGGTGCGTTTTAGTGACTTTTTTGCTTGATGTTACTCACTTCAAGCCTGCAGGATGGGAATAGTTTAAATAAGAGTTGGCAAACTTAGTGTGAGCATCTTTGTACCTGTTTTTCATCTACCTGGTATCTTCATTTAAACTCACAGCCATGAAGGCATACCCATTTTTCAAACACAGTTTTTAGTAGAGGATTCCCAAAATTGCATGGTGTCTATAGCCACATCAAACTTGTCTTGGGACCCAAAGTAGGCTAGACCTGGCGGGAATCATTTGACAGTCAAAAAATGTGGTCATCCAGCATCTGTCCTGTTCATATGTCATTGCTTCTGGTACCACCACCATAGTCTTGCTTAATGACATGGGGAGCCCACCCTGTGTAGCATAGGAAAGGGTTTTTAAAAAATTAATAGCATCGCTTTTTCCTGCAGGGGAAGCAGGGGAAGAAGAAAGCAGAGATGCCCTGCCTAGCCTAGACACTTTCATGGCAAAACACACCAGCGAGGATAATGCTTCATTTGAGCAGATCATGGAAGTGGCTGAAGAGAAGGAGAAAGCAAGGCATTCATGGCTGTATGAAGCTGAAGAGGAGTTTGCCCAGGTGAAGGAAAGAGCTGGTCTCTGTAATCTCTTTCAAATGCTGCATGCTCAACACTTGTCTTCCAGTGGTCTAACAGCAGAGATGTTGTTTTTCAGCACTACCTTCCCTTAAGAAAGAGAAATTTTCAATTCCATTCCCTTCTTTTTTTATTAATTTTTGACACAGTCTAATTTACAATCAAAATAATATGCAATCAAAACTAAAGAAACAGAAGAAAGAGAGAGAAAGACCTACAGCTAATACATGGTGGAGTTCTAACCCCCCCTTCCTGCTTGTAATGAAAAAAATATATATACATTCTGCCATTGCAGAGAAAACTAAATAATCCTACTAAAGTTACTAATAACCATAGCCACAGTTGATGACATTATTAGATTTTTTATTGCTCAAAATATCCATAATGGTTTCCAACCTTTAAGAAAAGTTTCACTTGGCCTATTCTTTAAAACCCAAGTTAATCTGGCAGTTTGGGCCAACCTAGCAACTTTAACAATGCGTTTGCCCCATTGTCAGTGCTTCAATTCATTTCCAAGTTTGAGCAAACAATATTCTTGCTGCTCTTGTTATATACTGAAGAAGAACAGGTTCTTACCTGTAACTGTATTTCCCGAGTGGTCATCTGTGCCCTATACTTTTAGGAGCTTTCACCCCTCGCGGTAGCGTTCGGAAAATTCTAGAGCTCGTTAGTTTTGGGGGGAAACCCCTTTCCCCCACGTCGGTACTGCGCAGGCTCCCCCACCGACTAACGGTCTCTCCTCAGTTCTGGTCCGCCGAAGCAGATGGGACCTGAAAGAGGGGGAAGGAAAGGGGGGGGATGAGGGGCACAGATGACCACTAAAAAACTACAGTTACAGGTAAGCAACCTTTTTTCTCTTCGTCCCTTTCTGCCTCATACATTAGGAGACTGTGTAGCCCAGAGGATGGTGGGTCAGGTCCCAGCCCCCTACAGTACAGAAGACAGCACAGCACGTCCGAACCGGGCATCTCTCCTGGAATGGCAGTCGAGCCTGTAGTGGCGCACGAAGGTCAACGGCTGGGACCAGGTCGCCACATGGGCAGGGGGTTCCCGACATCAAATGCCTCGCAGGAGGGCAGCAGATGTCGCCACGGCCCTGGTGGAGTGGGCCCGAAGCAGGTCTGGCGGAGGCTTCCTGGCAAGCTCATACGCCAGTAGAACAGTCTGTACCACCCACTTAGAGAAGCGTTGGGTGGACACTTTGTGGCCTCTCCGGCGCCCCCCCATAGCAGACAAACAGGTGGGGTGTTTGGCTGTGGGCTGCAGTCCTGTCCTTTAAAAAGGCCCCGGGCCCCCGACGCACTCTAGGGAGTGGGGGGGGAACGTTTCCCCAGAGGTGTCGTGGGGGTCGGCGTAGAAGGCCGGCAGGATGATGTCCTGGCTGAGGGGGAATTTGGACACCACCTTTGGCGGGAAAGGAATTTTGGGGCCGGAGGACCACCTTTTTCGCGGGGGGGGGGCCCGGTGGGCTAATCGCACCGTAGCGCCGTCAACTCCCCCCGCCCGCCTGGCAGAGGTGGGGGGAAAGGAACGCGGTCTTCATCGCGAGCAGCCTGTCGTCCGTCGTGGCCATGGGCTCGAAGGGCGGTTTCGTCAGCTGGGACAGCACCAATCCCCGGCGACCACGGCGGTAGTGGCGGCGATACCGGCGGGTAGAGGTGCTGCGGGCCCTTTAGGAACCGTTTGACGGTACTGTCCCTGAAAAGAGCGGCCAACGGGGATGGGGGCGGCTGGTATGCCACGATCGCGGCGAGGTAGACTTTGAGCGACGGAAAGGCCAGGCCCTGTTGCCGGAGATGGAGGAGGAAGTGGAGCACGGTTTTCCAGGGTGACAGGCGATACCGGCTCTCGACGTTCCTCGGCGAAGGCCAGGGAAGCGCTGCCACTTATAGTGGTATTTCCCTTTCCGTGGACTCTTTCCTGGCCGCGGTAAAGACATTTCCGATGGCTGGATCGTCTAGGGCGATATCCTCCAAGCATGGAGGGCCAACAGGGGGGAAAGGCCCGGGGTGAAAGGGACCCACCCGTCGGATGAGACAGCAGGTCCGGTACCGTTGGAAACCTGAGAGTCCTGCCGCGGGCGGCCTGGATGAGGGGCCAAACCGGGTGCTGCCTGAGGGTGGGGCGCCACCAGGTCGCTTTCCGCCTGGTCCAGCCCTTCGTCCCACGGGAACTGGAAGGCGTCGCCGATGGGGGCGGCGATCGTGACCGGCCCTCGAAAAAGAACAGGCGGCACTTCGCGTTCTGGCTGGTCGCGAAGAGGTCGATGGTCGGCTCGCCCCATGGGCCCCCGGGAAGCACCCCAAAGGGCCCCCTCGGACAGGGACCACTCGTGATGGGAGGTGGTGTCCCTGCTGAGAGCGTCCGCCGTGGTGTTCTCCTGCCCCGCCAGGTGAACCGCCACGGGGTGTACCCGGAGCGGGACGCACCAGTTCCAAAGGTCGAGCGCGATGCCCAGCAGCGCGGGGGAAAGTGCGTCCCCGCCTTGCCTGTTCACATAGCAGACCGCTGTCGTGTTGTCCGTGAGGATCAGCACCGTGGGGCCCCGGGTGACTAGGTGAGGAACGCTTCGGGCCTTGTGGATCGCCAACAGTTCGAGCGAGTTGATGTGGAAACCCTCGTCGTCCATCCACCGGCCTCGGCCCCGGAGATCTCCGGTGGGGCGCCCCCCAGCCGAAGAGCGAGGCATCCGTCGTTATCGTGACCGACGGCCTGGGGGAAGGGGCATCCCGGGCAGCAAGTTCCGGTACGACAGCCACCACAGGAGAAAAACCCGACCCCCCGTCTCGGGGCAGACGGTGCCGGCGGCGCTGGTCGTCCCAGAGTGGATCGAAGGCCCTGACGAACCAGTGCTGGAGCGGCCTGCGCGTAACCGGGAGAGGTAGGTTCCGGCGGTGGTCGAGGCCATGTCCCCGAGGAGCTGCTGGATCCTCCTCGCTGACAGCGTCGAGGACTCGAAGGCAGCGGACGCCCCCCGACGAAGCGTCCGCGCCCTCTCGCCCCGGGAGGAAGGCCCTCGCTGATACCGCCCCCAAAGGGTCGCCCTGATGAAGTCGAGAACCCGGGTGGGCTCGAGATGGGACTTCTTGGGGTTGACCCCTGAGTCCGAACTGAGTGAGAAGGGACAAAGTCCGATGAATGTCCCTGTACAGTTTGTGTTTGCAGGACCCCACCAAAAGCCAATCGTCCAGGTAAGGGTAGACGGAGACGCCTCTCGTCCGCAGGAAGGACACGACCGGAGCCATGCACTTGGTGAACACCCTCGGTGCGGTGGAAAGTCCAAACGGCAGCACTCGGTACTGGTAGCTGATGCCGTAGATCGCAACCAAAGGTTCGCCGATGCTGCGGGGCGGATCAAATGTGGAAATAGGCGTCTTTGAGGTCTATGGACGCAAACCAGTCTCCTCGGCGGGGGGAAAGGGGAGGATCGACGGCAGCGTAACCATTTTTTGAACCTCTTGGGGGCGAATGTATTCGTTCACCCCTCGAAGGTCTAGGATGGGCCAGGGGGATCCGTCCCCCTTTCGGCACCGTATTTTGCCTCGAATGAAGCCGGTGGTTTGGCTAAAGGCGGGAGGCTCTCGATCGCCCCCCTTCTGGGAGGAGGGACTGGACCTTTTCCCCAGTAGAGCCGAGCTGGCCGGAGTGGAATAGTAGACACCCCGTGGCGGGATCACCTGGAACTCGTTTCCGTCCCCCAGGCGGACGATGGTAAGTACCCAGGAGTCCGCAGTGATCTCCCCCCAGCATTTGGAGGTCTCTGGCCAGGCTCGGGTGGGGGAAAGCTCTACCGGGAGGGCGAAGGATGGCACGGGTGGAGTCCTGCGAAGGCCGTAAAAAAAGGGAAATTTGGCCCCCCGAGGACGACTTCTTGGACGACGAAGATGGGCGTTTTGGGAAGCCTCCTGGAAGCCGAAGAGGTCAAAGGCCTCGACGCGGTCGACCGCGGAGACCGCCCGGGTTAGCCGAAGAAAGGAGGACCTTTTCCACGTAGGCCTCGGCTGGGAAAGGGGCGGCGAGTCTGGGCTGGCTGGTTTATACCCATCTTTTTCGCAGTCAGCCGGGCCTTGACGAGGTATCCATGGCCTCGTCGGTGGAGGAATGAAAAAGCCCCCGCCGTCGAAAGGGGAAAGGGCTTCAACCCTTTGACGGCTTCCTCCTGGAGCCCACAGGAGTGGACCACGCCGGGGCGTCGGAGGGCTACAGCACCCCACCATCACCCTCGAAGTAGCCTCCACGGGGTGCCCCCGAGGTGGCGGGGCTGCTGCGTAGCCACGGCAACGGCCTCGCCGAAGATCTGATTGGCTGGGGGCGTGACTCCTCCGGCAAGTCGGGGGGAGGGGGGCCGAGTCGGTCGAAGAGGTTCCCATGGTATGCCGCGGGGGGATTCCATCGTGTTACCGTCCTGACCACCAGGGACGATGCCGAGTGAAAACCCTTTGGCCGAAGGCATCGACTCCGTCCTTCACGGTCCGGAGGGGTGGTATCCCCTCGAATTCCTCCCTTTTTTGTCTGCGCCGACTCGACCACCCAAAGGAGTTTGGTACAGGGGTGGGAAAGAGAAACTCCGCGTTTTCTTTTTGAGTCCTGTACAAATGCTCCAGCCTATGGGGGATAGGCTGTGCTGCGCCGGGTTTCGCCCACGGCTCTTCATCGCATCCACCAAGGTAGGCAAAACGGCAGCGGTGCGGTTGACCCGGGGGGCGGGGTTCCCAAATACTGGAAGACGGGGTCCTGGGCTTGAGGAGCAGGGTCGGTCACCTTAAGGCCAAGGGCTGTGGCCATCCCGGGGGAGGATTTTCCGAGAACTGACGGACGTCCTCCGGCGCCCAAATCCGGAGCTGGCTTTCCGAACCCCCGCGGTGGGGATTCATAAGAGGAAGGAAATGGACTCCCGAGAGTAAAAGTCCGAAACGTAGGAGGCGCTCGATGGAGTGGGCGACCTCTCTGCCTCCTCCTTCTCGGGTACCTCGGGGGCCCGGGGGTGCCAGGATAGTCGTCGGAGCTGAGCCTGCGTCGGTACTGACACGGTCGTGACCGGTATCTGAGTCACCTGCAGGGGCACGACCGCGGGCCTAGGGCGGTGTGCCGCCTGCGTGGTGGAGGTCGCCGCTACCGCCGGCTGGGCCACGGTGGACTGTGGCGTCGGGCGGGTGCTGTAGCCGTCGTCCGCGGTGGTGGAGAAACAGCCCTGTAGCGAGGTGGGGGCTTGGGGACCGACGGCGACTCGGCGAGCGACGCAGAGGTGACCTTTCATAGCGGGGGTAGTGAGCCTCCCGCGGTGGCGAGCGAGACCGGCGACGAGGCGACCAGTACCGAGGATCTGGGGGGTACCGGTCCCTGTATGATGGGGGAGTACGGTGTCGAACCGGGGGTTCGTGCCACACCTGCTCCTGGGCGTACCGTAAGGGGAGGGCCCGGGAAAACCCCCTCTCTCTCCCGAGCGATGCCTCTCCAGGCGCATCTCCCGATATCGCGGGGATGGAGGCCTGGGCCCGGGTGCTCCGGCGAGCGGGACTCGTTTGGGGTCGAGAGGCCGGGTGCTGTCTGACCACGGCCTCCCTCGGCGTTCTGCCGAGGGTTGGGCGGCGACTCCAAGGGGATCTCCGCGACCAGCTCGGGCGGTTGAGGGGGGCGGGGACCAGCACGGCCTGCTCCTCGTCCGACACCTCGAGGATGACATCCTGATCTGGAGGCTCCTCCTCCACGGAGAGCTCCATCAGCAGGGCTTCCTCGGCGGCTGGGTGGGTGGTGGGTTGGAGTGCCCCCCCCTTTGATGGAGAGCGTTGTTTCTCCTTTTCTTTCCCCTTTTTCCTTTTTTTCCCCCGGCCCTCAGTGGCTGGGGGTTTT
This sequence comes from Iguana delicatissima, assembly GCA_948472985.1. NCBI lineage: Eukaryota > Metazoa > Chordata > Lepidosauria > Squamata > Iguanidae > Iguana > Iguana delicatissima. The sequence continues at coordinate 268,848 of CAOKZL010000719.1, read as the reverse complement.
TGAGCCGCGGTCAATGGCCTGGAGGAGGAGGTTGAGGCCTCCCGGGGGGGCCGGATCCTCACGTGCCCGAGTTGCCGAAATCTTTGGGATTCTCGGCAACTTCATTATCGGTACCGGCCCGGTACCGATGTCGACGAGGTCGAGGGCACGGCAGCCGCCGCTGCTGCCGAAGAAGAAGACGACGACGACGGGTTTTCGGCCCTTTATCGGGTCTCTTGGCACGGGGAAATTCCCCCCAACAATGGGACTTGAGCCTTGCCGACCTGTTGGGGGAGTTTTGGGTAAAATCTTTTGCAAAAGGAGCAGGCCTGTACGTTGTGCCCCCCGCCCAAACAAATCAGGCACTTAGAGTGTCGGTTGGAGAGAGCGACCTTCCTTCCCCCAGGAGGCGCAGAGTTTAAAAAAGGGGACATAAAATGGAGGGCAAGGCAAAAAAACGAAACCAAGTCCGAAATCCGTGAGGGGTAGTCAAAAGCCAAATCCGAAGTCAAAAATACCGAAATAACAATCCCAAAAAGCAAGCCAACAAGCAGAACCTTCTGAACGCTGAGGCGGACAAGAAAAAAACTGAGGAGAGACCGTTAGTCGGCGGGAGGGCATGCGCAGTACCCGGGGGGGGTTCCGCCAAAGCTAACGAGCTCTAGAATTTTGAACGCTACCGCGCAGGCGCGAAAGCTCCTAATGTATGAGGCACAGAGACCACGGGAAAAAATAATCCATATTTGGTATCCAGTTTTTTATCTGTAATGCCCAACAAAAGCATTTCTGGTAACATTACGAAATCTACCTTTAAAAATTTTTGGGGTTAACATATAAATTTTGGACCAACAGTAGAATGATTTTTAAATTTGGCATGTGTCTTGGTTTTTTTGCATGCTGTTGACACTGCCTTGGGTTCTGCTAAAAAAAAAAAAGATACAGATGTAACTCTCTTCTGCGTTCTCTGCACTCAAAAATGTAAATTATTTAAATTTTTAACTCCCAACTAAATTGTGTGTCCCTATAAATCTTTGAATTTTTTGTGCTGTGGGCCAAACCATAAGCTGTTTTAAATTCCTCTTTCAGCGGCATCAGGAGCAGCTGGCGCTTCCCCCCCGCAGAAAAGCAGCAGGCCCTGACTAGTGGGAAAGCTGGAGTAAAACATGGGAATATAAGGCAAAGAATTCCCCGATGTATTATCCACCAGGTGGGGACAAATGGTGTTGAGGGATTCCAGCAAATGGCGGTACCCAAAAGCACTGATTATTGATTAACCCACACAAATGAGAAGAGATACCCTGTTTATCTTCACCTTGCAGTGTTGGGTACTTGCTGCCTGTGTGGTGACGTGCCATGGTGTGATCTGGTGAAATCTGGCTTGTTCTGATTTGTGAACATGCCTCTGATAACAAGCATTGGTGGACTAACCAACCATAAAACATAATCTGAACCCACTGATTATAGATGTCTGGCTTGCGGAAACCATGACTTGTTGTGATCTCCAAACCTACAGCTGTTCCTTGATCCTGGCTTGTTTCCCCAGCTCTCTACCTTAGTCTCCTCTAGGGTTACTGGAGAGAGAGAAAGAAAAGATACTCCGCTTTGTCCGCACTTTGGTGTGAGATTAAAGGAAGAACAGCAACAAGATTGCTGGAAAACCCATGCTCTGTTTTTCTGGTTAGGTTTTCAGTTCCTTTTTCAGCAGTCCAGTTGAGTTCTTGCTGCAGTATGTTTTATAAAATCTCAAAATGGTAGAGGTTTTTCCTCCCTTTTTCTTGATAGCCAGACTCCTTTCTGTTGTTACATGTTTGTCTTTGCAGGTGTTCCCGATGAGGAGGATGTGTTTAAGAAGCCACGCGAAGTGGTCCACAGAAACACCCGCTTTCAGAAAGATCCCTTCAGCCAAGCAGTGAGCAAATCCCAGCTTCAGCAGGCAGCAGCCCTCAATGCTCAGGTGCGGGCAAGAAAGCTCACTAGGAATGAACCAGCCTTTTCCCTGTCTGTTTTATTAGTCGGGTTTCCCCACGTTCCCCAGATTTCCAAATGGATAAAACCAAATCATGTAGATATAAAATCTTGACATAGGAAAACCAGTCTAACCTAACAAGCTAAAAATAGAGCTTCTTAAAAAAAAATCCTGCTGTTCATTAAATACAATTGATAAAACATACAATTGTTTTTGGTAAGTGGAGAGGCTGAGGACTTCAGGAAAAGAAGTAGGAATGTCAACCAGGGCAAACTGTGTTATCTACCAAAGGGTAGCAGCTTTCCAGGCTCACAGGCCTCCCTTAGCTGTAGGTCTTTTCCCTTGCTTGTCTGAACCGAGTTTTCCCAACAAGTTTCTCTGAGAATTGAAACTGTGATCTTCTGCTTGCTAAATTCTACCTCACAGTTTGAGGTCCTCCCCTGTGATCCCTTGATTTATAAAACATCCACAGTGTTGTGTTTTAGGATGCCAGATTAAGACTTCAAAAATTATTCTCCAGAGTGTTTACTGCGTAATCTACATTTTTGATTTGTTCCTCTTGGTTATGTTTTTCTGCCTCTGTTTTAAGTGGTTCCTTGTTTGTACCCGAGTAGGTTTTTTAAAATTTTAATTCTAAGCTACTTGGATCTTCCAAAGAGATGTCAGAATGTCAGACATCTTTAATACATGTTAAAATGCAGTGTGATGGTTGCTAAGCAATATTCCCTCTCTGTTAAATTTAGTACAAGCAGGGTAAAGTTGGTCCTGATGGAAAAGAACTCATCCCTCAGGAATCTCCCAAGGTTAACGGCTATGGATTTGTGGCTACCCCGTCCCCTGCTCCTGGTAAGAGGATGAATTGCATATTATGCTGTAAAGAAATAAATGGCATTGCTGTTCAAGGCAGAACTGTCTGTTTTGTTACCGAGCACAGCTAAATGCTCAGCCTGAGTACACATGCGTAATGAGAACAGAATTGTTAACTGAGCATCTAGATTTGCAAATAGTTAAAATGTTGCTGCCGTTCTAACTAAATGAATGGCACATCAATGGTGTAAATATTTACCCAGTGGATCATGTTATATTATGTACCTGTGCAGGTGTATTGTAAAGCGAGCTTCATAAAACCATCAAACAGTAATGTGTCTCCAAGAGATTTCCTTCTCGTCTCAAGGACGTGAGGCACTGCAGCAGTGCAGGAATTACTGGGATGAGGTGGTGGAGGAAAGAGGACTCGACCCCACTGACTGTCATTGCTATTTCCCTTCCCCTAACTACTTGTGGTCAGAAAGCTACCCCAGGGTGTCTGTGCTAAGCATTAAGAGAAACTTTGTAACTGTAGGTGGTAGAAGGAGCACATAAGCAGAACCCATACCAAACAAGGGCATGGTAGGGGAAATACTGAAAGGTAGCTGAAACAATACTGCCTTTTGGCAAATGCTATCCGACTATGTTGTTACAACCGTGAAGTCTGGCGCAGTCATTGTTGACAATTACTCTGCCGAAGACCATTGAAGCCGCTTCATTGGTTGCGAGTAGTCGTCCAGATTCTTTTGAAATGTTGCCAGTAGAAATAACATTCAGAATTTTTGCCCACATTCGTAGTCTGCATCTCTACAAACATGTGTTTGTTATGCGTTTCTTCAGATCATATGAGTAGATGGAGTTGATTTTTTATTTCTGTTTACAGTCTGTGTTATGAGTAGATTAACTTCTGTTTAGGCCTCCATCTCTCTGTTTGTTGTTCTTGGGTCATGGTTTACATACTATCTGCACGGCTGTTTGTTTGCGCATCTTCTGAAATTTTGCTAGCATGCATAGACCGTGTTGAGTTGGATTTGAGTTATCGTGTGTCCTTGTTAGCTGCTGTCAACTCAACTTCGAATTACGACAAATGAGAGATCTCCAAGTCACCCTCTCCTCAACCGTTCTGCTCACCTCTTTCAGACTCAAGGATGTGACTTCCTTGATTGAGGCCATCCATCTGTAATGCGGTCTTCCTCTTTTTCTACTGCCTTCCGTGTTGCCAAGCACAATTGTCTTTTCTAGTGAGTCATATCTTCTCATGATATGTCCAAAGTACAACAGCCTCAGTTTAGTCATCTTGGCTTCTAGGGGAGAGTTCAGGCTTTATCTGTTCTAGGACCCATTTATTTGTCTGTTTAGCTGTCCAGGGTATCCATAGAACTCTCCTCCAGCACCCCATTTCACATGCATTGATTTTCTTCCTATCACAGCCATACATAAACACTGGAAATACGACAGCATGGACAACCCTAACTTTAGTATTCAGTGATATATCTTGACGCTAGAGTTCTTGTGTATTTCTGCAATCTACATTGTACATAGCTGATAGTTTCCTATAAGCTTGCAATTTTGTGGTTGTTTACTATTTGTCTTTATCTTTTCAGGTCGTTGATATTATCCTAGTGGGTTATTTGTATACACATTTTATATGATTTATGCAATTCACTTGTTTGGTTTAAGTATTTTCATTAGTTGTGGTCTTGAATGGTATGAATTCTGTTTTGGGGCTCTTTGCATTTGTATTTTTAAGAATCTAAATCAAGGCTCCTGTATTATTGGGGGTTGAACTAGATGGTCTCTTCCAACTATGTAGCTTGGCTAACTGGAAGTGTCTGAGGCAAGAGCAGAGCTTATTTTATTTGTTTTATTTATGTTATGACTTTCTTCTGGCTTGAGACTCAGGGTGACGTACAAGAATAGCTTGTGGAGTTTGCTTTGCTTCAGCCCTGCAGAACTGAAGAGCCTCTTGCCTCCCTGTTTCATTTAGACTGACCTGAAAAACTCTCTTCATAGGTGTGAATGACTCTCCTCTGATGACGTGGGGGGAGATAGAAAGCACCCCCTTGCGGTTAGAAGGCTCAGACACACCTTATGTGGACAGGACCCCTGGACCGGCTTTCAAGGTATTTGACAGTTCTCTTGTGAAACCAGGACCCATCCTATCAGATGGTGTACAAACAAGGCGGAGCCTAGATGCACCAAGAGGCTCTTGTCCTTAGGTTTCTGAACTGGTAAAACTTGCTTTCAGAGAACCAGGAGTTTACCAGCATCTGCTCTATTTGCATGGCTTGGGCTGGAGCAGAGCCCAGAACTGTCAGTCTGTCTGTCTGTATCAGGGCTCAGCTGATAACAATAAAAGGTTGAGCCAAAGTAGGCAGATACTGGGGGGGGGGAGTTTCAGAGATCACAAAACCAGTGCCTGTGGGCCCCATACTTATCTTTGATGTGCAAAATGCCCCTGAAATTCTTCATGCATCTGATGAAGTGGGCTATAGAACCTGCTGTAATAAGGGTACTAGTCCTTAAGGTACAATAAGACTCTATTGTTCTCCCCTGTTCTGTTACTCTGCAGATGTGGTGGGTTACAACTCCCATCGCTCTACCATCATAGTGAAACACGTTTGGGGAAACACCAATTTGGGGAAGGCGGTCCCTAAGCCACAGTGTTGTTCAGGAAATGTCTAAAGACACTCCCAGCCAAACACACAAATAGCAAAATGACTCTCGCAAATACTCCAGCAACCAAAGTGACTGCTTATCTCCACAGATCCTGGAGCCTGGCCGCAGAGAGAGGCTGGGTCTGAAGATGGCCAATGAGGCAGCTGCGAAAAACCGAGCAAAGAAGCAGGAAGCTTTAAGAAGAGTGACAGAGAACCTGGCCAGGTGAGTGAGTTTTCTAGCTGGACAGCTGGAACAGGGCAAGAGGAATAGCAGCGTGCAAAAATAGGCACTGAACTATGGAGGTATGGAGAGTTTTTTAAAAATAAATTGCCAATGAATATGGAAACTATATGGAGCTGACTAAAACTGACACAGGACCAGAAATAAGTCCGTTCATCTCTGTGCGTAAAGGTGTTCCTGAAGTTTTCAGCCTCTGAAACAATCCTTTTTGTTCTCTTTGTCCAGTTTGTGCAGCTGTTTCTCAACCTAAAATGTGTGTTTGTTTTTTAAAGAAACACTTGTATTTTCTTTTTAATCCCAGCCTTACTCCTAAAGGACTCAGCCCAGCAATGTCTCCAGCCCTGCAGCGCTTAGTAAACAGGACTGCCAGCAAATTCACCGACAAAGCCCTCCGGGCCAGCTACACCCCTTCCCCAGCCCACCTGGGAACCCCAGGCTACAAGACCCCAGCTGGTGGGTCCCAGACACCCACCGTCACCCCGACGCCCAGGATGCTCTCTCAGACGCCCGTGACTCAGGACCCAGCCTCCATCACAGACAATCTGCTGCAGCTTCCAAAGAGACGCAAGGCATCAGACTTCTTCTAAGGAGGGTACTCTCTTGTGGGGTCCCATGGAGCCGGATATCCAGGAGCCGCTGCTGAAAGGTGTACAGGGCTGGCAAGTAGCAGCAGAAGGGGATGGCCCCCGTGCAGGTTTTTCTGCTCTCTAATCCTGCGTGGCCCTAGGGTGGCAGAAAGTAGCCTTTACTGAGCAAAACGTGGGCCTCCTTGTGTTCCAGCCCAGCTGGCACCAGGAAAAAAACTGGGACTGTAAATAGCATTATTGGCTATTATGATGCCTTTTGAATTGTTGTAATGAGGAGGGGTGGATGGTCGTGACTGCATTTGGGCACCTGACTGTATACAGTTTTTTTTATTTATTGACTACTGAAAGCCTTTGAATAAAGGCTTGGTGCAAATTTGAAATGAGTGGGTCTTCCTATGACTCAGGCATCACTGAAGGAGAAATGCTGATGAATGCACAGGGACCAATGTGGAAATGAAGTGTTTCGCACAGGGAATAGCTTTGTGGTTGCCATTGTGCTGTTGAGATGGGATGTGTCAAGATGTGGCCTGCCTGCTCAGCCTGGGGGGTTTTGTGGAGTGCTAGGACAAGATGGCCCCTTGCCCTATGGTCTGTTCAAGCCGCTCTCATGTTCTGTGATGTGGTTTGGCAGTGGCAGCCTCAAGCAGTAGAAAGAATTGGAACCCAGGAAGGCCTGAGTGCTGGTTTCTACCTATCTTGGCCAGTTTCTTTCTCCTGGCCTAGCCAAATTCACCTGTTTGTTCTGAAAAATTTTAAAAGGGTGTGTTGCGAAAGCAGGGCTGTGGTCCTACATCAAGGGAAAAGGGTGGAACTTGATAATTGTGAAGGTATGTGGCAGTTGTTCACCTTTGCCTCTTTAGTGAATTGTAATATTGTACAACAAAACAGACATGTGCATCTTCATGTGCCAGACATGCCCCACTGCATGCCTGTGACCTGAATACAGCTGTTCCCTATTGGACATATATTCAATTCTTTTTGGAGGGGACTGGACGCAAGTGTAAGTTACCAGTCGGACTCTGGCCCCTGTGCGTCATCTTAACCTTCCAAACAAAGAGTGTGCTATGTTTTATTTGCAGGAGTTATTAGTAACTATGATGGTTTTTCCAGTCCTGGTAAGGGGGGTGGGGTGGGGTAAAACTAATGAAAAATTGTGTATGTGTTTCTGAAAGTACAAACGCAGCTTTCTGTTGACAAATTGGAGCAGAAAAAAATGTTATAGTTTATGGTCCCACTGCAGCCTACTTTTCCACTTTGAAAGGGTCCCTCAAGGGCTCATGGGGGTAATATTGCCATGGTTTTTTGGGCGGGGGGGCATTTTTGAAAACCAGAAGCTCCCACTGGGTAATGAGGAGCCTTTAAGCAAGGATGAATGGCCTAGTGCTCAAATCTTGGCTGCCTTTTGTTGCATGAAGAAGCCTTAATTCTTGCCATTTAAAACAAAAATAAAGAAAGTGGTTGGCTATGCTCTGTATCATAACATTAATCAGAGTAAAACCAGTCAAACCCACACACTTTTGATCCGGCAGAAGTTTGACTGCCAGAACAGGGATATAATTAAAGAGAAGATTTGAATGGAAGTATATAACATGTTAAGCTTTCCTTCTCCTTAAATACATTAATGTTTCATGACTAATTCATCATATGACTGACAAGGTGCCGCACTGTCCTTAAACCAGTTTTCCTCACTCCAGTGTCCTCCCCACCATGTGTCGGACGACAGCTACCATCATCCCCATCAGGTGGCTGGAAATGGTGAGAGTTGTAGTTCAAAAGTTGGGGAGGACACCACTGTAAGGAAGGCTGCTGTGGGTATGGGCTTATTCTCATAGGAATATTTGTGAAGAACTGCCAGATGATCACTCCTCCCTTGGAAGGAAAAGAAAACAGGTAAGCTCTGTAAGCAGAGCAGGGCTTTTCTGGTAAAAAAAATCCATGCTGGTTCTCCACCTCTATTGGATTCGCCTCGCCGCATCTGTTTTCTCTAGGAAATCTCAGTAGGAAAAAGATTGCATCGTGCAGAGGTAATGCATCTCAGCAATCAACTTTCTAAGCTACAGCCAGGGCCAGAAAAAGAGTAATCCAGGCTAGCTGTGCGTTTGGAAAAATGAAGGATGTAATGAGCATCAGTGAAGCTGTGTGACATGGTCTTGTCCGAAGGGACTGAAGGCAAGCCCGTCACTCAGAACAGGAGATTAAATGGAAAGAGGCTGTGTTCTTGTATGCTATACAACAGGGATATGGAAATGGTAATTCTCTTTGACGTTGTTTGACTACAAGCTCCAAGAAGGAAGGTATTTGAAATGAAATAGCACCAGGAAAGAAATCCAGTCCTCAAGCTGCTTGTATTTGTTATAATGCCCTGACATATACTTTATTCAGAAGGAAACATTTTCTCCTTTTGCGATTAACAGTGGGGTATGGGATAGAGGTTTCGGTTATTACAGGAAGCATTAGGAAAGAATTGGAGAAATGCCAGAAAGTCTATTTTTGAACCAAGTGTCTGAGCATTTTAAGAAAGCACCTTGAGAATTGTGCCTTTCACTTGGTCTTATTTTGACTTTAAGTTGTATTATCCTTTACCATGGGCCTGGGGTTGATGGCAGTTGGAGTCTAACATTATCTGGAGAGTCTCAGGTTCCCTGTGCCAACACTGTACCAACCTCCTTTGAGTTTAAATTGGTTAAACAGTGCATGGATTGAAACTAAAGCAAAACTCAGTTTCCTACATGTAGCGAAGCCAACCTAATTCAAGCGGCTCAGCAGATGGTATTAATCCCAGCTTATCAAAAGGACTGTGAAAACCCCTTGGTGGCCAAGCCTCTAAAATAAGATACCTGTTGAGTTGCCAACACCTGTTAAAGCAGGGATGTCTAACTTGCAGCCTTCCAGATACTGGACTGCAGTTCCCGTGGTCCTTCACTATTGACTATGCCAGCTAGAGTTGATGGGAGCTGTAGTTAGACAAGCTCTCAAAAGTCGCAAGTTGCTCAGTGTTGTGGTAAAAGTCAGGGATACCCAGTCCTCTGATATTTCATGGACAAAAAATAGGATATCTGGCTAAGCAACATCAGAGGGCAAAAGTGATTAATGAGGAAGAATGCCCAAGTTAGGTGAGGCTGCAGTGGTTTGCTTTTGCTGAACCTCCTGGGAAGGGCAAGATTACTTCTTGCCTTTCTGCTGACTTGACTGAGGTCAAACTACTTTTGCGCTTTGCACTCAGTGTTTGGCAATTGAAGTAAGTTAAGAAAAAAGGAAGAAACTGGGGGTTGGAGGAGGAGGAGAAAAAAACTGGGACCTTTTAAAAGCAGCTGAAAAATCTAGATGGCAGAGGACTAGTCTGGACTGTCCCTGAAAAATCAGGGCATTTGGAGGGTAAGACTAAGATGAAATAGATTTCAAGGGGAATGTTGGGCTGCTAGTTCCAAGAGCTTGTCCTCTTTTGGTGTAGTCTGACTCTTAAGAGGATTTCTGCCCATTATTTTAATTTAAGGGATCTAAGCTATCTTCCAAGGCAGTTTTTCCATCACCACTGGTCCTAGACGTATGAGCTGCTGGGTTTCATTGTAGACGGTTGACACTGACAGCAATGTATGTATCGATTTAGAAAATATTTAATTGAATTGGTTAAAAAAAGTGCTAGAAAGCCCTGACTTTTTTTCACCCCTGGGCGTTTTAGTCTCTCTCCTTTCCTGATTGTTTCATCAGCAAAACTCTTACCTTTCCCCTCTCACCACCACGTCTATTGGATTGTTCAGACAACCTAGGGCTGCCTGGTTGCATAGTGGGAAGCTTTTCAGTCCAGTGGCCTTAGAGATCTGTTGCCTCATACTGGGGCGGGATCTCCTCAACAACATCTTGTTTTTCTGTTTCATTTGGCACCTCTTTCTCTTCTAATCTGTCCACTTGGGCTGGAGGTGCTGATGGTCTGGACTCACCCTTGTTCTCTGGTTCTGCTTCTGTTCTTGGTGCTGTCTTCTGCTCACCTGAAGTCCGAGAGCACTCTCCATTTTTCCCAATTGAAGTGATCGATATTGCTCGGGGTTTGGGCACCTGCATCCAGATGTGACTTAACACATCCTCGATCCGCAGCCGCCGGCCCACGTCAGGTTGGAGCATGTGGTAAATGAGATCTTTGCATTCGACAGTGAGGTTTTTGGACTTGGGGAAATGGACCCTGTGTTCCTTCTGGAGCCGTAGCATTTTCCGAATGTTCGAGTCGTCATAAGGCATGGAACCGCAAACCATGATGTACAAAATAACTCCTAAACTCCACATATCATAAACTTTGGGTTCGTAGGGAATGCCTTGTAGCACTTCGGGGGCTGCGTAAGCTGCTGAACCACAGAAGGTTTTGCTATGGATCACTTTGCCATCTTCATCCCGAGCTATGCGTCTGGAGAAACCAAAGTCTGAAAGCTTTATGTGGTAATCTTTGTCCAGAAGAAGGTTTTCGCATTTTAAGTCCCGATGAACAATGTCGGCATCATGACAGTACTTAATGGCGGAGCATAACTGACGGAACATTTTCCTGGCTATGTCTTCGGGCAGTGCTCCCTTCGTCTTGATGAACTCTAGCAAGTCCCCTTGGACACCAAGTTCCATCACAATGTACACTTTGCCATCAGAGGTTTCAAAGATTTCATAGGTTTTGATGATGGATCGGTGATTGACCTTGGCCAAGATGTCTATTTCTCTTGGAAGAAACCTCTCCAGAAAGTCAGAAGGAGCCTTTTTCCGGTCTATGATTTTGACAGCTACATCAAATTTCAGGCGTTCGGAGTAAGCCGATTTGACCTTTGCGTAAGATCCTTCTCCTAAATTTCCTCCCATGATATAACCTCTTTTTTTAAGGACTGCGGCATCGTCCATGATTCTATAGGCAGCCGCTAAGATACATTTGGCCACATGGTGGATATATGTATCCAGCTAGTTGGCATGTGTTCCATGGCGGGTGGTACCATCAAGGGACAGTGGAGTTCTTGGAAGCTGGATGATGTAGACCTTTGAGCATTGTTTAATGGGTGATGTCTCCATGTGATGTCACAAAGCTAACTTGAGAAGAAGAGCTAGCAAATTAAGCCGCCTTGTTCAGGCTCGGTATAAAGCAACTAAAAGCCAATGAAAATAGCTTTCTCACTCAACCTCACTGAGATAATTTTTTGGTTTGTACTAGGTTTTCAAAAACAACCCAATCTCTTCTCTTGCTTTTAAATTCCACAGTAGAAGAAGGCAAAGATGTGCCTAGATGTGTTGTGTGAATTGGCTTTCAATTCACAGGCATTGTTTTTCAATGCATACAGGCTTGCTATTTTCTTGATATGGGCAAGCAATCTCCAAAATAATTTGAATGGGGGAATTTTCTCACTATGTAGCACAAACATGGGATTAGTTTCTTTGAAGTTTGGATTGCTGATGAAAGTCAACAATCCAAAGAGAATATTTAGATTACATCCAATTTAAGATACAGAAATTTTCTTTGGACTTGGAATAATCATTTCTTGTCATATGAATCAGTTAGTCGTAGACTCATAGAGCTGGAAGAGACCACAAGGGCCATCAAGTCCAACTACATTCTGCCATGCAGGAATATACCATCAAAGAATTCCTGAAGATGGCCATTCAACCTCTGTTTAAAAACCTCCAAATAAGGAGACTCCATCACACTCCAAGCACTGTGGAACTGCTCTTACTGTCAGGAATTTCTTCTTAAGGTTTAGATAGAATCTCTTTCCTGAAGTTTGAAGCCATTGCTTCGTGTCCTTGTCCCTGGAGCAGCAGAAATCAGGCCTGCTCCATCCTCCATATGGCATCCCTTCAAATATTTAAACAGACCTATCATGTTGCCTCTTAACCTTTTCTTCTCCAGGCTGAATATACTCAGCTGCTCCTCAAAGGGCTTCATGGTTTCCAGGAGACATGGTTATCCTCCTCTGGACACATTCTATCTTGTCCATCTCCTTCCTGAACTGTGGTGCCCAGAGCTGGACACAGTATTCCAGGTGGGGCCTGACCAAAGCAGAATAGCGCAGTACCATCACTTCCCTTGATGTAGACACTATACTCCTATTGATGCAGCCCTGAATTGCATTGGCATTCTTAGCTGCAGCATCACACTGCTGATTCATGTTCAGTTTGTAGTCTACTAAGACTCCTAGATCCTTTTCACATGTACTGTGGTCAAGCCAGGTGTTACCCATCTTATATCTGTGCATTTCACATTTTCTGCCCACTTACACTTCTTTCTCCCTGTTGAAATTCATTTTGTTAGTTTTGGTCCAATTCTCTATGTAACTTTAGGTTATACATTTGTAACTGTAAAGGCGCATTCCAGCCATCTTTTTTCCACCATAAAGTAGATAAAAGGACAATATTGTTGTAGTGTGTCCCATTGCACTTGGGCTTATTTTCAAGCTGGCATGCCTGTGATTCTGCACAAAGTTCAATATAATGTAGGCAGCACCTTAGAGACTGAATACCCTAAACAGGCACCAGATCCCTTCTGATCTTAGAAGCTAAGGAGGGACAGAGCTGGTAAGTACATGGATGGGAGACTGCTAGTGGATGCCAGATGCTGTAGGTTCTGATTCAGAAGAGGGAACTAGCAAAACTTTCTGCGGATTCCTTGCCTAAGAAAACCCAATGAAATTCATGGAGGTTGCCATAAGTCAATAGGTGACTTGAAAGCCCATACACCCACACAAATATTCCTGGGAGAAATGTGTAAATCTTTTTTCCTGGAACATATCAACCCCAAGTCTCCTTTTAAGCAGACAAAAACCTTGGAGGGTCCATTGCAAGTTGTCCTCTTTGGGCATGAGCTTGCTAGATGTCAGAGGGCAGGTAGGTGAGGGAAGAGCCGGGGCACTGGTTTGAGCTGGAAAGCCTCTGTCTCCTTCCCCTCCTTGATCATGTGGCTTCTTTTTATTGTGCCAGAGGACCAGCAGAACCAAAAGTGAATCTACTGAGTGTCATTCCTCTCTGCCACAGAGCTTTGGAGGACGTCTACAGAATTAGAGAATTGGAAGGGACCCAAGGGCCACCAAGTTTAACCCTCTGCTGTGGAGGAATCCATTGCTAAAGCGCTCTTGAGAGGCGGCCATCTAACCTCTATTTAAAAACTTCCAATGAAAGAGAGTCCAGCACTCTCCAAGGCATGATTGAACAGCTCCTACTATCAGGAAGTTCCTCCTAATGTTTAGCTGGGATCCCTTCTCTTGTGATTTGAATCCACTGGCTCATGTTCTAACCTCTGGAGCAGCAGAAAGCAAGTGCACTCCCTTTTCTACGTGACATATCTTTAGTTATTTAAAGATGGATCTATTATTGTCAAAAATCCTCCCACAAGTACTCCAGAACCCCACCTTACCCTCCAACAGCTCTGTTTTCCTCTGCAGTCCCTTTCAAAATGGCAACAGGAAGCGATGCAATCTCACTTCCTCTAACCATTTTGAGAGGGACCACAGAGAAAAATAGTGCTGCATGGGATGTTTTGCGGGAGGAGGCTGCAGGGAAATTGGCTCCTGGATGCCACACATTTGCCTGCCCATGAATACAGGAGGTGGTCTCATGCTACATCTGGGCACTGGTTGGTCTAGGTGAGCATTGTACATGCTGACAAGAAAAGGCTCTCCAGGATTACAGGTGCAAATCTTTCCCAGGTCTAGGTGGAGGTATCAAGCATATGGACTTCCTAAGGGCAAAGTGTGCTGTCAGCTGCTGAATTGCTCACTTTTGCCCCAGATGAGAAGAAGTTGTGTTCTTATCCTTGGCTATGGAAGCAGGTCATGCACAGAAGAATTGCCTACTGTCATTTAAAAACTGGAAGTATGGTTTTGTATCATGCAAATGTCTGCTTCTCATGGGTTCCATGTACTTGTGGAAGATTTCTAGAGAGCTGATGTAGATTTAACCACTACCTACCCTCCAATGTTTCCCAAATGAAAACCAGGACCTACATGGCCAAGTAGCATTTGAGTGTGGTCAAGATGGAAAATGTTACTGATGAAGGAGAACACACCGGCTAGGAGAGGAGGCAGTAAATTCGCTTTGCAAGTTTCTGCACCCTCCTCTCTGCTGAGTTAATGGAGTGCAAACTAATTTTGTACTTTGAACTGAATTTGCAGCAATTGAAGTATGTTAAGGACCGAAGAGGAAGGGGAGAGAGAGAAAAACTGGGACATTTTAAAAGCATTTGGAAGAGTGGGATGGCAGTGGATTCATGGGGACTTCCAACCCTTGGCAGTTGCCCACCTCTGCTCTCCTGGAGTCTACAAATTTAACCCTTCCACAGTCAGTGGTGTAACATATGTTGGGCACTCCAGGGCACCCTGGGAATTTAATGTGGAAGGAGTCCCAAGGCAGTTAAGAGAACCAGTGGGTCTTTTCGAGATGGTGGAGTTCAAACAGCTGCCTGACGCTGCAAGGTGATGGGGGTGATTCAATGATAAGGGATGATGGGAGTTGTTTGCTCACTGCTGAAGTAGACAGTACATTTTTTTAAAATGTAGATTGAGAGAGAGAGAAACATACACACAGACACACAGTGACACTTAGGTCATAGTTTTAGTTGATCTGGATCTTCTTAAACCTTCATTTCACTGGTATTGCAATTTTGTTGGGAAATGCCAGTACATACCTAGTTCTTAGGTGTACTTTTTCTGGCAGAAGTGTGTATCTCCAAGTTGCAGGTGGTTCAAAGGAAAGAGGGCCATTTGCATTCATTACAGAAAACTGGTTGGTACTCCAGTTTTTAGGTCTCTAGCTGGTTGGATGGGATACGATTAATCTCACAGTACTGTTAGGCCAACCTGAAAGGACAAATCTCAGATCACAGCCAAATTAATCTACAGTGGTTTCTTTTTTTCATTTTAAGAAGATGAACATGGGGAAGAGCGGGGAGCCAATTTTTCTTTTTCAATGTTGTGCCTCTTAGAAAAGTAGAGATCTGGAGCAGGACAGATGTTAGTTGGCTTTGGTGGCTTCCAAGATGGAAATCTGAAAGCACTTGAAGTTAGAAAAAGCCTTCTTCCCTTATTTCAGTCTCTTCGCCAAAGTCTTTAGCACAGAGACTTCTCAAGATGAGCTGCAGATAGCCCCCGTCCACCATCTTTGGTTGTCCCTAGGTCTCTGTCTCTTTCACAGAGAAGTCTTTTGCACCTGCTCGGAGAGTTTGTCCATATCGACATGCCTTTCCTCTTGGATAACTTGCTCATTGTCTGAGGGCTCAGGCCCGGATTCTTTGCCGTAGATGGCCCTGACCTGATTCTGATGATGGGAACACTCGCCTGGTTTTGCCAGGGTGGTGTCCGAAATGGATTTGGGGTCTTGCATCCAGACATGCATCAAAACCTCATCAATGCACAATCGACGGGACACGTCAGGTTGGAGCATGCGGTAAATGAGATCTTTGCACTCGACTGACAGCACTTTGGACCGGGGGAAGTGCACCCGATGCTCCTTCTGAAGTTTGAGCATCTTTTTGATGTTCGAGTCATCATAAGGCATGGAGCCGCAAACCATGATGAACAGAACAACGCCCAGGCTCCAGATGTCATAAACTTTGGGTTGGTAAGGGATCCCTTGCAGCACTTCAGGGGCTGCATAGGCCGCCGAACCGCAGAAAGTTTTGCTGAGAACGACCCTGCCGTCCTCATCCCGAGTCAAGCGTTTGGAGAAGCCAAAGTCCGTCAATTTGATGTTAAACTCTTTGTCCAGCAGGAGGTTCTCACACTTCAAGTCCCGGTGAACAATGTCCAACTCGTGGCAGTACTTAATAGCACCGGCCAACTGGCGGAACATCCTCCGAGCAATGTCTTCTGGGAGGGCTCCTCTCCTCTTGATGAACTCTAGCAAGTCACCTTGGACGCCGAGCTCAGTCACAATGTAGACTTTCCCATCAGAGGTCTCAAAGATCTCGTAGGTCTTGATGATGGCCTGATGTTTCACTCTGGCCAGCATCTCTATCTCTCGGGGAAGAAACCTCTCCAGGAAATCCCGTGGTGCTTTCTTCTTATCGATGATCTTGACTGCCACGTTGCATTTCAGCCGATCTGAGTAGGCTGATTTCACCTTTGCATAGGACCCTTCCCCAAGATTGATGCCCATAACATAGCCTCTCTTTTTCAGAACTTCAGCGTCATCCATAGTGCCCAAGGCCAGCCTCTAACTGATTCGTTCAAGGTGGTCAAGCATTGCTTATCCTAGCTCCGGCCCCTGGCCCCATTGGCACGCATTCTAAGATGGTCCTCTGAAATGGTGTGTCTTCTCCTCCTCGGCTGGAGAGCTGCGGAACTCTTGACGTTCTTTTGTGATGTCACAAAAGTGGTTCTTGGAGATGATTAAGCAAGTGCTATAGGGCCCTCATGGTGTAGAGATTTGAGTGTTGGGCTACGATCTTGGGGACCAGGGTTTGATTCCTTGCTTGGCCATGGAAACTTACTGGGTGACCTTGGGTGCATCACACGCTCTCAGCCCCAGAAAACCCCAAGATAGGTTCATCTTAGCATCTCCATAAGTTGGAAATGATTTTTTTAAATGTTTTTTTTGAGGAATTTTTTATTAATGTTTAAACAAACATCAAAAACGTAAAATGCACACAGAGACCATACAAAACAATACATCAAATCAAAAACACAAGCTTCGACCCAAAAGGACTTGACTGTTCCACACCTTCTTTCATAATAGGAGGGGGCAGGCAAGGTAGCTTTTACTATTTTCTGCCCACTTCTGCACCATATGCTTATGGGCAGTAGGATAGTGGTAAGTTTTTGGACCTTCATGAATTCCCCATGAGAGCAAGGAGAGCCCCCAAAGGAAGGGTGCCGCATGGTTCCACCAGGAGCAGGTCTTTCTGAATGCCTAGTCAAGATAAAGCCGTCCCCAGATATTTTGGGTGATAACAAAGAGAGGTTAGGATAATACATTGCCTTGGGGAAAATTCATTCCCTACCACCTGGCTACCATGAAGATTTCAGATGTGCTTGGAAGGAGCAGGGAAGCTTTCGGGTTGTTGGCGGATGACTTCATTGTCCTCGATAGCTAAAAAATCCTGGTGCTTCATCCTTGCTGGGCCTAATTCTCTTACAATACAATACAAGAGACCTGTTCACTTCCCCCACAACTATCTTCCCTAAGAAACTAGTATTCTCCTTGCTCCAGCATCTGGGAACTTCAGCAAAGTGTGTCTGTGTGTGAGAGTACTGCTGCCATTTTCTGGGCTTTGTTGATGTCTGCTCCCAAGCTTTGGAACTCCTTGTTGAGGCTGCCCGCCCCCAGTCATTTCACAGGCAAACTGGTCTTTTTTTATCCAGACAGGACTTTGACATTTAGCAAAAAGAGTGCTGCAATTTCTTTTCATGGAGCTCTCATCCATTGCACTTTAACCAGATATATAAAATGCATTTTTAGAAAAATATAATTTGTTTTTCAGGTGTTACTGAATTCACTTTTTGCTGGAAATGCAGGCTATACACTGACTGAAAAATTAAGTGAAATAAACCCCACACTAAATGCCCCAGCCATGAGTTTTTTTTTGACCGTTCATGCTGTGGATAATCCCTGAACAGAAGAGGCAGGCTCCTTTTCCACCGAAAATCGGCTTACCTCTTCAGCTGTGGGTTGATGGTGTCATTACAGCGCTTGGTCCCTAGACAGCACAAGACTTCATTTGTTTCAGGGTAGACCTAGGAGTTTCTTGCTGCTGTTACATTTTTGCTGGAGAGAAACAATGAATTTCTTGTCTAGCTTTTTGACTGGGATCAACTCTAAAGATTCCATAATGATGTGGATTAAAAGCCCCTTCACTGATCTTTTGTAAACACCTTCTAACCCTTCCCCTTTCGCGGTAGATCTCAGAGAGGTGTACAAAGGAGAACGTTAGAAATACAATAAAATAGCTGCAATCAACAGGGGCAACTGGTTACAATAGGGCAGACTATTGAAAGCTTGCATTTAAAAATATCCAACATGAAAAACTTTGAGGATTTGTTTTTTTAAAGGCCTGCACTTGCCACAAAAAAGGAGAGGAAAATAAAGTTGGTAGCAGGCAAGTCTCTGGGAATTGGATTCTGTGTGTTTACACAAGTGTGTCTGCATGTACATACATGTGTGTGCATCTTACCGGATCCTATCTGATCTTGGAAGCTAAGAGTCAGCCCTTCTTAGTACTTGGAGGGGGAGACTGCCAACAAATGCCAGGTGCTGTAAGTTCTGTTTTGCAGGAAGGGACTGGCAGAAATACTGCTGGGTATTCCTTGCCTAAGAAAAATCCAGTGAAATTAATTCATGGGGGTCACCATAAGTCAGCAGGCGACTTAAAAGGCATTCCAACTGAGTGTCCCATCTACTGTTTCATTCCGTCTTATTCCAGTAGGTGGCGATCATGGAACGCCGCCTCACACTTCTGTGGTCCGGAAACATTTCTGTAGGACAGAAGCATTTAGAACAAGGGTGGGCTGCGTTATGGCCCCAATGCCCTCCACCAATCTTCCAAAGCCCCCACTTTTTTTTAAAAAAACTGGTGCCAGTTTCAGGCAATTTCTATCCTCAAACAATGCACATTAAACACTGGCCACAGTCGCTCAGGGCTGATCCAGACCAGGGAAAGATACAGACTATGCCACCACAAATCAACTGGGCGGCAGCTGACAGTG
The DNA here is from genome assembly GCA_948472985.1 of Iguana delicatissima. NCBI lineage: Eukaryota > Metazoa > Chordata > Lepidosauria > Squamata > Iguanidae > Iguana > Iguana delicatissima. The sequence continues at coordinate 249,955 of CAOKZL010000719.1, read as the reverse complement.
CCACCTCTGCATACAGACAGGGACTGGCACTTTCTGCTCCTTTTCAGCACTGGTTGGGACAGAAGTGGGGGGGTTCCCCTAAAACTGCTTTGGAACACAGCAGGAAGGCGATGCCAACAGAAGAAAAGCCCTACAAAGAGTGGTAATGAGAAAAATGTGGTTTGTCTGTGGAACTCCCAGGGAGTTCCCCGAGATGAAGGGAACGTGGTTGGGTTCTTCAACACAAAACTGAAAACTACCGGTAGAAATACTACAACCCTCAGCAACATTTGCCTTGTCTCAATCTGCTCAAGTATGTCATTCAAATATAAAAGTTGCCCCAAGTCTAACAAAGGTGAATAGCAGCTTGCTTACCCTCCTCATTGGCCAAGGATCAGAGACAGGGCTAGACCCTGAGATCTGCTAATCCTATTTATCCCACCCACAACTTGCCCTACGGCTGTCTTGGGTTGCAGTGGTGGGATACAGTGCCAAACAAGCTCACTCGGACCTCGCTTCCAGGGGGTTTGGTGGGGTTTACACCTGTTCAGGGGCAGGTACTGCGACAGGCTTTGCCTTTCCAGTGCTGCTGGATCCTTTCCATGGTTTTGCAAGAATCAGTTGGCCTTCTGGTGCCAGGGTGGTGTAAGAGAAGCACCCACATAGCTGCCTTGTGCCAACTTGCCCTCTGGATAAACATGCTTGCAAACTTCAGCACATCTGGAACCACTGCAACACATTACTCTAGGAATGCAAACTCCTTGCAGGAGAAGGGCTGGCTGGTGGAGGTAGAACTGTTTTTTGTATGTACTTTCTATTGGGTCTATGTGTATCAGGCAAGAGAAGGAGCTGTGAGAGAGCCTGAAGAATTCTGAGAAGACAGGGTGGACCTTAAGGACTTCAGAATGTCTACCTACATTTCTTACTGGAGTTCCAGTAAGAGCCAGAACTCCAAGAGGAAAGAAATGGCCAGGGGGCTCAGGAGAAACAGCTGGAGATGGTCACTGCCAACCCTCAACATCTGGCACTTGAGGTGTTTGTCTTATCCTGCCTAACAGTAGAGCTGGCTCTGGATTGAGCTGAAAAGTCCATCTAATTTAGCATCTTGTTTCTCACAGTGGCCAATCAGATGCCACAGAAAAGCATGCAACCAGGGCTTTCGCTCCTCTCATCCCAGAACTGTCTCCATTTCCTTGGGTCATTATGTAAATAACTTTACTCTATGACATCATGAAAGACTTGGTCCTTGCTTGGGTATCTCTTCCCAGTTTTTTAAATATATAATGGAGTGGGGAGTCTGTAACTCTCCGGGTGCTTTTGAACAACATCTTCCCTCCTCCTCGACTTCTGCCCATGCTGGGGGTGGACTTGGGGTCCAACAATATTGGGAGAGCTGCAGGTTAACCCATGTAGGCTTCATGTCCTTGATCTTCGACTTAGATGGCCCCAGAGAACTTGGAGCTGTACTCAAACTTCCTGGGTCTCCACAGCTTGTACTCATTCATTTTTTCCAAACTACAGGCGTCTCCCACTTTTTGACAGCTCGAGTTTTTATCCCAATTTTCTGCTCTTTCAACTGTTGTAAATTATGGACGTGTACTGTTCTTTTGATGTCAGGTCAGCTCTTTTGTCAGTTCTTGTCCTCTTGCTTTCTTCCTGTAGGGACTTGAGGGAATTATGGAGGCTTGCCAAGCAAGCTTCCGTAATTCCTTTATGTTCCCTACAGGAAGAAGGCAGGAGGACAAGAACTGACAAAAGACTGGGTTCCGCTTTTCAACCAATTCCACCTTCTGACAGTCCTCTGGCCTCTAGCCCATCAGTTAAGCAGGAGATGCCTGGAGAAGTGCCCACGTGTGTCTAATTTGGAAAATAGACTATTTCACATACAAAAAGGTCCACTCTCACTCAAAATGTCCTCAATATGGAGAATTATCTCTGATGGTTTCTGGAGGATGCAATTCTCCATTTTGCGGCCATTTTTTTCTGCAATGGCAGATGTCCAGGGGGCCTTTGGCTGGTTACCTATGGCCCATGGGCCACCCAGTTCTCTTGTTTGAAATGGGAACTGCCTTGATAGAGAACAGTATGTCAGTCAGTGAATTTGGATCTCATAAGGAGAACAGTGCTGTATAGCTCAAGGACAAGAAATTAATATTTACTGCACTCTGCAAAGCAATAAGTACTCCCGATAACATTGCACGTTTGCTCTTTACCGCCTGGTCATTCTCAAAATCTCTGTGACCTGAGGCGCTTCCCCTGTACCCAAGGGTGGTTCAAGACCTCTTCGATCTGGAGTCGGTGAGCAACGTCCGGCTGGAGCATGCGGAAAATAAGGTCTTTGCATTCAATGCTCAATGAGTCTGGGAAGAGCACACGGTGTTCCTGCTGAAGTCGGAGCATTCGCTTGACATTTGAGTCATCATATGGCATATACCCAGAGACCATGACGTAAAGAATGACCCCCAAGCTCCACATGTCGTAAACTTTGGGATGGTACGGGATGCCTTGGATCACTTCTGGAGCGGCGTAAGCTGCAGAACCACAAAAAGTCTGGCTGGGAATGATCCTACCATTCACATCTCGGAAGCACCGCTTGGAGAATCCAAAATCGGACAATTTGACATTCATGTCTTTGTCTAGGAGAATGTTGTCACACTTGAGGTCCCGGTGTACCACGTCTAAATCATGGCAGTATTTGACGGCACAACACAATTGACGAAACATCCGGCGAGCAACTTCCTCTGGGAGCCCACGGTTGCTCTTGATAAACTCCAGCAAGTCGCCTTGCACACAAAGTTCCATCACAATGTAGACTTTCCCAGAGGTCTCAAAGATCTCATAGATCTTGATGATGGAGCAGTGGTTCACGGTGGACAAGATCTCCAATTCCCGGGGCAGAAATTTTTCTAAGAACTCTGTCGGAACTTTCCTCCGGTCTGTGATTTTCACAGCCACATTGAATTTCAGACGCTCCGAGTAGGCTGATTTTACTTTCGCAAAGGAACTCTCACCCAAACTACCTCCCAGGATATAACCTTTCCTCTTAAGCACAGCAGCATCATCCATGACGCAAAGGGCGGGGATGCCAACCTCCCATCAGAATGTAATTTAGAATGGTGTTCTTTGGGGTTGTGAGATAGTTGTCATCTCAAGGACTTTTGAGGCTGGCTTGGTGTCAGGTCTCGCAGCAGTGTTTTGAATTGCTGATGTCATCAGATGAGATCATAAGAGAACACTGTAAGGTGCTTGGACATGTCACTCAGGGACTTGAATGAGAGGGAACACTATTACAGCAGATGATCACAAAACTTGGGAAAGTGACTTTTTGGACTGCGGCTCCCAGAATAAACCAACCAGCATGGCAAGTGGCAAAACTCCACCACACTCTGAAACAGCGTATTCCATTGTCAGACTGCTCTTACCATCAGGAAGTACTTCCTAATGTTTAGATTGAATCTCTTTTCCTGAGGTTCAAAGCCATTGCTCCATGTCCTAGTCTCTGGAGCAGAAGACAACAAGCTTGCTCCATCCTACATTTGACATCCCATCAAATATTTAAACAGAGCTATCATGTAGCCTCTTAACCTTCTCTTCTCCAGGCCAAATATACCAGCTCCCTAAGTCTCTCCTCATAGGGCTTCATGGTTTCCAGGATGTTGCTGTGGCAGTCCAAGTGGAATCATAGTGCAATAATTGTGTGGAGCGAAAGGGCACCGGGCTTTTTCAGACAACATAATTATAGCATTTTGATGCCAGTTTTAATTTCCATGGCTGTATCCTCTAGAAGCCTGGGATTTATAGTTTGTTGAGGTGTAAGAGCTCTGAAGCAGAGAAGTCTAAATAGTTAAAAAAAAACTACAAATGGGAACATATGTCCATTACACTTTCTCCCGTATTTCAAATTCTTTTCATCTCAAAGATGTGATTTTTTGATAAATTCCTCAACACCCAACTGAACCGAATTTTTTACCAATCTGCACTGGCCACAACCCACAGGTTAAGTGAGTCCCTGTATACCGACAAGCATGTTGTACTTGCCAGATATGCCTGCATCCTATGGAAGCCTGGGATTTGTAGTTTGGTGAGGCACTAGCAGAGTTCTCTAGCTGAGAATTCTAAATAGCTCTCCCTAAACTGCAGATCCCAGGATTCCATAGGAATTTGCCATGGCAGTTCAAGTACAATCTTGGCACTGCAAGTGTACTGCACAGTGTGAAAGGTCCCTCAGTTTTGCTTTGTCCCACAACTGATTTTTCATCATATATAATCTTTATTAAATTATTTTCTTATACATAAAATTATATTAAGAACAGACCATGAAAGATGAACATAACAATACTAATAATGCTTAAGGATCGACACTGAAGAAGATAAACAATCTAATTGATAGGTACTATTACATCCCACAACTGATTTTTAAAACCCTCTAGTTCTTGCTATTCCAAAGATGAAGAACTTTGCTAATTTTAGAAAACGCCACTAAAACATGAGTGGAATGGAAATTCTCCCTTATTGCTATGGGCTACTGTTCGAGGTCATCTATCCCTGCCAGCCTTCAGTCTGAGCCAGGACACGAGATTTATAGAAATTAATACAGGCTAGAAGAGATGATGGTAAACTGCAAGCAACACACAACCTGTAGGTTGGGCGTCATCTTGGATCTCTGGTGCAACTGGAAAAGTGTCATAAACATGTCTCTGTTTTCATCTGTGAAACGTTGCAGGGTGTGTTGTTGCACAACTTTTTAATGGGGCTCTTTTGAAACATTTGCAAGTGGATTGACTATTGCAACTTCCAACAATCTCCTAACACATTTGCCCTTTCTGGAGGAGCCTGTGACCGAATAAAAACAACTGGGCATTTTTTTTTTTTAAAAAGGATCATTTTTGGTGCCAAAAAGTCATAGGAGCATTAACTATTGTTGTGGGGGAGGGAGTGCATTGTAGTTTGTAACATTCTTAAAATCTAACTAGCACTTTGAAAAAGTCCTAGGAGTCAGAGTACGCAGGCAGCTTGTCTCCCCCAGCACGCCACTGCCCTCTCCCTGGCCTACTTTGAGAGGCGTATCTAGGGTGGGGCAAATAGGGCACATGCCCCGGGCGCCAATGCTGGGTATGTGTGCCAAAAAGCTGTGGATGTAGGGGTAAGAAGGTAGGGTGCAACATCCATGCTTGCCTTAGGCACTGTTTATGATAGATACACCACTGCCTACCTCACAGGACTGTTGTGAGGATAAAGAAGGGGAAAAAGAGCCATGCATGCCACCTTCAGCCCAAGTGGGGGGAAGACTTGGGACCTTTCTGTACTACACTGTTATGGTGCTATTATTCCACTTTCAACCTCCTGTGGAATTCTGGGGTTTGTCATTTCCTGAGGCCCAAGAGCTCTCTGGCTGAGAATTCTAAATGGCCTATTTTTAAATCTTTGAAGGGATGTCATAGGGAAGATGGAGCAAGCCTGTTTTCTGCTGCTCCAGAAATTAGGACAGAGTGCAATAGCTTCAAACTTCTCAGTGCCCCTCCCTAAAACTGCAAACCCCCAGGATTCCACAGGAGGTTGAAAGTGGAATAATAGCACTGTAACAGCGCAGGGTGGAAAGGCCCCGAGATACAAATATAACCCACCATTAGTAACAGTAATATGTGCGTATGCCCCTTCAAGGTGCCTGTCCACTTATGGCAAACCCGCCCCCCCCCCAAATTTCAGAGGGTTTTTTGGGCAAGGAATAGTCAGAGGTGGTTTGAGCAGTTCCTTCCTCTGAAATACATGCATACACACATCTCTGTGTAAGTATGTGTACATGTGTATGAGTGTGTGTGTGTGTGTGTGTATGTATGTATACATACTAGTGTATATACCTGGTGTTGCCCAGGATTTTATTCTCATAGGTAACACTTGTTAGAAAGATTTGAGAGCCTGTGTCTCCAATTCCCCAAGATTTCTCCTCCAGTGCCTGTCCCTTTTCCCCATATTCCCCAATCCAATCTGCATTCAGAGTTCTTAACATGCAGAGGTTGGGTTCCTGAGGGGAATACAGGGCCCCCCTTCTTGCTGCTAGGCCTCATCTCCATAGCAACCAGCCTACTCAAAACAGACACAAGGTTGCCTGAGGCCCAAGGGACTTCTAAAGGCCCCTCTCTGAACTGCCAACCCCAGGATTCCATAGAATCTCCTCAGGCACATGAGGCACTCCTCAATCACATGAGGTCTTTCGCACCTGACACAGTCAATCCTACGAGGTCTTCTCACCTGACACAAACAAACTTTGACTTTCATATATTAGATATAGTACCTGAAGGCACCCAGTACCAATATCCCTACCTGTGTACAAACGCACACCTACAGAGATACACTACCACGCACGCCGCTGGACGCTCTCTCACAAAAAGCGGGAAACAAGTCTCGTGAAGAGAGGACAAACCCCGCTCATTTCTCTGACGGCACTCTTCCTCAGGTAGCGCGCGGAGGGGATGCGTGCGTGTGCAGCGCTGCGGCCCTTATTAGCCACGCGCCCATGCAGACGGCTGCCCTCCGAAGCTCCGCCCCCCGCGGCCGCCCATTGGTCGTGAGGAAGAGGGCGGGGCCAAGCCAGGAGGCAAGGCCGCGCTCCGGCGAGACGGGGTCTTGGATGCGGCCGCCATCTTCCCCGCGCGAAGAGAGCCAGGCGGGCGAAGCCGTCTCGGCGACGACGGTGTGAGGGAGAAGCGGGCGGAGGAGGAGGCGGAGGAGGAGGAGGAGGAGGCGGAGGAGGAGGCGGAGGCGGAGGAGGAGGAGGAGGCGGAGGCGGAGGCGGAGGCGGAGGCGGAAGAAAGGCTAGCTCGGTCCCGGCTTAGGCGGCGGCAGCGACGACGACGACGAAGAAGAAGACGACGGCCGCCCTTTTCTTTCTTCCTTTCTTTTTTTAAAATTTCCTCACTTCTTTTTTCCTCCGCCCCCTCCTGCTCCCCCGGGGAGGGGGTTTACTGTGGCCGCGCCGGGGGGAGGATGAACGGAGGATAAATGGTGCCCAAAGCAGACAGCGGCACTTTCCTCCTCCTTTTCCTCCTGGTGCTCAGCATCACCGAGCCGCTGCGGCCAGGTACGGGGGCCGGGAAGGGACACGCGGGTCCGGCGAGGGAGGGAGGGAGGGAGACGGGGGGCTCGAGCGAGCCCTGCTGCTGAGGGGAGAGCGCTGAAGGGGGACCCGCGGCTGAAGCCCCCTTCACCTGCATATTTTCCCTTTGGGGGGCATTGGGGTCCCTAGGAAGCTCCTTCAGGCTACCTTCTTAAGTATTGGGGTGTGGGGGGGTTTCTGCCCCCTAAAGTCCTTGGAGAAGCTGTCCTGAGGGGTTGTTGTGGGGTGTAGGTGGGGGCCGCCTTAGAGGCAGAGGAGGGCTTCCTGGGAAGCAGGGTGCTCTGGGGCTCCCCTTCAGGGACGGGGAAAGGGCCTCTTCTCTGTGGGGCTGGCTTTCTCTTTGGGAGGTGGGGTAGCAGCTGGGGGAGGGGAATCCCCCCAACTGTATGGTCTGGGGGGTACTGGGGAGCCCCTGGGGTTCCTCAGGAGGGTGAGAGCCTTGAAAGTAGATAAGAGTGTCTCTGAGGGAGGGGTGGGTGAGTTGTGACCTTTAGGAATGGGGGGAGTGTTGTAGGTTTCCTGATTGGTGATGCTAGGGAGCCCTGGGTTGTTTGCCCCCAGATTGTGGGGTCTTGTTGAACCTGGGGTAAAGGGGGAGCGGGGGTTCCTTTGTTAAGGGTAGGAGGCTGAGGCGTGACCTTACTACTTGCAAGCTTCCCCCTCAACTCCGTGTTTTCTGAGCAGTGTAGGGATTAGGCTCCAATGTTATGTGTTCTGTGCGTTATGGGATTGTTGTACTCCTCTTTCAGATTGTCGGATGAGAGTGGTTTTAGACGGATCTGGCCAAAATAGGAAGGGAGCTGTGTCCTGGGTTGGGGGAACTAGGTGTTTCCCTAGGAATATTGTTGTGGAAGACCTTGCACAGGAGTGCAGGGGAGCCAGAGGTTTGTTTTTGCGTTGCAGGAATAGAGGAGTGGCTCCATTGTTGTGGGAAGGGGGGTTGCTGGCCCCTTGATGGGTATCGTTCCCTAGGGAAGCGTGGAGCATTGTGTGCCCTTGGACAGAGAATGTGGGTGGAAGGCTTGTAGTGGTAGCGTAGGACTGAAGTCTATGGCAAGTCTTTTCCCGAGGCTCTCTCCCCTTTCCCTCAACTGCTAATACTGAGAAGGTCCTTTTGCCCCACCCCGAGAACTGCAGTGTGTTTTAAATGTGAGGAGGTGGCTGTAGGATCCGGTGGGCAACTGGTAGCCCTTGTTGGGCTACAACTGCCATGTTCCCCACCGTTGGCTGTGCTTACCTGGGGGGTTATCTGAGTAGTAGTTGGACAACATCGGGAGAGCCACCAGTTGCCTCTTTCTCCTGTAGGCTTTTGTGGTGGATGACAGAGAGAGCTGGGGTTGCCCTTAATGAATGCCTTCATGGTGTTTGCCGAAAGGTCTGGTAAAAGTCTCTGAGGCCTTTTGATGAGAGGTTCATCTAGGAAGGGAAAGGGACTGGGATATGCTGCAGTTGGAAGGGTTTCAGAAGTGTCAGGAGGCCTAGAGATACCAAAAGGTAGGGAATCTGATGGCTGACCAAGAGGTGAAGGGGTGGGGATCTTCTAAACTGTTTAGAGCTAAAGAAAACTTGGTAGTTACCCAGAAGTATCTGCAGGGAGAGAAAGATAGATGGGCGTAAAGTTTACCTAGAGAGAGAAGGGGGAAGTTGAAGTAATATTCATGACTGGGGAAGAAGTTGTATTTGTGGAGCTTCAGTGGCTTGGGGGCTACAGAAGAAGTGTGCCCTCAAAAGAAAGGCACATGTCAGGTGAGATGAAATGATTTCTGGGGTGGTAGGGTAGCTGTGTTAACTCTGTTGGACATAAACGAATTTACCTGATGAAATGGGCTGCTGTTCATGGAAGCTTTTGCCCAGTGAAATGTGCACTAGTCTTTAAGAAGCCACGAGACTATTGTTTTAGATGAAATAGTGTACACAAGAGCATTGGGAACTGAGTCATGATTGGGAGGCAGATATGCAAGAGGAGAAGAAAGCCTTCCAAGTGAGATGTAATAGCTTTTAATAGGAGCGCTCCATACACTTAGCTTACTTATACTGCTGTTTTCTAGTTAGGCCTGAAGAATGGTGGTCTTGAATTTGGGAGGACCAGAACAGATGTATTTACTTCCAATGCAGTAGCTGGTGAAGGGTGTGTGCCTCTTTTCTTTATGTAGTGTGTTGGGGTCAGGGACAAGCTTGGTGCTTTGTTTGGAACACTTAGGTGAGTTGTTCCCCCACAAGCTGTCTGCAGGTGACAGTGCAAGCAAAAATCTAAAACTGTAATTTTGTAGATAGCTAGGTGAAAAAGGTCTTCGTTGTCAACCTGTTACTGTCTGCAGAAATCTGGTTTGGGTGAAGGCACAGTGGTAAGAATGCTGCTTTGTGTTGCAGTGGAGTCTTAATTGGTTGATGGACCTGGTTTGGTGTCATTTTTTTGGTCATGCATTTTGGAACTGAAAATCTGTGTTTATAATTATTCCCTGAATTTCCAACTAGCTGTGGAGAACATGATAACGTGTAGATGATGAAAGTGATGGTGTTTCAACTCATTACGTTTCTTGACAAGGTGCATTTCTTTGAAAGAGGTTTGCATCAAAAAATGGATGATCTACGAACATGGTATTGCATTTCCAAAGTATTGTCACCGAATTACATAAATATATGTCTGTTACTGGTATGTTCATGGACTGGTTTCAGTGGCAGGTTGTGATCATTTCACAACCTGAGGACAATTTAAAAATGATCACCACCACCACCATCATCTGCTCCTAGAGAATGCATTTCCCATGTTATATAACCTTGCTGCATGCAGAATTTAACAGGTTTTTACTGCCTGTACTCTTGTAAATAAGAACTTGAACGATGATCTCATAGCAAAGCCTAGTTGAGGCTTGTTCCCTTAACTAATGATGCAATGCTGTGTTATGGAGCATAACATTTAAAATTTAATCATAATACTTAAACCTTTTAGAACATGCTTTAGTCTTCAGGCAGTTTGCTCTGAAAGAGGCTTGGGTATTGCTGGAATATTAGTGAGTTCTTTGCAGCACATTCTTTGCTCTCTTTTTGGTGGAACTTTTAAGACTTGGTCATAAAGTATATTGGGTTGACAGCAGGAAGCTGTGACGTTTGGAACAACCGAAGGAGGAAGGAAATAATTGCTTAAGAGGTACTGAATTGTCTTTTTCATTTGTGGGTACATTCATGTATTTGGGGCTACAGTTTTATATGGGATGGAAGACTTTGTGCCAAAACAGTGTACATATGTGGGGAATCCAGGGGGCTTCCTTGGAGTTGCCACTGCAGCCATTCATGCTGTTGAAGAGGCAAGCTGAATTTTAAACTGAAAATAGACTCTTGAGCAATCCTAGAGATGAACACCTAAAGCAGCTTCTTGCAGCTTGCAGGGCATTCATATTCATGAAGTCAGGACCTAGGTTCCTTATTAAAACCTATTTATATTTTTATTTATTTAAAGCATTTTTTAAAATGTGATACAGCCATTGTTTAACTTGTGGAATTGAACTGAATATGTTGCTTGGAATTAATGACATCTCTTGTCCTTTACTGGGAGTAGTAGGGGGCAGGGAAGTTTTGGCCTGCAAACTGCATGTGGCCTCAAAGCCCTTTTTGTGCCTGCCCACTCCCCCAAAGCCCCTGTACCCACTCAGTTTTTTGCGCAGAGCAAAACACCCATATTAGTTCTTTTTGCTGCTCCTGGAGGGGTTCAGAAGTAGCAAATTTGCTTTGCCCCTCCAAGTCTCCCAACTGGCACGAGAAACCTGGAAGTTGCAACCAGAACTGACTTTCAGTGCTGATGTTGTTATGTATTTCTTTCCAAACATTTATAAACCAATTTTCTTTTTTAAGGGTTTACAGTGTTTCCCAATGAAAACAGATACAAAACAGATACAGTAAAGCAGATGCAATAAAACAGTTGCTAAAAGAATGAAATGATAAAACAATGAAGGCAAGAGTGCCATTCATTAAAAACCAGGGAAAATTGGTAGAGTCAACAACTAGAAGATTGAAAGGAGAATGCCTGTATAAATATGAGTAGAAGGATCTTCTGTTGAAACACCCAGCCCGAAGGTCTTGCCTAATTCCAGTGGAGACACTATTTCACATGGTGGAAGCCGTGAGAGAAGAAGGCCATCTTGTGCACCCCAGCCATCTGTGTATTAGGCCATAGTATAGTAAGGAGCCTGCCCCTAAAACGTAAGAATTGGAATGATCTATTTGGGAGAAGGTAGTCTCTCAGATTACAGGATCCTGAACTTTTGTGGAGCCTTATAAGCTAAAAGAACACCGTGGATATAGCACAATGTCTGACTGGCAGCCAGTGCAGATCTTTCAGCCCAGGAATTATATCTGAATAGGAGTCCCACATTCTGCTGAAAATGAGATGGTGTGGCCCACAGCAGGCATGAAAATTGGTCCCTGTTGCTTACGTCCGTCTTCAAGCAAAGGTAGCGAGAAAAGAGAGAGACCTCTGTTGCTTTTACTGCAATATATCTTTTTGATGCTTTAGAGTTTCTTAACAAACAACCTCAGATTCAGACCTTGGAAGATTTTGTTGTTATTATTTAGCTTGAAAGGCTGCACGCACTGAGAATTTTGCCTCTGATTTGGCGGGATTGACTTAGAAGTGACTTTCTGCATGTTCTTCCATGCAGTTTATGGCAGATACAGTTTTCATCCACTTCGTTGTCCTGCTGGATCCCAACAGATTTTACATTTCTCCAGGTTTGGCTAACTATCTGTTAACGAAATAGATGTGTTCCTGGGCCTTACTTCTCTAGCAGCAAATTTGGTACGAGAGGCAGGAATGGCATACAAAGAATAGGGATTGCCTGCCCGCCCCCAGCAGATCAGCATGTTTCAGATAACTTTTTATTCAAAACCAACAATGTACACATATGGAATGGAGCAACCAGGCTGTTTCATGGGTGGGACCGCCCTTCAACAGAATGCCACAGTTTTTCCAAAACTTCCTGTTGCCCATGGTATCCCTCTACATGGAGTAGTAGTCCTTCGACTCCATGATCTCAAGGTGGCTTCCATGCTTTGACTTAAGTAGAGTTCCTCTTGGTCCATGCCCTGAACACATCCCATGCCTTTCTGTTTCACAGATTGCATGGTTAAAAAACTGCCTTCTATGAGGAGTAGTTCAGAGGTTTTTAGCACTGTGTTTCTGTTTGCATTCTTCTCTGGCCATTTTCTGAATGATGCCTTTGGCTGTTCTATGGTGAACTGTCTTTGGACATCTTCACCAGGTCCTTCCATCACTGCCTTTTGTGACTTCAGTATCTCTGCTTGGTCCTTCCTGGGCTGGAAAAAGTGAAGGTGTATGTGTCCCCCCTCGCCTTTCAGCAGGGAGAGAGTTCATTTGTTGGCTGAGCTTTCTCACCAGCTTCTCTGCATTATGTTTCAACCATAAAATGACGTGGAACATTATACTGTGTGGGGAAAAAAAAATACTGCAAAGGCAAAATGAGCTAGTTTGATGGGAATTCCCCCCCCCCAGTCTCAGCTCCATGTTCCCCAGTATAAAAGCAAAGCTGTACATGACAGGGGGTGGAGACTCAGAAATATTGCTTAAAACTCTTGAGCTGACAATGTTGTAATATGTTTGCCTTTTATGTGGATCTACATCTGTGTGAATTCCGTAAGACAGTATGGTTCTGTGTTGTGGACATGTCCTGTCTGGTAGGATGTAGGTTAAGATGAACACAGTCCTGTGTATCTTCTTAGTTTGTACTAATAAAATTGGAGTTGGGGGTGACATTGCCGTGCTGTGCGACCCTAGAGGGCTGCATTCTTCCTATGAATTTCCCAAACCCCCATTTAACCTCCCTCCTGCTTTTTTTGGAAATGTTAAAATTCAAAATCTCCCTTGGGGGTGTGGGGGGAAATGATTCCATGTACTGGGCCAAGGAAGAGCCATTTTTATCCTTGAAAATAAACCACACTTCCAGTTTACACCTTGATTTAAATAAAGTCTCTTCTGGGCATAAATGAGCCCCAGAGTGGGAGAAACATGACAACAAGAGATGCCCCAGAAGATGGGGGGAGGTATTAAAAACATTCAGTTACAAAAAAGGGTGCTGGGGGATGTTAGGGCCTTGGGCCCATAGACTGCACTTCCCTCCACCCCTCTAAAGTGAAGGTTATGGTATGTTCTGTGCAGTAGAGCTATTAGATGGTTGGAAAGTGCCTGTTTTTTCCCCTCTTAAAACCACTAGACCTGCCAAGCAGCAGAAACATGGAGAGTGGTCTGGTGGAGTGAGAGAGAAGAAAGTGCTTGTGTTAATGTTGTTAACATGGAGAGCAACAGTCTTGTATTAATTGCCTCATCAGGCTGTTTAAAATAAACTACCTGGCCTTTGAAGAACCTGATCAATATCCACTTGTTGACATCTAGCTGAGATATTTGTGAATTACTTAAGTGTGCCATTTTGTAGAATGAAGAATGCAGCTCCTTTAAGTAAGTACTACAGTGAAACAGTTGAGAGGCTCAGTTTCCCATTTTGGGTCATTCAGTTCATCCACCCCGAACGTCCTCTTACCTGGACGGGTATCATGCTTAAGCAACATGGCTGTACAAGTCTTATGGATGTGAGTCTCCTCCTAGGATCCTGTGAAACAAGGTTTGCTATGATAATCTGTTCTTGTAGTCCGCCGCACAAGATGTGCAGACCAATTCTTTGTATGTTTGCTTTGACCAAAATCTTGCCTTGTTCACTGCAGCTAACTGAACTTGTACAGACTCAGACATTTGATTCTTATGGCCCTGAACTTGTATCCTGATTTAAGAGTGGCTCCTCAAGGTTCCTAGTTTACAGAGACTATTCTGAACCTCCTTACTTATGAATTTCAAAATTGGAAACTGAAAAAAGAACAAAAACAACAGAAAACACATCCAAACATTTGGTTTAATTCACTTGTGAATGGTCAGAGCTTATAGTCAGGTTGTTCCAATGACATGATTGTTGTTTGTTTGTTTCTTTTTTTTTAACATTATTGGGGGTTGTCTGTATAAGAGAGGAAGAGAAACTGACCAGATGGAAAGATGGCAGGAAATCTTTTATAATTCTGCAGGAGATACTTTAGGACTGCCTTGTAAATAAGTCCACAAAAGTTAACTGGCCTACAAAATGTTTTATGACCTTGCTGGACTGTAACAAAGGGGGAACAGAGAGTTCCTTCTGTATTTCTGTGCTGGGCTCTGGGGAGTAGACTCCCCTTTGAAGTTTAAAGCTACATCCCAGATCTTCCTCCATGCCAGGCAGTACTGCAGACCACCCCAGGACTTGCCCTTGCACTCATTAGCTCCCCCTCCACGGCCATTCAGTGGCTGGTGGAAAGCAGAGGAGATCAGAGAAGTGTCTGTCAGTGTACCTGTTGCCAGACACAGACCAGTGGCATTAACATGGTCTGCTGAGATCCTCTGTGGGTGTTGTAGTAGTATTGTGTTCAGTTATAGGAACCAGGGTAGGCACTTCTCTCTTTCCCACCACCAGCTACTGAATGGTTGTGGAAGGCTTAGCGCAGTGAAATGGTGAGTCCTCACCTAGTGGTTTTAGCCATTGTGAAGGGAAGCATTGAACACTAACCTCTGCAACAATCAGAAAAGACAAGCAGGCATATGTTAGATTTGTGGTTCTGTATGTCACTGGTGCTGGCTGTGGTGTGTTAGGTAGCACTGAATTAATTGTAACTATGTACATGGAGTTTTACAAATCATAGGTATGATAGATCTGGCCCCCAAAGGCTTACACTTTAAAATAGACATGTTTAAACAGATGAAAGGGCGGATGGGGATGCAGGGAAGAGTACGTGATTATTTCTACTACACGTACTTTGACTTGGTTACAGGTTAAATCCAGTGCTAATCGAATTCATTGTTAATAAATATTTCAGTGATGCCACTCAGTGCAAGACTTTCAAACTGCTTGTCAACAGCAGTGCTTTCCAGGAAAATGTTTGAATTGGTGGGGGTGGAGGAAGCCCTTTCCAAGTCCTAAATCAGATGGGATCTGATTTAGCATGTTTGCCATCTATTCGGTAAGCAAATGTTTAAAAATGAGCTGCAAGGTTCTCAAGGTTTATAAATATCAAAGTCTTGTTGCCAACAGCCCAAAGTAGTTGAATTGTTAAATGACTGAGAAAAAAGGGAACACAGCGCATTGACTTTAAAAAGGTTTGTATCCAAACCTTTACTTTGAAAAAATATTTTTATTGGACTGTTTGTCTGTGTTTTATGACAGGATAATATTAGCAGTCTTTGTGGTGTCATTGTTTAAATGTTAAGGATGTTTGAGCAAAGAAACAGAGCCAGAGTTTCATACTTACTGTGCCATGCCAAAAGAATATGAATGGATTTGAGTTTGGGGAGGGTGGGTGTAGGTACTGGAGAATAACTATCTAAAAGAGGCAGAGGGATTTGGCTAGTGTTGCGTCCCTTCATTATGTTTGGCCATTAATGTTTATGAAGCCATGCCTTTTTAGAAAGAGGAAACTGTTCTTCTCTGCAGCTCTTGCACTGAAATAAAATTAATCTGGGTACAATGACACCGTGCCCTGGGCTTCATGATTACTGGAACCACACACTTGAATTACCTTCCTCAGCCCATTTGTCTTCAGATGTGTGGATTACAACTCTCAGAAGGCTGGCTGAGAATGATGATGGTTGTAGTCCATGTGTCGGAGGCAACTGGGCTAAGGACCACAACTTCCATCATTCTCAGATGGCTCTTAGGGCACTGTAGTCCCAAAACATCTGAATTACACCTGGTTGGAGAAGAGTCGTCCAAAATGTGCTTTCTGTACCAGACTGAGTTTTCCACTGTGAACAAAAGTGTCTCTGTGGTCTGGGTAGAATGCATTTTTCCTTTCCCCTAAACAAGTAGGGAATTCCCTTTCCGAAGAAAGTAGAATGGCCTCCTCCTTGCACTCCTTCAGACAGCTTTCATATTCTGACAAACTTAGCAATCGGCTGTAGTGGGCTTTTAGTGATGTGCTGTTTCGTTGACTTTTTTTTGTCCTGTCTTAATGATTTTTAAATGGTTTTAATTTTATATTTTTTTAAAAAATGCCTATCTAGCTCTGATATTTTTGTGTGTTTTTAATCCATATTGGTGTTGATTATTCAGTCCCAAGTATAGAACGCACAGTCACCTTCTTTGTTGTTTGTGCCTTCATTTCTGACTTACAGACACCCTAACATGAACCTATTATGGGGTTTTCTTGGAAGAATTTAGCAAATCTACCTCCAGGTTCTCCCCTTTAACCCTCATCTTATTTATTTATTTGGGTCTCTGCAGTGTAGTTTCCCCTCAAGGGGCAGGGAAGCACTACTTGATAAAAACTTGGACTTCTGTTCTTCAGAGGTTGAGAGAAGGAAACAGACAGGAACTTCATAAACCAAGAGAGGGGTGGGGATATATGAGGAAGCTGGAAGTTCTGTTTTTGTGTCAGTCTTCTTTTTATCTGTATGATTTCTCCCTGTCCCTTAATTTTCTGGGACAGGGATGCCGACGCTGTGGGCAGTCAAGAACTGCATCGAGTTTTGCTGTCCTCTAAGAATGGTTAATACTTTTTACTTTGCCCAGCATTACTCTGTTTTTTCCCACATGCCTGCAAATGTCCTCATTGGTACCCTCGGGGGTACCTGTAGTCCGGATTTTGAATCACTGCTCTGTCCTACAGATCCCTTGGATTTGTAGTCTGAGGAGCTGCTTAGAATTCTGAACTAGAAGACTCTAGTCCAGGTTATCTGGTGTGGGAGACCAGCTAGTCTAATGAGGTGAGAGATGCATTAGAGTCCATTTAAAGAAAACTGTTTAGACGAAAGCTTTATTTTCAAAGGTCTGGACATCCAAGGCAGTTACTTTTTGGTTAAAGTGGTGGTTTGTTCTCTGTCTCATTGCATGTTCTCCATCTGGCCAGTATTAAATATTGCTATCAAATCTCTGTATAACATGATTTTTATCCAGTGTGTGAGTTTGGCTTTTCTTCCCGTTTTGTTTCGGTCAGTATGTTGGCTGATCTGTGCAAATATTACTATACATTAATATATATTTAAAGTTCTCTCTCTGATTGGTATTCTTTATAAACACTGTTATATGTATTCTAGGCAAATTGCTAGGCAAATTACTCCCTTCCAGGTGTTTTGAACTACAGTCCACCGTTTCCCATCTTGACTGTTGGCCATGCTGATTGGGGCTGATAGGTGTTACAGTCCAAAATACCTGGAAGGCATACGTATTCTACGTTGAACTGCTGATTTTTGACGATGATGGTGCTAATAGCAGTAGTATAGCAGGAATATCTATATCCTGCTCTATATAATTGAGATCCCAGAGCAGCACATTTTGCAGTTTGAATCCTGATCATGTCTCATAAACACAGGAAGCTGCTTTTACTGAGTTAGGCACTGGTCCACTAGTGCCATATTGACAATCCTGTCTGGAAATCCTTTGAAGTAACTCATATCAAGTTCAGTAAATATATGTTCCTTAATAATTACATGTAAGACTTCAGCCCTGTAGACATGTCTCCTTGCATCTGATTAATAACAGAATAGTACAAGGAGCAGTTTGCAGCAAAACTGAGAACAAAGCAAGGTAAACTATTAAAACCAGCACTGCTTGGAGGATGAAACGTTATCAGTAGACAGTGTCTGAGAGGAGATTAAAACCAGCAGTTCTCCAGAGTTAAAACAAAACCTTGGGGACTTTTAAAATTCTGCTTTGTGACTACATAGCAGCGACCTTGGAAGGAATATGACAGCAAGCCCCAGTAATCTTTGGGGGAATTTTCAGGCTCCAGGTTGTATGTGTGTCCCCGTGCATGCATGCACGTGTGTGTGTGTACCTGTGTGAGTGTGCACGCACACATGTGCACTCACACACACACACACACACAGCCTTTAGCAGTGCTGCATCATGCAGCACATTTGAGGGTGCATCTTACTGTGCCCTCTGCATTTGGGGTGACGTGAAGATGGCAAGAACGCACCAGAAATGGTCAAACGGGCATCTTAATCTTACAGTTCGGAGTGATTATATCAGACTTCAAAGAAGCAGTTCTGTTAACAGCAAACATGAAAGTGTTGTGATATCTTAAAGACTTATTGTGGCTGATCCCCAGGCTTAGTTTGTAGACCTTTTAGCTTTGCATGGTAATGTATGCCTTGTATGCTGTACCCTTCTGCCCCTTTTGTTTAAAAGGGATTTTTCAGAAATCCATATCTGTTCATCACTGCCAACGGAAGCTAACACTTCAGTACAGCTCCTGCTTTGCATGCATAAGATCCTGGCTTCATTGTCTGGCATTTGGAGATATTGCTGGGCAAGGGAGATCCTGGAACCGTGGAAAGCTTCTGCCAGTTGGTGTAGGCAAGTGGATCTCAATTCCCCCTCACCCCCATGTAGCAGTCAAATGGTGCTGGGAGTTTTTGCAGACCATTTGACCATCATCAGTTCTACACATCCTACATTTTCCCCCCATCAGTGCCAGTACTGTTAAGTTTAACATTGTATTATGAAAATCATAGGGCCCAGGTGGCTCAGAATCGCCCTTTTAAGTAGTAAAACTTTAGGGACCAATGAATCGACTACACTAGTTCTCTGTACTGGAAATGACTGGCTGTGTGCCATAGCATGGTTAACTTGTTGGACAGACCTTTTTTCTCTTTAGGTAAAAGCAAGAGCAAGGCCAAATGCTGGATTATTCTTCACCTGCTTTGTGGATGACCAAAATGGAGCTGGTGGGCCACTAGTGTTCCATGGTCCATATTTGGGAATCTCTGGTGAAGACTGCCTTGATCAGGGGTGGCAACTGCTGGGGGCCAGGGGACAATTTCCTCCCAAAGCGCCCCCTTACAGACCACATCCCCCTACGGCAGTGCCCATTGTGTCACGTCCTGTCACTGTTTTTGAGAGGGACTGTGCAGGAAAATTGAGGTATTTGGGGCAAATACATAGTTCTGGGAGTGCTTGTGAATGTGGAATATTTCTGTCTGTTTTCACACATGGCCGGGGGTTCTGTGCGCTTTGGGGCAAAAAATTGCTCAAAAATCATGCTGAAATTGTTCTGAAAACAATTTCTGGTGGAGTGGAGGGCTTTGGAAGATGGGTGGGGGGTTTCCAAGGGCCACAAAAGTAGCATCTAGGGGCTCATGAGCCCTGCAGGCTACATTTTTCCCACCTCTGAGGTAGCTGATCCAATGGTCCGGCTTGGTTTAGGGCAGTTTAGTATTTTTTGTACCCGACTGAGTGGCTTATGTGATAATAAATCTTAAGCTTATGTCATAATAAATCAGTTAGCCTTTGAGGCACTGTGAGAATGTTCTGTGGTTACCTTTCTTATGTTTCAGAGCTTGAGAATAACGAACACTGCTTATGCTAATGAATGTTGGCTTTAACTAGTTTCAGTGAGCGACAAATCTCCTTTTTTTTCCCCTTGAAGTTCCTCACTGTAAGATTAATAGGGCTTGAGAATGCTGACAAGTCCGATTTAATGCCCGAAATGATCAGGGCAAACCGTGTTTCATCAGTTGATTGTGTAAAACTTTCATTGAGATTATTATTGCTAAGGGCAAATGAATGTCTTACATATGTCTTCAGAGAGCTATTACTATTCAGTCAAGGGCTTGAAACAGGCTGACTTTTTAAAATATTAATCTTATTAACAGCGCGCAGCACTAAGGACACTTCCGTAGGGTCACTGGGCATTTTTAGCAAGCCGTTCGCAAGTCTGCTTAATAACCCATTGATCTCTCAGTTTTATAGTTTCACCGCACAACATGGTTGATCAAGGTTACCTGGAGGAAATAATTGGATGTTGTTAAAATCTTGTGCCTCAGCTAATCATCGTTAGCTGCAAGGTTTGCCATTGCAGGTATAATTAAAAATTGATTTCAATCTCGTTTTCTCATTAATCTAGATATACTTTTGATTCTGTTTTGTTGCAGTCTGTGCAGTGTTAGGCATGCAGGTTGACTAGCCTCACTAGACAGATATGATTTATGGTTGTCACCAACTGTGTCTGCTACATTTTCTGACATGCACCTTGGGAAGGAAGCAAGGCCTTCTGCCATTTGTGTGGGATAGAAGAAGCTCTTCTCAGCATCTCTTCTGTTGCTTGGAATGAGGTCCTTTTGCTCAAGGATGTAGTCCAGTATGGGTATGCTGATGTATATTTATGCTGTGCTAAAAGTGTACCAACCCTTGACTTATAACTGTATTTTCTACTACTTTAGTATAGCTTTTAAAGTATTTTTGTGACTAATACTAAATTGACATGTTAGTATAATCTCCTTTCCCAAAACCAACTGCTTTTGCTTATTCAAAGAATCTTCATAGTGAATGCTCACTATTGCATGGTGAAGAGAATTATGAAGCAGAATATTTTATATATAATTAGATTATTTTCCCTCATATTTTTTTCCCTTTTCTGTGTCTGTACTGTTTCAGAAAATTGATTGGTGACATAAAGAACAGATACAATCTTAGTTAGATCAGGCAGTTTAAAAGTTGCATTTTCCCATTTTTTAAAAAAGTTCTGGAGAAATTTGGACAGTCTTCCAAACAAAATTCTGGAAGACTGAGTGGTGCAGTTTGAGTTCATACTGTACCTCTTTCCTTTTCTCTGTTTACAAGGAAATTAGAAGCTTTAGAATCTGGTTTGTCATGAGGTATCACAAAGCAGGAGGGAGCCAGGCCCACAAACGTCAGTGTGAATGCCAATCCTGTAAGGTAGCGACTGTCCCCAACTCCGTACTGTTCGCTCAATTTCGGCCGGGGAACCCCAGTGCAACCGTAAGATCCAAGAGGTCAGCACACTCAGGTTTAGACTCATAGGCAAAATAACTTTAAACAGGAAGGCCCAAAAGGTCTCTTAGCCATGGAAACCCAGGGGGTGATCTTGGATAAAGCACACTCTCTCAACCTAAAAGGAAGGTGATGGCAAACTTTGTCAGAACATATCTTGCCCATGATAGACTCACCCTAAGTCAGAGTTGACTTGAAAGTGCAGAACAACAATGAAACTCATCAATTGCTAAGTTACACTTAGATTCACTTAGATCTGCAGGAACAAAAGGATGTAGAACTTCAGACAGGAAGATAAGCACAAAGCTGTGATAGAAAGCATGAGGTGTGAGGGAAATGAGCAGGGCCGAGGCTACTTCTACAGCTGTAGACCATGTCTACCAAGATAATTCCAGTTATAAGGCTGAAAGCTGAAATTTCTCAAAGCGTCACTGTGCAGCTTCTCATGTGAACAAAATTGAAAAAAATGGATGCCAGCTGCTAGGCCTGGCTGGGCCCTTGACTAGACCAAAACAAGGCACTGCTGGTGGAAGCAGCAATGAGGCCAGAAACCATAGTTGTCAGGAGATTAAACTGCCAGAAGCTCACAGTAAAATGATATTATACACTTCATCCAGGTGTGCAAACTATGGTTTTTTTGAACCACGTACAGGGATTTGACACTCCAGGCTAACCTTGCTTGTGTACAGCCCCACAGTTCATTGCTTTTGGAAACAATGCCAAACTGTGGTGTGCAGAAAAGCAGAAATGTCTGATCTCCTTCCCTTCTGCAGATTCAAGGGGGAAGAGAAAGAGCATGTGAGCTATGAGGTGGTTTTTGTTAAATGCAGATCCAAAATGTAGCTACCGCTTTCTTTGTAAAGTAGGATAGAGGTGGTCGTAAATAGCAGAGTTAATTGTGAACAAAGTGCACAGGGTGATCCAAACATATTAGACAAAGCACCAGTCTGTTTCACAGTATCGGGAAATTTTCTGATTTCAAAACTGTCTGGGAAGTGGCATCACCGGTCCCTGAGAACAGCTGAGTGAAAAGTAACTTGGAGAGTTTTCTGTCAACGAATTAGGAATTACAGAATCCTTTTTCAGGCCCAGTAGCTGATGCTGAATTTTCAGATAGAAGCAAAACAACATTTAAGGCTATTTTTGGCTACATTTTGCTTCTGGTGCAGTTTTTTTTCTCCCCTGAACATCAGGGTCTTAGGAAGCTTTATTCTGCTGCCAGATATGACTGCACAGCACAGCAGAGGCATTTGAGTGGTTTCCACACTTGGCCAAAGATGATGATTTCATCCAAATGGTTATGACAAAATTCATCTTCATTTTTGTAAAAAACCCCCCCAAAAACCTTTAAATATGCTCAAATCCGACTTAGTACTATAACATTGATTTGAAATCCTTTTGGATTAGAGGGCCATGCCTATTAACAAAGGATTCTTCAGGGTAAAATGTTCATTGAGAATTGCAACCAGCCTGGACTGCATTGTGTGAGGCTCTGAACAAACGTAATGAGTGGTTTGCTTTTGTCAAAGAGCTGCTCTGCGTGAAGCGTTCCCCCCTCCACCAGTCCAGCTGGTGTATTGACTGCTGAGAAGTATTCCAAGTGTGAGGTGAGCCCCCACCTAAACAGACTTGGATGGGTGCCCAGGCAGCTTTGTTCTGACCACCCACACTATGCCCAGGAGGTAGGTGTCAACTTGCCCACACTCTCTCCCATTGTGAGAGAAAACAAGTTGTACACAGTCCTTGTTGGCTCTCACAGTTCAAAAGTGAGCTCCTTTCTCACTTCCCCTACAAAATACATAGAGAGAGGATACCGAGTGGTGGAGCAAGAGTGGGGAAACTTTAACTCTCCTGCTGTTTTGGCCTAGAACTCTCATCAGTTTCCCCCCACACCAGCATGACCGCTGGTAAGGGAGTGTGGGAGTTGTAGGCCAAAAACGTTTGGAGAGCCAGAGTTTCCCTTTCTCTGTGACAAAGGAATGCTACAGGGAAGAGATGGTCTGCAGAGAAAACTTCCACCATAAATTGCACTGGGAGGTGGATCTCAAGAGTGTGAGCAAAGCAGGCGAAGAAAACCTCAAGAGTTTTCTCCAGGTAGACTTGTAAACTCCCTCACCGCACGCTATCTACCATTGGCTACCCTGTGGAAAGGATCCTGATTATAGGCATCTCGATACTGCTGGTGATACTTTCACATGTGCTTTGCAAGCTGCTTGGAGCGATCTGTATTCTGAAACACAGGTCACAAACACACGGAGATATATAGCTCATATTATTTTATTTATCTTTATATATACATATAGGGTATATACCTGTGTGTGCCCCTGTGTTTCAGAATACAAATTTGTAAACAAAAATACATTTTTATTGTACCTCTGTGTGTGTGTGCATGCACTCTTGCATGTGCATGTATATATGTATAATGGTAATAACTGTACTTTGCAGAGTATAGGATGGACAACTAATTGTAGTCAATGGGTAGACATATGGTGCCAGTCCCTGGCACACTGGAGGAAGAACCCTGCTGATCCCCCCCCCCGTAACCTAGCTTAAGAAGGATTGCCCTATTGGATGTGGGAGAGCTATGCTTTCCTCTGATTTTAGGGGCAAAAGGAAGGGCTTTTGACTGTTGGTCAGGAAACCTTGTTCTCTAACACTGTTTGTCAGAACTAGGATTGAGAAGATGCTTGTTTGGATGCTTCCTTCATCCTACACATATACTCACATATGAGTTTTGGAAAGAAAAATCTATTTGATTCAGTGTCCACTGTCTGTAGATCAGAGGTGGCCACTCCATAGTCTTCTTGGCCAATCTTTCTCTTCTGCCAGATATCAGATCACCATACCTGGGAGAGACAGCAAAACATTAATTGGAGAAAGAATGCAACAGAAGGATTATTTTTGGTTGTAGCTCTGGAATGCCAGTAAGAGTATCATTTTGTTAGTCATGGAATGAAGAGTGTCAGTTGGAAAAATGAGGCAGAAGGGGAATGGGAGCATTGAGGAGGAAAGTGTGGCTAGGATAGCTCACAGGGTTAGGAGGTAAAGATTCACTGCAATATTTCATTGCAGGCTCCATTTATTTTTTTAATATTTATAGCCAGATTTTTCTCCAGTTAGAGAAGGTGGTGGGCGTGGCTCTCCTTTCCACTTCATCCTCCCAGCAGCAATCCTGTAAGGTAGGTCAGGCTGAAGAAGATAAACTTGCCCAAGGTGACCTGTTGGGTTTCACACTGCTTGCTGGGGACAAAAAACCTCTATCTCGCAAGTCAAACTTCAGTACTGTAATCTTGTACACCACACTGGCTAATGCTGACAGACAGGATCTGTGCCTTTTTGTGATGTGCCCATTCTGAACTTGCAGAATTTAACAATGAAAGTAAGAATGCTTTGTAAAGGTCCACAATAGCAGTTCCTTCAAGTGCGCCTATATTTTTACATTCCAAGCAGGGAGAATAATAGATATGAGTGCGATATAAATCCAAGCCCATTTTAGGTAGAGTAAATAAATTTGGATCTGAGCTGAATGTAGACAGCTCTAATTTGACTTTCTGCTTCTTGTGCCAGCGCACTTACTGAAAGCGCTTTGCCTCTGTGGAAGTTGCCAGCTTGGCATGAGATAAGCCACTCCTTTTGTGAGCTGCACTAATATTTCAGAAGGAAGGAAGGAAGGATGGCATTTGAGCGAGGTTCCTGTGTTGCGTAACATGGAGCTCTGTTTAATTGAGGCAGCTGAGAGGAGTTTTTGCTGCTCTCCTTCATACTTTGGAAGCTTGGAAGTACTTCCCCCTTTCAGCATGAGAAAAGGTCTCTTTGTTTCAAACGTGAAAATCTTCAGCAGAGTTGGGGGTTACTGTAGAATTTTGAACCAGGGAATTCAGTTCACGCAGCTAAAAATGTCCTTGCCAGTCCTGATGTTCAGCCAAAATGACACATCTCTTTAGCTTCTTGTGCTGATCTTATTGGTCCTGCATCTGGTCCCCGTAGAACAAAGGGCAAAAATTGCAGATCTGAGCTCATATCCAGCATTTTCAGTGGATTTTCTTGTGATCGGTTGAAACAAGCTCTGTTTTTTTTGGATTGCTGCCAGTTGAGCACAGTTGGGTGGCATGAGTTTGTGTACATTTTATTCCTTTGACAGTTACATCAGCCATTAGTATGCAAAGGGATATTGTAGCACCTTTGAGATTGAGAGAAAGGAGACTTGAACATACGCTTTTGTAGACTGAGTCTATGTGGTGCATCTGATGAAGGAGACTCAGTCTAGGAAAGCTTATGGTACAAATTTCTTCCTCTCAGTTAGTCCCAAAGTGCTCCTGGATCCCCCTTTGCATACTGACCCAGACAAACACAGCTATGTCTTTGAATTCTACCTGCAGGCATTATGAGGGCAAAGTTTTCCCTCCCCTATAGCGCAGAATAGAAGAACTGCAAAGTTCTGGTGCCTACCTGCTAAATTGTCCCTCCTGCTTCACCTTACTTAAAAGTAGTGTTCATGGAGATGGTTGCAGACAAACAAAACTAAACAAAAACTCCAGTGAACATCTCATAGATGGTCACTCTTTAATTTTACTCTCCAAATTCCATAGTTGGGTAACATGTTTATTATGGGTAGGAACCAGTGAGGCCCTCCTGATGTTGTTGGAACTGCAGCTTTCTTCAGCCCTAGCCAGGTTAGCCAATGATAAGGCATTCTGGAAACTGTAGTTCAGCATCATCTGCAGAGCCACCCCACTTCCCACTCCTGGTTTATTAGGAGAGACCAGAATGCCAGAAAAGTGTGCAGGCTTTTGAGTTCAGCCTAGGTGGTACAAAAAGTTGGAGATATGAGAGAAAGAGCTAAGAGGTCTCCTGTTTATATCCAGTCTCAAAATAGAGAGTTCAAGACTGAAGGAGTAAGACACTAGTAGATTTTGCAAATTGCAGGTTTTAGATAAACACCTAGCGGGAGATTTTGGGACAAAGCAATGACTGATTCCTCATTTCTAAGTGCATGAAGGCTGGCTTCAGCTCTGACTTTTTATGTGTTATGTGCAAAACAGACCGATTCTTGAATTGGCATAGAGTAATCCCATAAAATAAAATGGTACAATTAATTTTAAATGTTTTAAAACCAAATAATTTTGTTCTCAAGCAATTGATACAGTGAACTGCATAGGGAAAGAATATTTACAAAAACAAAACCACAGCCTTGTAACATTGTCTTGCCCATCCCAGATGATTCTGAACAGTACAATAAGGGTGCTGTGTTATTGGATATGAATGTAATAAGCCAGTTAATTCCATAAATGTAAACTGTGTCTGTCAGACCTTAGCCATTCTAGCTGACCTGAAATCTAACTTTTACGCAGCTGCTTGCAAGGTGTACAGCTGCAGCGGTGGAGCGTTGCTCAGGGCAACATTTGGCAACTTTTGGCACTTGGCAACATTTGATGGATGTGAGAAACTCCAACTTCTTTGAGCTGTTTTCAGCTTTGTGCAGCTCAGTGTGTGTTCTTGGTGTTTCATGCCTGGGTTCTTGCAAATGTTTTCTGTTTGTCTCTTGTTAAATTTATTTGTTGATATTTGTTCTTAAATATGCACAAGTATTAGTGGTAGATTCCTCCCACTCAATATATGTTAAATTGAGGCATATGCGCTCATAGCAGCTGAAGAGCGAGAGAAAGGGCATAAGGTTTCTTTTTAAATTCGCGCTCCTTAAAGTGTGACTTGTTGGGATGTAAAGATCTCACTCAGTCGTTTAGTGCCTTTTGGTGGGATCTAATAATAAAAAAACTAGTACAAGTTCAAGTGTTCAAAAGGCCTTCAGCAGCTCTGTAAACAAAAATGGCAAGATTATCATCTCTCTGTTGCAGATGGAGAGGTGGGGCTGAGGATGAGAATAGTAGCTTACCTGAGGCCACCTAGCAAGTGTTGTAGGGGAGGAGAGTTGGGTTAGAGATAAACAGCTGTTAATTCTGGAACTTTGGAGACCACACACCTCTGAATACCAGTTGCTGGTGAAGATGGTTTCTTGCATGCTACTGTTACAAGTAGGGTAGTTTGGACTGCTGCAAATCGCCAGGACTTGCATTGGTGTTCTCAGGATGTGTTTGAAGAGCTGTGCTTTTCGTAGAATAGAATAGATTCTCAGAGTTGGAAGAGACCCCAGGGGCCATCCAGTCCAACCCCATTCTGCCATGCAGGAACACCCATCAAAGCACTCTTGACAGATGGCCATCCAGCCTCTGCTTTAAAATCTCCAAAGAAGAAGACTCCACCACACTCCATGGAGGCAGCAGCATATTCCACTGCTGGACAGCTGTGACCATCAGGAAGTTCTTCCTGAGGTTTAAGTGGAATCTTTTCCTGCAGTTTGAATCCATTGCTCCTTGTCCTAGGCTCTGGAACAGTGGAAAACAAGCCCACTCCCTCCTCGACATGACACCCCTTCAAATATTTAAATATGGCTATCATGTTCCCTCTTAGCCTTAACCTTCTGCAGACTAAACATCCCCAGCTCCCTAAGCCAGTCCTCAGAGGGCTTCATGGCTTCCAGACCCTTCACCATATTGGTCGCCCTCCTCTGGACATGCTCCAGCTTGTCAATACCCTTCTTGAGATGAGGTGCCCAGAACTGAGCACAGGATTCCAGATGAGGTCTAACCAGAGCAGAATAGAGTGGTACCATTAGCTCCCGTTTCCTCTGTACCTTTATAATCCTGCCTTTCCTCTTGTGAATTCAAGGCGGTGTATGTATGTAAACTTTCCTTCCCTCCTTAAGCCTTAGTACAACCTTCAAAGTAGGTCAGGCACACAGAGCAGCTTTCCGACGTTTACTCTCGTCCCTTTACACGGCTTAGAGGGCGTCAGAACCTGGATCTCTCAACTCCCAGTTGAGGCTGTAACCACTACACCACAACCAAAGGCATGCTGGGCAAAGTATATGTTGAGGCATAATGGCAAGCTCAATACCTAGTATGTATAACAGTTTCTAGAGTACAGTAGCAAGCAGTGGGGGGCAGGAGGGTAGAGGCTATATGGAAAGGAGCATCCGCTGTGTCCGCTGACTGTTTCCCAACACGACTTACTCCCTGTCCTTACCTCTGGAACAGGTCTGGCTTTATGCTCCTGATAAATGCTTGCTTTAAATATTAACAGCTACAGGTGCTTTTGTGGCTGAAGTAGGTGAATCTTGTGTCTTCATCCATACCCTAGTTGTGTATATATTTTGTCCTTAAAAAGACTGACCATCCTTGTATTGGTACATTTAAGTTGTCTATCCTTTTGTAAGTTTTCTTTTACATTTCAAATTGCAGGTACACGGCTAGCTCTGGCAAGACTTCTTTCAGGTGAGTGTCTGAAATGGACAGATTGTAACAGGATCTAATGATCCCATAATAGTCGTCTTCTTATTTAAGCTTTTGGGTGCATTTTTTTTTTTTTGGCCATCCCTCTGAAAGGTCATTTTTGAAAAAGAAAACCGTCTTCTGTTAAATTCCCACATTTGATACAAGTTCCTCATCAGCCATAAAAGTGTTTTTATGAGCACTGAGAAACCTGTTGTGTATGTAATCTAATAGATTTGTTTTCAAATAGACTGGTTTTGTACGGCTAAAATAAACCCATCCTTCTCTTCCACGTGGCATACATTTGAACAACGGATTCTAGATGAGGACATAGGGTGGGCTCTAAAGAGGACAGAGTGAGCATCCGAGTGGTTGCTCAGGTAGACTAGAGCATCCTTGTTTTTTGGGGTTTTTTTTTTTTGGTAGTGTCTGATATGCTCTGCTTGTTACATTGGGATGTGAGGCAGGGTCAAAGTTTATGAAATGATGAGTCGGGCAAATAAAGTTAAATCAGGTCTTCCCCTCTTTCCTTCCCCAGAATTTTAAACCTCAGGGTCACGTAATAAAATGGATTAACCATAGAGCCAGGCTGGGACAAAGTATATCATGCAGAGTCTAGTTTTATGGAGCGCTTTCCCATCGGATGTGGGATGAACACAGGAGATGGCACTAAACGAGGATTAGCTGACGGGCTTGCGGATAACCTTTGACTGTGGTGGCTCAGTGGAAGCTCCTGATTGGAGGTGGTGCTTGCTCCAAATGCCAATTGTGATTGGGGAAAACTGTTGTTGCCTTGAGGCTTTTTTCCTAGTCAAATGTAAATGCTCGGTATAGGAAGTGGGATGATAGAAAAGAGGAAGCTTTGCTATGTCAGACTCGAGGCCTGGTTCTCATGGTGGTCAACCAGGTGCCTATGTGAAGGCCCCAAGCAGGATACATGTGAGTGATATCCATAGGCATACTGCCTGTGATCCTGGAGGTTGCATACAGCCACCCCGACCAGTGTTCATTTAATCTTTGCTAGTTGGATCTTCTTGTTTTGTTTTCCCTCCTCGTTCCTTTCTTCTGTTTGTGTCGTGTCCGTTGCATCAAAAGTCTGCAGGAAGGGTCCCCTTGTCTTTTAATCTTGTTGGAAAAGGGGGATACCAGAAGTTTATGCAGCACATATAGGTCTCTTGTGGGTCTTTGCACGCTGCCCTTTTTAACTGCCTGGTCCCATGTTTCTCAACTAATTCTGAAAGCAAGTCCCTTCGTCCCCAGTGCATTTTGCTAAATTTGCTATAAAAGAAAACCTCTTGAGAAAACTCCCTGTATGTCCTTAAGGTATGTATATGTGAGAAAGAGAAGATATATATATATATCTTTACACTAGATGAATTCAAATATCTGTTTCAAACTCGAAGCAGGCCCTTTTTTCACACCACCAGCTTGACATTCTGCTTGCTGGAACTAGCAAAGATGCTGAGATGCCTTTCCTAAGACTCGCTGACTCGAGAACTGCTGGAAAGAATCCCTGCGCCTCAGGCTTATACCATCAGATGCCAAATGTGACATGGAGAGCGGTTGGAGGTCCAACCCAAAGACGTGAAAAGCTGACTTTACAGCTGCCTCTCTCACATTTAGCCAGTTCCTTAACTCAGTGTCGTTGCTCGCTGGTGAAATTGTTAAAGCCACGACACATTCACCTTTCTGAAGAAATCACACTGAGAGCGTGGAGTGGCCGACAATTCACTGCTGCCCCTGTTTTCCTGCCCCTGATGTGTTGGTTGTGACCCTGAAAGAATGACGAGTTCAGTGAACTCGAACAGCCACTACCTGCACAGCTCCAGGAGTGCATAGGGACTTGTATAACCTGGCATAATGGGTGCATTTTAATTAACTGAGCAAGCTTCTAACACCAGATAATTGGTACCAAGCAAGTACAATTTCTCATGTAAACAATCTCAGCAGCTGCCTGAGGTCTATCAAGTTACCTCACTCTTCTGATAAAGATGGTTCCCCCTCCCCTGCCATGGCTTCTTTCCCAGTCTGCGAATCTTCAGGTACCTTTTAGGGCAGGGGAGAGATGTATTTAAAATTAGATGACGAGCAGACCTGCTTGATCTCACTCTGAGGGTTCATGCGGCCTCTTACAGCCTGAGGATCGGTGGCCCACGGGGCTGCTTCCTGTATGCTGCCAGGACCTGATGGTGGATTGTGTTGATGGCCTACTTTGGTCAGTTGAAGGGATTTGTGAGCTGTTTTTGTATCTACTGATTGGTGCATCCATATAGCCTTTCTGTATAATCAATAACCATGTCATCTGTTGTAGCTGTGACTCAGTTTCATTTTATCAAAACCTCAAATCTGATTTGGCTGCATCTGGAGTGAATCAGGCTCACCCAGAGTGCCACACCTACCAAGTCACAAGATCCAGGATAACCACCTAGAGGCTGGTGATCTCCAGATCTTCCAGACTACAGCTCCCAGGATCTGCTAGCCACTGCTCCTAGTCATGGCCAGAGGGGTTTGGGGAAATGTACTCCTCCACAGCTGGAGGGCACTGAGTTTCTGAAGATTGCCCTAGAACTTTTTTTTTTTTAAAAAATCTTCCTTGGCGTTTGAGGGTGAAGTGTGGAGTGGAAAGTCAATTTTTAATATTACTTGATATGCTCTGTTTCCTTTCTGGTGCCTCTGAAATGTATTATTTCTGAGCGGAGAGTATTTTTCCTGTAGTGCAGTTTTGCAAGTGTGTGCATTGAGGCATGTGGCACTCAGCACTGCTTTTCGGCACCCTTGGAGCTGCAAGAGTGTATGTTGAAATGTTCACGTTCTCTGGGAGTTAATCTTTAACTGGAGGGATACCCACTCCCTTGGCATTTGAAATCGGCAGAGTACATTCCAGAGTGAATGAATGTAGCATAAAACCAGTGGAATGAAGCACTGAGGAATGTAAAACAGAGGTGGAGTGATATGGGAACCCTCTGTGTTGCAGAGATTGTAGTGTTACATGTATGTCCTTGTCTTCAGCTATGAAAAACTGGAAGGTGTGCCACTGGCCATATCTAGCACAGGTCTGTCTTTTCACTCCCACTTTGGTCCTGTTCTAGCTACCTTATAGGAGAATGTTTTGATCTCAGGTGATAGTAAAGGATGAGAAGGGAGTGAGCAGCTTGAAGGGGTAATTTTGTCTGTGCAGGGCGGCCTTGGGTTGCTTCTGGATTGACTGTTGTGGCTAGAAGTATGTATTTAGATAAAAAAGTCATGGCTGTTCTCACAGATGGAGTTCATCACATGATATTAATAGGGACGCAAAAAATGTGGTAAACTTAATGTTTTATCTAATAACAAGACAAAACTTTTTAAAAAATTTTTTTTGTGCCTATCCTTAGTTCGAGGCGGGGCAGAACATAAAATAAGCCTTTTTTTCACTCTCTTAGGTGTGCTCGCCTTTGCGGCCTGTTGCTGCTGTTCAAGTCAGCTCTGACCTATGGTGACCCTCTCCTAGGCAGAGTTTATCCTGGGGAGGTTTGTAGTTGCCTTTGTGTGAGGCTGAGAGAGTGTGCCTTGCTCAGGGTCACCTGGTGGGTTTCTGTAGTTTAGCAGGGATTCAAACTTTTGTCTCCTAGAATTCTAGTCCAAACTATTCCGTCATGCTGGCTCTCTTTATGTCATGCTCAGTTACACAGTTATACAGTTATACAGGTCAGTACTTTGGCAGCGCATACATTTGGGCCCTTACGAGTTGCAGGCTTTTGGCATAGACAGCCTTCACGTCCTACCGTTCTTTCACCTTAAATTGGCCTTCAAAGTTATTTTAGGAAAATCTGCACTTTAAACATTCACCTTTGGGTGATAAGACATTGTTTCGGGCCCTAGACTAGTCCCGGAAGAAGAAAGGCAGTTTTTCAAAAAGCAGTTCTATGCTTTCTTTATCTGGTAGCTTGAGCATTAGCATTGCCTTGTATCCCAGCCAGAGAAATGTTTAACAGCAGGTAATGCAGACAGAATGGACAGGAGTCACGCACCCAGCCTGGGTGTGGTGGAATTGGGAAAAGATGCCTAGAGCAGGCAAAACTTGCAAAAGAGTCTAGTGACACTTTAAAGGCTAGCACCTTTTATAAATTTCCATAGACTGCAACTCACTTTGTCAGATTTTGGGCTTAGAACATGCAAAAGTGGTGCTTTTTGCCCTTAGTTTATTTTTATTTTTCTAAATTTTTTATTAGTTACATTGATACCTCCGATGAGGTCTGGACAACATACAAGGGCTTTCTCTTTTCTCCTCTGTTCCCACAAGAACCAGTGTGGCACGCTAGCTTCACCGTTCGTAAAACCTGCATGCTTACCTAGCTTTGGTTGACCGGAGACTTGAGCACAAACTTCTTAGTAAAGTGTAAGAACTGAGTATGGACCCTATCCTTCTAACGGTGTCCTTTTGAAACAATTACCTTATGCTTACAGTAGTATGCTGGGTCATAGTTTATTCTTTTATGTTGAAGAGCCAGAGAGATTGGATACGTCAATATTTACTACGTTCAGTCCTGAGCGCTGCATGCCCTAATAATGCGAAGAAGAATAATTGTGCCAAGTGCTGGGCTGATAACACGGTTGGCCAGGATGGGCACAGCAGTGTGTGGATTTGTATGCTGCAGCAGCAAAAGGACCCCGTTGGGATATTTGTCACTTTCCATTTGTTAAATGCCTTATGGGACACTTAGAGGATGCGTTCTGGAGTGCAAAATAACATGCTTGCATGTCATGTTGGTTGAGAATTGTGCAGCTATGTTTAAATCGGGGAAGAGAGGGGCAGGAGGGGGAAATGCACCAGCATAACAAATTGGACTGGGCCCTGCCTCTGAATGCAGGAAAAGGTGCAGTTTAAAAATGATGTGTGTATGTATCTGTACATGCTGTCATCCCTTGACCTAAGGCAAGTCTGTTTTGCTTTCTTTTAACTGGAGAGGCTGGTGTCTGAACTTCTGCCTGGGGAGCATGCGCTGTGGCTTCTTCAGAGGGCACCGGAGCTTTTCTCAGGCCCAGGTCTTCGGTGCATTCTTCTGAGATGAGCGAGGGTTGCAGTTATTATTTATACAGTGCTTTAATAGCTTGGCGCGTTCAACCGTTTTGTTCGGCACCACAGCAGACCTCGCTTTCGGATTTGCAATATTGACAAAGGCAAGACCATTAGGGAAACGAAGTAAGAAGGAAGAGAGCAGGCAGAGATTAGAAGGCAAGCTGTAACAAGATGAGGTATCATTTCAGGTGCTGTGTTTAAACCAAGGCAGATGGACTTGAAGTTGGGGAAGCAGGAGTCGCGTTGGTGTGCACTGAAACAAGAAGGCCTTCTCGGTGGTGGCAGCCTGGCTTTGGAACACCCTCCTAAAAGAAGTGCTGTCGAGGCCAGCCTTGTTAACTTTTCAGTGCAAAGTTAAAATGTTTTCTCCCCTGGGCATTTAAAATCTGAGTTGTCTGTTTCTGTTAAATATTGCTCTTGTTTGTTTGTTTCTTTTTTTTGTTAGTGAAAGTGTTTTCATACATCTCATTTTGTCATTACATGATACTTATATTTTTTTTTTCAAGATTTTGTACACTTCCCTGGGGTGGCCCATGGAGGAAAGGAGGTTTATAAATGTTTAAAAATAAGGAGACCCAGGTATAGAATAGTGGCTTGGGAAATAGCTCATAGAATCGTGCAACAGGGTGCATGCTCAACCTGGGAATTGGTTTAGCATGCCAGTGGTGGAGCTTACAGACACATCTATTTGCATGCCTGTTTCCCCAAGCTTTTAAAATTTGGCCTAGTTTAGAAGAAGCACATTTTGTTGTTCAACCTGCTGGCGCCCCTTGGTGATCTACAGTAAATTGCCTAGCCTTTTCCCAGTAGATCCCAGTTTATGTGTTCCCTGCCCTTGATTTGAACAGTTGCAACAAGGCGGGAGAGGAGTGGTTTTTCTGAGACCGCCTACGTCCAAGGACGAAAGGTAGCAAGACACAGAGGCCTGAGACCTGGAAGAAGGCTATTGGAATTTGTAGGGGCCATTCTCTTTTGACATGACCCTTGTCTAATTTGAGCTTCTGGTTCCTGTACTTCTAGGGTCCGCTCTTATGTTCTGAATTACAGGAAAATGAATCAGAACTTTGCAACTTTAGTGCTAACCCCGATGCCTTAATGTGAAATCAGTAAAGAGAAATTTTATTTGTCGATGTTCAGATTTTTTTTTAATGTTAAGAGAAATCCACCTGTTAATTCATTAGAACATTTCATTAGCAGGCTAAAGATGTTTTAAAATTTTTAAATT
Organism: Iguana delicatissima; assembly: GCA_948472985.1. Lineage (NCBI taxonomy): Eukaryota > Metazoa > Chordata > Lepidosauria > Squamata > Iguanidae > Iguana > Iguana delicatissima. Next base: position 215,436 of record CAOKZL010000719.1, on the reverse strand, counting down.
TTAGCTAAAATGACAGGAATGCCGTCTCCTAAAAAAGCATTGAAGTAAAGTCCAGACTATTAATTAATACTCAAAAATAACGTTGTTTAATGATTAAAACAGCACATTTCAAGTGACATTAGAGATTTTTAACAACCTAAGAGTAGTAAAGATAATAACTCGTTTCCAGGCTCTGATGACTGTGAATCCTGTAAACCTAAGTAGTACGTTGCTGTCATTTCAAAGTGATTTGAAATCTCAAAAGGTGTGTCGGTGTGTGTGGGGGCAGAAAACTGAGCCTAAGTCCAGCATTCTTAAGCTCTGAAATAAGCAAAGGTAATCCATAATGTTCACCTTTCTTCCCTCTTGTGTGGTGGCAGTGATTTACTTGATAACCTAATCACCAGGCCTGGCTTTCTAGCTTTTCTTTGCTTCTGGAAGCAACTTATTTTCTAAAAGCCTTGATTGTACAGTACTTGTAGTGGTTAATGTGATGTGTTTTACATGTAGGATATAATTTTAGTTAAAAAAAAAAAACACACCCCTAAATGGGTCAGAGCTGTTTTGGCTGTGTTCTGCCATATGCTGTCGTCTATAGTAGTCTAGCAGGACTGAGTTCTTAGCTGTCTTTGTGACCTCAATGTTCATTCCAAGTAGGCGGTGTGTTGAGCAGGACAAGCCTATTTTTATTTCCTCCCTCTGGCTTGAGCTGCTTCTGTGCTCCTTAAGACAAAGCACTTCGCGATATTGTGGAACTGTTTGTCTTATTGCACATTTTATACGGGGCTACCATCTGTTTTGATTTTTCAGCAAGTTTGAACTGTTCCTTTGGCACCTAATATTGAAGTAAAACAACTTTTAAATCTGTTCTAATTTGCAGGAGGGGCACTACAGTTATGCAAGAGTAAGAACATATGTATTTTTAAAACAAATTAAAAATAGTTCTCTTTTGCCTTCAAAATCTAGGATTATGTCACCCAGAGCTTAAACAGCCTTCATGCTGCTGGCATGGATCTGCGTTTGATTAATGCCAGTTAGAGAAACATCCCTAGTTTGCTTTGGAGAAAAAACAACATTAATGTTTCAAAAGCACCCAAATATTAATGGAGTTTCACTGCTAGCCTTGAACTGAATTGAACTATAGTAAGATGCACCTTCAGTGCTTTTCTGTAAAGGTGGTCTTGACAAAGGGCATTTCCGCAGTATACTGTTATAGTGCTGTTATTCCCCTATCAACCTCCTGTGGAATCCTGGCATTTAGAATTCTGAGCCAGAGAGCTCTTGGGCTTCAGGAAACTGCAAACTCCAGAATTCTACGAGGTGTTGAAAGTGGAATAATAACACTATAACAGTGTAGTGCAAAAAGGCCAACGTTACTGATGACCATCTGTCAACTGAACAGTGATAGGAGCTGACAAAATAAAATCAGTTAAGTTATCAGTTATGTGGGCAGTTTCCCAATGGAGAGAGGCAACCCTGATTAGAGCTATTTTTAATGGAAACGGTGGACTTGTGTTGGAATTTCAGCATTTGTGTTTCTCCAGAATTAAGTTAACTAAGCTATTAATTCATGAAATAGACCATGGCATTAAGAGCTAACAAGTTTTACACTACCTAGTGTCTAACCCGTGTCTGTCATGGTTCACATTATCTTTGTTTTGCATATTTAGTTCAATATTTCTGTGATAAAAGTTGACCAGCTTTCCTCAAGCTGAATGTTGAAATGGTGTATCTAGTTTGGTCTCCAAGTAGAGATCTTGTTTTAGGCCCTTTTCACATGCGTCTTCGAATGCAAAATGGCCACGGGAACAACGTGGAATCGCAAGGATGGTTCTGCATGACGTACTCGCGATTGTGCGTCACTCCCGTAGTGATCCCGTGGTAATTGCGCATTATATCATTTTCTGGTTTTTCCCAAAAATGATGCGGGATTGCACATTCCTCCTGCGTCCCTCCTGTACTTACCTGGCATGCGGAACCTCAGGAAGCGCGATGGCCCTGCTTCCTCCCCCAGTGCAGCCTGGGAAAGTACCCGGCTGCGCTGTGGAAGGAAGGGGTGGAGCTGTCACGCTCCATTTCTTTCAGCACAGAGCTGGTGCGGAAGGAAGTGCAGGGGATGTGATTCCCTCCCAGAGAAGACTTTTCATGCGATCCCTGCGCAACGCCAGCGGCGCCAGGTAAGGTGCAAAAAGGGTCTTAGACGACTGTTTGTATGCAACCTTCAGTAGTTGTCTCCTTTGCCTTTTGCAGAACTGCGCTGTATCCCTGGGCAATTTGCTTGTCTCAGTGGTTCCATCCAGTGCATCCCCTTGAAATGGCAGTGTGATGGCTGGCCCACCTGTGAGGATGAGAGCGACGAAGTCGACTGCCCAAGTAAGTCCATCGTGAAATCCAGAGCTTTTAGAAGTTCTGGCTTGCAAATAACAAGTCACTTGGAATCAATCCCATTTCCCAGTCAGTAAGGGTATGATAATAAGTGCTGTTACAATTGCAACCTAATAAAGGATAACTTCAGGCCTTTTGTGGCATAACTGCAGTCAGTTTGAGATGACAGAGTATATGTCACCTCACCACTGGGGTGTGCTTTGGGATCATAGTATTCTAGGGTTTCAAAAAAATTAGTAAAAGGAGAATTCTTTTAGTTACTCTTGAAGACTGAGAAAGTCAGTGTAACTGATTACTTTTAAAACAGCAACTTTCTAAGTTCTGCTAAAATGGATTCTGGGTTTTGTTTAAACCGGAAACTCTTAACGGCCCTTAACAGGGAAATAAAGATCCTCCACACGTTTTAGGGAAATAACCAGAATATTGGAAACAAAACCTGGTTAGAAGATATTGCCTGCAGTTCTCTTTCCAGAATTTTTTTTCCCAGCGCTGTGGCTTTTCTGAAAAAATAGCCCCCTCATAATTGTGCTGTTTTCAAGGCTCTAACTGAGGTGAGAGAACCTTTTGCCCTCTAGATCTTTAGGAGTTTATTTCCCAAAAGCCACAGCTAGCATTGACAGTGCTCAGGAAGTCTTGGTAACTATGTAGGACCAGAAGTTTGAGACTCACAGATCAGGCCTGCTGTAATGGAGCAGGTTAATTGCCTTTTTTCACGGCTTTTTATCCAGCCAATCTTTCCATTTCTGAACAAGCCTGGACCTTATTTGTATTTTGTAATTTATGTGGTTCTGAGATGGAACATAAAAGAACTTTTCGATGAGTCAATCATGTTTAATGGCAAATATGAAAGTCTCTTAACATGTAAATTGTGCTATTAGTTTTAAAATCAGGCTTCAACTGGAATTGGAAAACCAGAATGATGAGTGATTCTTTGGCAGGGAGAGAGTGTGCAGCAAAGGGTTTAGTATAATCACAGTGTCTGGTAAGATTACGTAAGAGATACTTTAAAAAAAAATCATTGGCATATACTTTCCAGCTATTTTCTTGTGCCTTCCATTTGTGTCCATCTTTCAGCACAGATGCAGTGCTCTGTTTTGGCTAAATGATTTCAGCCTTAGTTTGTAATAAAGCTGCAGTTTCTGAGTGTCCTCATTTTAAAGCAGTTATGGCATGTGACTAATAACTGAATCGGCCCAGGATAGACCAACGGCATAGAGCTTTGTGTAAATATGACAGTAGGGAAGGTGGCTAGTATTGGGTAGAATTTATTTCAAAGTAATATAGGTGTGAATAGGCAAAGGGTTAATAGCAAGCATACTGCTCTTTAGAACCAGAATGAATTTAAGAAATCAGAAGAAGACTAGGACTTGGAGGAGCAGTTATGAAGAAATTAGACAAGATCCTGAAGTATAAAGATATATCATCGAACACTAAAGTTAGGACTGTCCATGCCAATGTATTTCCAGTATTTTGTATGTGCCATAGTTGGTACTATTTTAAATTGTTTTAATATATCTTTCGTCTTCTAAAATTGCTGTTATTATTTATTGTTTGCAGTTGAGTTTATTTTCAGCCCCCAAGATCTTTGGATATAGGGCGGAATATAAATATTTAGATAAATAGGAAGTGGTCCTTTTTTTTAAAGCTATCATGCTGAACCGTAACTTGGTGTGATGTGAACAAGCTGCTTACATGTTGTTTGTTTCCTCTTTTTTTGTCCTCTTAAACATGGCTAAGAGGAAGTTGGAAGTTTGGAAGCATTCGTTTCCAGTTTTGCTTTAATGATAGCTGTTTGGGTGGTTGGCTTTTTGTCTGAAACAATAAACTGTGCTTAACATTACCCTTGTTTTCCTTGAAACACGTCAACTTGAAATGAGGTTATTTTAGACAAAGCACAGTTAATGTTAACCACGGTTTGTCAGTTCCTCCAAATCGACAAAGTGGTTAAGCTGTAGATGCGAACACATCCCAACTCCTTGGAGCTGCGTAGGAGGGAAAGAGAGGAGCCAGAAGTAGTGCAAGTCCATCCTGTTGTATTCTTCCTGTTTGCAAGTGGTAAAAGGTATAGCTGGGTAAGTTTTTGGATACTGCAGCTTGCATCTTCATCTTGAACACTGGCTATCTTGCATCTGTTAGAATAAATCAAAAAGATTCATATCATTAAAAATAAATACACCAGCCTTTTGCTGTTTTAACGCTGAACTAGTTAAGTATGAAGTTACATGTGATGTACAACATGTTCTGTTTCAACGTTTAGTTTTGATGACTCAACATAAACTTTCTGTCAATCTTAAAATTTCTGGGTTTGGTAGGGTTCCAGAAAAATGGTTCAAAACTTCTGGAAGTTTTGCATGTTTAGATAAGTGCTTCCTGCGCTCCCTGTTGTGGGTGATTGTGTTGTGGAGAAATTCAGGTGGCTCCAGAAAGCCAGCCACGGTGACTGCAAGGACTGTGAGGTTCTTGCCCCAAGCGCTGATGGGTGTACAGTCTGAATAGTGAGGTCAAAATGCCAAATGGTTACACCCCTTCCTTTGGCTACATTTTGAGAGATTTAAAACACATGTTTCTATAGTGCCCCCCATGCTCTTCTTTTAACAGATTGCTTAAGCTACATGGCACATTAGGAGATTAGTCAAGGGCCCCTGGGTATGTGCACATAGTTCAGCAGCGCTAAGACCGCTTCCTACTTCTTCCCACCCACCTCTCCTTTCTGTACAAAGCTTATTTTTAACAACCAAATTACATTAAGTTCTGGATTATGTTAAGCTCTTAAAACAATTAAAAAAAAACGCACACAAAAAACAAAAGCCTCCTCCCACCTCCCCAGTAACCAGTGACATTTTTGGCCTGGTGGTTTTGCGTCTTTGATCTTTTGCTCCAAAAGGATAAAGGCCCTCCGGCTGCTGTTAACTTGTCTGAGTGTGTGAAATTACTGGGAGGATTTACACAGCATGTGCCCCAGCCCCCCACCCCCCCATGTCTTAGTAACCTGAATTAATATTCTGCCGCTCTGTGTGTGTGTGTGCCTTTGCTTTAAGACCCAGAGGCTGTGCGTTAATACTGTGGCTGCTTCAATCTCTTGTCCTTTAATGTTGCAAGTGGTGATAGTGCCGGCCAGCCTCCCAGGTTTTTTGCCTGGCAGTGATGCTTTGGGTAGCTGCAATTTAAAACCTCATCTTACAGGCCTGGTTTGCGTGAGATGCTTCGTAGGGCTGGCCTAAGATCTTTTCCTGCCTGAGACGAAGGCCGGTGCCCTTCTCCATCCCAGATATAGCAACCAGCTGAACTAGCATTTAAAAGCTAAGGTCCTCCACCTCACCTGTGGGCAGCAGGTTGACTTTATGAGTGCCAACCAGGCTGTGTGTCGCTCAAGAGGAAACAACCTAATTGCAACCTAGCCCAGGCATGCCTTGGCATGACCTTTTTTTCTTCTTCTTAGAGATCTTAAAGCTCTTCACTTCAATCTGGTTGGCTTGATGTCTGCTTGATTATAAGGAGATTTCCATTCTCGTGCCCCCTCCTTGAGATTTCCAGGTCTCTGCAGTCGGGACAGGAAGAGGTTGGACTCCAGTTTCCGTAATTCAGTGGTTCTCAACCTGTGGGTCCCCAGATGTTTGTAGACTTCAGCTCCCAGAAGCCCCAGCCACTATGGTCAATGCTCAGGGCTTCTGGGAGCTGAAGTCCACAAACATCTGGGGACCCACAGGTTGAGAACCACTGCTGTAATTCCTTACCAGTGGGTATCCAGGCTGTGGCTGATGAGTGTTGCAGTTCTCTGGAGGGACCGTGTGGTCCCCAGCTGTGCTCTCCAACCACCATCTGTGGTTTCCAAGCTGGGGCAGCTGCTGTGTTTCGGGTTCTGTGCCGTGATTCATCTCCATCTTCCTTTGCCCACTGAATGTGCCACCTTTTACTACTTCTTGTGGCATGTACAACAACACAATCCTTGATTTCTTTCTCTGTTCTCAAACAAAGTGCACTTTATTTACTTATTTAGTTACTTAATATCCTGCCTCTTTCTCAGCTTAGGAGCAAAGGTGGCGTAAAACCAGGGTCAAACAAGGTGTAGCTGAAATCTGATGATGTATAGCTAAACGACAGTTCAGTTAGCTATCATGTTAAAAGACCAATACTTTTTAAAGGATATGAAATTATTCTTTTTCTTAAAAAAAAGCAATAAAAATGTGGCACATACTGCATGAAAAAAACCCATCTGCACATCTAGTTGATTGCCAAATGCCTGTTAAATAGAAAGCTATTTACCTTCTGGCAAAAGGAGAGCGGACAGAGGGGGCACTTGGAAGTCTCATCTGTGTACTGCTCCTTCGAGCAAAATCGCTGTGCTTTTGCCAGTTGCTAGCCGGGGGCAGAAAAGATACTGTTTATATTACCTGGGTGTCATGATGAATCTAGTGTCACTTAGATTAGCTCGGGTCCAGGCTGTCCGAAGGACTGTATCGCCTTGAGCGAGCTTGTTTGAGCTCCAGCTTCTATGGGAGAAGAGGCCCTTCTCTCTATCCCACTACCCCCAGGCAAATCTGATGAGGACATAGGAGAGACAGGGCCTTCTTGGTGACTGCTCCCAGACTTTGGAACTCCTTTCCTAGGGGGAACGTTGGATGACTTGCTTGTTGAGCTCTTTCCACTGGCAGCTGAAGACCTTCGTATGCCTTTAGGCCTTTAGGAATTGCCTGTGGAGGGTGTTTTAATGGTATGCTGTTTTGTTGGCTTTTTAAACATTCTGTGTTTTGGGTGAATTTTAAATTGTTTTCACTGCATAGCTCTTTTAATTGTGTTTTAAATAACATTTATTTATTCATATGCTTGCTGGTCTTTTGGTTTGTTTTCAATCTGTTCCAGTTTTAATAATTTGCAAGCTGTTTCAAGTCCCATTGTTAGTGGGGAAAGCTAGTTTTTGGTGAGGAAAAAAAAGAAGCTTTAAATGCCATTCCCCCCCCAGATTGTATTTAGTTGGATAGTTATGTGTAGGAATATTTATATTCCTCCCTTTCTTGTGGGATCTTAAGGTGATATACAATATAAACAAATTTAAAGTGCTTCCAGATGAAAACCACAAATAATTTAAGCAAGTGAAAAATATATGGAACATGGAATGGTTAAAACCCCTTTGAAAGTTAGAAACGTACACATGTACATTTTGAAATAAGTCAGTCTGTCTGTCCCCAAGGGCTTTATTAAAAAGCCGTCTTTTACCTTGCTGCTGGAAAAAAACTGGCATTGGTGCCTGTTGGACCTCCGAGACGGGCACCACAGCCAAGAAGACCCTCTCCCATGTCTTCCCACTTCATTTTTGCCCCCACGAGTGAGACACAACAGAAAATAAAAGAAATCTTAGCCTTTCCTTTCATCTTCCTCAATGCAACCTTTCCCATAGGGTGGAGTGACAGAGGAAACCCATCAATGCCAGGGACAGAAGGTAGAAAAATGTGAACAGGGAAGGGCAAAGTTGGCTAACCTTGAACTATGTGTGTCTTTATTCTGCCAAACAAGTATGTGGGTTGGGAGTCTCTAGTTATTATAATCTACTTTTCCCAGCTGTCTGAGTGAAATGGATTTTTGTTTTAGTGCAGAAGGCCTCTTGACAATTCAGCATCTCCGAAATTGGATGGAAATCATGCAGCTCTCTGGATTTTTTTTTGGACTGCAACATCCAGAAGCCCTAGCTAGCAAAGTCAGTGGTAGGGAGTGCTGGGAGTTGCAGTCTGCGAACACCTGGAGGGCAGCTGGATTCCCACCACTACCTTAAATGCTTTTGATGTAGCCAATTTAGGCTTGTACAGCAACGTAAATCTCACAGTGAAGTGAGTTCTGCTCACCTTTCCAAGCACCAGTGTTTCCAGTTATGCTGTGAAAGACTTTTGTTCTGATCTCTCCCTTCCAATCGCCCCCACTTAAATGTCTGAAGGTAGGGGCAAATGGATGATTTCAGTAGCTGTTTTCTACAGTTGTGATATTTGCCCCCATTCCTGGAAGTGTTTGCTGCTGTCTTATGTGTGTCTCTCCTTCCAGTGTCACGTTGCTCTCAGAAGCAGACTGCTTGTACAAGCAGTTTGTTACAGGGCTTAGCTGGGCAGAGTAATATTTGCAAAGCTTCAAGGAGGAGGAGGAGAAATTCTAAATGTACTCTCATAATGTTAGCGCACAACGGGGTCATTCACTGAAGCTGAATGGCGAGAGATTTCGGGCAGGTAAAGGAAGGTACTTTCCTGATCAAATGCCTGTTTAAATAAAAAAAGATCTTTACCTGCCAACAAAAGGAGTGGGATGGCTTAGCCTCCTGCGGGAGGGAATTCCACAGCCTGGAAGCAGCCACTAAACAAGCTTTCTACTGTGTCACGAGATGAGCCTGTGAGTGTGGTGGGACCTAGAGAAAGCCCTTCCCAAACAATCTTGTAAGACTTAGGTACTAAATTGATATAGGAAGATACAGTTAAACTGTACAGGGTTTATCAGTCATAGCCAGCACTCTGAATTGTTCCTGGAAATGGACTGGTAGCTGCTCAAAATGTCAGCAACTGCACAGCATGGAGATTTGCATATAAGACAGCTGACAGTGGGGATAGGTAACTGTAGGGGGGCCGGGGCTGCAGGGGTGGCACTCTTCCCACAACAAGCACAAATAAATGCTGATGCTTTCATTGGTAGTTCCTCTCAAGATGGTGGCAGGAGGTGATGCAAAATAGTATTCTGTTAATGCATCTCTGAAAAAACCCACAGCATCACAGGGCATTCTCAGCTATCCAAATAACTGAAATCCACTGAACACCTTGGAAAATAGACCTAAAAGTCATTGAGACTGGACGCCAGGTATAGGGGCAAGGGACAGGTGTTCCTCCGCAGGTGAGGTGCCATGAGTGAGAAGGCCCTGTTTTCTGCTCTTCACCCACCTTCTTGCAGAAGGTAAGGCCACTTAGAGCCATCCACCCAAAAAAAAAGAAAAAAAAAGGACAAGACAAGTTGCTCTTCTTTGCTGAATATCCTGCACTTGGAGACAGTGTGTCTCAGTTTTTGCGGGGTGGCTTAGGAGAGTACATTGCTTTTCTCTTGCCAGTCTTAAGCTTCCTGTGTGACATCTTTTTTCCTCCTGTTTTTGCAATTCCACATCTATTATCAATTACTTTTTTTTCCCCGTGGAGGGGACAGAGGGCAGCAAAATTGGCTTGGCACCAAGCGAATGTGTGTGTTTAAAAAGCTGACGGATGTCTGCTGATCTTGTGGCTGCACAAGAAGTCAAGAGGTTTAACTCTGTTTCTGCTGATTCCTAACCATGTGAGACCTCTTTTCCTTTTGCTCAGAGACCTGGCAAAGAAAACTGGCAAATAATAGTTTCAAGGGGTGCATGTAAACAAGCGTGCCCTTTAGCTATCCTGTGTCTTAACATTTCTCAGTTATTTTGGAACACATTGAGTAGGAGCTTTTCATGAGGAGTATTCAGCCATATTCCTGATTCTGTAGGGAATTAAGATTGCACTGAAAGAAAGATTAACCAATGTCTAATGTTTAATTCTGTATGTATGCTTTTGTATTTCTACTTGGACTGCAGTTGAGCTTAGCATTTTAATTATATGTGATTTAGTCAATGAAGTGATTTTTAAAAATGGTATATGGAAAGAACAGTGACCTTAGTAGTAGTCCTAACTGGAGGAGATCCGTTAAATCAGTAGTTCTCAACCTGTGGGTCCCCAGATGTTCGTGGACTTCAGCTCCCAGAAGCCGCAGCCACTATGGTCAATGCTCAGGGCTTCTGGGAGCTGAAGTCCATGAACATCTGGGGACCCACAGGTTGAGAACCACTGCGTTAAATCAATGAGGTTAATGTAAGCATTGATATGGCATCCAATGGTTGATTCAGTGGGTCTTGAATCAGTAGGTCCTAGCTTTAGTTGTGACTAACAAGAGGACCAGGCATGGGAATCGTGTGGCCTTCCAGATGTCATTGGATTGCAACTCCCAACAGTCCCAACCAACCTAGCTAGTGGTAGAAATGTTGGGAGTTGCAGCCCACGAACATCTGGAAAGCTACACAATTTCCCCTGCATTCTAAAGCAAGAAGCATCCTTTCTTTGCTTTGAGGTGATGTGCCCATGTTAGTGCCTCTCAGAGAAGGCGTTCTTCCTGCGTGTGATAAGAGAGAATGCCTCTTAAGATGGTGCTTGCCCTCTGATGCTTTCGTAGGCTGTGTTATGTGATCTGAAGAGAAACCAAAGTATTGGTAAGCTGTGTTGAAATTTAGCATGTCTGGTTCTTGTTGGCACCTGAATGAACTACTGCCTCGGAACTTTGTTGATATATACTTTCTGCAACTTGAGGATAGGAGAAACAAGAGAGGATATAGGGCTATGTTGAGTCCCATGATGGGAGAAAAACAGAATTCAAATAAAATGAAATAAAATGCGCTAAATAAATACTTAAAAATTTGGATTTGAGCTTATTGGGCCCTGCTGTATCTCCTTTTGGTCTAAAAGAAAAAAACATATTGATAAGATCTATAAATCAGGTTTTCTCTGGAGCTCTGGAATATGATTCTAATTACAGTCCTTTAACTTAAGAAATAGAGTCGGGAAAAAACAGCATTGTAGACTCAAAAGAAGCCATTACAAATTGCCTGAAGCCTCTGGTTATAGCAGCAAGGGTGTGCAACACTGAGGATTCAGAAAGCCAAGTCCCACCATTCTCCCACCGGAGAGAGTGAAACTAGATCTGGTCAGAAGTCTCCTTCCAGTTTCAACCCTCCTTTTTACTCTGAAAGGTATTGGAGGAAATGCTGTGCTCTTATGGCAGCTCTGTAGGTTATTTAATGTACCGTCACCATTTAGATTGAAGGTAGGTGTCTTGGCAAACAGAATTATTTACCCATTTTGAGGAAAATACCCCAAAAAAGCTTTACTTTCATAAGTAGAATAACACACTGTATGAAGAGCGAAATACAAGAAAGTAATTTTAAGGAAGGCAAACATTTGGAAGGCAAAAGCATCCCCAAACTTGTTCTGTTGCTCCCTTCTTCCCTCCTCTGTTCTCTGTAGCCTCATAATCTTGTCATTTGCAGGGGCCCGTCCTGCGATACTTTGATTCCTGTTAGTTTGAACATTGGGCAGGGCTGACAGCTGTATGACCCTTCTAAATAAAAACGTAAAGCTTGCCTGCTACCCTGTGACTTCTTGAACATGTCTGTTTTTTGCTCCAGATTTTACAGGGGACCAGCGGACCTACCATGGGAAGGAGACCATGGATTCCAGGCACAATCGCGGAAGAGGAGGGGACACGACCCGTTTTCACACGGTCAATGTGGCACAGCCAGTTCGGTTTAGCAGTAAGTTGCAGACTTGGAAACAAGATCAAAAGTTGCTGGCTGACCCATGGAGGTCTAGGCACAGGCTTGTCCAAATACTTCACTCTGAAAAACACCCAAAATTAATGTAAAGCTCCAAAGGTGGTGGTTCCCAAATGTTCCTTGGCAGCATAGGTTTGTGTGTGGTAAGGGACATACACGAGTGTAAGTTGACCTCACACAGATATTTCTTTTGATATTCTCTTTCCCCTTTGGCAACATCTAAAGCTCCCTGCCCCTGACACATTGTAAAAGCATGCCTTCCTATTCCATTGCTAGTGGAGAAGTGGAGGGAATCAGAGAAATGTCTGGCTCTGGCTCCATAGCCAGGTACAGATGATGACATCTTCTGCTAAGACATCTGGACGGCTTTAACAGATCCTGAGGAAGCTATCCTCAGGCTGTGTCTGGCTATGGGGACATTGTCATATAGATCTCCAGTTTCCCCTCCTGTCCACCAACTACCGAATGGGGCTATTACAGGAAAATTGTGAGTCCTGGGGGGTGATGACAGAGGACCTGTGACAGAATTCTGCATGCATGTTATTTTTGACCATGTATGAATTTGGGCCATAGCGTATTATTGAGTTATTCTTAGAGCCTGAGTATCCTGACATTCAGAGGACATTCCTCTTTGAAGAAATTGTTGCTTGGTCAGTCTTCACCAGGTCTAAGTGAACAGTTTTACCCAACTGCTCTGATTCATTCAGTTTTAGGGATGCAAGTCCTCGTTTGTCTCATTCTCATTTATGAGAATTTATGAGAATGAGAAAAGTAATTTTTTTTCTTGTTGCCCGTGAAATGCTGAGGGTTTTTGTTGTTGTTCTTGTTGATCTCAATGACAGTTGGCACATTTTCACCCAAACTGTACAGTTGGGCAAAGTACAAAGTAACTACTGCCTTGTTGCGTGGACTCTGAAGAGATCATAGTTGGGGTGGATTGTTTGTGTCTTTTTGATTTGTCAGGCAGGTGTTCTTAGACTGCAGCTCCTATCTTCCTTCCCCATTAGTGATGCTGGTGATGGGAGTTGCAGTCCAGCAACACCTCAAGTCTCAGTGCTCCTTCTTCAAAACAGATTAACAAACAATACAACTCCTGGTTTCCTCACAAGGAAATCTAACCTGTCAGGTTAGGCTGTAAGAGCCAGTATGTTGTAATTGTCTGAGTGTTGGACCAAGGCTGTGTGAGACCGGGGTTTGAATCTCTGCTTAACTATGTTAAGCTGGTCGCTGGGTTCCCTTTGGCAAGTCCCACTCTCTCTCTCTGCCTTAGAGTTGCAATTTGAAGGCTTGTAATAGCAACAAAACATGATACCCTTGTTTGAGATCCTGACTGGGGGGGAATTGTTTCCCTTCTCTCCTTCATGTTTCCTAGGGAAATGCCCATCAGGATGGCACCACTATGAGGGCACTGCCAGTTGCTACAGGGTGTACTTAAATGGCGAGAACTACTGGGACGCTGTGCAGACATGTCACAGAGTGAACGGTTCCCTAGCCACCTTCACCACTGACCAGGAGCTCAAGTTTATCCTGCAGCAAGAGTGGGACTCAGAGGAGAAGGCCTTTGGGAGGAAGGACCAACGTAGGTGAGTGCACACACAGGGACCAAACAAAGCCACCTCTTCTTCCAGACCAGTGTGGCTTTATTTTGCATACTGCATGACATGTCTTCCCTTCATTGCTCGGTGTGTTGCTACACAGGATCACTGAACAGCAAAGGTGGAAAGGATTCCAAGTATCATGTAGTGCAGTCCCCCTTGCAAATGCAGGGATCTTCAGCTAAAGTGTCTCCCACAAATTAGCACAGTTTCCCTGTATCCCAGTTTCACTAGCATCGAACCTTGTACATCATCTGCTTTAGCAGTGTTTCATTGTGTCATCCCGGTATCTTTGAATCAACTCATACTGGAAGCCATTGCTCCCTGCTGCTCTGGAGTTCTCTCTGGGTAAGCACGCTCTGCATGGGCTACTATTTAATCATTGACTCTGACAGTCTTGGGATCTCTCCATGAGGGTGCACAAGCTTTGTGGCCCAGTAATGTGATACCTGTCTATTGTCTGCAGTTTACTTCTATGATCATTTCCTCTTCTGCTTTGTATTCTGTATAAAGGTAAAGGTTGGGATGTGTGTTTAAGGTTAATTAATCTTTTCAGCGATGAAGCTCCTACCTGCCTTGCTTCCTAGATTATGGCTTGTTTCACCGGGGTGTGTTGGTGGGTGTGTCATCCCCATGTTGCCTGTGTTTGCTATTTTCTTGCTCTTCTCATTTAGCAAGGGTATATAGGACCACTCCGTGGCACTTTGCTGCCCAAGTTAAAGCAGCAAAGTGTCACCCACCACTTGACATATGTAGCACAGAGGATCCAAGGCTGGGCAAGTTGTCTAGGTCTCCTTGGGCACATAATCCCACCCTCAACTTCCTTACCTCTCTGGCACTGAACATACAATAAGAGGGGATATGATAGGCATGTTTCAATATTTGAAGGGATGTTATGTTGAGGAGGGAGCAGGCTTGTTTTCCGCTGCTCCAGAGACTAGGACAAGGAGCAATGGATTCAAGATGCAGGAAAGGAGATTCCACCTGAACCTCAGGAAGAACTTCCTGACGGTCAGAGCTGTCTGGCAGTGGAATCTGCTGCTGCCTCCATGGAGTGTGGTGGAGTCTCTTTCTTTGGAGGTTTTTAAGCAGAGGCTGGGTGGCCGTCTGTCAGGAGTGCTCTGATGTGGGTTCCTGCATGGCAGAAGGGGGTTGGATTCAGTGGCAATTGTGGTCTCTTCCAGCTCTCTGATTCTATGATTCTGTGAATAACACAAAGCAAATAAGTGTTTGTTGCCCTTTTATGACACTTCAAACCTGCCTCCTGCCGCAGCTCCCTCATTCCATAATGGTAGGGTTGGTCCTATTGCAGAGAAAAGAAAGTTAGACGAAATGAGATGCTTGTTACTTAATCTTTAATTAGCATAATAATTTTATGTTAAATTGTCATTTAAATTTACCACATTGATGTTGAAAAATGCCATTCATTATTTTTTACCCCCCTTCTGTTCCTGCTTGCCCTATTCTGAGCTTAGTGATTCCCATGTGTATCCCAGCAAAAGTCCCTGGGATAATAGCTTCAAAATTCAGTTTCATGTGGTGTCCGATGTAGAAAAAAAACAGTCCAGTGAAGGGTCTCCCTCCATCCAGCCTACCCTCAATAGCCCCAGCTGTGAGGGGCTTGAGAAAGTGAAAGTCATTTTGCAAGAATCAAGAGAATTGGACTTTGGCTGAAGAAGTGGCTGGGAAATATGAAATTTGTTGCTTTTTAGCACTATTTTTCATTTAATTAATTAAGAACTTAATAATAACTGCATTTAAATTGATGCTGAAATAAGTCAGCCAATTAAGTTAAAAATAAATTCAAGTTGACTCAGTTTCTGCCTTTCTTGATAACTTAATTGATTTCAGCTAATTAGTCCTACCACTGTCCTGATATTACAAATAAGGTTGAAGGTACATTAGAGTCCTGATGGGGAATTGCCTGCGGGCCAAATAACATTACACATAACCTTACGTATAACCATCCAGTGTTTTGTAGGAGGTTAGAATTTAAAAAAGATCGTTGTTCGCTTGAAATAAATTTGAAAGTATTTCCTGCATTTGCTCTTTCACATTGCAAAATGCTGTATTGAATTGCAGGATTCTAGATTCTGCAGCTTAGATTTGATTGCAAAAATTTCACAGCATGCCTGTGTGTCCCTTTGCTTTGCCAGGATTTTTCATGTTCAGAGTGGTTTTTCCCCCATAGAGAAAAAAAGCTGTTGCTTTATTTTGAAAGGTTTCATAAAGAGGCTTATTAAAAGCTTGAACCTTCCAGTTTGAGGGGTTTTCCAGCATTCACTTTTTCTTTACACAGCTCCTCATGGAGGTTTTGTTTCTTTCTATTCAAAATCTCCACTTCTAGGTTCTGGGTCGGGTATCAGTATGTCATCACCAACCGAAATAATTCTCTCGAAGGTCACTGGGAGGTCGCTTATAAAGGTAAGATTCTGAAAGGCGGGGTGAGTTTTCATGTTGTTTAACTAAGGATTGAAGCTAGCTAATGCATGTGTTTGTGGAAGCTGCCTTCTTGTGCAAACAACCCCAAATACCTTATACCAATGGAATGTCATCCTAGGTGCCTATCTCAATTGTGTTGATTACCAGACTGTTGCTCCAGACCAGCTGGTTATGGTCTGCCAGTCTTGTTCTGCTGACATATGCACACTGACCATCTCATCCTCCCCTCTTATTTACCTCTTATGCTTATCTATTTGGATGATAACTTCTACTTGCTTCACTGAAAACAAAAACCCTTTCCCCTTCCCCATGTAATTTCACAGAGACCAAGAACTGTGTGCGTGAGAGAGACATACCCTAATTTAATTAAGCGTTTCTCTTGTTTTGGATATAGAGTATCTCATAAATGCTCATTTTTTTCCCTCCCAAAAATCTAAAGGTTTTTTTTTCTAAGGTGTGGTTGTGGGTTTTTCGGGCTATGAGGCTGTGTTCTAGTAGTATTTGCTCCTGACGTTTCGCCTGCATCTGTGGCTGGCATCTTCAGAGGATCCTCTGAAGATGTCAGCCACAGATACAGGCGAAACGTCGGGAGCAAATACTACTAGAATGCGGCCTCATAGCCCAAAACCCCACAACAACAACCCATGGATTCTGGCTGTGAAAGCCTTTGACTTTACATTTTTTTTTCTAACTTAGGTCTCAGTCCAATACAATGAAAACCCCAACTGGTACAGGTTGGGCTGCCTTGCGTAGTTGCACAACAGTCATGCAACTGCAAGCCTTGCCTTTCTCTTTTCTTGCACTGCTGTTATAAAATGTCCACATGTGGGTCTGAATCCTATTTGTACCCTCCACCTAGAGTAGGGCTGTTGAATCAGTGGGTTTGCCAATGCGTTGGTTCCCCATTCAACTGTTGATTCAGTGGGTATATGGGAGTCAACCCATAATGTATTAAGCAAAAGTAGTTCTTTCAGTGACAGCAAAACATTGAGGGGGGAGCAAGGAGAAATGTATTTGGAAATGAGAAAAGTGGGGGAGATATTCTATCACAATCTTGTAAATAGGATCAGCATTGTCACTAACTGAATAAAAATCCTTATAACTTGGGCTTAGCAGCCTGGGGACTAGTGCGTGCCAGGAAACAGGAAGTTGGAGGAGGAAGGAACACGTGAGCATAAACCATGTCCTTGTGGCCAAAGCATAGCTTTTGGTGTGACGTGTATCCATATTGAAGTACGATCAAATGCCCCCCCAGGTGTTTGTGTGTGCATGTTCTTGCTGCAGCACAGTCCCAGATCCACCGATGTCTCCCATCTTTCAGGACCCGTTTTGTCTGTTCACTGTTAAATAAGTTGTTGGAGGGATCATAACTTTAGAGTGGGTGATGGAGACATCAACATAGTTCAAGGTTTTCCGTACCTTGGCTCAGTCATTAATCAGAATGGAGAGTGCAGTCAAGAAATCTGAAGAAGACTTGGCACTTGGAAAGGGCAGCTATGAAGGAACTAGATAAGATCCTCAAGTGCGAAGATAATGTCAGAATCAGTCAGAATCATCCCTGCCATCTCTGGCATTTTCTGAGTGTGGTTGTGACAGCAGGGCAGTGAAGGAAGCTGACAGGGAGAGAACCAACTTGTTTAAAATGTGATGCTGGAACAGAATTTTACAGGGTAGCACAGGCTGCCAAAAAGACAAACGAATGGGTCCGAGAGCAAATCAAGCCTGAACTCTCCCTAGAAGGCAAAATGACTAAGCTGCACCCTTTGTATTTTGGACACACAATGAGGCAACATGACGATAATGTTTGATAAAGTTGAATGTAGTAGGGAATGAGGAAGACCTCATGATAGATGGATAGATGCTTTCAAAGAAGCCATGGCCTGAGTCTACAGGGCCTGAGCAGGGCTATCAATGACAGAGTGTCTTGGAGATCTCTCATTTGAGATCATCTGAGCTTCATTTGAAGCTGCGGTGGTCATTAGTTCTCCAGGCAGCTTTGACCATGGTGGAGTGTGTGCATGTGAGTTTGCATTTGTATCCAAACTGTGCATAAATATTTCTGAATCTTTATGTACTCCCTCAGATTCTCTTGGGGGTCCAGGAAGCGTGTAAGCAGCTGCTCTGTAACATTTCAAAACATTGGTCTCTCTAGCTCAAGATTGGGTAATGTGTAGCCACTGAGATGTTGTGGAACTGTAGCTTCCATCAGGCTTGCTAGCATAGGAAGTGGTGAAGGATGGGGGCTGCAGTCCAACCATGTTTGGAAGGCCTGATCTAACTTAATGTAGCTTTTAGATAAGTGTTTTTCCAAGTCCTGTCGGAGATTGAACATGGAGCCTTCTGTATGCAAAGTATGTCCTTTACCATGGAACAACAGTCCCTCACACGGGCCAGTAGCCACAGGCTACACACCTCTAGTTTTTTTTATTCTTAGTTGTGATGTGCTTTGCCTCTCTAATATTCTTGAATAGCTGTTAAAGAAAAGACTATTTGCTTGGGTTTTTGAGGAACTAGCGTAAATATTGCTGCTTGTAGTATGGTTGCAGTCTAAATGTCAGTGATGTAATAGAAAAATCCAGCCATGCATTTAGCTTTTTTTTTCCTTCCAAAACTCTGCAACAAGACTGGAGTTAGATGCTATGGGCAGTCTTCGCATGACTTGTAAAATTGAGCTGCACTGCCATCTGCCGGTAGAACTATGGAAGGAGAATAATCGTCCACAAAAGCAACACTTACTTGTCACAAAATACAGCAAAACAAAAGTTTCAGTTGAAGTCAGAATTCAGGATACGTGGGCCAAACTTTGCTCCTTTATGGATTCTTTTTTTTTTAATGTGCAAGTCTAGAAGATTGTGTCCCTTTTCTAGTACATTTGCTTTTCTGTGATCCCTCTTAAATATCCTCTTCTGTCTTTGGAAAGGAATGTGTTTTACAACCTTTAAATAAAGGTATGCATATTTAAGGTGCATAACCTCAGGTCAGTTTGCTTAGTTTTGTGAAGGGGCAAGCACAGGATTCTGGGCAGCATTTTAAAATATTAAACCCATGAATTCCTTTTGGAATGTAAATGACTTTAAGCTTCATCTGTATGGATAAAATCTTGTGAGTCTTGGGATATTTTCTGATCCCAAGGCAATTCCGGTGTTGCTCAGAGTATAAAAATGCTCCATGTCCACAGGAGTCTTTGTAGGTGTAAGATGAATATCCAGAAAACGTAATAAAGATTCTATTCTATTCTATCTTCATGTTCATGTGAGGCACACTTCTTATTATGAGTAGTTGACTGATCTTCTGTTCTGCAAAAAAGGCAAATAGTTATAGAAACATGACAGTTCTTGTTTCCAGCTGAAGAAAAGGGGAAAAAAAGTCCTCTTGGGAGTGCACAAATTAGGAAACGGATACAAACCTTGAAAAAAAAGAGCTCTTTTTACTTGTTTGCAAGGAGACCTGACATTAGTGGTTTTGTGGGGTGATTTTCTATTCCTAATAAGAAAACAGTACCTACTGGAGAAGGTGGCCCTCCGGTGAAGGACCATGTTTGGAGCCAGCCGTTCTGCAGAAAGCCAGAGCACATTGCTTGGATGTTGCACGACTCTTCTGGCTTTCTTACATGTTGCTCTACTACAAAAGTAAGGGGGGTGAGAGGAGGAGCCATATGGCCTGAAGTCCCAGCCTTATAGTAGGTCTTTGGTTAGCTGGCTTTCTGAGCTGGTAAAAAATTGACTTACCACATTTTATCCAGTGTTGAAATATGATTCAGCCACTCTGTAAGCTAGCTGAGCTTTCTGTGGTGTGCTGGGCTGTCTGCTGAGGCAAATGTCTTCCCTAAGAGAACAGGATGTTTTGGCACTGAAACCACGCCACACTAGTATACCATGTCATGCCTCTTCTGTTCCAGGTTTGCTTGGCATATGTTGCCAGAATGGGCATTTTCCAGCTGTTGATCAATGGTCTATCCATGGAGTGTACCTTGTTTTAAGTTGCATAGCAAAAATAACCCCCATTTCCTGAAAGGCAACTAGTTTGTTGGTTACTCTATGCGGCTCTTTTTGGTTGGCTATAGTGTATTCCTTCAGCACCACCAAGTCACAGGACTTCCACGCGTTGACTTCAGTAGGGTTCCTCTCGGTTCATACACACCATGTTTCTCTATTTTTAGCACTGTGTCTTTGTTTGTATGCTTCTCTGACCCTTGCTGTTCCTCTGTGATGCTTTGGCTGCTCTTTGGTGAAGAGGCTGGATGTCTGCCCAGGTTCTTCTACCATCGCCTGTTATGCAGTCAGCATCTCCATTTAGTTCTTGCTGGACTAGGATTAAGCAAAGGTGTGCTTGCTCCCCTCCCAGCTTTGAGCAGGAGGAGAGTTTGTTTCTCATCCATGCATTCTCGCCAGTCTTTTTCCAGATCATAATTCAATCCCCAAATGGCAAGGGATGCTTTGTGTGGGACAAAAAAGTACCACAGTAGAGCTTTTGGGGCATGGTTTTTTTGCCTTAGCTGTTCTTTCTCTGGGGGTCAGGGGGAAGAACTCCTGCAGTTCGGAGGTGGTTAAAACTTAAGACATGGTTTAAAACTTCTGAGGCGACGGTGTCGTCAGGTGCCTGCCTTACTTGAATTCTGCAACAAACCATGACTCTTTGAATTACTAAAACATCCCGTTGTCGGTGTAAGGCTTAATAACCTAACATTAGCTACTACTTAGCCCTGTTCAGGCAGTACAAATGTATGAAAAAGAGCCCCATGTGAAGAATGTCTCTCTGACAAGGAGAGCCTCTATGGATAGAAGTGTTCCAGATTGTGGGGAGACCCTCTGTGGACAGAGGAGGCGCTCCTCTTTGTGGGAGGAGAGCTGCAGAAGCAACAACAGAGGGGTCTAGCATACCCCTAGCATATCATTCTAGCATGAACAAAGTGTGGGTTGAGTGAGCCCAGGGTGCTGGCACTTAAAGGGAACAGACTGAGATTTATCAAGAGGCAGTCCGAGGTCAAACCCAAGGAGCAATCCTACCCATTCCAGACACAAGGAAGTAGTAAACCAGAAAGGAATTGAAAGTGTGTACCAAGGTTAGGAAGCCAAGGGAACTAATGAGTCAGGAGTGTGAGATAACATGGGTGGTGGGAAGAATGATGTTGGACTTTGTCAAGCAATCTGTGGGGTGGCCCTTCCCACTACCACCTCTGGCATTTGACAGTTTACCCCCAAGGGAAATGCGTCTCTCAACTGGAGGAGAGGTCCCCTAGTCTGGCCATATAACTTACAATATATGAAGTGATAAAGCAGGGCTGAGGAACGTGTGGCCATTCTGATACTATTGGGACTACAATTCCTGTCAGACCTAGCCAGGCCTAACAGAAAGAAGGACAATGGGACTGTCAGTCGCACAATATCTGAAGGACTGTATGTTCCTCAGCCCCTGGTGGAAAGTGTTTGGAGTTGATTATTTGTGTCTCATTAAGGGTTTTCAGTTTTAAAGTTTTGCAGTATATATCCAGGCAGATTGTTTTCCTCCACCATCTCTGTATGTTACTTTTCCTGTGACATGTTTTTGTCCTTTCAGGCTCATCGGAAGTATTTTTGCCCCCTAACCCGACGCTTCCGACCTCTGTGTCCGAAAACGAAAACATCCTCTGTGCTCAGTTCCAGTGTTCCCATTTCCCAACCCTTCGACACCGTGGTTTTCACAGCTGGTATGCTGAAAACTGCTATGAGAAATCTTCATTCCTTTGCAAAAGAAGTGAGTTGCTGATTCTAGAATTGCTTTTCTTAGTTCTACTTTTTTTTTTTTGGTGGACCCTGTAAACACACAGGAACAAAGTAAAGCCCCCCTCCAACCAGTGCAACCAGTTAAGGCAGCGTAAGAAATGGAGGTGCAACACTGCTAGATTTATCTCTTGGCCTTGCTGTGGGTAATATACTGTGATCTGTGGAGTTGTAGACAAGAAGGACGATTGCCCAGGCTTCCCAAGCCTGGTGCCCTCCCAGAAGGGTTGGACTACAGTTCTCCTAAGACCCTAACTAACTTCTGGGAGCAGTAGTCCAGTAGAAGTGGTGGGTGCTAATTCTGGGGGAGAAAATGGGTGGGCCGCTAGATCACAACCGTAGCTTCCAGTTTCTGTTGGGAGTGTGCTGTTTTGAGAAAAGACAGAGCTGTACACTGTTTCTCCTCCCCTCCCATTTCAGGCCAAACCTGCGTGGATATTAAAGACAATATCGTTGACGAAGGTTACTATTTCACGCCAAAAGGAGACGACCCCTGCTTAAGTTGCACGTGTCACAATGGCGAGCCAGAGATGTGTGTGGCGGCTTTGTGTGAGCGGCCGCAAGGCTGTCAGCAGTATCGCAAGGACCCCAAGGAGTGCTGCAAGTTTACATGTCTAGATCCTGGTAAGAGATGTTGTTTTTTTCTTGTAAAGCAATGTGTAGTTTTGATCTTTCTCCTTCTGCTCCCACCTTCTTCTGTTTCTTAGGTTCATCTTTCACTTGGCAAAGCCTTTAGCCTAGGTGTATGCAACCTGTGGCCCTGCGGATGGTGTTGATACCAGTTCCCATCAGCCCCAACCAGCAGGACCAGAGATGATTGGGGTTGTAGTCTAGAAATGCCTAGAAGATCACAGTTTTCCTACCCCTTCATTAGTAGCCCTTTGAGAAGCATTTGAGTCTCTCTATTAAATTATAACTCATTCATAAGAACAACTCAAACGATGTTTCTTACTTCATTTTCTTTTTCTCTGTGTTTGATTTCTATCGCCCCTTACTTGGAGACATGTCAAAAATAAAACATACACCCGCTACCTGTACTATACCGTTAGCTGGCCGTGGTGCGTGTTTCAACCCTGCCTTGAAAGTTCATACTGGCTCCATTCAGACTTCACAGCCTCAGTCAAACAGTGATTTTTCTTTATGTTCGTGTCTTCTTTCCTGCCTTCCTCCCTTCTCTTGCACAACATAATCCAATATCTATAGAGTTTGTTAAGCCATAACAAACTGCTGCCTCCAATTTCTGAGAAGTTATAGCTCAATCTCAGTCTAACAAGCCATAATTTCTGTTCCTAATTTGTACCCCAAGACGGTTATCGTTGCCAATGTTGAGTCAACTAGTTTCCCCCCAGTAAAAACAGACATTTCTAGGATGTCTGATGTGCTGTAAAGCTCACTGCTGGGTTTTAAGTTGGGGATGATGGGTGGGAACATATTTACTGTGTTTGTTCAGGAGCAGATACTGCCCCCTCCCCCAAAAAGGAGATGGTGCTGCTGTTTTTTATATTGATCAAGTTCTTCCACTCCATAAAGTTGATAGGAATGCTTGATTTACAGATATTTCTTTACCTGACAATCAGAGTTAATATTTCTCTAGTTCTCTGTAGCATTCTAGGAGAAACAGATTTTGCTCTCTCCGTATGAATGAGACACCTCTGAAAGCCCTGATCATCAGCTGATCCGCTCAGTCTCAAGGCCTTCCTTAATTGCATCTATCTACCTGTAATGGGGTCTCCCTCTTTTCCTATTACCTTACCAAGCATCATTGTCTTTTCCAATGAGTTCTGTCATCTCATGATATGTCCAAAATACGATAGCCCCAGCTTAGTCCTGTTGGCTTCTAGGGAGAGTTCAGGCTTGATTTGCTGATGGATTTGACTTTTTGGCAGTCCATTATATTCTCAGAACTGTCTTCTTCACCACATTTCTGATGAGTTGATTATCTTCCTGTCAGCTTTCTTCACTGTCCGTCTTGAAACCACTCCTGAATGCCTGTCACCCTGAAAACCCTATGATGAGGTTCCGTCTTGTACCTTTTTCTAAGTCACAGTCATCTTGTCTTCTCCTTTTTCAGGCCTGTCCCTTGCAACTTGTATGATTTTTCTCTTACACCTTTCTTAAGAAAAATGATGTCTCTGCTAAGACAAGGGTAGCGGCTGTGGCTTTGATGTGCGGTTTTGGAATATTGCTTTGATCTTAACTTTTCGGAGATGCTAAGACCTATTTTGGTCCCAGTTAGAAAAGGCCTGTTGAAATGAATGGGACTTGTTACTCACCACTTACATAAGTCCCATTGATCTCAGTCAGTACTAAAATTGGATTTCACCCAGGGTGCTTTCTCTCCAGCTTGCTAGATGCCTTATTGTATTACCTTGAAAATGTTTGAATGGACAGCCCATGTCAGATCTTTGAGGATCTGTGTTAACTTTGATGCGATTTTGTTTGAAAAAGTAAAACCTCTACGTGGGGCTGCCATTGAAGACGATTCAGAAACTGCAGCTAGTGTAAAATGCGGTGGCTAGACTGCTGACAGGAACATCAGACAAAAATCATATAAGCCAGATTTGATTTGATTTGTACAGGCTGCAAGTATGCTCCAGGTCTCAATTGAAGATGCTGGTAATGAAATTTAAAGCCCTAGAAGGTTTGGAGCCTCAGTACTTCAAGGAGTGCCTCTCCACATAGCCCTGTCTGAGAGTTGAGATCTGCCGGAGGTGCCCTCCTTTGGGTCCCATCAGTCAGGGCCAATATGCTGGGGGAGGATGCCTTCTTTGTGGTGGCACCCTAGTTATGCTTCCCATGGAGGTCCTATTGAGAGGGAGTCAGGGAGCATGGCCAGGGAGGCTGAGAGTTGTAACCTCAAATATCTAGTGCAGTGGTTCTCAACCTGTGGGTCCCCAGATGTTTTTGGACCAGCTCCCAGAAGCCCTGAGCATTGGCCATAGTAGCTGGGGCTTCTGGGACCTGAAGTCCACAAACATCTGGGGACCCACAGGTTGAGAACCACTGATCTGTGTCTGTTGCATTCACAAAACAGCTTTGCCTGCTCTCCCTGACTCTGTTGGTTTCCTTTCGTAGATGGCAACAGTTTATTCGACTCCATGGCGAGTGGCATGCGCCTCATTGTGAGCTGCATCTCCTCTTTCCTCATTTTGTCTCTGTTGCTCTTCATGGTCCATCGGCTGCGGCAGAGACGCAGGGAGCGCATCGAGTCCTTGATTGGAGCAAACCGTAAGCGGCCTCCCTTTGCTTGCCCTGTACCTGCGATCAGGATTGAGTGAGGGGGAGAGGGAGGCTGACCCCATCGGCCCATGCCTCACCCAGTGCCTCTACACATTCAGAGTGAACCACTGCTGGAAGGAGTGGGAGTTGAGTGGGAAACTGGAGTTTGGGGCTCCATGAATGTTCTATCCAAGTAGAGAAGACCTGCTGTTGCAGAAGTTACCCCTCTAGTGGAAGATGGGCTGTTGAGGGGTGTGTGTGTGTGTTGTGTATTTATTTATTTATTTTACAGCCTACGTTTCTCTCAATAGGGTACCCAAGGCAGCTCACAGTATAAATTAAGACAAAATACTGTTAAAACAAAGGATAACGCAAAAGTGTTTTTTAAAAAATTAAATAAACAATTGTGTTAAAAACATGAATTTTAGAACAGTTTAAAAGGTAGTTAAATGTATAACAACAACAACAACAACAACAACAAGAAGACAGCACACCCCAATTCTAAAAGACCTTGTGCAGTTGCCAGTTGACAGTCAAAGGCCAGGATTAACAGATGATCTTTTCCCATTGGCAGAAAGAGAACAGGGCAGTGGCCAACTTGGCGTACTGTGGCTGGAAATTCCATAGCTATACTTAAATGTTCATCCTCGTCAGATGTGCTGACAAAGGTGGCAGGAATAAAACAAAGCCCTCGCTGATGACCTTAAAACTCAAGACAGGCTTGTATTGGTGATACCATCTTTGAGATAAGAAAATAATGGAAGAATGTTGGAAAGCCAGAGCAGTGGAAATGTGAGTGACGGTCCAGGGTTTGTAACATCCAGGTGCAAGTCTCTATTGAGCTATGAAATTCACTGGGCAACTTTGGGTGAATCGCACTTTGTTTCCATCTGTCCTATCTCACAACATTCTTATCAGGTTAAAGTGGGGACAAAGAGATGCCACCTTGGGTTGGTTGGAGGAAAGGTCGCTATATACGTAGCTGCAAAACCGATGCTCTAACTTGGAATTGAAAACCTTCTCTATCCACTCCTGTCACCTCCAATTTGTTTCGTATGTGGAGGAGAATTCCTTTCTCTGCCTGATTGCCCCCACAGTGGTAGTTGCTGTGTCCTGTACGTAGGGTACTCAGAAGGAAATTTTAGATCTATTGGTAGGTATCTAGGTGATTTGGAATACATCAGCAAGGATTTCTGATACCCCCCTGCCTAAAGCAGTAGCAGCTAAACATCTCCTTTCTGAATTTTAAATTATACTACTGAAATCAAGCAAGTTAACAAAGGGAAAGTAAACAAAAGTGTGGTTGAAGGACTGAATTCAGTTACAGATCATCTACCAAACCATAGATTTCTTCCCCCATCTCCATTTATGGTCTCTCCCCCCCCCCTTGTCATCTCTGCTTTCAGAGTAGGCAGCTAGGGAAACAAGCCAGGGACAAGCCGCAGTTGTATATTCAGATATAATGACAAAGCATGGTTTAAACAAACTAGGGTTTATAAACTAGCAACACACCATCATTTCTGTTTGTGAGTTGCTGCTTGTTTTCAGGGACAGATTCGGATGGACAGTTCAGCAGGCCACAGCCTCGCTCATTGCTGTGTCTGAATCAGTCAGCATGACCCCAGGCGCGGAGGGCTGTGCTTCACAACAACACGTTTTGCTTCCCAACACATTTTGGGTTTTGTGTGTGTATTGTCTCCTCCATAGTGCACCACTTCAACTTGGGCCGCAGGATGCCTGGCTTCGATTACGGCCCTGATGGTTTTGGAACTGGACTGACACCACTGCATCTTTCGGATGACGGAGAAGGCGGTGCATT
Organism: Iguana delicatissima; assembly: GCA_948472985.1. NCBI lineage: Eukaryota > Metazoa > Chordata > Lepidosauria > Squamata > Iguanidae > Iguana > Iguana delicatissima. Next base: position 188,886 of record CAOKZL010000719.1, on the reverse strand, counting down.
TCATTTCCATGACCCCCCTCCACCCTATACGGCTTACAAATACCCAGATATCCAGCATCCGGATGATCCGCCGCCTCCTTACGAGGCTTCAATCAACCCAGACAGCATTCTGTGTTCTCCACCAGGTACCTCATCACAGTGTTGTCATCCTAGTATTGTAGCGTTGTTAGCACAGGAGGTGCTGGCAGCAGCAATTCCATGAACATGTGCCGGCCATTCACAGAACTGACTGGTAACCAACCCAACACCCTGGCTCTTGGCGGCCAGGGAAGGGCATAGAATGCAGCCTCTACACCCCACTTTTGCGGACCCTGAAATCCCTCACCAATCCCCATTTTTAAAATCTTGGAACAATTTCAAGCAATTTGTGCCCTAAAGTCATGCAGAAAGTCCCCCAAAGGCATGAAAATACTTCTACTCCACCCCCCCCACGTGCTCCAGAACCCTGTACTAACCCCAAGTACCCTCTGTTTTTCTCTGCAGTCCTTCTCAAAATGGCGGCAGGAAGTGATGCAGTGTCAGATTCTGTCATCATTTTGAGGGGTTGCAGAGGAAAACGGGGGTGTTGGGGCCATGTGTAGCCTGCAGCAGGTCTTTGAGGAGCTGGCCTCTGTGCAGTGGCCCACCCTTGCTCTAGGCCATTGTTAATAAAGGAATGGTCACTGTAAAAACATTCCGTCTTCCTTTTCCCTCTAATCTCACTATTTATGATCTATCACCAATCATGTGGACTATATGGCTGAAATGCTGGATAACCCTCTGTGAATCTTGGCAAATGGGCTATGGTCTCTGTAAACCCATAGGAGGATAAATCTTGAAGTTCTACCGGTTTGTCTTGCTGTGTATGAGCATCGTTTGTTTCTCAGCCTCATTTTCCCAACACAGGAAATAGATGGGCGCATCCCTTATGGAAAGGGCGCTCTGAGGGCAAACATGCGCCAATCTTCCTCCACCTTGTAACTTCCAGGTGCTTCAGGCATCCACAGTCTGTTGCTGTTGTCCATGTTTTCTGGGACAGATAGCAGGTATAGTCTGAGCTTTGGAGAAGTTATCATTTAGACCAGAGCTCTCCAGATTTTTCACGTTGGTGACATACCTTTTCTCCATGCATCATTTTGCAACACAGTAATTCAGCTTTACTAGCAAACCAGAGGTACCCAGAGGAGTATCTAGGGTGCAGAAAGGCAGCCTCCCCCAATCCTCACCTGCTACCTCTGCCTCACCAGGAAAGGCCCCAGCAAGAGTGACAGCAGGGGGAAAGGCAGCCCCCTCCACCGTCCTTGCCCGCTGCCATTGCCCTCGCCAGGGAAAGGCCCCTTTGAGGCAGCGGGCCAGGCTTGAGTGGGGTCTTTCTCGGCTGGGGAGGCAACACACCAGCACACTATAGGTGACACACTAATGTGTTGTGACACACCGTTGGGGAAACCCTGATTTAGACTACAACCCCTCGAATCCCCCAGCCAGCATGGCATTGTAGTCCATAAAGTAGCTTTCTCCAGAGCTCCAGTTATAGTCCAAAACATCTAGAAAACACAATGTTAGAGGAGCCTGGCGTAGCCTGTAAAGCAATATTTGAACTAAATAATGTTTGGTTTAGAATTGATGCAGAGCTGTTACTTGCTTCTGATTCCTCCCTACCTTTCTTTTTTTAGATGGAATCCATTCCCAGACTGGGCAAAACAACAATCAGCTGGCACTAGGAAATAGTGACGCCTCTCCCCGCTCACAGAAGAGTCTCTCCCTCCTTCGGTTGGCCCTTCCCCAGTTGAGCTGGAAGACTCTGCTGACAGTAGCACCCTTCTTGTACCTCCCGACACGCCCTTAAGTGAAAGCACGCCGGCAGAGACTCTAACAGGCAGCCGCCACAGTCACTGTTCTCTAAATACCATTGTATAAAGGAAAAGAATTGAGAAACAGAAACAAAACCCTTACTGCCGGTCAGAAATAAAAAATTGAGCAACTGTTTGCACACCAGAGTTACAGGTGGACACTCATCAGTGGGACATGAACGTCTGAAATAAGCTCCGCTTCTTCAATTTTGGAACACTAGTTTTATGTTCTAGGCTAGGTTTGTGCCTCCTGGCAATTGCGGTCATTTTTCCATTCTGGTTAGGTTGCCCTCATGAAAAGATTGTAAAAAAAAGCTGCTCTTTTTCTACTGGTTCTGGAAAAAGAACAGGGTTGTTTTTTTTTAAAGTCATTTTTGGTTTTAAAGAGGAAGAAAGCATGGATGATTTTCTTGTTGTCTGCCCTCTCTCCCCTTGTAAATTGTGGAACAGAAAGGCCAGGTGCTGTACGTTGGCTTGAAAACATTTGGAGTTTTGGAGCTCTAGGATCTAGAAAAAGAAAAGAAAGGTACGAATTGACCAACTGCTGTGGAATCATTCACTGCCCCAGACCCTGTGCTGTTCCCTTCTTGAGCGCAGAAGAAGATTGGACTTTGATTCTGCTTGAATGGGAACCAGATCCCTGGCAGACAGAAACATGAGCCAAAAGCTGGGAAAAGAGCCTGGGACACGTTTTCTAATCTTCATGTCGCTTCTGCTCCTGCCTTGGAAGCAAGAGGGTGAGGGTGAAGGGGCTTATGGAACATTTGGCTGTTTCCTAAAAGCAGGTACTCAGCTCCAGGCGTGGAGCTACCAACCTGCTGGTTTAGCTGTAAAACATGCAAATCTTGTGCTGGGATGGTTCCAAATCTGTGACCCACCATCTGGTGCAGGCTTGTGATAGGCGTTACACATTTTTTAGGTACTGAGGTTTGCGAAAGACTTGTGTTGGAATCACTCTCTCTCTCGAGAGGAAAAAAAAAAAAGGTTGTTTGGTACAATTCCATCAGGATCATCCCTCTTTCCACATTAATTCTGGTTTTCATTTCAAGCTGTTGGATGGATGTTAAAGCCTTAAGCCATCATTTTAAGATCCAGCAGTGAGAACAGTGCTGGTTTGGTGGGTGATGTGGTGGTGAACACTGGGCTTAATAAATCATCACTGCTTTCACCACAAGTTGGGATTCAGCTCACAGGTGGCTTTCTTTTGTCCTTCTCCTTTCCGCCTTGGCTCCCAATTTGACAAAGCTGGCAACTGAGTCTGTCATTGTTACCAGATGTGGGGAAGATGAAATGTTTGCAGCTAGTAATGCTCAGATATGTTCTAGGTTAAAAATAATTCCTCTGCCCCCCGCCCCCCTGACCAGAAGTACACCTCTGGTTGAAATGGAAGGGGATCTTTTTCTCTTCCTGGGAAAGCTTGTAAATACTTGACAGATTCCAAATGGAACTGGGAGGAGTGTCTTCCGTCTCTAGCCATTTTGGAGAGCATGGCCAGGGATTGCAGGTAGAGCTTTGACTCTCCATCTGTTGTTCATGTGATCCTGTTGCCTTATGAAAGGCAAGTAGCCTAGAGGGACAGGAAAGGAACATTAATGGTGGTAGTGATATGAAGTAGTTGTGCTACTTTGGCTCATTTCACTGGCCAGCCAAGCTGGTTCAATACCAAATGTGTCAGGATGCCTTCCCGTTTTGCTGAAATTTGCTTTTCTCTTGTCTGTCTGTCTGTCTCTCTCTCCCCCCGTGTCTTTCCATATATAATATTGGTGGAGGGTTGGCCTTTGGTTCCATTTTGGCATGCAGAGCTGGGATTTATCCACACACAAACTGTGTCTCGGAAGGTAGGACTGTAGCTCAGGTACAGAGCCCTGGCTCAGCAGGCAGGGGAACCCAGATTCAGAGCCTGGGCCCCTCCAAGTTTGGCTGAGGAAGATCCCTTGGTCTGAAACTCTGGAGAGCCGCTGCCGGTCACAGCAGCCATGACTGAACTAGATAGACTGGGACTCTGGCTTGGCATAGGGCTGGTCCAGAGGTTTGTATAGCCTGGCGATAATCAATTGCAAATAATCATAAAGCCTTTGGAGGCAAAATTAACTTGGCAGCAGCCGTAGGCCTGTCTAAGTACATTGGAGGATTGCTGCTAAGAATTCCCATATTGTGGGAGTTCTGGCAGGCAGGGCTTTTTGTCTGGCATCTGGTAGAACCACCGGGTTGCTCTTTTTCCTCAGCCCTGTGTCTCTCAGGAAAGAACTTTGTAGAAGTCTTTCTTGGCAAGAGGACATGAGGGGAGGCTGCTGCAGCCATCAGGATACTTTTGGTTTATGTGTTCCCTCAGCCCTAGCCAGCATAGCCAACGGTGAAGGGGTTATGGGAACTGCAGCCCAAAAGGACGTAGAGGCTAACAGGCACTCAGCCTTATTGTAGAGGATCCTAGGCAGATGAAGCAAAGGGGATGCTGTCACAAGGCCTAGATGCACATGAGCCTCTTTCCTTTGGATGGCGGCAGAAATTGCCACAGGACTCCGTGGGCAAACCAGTCTCTGATGGGCGGGGTGGCATTCTCCCTCCAGCTCTCCCAAATTGTGAGTGGCAAAGGGCACAGCCCTTCGTCTGGAAGACTGATGGTGTCCCCCCCCCCCAGTTGTGAGTCCTGGTGCGGATGGAGGGCTGTGGCTGGAGGTGTCTCTTGGGCATCTGATACTGAAGGATGAAAGAAAAAAATAATAATAAAAAAATAAAAGCGGGTTATGTGCGTTTTTAGCACATTCATGAGTTTTATACATTGTATGTACTGACTTTATTTCTTTAGTTTTATATGTGTGAGCGTATGTGTGAGAGTGTGTCTGTGCGTGAGAGAGAGAGAGAATGGGAGAGTGTGGGTAGTGCTGATTAGACCAGTGTACACTGTAGCTTGTGATTTCAAGGAAATATCAGAAAAGTGTAAGTTAGGAAACAAGTCCAGGCTGTGAAGCTGATGTTCCTGCATTCACTTGTGTGGAAACCTAGGAAGATGTCCACTTAGCTAGCCCATAATAGTCTTGAACAGATTTGGAAACGCTGCTTTTTGGGGATGGACATGTCTCAGAACTCCCCAGCCAGTGCTGCCGGTAGCCATGGCAGCTGGGGGAATCTGGGGGTTATAATCCAGAAAAGTAACTTTGTGAAGCTGTGGGCTTCATAGCAGAACTTTCACTTGCTGTGTTTTATGAACCGCTGTACGTGGCGGGTGGGGTAGGGTGTAGAACCAGTCCCAAAGCATCACTTAGCAGCTGTGCTTTGCCCAGGAGCCTAGACTAGCAAGTTCCCCACACGTGGCATTGTAGTGGGATTCCACAGAAAGATAGGAGAATCAGATCCGAGCCCTAGTCGGTTTATGGTTTAAGGTTTCTCTAATTTCTCCCCTGTTCTGTATCTCCATGAGGCCAAGAAGCCATCATCTTCAGGTGCTCCTGTTGATTTTGCAAGCTGTGTCTCATTTTTTAAAAATGCTTTTGCCATTGTGTGTGAGGGTAAAGTTGACTGAGCGATCAGAGTTCTGCAGTACCTTTGCATACAGTATCTCTTGATTTTGGACAGTTTGTTCTGTAACTGCATCTAACCCTAGATATATCTATCAGTTAATCTTGGAGCCACAGTCTCAATAACTAGGGAAAAAAATCACTCCCCAAACTTTGGGACCAGATGTAGAAAGTGGTAAGTTTGAATCCTGTTGGTTAGTGCTAACTGGCGTAGGTTCATTGAATCTGCTGTGGAACGGTGAGTCAACACTTACGTAAACTCCATTGCTTCAGTGAGTCCTCTGTGTTGTATATTAATAAGAAGATCCAGACTAATGTGCGAGTGCAGTTGATTCATTCTTCCGATGAGAGAGTGGCAGGCTCATCCCACTGTTGTGTCGTTCCTGTTGCTAGTACGGATTGTAGAACACCAGCGTTCGTGTTGGGAGCAACTGCTTTTACTGTGTCTTGTGGAGTCTTTTCTTTTTATAAAAATGGCAGTCTGTTTTGTCTGCGCATTTCAAGAACCTGAAGGTTGGTTCATGTATCACCAGTAACTTTAGTTTAAATGCGTCGGCTGTATACAAACAATTGGGGATATGCTAGAATGGAAACCACTGCCACAGAAAAATTAGGAATGGTGAATTGGGTTGTATTCTGATAGCAGAGAGGTGAAAAAACATACCAGCGGTCTCTACAGAGAGGTTAGACTTGCATTGGGTCTACCAACTAAATGCTGTAGGCACGAACCAGGCAAAGCTGAGCAGCCTGTGAGGTTTGATGACACACTGAAAACAAAAATGGAGTTGAGCATAGCCATTCCTCATTCGGTATCCTGAGATTGCCCTTGGACTGCAGCTCCCATTGCCCCAGGCAGCAGGACCAGGGCTCAGAGATACGAGACTTTTGTCCCAACAGCATGTGAATAGGTGGGACTCTGAGGGAAACGAAATACCCTAAAGGCACCAGATCCCGTCTTATGTTGGAAGCTAAGCAGGGTCAGCCTTGGTTTGTACTCGAATGGGAGTACAATGTCTAGGCTGCATTTCAGAGTAAGGAACTGGTAAAACACCACTGAGGGTTCCTTGCGTAGAAAACCTGTGCGATTCATGGGACCGCCATAAGCTGACATGCGACTTGATGGCCTACACACACATACAGCTTAATGGTTGCATCCAGATTTCTTCCTTGATCTGCCCCGCCCCTTTCAGTTCTCTAGTATTAAATGTTTCCCCTTTCCTCCCCCACAGTAAACTTACCACATGTTGCTTGTGGACCATGTTACCAGCATTCCATGTTCTGTTCTGAGTGTGTTTTGGGTCTGATTTCGTTCTTAATAGAAAGGTTTGTTTGCAAAGGAATGAGGTTGGGTAATGGCTTGCGTATGTAAGCGGCACTAACCCCATAGGGCTTTCTTTCTCAAAATGCAACATTTGGGACAGATTTCTCATACAGCTGGAATGAGTTTATACATGCTTCACTCATTCCCAGGGGTTCACTGCTTAACAGTTATTTTTTTGTAGAGGGGGAGACGCAGCAGCTAAAACCAACAAGAACACTCCCCCAATCCTAATATGAATTAGAGAGAAATAACTCCCTACAGTAGGGAGCCAGCATGATGTAGTGGTTTGACTGTTAGTCTAGGGCACTGGGAAACCCGGGTTCGAATCCCTGCTTGGCCATGGAAATCCACTGTGCGACCTTGGGCAAGGACACTCCCCCCAAACAAATTCTGCCAAGAAAACCCCTTGTGGTAGGGTTGCCCTAAGTCAGAAATGACTTTGGCAGCCTGCAACAGCAACACAGCTCCTCCCAATGAGTTGCGTTCTATGAAATTTTGTGGGCTAAAATGGCATTTTCCTTGTACGAGCGGCACTTGGCAAGTTGCATTTTGCTTTATGGGGTCTGGTGGTTTCCAAAAACGAACGCTATTTTTGTGTGTGTTTGTTTTTTTCCTTCCAAGTCTTTTTGGGAATAGTCTTATATCAGCATAGGGACAAAGGTTTGCTCAGTATGGGGACTTGAATTTTGTTCATAAACATAATGAATGTAGAAGGATGATGCACTGTGTAATTTCTACTTTTGTCGGCTTCCTCCTGCCGGTGGATTTTGCTTTGGATGAGCGGGTTGGATTTCAGTCCGCGCCCTGCCCTGTTTAGAGAGCGGAGGAGTGCAAACTCCCTGGCACTGTTCCTACTTGCACCTCCGTTCATGATGACAGCAGCGGCAAGGGGGTGCACCGGGAGGGAGACTTTTTTCAGAGTGTGTATTTGGTCGCGGGATGTTAACTGGCTCAAAGCCAGTGATTTCCAAGATGGAGTCTGCTTGCCCTTTTCTTTCTCTCTCTCTCTCTCAGGGTGATTTCTTCATGTAGAAAGCAAGAACCTGTTCATCTCTAACTGTGAGTTACTTGGCTTCAGAAAAAAAAAAACCCACAAAAATGAGCAATAGCAGTAGAATGTACTCTTTGTCTGTCAAAATCCCCAGATTCGGAATCTGGACGCCTCCAGATAAGCCCAAAGAGCTGTTGCCAGTCACTGCCTATGCCCTGACCCCTACATTATTGGGTACAATCTCCCCCTTCATCCCTGACCGCAGGCCATGGGCGATGGGAATTCAACCACATCCGGAGAGTCATAGCTCCCTTTGTCGTGGCTGTAAAATGGTGGTCCTCACTCCTTGGACATCCCAAAGCCCCAGCCAATATTGCCCATTGGCCAAGGGTTCTGGGAGCTGCAGACATCATCCGGGAGGCCCAAGGTGGAGAACCGCTGCTGGAGACAGGACTGAGTTGGACAGACCAATGATTTGATTTGACGTATGGCAGCTTTCTTGCGTTCAGATTTTCTTTTTGGTTTTTTTTTGTTAACCATGGTTTTGTGTTGTGGGCTGAATGCCGGATTCCTGTATGGCTGGGAAAATCTGCTCTGTGCGCGCGCGCGTGTGTGTATGTGTTTGTGCAAGCGGGCGTGAGACAACCGACAACCTACTGCTTTTTTTACTTTCTCCCACCCCCCCCAAAACACTTTCAATCAGGGCTGTGTCTTCAGACACCTTCCCCTCCAACCCCGGTCCCCCCTGGGTCATTGATTTGTGACTGAATTGAACTGTGGCTATGTGTATTAAAAAAAAAAAAGGATTTTGATATTCCATGAAATAATATGTAGAGATGAAATTTGATACTGTAATAATTCAGTCCCTGTGACATTTTATGTTTTAATGTTTTGCTTGTTTTTTTTAAAGGAGATGCAAGAGGAGGTGGAGGAGGATAGGATGGGGTGACACTAATCTTTTATTTTTTGCAAGATGCTGTGAGAGACATGACATCCAAATGCCAAATAAATTTGTGTCCTGTAAAGAGGAGCTTGTGGTGTCTGTGTGTGTCATTTTTTTTCTTTTAAAGGTTAAAGGCAAGCTTCGGAGTGCGTCACCTTTCAACAGCCTTTTCCCAGCATACAAGACCGGATCTTCAGGGGGAACATGGATCTGCTTATTGGAAAGAATTTGTAAACTGCTTAATTTCCATCCCACAATTATTTCATCGTGGAATTCATGGTGGTATAGATGAGTGTCCCTGGCCAACCAACCCAGCCTCCCACCTTTTTATTTCACAATTGAATCCCGTTTTTTTGGTAGAGTGAAAAGAATCTAGTTATGGGGTGGATAGTCAGTAACTGCGAACCACAGCAATAATATGCTTTTTTAAGAGGAAGATTTACTGATCTAATATTAAAACAACCCCCAGAACCTTTCTTTTGTTGCGATTTTACATGTAACACCCCAAACCCTTTCAAAAATATTAGTTTCAGTTTGCAGCAAGTCCCAGTGAAGCAATAGAGGAAAAAAAAGGACCAGTACTAAGGGAAAAAGCATGGTATAAACAAATGATAGGACCGGTGCCGGGGAAAAGCACAGTATAAATTCAGTGAATAAATGATAAGTAAACATGAATGAATTCCTCTAGGCTTATCAAATCACAGTCCCAAGGTACACAGGGGGAGAGCCAACAGGTCTGAGTTTTGGGCTAGGATTCTGGAGACCAAAGTTCAAATTCCCATTCGGTCTGGGCAACCCATTTGCTGACGGGTGAGTCACACTCAGCCTCAGAGGAAGGCAATGGCAAACCCCCTCCGAGCGAGCCTTGCCAGGAGAACCTTGTGATCAGGTCGCCGTCAGCTGGAAAGAAAACAGCAGGCATACAACAAGGCATGAAGGACTGAGCGTTTTTCCTGTTATTCTCTTCTCAGGTTTTAGGTGAGCAGTTCTTTGCAGAGGCCTACTGGCGAGTTCTTTCGAAACGGGTCTCCCGTGGAGCAACCCTCACACTCAGGCTAATTTTCTGCTTCTGCCTCCTTGTAGTTCTTTTGCGTTTGCCATCTGGTCTCTCATGGCTATGCCTTCTCTACGTCTTGAATTCCAATTTTATTATCAGCTCTGATTCAACGCCTCCATCTTTCTTTCAGATCCAACGTCCGCTAAGGAACTCTTAAGCCTGGCACACTTAGATAGACAGTTTGGCTTTTGCTTTCTGTTTCTTGTGCAGCCAGCCTGTCTTTTTGAGAAAAGGAAACTTAGCTGCTGAACATTAACCACACATACGTGTATGTATGTAAGTTTTATCTCAACATAAAATAGCATAAAGTGCTATTAATTCTATCTCTTTCAGTATAAAGAAAGAACTGTTCTTTTGCGTTCTGGTCCTGGGCCAATGCGGAAAGGTTTGTGGACTATTGGAAAATCTTTGAGGAAGGTACTGCAGCATTTGAAGCAGATGATGGTAATGATGATGATTTTTGTTTTTTTTATCTCGCCTTCTTCCCAGTGTGGGATTGAAGGCTGCTCAGCAGTTATAAACATAATGAAAATTTTACACCATACAAAAATTAAGCTACAGAAAGATGGAAACCAGTTAAAACCATATACCATTTAAAAAAACATAAAAGCCGAGCACATTGTCGCTTGGAATAGACAACACTGTTGTAAATGGACAAATTAACCAAGGCCCAGCATGGTGTAGTGGTTTGAGTTTTGGACTATGACTCTGGAGACCAGCGGCTGGTACGTATATCCCTAAGGCTTCTTACCTATTCCTATAATTGAGACAGAGATCTTTTTTGGGGGGCTGTCTGTATATTCCCAGCTGTAAATCCTCACAAATTGGCAATTTTTTTAAAGGAGTTTGGAGCCAGATGTTGGATGCCGTCTTCCCACAGGCAGATTCAGTCTGTGCTGTCCAAGCTGTTTCAGATTCTGTGCTGTCCAAGCTGTTTCCAACTTACGGTGAGCCTACCCCGGGGTTTTCTGGGGCTGAGAACATGTGATGCACCCAAGGTAATCCAGTGGGTTTCCAAGGCTGAGCAGGGCATAGTCCAACGTTCAACCCACTATACCATGTTGGCTCTCGATTCGGTTTTAGCAGGCGCTCCCCCTCCAATGTCTTGTCTTTTCCGCTTCTGCGTGTTAGATGCGCTTAGCATACTGTGCTACCATGGAGAGCTCCCGCAGTACCCCTGTTCTTGCTGCAGAGGGCAGTCACTGCAAGGACAAGCTGAAGAATGGGAAAAGAAAGGCGCCGAGTCTGTATTTTCTTACTGAAATGCCTCTTGCACATTTAAGATTTGGCAACAGAATGGAGCACTGCACTGGTTAAGCCGTCCATTTCTACAGTTTGCTCTGTGTGTGTGTGTGAGTGTGAGTGAGAGAGAATTTTTTGGGGGTGGACGGGTGGAGAAAACTGTTGAAAACCACAAGTACATTTGGACACTGTGTGCAAACACATTCCTCAGAGACAGATGCAGTGGAAAATGTGTACCTTTGTACCTAGAAGGGTGTATTTGGAAATCAATACAGAACTATACGTTTCCCCGAAGAAAGGACAACAAAGGCTTGCAACGTGCGGTGTATCTGTCCTGCACGGTTGTAGCAGTTTGATGCTACTTTCGTTGCTGTGGTGCCGCCCTATAGTGTCTTGGGATCTGTAGTTTGGGGAGGGGCTTAGAATTCTTCAATGCATTTCCCCAAAGTACAGCGTTAGAGCTCTCTGGCAGAGAATGTTATGCCCTTCACAAAACTACAAAGCCCAGAATGCCATAGGATCCAGCAAGCGCACTTAGTGGGGTCAGAGGGACGGTTGAAAAGAACAGTACAATACAGTGCACTCTGAGAGGCCCTTTGCCCTTGAGCAGCCAGCCCTGTAAAGCCTTCAGAGCCCCAAAGATCTTCATCTGCCTGTGACAGTCTAACCTCCCTGGGAAGGGAGTTCCAGGGCTTTGGAGCCACCGCCAAGCAGGCTCTTTTCTGCGTTCCCAATGTTATTGCGGTGAGAGTAGTAAGACATAAAGAAGGGGATGGATAAACTCTGGATACATCACATGGGTACACTTCTGATACAGGAGCAGGCTGGTATGAGGGGTTCTGGGAAGTGCAACAAAAATGAGACGGACAGATTTTTGCCCCCATGTCTCCTTCACGCTACACAGTTCCAGACGTACCTCTTAACAAAGCCTTTGACAAGAAAAAGAGGTTATTTTCACAAGTCGTCCTCGGCCTACTCAGCTGCTCTTTTCTTCCTCATCCTCTGTCAAACTGCAAATTTATTCAGCAGCATTAGCACTGGGATTGTGGTGAAGAAGGGCTGGAGAAGCACGGACTTTGGGTGTCAGGAAGCCCCGGCCTGTCTGCAGTAAACAGTGCACTGAAGCTTCAGCCAGGAAAGAGTAGGGATAAATTCTAGCTGATCCTACTGTAGCTGTGTTTGTCTGCCTACAACAGGCAAGGTGAAGAACAGCTACCAAATGAACATGTGTACATGTATGAACAGGTATGTTCTTGAATCTTTGGGAGTCAAGTGGGTTGCCCGTGACCCAAGGTGAGCGGACAGAAGAAGGTTGCAGGAGTCCTACCTTGCAGGGTTGGTGTTCATTAGCCTAATACACAAAAGCGTTCTGAGATGTCAGGACAGGTCATCTGGGATCTTTGATGTACAGGCCGTGTTGTTCTAAAGCCAGGGGCCTTTCAAACTCTACAGTTATAGCATTATATTTCATTTTAACTCTTATAGTTTGATGGAGCACTGGAACGCTCTGGCTGAGAATTCTAAAACACCCCTCCCTAAACTGCAGATCCCAGGATTCTATAGGATGTTGCTGTGGCAGTTAAAATGGAATCATCGTGCTTTAACTGGGTAGTCCGAAAGGGGCCCCCGTTGAACCTAAGCAGAGGGATTAGAGTTCTCTATTTAGCTGCCACACAGATTCTGACAACTGCTTACAGACGTGTAAACCTTCACATTCATGGGTTTCACTTTCATGAATTGGATTATTTGTGGGTTTCTCCAATCTTGCCCACTTCCCGTCTCAAGCACTTCTTTTTTTCAGGGGAACTTTCTCTTTTGGTGGCTCTGATCAGGTTGTGCAACCCTTTAAAAAACCTGCCTCTGGTTCTCCTCTACTAGCCACTACCTGGTCACCTAAGGATGGCTTGCACCTCAATTTCTCAGCGACATGACCCCTCTCCCAACGGCCCCCATACACCCAAGGACAGCTGAATGGGACCAGTTTTGCATCTTCAACCAAAATCGGGTTTTTCGTCGAACCAAACAATATAGTATGCAATATTATATATCCGATAATATCTTCACTTTTATCTCTGGTCTCCCTCTTGGGCTTTTAATGGATAATTTTATTTCTGCTGTTTCTTGTTTTATTGTTGCTTTCTCTTCTGTTTTTAATGGCCACTTGATTTTATTTTATTTTATTTTTTTGCTGGCAGTGCAGAACGAGATTTTGCTGTCAGTTGCTGGAGTTTCCAATCTTTTGTCAGATTCACAGCCTTGGAAGCGTCAGGTGAAAGGCAGTCTAGAAAACCATAAATTAAGAAAGATTGTGTCTATTGCATATTGAGAAAAAATGATGGACCTGAGCTTTTGCCAACAAGCTGGTTTGCAAAGATTTGAACGTTACCCACTTTGTGTGTGTTCTGTTTTGTCATCGAAAAACCAGTGTTTAAAGTATCTCTTCAAAAGCAGTGGATTTTGTGCAATTATTTGGGTGGATGGAAAAGCAAGGATAGAGAGCTCCCACTGGCCCACCAATACCCCCAACTCTTTTTTAAAAAAACTTTTTATTTTTTACCAAGAAAATAAACTTTCCCTTGACTTTGTGGCTGGAAAAAGGCCTACCCTGGGTCTAAAAGAGCTCCAGGAGGCTCAAAAATGTGGCAAGGTAGCCTTTTATAGTAGAAGGAAATTAAAAGGTAGAAATCGAAGGGTCTTCAATGTGACCCCCCCGATCCTACCAGTTGCTCACCCTTGTTTAATGGTACGGATGAAGATAGTTACTTTGGGAGGTGTCAGATCTCTGTGGGTCTCATGTTAATAAATGACTATTCTGGCCTTTTTTCTTTTTGGTAGAATCTTCTTCCCTTGCATAGGGGATCAGCAAAATGTGGTCCTCTAGATGTTTTTGGATTGCAGCTCCCTTCAGCCCTAGCCAGTGTAGTTGGAAGTGAAGAATTCTGGGAGTTGCACTCCTAGAACAGCCAGAGGGCCAAATCTTGACCATATTAAAACACAATATCACCTTAGAGCTCACGCAGAGACTGGCCGCATCAGATCCGTGGCCTGTTGCCTTCCGAGAGTAACTGGCTGGAAAATTTGGAGAAGTCTCTAACTGGGCCTTGAAAGTCACAGAAGTAGAAGTAGTTTGCACTCAGTTAACTCGGGGAGGGGGAGAGTCTTGCCCTTCCCAGTCGGCTCAGGCAGAAGCAAACTGCTGCAGCTTCTTTTGGGTTGTGTATTTTCCCTTTTGCCATCTTGAGCACCCCAGGATGTTGCTTGGCTGCACGTGTTCTGGTTTTCATCTTGCAAAAAGTTGGAGATGTGGGAAGGGCATGCTCGAGGCCAGGGGCAGCTACCAACAAGGCCCTATTGCCTGTACCTTTCCAATTATGCCTACGGAGACGGTAGGACTGAAAGGAGAGAGGATAGAGTATTTTGGGATAAGAGTGGTTAACATATGCAAATAAAATCACTATGAGAAAACCAAAAAAGAAACCCAAAAGGCAAGTGTTGAGCTGAGCTGAAATTTTGTATCTGGCTCCGGTCCTTTCCAGTTCCTACATCTGTTTGTCTTTTAGCTGCTATTGCAAGCTGCCTTCTGGCTTCTCAGAACAATTCACTTGCTGCTTCTGAATCCCAGAATAGGCATGTCTTACAAGCTGTCACCACATCATGGAGACAGCTGAGGCAGCCACTGCCCTTTCGTGTGGCTCAGGCCCACACGTTTTGGACGATGAGCTTGCTCTTCTGCAGAAGAGGCACTGGTCCCTGGGATACTGGGGGGAAAAAAACCCAACGCATCAACTAACTGGAGAAGCATTTCAGCACCCCCTTGCAGCAAGTGGTCGGATTGGGCCCCTAAACAACATGTTCTGCCTGAACAAGTCCGGGGCTAACATTGCGGATTCTTGTGGCTAGAGAATAGGGCCCTGTCTACTGGGGTTCATACCCCACCAAGGCAGCTGGAAATCTGGTGTTATGTAGGGTAGAAATAAAGGAAACTGAACTGCAGAGGTGTGGTCCATCTCTGATCCTCACAGGCAGGAAAATAGTATAAGCAAATTGCTAGCTGGGAGGTTTATCCCCTTGGTCTGCTTTCATCTGCCTCTTTACTCTTGATCTGCCAGGCTAAAGCATCAACTGTCTACTGAAGACAAAAGAACCTTTCTTATGCCACTGGAGAGAGCTATTCATAGTGCGCCTCAGGATTCAAGAACTCATCTGCCTGCTGGCAGGGGACCACCTCCACTATAACCATTAAGTGCTTTTGAATGCCCCAAATACATCATCTTCCATCTGTAGGGTTGCCAGATCAGCAAGATTTCAGTGCCCAAACCTGAAACCAAGGAAGGATGCCTTGTGATGTCGCCAGAATGGACCCCGGGGATGTTACAAGAGACAACCACTGGCAATATCATTTAGCGTGATACCTTCAGCATCAAGCCGAGTTGCCCAGGGGGTGCCATTCCAATGAAAAACACCAGGTCTAACGAAGGAGGAAGATATGCATACCCACACCTTCGAAGACTGCGCTCTCACCCTGAGATTCCTCTCCCTTTCCCTGAGGTCTGGAGCAACAGGGCCAGGCCCTGAGATTCAAGCATTAACCAAAGTAAGCACTGAGCTAGCTTAAGCATTAAGTACAGTTTCATAAAGTATGCCACTCAAAAAATGCACAATCTAGTAAAGGGGGAAAATATAGGCAATGGGATCCCCCGTATAAATTTTTCCATCACCCTGAGAACTGCAGAAGAGGGACCAGACCTTGAGACTCAGGGACAAGACCGGAGATCTGGGAACCCTAAATCTTCCTCCTTGCCTCTGCCGCCGCCTCTGTGTTGCATCGGAATTTCTAAGCTCCTCGAGGCCAAAGGCCTGTCACCTTGTCATTGACAGCGCTGAAGTGCCCACTGACAGAACAAAATAATAGCCGTGATCCAAAAGCGGCTCAGCTGGATTCTTTTCCTGAGTTTTTGCTGCCTTCGGTTCGCCTCCGTCATACTTGGCAGGGAAACCGTGGGGAGCTTCTGCCACCTGCTGTCATGCCAACTGTTCCGCTTTGGCTCGGGTTTGGGATTTCAAACTGTCACCGTTATCTGGGTCAGGCGACACCTTTCAAGCAAAGCCAGCAACTGGGAGCCCAGCCACAGAGAGCCAAAACACCACTTCGTAAGGCGATGGCGGCAGCAGAGACGGTGGGATAAAGCTGTCTTTAGAGCCCTAATCCATGTTGGTGCAGCGGTGACATTTTTGCCGTAGCACTTTCCCAGAACCCCAAAGATCTGGGCTCGCAGTCTTCCTCTGGTGGCATATTGCATCTCCCCAGCTCATGAGTAATCAGTAAACACATCCCGGCCTTTGCTCAGACCTATACTGGGCCGTTTAAAACAAACCCATTCAAAGCTGCTTTTCATGGGGTTGCTTTTAAATTACTTTTCATTAGATCAGAGGTGAATTCTCTCTCTCTCTCTCTCAACAAGGGCATTGCCTCCTCCAAGAAGAATTTTGCCCAGCCCCATGAAATTTTACTTCAGTCCCTAAACTTTTAGCATTGCACTCAAGGAGGGGAATAGAATGGAGCATCACATGGAGAAGGATCCGGCTGGCTGGGAAAGGGAAGAGGAGTACTTGTTGGAGTCTCCTTACTTTTCTTGCTGCTCCGACTTCCCAAAGTCAGGCATTCTGGGGAGGGTCAGCTCAGGACTCTCTCAGGCCCCGAGATGTCAGGGCCAAACTCTGAGACCTAGGGATGGCCCCTTGTACTGTCATAGAGAGTGGACCCTGGTGATGATTATTAAGCATGAGACGGTAAACATCAACCACCAGTGCACAGACAATGCTACTCAGATCTAAGCTACGTTTTTCCAGATATTTAGGTGGAATCTCTTTCCTTGAAATTTGAATCCATTGGTTCATGTCCTAATCTCTGGAGCAGCAGAAAACCAGCTTGCTCCATTTTTGACATGACATCCGTTCCAATATTTAAAAAAGCGATCGCACCATCTCTCCGTCTTCTTCAAGTTAAACATATCAAACTGCCTAAGCCATTTCTCATAACAGTTTGCTTCCTAACCTTTGACCATATTTGTTGTGATTGTATTAACGAAGAGAGATTGTGTACCAAGTCGATGAACGTCCTAATTTGCGAAGACTAAGCCCTGCAGAGCCTAGACCATCTCCCCAAACTTCAGTGACGCACGAGACAGTTTGAGCCTGCTTGGACTTGCTAAGCTGCAGAGAGATTTAATTTCTTCTTCTTTATTTCTTTTTTCCCCCCAGCAAGGTCTTAAAAAAAAAAGGAAAGAGGCCCTTGTGTTCTAGTTGCCAGCAAGTGCTTCATGACTCATCGGAAGGCGAGTCTTCATAGGCCTGCAGCGTGGTGCATCTCTGTGGGTGTGTGGGTGTCCCACTTTATGGAGGTTGCTTCTCTGTTCAAAGCAGGGGTGGGTGACTGGGCAGGGGCAATTTTCATCACTGCAACATACTCCCACCCGTGGGCTGCACAGGGATATTTGTGCACACCAGAAATAACATCATGTTGCTTCTAGTCACCATTTTTGGCTAATTCGTTTTGCCTGAGGGTTGGGGACGTCTGTCCTGTTTGCAGATGGCTTGGAGGTTCCAAAGTGCCCCAGTGAAGTGGCTTTGAGGAACTGCTGGGAAGCTTTAGGGGACACAAAGGTGAGGTTCAGGAAACATGCAGTTGGAGGGCATCCCAATGGCCACCTACACCAACCGTCTGCCAGTGCAGAAATCCAAAGTTAGAGCGACTCTGAGAGGTGGTCGTCGAACCTCTGGTTTGCGTCCTTGTTTCTGGAGCAGCAGAAAACCAGCCCATCTCATCTTCTATCTGACAGCCCTTGAGATATTTAAAGATGTTGGACAGAAGAGGACACGGGACTCCTAGTGAAATCTCTCAGTCTTCTCCAAGCTAAACAGAGCAGCTCCTCAACTGTTCCTCACAGGGCTTGATTTCCAGCCCATCTTGGCTACCTTCCCCAACACAGGTACCAGGTTGTCAATATCTTTCTTGTACTGGACACAATATTCCAGGTAGAGTCTGACCATAGCAGAAGAGAGGGGTATGACAATCTCCCTTCATCCAGAAACTATTGATTTGCTGATGTGGCCCAGAGTTGTACTGGCTTGTTGGGCACACTGTTGACAGCTGTTAAGTTTGTCATCTTCCAGGAGCTTGAGATCCTTTTCACACGTGGTACTGTCATGTCAGTTTCCATGTAGAGTTCAGAAAGATCCCACTCTGAAACTCTAGCTATTCCAGTCAGGATCTTGAGCCCAGTACTGGCCTAACTTAGGAGAAGATTGCTTCCCAAAGAAACATCTGGGGTGGCTTTGGTGAGCAGAAAGTGTGGGAATGTCCATGTTAAGCAGGATGATTTTAGGAGTTGAAATTGCAGGAAGAGATATCAGTCTGTGAGCCTCAAGCTAAGCATTGAACTAGTTGGCTGTGGTCATCACGATGACCATCTGAGGGGTGGGGGGGCATGGGGTTCAAGGCTCTCAAAAGAAGGCTTTTGTCTGACTTTCAAGGCAGCTGCAAAAATCTCCAGCCGTCACTACTAGGAGTACAAAAGAGCCTTTCAGTGGGAAAGAACACAGAGTCCAGAGTCCAGGCCACCAAGCTTCAAGGCTATGATGAAGCAGAAGTCACCCACCTCCAACTGGGCAGGGTGGGCTCTTCAAGCTCTCCAGAGGATCAGCCCTGCTTCTGCAAAGGTAAGCTGCTCTTTGGGGCTCAAAGAGTTGGTTTCCAATGGTTTTTGAGATGCTTCTCCTCCCCCCCCAAACAATGCCAAGAAGTTCTCAGTTCGTTGGCTGGGGATGATGGGGGTTGCAGTCCGACACAGCTGTAGGTTGCGGAAGGGTGATCTGGTGACTTGACAAAGGGCCAGTCTTGATGAGATAACTGTGTGGGGTCGAGCCTGCTTTCCTGTCTAAACTCAGCCCACTGGTTGATTTCATTTCTTAGATTATCCTAAGCTGCCCCTATAACTGAGTAACTCTCAGGGAGGTTCTGAATGACATTTAACAAATTGCATTGATGTATATGCACATGATACAGGCTTATTATGTGCGAGTATGTTATAGGTATACAAGAGACATGGAGGGCTGAAAATCAGGAAGGCGCTATTAATCACTTTGCGTTCTGCCTCAGTAACAAAGAAAAACATTGATTTCTGTTCCCTTAGCCATGTAGTTTGCTGTCAAATGAACATATTGTCTACATTCATAAATGGCATGATGCACACATTTCTGTCTTTACAAAGGCCCCAAACCTCAAAATACAGGATTTTTTTTGGGGGGGGGGGGTCATCTTGTTCTATATAAAAGGAAAAACTTTCCAAACCCCAAATAATAAGGGACGCCAGGCAACCCTAGCCTACAATCAAAAGCGGATTCACTGCTGATGTGGAAGCCATCACCTGGCAGGGAATGAATTGCAATGAGATGAGAGAAAACAGGAGAAAGCTAAAACAAAAATGCAGTGTCAAGGGTCTAAAGGATGTCAGGAAAATTCTGGCCAGAAAACAAGATTTCGGCCAAGCACCGGAAAAATCAAAGAATCCCTTAGCCAGCTTCCATGGCTTCCCATAAACAGCAAGCCATAACTGTGAGAGACGTTGTTCTTGACTGCCACCCCTCCACTCTTTCCTTCAGGTCCCGGAGGGGAGCCTTTGCAGGTGACTTCAGACTTCTGGCTTTGGAGAAAGCCTTCCGATGATGGCCCTGGAAGGCCAGGGTTTTGGAGGGACCCAGATGGCTGGAGATGTGGAGGAGATGACCTCAGAAGATGATCTCAGAAAGCTGGGTTTCTAGACATGGCTCTTAGATGATGCCTGTACCATTCAGGCAGTGTTCGTGTGGGAACTGTTACGCCCCACTGGTCCTTACACTAGTTTCTCAGTGGTGCAGCTAAAGTCTTCTCTCACAAAGTGCAGCCTGTGGGTGCATATAGCCCCCAGGGCTGTTTTTGTGGGCCCTGGGTGGTCAAAATCATTTTTTGGGGGAGAAATCCACTGGTGCTCTAGAGTTGGACACTGTACTGACAACCACTCAGTTTTCCCAGGTCAAGCCCTTGTGTATCCATCCCGAAATTTTACTCTGCCTAGCCGCTGGACTCCGGGCTGCTAGTTTTTAATGACCAGAGAGCCAAAATCCTACTCTGCCCTTCCTTGGAGTCCCGTCGCTGTGCATTTGAGGAACCTGTTGAGATTTTTCTCCACTTGTCAGACCTTGCCGGATTATTTTAAGTCCATCTCTTCTGATACAACACTCCAGGGCATCATTAGGAGGTTATAGTTTTCATTTCAGCCTCCCTGCCTTCTGCTTTGTAGCCTTTCATAACCAGACCTTTAATAGTTTTGTTTCAAATGGTAGTTGCAAAACCAGGAGGGAAAAACCCTCCCACACCCAACAGCCCCAAATGAAAGAGAAATTGATTGTTTCATTATCAACCACACACAAAGAAGGCGACTTAGAGGGAAGTGGTGGAGGAGAGGGGACAGCCCACCCCCTATTGTATCCATGGGTCCCGTTCTTGTATGCCCTCTGGTCTCATGAATGGCTAAATGCTTCTGCAAAATGCAAATTTGGGATAAGGTGAAGCTGTGAGAGGCCCGGATCATTAACATTTAAAATTTATCTGAAAGTGGTCTCCTCTTTGTGCTGAACCTTATCCAGTGGCCCCTCCACTTTCGTGAGGATTTGGGGCACAGGATCCTTGTGGAAGTGGAAAAATCACAAATAGCTCCCCCTTCATTCCTTTCTAGGGCTCCCCCCTCCCATTCCTTTGCCTTTTGCCCAGGCGTGTGTGCCTTCCTTCCTTCTCTATGCCAGGGGAAAAGACAAGGGAACGGACAGGGAAGCACGGCGTACAGGGAAGGAAGGTGCATGCATGCCTCCCCCTCGCAACTTGCCTTTTGGAAATTGCAAGGGAATGAGAGGAAGAGAATGCGGGGCAGGTATGTGCACACTTTGTGAATAATAAAATTCATGAAGATCAAACCTGTGAACATGGAGGGAGGACTGTATTACCAAAACAGCACTACACACACACCCAAGGCGGGGGGTGATATCTGCAGACTTATGGAAGCTCAGTTTCTTGTTAGGGTAAGTCCACTTTACACTTGCGTATGTAATTTTTGGAGGTTGGTCTTCTCACTCTCCCTCGCCCACATCCAAAGCGTTTCCTCCAGGACTCAACTTTTTGCTGTGATAGCCTCCATCCTCTGCTATTCCTTTGCCGGTGGAGAATGTGAGGGATTAGGGAAGCATCTGGCTGTGTCCCTGTCACCAGATGCAAACCAAAGACATCATCCGCTGAGACCTCTGAAGGGCTGCAGCAGATCTCGGGGAAGATGTCCTTGGGTTGTGTCTGGCAACAAGGACCCAGCTGCACCCTTCTCCAATCCTTCTTGCTCTCCACCAACCACTGAAGGTAGTGATCCAGGGAACCATAACAGAATCACGGGGGCAGGGAGGGAGTTATTTGCAGTTTTTTTTACTTTCATCAAGGTTCTGGCTAGTGTTTTTCCGTTTGTTTGGCTTCCTTCAATTCGTAATGGGTTTGTTAAGATCTCCCCAGACCCACAAGGCTCCTTCGCAGCAGAAATGTCCCCCCATCTCCTTTCTCTTCGGCACTGATCAAATGAGTCACAGCAAGAAAAGGGAATGAAGGATGCTCTGAGTCTCCAAAACACTCAAAGAATATTGCCTTGGGCGCTCAGTGATTTGAGCGAACCCACCAGCAAAGGGAAATTCAGTACACTTGAGAGGAAAGTGGCATTAGGTAGCTAGAGGTTTCAGGGTTGAGTTTCAAGCTAATGGCATTCGTGGCTCAATCCTAAACACATTTACTTAGAAAAGAGTGGGCTGAACATCACAGGGACAGGTGAGGCTATTTCTGTTCTTGTAGCCTCTGATTCCCCACAGACTAAATCACCAAACCTCATGCTTTGCTTTGTGCCCAGAATGCCAGATGGAGATCATGGCCTAAATTTTCTTGTGTGCTGGCTACTTCTATTTCAGGGTGCAATTCAAGGTGCTGATTATGACTTATAAAGCCCTATAGCATACCCTCCAACATTTCACAGATGAAAAGAAAGGCATGTGTGTGCAAACAACATCAGAGGGTGGGCAAAATGGCAAAAAAGTTATTAATGAGGACCTGGCTTGACCACAGTACGTGTGAAAAGGATTTAGGAGTCTTAGTAGACCACAAGCTGAACACGAGTCAGCAGTGTGATGCGACAGCTAAAAAAGCCAATGTGATTCTGGGCTGCATCAATGGGAGCATAGTGTCTAGGTCAAGGGAAGTGATGGTATCAACCTATTCTGCTTTGGTCAGACCCCACCTGGAATACTGTGTCCAGTTCTGGGCACCACAGTTCAGGAAGGAGATGGGCAAGCTGGAAGGTGTCCATAGGAGGATAATCAGAATGGTAGAGGGCCTGGAAACTATGAAGCCCTAGGAGGAGAGGTTTAGAGAGCTGGATGTGTTTGGGCTGGAGAAGAGAAGGCTAAGAGGTGACATGATAGCCATGTTTAAATATTTCAAGGGATGTCATATGGAAGGTGGAGCAATCCTGTTTTCTGCTGCTTTAGAGATTAGGACTGGGAGCAATGGCTTCAAAGAGATTCCACCTAAACATTAGGAAGAACATTAGGAAGATGGTAAGAGCAGTTCAACAGTGGAATCCACTGCTGCTTGGGAATGTGGTGGACTCTTCTTCTTTGGAGGTTTTTCAACAGAGGCTGGATGGCCATCTGTCAGGAATGCTGTGTTTATTCCTGTACGGCGGGAAGTTGGACTCAATGGCCCTGGTGGCCACTTAGGGCTCTGTGATTCTGTGAAAACATAGATCCACCAAATTTCTCCTGTAGCCCGGTTTCCAGGCTGGACAGGAACAGATCACAGTATGGAGATGCCGGGGCAGCCGTTTAGCAGAGAGGAAGAGTTTGGTTTTGCTTAAAGGTGATGACGCATGCAAGGAATGCGCCGCTCGAGGTCACGATAGAATGTTCTAAATGATAACGTTCGTGCTGCTTTTTCGGCATCTCGTTCAATGAGGGGAAAGAACTCCACGCCCCCTGGTTAATTAAAACCTGTGCACTTTCAACCGTGAGATGAAGGAAGAGGGATGAAGCTAGAGGAATGAAAATGTATCAGCTGGGTGACCTTGGGACAGTTACTTTCTCTCAGCCCAATCTATCAGCATAACATTGCGATCTTTTGTTCTTGTTGTTATTTCTCCCTATGTAGTGGTTTGAGTGTTGGACGACAGTTCTGGAGACCAAGGTTTGAATCCCTGTTCAGTAATGGAAACTGACTGGGTCACTGCGGGCAAGTCACACTCTCTCAGCCAAAGTGGAAGGCAATGGCAAATCAGCCTTGCCAAGAAAACTCTATGAGAGGCGATCTTGTGTAGTGGTTTGAGTGATGGACCAGGACTCCCAAAGACCAGGGTTCAAAGACCTGCTTGGACATAAAACCCTCCTTGGTGACCTTGAGCTAGACATACTCTCTCAGCTTCAGAGGAAGGGCAACAACAAGCCTCCTTGGAATACATTTTGGCAAGAAAACCCTCTGATGGGTTAGTCTTAGGGTTGCCATAAGTCAGAAATGACTTAAAGGCATACAACGACAATACTGTAAAGAAAATGTCATTCTCACCAAGCAGCCACAGGAGTATTTGAAGCACCTTGTTCCCATTTTCCTTCAGTGCAGAAAGAGAAACGATTGAGACTGTTGGGAAAAAAACATAAAACAGAATTTCCTAGACCTTCAAAAGCATCGATGAAGGGCCATGCAGAGATCATTCCGTTCCAGCTAATATGCAATAAACAGGGTATCACACCCATAAATTTGTCAGAGCAGTTATTTCCCCAGGTCAATCTCAATGGGAAAACAGAAGAGTCCCAACTGGAGTAGACCTATTGAATCAGTGGGATTTACTTATATGTTGACTCACTGTTCAACGGTTAATTCAGTGGGTCTTTGTTACGTGGGGCTAACCAACAGGACTCCAGATTTCTGAGCACGGTCTTTGAAAGGTATTTGCAAACTCTTTGGGGGAAATTATTTTGTGCAGAAATACATGTGGTTGCAAACCCCAACGCTACTGCATTTCTGTGGGGAAAGAAAGGGATTTTTTTGTAAAACGAACCATGTTTTCTGTGCAAAACGCACTGATCCCTGTTGCTAGGCCCAGCTAGAATAGAACCCTTGAATTAATGGGATTTACAGAAGTGTTGACTCCCCATTTGACAACAGAAGTACGGGGGCTCCTACAGTTGAGATTAGTAAAAGGATTCAGGCCACTGTTTTCCTATGTGGGAAAAAATGATTTTAATGCAAAAATGGGGGGAGGAGGTTGTGCAGAAAAACCAGCTGCATTTCCGCGCAGAACAATTTCCCAAGAGACTTTGCAAAGTCAAGTTGTGCAGGAAATGGATTATTTGGCTGGATGCAAATAGTGACTAATGTTATTTCCATCCCTAAACTGGAGCTGCCGGGTCTTGAACCCAGGACCTTTGGCCCATCATGTGAGCCTTTTGTAATTCCCCAAAACCTCAGCGCCTGATCTTTAGCAAATTGCTGACCATCCTTCCACAACACAAAACACCATTCACACCATTTATCACACCAAGTAAAAGCTTTGTCTTGATTGGCATGGCCAGGGCTGGTCCTACCGTTAGGCAGAGTGGGGCAATGGCCTCAGGCAGCAGATTCTGAGAGTCACTGAAGGAGAACCAATTGCTACTTATGTCTTCTACAGTTGTTTTATTTTTGCTGCAAAGGGAGAAACTGGGAAGCATCTGGAGAGGGGGACGGACACACTTTTTAAGATGCTGAAAAGACATTGCTTTTATTAGTAACCCATTTTGGCCTGTGTGCATATGCTCAAGGCTGCCTTTAGGGGCTACTTAGAATCCAAGTTCAGACATTTCTAGACCAGGAAACTTCTCAAGACATTTATTTGACAAGTGGAAACCAGCTGTCCAGCAAATGGTTTGAAAGTAATTGTCCACTTAATGCTTTTCAGAGAGCCCCCGGTCCATAAATTTCTGAACTTTGTTTCTAAAAAAAAAAAAAATATGGCCCAGAGGAAGGTCTTGGGAATAGATACAGGCCAAAACGAGTTGGGGTTTTTTCCTAATAAAAAAACCCAAACACTTTTTGAACAGCTTAAGACGTGGCACCCATTTCTTGTAGTTTTGCTGCCAGAGATAGGGAAAATGGTATTTGTGGGCCTTTCTGACGCGTTTGCCCAGATGATGTGGCTGGCTTTGGTTGTTCTGCACTTTGAACTGGATGGGCTTGGGTGTGTGTGTGTGTGCATCATTTCTACCCCCCTTCAGGCACTGTTGAATCCTGGGATTTATAGTTGAAGAAGGGGCATTTAGGATTCACAGTCGGAAAGATCTAGTGCTTCACTGAACCCCCAAATTCTGTATGATGGGGCCATGCCTATCAAGCTAGAGTTGCCAGTTCACAACCTTCCCACGACCTGAGGCATTAAGTACCAACCGCAGTTGCCTCTACCCATCCACCCACCCAGAACGTATTTCCCAGTTTGGGAATGAAGATAGAAATCTTAAGTAATGGGGGTGGTTCCCAGATCAAGGTGAAATGAGAAAACATTCCTTCTCATTTAGTTAGGGAGAGAGGATAAGGAACATTGGACTCAGCTGATTTGCTTCTAGCCAGAAGGCAGAGGCAGAGCAGAGTGGAAGGTGAGCCCTGGAGTCAGAACAGCTTGGAGGGAAAGGAGACACTTATAAAATTTAAAATACACAGACTCTGCTGGAAAGTCTTTCAAGTTCCTGAATCCCCTTTTGCAGAGCTGGGGAAAGTTCCTTTCTGGGATCCTGGCTCCCAGAATCCTCCAGCTGATGGATTCTGGGAGCTGGAGTCCCAAAGAGGAACTTTTCCAAGCACTGATTTTTGAACAATGATGTCAGGTCTCTAGCTGGACCTCATGCTGGTGGAGAGGATAGAAGGGGGAACTGGGATCTCCCCTCCCCTGCATTTTCTGCTGGCTTTTGTCTTTTCATGGGCTCTTCTCAGGAGGCAAGGAGTTAAAGACTCAATCTCGGTCTCCTTGCGATGAATATTTAACAGCAGCCAATGCACAGGCTGGAGCTCTGGCTTCTTCTCCGCTCATCTTGACAGCAGTGGCTGGTTTAAAAAGCCTCCTCTGGTCAGAGTTGGCTGGGCTGCACAAGGATTTTCCAGGGAAGGAGGACAGCAAAACAGAAAGCCAGCCAGAGGGCTTTGGGACTTCTCCGTCTCCTGATATAGGCAGGGGACAGCTTTCCTTGGTGAATGCTCCCTGCCTGGGTTTTCCCCATCGAGCTGTCCGTGGGTCTCTGAATAGCCCCCTGACAGCCCAGCTACCATGAGGATCTCGGTTCTTCTTGGAATAACTTTTGCCTGTTTGCCGATGGTCCTCCGAGCAGGTGAGCCGCTCGGTAGAGTCATGGGGATTTGTTGCATGGATCCAGAAGGTGGGGGGGATTGGGACTCTCCCTATGCTTTTGAAGAGCAGAGGGGTGGCTGGGAGACCGGCCAGTCTCAATCTGGGCCACCTCGAGCCAGCTGGCTCCCAACACTTGTTGGTCCCTGGCCAATTCTTCTCCCGTCTCCTGACACCTCTTCCTGCGGCCGGCTTGAAGTGGGTCGTTTGCTCCTAAATTTGGTGGCTGTGTATAGCATCTCCCTGGCCTCTCTTTCTCATTCAGGGAATGCTCTTCTTGCAAGAGCTGGCTGTCATGGTTGTCCTTGGTTGGGGTTGGGGGTGTGTGTCAAATCTGATTAAGCACTGTGCTTTGGCGGGCACAACAGACCGCAAAGATCGGTTTCTGTGCCAGAAGTTTCCCGCAAGGAGAAGTCCCCTCCTATCTCAAACAGCAGTGACGTTGGAAGGATTTGGATGCCACGCGTGAGGCTCTGGAGAGAAACTGTGATCTGTTTTAGAACGATTCTCTGGCAGGGAAGGCTGAGACACACCAAGGGGGATGCACTCAGAGGCACGGCTGGGAGCCAGCGTGGGAGCTGAACCTGCCGGTAGGGTCAAACCTCTGTGCCAGTGTTGTCCTCGAAGGACAGTTTTCTTTCTGTAGTGAGACGGGTGTCAAAAACCGTGCAGCTTTCCAAGGCTGTCTGAAGTTTGCGCAAAATTCGCATTTGGGATTTTTATGCAGAAAAATAGCATTTTCTAAGTGGGGAAGAGGATTTTCTGTGCAGGGACGAGCATTTTCTGCACAGAAAATGACATTTCCTGTCCAGAAATATCATCTTCTGTGCGGGAAAGTCTGTTTGCTAGGCAAAAGTACCATGTGTGAATTTTGCATCAAAGAAGTTCTGAACGCCCAAAGATTCATGTCAGCCCGAGTTTCTCCTTGTCACAGCTTCCTGATACTTGAGAAATGGTTTTCAAAGGTTTTTTAATATTCCTTTCTTCCCGAACAGAGGGTATGTTGAGACCCACCACTTTAGTTGTCACAGCATGTTCTGATTTCATCTCTATCACTCCAGTTCCCTTACCCAGTCCCTTGGGGTTGGGTAGTGGTGAGAAATGGATCCACTCGGAAAAGTGAGCATCTGTTGGGAGTTGAGCCTGTGCAGGAGAAACCTTTGCTACTCTTTTGCAGCGCATGCAATTCAGACCTCCATTTGGGCAAAGAACTTGAGTCTCGTGGGCTTAACCTTTGGGCTGAGGCCATTTTTGCACTACTCGTGCTATTATTCCACTTTCAACATCCTATGGAATCTTGGGGTTTGTAGTTTAAGGAGGAGCATTTAGAATTCTCAGCCAGAGAGCTCTTTGGCCTCAGGAAACTACAAACCCCAGAATTCCACAGGAGGTTGAAAGCAGAATAATAGCACCATAACTGTGTGGTCCGGAAATGGCCTGACTGTCAATCCAGAATTCTTCCACTTTGGACGGTGGGGATAAACCATTAATGCACTAACAGCCAGAGAAATTCTAATTTGTTTTAAGATGTTGTTGTTGTTACTATTTTTTTTGGTCTGGTTTCCCCTGGTTTGGTGGGCAACGGAAGGGCCGTCGTGGTGTATGTGCTCCAGAAAGAATCAGAAGATTGTCGTGTAAGAAAAACTTCTAGGGATTCAGAGTTGTGTGAATGAGCTGTATCATCTTGGAACATCTCTAAATCAAGGAGCATGGATGGCATCCTTATTAGAGTGCTCAGGGCCATCTCTAAACCAAATTGATGCCCCAACAAGAGTCATCCTTAGCACCCTCCCACCATACTTTGGGATTTTCATGGCATCTGCAAATTCCCTTTTCCTACCTCTGACAGTCAATGCGCAGACTTCATTTATCCCTATAGTGCGTGATAATTAATGTTGTATGATTGCCGTGAGTCAGAACTGCGCAGTTAGCTGAGTGTGCACTGCTATTATGTCTTTTCATGATGACAAAGACGATGCTGAGGAAGAGAATGATCCTCGGATCAGCGGTGGCATTTTAACTTGTCAGGTGCAGCTGCTCATCCTGACAGTCTGCATAGCCACATCCCTAAGGCGAGAGCCCCACAGAGAGGCAGCAGTGTTGATTCAGAAGAGCAAGCCAGTTTGACCTCATCTCCACCAGGAGCAGAACAGGTCTTTTGTAAAGTTAATAGGTCTTAACTGCTCACTCAGGACTGAGCCAATGTCAGATGCTTTGTGTTACAATAGGTGTCAGTCACAACAATATATGAAAATATAGGCAAATCCATTTCTTTATCCCCTTTAGCTATTGTGAAGACTGCAGGTACTCTTAGAGGAGGTATTTTTGTCCCCACACTATGCAGAAAACATGTCTGAGCAGGAGGGATGTGAACCCTGGTCTCCAGAGTCATAGTCCAGGAGGGCCTAAATACCTTAAAGATCCCAGCTGATCTTGGGCACTAAGCAGGGCCAGCCCTGGTTAGTACTTGGAGGGGAGACTCTGGAGGTATCCTTGGCTGCTTTCCGAGGTGTAGAGGGCCATGGCTCAGTGTCAGAGTAGCTGCTCTGCATACAAAAAGTGTCAGATGCAATCACCGACACTTCTGGGTTGAGCTGGAGAGAAGACTCTTGTCTGATACGCTAGAGAGCCACTACCGGTCCATGTAGCCAATACCAAGCTCACGAACTCAGTGCTCTGACTCTGTTGAGGACAGCTTCCTATGTTTTTAGCCTCATGGGAAACCCAGGGAGAGGAGGTCTCTAAGTAAAGCAGGATGAGTAGACCAAAAATAACAGCTGGAACTGGGTCAAGGAAGGGAAATTTTGTCCTAGTGGTGAAATGCTGTTGGAATGGGCTTCCAGTTCAGAAGCCCCGTTAAAAGGGCACTGGAGATGCTTTGGACCTCTGGAAACCTCCAGGCTGTCTTTAAGGGCAGCCCCTAGCGCAGTGGTTCTCAACCTGTGGGTCCCCAGATGTTTTTGGACTTCAGCTCCCAGAAGCTCTGAGCATTGACCATAGTGACTGGGGCTTCTGGGAGCTGAAGTTCACAAACATCTGGGGACCCACAGCTTGAGAACCACTGCCCTAGCGAGTGTCATCTGGTAGTCTAGCCTCAAGGTAGCAGAGGCCTGAACTGGTGGTTTCTCGGAAGTTTCAGACTCTCACACCGCTATGGTTGGTATTGACTCTACCTCCTCTGAGGATGGGTTACTGAACAAAATGAACTTGACAGGCATGATAAATAAACAGCAGCAGAAATAGCATGGCTCAGGCCTCCGATCTCTCCCCCTCCCCATCACTGAGCTGCACGGGACTGGAACCGCATGGGAATGTGGCCACAAAATCACGACGACGTCGTAGGATGCCGCATCAGACTACGGCTGGAATCCTCTTGGACCACTAGCGGGTGCACTTTTTCCAGGGTTGCAAAGGGAAGGCAAACCAAAAGTCCCTGTTCTGAGCAACCTCTTTCCTGCTTCCCTTCCCAGTACTTTGACTCTGGAGACCAGGGTCTGAATCTCCGCTCAGCCATGGAAACACGCTAGGTGACCTCTGGCAGGTCACATTCTCTCAGCCTCAGAGAAGGCAAAG
Source organism: Iguana delicatissima (assembly GCA_948472985.1). Lineage (NCBI taxonomy): Eukaryota > Metazoa > Chordata > Lepidosauria > Squamata > Iguanidae > Iguana > Iguana delicatissima. The sequence goes on along the minus strand of CAOKZL010000719.1, from coordinate 158,933 downwards.
GCAACAAATCTTGCCAAGAAAACTCTCGTGATAGGCTTGCCTTGGGGGTCACCATTCATCAGTTTTCAAAGAGAAGAGACGTGATGGCTCGAAAGAACTTTCCCACTGTCAGCAGCCCTTTGTTCTTATGTGCCTTCAAGTCCCTTCTGACTTATGGCAACCCTAAAGTGACCCAATCACGGGGATTTTTTGCCAAGCTTTGTTCAGAGGGGGTTTGTCTTTGCCTTCCTCTGAGGCTGAGAGAAAATGACTTGCCCCAGGTCACCCAGTGTCAGAGTGGGACTTGAAACCTAGTCTCCAGAAGCCATATATATATATATATATATATATATATATATATATATATTTATTTGGAAATGTAACTAAATATTTGAATATCTAAATTGAAATATTTAAATCTTGAGTTTAGTCTTGGGGGTCTCTGGCAAAAAAATTATATCTTGCAGGGGTGTCCCTTGTAAAGAAAAAGTTAAGAACCACTGGTCTGCTCTGACTTAATGGACCACAGGCTAGCAGTACCTCTCGGGGGTAAAATTTTTACATATCCATTTTGCCTGAGATTCCTTACTTTACAACCTATAGAGCATTGTAGGTCAAAGCCAGTACCTTGGCTCAGAAGCCAACTGGAAGCCAGGGCAGTTCTGGTGTTGTGTGGTCTCTAAAACGTGCAACCGACAGCAGTCTGGCTGCTGCATTTGGGGTTAGCTGCAGCTTCCAAGGGCAGCCCCATGTAGAGTGCACTACAGTAATCTGAATGGGAGGTAATATGTCAACCACTGTGGTCAGATGTACCTTCTCCAAGAAAGGGCGCAGCTGGTGCACCACTGAAAGCTGGCCAGGGGCACTCCTTGCCACTATAACATAGCAGAATGGGAATAGAGGGCATTCTTATCAAATTTGCAGATGGCATCAAATTTGGAGGGGTAGCTGGCATCCCAGAGGACAAGATCAGAATTCAAAATGACCTTAACAGGTTAGAGAGCTGGGCCAAAACTAACAAAATGAATTTCAATAGGGAGAGATGCAAAGTGCTCTAATTGGGCAGAAAAAATGAAATGCGTAGATATAACACGGGTGACACCTGGTTTGACCACAGTACATGTGAAAAAGATCTAGGAGTCTTAGTAGACCCCAAGCTGAACATGAGCCAGCAGTGTGATGTGGCAGCTAAAAAGGCCAATGTGATTCTGGGCCGCATCAATAGGACACTAGTGTCTAGGTCAAGGGAAGTGATGGTACCACTCTGTTCTGCTTTGGTGAGACCCGACCTGGAATACTGTGTCCAGTTCTGGGCCCCACAGTTCAGGAAGTCATCACTGTACCTGAATTATAATGTAGCATAAGTCTCCCTTCACTCTTAGAAAAAGAAATCCATTACAGGTCTCACATATCAATACTCTAGCAATTCGAGTGGCCCCTCTTTGCTTGAACCTCGTCCCCATGCTCAGCATGCTCGTTGCCCGGCTGGGAATCGATTGGCTTGCTCGTCCGTGCTCACAGGCTGCCAACCGCCTTGAGGACGGATGGGCAAATGGCATGACGCATGAGTGCACAGCATTTCCCACGGAGTGCCGCTCAAAGGATGCCTCAGCAAAAAAACGGGGTCGCTTCCAACTGTATGGCATGGCGTTTCGCTGCCAGCCTGGATATGGTTTTTACTTAGAGGGTTATTATTTAAAACAAGCAAACGGGCGGAAGGCCAGCTATCTGCTGTCGTTTCTTCTGGAGCCCATCCAGAGTAATCTCGCGGTGTTCTGTGGGTTCTTTCCATAAAGGGTTGGAAGGCTTAAAAGGTTAGCTGTGTTAACTTCATGCACTATCAGCGGTAGTGGAGAGATGGAATATTGGAATCCAGAGCTGTGGTCAAGGGGCAGGGACGAGGTTATATGGTGGAACGCATTAATGCTTCAGTTGGAGAGCCCAAGAAAAGTGGACAGATTTTAAAAAAAAACATTTTGCTGTCTCATGATCTCTTCTATTTTGGATGTTCCAGCCTGAGTGTGAACTGGGCTGCCATCCAAACAAAATCAAAAGGTGTTGAAAGCTCCAGGGGAAGCCCGGAGGAATGTAGAAGTTTATACATCTATATATTGGGGCAAGTTTTGTCCCCAGACCATGCAGAATTTCCCCAATCTGCCTCCACGAGCACCCCCAGAATGTTGTATTATCCTCAAAGACCTCTTTTGCTCTGTAGGCCCTCTTAAAATGGTGCCAGTAAGTGATGCAACACCACTTCCTGTTGCCATTTTGAGAAGGGCTACGGAGCCAAACGGAGATCTTTGGGCTTGCTGTGTGCATGCTTATGGTGGGGGGTGGGCTCATAGGAACGGTTAGGGGGAAAATTGGCCCCTGATTTGCCCACCCCAACCCACATAATGGCACAGTCTAGCTTACTTTTACTTTTGGAGCGCTTGTAGGATTGAAGCTGGGGAATATTTTCATGTGCTGGGGAGTTTTCTGCATTGTCTGGGGGCAAACACTGACTGCAAATAAAGCCACTTTAATTTTTTTCCCCCAGAGGCCAGAAAAGTGGAATCCAGAGGCTGTCGTGCAGCCTGCAGGTTGAAATTTGCCTATTCTTAATTTAAAATGTAGATAACGAGAATTGCAATTACATTATTTAATGGCTATTTCCTATCACGGGAAATAATTCTCCAACAGCACTAGGGCTTGCAATGTGTCAAAGAAAGCGTAGTCGCAGGAGAAAGTGTTGCATTGTGCAAGGCTTCTCATTGAGAAAAAATGAAAGGCCGAGCAATTATATTAAAATCTTAGAACGTACTGCATGACGAGGGCTGCTTTTCCACCCAGACAGCTGATTTCTTTAATGCAGCAACATTTCGCTCCCAGAAAGATTTTGTTTGCCTGTGCTGTTCAGGCTGCGTGTGCCATTGTTTATGGAGCCAAAACAGTGCCCTCCAGCCAGAAAAGAGAGGCATCGGCCTAACTGATCGAGCCCCAAAGTTGGCCGAAGTCGGAAAATCATTACGAAAAGATCATCGGAGCAGCAGGGTTACCCAAGAAGGAGTGGACATGCTCAGGGGCCATGCAATAGGGACTGTTAAGGAGTGGGCAATGGAATGGAGTATCTCAAAAGAGGGCACAGCTGAAATGACTGGCATCCACAGCTTAGGTTCGGATTGTCTAAAAGACCATCTTCTCCCTTATGAACCAGCCCATGCATTGAGATCTTCTGGGGAGGCCGTTCTCTTTGTCCTGCCAACCTCCTGGTTACATTTGATGGGACAACAGGAGGCAACAGGGCCTTCTCGGTGGCTGCCCCCAAGCATTGGATATCCCTTCCCAGAGAAGTTGGACTGGCACCCTTCCCTACAAGTAAAGACTTTTCTGTTCCAACAGGCATTTATTGAATGACTGCACAAGGCTTATCTCTTCTAAACAATGGACCGGACTTTGGTAATTGTTGTGCTGGGGTGTGCGTGTGTATGTGCTTATTGGGTGTATATTTTAATCTCGTCTCAATTTTTTGATTATTTAATCTTGTTTTGAACTTTAGATCTTGTGATCTTCTAACAAGGTGTTTTGTTGTGAGCCACTTTGAGTCTCAAACTGGGGAAAAATGGTGGGAGATAAGTAGAATTTATATAAAATAAAATACAGCTAAAGATGGTCACTGCAAAGGTTGAAGAAAAGAGAATCCAACAGTTCCATACCCTCCAACCATCCCAGTTTTGAAGGAACAGTACTGCTTAATCCTCTGTAGTCTCACTTTTTTCAGAGAAAAGCATCGTATATCCCACTGAAACACTTTTCTGCTCCGTGAACTGATGTCCAAAGGCCCTGCCTAAATAAAAAGGTCTTTGCCTGCCGGTGGAAAGAGAGCAGAGATGTGGCCAACTGAGCCTTCTGTGGGAGACATTTCCAAAGCTGGAAGTAGCCACGGAGAAGGTTCTCTCTCGTGTCTTCAACCATGCCTGTGAAGGAAGTGGAACCAGAAGAAAGCACTCCCCTGGAAACTGTAAGACTTGCAATCTTAAAATCTGAGTGAGCTCATCCAGGGAGATGTGATCTTTCAGTATCATTCGGGCTATTCCATTTTTGATCCAAAAACTATGTGGGAAAAGCCAGTGGTCTGTCAGAGACTGTTGCATGTCGTCTCCGAGGGATAACAGCGTTGTGACTCCTATATATTAGGCCAGGAAGTGTAGGATTGTCGGGTGTCCCTTGTCATAAGGGATGTCTCTTATTTGAGGGCCGGAAATCTTGTCCCTTATCGAGTTGGTGGTGTCCCTTATTTTGAGGGATGACCCATACTGGAAAGTTGAAACACTTTTCCTTTTCTATAGCCTGAACACGATGCCAAAAAATCCTGTATTTTTTTGAGCACAGGCCCTTCCTAAAGACAGAAATGTGTGCATCGTGTCGTTTATGAATGCTGACAGCATGTTACAGAGAAACACAAGGTAAAGGTGAGTGAAATCAATCCTTTTGTCTGTCACTTAGGTCGAGCGTGGACTTCTTAATGTCTATGTCTTGATTGTCAACCCTGCATGTCATGAATTTCAACAGTCCCTTATTGCTGTTTTGGAAACCGAGCAGCCCCAGGGAAGTGTGAATTAGATCTGTTCCCTTGCAAACATGGAAAGAAGGCATTCTTCCTCCACCCCATCCCTATGTGGAAATCAGACAAGAAGCAAAGGCTTGGCTCTGTTCTCATCATCGCAACATGAAGGCGGCTCAGACGGCTGTGCGCCTGGAGAAATAAGCGAGGGTTGGAGAAGTATTACTTTTTAAATGTTGCCTTCTCAGGCTGCAGGCGGGCAAGCAATGAGGAAGTTTCCGCAGTTCAGCAGGAGCGGAGCGTATTCTACCTTGCGGCCTTTCCAGCACACACTTATTAGATATCAGCCATTCTCCTCCATCCTTTCCCAGATGGAAGCAAGGAAGAAAGTATTGATTTCCATATCTGTGGGCAACCAGTAAGTCTGGATCCGATCTGAAAGGAAAATTGGGTGTGGGGGAGAGCTCCTCCAACAAATCCATCTTGCTTTTCCTTTTTTTTTTTTTTTAAAGAAAGCAAGATTTATCTTTTTAATCCAGTTATTGAAATGATTTTACCCAGTGGCATACAGGGTGTTTTTTTCAAAAGTATGTTAAAACTGGTTTTGCATTGCAAAACAGAAGTAGTTTGCCGCAGGCCAAGAATACAGTTTGCAAACCGAGGAAACCTAAGTGGCTGCGTAATGGTTCGGCAGACGACGCTCTGCATCTTAATGAATGCGAAAAGATGGATGGAGTTCCTTATTTCTCTTCAGAAACAAAGGAGTCACATCAAAAAAAGCCTGAAAATAGAATCTTAGGGCCCCACAATAGCGGAAAGGTGTATTTGGGCCTGTCAAGGCAGTGCAGAGGAGCAAAGCAGATGTGATGTGGGACATTTGTTCCAGTAATAACAGCAAGAAAAAGAATCAAAAGCACTGTTAAAGTGTTTTGAAGGGTATCAGATTTTGACCAGAGGAGTAGCAAAGGGGAAGTGGTGTTTGACCATGCTCTATAGTGTGTTGTTGACCAAAATCCATCCACTGGAAGTGACTGTAAACCTTCTGGAGAAGAGAAAATGGAGGCGTAATCTCAACAGCGAGGATGGTTTCCCAGCTGAACTGATTGAAGCTTTGGTTAAAAGTGGGGCTAAAGGATTTAGCTCAGGTAAATTGTCCTGAGGGAAGGAACCCTCTCCTCTGAGTAGTGGTTGTTAGCTGCTGTCGAGTTGACTTTGACTTTTGGATGACTAATGAGAGACCTCTGAGCCGCTCTATCATTAGCGCCCTGTTCAGGTCTTGCAGATTCAGGACATGCCTTCCTTGATTGAATCTCTCCATCTGTAATGAGATCTTCTTCTTTTCCTACTGCCTTCTCCCTTGGACTCTTCCTACCTTCTACCTCAGAGTCCTGGTGGCGCAGTGGTTAAATGTCGGTACTGCAGCCACAAGGTTGTGAGTTCGATCCTGCCGGGCTCCGGGTTGACTCAGCCTTCCATCCTTCCTCAGATCAGTAAAATGAGTACCGAGCTTGTTGGGGGCAATTACCCTAACACATTGTAAACCACTTAGAGAGCACTTAGCTGATAAGAGGTAGAGAAATACACATGCTATTGCTATTGCTTTGCCAGGACAATCATCATCAGCAGTCTCCCAATGCAAACAATTCTATTGATTCATAGCCCCAAACCAGTTCTAGTGGTTTGGATTGCTAACAGGCGTGGGCGTTTTGTGAAGCTAATGGCTCTTAATTGCTCCCTGAAGATCAGGATGCTAGAAGAGGGTCTTTAGGCCCTTTTACACTACACAATTCTAGCACTATGATTCCACTTCGACCCTCATGGCTGCATCTGATGGAATCCTGGGATATGTAGTTTAGGAAGGGGCATTTAGAATTGTCTCAGTGCCTCACCTGACTACAAACCCCAGGTTTCCACAGGATGCAGCCATGGCAGTTCAGCTGGAATCATAGTGCTAGAATTACGTAGTATGATATAGTCCTTAATTTTCCTTCTAGTAAATAAAGGCTGTCTTTTGAGAAGCCTGAGACATGGCTCTTTTTTCTTCATGGCTTTCATGGGATGGTCTCCAATTTCTACTTTCTTTGTCCATGGAAGACCAAACCACCCAAAATACTTTGCATTATAGTGGGAATACCACGGAATGACATACTGTCGGTTGGAAAACCTATCTTTCCACCAGCTACTTGAGGATTGCAGTCGAGCTCAGAGGGATAAGAGAAGTGTGTAGAACTGGCAGATGATACCATTGTTCCCATTAATTGAAAAGTCCTGGTGCTTTGACCAGGAGACCCCGGCTTCACTCTCCTTGCAACCTACTAGGGATGTAATTATTTGCTCATTTTCTTCTTCAAGGAAACAACAAGTAATTTTAGCAATTTTCCCCCTGCTGCGAAAAAGCCTTTCAAAATTGTGCAGTCTTCAAAGATTGTTGACTGTTCGGGATTTATTCTGCGCCAAAGTTGTACACGGTGTTGCCCTCCCCCTTTGCTGTTTTCTGTGCAAAAATGCCACGTGGAAGTCTCCTGCCAAATCGGACCTGAACTCCAAAGATTCTTCTTAGTTCAGAATGTCATAGAATAGGTTTACTAGATAGGGGTTATAGGCTGCTGGTGCACTGCAATGTATCAATTGGCAATTGCTGCTTGCAAACATGCATCTGGTTGAAAATTTGAGAGTGTCCCAAGGTGCCAAATGGTTAATCGCTGCAGTGTTTGAGGTCACTTTGTATCCAGCAAGGAGGGAAAAGATCAGAAGGAGGAATGTGAAAATGGCAGGAAAGTGTTACGGGAACGTGCCCACAAAGACAAAGAGACACGAACTTGCTCAGGGTCCCAGGATGAAAAAGATATGTAAACAACCGAAAGGGTCCGAGAACTTCTGGTGCTGGTGGGTGTGATGTGACATTTATGAGTTTCACCAGTTATTGTGCCTAAATTTGTATGATGAGGTAGGAAACCTGTAACCATCCAACATGCGGTAGTCTCAGCAACTTTTCAGGAAAGCTGCTGCGTTGCCAGCTTTGCTCCAGATGGATGCTTCTGCTCAAAATCTGAGTGCTGTTTGTGAATGTAAGTTATCCGGGACATGACATTAATCCTTTTTGAATTAAACCCAAGAGATCAGATGCCACAAAGACTGGGAGCAGCAGCAGTAGAGAGGATCACTGGAAGGAGTTTTGACTGGTGAGGGGACGTTTCCTCCATTTTTGACATGACAAACTGCTTAGCTTCCCTTCTACCTGGTGGAGGAAGCAGCTTCTCTTCTTCAGATAAACAACTTCTTCTCTACCCTCACGCAGTCTGCAGTCTGCATACTGGCAAAAAACAAATCGGAAAGAAGACACTGTAGCAACCTCACAACGAAGTGACAGCTTCGCAGCAGTCAATTAGGAAATGATGAAGGCAGAGGCCATAGGCAATGAGTCACAAGCACGGAGCTCGGCTTCTGCAGTGACCCACGCATGAGAAGAAGAAAGCGGAGCTTTCGCAAGCAACTTGTGGAAAATTGGGGCAGAAGAGCAAAAAATGATACAATCACCTGGATGCAGGAAAAAGCAAATCAGGACTTCTGATCAGAAGAGCCAAGACTTTCCAAAGCAAGAAGGCAGAATTACCTGGGGAGACCTGACTTAGATGATTACCTGAATGAAAAGTCCTCAGAGGTCTGTGTGCAGAGAGATGAAGGGAACATTTTTGCATGAAGCTCGGTGGTCAAATGGGCTTGGCTCTTTCCCTAAAGACTGTATGCTTTTTTTTTTTAAGACTTGAATACATACATTTTTAGTCAGGACAAAGGGCAGAAGAAACATATTCTGCAAGGTTAGGCAGGTTGGTTTAGAGCAGGTGTGCGCCAAGCGTAGCCTGAGGGCCAAATGTGGACCCTTAGGGTGTTTATGTGGCCCCTGGAGGCCTATAGGTTCCCAGGGCTGTCTTTTCTCAGGCCGTAAAAGAAAATAAAAGGTGAAATTGTTTCTCCTGGGGCTCTTTCACACTACACAGTTATGACACTATGATCCAGATTTAACAATGAATTGAAATAAGACATGTTTTATTGAGACTACTTCCCTCTAGCCAGAAGGTAGATGCAGAGCAGAGCAGAACAGAGGGTGAGTCCTGGCCCCCAACTACTGGAAGAGAAGGAGGAAGCTAGGCAAATACATAAACCTTCTGGAGAGTCTTTGCAAGTTGCCGCAACAGATCGATTAATCCTTGCAAAGTCTAACAAGCTGCTCTCCTAACTGAGCTGGACATTTGCCCACGGTCCTTTTCTCTTTTCTGGATCTGAGCCCACCAAAACTGGAGAATTTGTGTCTTTGTCTCCCACCTGGAGATGACTCACAAAAACTGGAAGCTCAGGGCCAGGCCCTGAGATCTAGCACCCCTAACAGTGGATTTGTTGTATGATGTAATTGAGGTAGTGTCATGTCGGTAGCACTCTAAAATGGATTAATCCATGAGACACTCAAGGCATGACTCAGTAAAGATGTCTTAGCATTATGCACCAGTGATGCTTTCCATCTTTTAAGTCACTATCAGCCTTCCTCCATTTGTTGAAAAAAGGGACCCCCCATAGAAAACTTCAAAACTCTTAGCTGGCAAGTTTGGGCAAGAGGAAATCTCTGAGGTCCTTAATGCTTTGGAGGTAAAAGTTCTGAGCCTCGTCATTGTGGTTAACTCTTGTCAAGTATGGTGACCCTATCAATGAGAGACGTCCAATCACCCTGTCATCAACAGCCCTGCTCAGGTCTTGCAGATTCACGGATGTGGCTTCCTTGATTCAGTCAAGCCATGTTTTCTTCTTTTCCTGCTGTTGTCTACCTTACCAAGCATTATCGTCCTTTCTGGTGAGTCAGAACTTCTCATGATATGGCCAAAGTACAACAGCCTCAATTGAGTCTTGGTTTCTAGAGAGATTTCAGGCTTGATTTGCTTGAGAGTCATGGACAGACATATTTTGGAACCAAGAAATGCAAAATCCAGCCCCAGTCTTAACACATCCCACCTTTCTGAGTGCTCTTCTGGGGTCTTTTTGGGAACTAGGGTGGTGCGGTGACTAGAATGCCGGACTCAGGCTTGGGAGATCAAGTCTTCAGGGATCCATGAAACTTGCTGGCTGAGATCCTATATCGAGTAGGTGGAGCACAATACCACACCTGGGGAATTTCATCTCTCCAGCACCTCCCCCCACCAAGCAGGCTTCCAACCTCTGATTTAAGGAATCAGTGGAAGAATGCTGGCAGAATTTCTTTTGCAAACCCAGCAGAAGGCATCTGTGGGCCAGTCTGTTTAAGGGCAGATGGACAGAACTGGACCAGGAAAAGAAACATGGAGGGGGAGATGTTGGCAGGGGATGGGATATGCCCAGCTTGCAACCGGAATGCCGTAAAAATAAACCCAGGCAGGTCCGAGGGATAATTAGAGGAGAAAAGCAAATATTGAATGCCAAACAACAAGAGACTCTCTCAACTAATGATAAAAGGCCCTTCAGATCTATTATTAATAGAAGATAAAAGAGAAGGGGGGAGCAGTCCAGTTAAGAGGGTCAGACTGTTTAGATTAAGGGGGGCCCCGTTTGCTGCTCCCTTTGAAAAGGCAGACGGAGGCATTAAACTGGGTCTGGAAGACTTTAATTAATTTTGTTTTAATGGGGCAGGTGATGGGGTGCTTGGCCCACCCATCTGCTTTTAAAATTTTGTGCCACCACATCCTGTCTGTCTGGCTTTGGCCTTTGGAGCTGAATGTCAACAAACAGCTTCCCTGTGTTGGGTCCCCCCGCCAGAGCTCCTGGCCTTGGAGCTCAACGGTTACTTGATGGAGTTCAGGGTTGAGTTGGGGCTTGGGCAATCAATTTGTATCATATCATATCATCATACCACATAATTGTTGTGTGTCTTCAAGTCATTTCCGACTTATGGCAACCCAAAGGCCTTGGCCAAGGCATACTCCCTCAGCCTCAGAGGATGGCAAATGCAACCCTCCCCCTCTGAAGGAATCTTGCCAAGAAAACCCTGAAATAGGTTTAACTTCTCCTCCCCTTTGTGTTGTGTGCTTCCAAGTTGTTTCCAAGTTATGATGATCCTCAGGCTGAGAGCGTGTGACTCACCCAAGGTCACTGAGCAGGTTTCCATGGCCAAGCAAGGAATCGAATCTTGGTCTTCAGGTCATAGTCCAAAACTCAAACCACTACACCAAGCTGGCATTATATTATATTGTATTGTGTTATATTAATTCCATCTTTTTCCTGATCTGAGACCCAAGGGGGCTCGTAACACAGATTGCAACAAAATCACTTCCTGTCACCATTTTGAGAAGGCCTGCAGAGGAAAATGGAGCTTTGAGGCTTGCTGTGGGTGTGTGTCCTCCATGGCTGTATGCATCTGGGAATGAATCTTTTGCTCGCCCACACCTAATTGGCCACTCTTATTTAAATAAAATATATTTGTTGAATTTTTTTTTTAAAAAAACCATCCGATTATTACAAGGATTGTGACCAACGGTGCCAAAGGAAAGTTTGGAAGTATCACTTTGGGGAAATAACTCCTTGAATATCCCAACCAGTTACAACCCTGTAACTATAAAAGTAACTAAAATTCTAACAGTATACTGCAAAAGGAGCGAGGGAATCTCTTGTTAAGTTACAGATTGCAACTTAGTTATGCTTTGGTACAAATGGGAAGGAATGACTTGGTATTTCTTTACTTTCAAGCTCTGGTTTAGAGGCAAGGCGGTTGTCACGTTTCGTGTTTTGGGGACATCCTGAATGGGCATTTCTGAGACTCCGGCTTCTAACAGAGCCTTGGACAGGCCAGCCTATTCTTGGTGTCTCCAAAGTGCTTCCCCGCTTTCTCTGCCGGTTTGGAAATCTAATATTTCACAACTGATCGATCAGGAGAGAACAGTGAGGTATTTTTATGAGCTTAGCTTGGTTAAAAGCCCCAAATGACAGGCTCCAATTACACTGCGGATTGCGAGGTCTCGCAGTCAATCAAATCGGTAAGGCCCCCCGCGGCAATTCCTGAGAGCACTGGGCAAAGCTGTGTCTCATGCTACCCTCGGAAGAACGGGTGGAGAGACGGTTCTTCCCGAAGCCCGACACGTGGCGATGAATTACCGTGCTTTCTTGGTAGTGATCCATCAGGTTCCTAATCGATGCCTCTCCGGTCCCTTCTCTGACCCTGTTTGAATTCGTATTGTGTGAGCCGGATTTGATGAGGTGTGGCACAAGCAGGCTTTATCAAATGCTTAACGTCATCGACAAAAACACCCCCCCCCTCCTTTTGGTCACCTTATTGAAAGGGAGGGAGAGGCAAAAATGATGTTGTGAAGCTGTCTTTTTAAGGTCGACGCCTACTTCTTCCTCTGCCACCGATGCTGCGCTCATGTCTTCTTTCTTGAATCCACACCTGGCGTCAGAGGTGGGCCTAAATCCCAAACCAAAACATGAAAAAGGACAAGGTCTTTGAAAAGAACTGCCAAACACACAAAAATGTAGAGCCAAAAAGAGAGAGAGAATAAAAAAAGGAGGGATATATATATATAATCTTAATATATAAAAGTCAAAGTTTGTGAGTTTGTCTGTGTCAGGCAGGAGAAGACCTAGAATCATGGAGTTGGAAGAGACCCCAGGGGCTATCCAGTCCAACCCCATTCTGCTATGAAGGAACACCCATCAAAGCACTCCCAATAGATGGCCATCCAGCCTCTGCTTAAAAACCTCCAAAGAAGGAAGGAGGCTCCACCACACTCCATGGAGGCAGCCGATTCCACTGCCGGACAGCTCTGACTGTCAGGAAGTTCTTCCTGAGGTTCAGGTGGAATCTCCTTTCCTGCAGCTTAAATCCATTGCTTCTTGTCCTGGTCTCTGGAGTAGCAGAAAACAAGCCTGCTCCATCCTCAGCATGACATCCCTTCAAATATTTAAACGTGGCTATCATGTCCCCTCTTAACCTTCTCTTCTGCAGACTAAACATCCCAGTTCCCTAAGCCGTTCCTCATAGGGCATGGCTTCCAGACTCTTCACCATTTTGGTCGCCCTTCTCTGGACACACTCCAGCTTGTCAATATCCTCCTTGAATTGAGGTGCCCAGAACTGGACACAGGATTATTCCAGATGAGGTCTGACCAGTGCAGAACAGAGTGGTACCATTACCTCCCTCGATCTAGACACCATACTCCTGTTGATGCAGCTGAGAATTGCATTGGCTTTCTTGGCTGCCACATCACACTGCTGACTCATGTTCAGCTTGTGGTTTATGAAGACTTCTAGATCCCTTTCGCACATCCTGTTATCCAGTGATTGGCTGTGGCAGGCAAAAAGACCTCATATGATTGGCTGGCTGTGAAGATTCTATGGAATCCTGGGGTTGGCCGGTAGGGGCCTTTAGAATTCTCAGCCAGAGAGCTCTTAGGCCTCAGGCAGGTTGCTGTGGAGATGAGGCCGAGCAGCAAGAAAGAGGAGAATAGTGTATTCCCTCAGAAACTGAACCTCTGTATGTTAATAACTCTGCATACAGCTCAGATTGGGCAACGTGGGGAAAAGTTAGAGGTACTGGACAGCACACATGGGGGAATTAGAGACACAGGAGATCAAATCTATGTATTTTAACCACATCTAATTCCTAAGGCAATGAAAGGTAATTCCTAAGTTATTTCTAACAAGTATTACCTATGAGAAAATTAAATCCTGGGCAACGCTGAGTAAATATGCTAGCATGCTATAAAATGTATATAATATGCTATGAAGCATATGTATAAAACTGGTAGCAGAGGTACAAATACACATCCTCTACCATTTCCTGGCAAGAATTATTAATGGGAAACAACGCACAAGCTAGGAGAGGCTGCAGCAACTTAAACAACTTAAAAAGCAGGACAACAGAGGGTTAATTGGGACTGTCCCTGCCAATCTAGGATAGTCTGAGAGTATACAAATTTACATAATTAGAAATACCTAATCTTAATAAAACTGCTGTTTCATGATCAGCTAATGTATCTCCTGTTATCTTACAATTTTCTATATGTTGTTATATGCAGTTGCTAGGGAGATTTTCTAAAACTGTTATAAAAATTGCCGGGTGTATGTTTTGGTGACGGATTGCTTAGTAGGAATGCTCACATCTGGACCGACACTGTGTCATTCAATGAACTGTTGTCTTCAATTCACTGTGCCTCCATTCTTGAATCCCAAACTGGGCAAGCTTCCCTTTCAGAATGCATTTGCCATTCATGAGGCTCGCAAGACCAGACTCAAGCACTGTCTTCCAGTTCTTTTCAATTCTTCTCTTTTTGCTTCCCTGTTCTTTTTTCTCCTCCTCCTGCTACAGACCACAGACGGAAAGGAGCAGGTACAATTTGGCGTGCTGGCTTTGGTGAGAAGTCAAAAGAGACATTAATGCAGTTTTATTAGTTTCTGTTTTTAATGACTGCATCAATGGGAACTTGAAAAGTCAACACTTAGGCCATTTCCGCACTAGACTGTTATAGCGCTATTATTCCACTTTCAACATCCTATAGGACTCCTGGGGTTTGCAGTTGAGGGAGGGGCCTTTAGAATTCTCAGCCAGAGAGCTCTTTGGCCTTGGGAAGCTACAAATCCCAGAATTCCACAGGAGGTTGAAAGGGGAATCATAGCACTATAACAGTCTAGTGCGGAAATGGCTTTAGCTAACTGTCCTTGATCCAATGGGTTTACTTTAGCTGGGACCAACAGGTGAGTTGAGGCCATAGGTGGGTTTCACGTCGTCCTTCAGATTGTCTTGAACTGCAATGCCCAGTGGCCCTAGCCAGTGTAGAAAATGCTGAGGAATGCTGGGAGCTGCAGTCTAAAAACCACAAAACCTATGATTTTAGCCACAGAGTTGGACAGAAAGCACAATGTTGGACAATTAATGGGAGAAAAAGAACAAGAAGAAGGCTGGAGACGGTGACAAAGCGAGGACCGAATGTTTTCTTTTCCATGTCTCTTTTGATAATTGACTTGATTTTACTGGTCGATTCTTGCTGATCTAACTCAGTTTCTTTTTTTCCTGTTGTATTTTAACTTCCTACAGTAGATATATTAGTAGCTAAGTTTAACTCAGAGCTGGGGAACAGTATGGCCCTGTGGAATGTTTGGCCTACAACTCCCATAATCCCTTACCATTGGCCACACTGGCAGGGGCTTCTGGGAGTTGAAGGCTCGATAAATCCAGCCCTTGGTTTAATGGTTTTTCTTGTTCCCTCTTTTCACATGTTGTCTTTCTTCATTTGCTTTCCCCTTCCAGGGAATTGGTGTTATGATTCACAAGATCCAAAATGTGGTAAGTATGTGAAACAAGGGTCTGAAACATTCCATGTGTTAAATTTTCATACTTTTGAGATCTTCCAGGGAAATCTTTTGGTGAGTGCTCCCCACGGTTTAAGATATAGCAGGTGTCCGCAAAACATAGTGGCAGGGCTAGCCCTAGGGTTGCGTGGGGCCCTCCGGTGTGGACTCCATCCTTACCTTGTGGCGGCCAACTTAACTGGCCATTTTAACGGCTCACAATGGCCCACCTCTGTTGCCTATTGAGGTAGAGGCTGCACTCCATTTCAGGGTGAGGTAGGAAGCGTTGCCTTCATTCCAAATTGGCTTTGTGCCATCATCGCATTGGCAAATCTGATCGGTTCTGTGATACATCATGACACACCGTGATCATGGATCCTTCTTCCAAGCTGACAGTGGAATTTTCCCCAAGACAGGTTTCCTGGTGCCATTTTAGAGCTGTTCCAAGTGGGGAAAACATATTTGGGCATGATGTTGATGTACTTCTTCTTCTCCTTCCATTTTTGGAAACATCCTGTTCCTCGCCGAAAGGAATCAGCATGATGAAGTGGTTTGGGACTCATACTCTGTGAGGCCAGGGTTGGCATCGTCACTCAGCCATGGAAACCCACCTTGGGCAAGCCATACTCAACTTAATCAGGAGTATTCTAAGGGCCTTTCCACATTAGACTGTTATAGTACTATGATTCCACTTTCAACACCCTGTGGAATTCTGGAGTCTGTAGTTCCCTAAGACCAAAGAACTCTCTGGCTGAGAATTCCAAAGGCCCTTCCCTCAACTGCAAACCCCAGGATGCCATAGGAGGTTGAAAGTGGAAAAATAGCACTGTAACAGTGTAGTGTGGAGATGGCCTTATTGTATGCAGTCCTCTTATTTTTTCTGTCCTGAATGCAAAGCAAGGTGTGCATTTGGGTAAATTTTTATCAGAAATAACAGAAACTCCCATGCAAGAAAGCAAGTTCATGTGATGCAGTATCATACCTGGTCTATTAGTAACTGGATCCCATCCCTACCTGGGATGTTTTGCAAACAAAGCTTATGTTCAGCTACTGAGTTGGTAAGGCAGGGACTCCTGGAGAGATAATAGAAATAAGCAGGATTAGAATGGAAGATGCTGTTGGTCTTCCGAGACTGTAAAAGCCCCCAAAATAGCTTATTTAGCCTGTCAGACCAAATATAGACCCAGCGAGGAAACCCTGTTGAATTATAGATAAGAAAAACCCTGCTCGTGATTATTAATGAAGGTCATCTCAGCAAGAGGGCATCTCCTCTTGGTGGTAGGAAAGGTGGAAAGAACACTGCTGGACATCTAATGAACGTTTTGGCTGAGTCTTTCCTCTAGCCCAGGATCCACTGGCAGAGGTGTTGATTTTCCCTGTATCCTTAAAAAAAAAAAAAATCAATGCAAATGGTTTCCATTGAACGGAAGACGGGGGAAGTTAAAGACTCTTCCTCCTGTTTGATCAAGGTTGGCATTTCAATGGAAGGGATCCAGCAGAGGTTGGGGGAATACACGAGACAGGGAAAAAAAGGGCTGAAACAGTGGCTGGCATTCTGCTTGGGAGGTATGCCTTTGTGACTTGGCTTTATGCACCTACAAAAAAATGGTTTTGAGTAGTTTTATAATGTCCATATTCCTCTAGAGCAGTGGTTCTCAACCTGTGGGTCCCCAGATGTTTGTGGACTTCAGCTCCCAGAAGCCCCAGCCACTGTGGTCAATGCTCAGGGCTTCTGGGAGCTGAAGTCCACGAACATCTGGGGACCCACAGGTTGAGAACCACTGCTCTAGAGGCTGCTGTGACATTGCAACATACAAGTGTGAGTGACTTATGAGCCATGGCCCGATGTGCAGTGGGCACCAAGGCACATTTGAACGCCTGCTAGGGAGTGCCAGAGCACAGCAGGAGCACCCAATGCCCATCAGAAGTGCCTGATACGCATTGGAACATCCTTGCCAGTCCCCAGATGCAGGGATGTATTTAAGTCTTTTACTCCAAGTCTCCAGCCAAGTCTCAAGTCTCAACCTTCAAGTTTCAAGTTGAGTTTGAAGTCCTTGAGAGATACTTTCAAGCCAAGTCTCAAGTCAGGAGCCAACTTTATACCCCAATCTATATTCCAGAATTTCTGGACAGAGTCGAATAAAGTCAGTGTTAATGATTTAAGTAGAGTCAACCCTCCACATCTGTGAGTTTTCCATCTGCCACTTCGGCAGTGGGGAATAGGGTCCTTCTTAGTTCTCATTTCTGGAGCTGGAGACTTTTTCAGACATGGGGAATAGGATCCTTCTTACTCCCCATTACTGAAGCTTCAAAAGCTTTAGAAAGAAGGATCTTTCCTCCTCAAGTCTGTTGCCTAACGCATTTGCTGTTCCCCT
Source organism: Iguana delicatissima (assembly GCA_948472985.1). Taxonomy (NCBI): domain Eukaryota; kingdom Metazoa; phylum Chordata; class Lepidosauria; order Squamata; family Iguanidae; genus Iguana; species Iguana delicatissima. The sequence goes on along the minus strand of CAOKZL010000719.1, from coordinate 141,734 downwards.
CTAAGAAATGCACCCTGCACTCTAGGCGTGAGTCTTGCCTTCTGCTCTTAGAAAATGTTTTAGAAAGCTCCTCCGATATGCAGCGGGGACAGGCTGCTGAGCAGACCTCAAGTCCACCTCAAGCCCATTGCCTAACCCGTTTGCTGTTCCCCTCTGAGAAATGCCCCCACACTTTGGCCTTGAGAGAGATCATCACGTGACTAGTAGGCAAAAAGAGATGGAAGTGCTGTTCAAAGTTGTACGGTTTCAGGATGAATGTGTTAGGTTACTGAACCCGGGGCAGCAAGTCGGTCACTGAAAATATCCAAGTCGCAAGTTGAGTCCAAGTTGAGTCATTGAAGTGACTTAAGTCCAACTTGAGTCCAAGGCAATCAACTCGAGTCTACGTCACTGCCCAGATGAGCATCTTCTCAAGGCAATAACAAGCTTTCGTTGTGTTTTTCAACATAGATTTGCAAAGTTATGAGACAAAGACTCTCATGTTAGCTCTTGGCAGGTATCAATGGTGAAGACAGTGGATTAAGGAGCTTTCCTTTCTCGACTTTGCCAAGTGAGCCTTTCTTCTAGTTTTAGCCTCATCCCAGCCTTTCTGCTTCCCTCTCCGACCCTCTTTAGGCCCTTTGCATTGGAAGGAAATCATGCCAACCTGTGGGGGAGAGAACCAGTCGCCCGTGAATATTGACCGGAGGAGAGCGCAAAGGGACAAGGATCTCGATGAAATCTCGTTTGAAGGATATGACCAAGCCCCACCTGGCAGATGGAAATTGTTGAATGATGGACACACAGGTGAGCGTGGAGAAGGGGAGCTCCTTCAAGAGAAGCTTTTTCGATGTCTTTTGAAAGCCATCTTCCATTAGCTTTCATTCATTCAGCCACTACATGCGTGCCGGAAGCATGCAGTCGCAAAAGCTGGCATTGCTTCAGATTGCATTGGGGAGGTCATCCCCCTGCCTTGAAGCAGCTGTGGTCCTGAGGAATGGTTTAAGTACTACTACAATTGCTCCCCAGAATCTGCATCTTGAGGCATCTGTATCACCCTGCCCAATGATAGGGCCGGCTCTGGTGACTTCCTCACCTCCTTGTGGGGTTATATGGGGAAGGGACTGTTCTTTAGAGGGTCATCGGTGGCTGTCTTCATATGGGAAGGACAGTTTCAAAGGTATCCTTGTTAACCAACCAGAACTGTCTTCCCACCCACAGAGCGATACCATTGGCTCTGTCTTCATTGTTAGCAACTGGCTGGCTCTTCTTCTCCATCCACCAGGTGAAGGAAAAGTTAGTAGTATCTGCAAGGTTGGTCTGTCTTTCTCTCCTTTCTCTATGTCTGGCTGGCTTCCTTTGCAGTCATAATGACTTTGGATGGGGCCTCGGCCACAGATCAAATCAATATCACTCGAGGAGGACTTTACGACACGTACCAGGCCTTGCAGTTCCATTTCCACTGGGGGGACTTCAACAGAAATGGCTCAGAACACACCATCGATGGGATCCAGTACCCCATGGAGGTAAGCTGAGTTTTCAGCCTTTCGATTTACTTTGCTTTTCTTGGTTCCATGTCTACTCTGCCTTTCCTCCAAGGAGCTCAAGGTGGCAGGCATGGCTTTCCTCCCCACTGGACCCTCACAACAATCCTGTGAGGTGGTTTGCTTTGAGAGTGACTGTCTCGAGCTCATCCGGTGATGGTTTTGTTTTTGGCTCTGTGGTCATTAGAATGTAGATCTCCCAAGTCCCTGCTTAGCACCCTGATCACAAGTTGTACTTGGAGTCTAATAGGACCTAAATATCCTACAGGCACCAGATCCTGTCTGATCTTGGAAGCTAAGCAGGGTCAGCCCGGGTTAGTCCTTGGATGGGAGACCACCAATGAAGACCAGGTGCCGTAGAGGAAAGAACTGGCAAAAGCACCTCTGAGCATTCCTTGTCTAAGAAAACTCTATGCAATTCATAGGTTTGTGAGGACTGTTGCTGACAATACTGTGCAAAAACTCTATAGGAAACTGCCAGTGGTGACCAGTGGCACCCATGTCCATGTGGTGAGGAATCCTTGACTTTAGCCAGCACTCTAAAGGAGGAATGGGATCAGAACCACTGCCAAGGGGAAACAGGAAATTTAACCCACTGTGGCCAGAATCCTAGTGAAAAACATTTTGTTCCTTGCAATGGGAGGAGAACTTCCAACAAGATCAAGGCTGCTGACAGAGAGGGCACCAAAGAGATGCTCTTCTGCAGGCAGGCCATGCATCTGTATCTGAAAGGTGGCCATAATGACAAATCCCATCATCCCTTGCATGGAACTGGGGCAAGGGGCATTCTGAAGGCTGAAGAGCAACCCCAAATTGTCATCTTCCCATTGTATGGCCTGAAGTCTAGGACAGTCAGTTTCTTTCTCCCCTGTAGCCTACCCGACAAGTTTGTTGTGAGAATAAAATAGGGTGGGAAGTGTTCGCCTGTGGCCCCAATATCCTTGTCAGGAGGGTGGGATAAATCTACTAACATATAAAAGTCAAAGTTTGTTTGTCTGTGTGAGGCAGGCGAAGACCTCATACGATTGGCTGCCTGAGAACATTCTGTGGAATCTTGGGGTCTGCAGTTTAGGGCAGGGCCTTTAGAATTCTCAGCCAGAGAGCTCTTGGGCCTGACCGGTTGCTATGGAGGTGAGGCCTAGCAGCAAGGAGGAGGACAGTGTATTCCCTCAGAAACCAAATCTCTGTATGCTAACAATTGGGGAATATGGGGAGAAGTTACATAGGTACTGGACAAGGCAGTCTGGGGAAGGAGAGACCCAGGATCTCAAATCAGTGTAGTTCAATCGCATCTAATTCCTAAGGTAAGGTATTTCTAACAAGTATTACCTATGAGAAAATAAAATCTCAGGGCAACGCCGGGTATATATACTAGTATGTAATAAAAGAAAGGAAGAGAGCATTGGGAGCCACACTGGCATTCAGTCATTACAAGGAGAACAATGGCCAGCGTTCAGCAGTTCTTTGCCTGTGCTCAATGCTCGCATTCAGTCATTCTCCAAGAACGACAGCAACTCCTTCGACAATAGCTCGAGCATCTCCAGCCTTAGCACATTAAAGGGGCCCAAGGGGCTGGTGTTTGTTCAGAGGCTGGTTCAGCAGTGTACAGTGAACAACCTCAAACTCATTCTCTGTGTTTTGCACGAGAGGCTATTAATTAAGGAAAACCCTCAAGTTGTTGCGCCGACTGGATCTAGCGAAGGATAGACAATCTGGCTATTCATCGGGGCAGCAAGGCGAAACCAAGATGGCATGAAAGGGCTTTTCAGACCCCCAGGAAGATCAGGAGTGACCCACCAGGTCCTTCCAATTATTTTAATTGTTGGGGAAGGAGCTGGAAAACAGCACAGGCCAACTGATGGAAAGTTTTTGCCCTTAAGCATCAATCAGCCCTTTACGAGAAGCTACGGAGACACAGCACACGTTTTGGCAAATGTGTACTTTGGCAAAAAATTAACTTTACAGCAGGGGTGGGCAACTGAATGGGGGCTGGGGCCAATCCTCCTCCTCCCCGATTCTTATGTGAGGTGTGCCCCACTGCAACAAAGCCGAATACCTTCATTTTCCTCTATGACAGTGGTTCTCAACCTGTGGGTCCCCAGATGTTTGTGGACTTCAGCTCCCAGAAGCCCCAGCCACTATGTCAATGCTCAGGGCTTCTGGGAGCTGATGTCCAAAAACATCTGGGGACCCACTGGTTGAGAACCACTGCTCTATGGTCCTTCTCAAAATGGCGGCAGGACAGGATGTGGGGTTCTGACACCCTTGTGGGGTACTTCTGATGGTTTCATAGGTTTGGTAGGGGTTCCTGCAACATTTTGGGGCAAAAATGGTCTGAAAATTTAAACTTTGGGAGTGAGGGGCTTTGGAGAGGGTTTCAGGGGCCACAAAAATGGAATCTAGAGGCCACACTTTGCCCACCCCTGCTTTACTTAAAAAAAAAACACCCTCATTTTTGCTCTTTGCTACTGTTCTTTCACCTTGGACGCATGGGAAGCCAGCCTATCAGTGCTGCAGTTGAACCCAGAACAGCCTATACTCCCTGATCCTCCATCCCTGCACAAAGCTAGATGTTTTTCGTCTCCTGCGTTTTGCCTTATTGAATGTCTTGCAATGATTATTTGGTTTGAATGGTAAGCTTTGTCCTCCTTTGGAGTTTAACTGTCCTCGTTGGCTCCAGATGAGGAGCCTTGGAGTGAGAGAGAAGCTGCCTTATTCTACCTGTCCAGGATATGGGTGACAATCATTTGATAGCCAAAATAGCAGCTCCCCTATGAGACGGAGCTGTCCGCAGCCCGGGGAAAACACCATAGTTTGCAGAAGGACAGGAACACCTAAGTTAATAAAGCCTTTAGTAGAGAAGATCCTCCCTTTTTTATTTGAAAAAAAAAAGGCTTTTTACACTCACTTTAGGGCCTTTCTGCACTAGGCTGCTATAGTGCTATGATTCCACTTTCAACCTTCTGTGAAATTCTGGCGTTTGTAGTTTCCTGAGACCCAAGAGCTCTCTGGCTGAGAATTCTAAATACCCCGTCTCTGAACTACAAACTCCAGGATTCTACAGGATGTTAAAGTGGTATAATAGCACTATAACAGAGTAGGGTGGAAAGACCTTCAGTTCTGCCTCTGATTCCATTTCTGCCTCTGGTATTGAATATCTGTAAAAGGAGTCATGCCTAGGAATATATCAGCTTTGTTGATTGAGGTATATCTGTACAAAAAACTTCTGGGGGAAAAAAAACCTTGTGGTGAGAGGAGAGCTTAAAACAGCCCTATGAGGCCAATTAATAGTTGGGCAAGAAAGTGGAAAGTGGGAATACCCTTTGTTAGTCTTTCAGGATGGAGATGGTTTGTTTTGAGGATCATCCTCTCCCCCAGATCTTGTAAATCCAGAAGTGCATAGGTACACCTCAACTCATGCGCACGCATGATCCAGAAGTCCTTGAGGGTTCTGGTCATGCCCCCGTTGAAGCAATTGTGGCAGGCAGAGGAATATTGTCAACGAGCTCCATTTCACCCAAAGGCTCAGAGCATCTCTGTTTCTTCTTTTTTCAACAGCTTCACATCGTCCACATGAATGCCAAGTACAAAACGCTCGGTGAAGCCAAAGGACATCCCAATGGGCTTGCGGTCTTGAGCTTCTTGTTTAAGGTATTGTGAGCGTGATGGAACAGTAGCCTTGGGATGATAGACCAAATGAGTGCCCATCTTCTCAGTTCCATATGAACCGTATGAAGCTCATTCACGTTGACTTAGACTAGGTCCGTTTGGAACAGTTGGCTCGAACGCTGACTGGTAGTGGTCCTCCAAGCTTCCAGGTGGGAGTTTTGCTTTCCTCTCCTGGGAGTTGCTAAGGGCTGAAGAAGGGACCTTCTGGATGCAAAAGCATGTGACTTACCTCAAAGTCACAACCTGCAAATATGATCCCATGAGAAAGGCAACATAAAATTGCTCCAGAGGTCAGAGGCTGAATGTCCACTCAGCCATGGAAACCCCCTGGATGACCTTGGACAAGGCACACTCTCTCGGCCTCAGAGGAGGGCAAATGCAACCCTTCCCCTCTGAAGAAATCTTGCCAAGAAAACCCTGTAATAGGTTCAACTTCTCCTCCTCCTCCTCCTCCTCCTCCTCCTCCTCTTGTTGTGTGCCTCCAGGTTGTTTCCAATTTATGATGATCCTAAGGCTGAGAGTGTGTGACATGCCCAAGGTCACCCAGTGGGTTTCCATGGCTGAATGGAGAATTGAACCCTGGTCTGCTGGATTGTAGTCCAATGCTCAAACCACTACACCATGCCGGTGTTCACCTTAGGGTTGCCACAAGTCAGAACTGACTTGAGGACACATAACAACAACTTAGGTACTGCTGGGTGTTGATTTTTCCTGGTATTCACTATATACTCCTCAGTGGCCATCCCTTTAATGCTTGGAATCACCCCTGTGCATGGTTGTGCATGCACATTGGACACAGATGCACCCCCATCCTTTAGGCAAAGAACTTGAGCAGAAGTGCAGATGTGTTTGGTGCACTTTCAGTGGCACATCCTTGCAATTCAGGAACAAGGTGGCTCGACGCAAGAGTGGTAGGACCTCCATGAGAGCAAACTTATGCTTCATCTCCTCGATGTAGGCTCTTGGCCTTGGTCACCCTCCCTCTTTTACAGATAACCACCCTACATGGAGTCATTTTTTCATTCTTTTCTTTCTGATGCAGGTATCGGATGCAGATAACACCAATTACAACACAATTGTGGCAGGTCTGAAAAACATCTCTCAGGCAGGTACATCTGAGTTCTGCATAGGAAATGCTCTCCTTCATTGTACTAGTCTCTTCTTTGATGTTATTGGGGTCTTTTCTGCTTCTCCCCCTTGGTCCCTACCTATCACTACAGATGACTACATCATTTAAAGATTACAGGTCATGGATTAAGTCCAGAACCCTGTTTGGTAATTATTACATTTATTTAGTGATTAAAGTAACATTTTGCTGTAGAGATCTTGGTAAGAATATTTATCTTATTCAGGGGAAGATTCTTATAAAGAACTGCTGCCTTTAAGATCAAAATTATCAAGGAATGCAACTCTACTTTGTACACACTGGAATGGAGTAAATTCTGTCCCAAATGTATATAACCTGAGAAATAGCTGTTATAATAATCCACTGCCCTGTCACCCGTGACACCAGAATGGCCTTGTACTTTGTACTTCTTCCTTCTTCCTTTCCCACCAACAGTTTCTGTTTCTTTGCCTAGAGGGCTATGTCGACCTGGCCTCCACATTTTCCCTGAGCAACCTCCTGCCCAACATGGTCTTACTCTCTAAATATTACCGCTACAAGGGTTCCCTCACCACTCCGAGCTGTGATGAAGTGGTCACGTGGACTGTGTTCGAAGAGCAGATCCCAATCAGCAAGCCACAGGTATCAAAAGCCACGCCTTCAGTGGCATGGCTCTGTCAAAATGCCTTCCACCCTTGACATCTCCCACACTTGAAAACCAAAACCAAAACCAAAACCAAAACATTGCATGGATTTCCCCCTAATGGTCTTAAGGTCTTTGGATGAACGCTTTCTTTGCATTCCACCATTTTGTGAGGTGAGTTCAGTAGAGATATGAAACAGGACCTTTTGGGTAGCTGCTCCCAAGCGTGTAGCATCAGCAACTGTGGGACATTGCAGAGGATGTGAAAAGGTGGCTGAGCTCCTGCTGCTGACAGGAAACAGCTCCCCTCCAATTTTAGGTTACAAAAGAGGAGGCTATTCCTACTGAAACGTAATTTTTGCAGAGAAGACAGTGCCTAGGACCCAAATAAGATACATAGACTTCCACAGGAGTTGGATAGCTCTGATGAGCTAGGGTGGGCTAGCTAGAGAGGGTAGGCAACTCTGGTGTGTTTAGGCTCAGTTTTCTGCCCCTGAAACCCTCTGAAGGGCCCACATAGGCCATTTCCACACAGGGTTAAAACGCTGCGGTGCAATGACTGGACACAGAGGTCGTCTTCACCATTGCGTGCACTAGGGCGGACAAAAAAAGGGAGGTTCTAAACCTCACACCGCCCTCACACGGCCACGTGGGTGGCACTCCGTGTTTTATAAAAACCACCTTTCAAGTGGTTTTTGTAAAACCTCTCTCGCGCTACTCCGTCGCAGCGCCCTGTGCAGAACTGCAGGGACGCAGTAGTGCGTCCCTGCAGAGCTGCCCGGGAGCGGGCTTCCGGCTGGCGTGCTGCCCCGATTGGTGGAGTGCTGCCGGAAGCTGCTGGCCTCCATTTTGGGCGCTGCCGGGCGCCGCCGAGCGCCGCCGCCGCCGCCGTGCAGAGCGGCGAATTTGCGCTGCTCCCCACGGGGACGGATCCTCCCGCTTCACGGTAAGCTCCGTCTCCGTGTGCGCTGCCCCATTTCCCCGCGTGTCCACCCCCCCAGTGTGGAAAGGGCCATAGACTGCCAAAAAACAGAGCAATCCCAGAGCAAAACCTGGACATGGCTGAAGTCTGTCTGGTTTTAAAAAATAGATATTTTTGATGTTGTGGTGGGGCAAAGCAGTCCTGCAATCATTTAAATAAGTGACTTGCTTGGGGTCTTTTGAAAGTTTCCGAGAGAGGCAGTTCACTTTTGAGGGGTCTAGGTTTTGGGAATCTAAAGGGCCACGGGCCACAAAACAACCACCCTTGCTCTAATGACTGGTAATTCTTGCTTTCCTTTGTTCAGCTGAATGCCTTTGTGAACACCGTTTACTTCAAAAAGGTCGGAACGACATCCCTGAGAATGACCAACAATTTCCGTCCCATCCAGCCTCTTAATAATCGCAAGATCTTTGCCTCCAAAGAGGCCACCATCAGCTGCTGCTCTCCGCTTGCTGCCAGTCTCCTCTTCCCTCTGTTTTTGGCTTTTTTGGCTGGCCAGTTCTCGGGCCTCTCCTAGGTGTCTCAGTGGACAGTTGAGGTCCCTCATGATCGATTGATCCTTCATGGCATCTTCATACCCATGCTTCTTCACTGTGATCCTTTTTGAGCCATTGGGTTGGATTGAGACATGGTTCTGTAGACCCCCCAAAATCAGTAGGCCTTCTTCTAGGAGTCACAAAATCTGCCTCCGATTGATTTCAGGGGGTCTGCTCTGAGCCCGATTAAATCTGGATCCAAACCATGGAGCTGAACGATGCATGAGCTGGAAGCAAATTGATTGGGGAAGAACTTGATTTCTGACCTCTATCTTTTGTTGATGTCTGAAGACTTGCTTTCATCCTGCTAAGACACACTTGTCTCAGTGTATGAGTAGTAGACAGTAGTTCAGCTGAAATCAAAAGAATCCCATGCCACTGAGGTAGCATGCTGGGACAGAAGTGGGATGAAAGTTGTGCAAATTTTTCCACCTGGCTGGTTATTGGGATGTGCTGGGGGAGCATGTGGGAACATGACGCACAAAGCACCTTTCCATTAGAATGTGAAGCAAATGCTACAATGGTGTAAACTGACACAATAATGAATAAATCCAGAATTCTTAATTTTTCCATGATCAAGGTCAGTGCCACAATCAGTCCTGTCAATGTATTGCAAACCCAGCTCCAACATATGAGATGATATATTGTAGGATCAAGGCGAAAAGAAGAAAATCCCCCTGAAACCATACCGCAGGGCCATTTCCAAACATGGAAACTGCAGAAGCAGAGGGCTTAAAGTATCCCTTAGGAGCATACCCAACTTTAGACTTGTATAGTGCTTGTATAGGATCAGCTTCAGGTGGGCCCTGGGTTGCTGTTTCAGAAGGCTCGTACTCCACAGGTTCAGCTTCTTCTTCCTGAAGCTGATGTTCCCCAGGTTCATCCTTGGCCTTATTGTCTTCTGAATCTAAAGCTTGGGTCCTGACAGTATATTGGGAAGAGCAGAGTATATAAACACTGGGTTGCTACCTGGAAGCTGCTCATGCAACAACTTGATTTAGCTGCCTTCTGAGTAACTCCATTTAATCTCACCACTTGACCTTCTTCCTGCTAGACTGTTGTCCTGCCTTACTTAGGAGGGGAGAAGGTTACACAGAAGAACCCAGGGCCTGGAAAGGGCCAAAAGGAACATCTAGGCCAACCCCGTCAGTGCAGGTATCACCACTAACTCATCCTTGAGAGATGGCCATCCAACCTCTGTAGAAAGACCTCCAGCAGAGGACATCCACCATTTTCTGAGGTTATCTGTTCCAGTGCTGAGCAGCTCTTCCCATCAGGAGGTGCTTCCTAATGTTTAGTTGGGATTTCTTTTTTTCTACTTGGAACCTATGGGTTTGGGTCTTATCTTCTGGAGCAGCAAAAACCCATCTCATTCTACCGTCTATGTGACAGGCCTTCAGATATTTAACGCTAGTGGTCCAGGTCCTATATCACAGTCTATGTTACAGATCCATAGCTATGTTACAGAAATGCAATGAAACCTGGTTAATGGATTGTGAAGATGTGCCCCTGAGCTTTGGTAAGAGTGCCCCAAAGAGTGCTCTCAGGCATTTCTGATGAACACTTGACAGTTCTGATGTGCATTGAATGCTCCTGTTGAGTTCCAGTGTAACCTAACTGGTGACTGGATGTATGTCGGGGAAGCTCCCAATGCTCATTGGTACCCATTGTGCATTGGACCACGGTGCGTCAGTCATGCCACTGGCTGCCATTACGCCAGAAGTGCTCCTACATTGCAATGTTATGGAAGTCCCTAGGTGGAGATGGACATTGCAGAACTACTCAGTTCAATGTTCTGCACACATAAGACCTCTTATGTAGATACCAATCTTCTACTGAATGCCAGCCAGTTTCAGTCTTTTTTAAAAGATGGGCTAAACATACCCAGCTTCTCTCTTCATTCCTCTAAGTGCCTATTTCCCAGATCTTGCGCCATCTTGGTTGCTCTGTGTGGGATCCCTTCCAGCTTGCCAATAGTCTTCTCAAACCATGGTGCCCAGAAAAGAGCAGAGTATTCCAGGTAACATCTCATCAAAGCAGAATGTTTCCCTTCATCTGGACAATGTATTTCAGTTCCTGACATCTAGACCTGCATTAGGGTTTTTTGGGTTGCTGTGTTACATCCTTGACTTACGTGAAGCTTGAGGTCTGTCAGCTTTTGAGCTCCACCAAACCTGGTCACTCTGGATGTGCAACGAGGAAACAAAATGGTGGGAGAAAAGTGGCAACCAAACAAGACGGAAAAACCAGCTCCTGTAGTTTCAAACATCTGTAACGCAGACTATGCCGGGTGTTATGCTGTAATTTAAGATGCCTGACAACAGAAACTGTCAGACAGGGACATGTTGCATATTAACCTTGCCACTGCCTAGCAATGATAGCAAGATTGATGCCAAGTATCCATGACTGGAGCTGGCAGAGCTCCTCTGGCTGGAACGGCCTAGATAACGCTTCCATGATCTAATCCTCTCCGGAGCAACACACCGCTTTATAGATAGCCATGTAGCACACACGAACACAGACATATCCAGAGCTCGCGAAATGATTTTAAACTGGGGTGGGCAACATCGGTAGGCCCAGGGGCCAAATTTCTACCCCTGGAGCTCTCCAGCAGCTATGTACACAGTGAAACACGGCCCCTATTGTGGAGAGAGTTGGAAGCTGAGTTCTGAAAAAAAATGGGTATTTTTTGGTGTTAAACTGTGTGTGTGTGTGTGTGTGTGTGGGTACTGTGGTGTATTTAGAAGACATCTTACAGCTCCCAAAGGCTTCCCAGATAGATAACTAATCCTTTTCTTTGCATTTATTTTCTTTACTGTTCAGAAAAAGGGCAGTCCTATGGGTGTAGAAGAGTTGAGGCCCTGAAAAAACACCCTTAAGGGCCACGTATATTCCAAGGGCTGCACTTTGCTCACATATGCTTTAAGTAGTAATTAGTTACCAAGATCCCCCAAAGTACCTAGTTACCCTTATAATTAAGCTTTTTTTTTTTAAAAAAAAGACAGATTTCTTTCTGATCTCTCAAAAGCAGGGTGGGGAAGGAGTGACTCTCCAGATGTATTTGGACTCTAGGTGCCATCGTCTCAGATTCACCCTTAGAACTTTTCTATTTGTTGCGTCCACCTTCCCTGCTCCTTTTCTTGGGATGCCTCGACTCTCATTGCTAAAGGCTTAGCTGCAGTTTGAAGTTACCGCAATGCTAGAAATTTGAAGACTGAAGGCAAATTTCATTGGGGTGGTGGAATTCTTATTTTTTGGGGGGGGTGTCAATGCCTCCACTTTGGTCCTCTCTCCCTATAGCTGCACACCCGGGATATTTGCACTACGTCTGTGACAGAAGAAGCCAGAAAGGGTCTTGTGAAAAGCGTAATAAACAGTGGTTGGGATTTTGTATCATAGTTAGGAATGTGTCGGCCACAGTTAGGCACTAGTAATTGTTGTGTATTCACACTCCCTTGAGAACCAGCATGGAGTGTTGGACTATGAGCCTGGAGACCAGAGTTCGATTCCTTGTTCAGCCATGGAAACCCACTGGGGGACCTCGGGCAGGTCACACACTCTCAGCCCCAGAAAACCCTGTGATAGGTTTGCCTTAGGATCTCCATAAGTTGGAAACAACTTGAAGGGACCTGACGACCACAATGTAGCCCCTAGAAATCAGAGATCGCTCTCACAAGGGTTGCTGGGAGCAGCAGCGAATGGAGCCCTATCAAAGAGAGCAGCTGCTGCAATCGACAGAGATCAATTTTCTGCAATTTGAACTCAGCTCGCAGCAACTGAGGAAAGCTGAGGATCGAGGGGGAAAGTGGGAGAAGGAAAGAGAAACCAGGCCATTTGAAAGACAGCCGAAAACATGGGATGACAGGAGGTCAATTGGAACTGTCCCTGCCAAACGGGGAACGGTTGGAAGGTCTGCTCTTGAAAGGCAGCCCCAAATACAGCATCGTACAGGAATTTGGATCACTGTGGCTGTACGGACACACAGGGGCCTCTTGGGGCTTCTCTCCAGTCTAAGGGCTGCTCCTTCAAGCCAGGAGATGATGAATTGGCGGGCCTCTGAAAAGAACTAACTACAAGCCCAAAGGGACTCAGCCGCACCGTGAGCCTCGCTGTGAAAAATGGATGGAGCTGTCGTTCCAGCTTCCCCACGCAGCTCCGCAACTTATTATGGGGAGTTGTCAAGAAAAGAGACATCGGTTCTTGTTCTTTTTCTCTTGGAAGCAGACCAGGAAAAACACAACGAGAACAGGAAGATGTCAAAAGGCCCAATTATCCCTTCAGGCTGTTTCCTCTAAAGTAGCGTTGTCAATTCAGGATTATCCCAGGGCCTTTCTGGGAGGAGATCTTCGGGCCTGGCCCTGAGTCTCTGGTTTTCATGGTTTGTCTCTGGGCTGGAGGCAAAGGCACACATTCTCCAGTTTTCATGGGCTCAGCTATAGAAAAGAGGGAAAAGCTATCCCCCAGCTCTGTTAGGACAGGAGCAGCTTCCTACTGTTTGCAAGGTTCAACTGATATGTGGCTGCAACTTGCAAAGATTCTTTGGGACAGAGTGGGACCCTCTATGTATTTACTTAGTCAGCTTCTTCCTCCAGTTGTTGTGGTGCCAGGGCTTACCCTCTGCTCTGCTCTGCTCTGCTCTGCTCTGCTCTGCTCTGCTCTGCTCTGCTCTGCATTCACCTCCTGGCTGGGAGCAGGTAGGGTAGAATAAATACTCCTTATCCCATCTTCTCTTGATCTCTTGAAGCACAAATGTAATCTCCAAAGCTATGTCCCCCAGTAAGGTCCAAAAATGGTAAGCAGTTAGAATCACAGAATTTTATCAGCTTATCAGCTTCATCTCCCTGGCGTCCATCTCTGCTGGAAACAGGTCTTTTGTAAAGCCAATGGATATAAATTGCCCAGTGAAGACCAAGCTATCTCCAAATATTTTGTATTACAACAGAGGTAGTTTGCATGGGTAGGTTGTTGTTACCCCTGTTAACCAAAATGTCCCTGCAAGCTCTGGCTCTGCTACAACACTGCCGGTCTTTCACATCAATGTTACAGATTCACTAATATCCCAAGTTTTGCAAACAGAAAAGAAATTTAAAATCAGAGTTTACGCTAGGGCTTCTCCTGCTTTCCAGATCTCTATGTGTGTCTTTATTTAAACTTATTTCTAAGCTGCATTGAAGGCAAAACCCCTCCTGAGGGTACGTGCATTAGAAAATCACCTGTGCTAACAAAACAGGAAATTGAATTTAATGAAATCAATAAAGCACCAGCAATAATAACCAACGTCTAACCCAGACAGTATGAAAAATCTGATAAATACAGTTTCAGCTAAAAACCAAGAGCTGTCTAAAGCAAGAGAGCAGGAAGAGCCTCAAGAAACGCCTGTGAGGAGGGGCATGGCCGGCCCCCACAACCCATTCCAGAAGCTTGAGGCTACTGTAGAAAAGACCCTCTCCGTTCTGCTCGCTTACTTCAGGGCCCCAGAAGCAGGCAAAGGGGAAGGATGCCCACCACAGATTTTAAACTAGCAGGGCCGTCCTTACTGTTAGACCTAGAGAGGCAGTTGCCTCAGGCAGCAGATTCTAGGAGGTGGCAACACCAAGAACACAGCTGTGTGACAAGCATCTGGCCCTGAGCTCTCTCATGGGTACTTTACTATTTTCAGGTAGGGTGGAGGATGGTGTCCCATCACCAGTGTTAGAAGAGAGACTCAGCTGCTAGTTCTACTGACTTTTGGGCATGGTACAGGTAAGGTTGCCTGCCATTTTGGTTTTTGCCTTAGGCGGCAAAAAGCCTTGGGATGGCTCTGCAAAACAGTATTCTTTTCCAGCCTGAATCAGGATATCTCTCTAAACCAGGGATGGGCACGCTCTGGAGTTTGGAAACCTGCTCCACCTGCTTTTTTAGGGGGGTCTCCTCTGTATTTCTGGAGAACAAAGCCTCACCATTATGGCTGCCATGTGGGGTGAGCAGGAGCCTCACTTCCTTTCACCCCTCAGGCTGTTTGGTTTGGGGAGGGGACTGTACTGGGCTGAAGAGCTCCCCCTGAAACAGCATGAAATAGAGCCACAAAGCTCCCCCCACAACTGTGCATATGTTACAAGGGCTGAAAACCAATGTCTTTGGCCAAATGTCATGCGCTTGCATGCGTATGTGTGTTGGTGTGCGCACCAGGGGCCTTTGAGAGGGATTGTGTGGGAGGTTCCAATGTGTGGGAAGTTCCAAGGGCCTCACCGGACCCCCTCCCCAAGCTGCAGTGGCCCATGGGCCACGCTGTTCCAATCCCTGCTCTGAAACTCTGGAGAGCAGAGCAACTGGGCTGCTATCCATAAGAGCAAGAGGTAGGTGAATCCCAAACACCTGACCTTGCAGTAATGGCTGGAGGGCAGCTAAATTGCACAACCCTGCTGAGGAGGACGGAAAAGAAAAGGAGGCTGCCAGATGCAAATGGACAAATAATAGCCAATTTGCATAGAAATACAGTCCGGCTCACCGTAGCGGGGAAGGCTGTGACATAGAATCATAGAATCATAGAAATGTAGAGTTGGAATACACCACACGGGCCATCCAGTCCAACCCCCTGCTATGCAGGAACACCCTCAAAGCATTCCCGACAGATGGCCCTCCAGTCTCTGCTTAAAAACCTCCAAGGAAGGAGACTCCACTACACTCTGAGGCAGCATATTCCACTGCCGGACAGCCCTGGCTGTCAGGAAGTTCTTCCTGAGGTTCAGGTGAAATCTCCTTTCCTGCAGCTTGAATCCATTGCTCCTTGTCCTGGTCTCTGGAGCAGCAGAAAACAAGCCCTCTCCTTCCTCTGCATGGCATCCCTTCAAATATTTAAACATGGCTATCATGTCCCCTCTTAACCTTTTCTTCCGCAGGCTAAACATACCCAGCTAAGTCTATCCTCATAGGGCATGTTTTCCAGGCCTCTCACCATTTTGGTCACCCTTCTCTGGACTTGCTCCAGCTTGACCATGTCCTTCTTGAATTGGGGTGCCCAGAACTGGACACAGTATTCAAGATGAGGTCCAACCAAAGCAGAGTAGAGTGGTACCAGTACCTCCCTCGATCTAGACACCATACTCCTGTTGATGCAGCCGAGAATTGCATTGGCTTTCTTGGCTGCCGCATCACACTGCTGACTCATGTTCAGCTTGTGGTCTATGAAGACTCCTAGATCCCTTTCACACGTACTGCTATCCAGCCACGTGTCCCCCACCCTATATTTCTGTATTCCATTTTTTCTACCTAAGTGTAGGACCTTACACTTCTCTCTGTTGAATTTCATTTTGTTACCCTTGGCCCAGCTCTCCAATCTATCCAGGTCATTTGGAATTTTGATCCTGTCCTCTGGCGTATTAGCAACCCCTCCCAATTTGGTGTCATCTGCAAATTTGATGAGCATGCCCTCTATTCCTTCATCCAAGTCGTTGATGAAGATATTGAACAGCACTGGGCCCAGGACAGAACCCTGTGGCACCCCGCTAGTCACTTCTCTCCAGGAGGAAAAGCAGCCATCTGTGATCACTCTTTGGGTTTGGTCGGTCAACCAATTATAAATCCAACTAACAGTAGCCCTGTCCAGCCCGCATTCTACTAGTTTCTTTGCAAGAATGTCATGGGGAACTTTGTCAAAGGCCTTACTGGAATTGAGGTATGCTACATCCACAGCGTTCCTGTCATCTATCAAGCTAGTAACTCTATCATAAAAAGAGATAAGATTAGTCTGGCATGACTTATTTTTGAGAAATCCATGTTGACTTCTTGTGATGACCGCCTTGCTTTCTAAGTGATTAGAAACTGACTGCTTAACGATCTGCTCCAGGATTTTTCCGGGTACTGATGTCAGGCTGACTGGGCGATAATTATTTGGGTCCTCTCTTCTTCCCTTCTTGAAGATGGGGACAACATTTGCTCTCTTCCAGTCTGCTGGAACTTCTCCTGTCCTCCAAGATTTCTCAAAGATTATAGCAAGCGGTTCCAAAATGACCTCTGCCAGCTCTTTTAATATCCTAGGATGCAATTCCTCTGGCCCTGGAGACTTGAATTCATCCAGTGTGGCCAGGTATTCCTGTACCACCCCTCTACCTATTACGTGCCTCGTTTCCCCTGCTTCCTCACCTGCTCCCCAACCGCCAGGTTGAGTGCTTGTATCCTTCTGGGAAAAAACTGAGGCAAAGAAGGTGTTAGGTAGTTCTGTCTTTTCCCTTCCCCCTGTGAGTAATTCTCCATCTTCTCTGCACAGCGACCCTGTCGTCTCCTTCTTTTTCCTTTTGCTGCGGACGTATTTAAAAAAACCCTTTTTATTGCTTTTAATGTCTCTGGCCAGCCTAAGTCTGTTCTGTGCTTTAGCCTTTCTGACCTTCTCCCTACATCTCCGGGCATGCAACATGCAACATTTCACAGATGAAAACTGGGACTCGTGCAGCCAAGCAACCCGAGATGGTGACCAAGATGGCCATAGTGGTGAGCGAGGAAGAATAAGACAGGCTAGGAGAGGCTGCAGCAATTTGCTTTTGCCTGAGCTGACTGGGAAGGGCAAGACTCCAGCCCCTCCTCTCCCCACTTTTGGAGTGAATCGACTGCAAACTCCTTTTGCATTTTGAACCCAGAAAGCAGCAACTGGAGTAAGCTAAGGACAAAGGGGGAAATTGGGAGGAAGAGAGAAAAACTGGGACTTTTTAAAAGCAGCTGGAAAAAAAAAATGGGATAGAATCATAGGGCCTGCACTACACTGTTATAGGGCTCTTATTCCACTTTCAACATCCTGTGGAATTCCGGGGTTTGTAGTTTCCTGAGGCCCAAGAGCTCTCTCCCTAAACTGCAAACTGCAGGATTCCATAGGATGTTGAAAGTGGAATAATAGCAGTATAACAGTGTAGTGCAGAAAGGCCCATCGAATCACAGAGCTGGAAGAGACCACGATGACCACTGAGTCTAACCCCCTGCCATGCAGGAACACGCACTCAAAGCACTCCTGAAACAGAGCCATGGTAGGGAGCTTGTGGCCTTCCCAAGATCACCTCTTGTTCACTCCTGACAACATAGCCGATGGTCAAGGATGATGGGAGTTCTCGTCCAATTGCATTGGGAAGGTGACCACTGGTATAGTGGAACTGGGGCTCCCAGGGTTGAAGCCCCAAGTCTTTTTGATGAACAGGGACCACAACATTGCTCTCTGCCCCCATGGACTCCCCAGTCCCCTCTAAGTTTATTGTCATCTCCGCAGCAGCTGAAAGGGAAGTTGATGTTTTTCAGCAACCGATACCTTGTTGGGAGTGGTGTCATCTTGAATGGGAGAGACCCCTTCAACAGTCCTACTGCTCTTAAAGATGAAATAAATGGCTAGAAATGGCTCTTTAAAAATATATACACAACATAGCTATCTCCTTTTTTCAACTCTCCTTTGGGATGTCGGTAGGAGGCCCCACTTTTCAGCATTTATTGCTGCTCCTCTGTGGCCATCCGTTACCCAACAGAGGATGCCCAGTAAGAAAGGACTGGTCTCTCTAAGGCAGGGCACACGGCCCTTCTAGGTGGTTGAATTTCCACCTTTTCTTCTTGCTTTTGCATTGTTTCTGACTTATGATCCTAAGGTGAACCTATCATGGGGTTTTCTGAAGCTGAGAGTATATGACTTGCCCAAGGTCACGCAGTGGGTCTCTGTGGCCGAGCAGGGAATCAAACTATGGTCAACGCTCAGACCACTACACCACACTGTTTTAAAACAAGGCATCTCCAGGGTCTAAAATGGCTGTCTCTCCCAATATAGAAAATACTTGCATGAGATGTTGGGGGTGAGTTGGGGGCAAAAATACATTTTTTTCCCATGGGGGACACAAAAATTGGCCCAAGGGATCACACATAGGCTAAGTGTTCCCCACCTCTGCTATCAGCAAATCATGGTTTTGATTTCAAAATCAGTGGCTGGCATGTATCTGTCACAATTCAATTCCCTGCCGCTCCTTCCTAAATTGCAACCTTGAAAGTTTTTTGCATTATTCAATCCTCTCTCTCTCACTCTCTCTCTGTCTCAGCTTAGGTTCCGCTTTCCTCCTCTCTCGGGGCGTTTAGCATAATTTCAATTTCAAAGGTGGCTTTGAGAAGGAAAAGCCCGCTTGGAAAAAAAAGAAATATCAAACAACACCGCACCCTCTTTCCTCCCCTATTATTCTTCCAGGAAACAACAACCCTGAGGCAATTGAGCTGTTCTACAAATAGCCGGGCCTGTTAAGGAGACACTGCAATTTCCCGTTTTGTTCTCCCTAATTATAGGTTCAAATTTATCACCCAGGAAATTTACTCAAAATGAACACTGGGGAAGGCCAGACAGTTCTCCATGGGCACAATACGAAACCACCACTCCTACGCAGGGCTTGAATATTAGATCCACTTCTGTGTGATGGGCCATTTCCGCACTACACTATTATAGTGCTATTATTTTGCTTTCAACATCCTGTGGAATTCTGGGGTTTGTAGTTTACTGAAGCCAAAGGCTGAGAATTCTAAAGGCCCCTCCCTAAACTACAAAACCCAGGATTCCATGGTCTTGATTTTTTAGCTCATATTAGCCTCTATTCAAACTTCATGCGTTTCCAAAAGATTCTGCTCTTTCCAGAGTAAGTGGGTTTGGAGATGATTCTTTATTAGGTAGCTCTCCAGCAGTTGCCGGACTGCAGGTCCCATTCACCACAGTCAGCATAGCAAAGCATTGAATCTGAGCCTCTCCGGTTTGTCTGTGACTGGAATTGGAACATGAACAGATCCCAGAACGCGAGAAAAAAGGGAGAATGATTGTGCATCTCTGGTATTTTGTCGATAACGTGACACTCCATGGTTTCAGCCTAGAAGACAACACTTACCATCAGCCCAAATTCTGAATTCTGTCCCTGCTACCTGGAAGAGAGCGGCAGCTGAAGAAGGTCAAAACAAAAACACAGTGCTGTATTATTTGACTATTCCTCTATTGTTAGCTCTGTGTGTGTGTACTTAGAACACCAAGAAAGGTTTTTTTTTTTACAATGGAATATATCAGCTCAGGCTATGCTCAAGGAAATTGAGGACCTGTCATTCCGCTGCTCCCAACAGCCTCTCGACAAAACGACAGATGTGACATCGCTCCAAGTTTGATAAAACAGAGAAATGAGAGGCAACAGCAACTCGCTCAGCTCTCTGGCAAGGATCTTGACAGATTTCTGCAGCTGGCAAATGGTTTTGATCGCTTTGGAGAGAGAGGCATAGGAAAATGTGCATTTTTATCAAGGTTAAAGAGATCTCAACTTGGGACGTGTCTAATTCTAGTACAGCACTGCACAACGATCCCACTTTAGCTGCCAGTGCACCTCCTATGGAATCCTGGGATTTGTGGTTTTATAGGACCCTAGAGCTGGAAGAGACTCCAAGGGTCATCCAGTCTGACCCCATTCTGCTGTATGGGAATAGACTATCGACGCATTCCCGACAGATGGCTATCCAGCCTCTGTTTAAAAACCTCCAAAGAAGGAGATGCCATCACACTCCATGGAGGCAGCATATTCCACTGCCAGACAGTGGAATCAATGTTCCTGGTAATCATACTGATGAGAGGGCAATTGAGAATCTTCTATCACCCCTCCTGCATATTTTGAGTCAACAACATGGCTGAAAAGGTAGGTTTATTGGGAGAGGGGTTGGCATCATCAGGCATAGCTACGACGACACAGCTCCATCGTTGGATGAGGTAGGATCTCAGCCCCCACTGGGAAAAAAAAGGCATATCCAGGTCCCCAAATGAGGCATTAGGGACATATTTGGGGGCCATAAATACATAAATACATACATATATCCATAAAATTAATATTAAAAAAATTAAAAAATGAGGTTGGGTGGGGAGGGTCCTCTCCAAGGTCCCTGACAGTTGCTTATCCCTGTATTAGAAGAAAGGTCTTGAAAAAGGTACGTAATGGGCCAGAACACATACCAATATGTCTAGGTAACGAGCAAAGCAAATGGAAATTCTCTTTCGGCCCCTTTTCTTTAAAACTGCCTAATCGTGCTGAAACAGGGAAGAATGGAGAATATGTTGCCCAGTGTGGCATAAGAGATCTGCCGGTCGTACTCTGCTATGGCTTGCCTTTCCCTGTCCCCAGGGAACTTTCCCCACCACCACCACCACCACCGTTAAAGGGTCATGGCTTTCCAAATGGTGCTCATCGAGGGACTCCTAATCTGCATCTTTATGAAATACGCCCTCCGTTATGCCATCCCAGGCGCTTGATCGCCCCGCCTGGAAGACACCATAGCTGTTAGTTCCAGTCTACAGAAGACCCACCAGCTTGATAACAGACAAGCTGCCTGATTTATTGAGTCTGCATGGAGTGTGCTGTCTAGAGTGTCAGAAATTCCCTGGTGATCTATTACTCACCCAGCAGCACTGAGACACTTTTAACTGATGTAATAGAAACATATCGACAATGACACAGCCTGGTAATTATGTGTTCTCTACCACGGCTACAGAACTGGTCTTGGCAGGGCGAAATGCACAGCGAGACGCACGCTGGCATATGGAAATAAATCTTCATTTATCTTGTTTTCAGTGCAGGCTCCTTACAACCACGTGGATCAGTCCTTCCCAATGTGCTGAGGCTCGTGCCGTTTCGGGCTTTGTGCCCCAACTGGGGGCAGGAGCCCGCAAAGTTATTTTAAACAGAGCAGTAACTGGAAAGTTACTTTAAAAGTAATTCCAGTCAAGACGAGACCCCATGATGATGCTGTGTAGTCTAAGGGCCTTTCTGCACTACACTGTTATGATGCTATTATTCCACTTTCAAGATCCTGTGGAATTCTGGGGTTTGTATTTTCCTGAGGCCCAAGAGCTTTCTGGCTGAGAAATCTAAATGTCCCTCCCTAAACTACAAACTCCAGGGTTCCATAGGAAGATGAAAGTGGAATAATAGCACTGTAACACTGCAGTGCAGAAATAGCCTTTATCTAGGCAGAAAGGATGCAGGAGAAAAAGCCATCACAACCCAGGGATCTTTTGCCTTCTCGTTTGCCCTCCGAGGAAGATGAGGGTAAGATTTGTAGCACCGCTGTTTGCCAAAACATGTCCCTCAGCCCCGGGTTTGTGTGTGTGGCACTTCTCCCAGCAGGTGCAGAGCCGGCATCGTGTTTGCTTTTCCAAAGAGTGCCCTTTTGTGCCTTTTTAAAGTGCTTCTCGTTTTGTAAACTCCTCAGGCTGGAAGGAGGAATAGCACGAGCCTTGTGCGTGGGAATATTCAGCCGGAGCCTCAAACAGCTAGAAACTCTAAACCACAGCGTGAAAGCCATTGCTTTGAGCCGCGAAATGAGCACACAGAGAGACGCTACTGGTCCATAGAGGAGACAGCGAGACTGAGAAGGGCATCATTCCCTTGCTCCCATTTACATGATTAACCAGAGCTTGGAGACTTAATTTTTTTAAAAGTAATTTGTTACAATTATAGTTCGAGGGTCCTAGAAGTAGTAAAAGATCACTAATTTTTCTTTTTTTATTTTTTTTTACTGCACTCAGCAGGGATTTGGATTCAATGCCCTCTAAGGCCCCTTCCAGCTCTATGATTCTACTCTTTCTTTAGAACTGTTTTTGAAAAACAAAAGCATTGCTCTTCTACCAGCAAAACTCATGGAAGCAATTCAGAAATATCTAATTTCTCTAAGCCACTGGCCTGTGGTATAAAACACCCTTCCTCCTGTCCTCCCTCTCAATGCATCAGTATCCACAACAGTGCACAAAAGGCCAACATGAGCCAGCACTTGAACCATGTGATCCTCCCCCTCTCGTCATTTAATCAGGCCATGCCCTGTAAGAACTGTAACTTTAAAAGCTGATGTTGCATCGCAAAAGAAGTGATAATTTCCTTTGTTAAGTTACAACCCAAATGCCATGTAACTTAGTGTCGCTTTAACAGTATGCAATCTCTTCTTATGTATGTGGTTCAGAAGTTTAGAGTCTCAGTTGGATTGACAGCAACAATGGGCAGATTTTCCCTGGAGCGCAGCGCAGCCAATAAGTTACACACCAGTGGGAGACTGAAGATTTTGTTTTGAAAAAATCTTTTATTCAACCTGGGCCAAACAAAAGATGTCATGTCTGGTGAGATTTCTATAAATCAGATGTATCAGAACGAAGAAAGGCATACACATTTATACTTTCCATAAGGAAATGAATTAACATACTAAGTTACATTACTTCTACGTAAAATCTGATGGAGGGCATGTGCCTTGGGCCTGTCACATAGTAACCCCCCCTATATATCATTCACTTAGCACCTTGTCCAAAGTGGGACCTGGGCCATTTCTGCACTGGGCTGTTATAGTGCTATTATTCCACTTTCAACATCCTATGGAATCCTGGCGTTTGCAGTTTAGGGAGGGACCTGTGAGGGGCCTGCTTACATTCTGTACTCTGGGAACTTGGCAGTGCTTTCTCCTTTGTTATCGGTTCCCTTTTCTGTGACTATATGCCTCCCGCGTCAAGCTGATGCTTCTTAAGGCTGGCATCCTAATTTCCAGGCACCAGCTTAAATGCCTATTTTAAAATAGCTGTTAGTAACAAATCAGGCTAGTAACTCAAAGGGCACTGGGGGAAATTCTGCAGATGCCCGATCTTGATTCCTTTCTACTCTTCTATGCTACTCTAAGTCCCATTGTTCTCAGGCATCCGGATTTCTGTGTCAAGACGAATACCATATTGGTAGCAGAGCTCAGAAGTAAGGTGCTGCAAATAGAACATTTCTAACTGTTCATTTTGCTGCAAACAAATTATTTGTAAGGCATTACTTCCAAATTCTGCTGGCAGTATTGTCTCTACTCTTAGACTCGTAAGCCAATTATAGCTGAAAGATAGAGTAATCTGTGGGTCTTTCCGCCCTACACTGTTATAGTGCTATTGTTCCACTTTCACATCCTGTGGAATTCTGGGGTTTGTAGCTTACTGAGGCCCAACAGCTCTCTGACTGAGAAATCTAAATGACCCTCCCTAAACTGTACACTCCAGAAGTCCACAGGAGGTTGAAAGTGGAATAATAGCAATAACAGTGTAGTGCAGAAAGGCACTTAATCTTGGGAAAATATTTTCTTCAGGGAAAGAAAGGCACAGGATTTAGTTATCTCTGCCATTCAGACCCCTCTTTTCCACAAAAAAAGTGCTCAAAGTAGCTAACAATTAAAAAAAAATACAGATTAAAAGGAAAACTTTGACCAGATAAAAAGAAGCTGACTTATAATACAGTGATGAGACATCTGGCTAGTTAGAGCTCTTTCCATGGCAGGACAAGCCGACATGCCAAAGGCCAGTCTTTACCTTCCAAATGGGAAGACCACAGAGAGGAATGAGCAGCAAGCTCATTCCTGCAACAGGAAGCTCCAGAAGTGTTACAGAGAAGGATGGATCATCGTTATTCCAAGGAAACCACCCAAGGAGGAATTATGGGGTCCCATCAGAATGAAGATTGCATGGCCATGCAGTCAAATGTCAACACAGAGGAGCATCCATCTTCTTGTCATCTCCCTGGACCTCCTCGATGTACGCCAGGCTGGAGCTGCTCAGTGAGGTAGGTCTTTGCTGCCTCCATGTGCTGGTTGAAGCTCTGCTATCCTAGAGGCTATTTTGCTACTGTACTTTCCATTCAATGAGGAGGTTCTGGGAGGCGGAGGTGGTGTAGCCTTTGTGAGACGTTTCTTGGCTCCTGCTTTGGCAACTGCTGGTGGAAGGGCAACTCCTTTGGCCTGTCCTGGCTCCAGAGGGTCTGAATTGGATCTGGACAAATTGGAGAAGAAGCTGTTTTGGGCCGTAATGGTGGTCATGGCTCGGAACATGGCTCGGTTTCTGCTGGAGACAGGGAGCGGGTGGAGGGTTGGCACTGATTTGGATTTGAATTTCTCTTCTGGGGAAATGTTGCCTGCCAGCCTTCTACCATGGGAAAGCCTATGGTGATGTCCCTTCAGTTGGTCAAGTATGTTCTCGTCAAGTTCCTCAAGGGGACTCAGGTCTGAGGTCTGGAGAAAGGGGCAGTCTCTATGAGTCTGGAGATTCTCACGGAGACTACTTAGTTCCTCCACCACTTCCTTCTTCATGGACTCGATGCTGGCCATTACCTCTCCCTTCAGTGCTGATATCTCCTTCTGCAATGCCTTTGCCACCTCCACGGGGAGTATCTCGGAGCACCCAGAGGGATTCTTCCACAGCCCACAGGCTGGGCATTGCTTCTCCAAGCCCACCTCCTCACCTGTGGGCAACTCTCTTTCCCCTTTTTCCCCATGATGGGTTAATTTTTCCACCAGCTGACTCTCTGGACCTTGATCCTCTTGCTGTTCCTGGATGAAGAGCTGGGCTTGAAGATGACTCCGTAACTCTGCCAGCCTCTCTTCATCCAAGCCTTCACTCTTGGAGATCTCAGGTAATTTCAGAGAAGGAGGACTTTCCTTCTTGCCTTCCTCAATTTCTTCCTGACCTTCTCCTCGAGCTGAAGACTCAGAGGGCTTGTCTTTCTTTTTCTTCTCCACCTTCCTTTCTCTTTTCTGGGCAGCAGATGTGTCCTCGTCCCTTCGCAGCCTCTCAGTTGCTGTGTGAAGGAGACGTACGTGGTTCCAGGACTTGGGGGTTTCCAAAGACATCTTGGATCCACAAATGATTTAGCGTCCTTCTGCTTGTACGCTGGAAGCAGAGTGCCTGGATGTTATCTCAGAGATCAACAGAACAGAGTCCAGGAATCCCACAGAGAGGCTGAGGAGAGACTTGGGGACCTGGCGAGAAACAACTGCTGTAGCTACTGAGAAGCACAGTTCGTAGCCATGATGAAGTCTCCAGAGATGTTCAGGCTTGAGGTTAAGATTTTCTAGCCATCTAGTGAGAGAAAGTATGAAAGCATAGATCTTTCCCCAGAATAAAATATTCTCCCATAAACTGTGGAATATGGATAATTTTTGAATCCTAGGTAGGAGTGTAGTTGAGAGCCAGCGTGGTATACTGGTTTGAGCTTGGCAACCCACTGGGTGTCAGGACGGGGAGCCTGTGCCGTATGTTGATCTGCTGGATGTATATGGAAATGGTGTATTGTAGTCAATGTAGATACAATGCCATAGACCTCCGTAAAATTAAGCTACCATGCTGTAAAGTTCCAAGCTTCTAGCAGCGGCATTTATTTATGAATTAGTAAGCAACCCAGCAACTTTCAAAAGCTGCTAAGACTGACGTATGTTAGAAGGCAATAGGTATTATACTTTGACATACAATGATTGATGAGAATCATAAATGTCCTATCACTCCCCCAGACTCCTGAGTTCCCAGACCTTCCTGATAGTTACATAACTTTCATCCTGAGAACATGAACAGTCAATGTATCTTTATCTTGTCTGTTCTCATAACACCTTCCAGTTCATTTCCCATTCCACCCTTCTGATCCTCCTTGCTTTCCTGGATGTCCCCAGGCCCTGACTATCATCGGATCACCTCCATAGGTGCCTTGAAGCCTTTGAACCCATACCCAGTTACAACCTGCAGTCAGCAATTGGTGATTGATACGTTGCTGTAAACAGCAATTAGCAATGAATACATCTGCTACCTAAACTAAACATATTCTCCCCGTTAACACAACAGGAGGTACGCCTCCCAACACTTTTCCATATTTCTGAAAAGCAACTGAAATAGCGGCTTTAGGTAACTTTAAGGAAAATCTGAACACCTTCCCTTTGGCGGCATGAGCCAGGCAACTAAAGTGAGGCTGTCGTACTTTGGAAATATCATGAGACGGGAAAAGTGAAAGGCAGTAGGGTAAGAGAAAGGAAGACTGCATTTCAGGGGGATTGAAGCCATTTCCACACTAGACTGTTGTAGCGCTATTGTTCCACTTTCAACATCCTATGGAAGCCTGGGGTTTGCAGTTTAGGGAGGGGCCTCAAAGGCCCAACCCCAGGATTCCATAGGATGTTGAAAGTGGAACAATAGCACTACAACAGTCTAGTGTGGAAATGGCCTGAGTCAGTCAAGGAAGCCAACAGCCTTGAATCTGTAAAAACTGAGCAAGGCAGTGGACAAATGGGACTGTTGGAGTGCTCTCAGTCATAGGGTTGCCATAGGCCAGTGCCAACTTGATGGCAAATAATAGTAACAAATCATGAGCATGCAATCCATGCAATCTCCCCTTTCTACCATTTGATGAGGTCATACCCTTGTAAGTATAAATGTAGCTTCAAATATTACATTGCACCCCAAAAGGAGTGACCGTATCCTTGGAGCTGCAAACAGGATGCAGTTCAGTCCTGTGAAGAGGAGCTATTTACTAGCAACTAGTTACTTGTAGTTAGTTCCTTCCAAGCTGTGTGCGAATTCATCCACTCTTCCCTCTTCTCTCCTTCCTCCTGGTTTATGTCTTTGAATCCCCTCCCTTCTCGGAGGAGAAGATGTTATAACAAAGGTTTGCTTGAATATGCATGGATTAAAAAATCCTCGGGAACAAACGTACATCTTGTATTCCACAGAGTACGACTGGGGATGATCTGTTTGGTCTTTTGAGCATCCAATTAGCCGAGTTAATTACATTAACAGCTGAGCACCCTTTATCTTAGGATCCAGCTTGTTGTAAGAGCTTCAAAAACGCTTAGATGTCCACAATTAGATTTTTCGATCTTGCTTCTTTGAGGACCACTCAAAGCACAGGGCTACGAATCGTGATTGGAAACGTACAAGACATCATCCCCAAATTCAGGGTTTTAAAATTAGGAGCTGCAGTCTCACAAAGCATGCCGAAATGGCAGAGGGAACAAGGAGAGCAAATACAGAATATTGAAGATAATGCCTGTGTCTTTGATTGGCTTACGTCTTTGATAGACAGAGAGATAGAGAGATCGCAAATGATTTATATGCTGCCTTTCAATAGAGTTTTCAGATCAGGAATTACACACACACACACACATAAATGCACACAAACACAAAGGTGATGAGCTAAACAGTAGCTGTTGGTCTTAACCAGAATTTGTCATCATTGTTATTGTGTGACTTCAACTCTAACTCTAACCCTAAGGTGAACCTATTTTGGGGTTTTCTGGGGCTGAGTGTGTGTGACATGCTCAACGTCACCCAGTGAGTGTCCATGTGGAGAGATTCTGCAGTAAGCTAAGTGGTGATTACGTTTTGTATGAGCATTTCAGCTTTCTTATTATTGGGGGTACTGTTTGTATTGCTTGCATTTTTTTGTATTTTTTAATAGTGGCAGCCGTTGAAAGTGGATACAGTGAGTGCTGAAAATTATTCCACTGAGGGAGACCAGTGAAATGATGTCACAAGTTGCCTGGAGCAGATGTATGCCAGCTGCCATCATAGATCAGCTACAGCCCAATAGCCTGTCGGTGTAGCGTAAACGTCCACATGCAAGGATAGACTCCACCAGTGCTGCAAAACACCCACAAAGAACAGCAACATTATGGAACACTTGTCAACAACAGCAGGATGTGTTTGTGGTGCCATGGCGAAGAATTCAGAAAATATTTCTGCGCAGAAAATACTATTTCCATGCAGAAAATGCTATTTCCTGCATGAACAATGCTGCTTTCTGAGCCAAATTTGTGAGTTTTGCACAGAATGGGTCTCACATTAGGCATATTCTTTGCAAATCATAGTTTTCAAAGACTTTCGTGCAGTGGGCAATACAAGTAGCTGTTGTTTCTTGGTGAATGAAGAAGAATCACAGTTTAATTCGCAACTGTAATCTGTGTCCTTGGCACTAGACATGAACCTATGTGTTGTGAAGGTTAGAACACTGGCCTAACATTTAGATGCCTCCAGATGTTGCTGGATTGCAAGTCCCATCAGGCCCAGCCAGCATAGCCAACGATGTGGGATGATGGGAGATGCCATCCAAGAACATCCAGAGGGCCACACAATTCCCATGCCTGGTTTTGGAAAGCCCTTTCAAAGTCCTCACTCAGCAATGAAAACTCACCGGGTGACTGCAGGTTAGTCAAGCTCTCTCTCACCCTGACCTACCTCTCAGGGTTGTTGAGAGGACCAAGCAGAGAGGAGGAGAGCCATGGATCGGCCAGAAACAGATAAACAAACAAGCACACACAATTCCTTGCCAAAGGCTTTGTTTAAAAAGTGCTGCGGTGTCCGTTCTCTTCTTGATGACAAATGGATCATTTTATATTATGTTGGGGTTTCTTTTTGCCTCGCAAGATGAAATTGCAGATGGCCAGGGCTCTCTTATTTCATGGCGGTCCCTCTCCTGGGCCCCTAACTCATGCACAGAGCAATTATAAGCAAATAGCCTCCTGTACCCTTTGCGCCGTGTTCAGAGCCACAGTTCAAAATGTATGAAATGATGCCGCCATAAGACAGCTCCCAGAGGCCACATTTCAAATATAAATTGGCAAGGCATTCCACGAGGAAAGAAAATTCTCCTCCGTCATCCCCTCCCCTTTTGCTGCCTTGGTTGCTATTGATCTGCGAAGGCCACGGGTACGGGGATGGAAGCCTCCGTGTTGCAAGCTGATATTGCACAGCGGCTAAGGTCCTACATCAGGGTTGTGTGCTGAAAATCTCTGCGTGTAAAGTTGTGCCATGATTGTGCAATGCCAGCCCTGTGTTAAAGGGCAACACTACACACCAAAACAAAGAGACACATGTGCCATTGTGTGCACAACACCACTGGTTCTGTGCACTTGAACCGAATGCTGCTGTTTTGCATTGGACTCAATACAAATCTTCAACCCTTTCCATAGCTGGAATTTCCATGTAAGTAAAACACCAACAGGATTCTGGTCTATATGGTAGCTTTACCTGCAATCTCTCGATTTCCTATGAAGGACAAACAATGATGTAGACCTTGAAAGGAACTAGTTAGAAGTACTGATTGTAATTAATTCCTTTTCTCAAGGATAAAGGAAGCTATCTCTAAGCTACATTACAATGTAACATAAAGAGAAACAACTTCACTCCTTTGGCAGCAGAATGCAAAGTGTTTGTAGTATCTTAATAGATGCAGAATGTGGCCTTGCTAAAGGATGGAGGTGGATTATCACCCAGTTCCAGTGCTGGCTCACGTGACGCCTTCTGCTTTGTTGTGAGTGTGGAAGTGACAATTGGGACATGTGTTTTGTGCCACAAGCCAGTGGCTTACAGCATTCATAATTTTAAAAAGTAACTGAAATTAAGTTAGTTCCTTTTGTAAAATGGGAAGTAAAGCATTATTTGAAATTCTACCTACATCACCATCATCATTTACTGTCATGTACTGGCTAACTCTCAGTTCCAGTAATTAGGCTTAAAGGTTTTCAAAAACTTTATTCAGGAACAGTGAAGTAACAGCAGTTCTTTAGGAATTGCTCTCACCGCTGGAACCACAGTTGTTTTCTTTTTCTAGAGATCTGAATCTCAATTTTCAGCTCTCTGTATTTCGTGAACTTTTTGCTCGCTTCGTCTTTATTGTGCAATCCCTCGGGATTGCCACTTCTACGATCCAAGCTTTCGTTTTCTGAACCACAGTTACATCTGGTATATTACGTTCTAATTATTTATCAGTTTCAATCTTAAAGTCCCATACGATTTTTGCTTCACATTTCTGACAAATTTTTCAGGCTTATGTTCCAGCGGTTACGGTTGTGGCTGGAGTATGAAGTTTCAGCAAAGTAGAACTACACTCTGTCCTTTCCTCCCCTATCAAAACTCACTTGTTTCTTTGGGGTGGGTGTGGGGTGAGTGTCGTTGGAGAGTGATGGGGTGGGCAGCAGAGGAAACGTCTGGCTGGCCGTGTGATGCGGCAGCTAAAAAAGCCAATGCAATTCTGGGCTGCAGCAATAGGAGTATAATGTCCAGGTCAAGGGAAGTGATAGTACCACTCTATTCTGCTTTGGTCAGCTTCCACCTGGAAGACTGTGTCCAGTTGTGGGCACCACAGTTCAGGAAGGATACGGACAAGCTGGAACATGTCCAGAGAAGGGCAACCAAAATAGTAAAAGGCCTGGAAACTATGAAGCCCCATGAGGAGCAGTTTAGGTAGCTGAGGGTGTTTAGCGTAGAAAAGAGAAGTTTAAGAGGCGCCGTGATAGCCATGTTTAAATATTTGAAGGGATGTCATATGGAGAATGGAACACACCTGTTTTCTGCTGCTCCAGAGATGAGGACACAGTGGAGCAGGATCCAGGAGAGTGAGGCTTTGGGTAAAAACTCAGCTGGGAAATGTCAGATTTGCCAGCTCTTTAGCACTACAGTTCATTTAGATAATTAATAACTTAATAAGTTAATACAAATCCCAGTGTAAATCAATCACTTTCGTTAAACAATGTCCCTTTAATTCCCAATTTAATTGAAAACTTAATTTATTTTAACCAGTTAATTCCTATCTCTGGGTCTTTCCCAGCCCTAGTTACCTATTGAGAATGAGCAATGGTGCAGAGCTTTGACGTTTAGTCCAGGACTCCAGGAGATCCAGGTTCAAATCCCTGCTCAGTCCCAGAAACCCACTGGTTGACCTTGGGCAAGTCACACTTTCTCAGCTTGAGAGGGCTCCAAGGGCAGATTGCTTCTGAACAAATCTCGTGGAGATAGGTTCAACTGAGGGTTGCTGTAAACTGGAAAGGGCTTGAAGGCCCACCACAGGAAGTTACTTATTTCTTTTAACTATAGATGCTGAGGACTGTACCTGACTGCTATGTGGGCAATGCTTGTTGAGCCGCTGAACTTGCTCTCAAGTGTAATTGGAAGATCAAGAGTGAGCTCTTTGCTTCAGGGTGAATTCTCAACCTTCCTCTCTCTTTTTAACTTTATTTTCCCTGACGTTTCCAACATGGCCTCCGACTCTCAGTGTCTCATCCTCCCTCCCTTTCTCTCTCTTCAGTGGAAAAAGAGCAGAGGAGAGGCTGGCAGCTGAACTTGTCGGGATTAATTCCTATATTTTCCAAAATGTAATGGATCTATTTGGAAAAGATTTGGGAAATATGTATTTTTAAAAGATTTTGGAAATAGGGAGCAGTATGAGCCTTTCCCCACTACACTGTTATAGTGCTACTATTCCACTTTCAGCATCCTGCGGAATTCTGGGGTTTGTAGTTTCCTGAGGCCCAAGGGCTCTTTGGCTGAGAATTCTAAACACCCCTCCCTGAACTGCAAACCCCAGGATTCCATAGGATGTTGAAAGTGGGATAATAGCACTATAACAGTGGAGTGGGAAAGGCCCTCAGTCTACATCAGATGGCAATGGCTTTTAAATATTTATTTCTAACATTGATATCTTAACATTGATACCTTCAGGCATTGGACATGGTTCTCCTGCCCAGACTTTTATGCTAGCAACAACCCTGTGAAGTAGATCAGGATGATGCATAGACTGAAGTTCAGCCAGTGGGTCTTGTGGATGAGTCAGAACTGGTACCTGGATCTCCTGAGCAGAGGAGTGTCTAGGGTGAGGTTAGTAGGACATCTGCCCCAGGCGCCAATGCTGGGGTGATGGTGCAAAAAAGCAGTACTGGGAGTAGTAGAGAAGAAGAAGGAGGAGAAAGCAGCCCTGGAGTCAGGGGAGCAACTTCCATGCTTGCCGTAGATACGCCTCTGCTCCTGAGTCCTGGACTAGAATACTATTGCCCTCATACGCATGTGTTAAGTTCCCCTTTAGAAGTGGTTGGACACCTGTGGAGTACCTGCATTCAGTTCAAGGATGTGGAAGCAGAGTGGCGCATGCAACGCATTGTGCACGTGCATTGCACACTGTGCATGCAGATACACACAGGACATGAAGATATGCCTGTGCATTTTGTCACAATGTGCAACAGCTCAATTCACTAACAAGGCAGTGTCATGCAAGGCTCCTGTTGCTCTGTGAGCGTTACACTATGCTCCATCTCCTCAAGAGAGGATCTGCGCCCTGGTCTAGGGTCTTCCCCACTGCACTGGATTGGCTTTCATGCAGAGAAAAGGGGGAGAGAAGCTCTTCTAAAGCAGGGGAGGAACTGGATTTTGCAAAGCCTCTCTGAACAAAGCTTGCCAAGAAAACTTTGGATTAGAGTTGCCAAGGGCCACAGTCAGCACGTAACAACTGTAGTGTTTTACAGAGACATGCAGTGGATCTAACCATAGTGGAGAAGAAGGCAAGGTCCTCCTCAGTCTGCCGTCTGGCTTTTGCTTACTGTTGACAGGCACTCGGAAGGACTCTTTTCTCTCCATTCTTAGGCCTCTTCCGAGCAGACCTGGGCTAAGTGGCCCTTCAAATGGAAGATGCCTCCACCATCTACCACAGTGGTTCTCAACCTGTGGGTCCCCAGATGTTTTTGGACTTCAGCTCCCAGAAGCCCTGAGCATTGACCATAGTGGCTGGGGCTTCTGGGAGCTGAAGTCCACAAACATCTGGGGACCCACAGGTTGAGAACCACTGATCTACCAACTGCTTGAGGACCCCACTTGTCAACTAGAACTAACTGAAGCCATTTTGCTGCCTAAACCAAAGGACATCCTCTTCCTCGGTTTGTGCGCTGAAGCCAACTGGACTGCCCATGCTGATGGGATGGCGGCCTCTGCCGTACCTGAGTCAGCTGGCCAGTTTCTGGGGCCAAAGCCAATAGGTGTGGCAGAGGTGGACAACCCAGGAGATCCAGAACCTGCTTTTACTGACTGCCTAATACCTGCTACCTAAAGTAACTGCCTCACTCTCCCTAGTGGGGTGGGTGAGCTGGCCTTGATATCAGCAACAGGCTTGAAAGAGAGACTTTTCAGATGCAGTGGCAGCTCTTTTTTGCAGAAACTGCTAGCTGAAGAGGCTGGGACATAAACCTTTGGGGCTTGTGGCAAGGCCCCAAAGCCTCAGGTCTCCCCTAACAACCCAACATCCAGAGGGAAAGCTTCTGCTGAATCATTCCCTGGTTGGCCTTGCTCTTCAGCTTCAGAGTTTCCCTGGTGGATTAATTATGGTAAGCCCACCTCAACCCGGCCGTCCCAGCCCGGCTGTAATTAAAACATTTCTCTCTAATGAAATAAGGATGCCTTAATAAGTAGTAAACAGCACGATGAACCTGTAGAGAGCACTGATTTCGATACAGGGTTGCCAGGTTGAATAAAGCATGGGGCTCTTGTACCTTTAGTTAGCAACTGACTGCCACTTTCCTGTTGTTAAAAACAAAAAGATATATCCTGGTCCTAAAATAGCTCAGGGCCCCCAAAAACATGATGAAAAGGCTTCCCGTGTCTTGGAGGGTGTTGGGCGGCAATTTTAATTTTTTTCTTCAGTCTTTTGGGGATCTAAGGTAGAAACCCCCCCCCAGGTGCCCATCCCTGCTTTAAAGAGTCACTGTGATTCTGTAGGATTTGTAAATGTCCTTAACGTTAACGTTGTTCCATTAGCACCATGTTGACTTCTGCAGCAATCCGTTGCTCCCCAAATGGCTGTTTTGGGCTAAAGCAACGGCCAAGATCTTGCATCAGGAAACAGATCTTTGGTATGTAGGTGCAAATGCATTTCCTGGTACAACACTCCTAAAAATAGCCTCCAGTTGTCCCAATTTGGCAGGCACACTTCTGATCAAGCCTCTGTCATCTCACTTTTCTAGCTGCATTTATAATGTCTTCATTTCTCTCACTTTCTTCCACTTTCCCTCTTTGCCCTCAGCTTACTTGAGTTGCAGCAAACAGAGTTTAAAGTCCAAAAGTAGTTTGACTGAGGGCCTTCCTGCACTACAGAGTTACAGTGCTAATATTCCACTTCCAACCTCCTGTGAAAATTCTGGGGCTTGTTTCCTGAGGCCAAAGAGCTGTCTGGTTGAGAATTCAAAATACCCCTCCCCAGATTGCAAACCCCAGGATTCCATCGGGTGCTGAAAGCGGAATAATAGCACTATAACAGGGTAGTGCAGAAAGGCCTTCAGTTAACTCAATGCAGAGGGGAAGGTGGTGGAATGGAGAGGACAGGAGAGGGGGTAAGCTTGCCTTTCCCAGTGGGCTCAGACAAAAGCAAACTACTGCAGCCTCTCCTAACTTGAGCGTTCTTCCTCTTTAATGACTTTCCCTCCATCTCGACCACACTCCGATGTTTCTTGTGAGGGCTGAAAAAGAAGAAAAAATCCCCCCCAAACACCATTGGGAACAATTGATGTCCCCCTCTTCTAACCTGCTGTGCAGTTGGAGGGGAACTGAATACAAATAATAATGATAACAACGACAACAACAACAGCAATAGACTGGGGAAAAGACACAATCCCCTGTTCCTATTGAGTGAAGGTTCTAAACCAGGTTTGGCCACACTTCCTTACAGGGGAAAAAAAATTTTTTTGAGCTAACTGCTGTAGAGTTAATATAGTATTTGGTTTGATTACTAGAGAGTCAAGGGAATACTGGACAGGTTAATGATGAAACAGTGAAGCTTCCTCTAGGGATCGGTCTATTAAAAGAGTGCTTGTTTGTTTCTTCCAGGAATGCCTTGATTTTTTTCCCTTCCTCGCAGCTCTCTGCATGGATAGGTTTCTAGCCTTCTCATTTCTGGAGGTTTAGAAAAAAAACCCGAAACCAAACATGAAAACACCTCATTAGTAATGTTAGCCTCCCATCACTCTGGCCAAGAAAGAGGGATCCTTTTGCGGTATGCAATTATAGTACTATGATTCCATTTTAACTACCATGGTTCCAATGTATGGTGTCCTGGGATTTGCAGTTAGGGGAACGGTACTTAGATTTCTGAGCCAGAGAGCTCTAGTGACTTACCAAACTATAAAGCCAAGGGCCCCTTCAAACCACATGAATATAGTGCTAGCCAAATGGAAGCAGGACCCCTGCCAAAATGCCTCACGGCAGCCTCACTTGCTGGCAGGAGGGAGCTGGAATTGCCATCTTCCTTGCACCCCAACTGGCAGCTGAATATACCTCCTTTGCCTGATGTGTCTGGTGGCTCTTAGAATCATAGAATACTTGGTAGAGATCCAAATGGGCCACCCAGTCCAACTCCATTCTGCCATGCAGGAAGACACCATCAAAACACTCCCAAAAGATGGCCATCCAACCTCTGTTTAAAAATCTCCAAAGAAGGAGATTCCACCGTACTCCCAGGCAGCACATTCCCCTGTCAAACTGCTCTTAGCATCAGGAAGGTCTTCCTAATGTTTAGATGGAATCTCTTTTCCTGAAGTTTGAAATTATTGCTCCATGTCCTAATCTCTGAAGCAGCAGAAAACAGGCCTGCTCCATTCTCCATATGACATCCTTTCAAATATGCAAACATAGCTATCATGTTGCCTCTTCACCTTCTCTTCTCCAGACTAAACATACCCACCTCCCTAAGTTGCTTCTCATATGCTTTCCAGGCGGGCTTGTGCGATTAAGCTAGAAGATGTTACTTAGCTACGTATGCCTAACTCGGTAGACTATGTAGAATGTTGGCAGATATAAATAAATGAAAACCTTCTGCGGAGTGAAGGCAGCTATTTACGCGTCCGACAAAACCAAGTGTAAAAAAAATAAAGGATAGTACAGCAAGTTATTCTAGTTCTTTACTGATCCATGGATTGTCGACTCTGTTTGTGTGATGGTAGTGGGAAGGGGAAAAGGGAAATGAATAGAAACAGCAAGCAAAATTAGAGTCCTGGGAATGTGAACCAATGATGCTTTTTTCATATTTATGTGTTGGCTTACTATTCCAAACTCAAAATATATGTGCCTCATTGAACAATGCATAAATGCATGCTAATAAGGTCAAATTTCCATTCATTCATCTCCCTGTACCTCGTTCCCTATATTTTATCTTTAATAAGCCCCATGTTTCAACCTTGCAGCTTGGCTCTATTCCTTAGCATACATCTGACATCTGAGACCCAAGCTTTTTAAATCTGTGTCTCCCCACACCCAGCCTTTCCTCTTTTGTAAATTGCCAGTAAAGAGCTCATTAATTTGGGAAGGGAATTTTTTTGGGGGGGGGGCTGTTCCCTTTCAATATTTTGCAGCCATTAAGCGTAGCTTCGTGGCCCTGAGGGGCAAATTTGGAACCAATCTATTATGGCATGAAGATCCCTGACAGCCAATTTGTTTAGCTTAAAAAGAGAGAGAGAGGGAGAGAAAGACGAAAGCAAGCAAAAAGCTAGAAAGAGATGTTGCTTTTTTCTTCTTCCTTAGTTCTTGAAGTTCAGTGGAGGTTTCGCCGACATCTAGAATGTCTAAAGATGCTTCATTATGCACTTAGATGGTCTTCCGCTCTTGGTGCGATGGAAAATTTTTATTCCACCTAGTTTGAGCTGACCCAGTTGTAAAATGCCTTCAGAAAGGTGAATGGAGGAGGAATGGCAGCTGTGATCGATGGCATCTAGTTTGGATGGGCCTTATCTGGAAAGTTCTTGTTCTGATCCAGGTGGGAAGTGGAGTGTTTGCAAACTTTTTGTTCAAAACAGTGCCTGCTTTCTTACCTCATCTTGTTTTTGCTTTCTTCTCTACAGACAATAAGCAAGATGCTTAAATCTCCTTCTTTCCTTCCTTTAAAAAAGATTACCCTTGTTTCTTGTACCCTGGGGTGGAAGCTGTATTGGTGTCAGGGGGCAATTTGCTTCCTAGATTCTCAGCGGGGGCTGCCTTCCCCCAGCAAGTACCAATAACTCCATTTTCCTTTGTGGTCTTACTCAAAATGGTGGCCAGAAGTGACTGTGGCCCTTTACGCAGGATGGTGGCATCCCGGCACGGGGACATGAAAGGAGCGGGACCATCATGATGTCATTGTGGTCCCTCCCTTCTTGTGTTGCCAGGTCCCAGATCACGGGGTATATCATTAATGGGAAAAGTCCATCAATGATCCCCAATTGTGCAAGCCTTCCATTGCAGCCAGCCATGCAGAACGGCTGGAAGTGCAATCTATGCAGCCTACAATGGGAAGAAAACCAGTTGCAGTGTGGAAGGAAAGGGTGTGTCCCTTGTGTTCCCTCCTGCAGGCAGTCGGTCACGTGCAGAGAGGAGTGCTGGGGACATGCCTTCATCCCAGCAGAGGAGCTGCTGGGACCGCAAAGAGACAATGCATGAGAGAGTCTTTGTGCCCCTCCTGGACTCTCTTTTTAGCTGCTGTGGACCCCCTCCTCCACAGCTATTCTGTGGCTGTTGGAGAATGTGGGGTGGGGGAGAACTGGAGAAGTATGCTGGCTGTGTATTAGTATATGTCATGGTTTACTGAGGGCTATATGCTTCTAGCATGCTGCAATGTATCAATTGGCAATTGCTGCTTGCAACCATGGATCCAGTTGAAAGTTTGAAAGTGTCCCAAGGCACCAAATGGTTAATCTGTGCAGTATTTGAGGCCGCTTTGTATCCGGCAAAGAGGAAAGAGATCAGAAGGAGGAATGTGAAACTAGCAGGAAGGTGTTATGGGAATGGGCATGGAAAGATAAGAGGACAACAACTTGTCCAGGCTCCCAGGATGAAAGATATGTGAACAATAGAAAGGGTCTAGGAACTTCTGGTGCTGGTGGAGTGATGTGACATTTATGACTTTCACCAATCATTGCTATGTGCACCTAAATCTGCGTGATGAGGTATAAAACCTGTAACCATCCAACATGAAGCAGTCTCGGTGACTTTTCAGGAAAGTGGCTGGGTTGCTTGCTTTGCTCCCAATAAACACTTCTGAGTGCTCTAAACTCTAATAAATCCTTATGCAGAAAAAGATGAACTTATGCCTCATTAAGAGGAGGCCAGCCAAGGTATGCTTACATTTCATCAGATGTGAGTCATTGTGATTTGTCAACAAAACTTTGCCATGATTTTTGGTCCCGTAACAGAGGCCAGCAGTTCAGCTTTATCAGTTGCTGGCTCTTCAGTATTTTGGGGGTCGGTGACTCTACTCTCAAGAGGCCAGAAGCAAAGTGCCTATAGACTGCCCTTCAACCCTTGGGCTGTTTCCCAGGGCAAAAGTCACCATGGTAACTCTGCTCAAAAGCAAGGAAGGAAAAAACCCGAAGAATAATAAAAATGTCGGGAGAGCCCTGCTGGATGAGACCAAAGGTTAATCTAGTCCTGCTTCCTGTTTCCCACAGTAGCCGGCCCAGATGTCTCTGAAAAGCCCACAAGGGGAGTTCAAAGGGGATAACGCTCCCCACACATTGTTGAGTCCCCAGCAACCAGCATTCAGTGGCTTGTTATATCAGCACGTAAAGGTCATCGTTCTTGGCTCATTCAGCTTGCGTTTGGTTTAAGCACTGGATTGAGTACTGGGCTAAATAGTCACGGGCAACCATTTTCAAGACAAAAATCAAAAGCTTTGGCTTCCTCCCAGTGTTTTCTCAAAGACCTCGGGCCACCTCGCCTACAGGCACCATTTTGCTGCTGTCCGTGGCTGCTTTGGTCCATTGTTTTTACAAAAATGGGGACTGGCCTGCAGTTTTGCAGTTATAGCTTTGCAACCTAGATTCATGGATCTGTAACTGCTTTGTATTCAATAAGATAATAATAATACAATAAGTAACAGATGTTTTTTATTTCTTACCTGCCTCTTCCCAAGGCTCGAGGCAAGGTACGACATAAATTAAAATACAATGAAAAACACATCACAGATTAAAATACACGAACAACACATTAAGCCATTTCAGATACCTCAATTTAAAATTCCTAGTTAAACGCTGACGGGGTGGGCCTGCCAGAACAGATAGGTCTTCGGTGCTTTTTAAAATTCAGACAGCATATTTTGCTGTTGAATCTCTTCCAGCAGGCCTTAAAGGCCCCTCCCTAAACTGCAAACCTCAGGATTCCATAGGATGTTGAAAGTGGAATAATAGCACTATGACAGTCTAGTGCAGACATGGCCTGCATTTCCTTATGTATGTATGTATATATGTACGTTACAAGTGGAACTACAAGAGGAACCTCTTTGGTTCCATGACTTTAAAAACCTGTGTTTTTTCTCTCTGAAATTTTCTCCCCTTCACCCCTTAGCTTTTATATTTCTGTTCATGCTATCATCAGACCATGTAGCCAATCTGATTTGCCGTTGTGATTATATCACAAAGCCAAATCCGAGTGAGGACAAAGCTTCCTGCCCTCATGCTGATGGAAGAACATTTTTTGCTTTCCCCCGACAGTACTGCTGAACCGTCACTGAAAAATGGAATTGCCTATGCTGCATTTTACCATTTTGGTTCAACCCTCAGATAAAATCCTGCACATACCGGTTTCTGAGGCACCTTATTACCCTCTGCTCCCTGGATTCTGGGCAGTGAACTTTCTCTTGAGTTAAAGTTGAAAATTACCCAACTTCAGATTACCTTAAAGGCCAAGTAGATGCATTTGGTGGAAAAGGGAAAGGGTGGGAGAAAGGCATTTTCACGCTTGATCTTTCCTTAATGATTTCATTAAGGCAAGAATGGTCATTCCTACATTCCATCCAGGTTGAAAAAGACCTCATTACACAAAGGGCCTTGTAATGAAGGAGACGCCAGGGGAGGCTTGGAGGCCCAGGTGGCTCTAGAAGGTCAAGGAACTCAATGTTTGACTCTTCTGTGCTCAGCGACTGAGCAGAAACCAATGATTTCCCACTAAAGGACCTTGGATGGGAAGGTCATTGATGTTCTGTTGAGGAGAAGGTTGGTGATGATGAATTGATTCTTGGAACCAATGCCCCACAAAGGCCATTAGATGTTCCTCAAGTCCCACAGACCCAGGCTAATCATACTCATATCTCTGCCTACTCCTGTGGAGCTTAAAATCCCCCTCTCCCCAATTCACTCCTATATTTGGAAGGGAAAAATGTGGGAAGGGGAGCAAAGCTTTTTAGAAATGTTCTCCAACTCTAAGACTCTTCCACATGCTCTAACACCACGACAGATTAGCTTGGTGGGACCAGAGGACATTGACAGATTTGATGTTTTAGACCTTTCTCCCCCAGGGAAAGTCAAACTAGCTCTTCCATTGTTGAGTTGTAGGTGTGCTGTTGAGTCCCACTCTTGGTAAGAGGGAGTGTATAAATAAAGTCATTGACTGATTGATTGATTGATTGATTGATGGTGTTCAAACGCTGTTTTTGTTCTGCATGGCTTTCAAGTGATTTTTAAAATGTCCTAGCTCCACTCTGTTATTAAGCCTCTTTTTCTCCTGGTCTAAATTTTTGCTGTTGGTAGAGTTTTGATTTTTTTTGTTAAAGATCATTTTAGAGTTTTCAGTTGTAAGGCAGCTCAGAAATGATGTTAGAAATAAACAGAAAAAAAATAGATAACAATATTTTCAGGAAGCCGGAGAAATGTTGAGGGGGGAGGGCATGCTGAGAAAATTAGCCATTGCGATAGCTACGGTGGCTTTTTTCTCTCCCACATAGGGATGTACATCTTCAATTATTTCTTCCTCTCATGCATGGATGAATAATTTCCATAGTTTTCTCCCTGTGGAATGAAACAAATATTTCTTCACAGTTTCTTCCCCAATTTCCCCCCCCCCATGTGTTCTAGGGAGTTATAACGATGAAGAAATACAACTGGGTTTTCTGTGCAAAAATAGCGTTCTGCGCAGAAAACACTGTTTCTTATGCAGAAACCTAGTCTGACAGGGCTAACAAGATGCAGTACCCTCCTTGACCATGACATAAGTGGCGCTGTGCTGCAGCAAAGATTAGCCCAATAGCTCCTTTAATCTGAGACTGGTTGTGGTGGGGCAGAAAATATAGTGCTTGGACTCTGGGGTGTAGCGATGGCGGGGGACAATATGAGGGTACATCCCCCAATAAAAATTCTGCTTCCCCAATGAAATCTTCAAATTTCTAGTGTTACAGAGAGTGAGACCCTGAAAATGCTTCACACCTAGGACTCTACACATTGCTGTGTCTGCATTCCCTTGGTTACTTTGTCTATCTTTTTAGATCCCTAAAGTATATTTCTAAATGTTCAAAAGCAAAATTTTAATAATAATATAAGAATAATACATTTTTATTTCTTACCTGCTGTCATACTAGAGTTTATTTCTAGTCCCTTCAAGTTGACTCCCACCCTTGAAAGACTGGAAATTCCCCCAGCGTTTACTAATTCTTGCTGCCACCACCCACTGAATTCTGAATTAACTGAACAGTACAGTGGGACGCTGTTCAGTGAATTGCCAATCCCTGTGTTTAAGGACCTTTCCTCCTCTCTCACCTCCCCCCTTCTGAGTGAGAGAAGTCCTATCTAGTGTGTGCCAAAGGATGGCGTGGGAATGGAGAGCAAACAGAGGTTTTACAGAAAAGCATTTATTCAAGGCATGCAAATAAACAAGACAATAATACACAGGAGAGGCTCCCCCCTCCCAGGCATGCTTAGTTACAAGTAGCTACAAAAACAGATATGAAAGCACAGATACAGAAACTATCTTATTCCTAGTTACTCACAATTAGGTTCACAGGCTTAGATGGTCTAAGAGAGGAATTTGGCCAGGAGGTGCTGCATGGGGCCTGCAGCCTACTACTGGCCCAGATCCCATCTCTAGGATGTCCCTTTGTTCTCTCTCTGTTCTCTCTTTGTTCTCTCTCGGCCACATGGCCTCCCAAGAAATTTTGTAACTTCTCCCTGGAAGCATCTCGAAGCATCTCAAAGATGCTCACCTCTTTCCTTTTTGATTGGTCATTCCTCACCCTGTGACCTGTGATGTTGAACCACACTAAAATGTAATCTAATTTTACATCCCAACACCTCATTAACCCTTGGTTTACCTGAAGAGGGAAATATCTCCCTTTAGCTAAGTGTAGATAATGGGAAGCCCCATTATCACACCTGCTTCTCCCCAAGGCTCAAGGCAGGGTACAAACATAGATTAAAATACAACTAAAAACACATCATAGATTAAAATATCCTAACACATAAAACTATTTAAAAGACATCAGTTTAAAATTCATTGTTAAACACTGACTGGGTAGGCCTGCCGGAAGAGGTAAGTCTTTAGTGCTTTCTAAAATTCAGACAGCGTACTGGGTCTTATATATTTTCTGTAATTTAGAAGGACTGGGATAGCCCCTGTGGTATGTTTTTAAATAGTTTTCCTTTAG
Source organism: Iguana delicatissima (assembly GCA_948472985.1). NCBI lineage: Eukaryota > Metazoa > Chordata > Lepidosauria > Squamata > Iguanidae > Iguana > Iguana delicatissima. Next base: position 99,320 of record CAOKZL010000719.1, on the reverse strand, counting down.
GTCTTGAGATAATGTCAGTTTTGGGGTTCTCCACCAACTCTTTTCCCATTCTTCCAATTGAATTTCTTTCCCTAGATCTTGTGCCCATTTAACCATCACTTCTTTAATAGTTTCTGACTCAAGATCGCAATCCAAAATAAATTTATAAATCTGTGAGGTTAAATGGATAAGTTTTTTGAATATTGCAATGTCAAATATAAACACAGTTGTCTTCAGAGCATGAAACAAACTTTTTTTTCTTGTATTACATCTGTAGCACACTTAGAATGCAGAACTTTATTGGGAGTTACAGGATTACTCATTGGTATAGAGCAGTTCATTGAGAAATATAATTTATATATTGGCAGAATACTGGCGATTGTCACAAGTGCTGATAAATGTTAAACTGTCGATGATGTAGAAACGGAGGTGTCTTATCTTGTTTACTGCCATGAATCAAACCCATCAAAAGAAAGTTGGAAGTACATACTTACAAAGGGTGTTAGTAAAGGGAGGGGACATTAAATAATGAATGATATGCATGTGTATAAATTTAAAATTGTTGGACTATTTAGGAGGAGCATTTGTGCCTCCTAGATCAAGTTTCAATTTCATGTAATTTACTGTTTCTTTAGTGTTATTGGTTATTGTTTCCTTAGTGCTTTTTAAAAATTTTATTTTAAATATTCAATTATACGATAACCTGATTTGTATGTTAGTAAAGCCTATGAAAATTCAGACAGTGTATTTTGCTGTCAAATCTCTTCTGGCTGTTCATTCCGCAGTGTAGGGGCGGCCAACGAAAAGGTCCTCTGGGTGATCATTGCCAGTCTCGTCTTGGCCGGTTTAAGTAAACGGCCTCCAGAGAACCTGAGTGTACGGGGTGGATTGTATTTTAAGTTACTCCGATGATAGAAATGGGGGAACTAAGAGAATATTTCACAAAGGAAGGGAGTTGGAAGACTTCATCAACGCCATCCTTTTGCACCCCCTTGTAGCTACACCCCACTTGGGCTCCATTGTCAAAGTCCTTGGTATGAGGTTCAGTGGCAAGGAGATGGAAAAGATCCAGGGAACCATTTATTCAGTGGCTTGGTGGAACAGTCTGACTTCATGGAAGCCATGGCGTAGAGGCTACAAAGCACTCCAAGGTGAATTTTCGAGCTTTCTTTCCCGTTAGGCCGAATCGCTGGTCGCTAACCTTGCTACAGCTTTGTTTCTCCGGGTGTCCCATGCCTGTCACAGCTGCTCCAAGTACTTCCTGTTGTGGAGCCTGCGACAGCTGAGAAAGACCAAACAGTTCCTTCCAAAGAATAAGGAGGAGGAGAGGAAAGAAAAGGGGGAGAAAAAAATCTGCAGAGCAAATTAATGAAGCGGGGGAAGCAAAGGTGAACCAAAGGCTAAGTAGCAAAGGTACTTTGTGAGCACCTGCGACAATTAAACAGAAAATCACTAAAACGTAATGTAATTGAGGTGAGGACGAAGGTAAGACTATGGGCCTGAGGGTGCTTTGAGAAGGGTATTGTAGGCTTGTTTGGTATGCAAATGGTTGTCCTTCCAAGAAAAGCCTGGAGAAGAATCTCATAGAAGGATAGAGTTGGAAGAGACCACAAGGGCCACCAACTGGGTTGGACTGGATGTTACTTGGGGTTTCCTCCAATCTTATGAGTGCTAAAAATGGTAAACCCTGTCTTGGGCTAAGAATGGGAAACCATGTCAGTTTTATTTCTTCTGTATTCTTTTTTTAAAAAAATCCTCAAATGCCAGAATTGGCTTCAGGGCTTCACCTCTCTCAACAGGCTCTATGTAAGATACCCCCATTCGCACCCCCCCACTACTGGCCCAAGGTTTGCTGGTGTGTTAGGGATAGTCAATCATGGCTCTTCAAGATGTTGTTGGGCTGTAACACCTCTTAGCCCTAGCAAGCATAGCCAACAATAAATGCTGATGGGAGTTGAAGTCCGTCAACATCTGGAGGGTCATGGTTGACCACCCCATAGCAGATGGAACTAGCCACAATCAGCTTTGCTTTCTTTTCAGTGGCACATGATGGCTTTTGTGATGCCACCTTGAGTCCCAGCCCCAGTTTTGAGTTCTAGTTTTGGGGAGAAGTCAGGGTAGAAATGAAAATGATGGTCGTGATCATGATATAATTTCAGGTCAACAGGATGATGTGAACTTACTGTGAACTTTCAAGGAGCTGTGTAAGGGGCTCAACCTATCTTGGGGCTAGAGTGCAGTGCCTGGGATGACTCTTGTAAAATTTGGGCTAGAGTCCAGAACAAGAGCAGGGGATAGAAAGAGAGCTGGTGTTTTTGTAATCATGGCCCCTTGGCATTTCTGTCAAGCAAGTAGAATGTTTCCAGGCAATGTCTTGCTTGCTCACTGAAGGGCCCTTTCTGTTTCCCATCAAACTTGCTAGATAAACACTCGGGGGGGAGGGGGGAAATCTATGCACTCTCAGAGTTGAGCTGGTTCCATTTCTCATGGCTGTTGAGTTTTATAGGAGACAATTTTCACCTTTAAACAGAGCTGAGAGAGGGAATTCCAACCTTTGTTATGGCAGAAAGTTCCAAGTTGTCTTTGGCCTTTTCACATTTATCTCAGGTATGATTTATTAGCTTATAAATGAGCAGGACAGGTTTCACCACTGGGAAGCTAATAGGGTAGCGGGAAGCTAATGAAGCATCTACTGACCTCGAGAGATCCAATTTATGAAGCTAGCAGGTCAGATCCACACTATGTTGACCCCGATGTGTTTGTAGGGAGAACCTGAAGTGAGATAGCTTGGAGGTTTCGATCATCATCATCATCATCATCATCATCACTGCTGCTGCTATTAATTGCCATGTTATACATGTACACAGAATGCTACAAAAAAAAGAAAAAAAGAAAAAGGGAGATCTCTGTGCCCCAAGGAACTTACAGTCTAAAAACAATGGCTGAGATCCTAGATCAGTTACTTAGTTAAATATACTTAACTAAATAGTGCCTCCTGGCTCAACCACCCTAGGCCTGATTTAGCAGACAGCAGCTGCTGTGTGTGACGGGAGTCTGTTCTCTTGTCAGTTGGGAATCAAGAGACTGATGTTTCTGCTCTATCTCTGCAGTGATTGCCGGTGCAACAATCAGAAGTAGGATCCCTGACACAATTCTTCTTTGCACCATCATTGGCAAGACGGAGGATGGAAACTTCAGCATGCTGTGCCCTGATCGACAAGAGAAGAGACCTCCGATGCTCACAACGGCTGCTGCCTGGCAAAGCAGTGTTACCCTGTGACTTGGGGGTCCCGGGAGGGACACCCAAACAACCAAACAAATATAACAAGATGGGGAAAATTAGCTGTAGCACTCTCTTGGCTAACAAGCGGCAGGGTAACGTAGTGGGGATCTTTTACCCTATGTATACAGCGTTGGGTCAGTGAGCAGACAAAATAGTTCAAGCTAGCAATAATATTTATTAAGCAATTATTAAGAAAACACAGCCTCACTACTAAATAAGAAAAGGAAAAGAGAGTTTTGGGGAATGGGTGATACGTCACCAATCTCGCAGTCCTGAAGGATCCAATGGAAGGCAGGAGGGCTCGGCGTGGCGGCCGAGGGGAGCTTGCAGAATGAAGAGGCAGCAAGGCAGGAGAGCAGTCTGAACGCAAGTCCGAAGAGCTCTCGGAACTGGGGATTTTTATAGAGGAAGGAATGACTGTGGGCTAGTCTGGTCTTGGGCGAAAACAATGAGTTTTGGGCTGGAGACAATGTCTCAGAAAGGTCAGAATTTACATGATTGAGTTATAGACCGAATTGACAATAGTATGGCCAGTATGTAGATGTGGCTAGCTCGGCAGTTAAGCACTTAGCTTGCCAGGGTACCCTCTCAGGGCAGAGGTCTCTTTGTTTTAGTATGCATCCGTAATGAAGGTGTTTGTTTCGGGAGGTCCCCTAAAGCAGAATAGCCATGCCTAGCTTTACGCTTGTTTGGTGGCCTCACAAACACTTGGCTGGTGGCACAGCAGGGCCGAATTATGATATCAAAATGATATCTAAAGGTTACCAAAGGCCAGGCCAGTTCACGGTGATAACAGCAGGATTGGTGGACTTTTACAATTGGGGCAAACTGACAGTAAGAGCAGTTTAACAGTGAAATACACTGCCTCAGAGTGTGATGGAGTCTCTTTCTTTGGAGTTTTTAAACAGAGATTGAATGGCCATCTGCATCTGCATGCTTTGACGGTATATTCCTACATGGCAGGAGATTAGACTCGATGGCCCCTGGGGTCTCTTCCAAGTCTATGATTCTATGGCTCTTTTCGCACAGCATTTGCCATGCAAAAGAGGGCCTGGAGCGTCGCACGATTGCGAGGAGCAGTCTGCACGGCGCACTCACAATCGCACGATACTCCAGAGGGCAGCAGGGGCCAATCGCGCACCTTTTCATTTTCAGCTAGAAGCTGAAAATGGTGCGCGATCGCTCATTGCTCTCGGGCCCCACGCGCACTTACCTGGCGTGCGGAGCCTCAGGAGCCGGGCCGGTTGCGCTTTTGCCCCAGTGCAGCCTGGGAAGGAAGAGGTGAGGCTCTTGCACGTGCAGGCAGCTAGTGCAGAGCTGAAGCAGCAGGGAAAGGAGAACCTCTTGGCAGAGGCTGCTCGCGCGATCCCCACACCCCAGTGCTGGAAGAAAGTAAGGTGCGGGAAGGGCCTATGATACTACAATACAGTCTTCTCCATGCTAGAACAGCTGTATCTACTGAATCTGGCTTGCGCAGGATGTTAGGAAATTCATTTGGTTCATTTTTCCACAAGAAATTACCCAAATGCACATTTCTTTTTTTTTTGGTCAGGCCAGAAAAACTTGCAATTAGATAAAAATTTGAATGCAAGAGAAGGCAAAATAGATTTTTTTTCAACCATCCTCCTCTTCTGTAGCTTTTTAGAAAATATATTATTTATTCATGTGTCCACAGCACTCCAAACATACAAATATGTGCATAGACGTGCCTACATACATATCCATCTACAAATAATTCTTTTCTCTGTATGTTAAAATAAATACATTGAGATTAAATAGCTGTAGCTTCTCAGCTTTATAAGGCGAACAGTTGTCCCAAATGCATGAGTATCGACAGATTTCTCCTTACATATTTAGTTCTCCCCTTTTTAGAAAGGATTCCATTTATAGACCCTGAGGTTTGCTTTGAATTAACTAATTCTTTGGAATGCTATTCTAAGGTTTTCTTGATTCTTTATTATCTTCTGTAGCTTTTAATGTGTCTTGGAGATGTGGCTTGCATGCTTGCAATTCCTGTCTCCTGGTTTTCTCTGTTGACACAGCCAAAAGGAAATGGGGCCATTCCCTCCTTCCAGGCTGCGACCTGGTTCCCAGTATAACTGGAAACGATGTCACATCACTTCCTGTTTTGTTTTCATCTGATTTCCAGCCAACTTGGTGTGATTATGGAGTGTTTGGGGGGAGTCAATAAGAGTCTTGTTGTTACGCAACTTCAAGTCACACAGTTTTCTTGGTGAGATTTGTTCAGAGAGGGATTGCCTCTGCCTCTCTTGAGGCTGAGAGAGTGTGACTTGCCCAGGGGCTACACAAATGGTTTCCATGGCTGAGTGGGGATTTGAGTCCTGGTCTCAAGAGTTGTAGCCCAGTGCTCAAACCACTATACCACATTGGCTCTTCATTAGGGTCCAAAAATTTTGAAAAAAGAATTGGAGGCGTGTTGGTGAACTTGGGGAATTTGGGGGCCACAAATCAAGGTTATGGTGGGGTTGCCGTTTCCCCACCCAGGGCCTAATTGTTTATTTTTCTATTTGATAGCCTGCATTTCCCCAAAATACGACCCGATTTTGGGTTCAGAGTTAGGTGGGATACGAAACCTACGTTGTCGCCGTCATCTTTCCATAGATTGAGAGGCCCGAGAAATTCTCCCTAAATGTCACAGCATTAAATCCACACCACTATTATGACAGTTTGTTAACAAAGACCCTCTCTGGGGGACAATCAAATAAAGCCACTGAGCTATTGGTAATGAGACCCCCAGGGAAATACCAGGCTGCTCCTATATCTTCTGTGGTGTGACAGCCACAGCTACAGCCTCTTGCGCTAATTGATGTCTCCGAAGAATAAATGAGCTCCCGGATTTCTTCAGAGGAATGCGTTCTCCTGCCCACCCACTCTCTCCCTCTGTCTGTAGGAGTGGGATGAAAAATTCTCTTGCTGGAATCCTGTTGGGGCACTATGCTAGCATACACATGGAGATCAGGTCTCCCAATAAAAGACTGCTGTGGAATTGTTAAAATACTCAGAAGAGAGTTTTGTTGCATCACCATTGCAGACAGATATGGTGAGGAAGTCAAGAAAGAGCCTTCTTGGTGGCTACTTCCAGCTTGCATCCTCTCCAACAGATGAAAACTGGGGCCATGTCCGCACTACATTGTTATAGTGCTATCATTCCACTTTCAACCTCTGTGGAATTCTGGGGTTTGTCGTTTACTGAAGCCCAAGAGCTCTCTGGCTGAGAATTCTAAAGGCCCCTCCCTACACTGCACCCCCTTATTAATTTTAGTTAAGAGACACAAACTAATTCACAACTTGTTGTTGTCGTATACCTTCAAGTCATTTCCATCTTACGGCAACCCTAAGATGATCCTATCATGGGGTTTTCTGCGGTCCGAGAGTGTGTGACGTGCCCAAGGTCACCCAGTGGATTTCCATGGCTGAGCAGGGCAGGCCTCTAGGGTCCTAGTCCAATGTTCAAAGCGCAGCACCACGCTGGCTGTCTGATTCACAGCTACAGAAGAAGAAGGGGGAAAAAAAAAGGAAACAAAAGGAAAAGAAACAAACCATACACAAACAGCACAACTTTTGTGCAGTTTTCTCCAGGCATTCAGATGTCCCAAAGTGTTTGGGAAGATTTTTCTGTGTAGATAGATATATCTACATATATCTACATATATACATATCTATAGATAGATATATATCTATATATAAATATATATATGATATTTTGTGCAAAGATCAATTCTCTATGCAGAAGATGTGTTTCCGGCAGAGGAAACGTATTTTTTCCCCCTTGTTGAGAGTAATTGGCAGAAGAAGCATGAGTTTTTCTTCAGAGAAAAATCCTCCAGAGCAGTGGTTCTCAACCTGTGGGTTCCCAGATGTTTCTAGACTTCAGCTCCCAGAAGCCCTGAGCATTGACCATAGTGGCTGGGGCTTCTGGGAGCTGAAGTCCACAAACATCTGGGGACCCACAGGTTGAGAACCACTGCTCCAGAGGGTCACATATGGGACAAACACCGCAGAAAAATACTTGTTTTCTCCTGCAACAGGGAAAAAAAACTACAGTTGTCATTTGTCCTTCTGTGCAAGCGTGAAATAATTCAGGGTTTGCGTCCCTACGCAGCACTGTCACTCAACACAAGGGTTCTATAGTGGAATTAAGACACAGCTCTGCTTGCAAACATTTATACTACGTAACTCCTGTATATGATCTTAACCAAAGTCTGCACCAGCTAAAATATACTGCGCCAGTATATTTTAGGCCAGCTTTCGTCATAGTTAAGATCTCACCTGAGCAGAAAACTTTAAGAAAAGCCAGTTTATAATTCACTTTGAATTGCTGCTTAGGATGTTCCTTGCCTTCATTAACCCAGACAAGCCTATGAATATATATCAACCTGCTGTTTCTCCACCTTTGCCTCCTCTGCTTCATTCCAAAAGCCCTGTGGCTAGGAAAATCAGATATTTCCTTAGATTCGCCTTCAATTAATTGTGCCTATCGAAAGAAAACAGAGCACTTTGGAGCAGATAGTGGAGCCATGTATTATTCATTGATTAGTCATTCGGAAAATTGTCATTTCCAAACTGCCATTGAGCAAACCTTTTAGTCAATAATTAGTGAGCTTTCCTCCTCCCAAAGCGAAACAGAAAGTTAAAGAGCTGGAATCCAACTTTATTTTATGCTCACGATCGTGCCAACAAATGAGTAGCAAAAGAACCAGACAGAAGAGATCCGTGCTTAATTCTTACTCGGCCCTGGAGCTCCCTGGATGACTGTGGGAACGTTGCTATCTCCTTGACTGGGGTGGACAACTGTGGGGGGGGGCAGGGGTCAATTTTTAGGGGCCAGATCCCCCCACTTAAGGTTGCATCCTCCATAGCAAGCCCAAATACCTCCATTGGCCTCTGCAGCCCTTCTCAAAATGGCGACAGGAAACGATGCTGCACCCTAGTCGTGCTGCCATTTCGAGAGGCACTGCAGAAGAAAACAGAAACATTTGGTGGGGTAGCATTGGGGCTCTGGGGAATGCGTAGGAGTGAGGTGAGGGTATTTTGTGTGTTTCTATACCTTTTGCTTGCTTTCTGTGTGGTTTGCGGCCAAAATATTCCTGAAAATAACACCAATCTTTTTTCATTTTAGCGGGGTGTTTGAGCAGCTTTGGGGGATCTTTGTAGGTCACAGAACTATGGTTTGCACACAGCCCACAGGCTACACCATCTCCACCCTATCCTAGCCTCATCTATCTCAAAAGGTTGTTGTGAAGATACATGGGAAAAGGTATCAATTTATTTATTTACTCATTTTTTTACCCATATATTATTGTTTGAAGTGTATGCTGTATGCTATGCTGGGGTAATTCCTGCAACCACATTCACAGGGTGCAAAGAGTTTGTGGCAATTGTTGTTGGCAATTTCTGGTACGTGAGTGCAGCAAATTTCGTATCAGTGTGTGAGAATCCCTGGTACTCTTCAACTTTCTGTGTGGCTTGTGGTTGTCATTTTCCCCCCTAGGATGCTCAGGAGGGACACTTTGCAATGAGGTATCATCTTTATTGTTAGGAACACTGGTATGTACGTCCAATTAAAAGTATCCCCCAAAGACATCTTTATACATGAGTGTCCAAGGCATTTTGGGGAAACCCCCCCTTTTTTGTAAAACTGTGTCCATTTCTGCATTACACCATTATAGTGCTATTATTCCACTTTCAACCTCCTGTGGAATCCTGGAGGTTGAAGTTTAGGAAGGGACATTTAAAGGGCCTCAGGAAACTAGAAACCCCAGAATTCCACAGGATATTGAAAGTGGAATAATAGTACTATAACAATGTAGTGCGGAAATGAAAGCTGCAGCTGAGAAGACCTGAATGCTTGCCGTGAGCGAAAGTGCCAAAACTTCCCCTACCAGAAGTGAAATCACAGAGGGGAGGAAATGAAGACGAAAGTGATTTTGACACATGAACAACCAAAGCGGTGTGGTTTTCAAAATGTCTGCATGGCAAAACCAATACCATTGCAATATAAACATTTCTTGAACCCCCTGGCTAATTTTTCTGATAATTTTATGAAAGTTTTCTTTCCCTCTGTGTCTTGTATAAGCAGTTGCTTTTCTGTTGACTTAGCAGAAGATAATATTGTATTTTTGTAAAAAAAAAAAAAAAAAGGAGTTTTTTTTGGTTGATTTAATTTATATTGAATTTAATTTACACCCTGCCTTTCACCTAAGAATGAGTCTCCTTCTTTCCTCGAAACCTTTATAAAAGTATCATGGAAACCAAGCTGATGAATGGTGTCATCCAGTAATGTATTATTCATCTGCAGTTCCCCTTTAAATTATCACCTCTGGCCCCAGCAAAGACTCTGATCAATAATTAGTGAGATCTCTGCTCAAACTAGGTAAAATTCCTTAGGACATGAGTGTGGAAAGCTGTAATTTCACAGTTTCCCTTGCTTAATTGGTTGCTCCATCCAACACCCCCCCCACAAATACCTGAATTAAAGAGTTCCCTGTTATTGCAATGAAGTTAAAGCAGAATGAGTTGAGATCACACTAGTAAAGGAAGAAGAAAAGTTTTCCGTTGGGAAGGATGAAATTTTGTTTATGTTGATTTTAGAGAAGGATTGCCCTAAATTTGTAAGGACCTTTCCGCATCTTACCTGTTCTCTAAGCCATCGTGTGGGGATCTGGGGAAATCATAGAATCACGGTTCATTGATGGGAGAAACCCGTCAATGGTTTCATAGAATCTTAGAGCTGGAAGAGACCCCAGGGGCCATTGAGTCCAACCCCCGCTATGCAGGAACACCCATCAAAGCGTTCCCAACAGATGGCCATCCAGCCTCTGCTTAGAAAGCCTCCAAAGAAGGAAGAGACTCCACTCCACTCCACTCCACTCCACTCCACTCCACTCCACTCCACTCCACTCCGGCAGCATATTTCACTGCCAGACAGCTCTGTCAGGAAGTTCTTTAATCCACGATTCTGATGGGTGGTCACGGGATTGCGACTGGATTGCAACGCCGTCATGCGGAACTGTCGTCGCGATCCCGTCGCGATCCCGTGGCCATTGCCGGTGTGCGGAAAGGGCCTACATTTTTTCCTTTCTAGCTGCATTTTGTGAGGGACGGCAGAGGGTAACAGAGGTATTTGGGCTTGATGTGAGTGTGAGTGTCTCATTCCGGAACTGAGTGACGTTCCAAGTCTCTCCAAGGGTTCTTTCAGGGCTGAGCAATGACGCACGTTACCATTATAGCATAAGCATTCTTGGTGGTAAGCAAAGTAGCGGATGGTAGACAGCAGAGAAATATTCTGGTGGGTCCAGCACCCCTTACAACCAGTGGCAGAATTGAGCACCCCAGACGAATTCTACCTAGACTTATTCCTTGCTGGTGATCAAATTCAAATCCCCATTCTGATGTACGGGAATTGAGGTGTACCCCCCCAAGGCAAGGCCCGTGGAAGATGGGCTGCCTAGGATGCAGAAGCAAACAACCAAGCCGGCCAAATGGAAAGAAATTCATAACACAATCCTTGAAATTCTATATGTTTCTTTTGAAATGAAACCTGAAATGTACTTATTGAGCATGATAAACATTGAGAATCGAAGGTAAATAACAAATTAATACTGTATGTGATAACCACAGCGAGGAATATTTATGCCGAAAAGTGGAAAGGATGGGAGACACCTCAATGAAATGACTTGTTACTAAAAAATGTTAGATACGATAGAAATGGAAATGCTCACTCGTGGGGCAAAAGGAACAACACCGCAGGATTTTGAAAAAGAATGGGAAGCAATTATAGAATATATTATTGTGAGAGGAGAATAATTCTTAGAAAATTTTGAACATAATATTGTTTATGCTATATTATACTACATTAGTTTATTGTATTAAAAGGATAAATGATGAAAGTTTAGGATTAACGGCAGGGGGTTTATGTAATTTTTTTTTTTATTACAAGAAGATGTTATTGGATCCGCTCATCAAGGTTAATTCAAGGTTAAAAATGTATAAATGGCAGATATGTACAAGCAGGTTAGCAAAGGAGAAAAATTCACACACAGTTAGTCCCCAGTTTTCATATTTTTTCCCCAGACTGAAATTGCAACACAAATTGAAAAAGTATCCCACAAGGTCAGGAATACAAATTAACCCTTTTGCCACCACTGGACAGCGGCTAATGTTTGGCCGTGATGCTAGTAAGGACTCCGGAACCCATCTGCCTGCTCGTGATATTTGGGGATGCAGTCTAGGGGGGTATGAGAAAGGGAATTAGCCCCTGGCTCTCATTTGATTGCCGGCTCTAATTTAAAGCAAACCAGCCTTGATTTGATGCCGCTCCGCAACTGAATAGTTTGGCTTCGAAAGACTCAAGCGGCGTTCTGGTATTTTCGATTCTCTATCGAAACTCAGCCTTGCCGCCTGATTGCTTTTGGAGTTGCGAAAGGGCCTGGAGATGGCAGTAGAGTCAAAGAGATCCAAACCAAAATGAAGAGTTTTGTAGGGTCATTGCTTCTAAATAAAGGAGAGGTGGTAAAGGACCTAAAACGCCAAAGGTACCAAATCCTGTGTGATCTTGAAAGCTAAGCAGGGTCAGGCCTGGTGAGTACTTGGGTGGGTGACCATCAATGAATACCAGCTGCTGTTGGCTATATTTCAGAGAAAGGAACTGACCAAACCACCTCTGAAGATGCTTTGCCTACGAAAACCCTGGGAAATTCAGAGGGTTGCCACAAGTTGACAGGCAACTTGGCTGCACATACGCACGGTAAAGGAAACAACTGCCAGCAGAGAGCAATGGTTCCTGCAAAGTAGTGAAAGTCAGTGCCACTCATGTGAAGAGCAAACAGCTTAATCGAAAAGCTTGGGCCTTTTAGATGCTTTGCATGAGGGATCGTGAAGGATCAGTTCAGAAAGGAGGAAAAGATTCCTTTCTAGAGAGTGAAAAAAGAGAAATGGAACACAGCTTCATGTTCACAGAGTGATGTGCCAGTTTCATCATGCTACTTCCTTAGTGAATTGTGAGTTTCCACAATCGAATGTATCACATGGCACATCCACACATGAAGTTCGTGAGGCACTTCATGTACCCTGTGCAACTCTTTCCAGTGCAAATATGTGTTCGGGGGCACCCACATGCAATGCAATGCTTACCTATGCACAAGTAATCATGTAGGATGGTAGCACATGCACTACTCTGTTTCTACAATTATGAACTTAGTGTGGTTGTTATGCTTTGGGCAGAAAGGTTGATCCACTGCTGTAGGGGAACATGTTTGTCTGAGCACCTAATTAGGGTTTCTGTCTCTGTACCATCACACCTGCTTTGTACACAAGTCTACACAATGGCCAAGCTCCTGCATGACAGTTTGTATTTTGTGATTTAATGAATCCACACCTCCATTGCCGAAACTTAATTAAACCCTCCTGGTGAAGTTTGAAGATGCTCATCTGAGCACCAGCAATGTGCATTGGGCACTTCTGATGTGCACCGAGCACTTCTAATGTGCTTTGTGCACCCCCATTGCGTTGTGGCACATCCTAGGTGGTATCCCAATGCACACTGGGAAGTGCCCTCGTGCACATCGGTGCTCATGGCACATTGGTCCACCGTTCATCAATCACTCCACCATTGCATGCCGGATGCCCATACCTTGTAATATTGCCGTGGACTCTAGGTGAATATAGACATTGCAAAATTTTTTGTGGTTGCGTGTCTTCCAGTTGTTTCTGGCTTATGGAGACCCTAAGGTGAACCTATCACAACGTTCTCTTGGTGAGGTTTGTTCAAAGGGAGTGGGGTTGCCTTTGCCTTTCTCTAAGAGTGAGAGAATGTGACTCGCCCAAGGTCACCCAGTGGGTTTCCATGGCCGAGTAGGGATTCAAACCCTTGGTCTCCAGGGTCATAATCCAATGCCCAAACTACTACCTGGTGAAACTGCTCAGCTCAGTTTTCTGGATGAGTGAGATGATGGTCTTGACTTCCCTTTAGAAAGCCTGGAAGCAGAGAGTCAACCCAACCTCAAGGGGAAGGTCATGCGAAATGTCCAATTTCTCAACTCCACAAGACTTACCCCTTTGTTTCTACAAGCAATCAAATGTGCAGGGGTAGATCTGCACTACTGGTTGCTTCAGTTTCACACCACTTTAACTGCCATGGGTCCATCCTCTGGAATCCTGAGAGTTATAGTTTCGAGAGGGACTTGGAATGTTCTGCAGGAGAATTTGAATGCTTTATAGAATCATAGAATCATGGAATCATAGAGTTGGAAGAGACCTCAGGGGCCGTCAAGTCCAACCCCTGCTATGCAGGAACGTCCATCAAAGCATTCCCAACAGATGGCCATCCAGCCTCTGCTTAAAAACCTCCAAAGAGGGAGATTCAACCACACTCCAAGGCAGCATATTCCACTGCTGGACAGCTCTGACTGTCAGGAAGTTCTTCCTGAGGTTCAAGTGGAATCTCCTTTCCTGCAGCTTGAATCGGTTGCTCCTTGTCCTAGTCTCTGGAGCAATAGAGAACAAGCCTGCTCTCTCCTCAACATGACATCCCTTCAAATATTTAAACATGGCTATCATGTCCCCTCTTAACCTTCTCTTCTGCAGACTAAATATACCCAGCTCCCAAAGCCGCTCCTCAGAGGGCTTCATGGCTTCCAGACCCTTCACCATTTTGGTTACCCTCCTCTGGACACATTCCAGCTTGTTGACATCCTTCTTGAATTGAGGTTCCCAGAACTGGACACAGGATTCCAAATGAGGCCCAACCAATACATTTCTATAGACCATTCTAAACCCCCCATCAAGGCACAAATCCAAGGATTCTATAGGATGGAGCATGACAGTTAAAGCGCTTTAATACTCATATATCCATGTAGTGTGGATACACCCTGAGACATAACTGAAGGTGGTCACCAGGAGTATCTTACTGGGTCACCAAGAAATCTTTACTTGTGAAGGCAATGATTTTTTTATGACAGTATAACAACCCCAAGGTAACAACCCAGAGATAACAACCCTTGGTTCTTTGTAGCATGAGTTTTCAGAGCTGAGTGGACATTCCTTCAAATATTTCTTTTAAAGAATACATCTGAGATATTTCTTTCATCTCCTAGAAACAGAAGGACACTTGGCAGATTTTCCTTTGGCTAGTCCTTATTATTTTTTTCATGGAGGCCACCATCTGGATCAAGGGCATTGTAGAGAATGCCGAACAGTGACTTGGATTGTGAAAGCAGTTGCTTCTGCTATTATTTGCTGAAGCCGTGAAAAGCAAATGAATGAACAAGTTGTGAGTGCAAAAGTGCACACACCCTATATTGGGAAGGAAGCTGGTAGATGAAAGAGCAAGATGGTAGACCTGGCTTCCCAGGTTAGAATGGCTGTTCCAATACCTTCCAACTATCACTTCTAAAATGTCTCCCTTTTCCTCCCACTTTTCCCCTTCATCCTTAGCTTGCTTCAGTTCCCGTACACTGATTTCAAAGTACAAAAGTAGTTTGCACTCAACTCAGAAAGAGGGAGAGGAGAAGAGAGGGCACTGTCTTGCCCTTCCTAAACCCAGTTCATAAATTCCAGGGTTTCTCCATTTAAAATACAAATAACTTTGTGTTCTTCTTTCTTAGTAACTTGCCTCTTGTTGGCTGACCACACTCTGATGTGGCTCAGCCATGTGTTTTGGTTTTCATCTGTGAAATGTTGGAAGGTGTGCAATACCTCCCAGTCAACATGGTCTTTTCATAGTCTAATAATCAATCAATCAATCAATCAATCAATCAATCAATCAGTTGCTGAGTACCCTGCCCGAGTACCCTGGCAAGCATGGAGAACAGGGGTATTCTGTGATCTGCAGTTTCAAAAATTACAATTAAAAGAAACATTGATGAGAATCCTGTTGGTGTCTTATGCATACAGAGGCCATTTCCGCACTACATTATTATAGTGCTATTATTCCACTTTCAGCATCCTGTGGAATTCTGGGGTTTGCAGATTGCTGAGGCTAAAAACGTCTCTGACTGAGAAGTCTAAAGGCTCCCTCTGCAAACCCCAGAATTTCATAGGGGGTTAATAGTGCACTATAACAGTGTAGTGAAGAAATGGTCAGAGATTCTCCTATGGAAGGGATTGGATATTCTTAGCCTGATGAGACGCATCTACATTCAGTTTAGGGTTGTGGAAGCAAAGTTGCGCATGTGGCGTTATTCTTGCGCATATGAGCATACAGATATTTATGGCTGCACATGGGATGCGCACAGGCATTTGATTGTGCTGTGGGTTGCACAGTGAGGTGTGTGGTCAGCGGCTCGACACTGCCATTGAGCCCAAGGGTTGTGTAGCGAAACTCCACACAGATGGAGATTCACAGGTAGCTCCAATGCAGGTTCTTGGCTACTGCATTGGACAATTCCAGCCCCTGATTTGTCGTTTGGTGATGTATTCAGAAGGTAGCAAGATTAGGGTTGCCGGTTCAGAATTGTTCCTGGCCTTCAGGTTTATGGTCCAAAACCCAAAAACTAGGAATGGCCCTTGGTAATGTTTTTAAAAGTGATGTGTTAGGTACCAAAAGAGAGAGAGAGAAAATGTATTTTCTGGTTTGAAAGTTAAGACAGAAGTCTTAATTAAAGGAGTTGTTCCCAGATCGGGGTGAAATAATGGGATTATTCCTTCTCACTTGCTTAAGGAGATAGGACAAGGAACATTTATTCTAGCCTGCGTGCTTCTAGCCAGAACATGGGTGCAGAGCAGAATGGAGGGTAAGCCCTGGCACCACAATGAGTGGGAGAGAAGGAAGATGCTAAGTAAGTAAATACATAGACTCCCTCTGTGGGACTCTTTGGCAACAACAAACCAGTTCTTCTTTGGAAATCATAGCACGTTGTTGCTTTAATAGCTGAGTCAGAGGTTTGCCTGGAGCCCTTTCCTTTTGCATGGAGCTGAGCCCCCCGAAACTGGAGAATTTGCAAACTTGTCTCTCACCTGGAGATGATTCATGAAAAGTGGGGAATCAGGGCCAGGGCCAGAGCTCTGGCAAAACAGCCTACAAAGAGAAGGATTGAGGATTAAATCCATTAAATTTTGTAAAGTTTCAAAGTAATGTGTTTGGTTGGTTTGCATTTGCCAGAGTTTGTTTTGCAGGGAAGAAGGAACCAAACGGTAAGGAAAATCTGGATTTGTGTAACTTGTTTCTGCTGTGATCTGCTTAAACAACAAAAACAGCTTTTGGGGGCATATGCGACCCATGGGACGAGACTTTGCCCACACCTGGTTTATAAGGTATCCTCATTGAAATATATATATATATATATATATAGGTTGCACATTCTTGTAAAGAAATAAATGAAACTAATATTATAGGCTGACAAGTTTGGTGAATGAAAATAAATAAAACGTTTTTTCTTCTACCTGTTTTCTTTGAGCCACTTACATTTTTAGGTGTCTAGTCTCATTTCTGGCGTAATCTGTTCATCCCTCCATAGAGGCCTTACTTTGATGAGATTCATAAATCTTATTTTTCAGGGTTTTTTCCCTCCAGTTGGAGTGTGTCTCATATTCACCACTATGGGGCACTCGAGGGTTCTGCTTCTGACTGTCAGCATGGAAACGAGCAATGCTTCTTCTTTTTTAAAAAAATATTTTTGGTTGCAGGTAAATAGAATAATACAACAAAGGCCTTTATACGAAAAGAAAAAAAAATGTGAAAATGCTAAATTATCAGGATGCGATTTATGAGGGTGTCCAGGTATCTTGAGAAGTTCCAAGAGGTCATAGCATTCCATTTTGTAGACATTGTTAAAGTCTGCGAAGGATCATTACTATGGTTTGACAGTCCAGAGTAAAAACCTCAGACCAGAGTGTTAGATATGATGAGGGCAATTTCAGTGTTTGTGACCATGTATTAATGGCATCAATAAGCAGATACCATTTTTTTAATAAAAGTTTCTTGGGCCATTTCTGCACTCGACTGTTATAGTGGTATTATTCCACTTTCAACATCCTGTGGAATCTTGGGGTTTGCAGTTTAGGGAGGGGAAAACCCCAGGATTCCATAGAAAGGGGAATAATAGCACTTTAACAGTCTAGTGTGGAAATGGCCCTGGATAGTTTATCCTTTGGTTGTTGTGAGTTTTCCGGGCCTTGAGGCCACATTCTGTTAGCATTTTCTCCTGACGTTTTGCCTGCATCTGTGGCTGGCATCTTCAGAGGATCGGATACTAATAGAACACGGCCTCAAAGCCTGAAAAACCCACAACAACCTACGGATTCCAGCCGTGAAAGCCTTCGACTTTACAGCTTGTCATTTGTTTATTCTCATGTCATCCAATAGTTTTTGGAAGAGCCACATGTCCTAAATTTTTTTTCCATTATGCCTCCAAAGAAACCTCTTCTGTCTTCCAGCATTTAGTGATTTTGACATGAGCAGTTGTGAGGAAGAAGGCAATTGAGTGTCTATGCTTTAGCTGCTTAATTTCAGAAGGGAATGATTTGGTTTTGAGTGGCTACCTAGGGCTAGCCAGTCTTGTAGTTACAAATGTGGAAGCCAACTTTCTAGACCAAGTTCACCCAAGGACACAAATATAATCCAAGAAGAAAAGTGTAAAAGACTCTAGCCAGAATCCTGCTGGTTCATTACAGCTGGAACAGACTCATTGAACCAGTTGCAGAATGGAGACAAATCCCATTGATTTAATGGGTCTCCTTTAGTTTAGACTTAACTGTAAGATTCAGGCCAAGAAGACAGTGTTAGGATAAAACTGGAAAATGTAGGCCAGTATTTTGCATCAGCAATAACCTCTCCAGGCCCAACCTGCCTACCAAACCTGATGGAAACATCATTCACATCTGCTCCAATTACTGACAGAACGGACCTCCTTCTCCCCATGTAGATGATGCCTGATAAAGTAGGTTTAGAGGGGAATTATGATTGTGGTAATAGGGGAACAACTGTGATGGTGCAGTGATTGTGAACACAGACCAGTTATGGATGAGTAAATCTCAACAACAGAGTAACACCAGAGACAAAATGTAGGCCCTTGACTCTAACATTGTCACCTTTCCTCTCCTGTATGATTTTTAACCTTTTTGTCTGATGAAGGAGTCCATGAACCTTTGAAAGCTTGCATGCTGCATTTAATGCTTTGGAGTTGTTCCACTTTAAACAAACCCCGGAATCAAAGAATCACAGAGTAGGAAGAGACCCCCCAAGGGCCACCGAGTCCAACCCCCTGCCATGCATTCCCAACTGATGGCCATCCAACCTCTGTTTAGAAACCTCCAAAGAAGGAGAAGGCTCCACCACACTCCATTGAGACGGCACTGTATTCCATGGTCAAACTGCTCTTACTGTCAGGAAGTTCTTCCTAAGGTTTAGATGGAATCTCTTCTCCTGAGATTTGAAGCCATTGCTCCAAAGTGTCCTAGTCTCTGGAGCAGCAGAAAACAGGCTTGCTCCATCCTCCATATGACATCCTTTCAAATATTTAAACATAGCTATCATGTCATCTCTTCACCTTCTCTTCTCTGGTCTAAACATGTCCAGCTCCCTAAGCTGCTCCTTGTAGGGCTTCATGATTTCCAGACTTTCTACCATTTTGGTGATAACGCTAGGAAAAGTGGAAAACAGTAGGAAAAAAGGGAGACCAACTACGGCTGGATTGATTCAGTCAAGGGCCCTTTCCGCAGCTTAACTTTTTTCGGCGCTGGGGTGTGGGGATCACACGAGCAGCCTCCAGCGAGAGGCTCTCACATCCTTGCTGCTTCAGCTCCGCACGAGCTGCCCGCTCCCAAGCAGGTAGTGCAAGAGTCCTGCCTCTTCCTTCTGTAGTGCAGCCTGGGAGTTTCCCAGGCTGCGCTGGGGCAGGAGCACGACCGCCACAGCTCCGGAGGCTCCAGTGTGTGGGGTCCTGGAGTGATGCGCGATCGTGCACCATTTTCGGCTGAAAGCCGAAAATGAAAAGTGCACAAGCGGCACCTGCCCTACCCTGGAGTGTCGCGCAATTGTAAGTGCGTCATGCAGATTGCTCCTCACAATCATGCAATGCTCCAGGCACCCTTTTGCATGGCAACTGCTGTGCAAAAAGGGCCAAGGACATCGCAGTGCTGTGTTTGCAAGACTTGACCAGGGTAGTTGATGACTGAACTCTTGTGAGTCTCTCATTCATAGGGTTGTTGTAAGTCCAAGGTAACTTGATGGCAAAGAGCAATGGCAACAACTTGGCTATAAATTGTTTTGATTTGTTTAGCATTGTGAAATGATTTAATGTGCTTTTAGACTATTTAAAGAGTCCCTTATTGTTTCACATTGTTTTAAATGGTCCTCTATTATGTAGCATCTCAGGACTGAGATTTCCAGATCTAGGATGGGCTATAGATGTTTAAACTATTTTGAATCAATTAAATAGAAAGACATTTAATGTAACAAAGAGTTTCTGACATGAGAAGTATTTGAAAAAACAAAAAACAAAACATGACACAACAGCAACAAAAACCATGATTCATTGTACCAAGTGCTGCACTGAATGCTTGATGGAGTAAACAAGTCCCCAACTGAAAAAAAAGATCTTCCCAGAACAACAACTGTCTGTGTGCGTTGAGGTGGGAGGATGAGAGAGAGAGAGAAAAACTTTTCGGTGACCTATTTTTAGGGGCCATCTGGTGGCCGCCTGAGCCACCCTTTCCTGGTGCCGCCATGTTGTGATTTTAGCAATTGTAAGAAGACTCGAAAACAAAACCAGGGTGGAGGTGAAATTCGGAACTGCGGTTGCCACATCTCTAGACCGTGATTCAGATGCAAGAAAGACACGTACTTCTTAGCACGATTTCGATTACGTTTTGAGTCTGTGCGACAACTGGACACGTTGCTTGACCCTCCTAAGACAGGGGTAGTCGACGGTGCAAGGGGGTTATGTTGCTGTGCCCCAGAAGTGAGGTCACTTCATTTCCAGTTGCCATTTTCAGCCAGTTTTGGCCCATGGAAATAGGTCTGGGACTGAGTGGTCCCCTGAAAAATACATATTGTTCCATTTTATTCCATGTAGCAGTTCAAGAAGAGGGACCTGTCAGGAAAAAATGGGTGAGAACCTAATTTTACTCCTCCAAATGTGGGTGAAGATACAGGATTCTACCTCACACTTGGAAGACCTAAGCACTCAAAGCCCTGAGCATGAATTGATAAATTTCTCAGTCTTCCTTTCTCCCATGTCCATTAAAAAAAAAAACCTCAAGTTCTTTTCACCCTATTTGTGCTAGCATTTATAGATTTTGTCAAAATCTATAATCAAAATGATATCAAAAACAAACCAAACAACATTCTCACCCAATCCCGAGCGGGGCCATAGCTGCAATGGACTGGCAGGTATGAGGTCCCATGGGCACAAAGTGGGTGAGGTGGCATAGCTGGCACTGTCAGCCTGACACGGCCTTGCCTGGCCTCCTGCCACAGAAAAGCAAAACAGTTTGGTGAGTGTTTTTGCTTTAGGCGTGGAGATAAGTCGGCTAACTAGAAATAACTTTGACCAATGTGGACAAACCACTTTTGCTACCTTGTCTCAGGCAGCAAAGTGTCTTGGGATGGCCCTGGCTGCAGCATAACAATGGGATAGCTTTTGGCTTATTGGGCCATTTCTGCACTACACAGTTATAGTGCTATTATTCCACTTTGAACATCCTCTGGAATCCTGGGGTTTCCAGTAAGGGAGGGGCATTTTGAATTCTCAGCCAGAGAGCTCTTTGGCCTCAGTCAACTACAAACCCCAGATTTCCACAGGATGTTGAAAGTGGAATAATAGCACTATAACAGTGTAGTGCAGAAATGGTCTTAAATGAATCAGAGAATCATAGAAGCAAGAACAGGGCAGCCTGGGATACTATAGTGCCTGAAGCAAAGGACAAAATGGTTCCTCTCCATTTCCTGCACTGAAGCAGATTGGACTGGAAGCTTCAGCACTGGCCATTTCCACGCTACACTGTTATAGTGTTATTATTCCACTTCGAACATCCTGTGGCATTCTGAGGTTTGTAGTTTACTGAGGCCAAAGAGCTCTCTGGCTGAGAATTCTAAAGGCCCTTCCCTAAATGGCAAACCCCATGCCATAGGAGGTTGAAAGTGGAATGAAAGCACTATAACAGTAAATGGCACTGCCAGTGGGATAAGATCCTCCACCATTCTGAGGGCAAGAGGCTAGTTTTGGTGGAGGCCAGAGCTCTGTCCTTTAAGAGAGGGGAAAGGCCAGGGCTCAGGAGGAAAAACAGCAAGGTTGGCCACAGCCACCCCTCTTCCATCTGCAGCCTGAAGTGCTTGTCTGCTTCACAATAGAGTTGCCCTTGGCCAAAGAAGTGATTACCACAAAACTAAAATATTTGCAAGGCTCACAGAACATCAGATAGATAAGGAGAAACAAGTATTTTAGGAAGATCAGATCAAGAGGGCAAGTGTATGCATGTTTACTTAGAAATAAACCCTGTTGAGTTCAAATAGCAGATGCTTCCAAAAAATGTATGCAATTCAGCCTCTCTATTATGGAAATCTGAAATCCAAAGACCTCTAGACACCAAAACTTTTTGCTATCAGCCTCTTGCTTCTGCCTTTGAGGCAGCAGCTGAAGCACTCCTGCTCATTTGTCTTTCAGATCCTCAGTCTCTCTCATTTGGCCACCAGTAGCCTATTTCTGCCTTCAAGGCGGCAGCTGCAGCCGCCGCCTTGAAGGTGGAAGTGGGCAGCTGGTGACAAAAAGAGAGAGATCGAGGAGCTGTGAAATGGCAGGAGGTATGGATCTGTGCCAAGCACCACACTCGGATTCCTGACGCTTCACAGATCCTCGGTCTCTCTCCAGCCTCGCATCCAACAAACGAGACACGAGGCTATTCCGAAAAGGTACCGTATCCAAAATCCCAAACAATCCAAAATACAGAGCACTTCTGGTCTCAAGTGTTTCGGATAAGGGAAGCTCAACCTGTGTAAGGTATCAGCGTAACAAGATAAAAATAAACCAGAGGCAGCTATATACTTTTGTAAATGATTGATACTTTTAACATAAATCTTAACAACTTCTTTAATTGCTAGGGTTTTTTTTTGTCTTTGTTGCTGTATCATGTTCTAGCTTTGTTGTGAGCCATCTTGGGTCCCAAGTTGGGAGAAAGGCAGGCTATATCCATTAAATCAACAAATCAGTAACAAAAAGCAGGAAGCAGGTAATATGAAGGATTGGAGAGACTCACTTTCTACCCATTGAATGTATTTAAGAAGAAAAATTAATATCTAGGCCATGGCATCTACATTTCACATTTTTCTTTGTGGTGGCACTGTGGTTATGGAAGGCACTTCCACCTGAGATCTTGGGCCCATCCACACTACCAAATTATAGCGCTATGATTCCACTTTAACTGGTTCCATCCTGTGGAATCCTGGGATTTGCAGTTTAGGGAGGACCATTTAGGCAGAGAGCTCTACTGCTTTGTCAAATCATAAACACCAGGATTCCATAGGATGGAACCATGGCAGTTAAAGTGGAATCATATTGCTATAAATGTGTGGTGTGAATGGACCCCTGGTTTTCCCTTCTACGTATCTCTCAGGCACCAGTTAAAAATTTATTTATAATGTACAGTTAAGGAAAGAATTCATTATTGGTTGTTTATTAGTATTCTATTTTAATTTATCCACTGATACTTACTACAATTGTTAGACCTGTCATTTAACATTGCTCTTAAAAAAATAATTATAAAAAAATTGTTTACTTGTATAAGCCTTCAGGGAATAAGCAAATGTTTTTCTCTTCTACTGCTGATTATTTGTATTCCTTTGATTGTACTTTAGCAGACATTTGTTATTTGTAATATGTGATATTAATATGTTTCTTTTTAAAAGTAGATTGTTAGTTGTCCTGAGCAACTTTGAGGAAGGATAAAGGATCAGTATTATCATATTTAGAGTTCTATACAGAAAATGTAAAAAAAAAATCATAAAGGTCTAAGTGGAAACCGAACAGCTCAAATGGTGTTGATAATTTCATCTAGAGCAGACCTATTGAATCAATGGGATTTTTCAAAGTGTTGACTTCCATTTCAGCAATTGATTCAATGGCTCTCCTCAAGGTAGGATCAACCAGGAAGATTCAGGCCCAAAATAGCATCTATCAAATGTTGTTATGTTCTATTTTATACTTTTAATCGACAGCTAGGAAAGTATTATGACCTCCTCTCCCTCATTTTCGTGTCTTGTTGTAGCTTTCGACTTCGGCAGCTGCCTTTTGGTTAAAAACACATATAGACGCACACAAAAACACACAGATGAAAAAAATCTCAGAGGGCAAAACTACACCTGGTTAATGTCATGGCTGTTTTGAGCCTAAACACAACCTATTTCACTTGACTGACCAACAGAGAAGTTTTACCGTTGTAGCCTTCAGCTTCCCCAATTCTCCGTAACTGTAAACAGTTCTTAGAGATTTGCTGAGGAACAAACTGTTGTGAACACAACTCTGACAAACATAAAATATTTTCCCCCAGGGTGCCATTGATACAAACAGAAAAGTGAAACCGATGCTTCCGTTATCGGCATTTTAAATTAAATTAACTTTATATATTTTTGAATTTCGTCGACTATTTTTGATTTTCCTGTGTTAGATTTCTTTGGGAAATGCATTTAGGATAAAAGGAAATTAAGCACTACCAAATATCATTTAACGATATCCATTTGGTGATGAAACATGTTATGATAACTTTGAGTGTTTTATTTTTTAAAATTTGTGCTTTCTGTTTTTAATAAAAAAATAAAATAAAATAAGTGTTTAATTTTGGCTGGATCATTGATGCTACATCTTTGTCACTTCAGGACACAATACCCATGAAGAAACCAAGTTGTTATGCTTTTGGTACATCCCAGTAAGTTGGAGACAAACTTAGGCAATTTCTGCACTATGTTGTTATAGTGCTATTTTTCCACTTTAAACGTCCTATGGAATCCTGAGGTTTGCAGTTTAGGGAGGAGCGTTTAGAATTCTCAGCCAGAGAGCTCTTGGGCCTCAGTAAACTACAAAGCCCAGAATTCCACAGGAGGTTGAAAGTGGAATAATAGCACTGTAACAGTGTAGTGAAGAAATGGTCTTACTCATTCTTAGAGGACATCCCTTAAAATCCATGGAAGTTAGACCAGCCTAGGGATGACTATGTTTGAAGCCAACCCAGTTATTTAACGCTCATTTTCTAGAATTAGACATCTTGTAGCAGAATCAATACATATCTAGATGTGCAAAGTAGGCATAGCTTAACTGGAAAGTGTGTGTTCCATGGATTGCATGTGGCACCTTATCATCCCAACACTCCCTTTTTCTTTTCCAGCTGAAGAAAATTCAATTCTCTGCCAAAAAATAGACTTCCCTGCAAAGTAGTTTCCTTTGATGACTTTCCTCCTTGTCCCCAAAGAGAAAGAATCTCTCCTCCATGGGCCTAAAGACAACCAGGAGTGATGCAGGCTCACTTCTAGGCATCTAAAATGGTGTCCAACAAAAAAAGAGGAGATACACTTCTAAGTGCTCAATGGATGGAATTTATTTATTTATGTATTTATTATTTTCAAAGAAGCCCAACCAGCCTTCTTCAGGGGCTGTTGAAATATATACCTAAACTGAAACATGTTGGACCTGTTCTAAAAGAAACAAGCAACTTCCATCCCCTGAGCATTGGAGATGTACCTCCCCGTTTTTGACTTGGACACCATTTTAGATGACCAGAAGTCGTGTATCTATAGGAGATGGCCATAAAGTCAGGCATGTATAAGGGAAAGACTGTACCCTTGTTTTTCTGAAAAGATCGACATTTTTTTTTAAAAAAGAAAAGTTCTTTTTGCAAAGTATGGTTTTCAAT
Source organism: Iguana delicatissima (assembly GCA_948472985.1). Classification (NCBI taxonomy): domain Eukaryota; kingdom Metazoa; phylum Chordata; class Lepidosauria; order Squamata; family Iguanidae; genus Iguana; species Iguana delicatissima. Next base: position 74,200 of record CAOKZL010000719.1, on the reverse strand, counting down.
AAGACGCCATTTCATGTCTAAGTGAAAATTACAATTTTCTGCCACTTCTTGAAAAACTTCTTTCTTTCTTTCTTTCTTTCTTTCTTTCTTTCTTTCTTTCTTTCTTTCTTTCTTTCTTTCCCTGTCTCTCTTTCTTTCCTATCCTTTGTTCTTTCTTGCATGGTTTCAGGCAGCTGTGGTTTCAGCTCCTCAGGTGTCAAGCTAGCCAGTTCTAATTTTGACACAGATATGCAAACATATTTTTCACTTCAAGAGGAGTCTGTTCTGAACTTTGTGATGCCTGAAAAATAATATTAACAATAAGTCCTCTGATCCTGTAACCTTGGTGTGTAATTAACAAAAACTCAGATTGAGGCTTTGATATTGCTAATGCTGGCGGCTCATTAAAAGGTGCTGAAAGCTTTTGGAAATGTAAGGAAAATAGAGGAACATTCCTCCACATGGAGTGGCTGTGTCCCAAAACAAAAAGATATTGGATACAAATATACATGTTAGTATCAAAAATTCTTGCACTGAAATTTGAATTAAAACCAGAGTTATATTTGTTGGATATGATTGGTGACCATCCCATATAAAAACATACATTCAAAATTAATATTATATTTGTTATATCAGCAAGAATCAACGATGCACAAAAGTGGAAAGTTGATGAAAAGTCCCTAACAGACAATTGGTTGTTGAAAATAACGGACATGATGGAAATGGAGAAATTGACAATGTTATTAAAAGAAACATCAATTCAAAAATTTGAGAAGGAATGGAAATTGATCTTAGAATATATCAAAAAAGGAGAAAAAAGTTATCAATACAAAAAATAATTGGAAAGATAGTTAAAGTATCAAAATTTTACAAAAAAAATAGTATTTGATATACTAAGGAGTTGAAATTTGGAGAGATTGACCAAGGAGATCAATTTTTAGGAACAAATATCATCTGATATAATGCCAAGTGAAAAGCAATATGGTGGAAGATAGATAATGGAGTGGAAGAAGAAGGGATAGAAATGGGAGAGGAAGGGAGAAAGTGTTTTATGTATTTTAAATATGGGAACATTTGTTAAAAAAATGAATTTAAAGAAGGCATGTAGAGGTACATTTGGATATACTTATTTTATTTTTAATAAAAATAATAATTTTTTAGAAAGGCCTTCTGCTGACTTTTTAAAAAATATTTAATGTGGTGTTGAGCTATGGCTTGAATGTTGTTAATAATCCCGAATGTCCTATATTAACAAAAATTCTTCCCCTTTGTGTAGGCGAGGATGCAACCAAAAAGGTACATTCTTAGATTTATTGCTTGCAAGCCACAAAGAGAACCAAGTACTAAACCATATAACTTATGCACTTTCCAACATTTCCTAGATGAAAACCAGGACACATGGGGCCAAGCAACATCAGAGTGTGGTCAAGATGGCAAAAGTTATTAATAAGAACAGCGAAGCTAGGACAGCCTGCAGCAATTGGCTTTTGCCTGAACCTACAGGGAAGGGCCAGATTCCAACATGAGATCCAGTTCTGGATGTGTAGGCCCTTGCAATCCATGCTGGTGATCCTAAATGGGGTGCCATCGTTGAACTCATACACATTGAAGAAAACATAGCGCTGTTATTGAAAACTGAGTGTACTGATTGGTTTAGCAAGGTTGATGTATCATGTTGAAACTACTGTTTATATGCTCATGGATGTCTGTCCCTGTTATGTTTTTTTTAATCATTTTATTAAATTTCACATATAAAGCAAACAATTGTTACTGTAATAGTACATGACATATTTTTGATCTTCCACACTGATCTAGAATTTATTTTCAGTACCTCTTAATACTTCTATCCCTATTTGTACCGCATTTTAATGATGTTACACGTCAGTTCTTGTATTTCAATCTCTTCATTACAGTTCCATGACTTACTACTGTAGCTTCCTCATTTCAAATCCTGGTCATGAGTTACTCATTTTCATTCAACATTACCCAGCTATTTTCCATTACTATCTGCCATTCCTTTCTAATCTCCTCTTCTGATTTCCCTTTTAATCTCTGTGACAAAATATCTGCATTTCTGTTTTCTATAAATGTTCCCCACCATTGTTCTATAGTTGGTATCTGTTGAGTTTTCCAGAGCTTTGCGTACTCTATCCTAGCTGTCGTTGTCATATACAGAATTATTCTCCAATATTTCTCAGTATCAGTACCATCAAATACATTTGTCATATTTAACAAGTAAAGTTCTGGTATTTTAACAAATTGTATTTTCAATAAATCACAAATTTTATTATGTACATCGGTCCAATATTTCTTAGCTCTGGGATATGTCCACCACATATGATATATTGTACTGGCCTCTTTCTGACATTTCCAACAGAGTCCTGTACCAGTACTGTAAATCTTTTTCAACTTATTTGGTGTCATGTACCATCTATGGAACAGCTTGTAGTAGTTCTCTTTCAAATTCTGGGCAACTGTAAATTTTTGTGTCTTTTTCCAGCTTTCTTCCCAGAATTCTAATTGAATTGAATGTCCTATATTTTGAGCCTACAAAATCATTACTGACTTGATTGTTTCTTCCTGGTTATGTTGTTTTGTAGATAAATAGGCTGGAATCCTGATAGGGACTTAACATCTTTGTACATGGGCTCACATCTGCAGGAGATAGAACTGAGCAGTTTCACAATGGCCGTATTCAGCAAGGAGCTGTTGGGATGTTACTACATCAGAGAGCCAGAAAAGTGTGGCATTAGCTATATGTTTAGATCAGAGGTGGGCAAATGTGTGGAAACCTGGGGCCAATTTCCCCCTTAGACCCCTGTCTCCCACAACAAGCCCAAATACCTCCATTTCATTCTGCAGTCCTGCTCAAAATGGTGACAGGAAATGACTTTGCATCACTTCCTCATGCCATTTTGAGAGGGACTGCAGAGGGAAAAGGAGATATTTAGAGGTAGTACAGAGTTCTGGGGTGCTTGTTGGGAATGGTGTGGGTGTCTTTTTGTGTGTTTTCACGTTTTGGGGTGTCTTTCTGCATGATTTGGAGGCCAAAATAGCCCTAGCATTACACTATTGTTTTAAATGGGGCATTGGGGGCTTAGGGGGACTGGTGGTGGCTTCAGAAGAGACATAAGTAAGTGTCCAGGAGTCCCATGTGGTCCATGGGATATCCTTGTTGTGTTTGCCCCCCCCCCACTGGCCTTTTGTCTCTGTGGAAGACTGTAGCTGCCTGAGCCACATGACTTATCTTGATTTCTTAAACTGGCCTGCTGTTTTCAGGTGTGGCAGATGATGGTTTCTCATCATCAGTACTGAAGTATGTTTCAATGCCAGCCAAGTGAGATTCTATATGCGAATGGGAAATAGTGTCATCCCTGCAAATTGTCTCAGGCCTGCTGTCCAGCTCATTCATCTTCTGAGGATCTGATCTGGATGCCCTTTGTGTCACAATATAAGTATATGGGTACCCAAGACAAAGACTTTTTAGTGGGGGGCCCACAATCAGTAAAAACCTCCTGAGCAAGCTCTCCCTAGAACTGTCCCCCTTTGCTTTGAGATGGGTTGCAAATAATCCTTTATTTCAGTAAGCTCTGATTTGATCAGAGACGGTTTGCCTTTGCCTTCCTCTGAGACCAAGAGAGTGTGCCTTGCCGAAGGTCACTCAGTGGGTTTCTACAGCTGAATGAGGATTTTAGTCGTAGTTCAACACTCAAACCACTACATTGTGATGGCTCTCAGGTGACATGATAGTTATCTTTAAATATCTGAAGGGGTATCATGGAGAAGATAGAGCCAGCAAGCTTGCTTTCTACTGCTCCAGAGACTAGAATACCAACCAATGGATGGCTAACAAAAGGATTTAGGCCTTTATTAACAATTAACATGTTAACCCATTCCTAATAACTTTCCTATCTGTGAACCTATCTCTCTGAGCAAATGGTGAGAACAGAAGGAGTCTTTCCCTCTCCTCCTAGGACAGTGGTTCTCAACCTGTGGGTCTCCAGATGTTTTTGGACTTCAGCTCCCAGAAGCCCTGAGCATTGACCATAGTGGCTGGGGCTTCTGGGAGCTGAAGTCCAAAAACATCTGGGGACCCACAGGTTGAGAACCACTGTCCTAGGAGGATTGAGCCCAGAAGGTGAAGGCAAGTGAATGGGCAGAGATCACAAGAACATGCTAGAGATGGTCCTGCTCAAGGAGGACGCTCTCAGAAGGGCCAGGCCAAAACATTTGCCTGGCTCAGACAAAGAACAAGATGGTGTCACCTGGAATTGCAGAACTGAACTAGACTGAAAGGTGACTTCCTTCAAACCTGGTCACAGGACATGATTTCCCGCCACACTTGAGGGCATAAGGCTAGGTTTGGGGGTCCAGAATAAGCCATGTGGCACATACAACTCTGTCATCCACTCAGGAAGGAGTTGTGTGAGGGTTCGGGAAGAATGGTTGGGGAGGATGCCACTACTGCTCCCCAGCATCTGCCACCTGACGTGGTTGCCGTACTGTGTCTCATGAAAAGCTGACCTTCTGAGGACATCTGGAGCTGGGTCTGGTCATTGTTTCCATAGGAGTTGCTTCTGGGCTTCCTAGAAGCATATCAGTAGCCATTGTTGAGTTGGAAAGAGAATATTGCTAAGATCAGAAGAGCGCAACTGTGGTCCTCCAGATCTTTTTAGACTAAAAGTCCCATAATTTCTCACCATGCCAATGCTGGCTAGGGGTCCTGGGAACTGTAGACCAAAAGCTCTCAAGGGTCGCAGTTACCAACCCCTGGATTAGATGGATCTTTTATCAAGGTGGTAATAAAATCTAGAAACCGAGCCCTGTGAGGAACAACCTAAGGAGCTGGCCATGTTTAACATGGAAAAAGGAAGGCTGGAAGGTGATAATGATAGATAAAGTGAGCTTATTTTCAGCTGCTTTCAGAGACTAGAACATGAACCAATGGATTCAAACTGCAGGGAAAGAGATTCCACCTATGCTTTAGGAAGAACTTTTTCATGTTTGACAGTATAATAGAGGGTAGTGGGAGCCTCCTTCATTGGACATCTTTAAACAGATGGCCATCTCTCTAGAGCATTCCAACATGGCAGGAGGTTGGATTAGATGGCCCTTGTAGTCCTTTAAGATTCTATCATTCTACAATTGCTTCAGTGCAGAAGACTTCTTTCTTATATACTTCTTATTCTTGTTTCTTTGTGTCTTTGTGTCAAAATCAGGTTGTTTTTTTTAAAAAAGTCAGTGGCTGACCTTACCTTAAAGTGTGTTTACTGCTGTGGCTTTCTTACACAGCAGGTTCATCTTTAGGATTAGTCATGCTAACATTTTCTGAAAATGGTGACTGGATGAAAGAAAAGGAAATAAATCAATTTCCAATGAGCAAGAGATGCAACTTCAGACCATGGATGGTTTGGAAACCTGTTTTTCTCTTGTGCCACGCAGCCTAGCACATGTTTGCTCTGGTTTTTTGGTCTTCTTCTCTCTTTCATGAGTCAGTGGTCCCTTTGCACAGTTTCGCTTCCCTTTCTGGAGATGTTTGGCCCATACGTTCTGCTTTTTAATTGGCTGTTCATGAGAAAAATGGGATAATTTTAGAAACCGGGAGTTTCCCCCATTGCAAGCACAGTTGCACTGAAACCCAGGTGGGGTGTGGACGCTGAGGCATCTCCTCCTTTCTTCTGTAGATGATTCAATATTGGTAACTCCTCAAGCATTGTTTGCTGGCTTGACTTGATACATTATTATTATGGATTATATCCCATGTTAAGTAGGGACATGAACCAAACCTTTGAATGGTACCACCAGGAAATAGAACTATTAGGGGAGTGTAGAAGGTGACAAAGGGGGAAGAATCATACAGTTTAAAGGGACCCCAAGGGCAATCTACTCTATCCTTGTTGTGCAAGAGGACACAGCTAAAACATTCCCCAAAGATGGTCATCTAACCTCCAAAGCCCTCTAAGGAAAGGGACAGTCTAGGCCACCATAGAACAGCTCTTGCCATCAAAGAGGTCTTCGTAATGTTTAACTGGAATCTCTTTTTTTCCTCTTTGAGCCCATTGGTTGATGGATTTCTCCCACATGCTAAGTTTTAAAAAAGAGAAACAATGGCCTTAAAAAGCCTATTCTAAGACCATTTCCACACTACACTGTTATATTGCTGCTATTCCACTTGCAACCTCCTATGGAATCCTGGGGTTTACAGTTTAGGGAGGGGCATTTAGAATTCACAGCCAGAGAGATCTTTGGCCTCAGTAAACTACAAACCCCAGAACTCCACAGGATGTCGAAAGTGGAATAATAGCACTGTAGCAGTGTAGTGCAGGAATGGCCTTAGTCCCAACGAGAGTAGGCCTATGAGGTCGATGGGCTTTGCCTACATATTGACTCACTGGTCAAGGGATTCAATGGGACTACTTGAATTGGGATGAATCAATAAGGATGCAGGCCAATGGCTCATTTTACACATTGGTTCTCAGTGCATTTTCCTTGAAACTGTTCCCTTTGATTTTGATGGTGTTAACTTTCAAGGAAGTAGGGTTAGACCTGCAAGCTCAGTTTAATGGCCTGTGTTTTTGTTTCCAAAGATTCCATCATGGTGCTGCATGTGTGACAAATGTCTTTCCTCCCCTAGAAGATTAACAATGCAAGGGGACTCCTTATTATCTTTCAGTGCCCCCTCCATCTCTGAGATTTTATGAGACCATTGATTTATAGCAGTGGTTCTCAACCTGTGGGTCCCCAGATGTTTGTAGACTTCAGCTCCCAGAAGCCCCAGCCACTATGGTCAATGCTCAGGGGACCCACTCCTTTACTTACATGCTAAAAATCTGTTCACATTGTCAAGACTGGTGGCCAGTAAAAATCTGAGCCAAGTGCTAAATGTACAATGAGCCCAGCTTTTCCCAACCTGTGTTTCATCAGATATTTTGAATCTATAGTGCCCATCAACCCTGGTTGTTGACCATATTGTGTGGGGCTAGGGCCAGTTCTAGCCAAAATATCTGGAGGGACCCCAAATGGGGATGGTGTCTGCCCTGGTTAACTCACACTCCACAAACTCCACTCTAAGGTAGACAGTAGTGTTTGTTTGTAGCAAAACAAGCAACACAGCATGCTTCTTCCAAAGCTACTGAGACTAAAGCATACATGGAGTTCACAGGTTTTATACTTACACGTACAAATTTTAGGCACACAAAGCTGCGATTGGAGAGGATCATCAATCACCCTGTATCTTTAGACATTTCCCAGACCTACATTTGTTTACCCTCCTTTCATCCTTGAAGCAAGAACATATTTCCTGTCCCTTATCTTAGAGACTTCAAGTTCCCAAAACACCCCTGGACACCATGTTACGGATTAGATGGGATGGGCAGAACTTCAGTACAAATACAACAAGTACTAGTCAACTATATTCATATGTAATTTCCCTATGGTAGATAATGTCTAGGGATCAACAAATGCTCAAGCAGGGCATCAAGCTGTGGGTGTCTGGTAAGCACTGTATCAGCCAATCTGTGGGATGAGTCAAAATGATCTGCCAGAGGTGAGGCCACCTGTATCTGCCCAAACTGCAGGTTGCACCCCAACCATCTAGCCAAACCAGAGCTTCCCTCCTTCCACTTTAACTTGTGCCTGATGTCCCTCTTTTCCTTCCCTACCCACTGCAGGAAGGAGGCAAGCCTAGTTTGGCATGTTCTCTCTCCCAAAATTGAAACTTATTCTGCACAAAAATTGCATATGGTTGTTTTGTGCAGAAAACAATATTTTCTGCACAGAAATAAGCTGCATATTCTGTGCAAAACAGAATGCACAGGTTATTATGTTAGATTACTCTCTGGAGTCCCATGTACATTATGTTCATTACATCCATTCACTAACTGATGCAATGCAACAAGCAGCTGCAACAGGCCCCCATAGATATCACTGTGGCTGCCTGTCATGGTGCAACCCACTGCTGGGAGAGGGCTGGATGTGTCGTTGGACAGTGCCTTCCTCTCCAGCACCTCATAAATCCTTCTCTTGGGGGTCTGCTTGCCTCCAAAGGTAGGTTTGGGGGTTTGGGGGTAAGTTTTACATTTGTTGACTAAAATTACCTAGCTGGACCGCTGGAGTCAGAGACCCTCCTTCAACCCTCTGAGATAAACCTAGTAGTGACCAGAGATGAGGATTTTTCTGGTGGTGGCACCCAAGTTTGTGAGGCTCCTGGGAGCCTCCAGGACACCCATGTATTTGCCCCAGGTGCCCCTTAGGGACTGTGTGGTGATTTTGCCATATTTTTTCCTCCACCCATCAAATTTTGCCATATTTTCTGGCCAAAGATTTTAGGCCCAGGGAAAGTTCTTAAGAAAACAAAAAACAAAAAACAAAAAACAAAACCAAACAGGCAGTAAACCAAACATTGAGTTCCAGTATACCTCCCACCCAGATCCCTGACATTTGGCAGTTGCTGGTGGAAGATATTATTTCGATGCTTTTCTAGCAAACTTCTCTAAAATGGCTAAACTGAAAGATGCCATCTATACATTTTAAACAAACAGTCTAATGCATGCACATGAACACCAAGGCAGATAGTGTCAGGGCTTCAGCTGCCAATTTACATGCTGTGGCTGCCGGGAGGACTATTTTGAGCTGTTGTGAAGATATGGGAGGGCGATTGTTGATTTGTTTATTGAAAAAGGGGTACCCTGTCCTCCTGAGCCAGGGTGACTAAGAGAAATCAAAGGCAATCATGAAGTACAATACAACTACAAAACAACAACAACATAATCAAAACAGGTCCAGCAATGAGAAGGCCCTTCCTCTAAATTACTTCCACAATCCTGCTGGTGTCTTACACAGGAGTAAGCTGCCCTGTGGAAAAGGTTGCCCATTTTTGTCCAACGAGGAGCATCCTCATTCAAGGTTGCAGAAATGGAGTTGCACATGGGGGACCTTCATGCTTGGGGTCCTGTTGGACATGTGGATGCACACTGGATTGAGCATTCAGTTCTGCCTTTGGCTCTGAATGTGGTTGTGTATTCATTTGTGCATTTGGGTGCTCAAGGTGGCCATTCAAAGCTAAGGCCAGAATTCTCTTAGATACATCTGCATACCTAAGTGTCTTTTATGTGTCCCTTATACTCAATAGGAGCATAGTGTCTAGTTCAAGGGAGATGATGGTACCACTCTATTCTGCTTTGGTCAAATCCCGCCTGGAATATTGTTTCCAGTTCTGGGTACTACAGTTCAGGAAAGACATGGACAAGCTGGAACATGTCCAGAGGAAGGCAACCAAAATGGTAGAAGGCCTGGAAACCATGAAGCTCTATGAGGAGTGGCTTAGGGAGCTGGATGTGTTTAGCCTGGAGAAGAGAAGATTAAAAGGCCACATGATAGCTATGTTTAAATATTAGAAGGGATGTTGTATGGAGGATGGAGCAAACCTGTTGTCTGCTGCTCCAGAGACTAGGACACTATGGAGCAATGGATTTCCAACTGCACAAAAAGAGATTCCAGCTAAACATTAGGAAGAACTTCCTGATGGTAAGAGCAGTTCAACAGTGGCATACACTGCCTCAATGGAGTGTGGTGGAGTCTCCTCCTTCTTTGGAGGTTTTTGAACAGAGGCTGGACGGGCATCTGTTAGGAGTGGTTTGATAGTGTCTTCCTGCATGGCAGAACAGGATTGGACTGGATGGCCCTTGGGGTCTCTTCCAACTCTACGATCCTAAGATTCAATGTGTATAGATGTCTTTTGGGCACCGAAGGATATCCCTTTCCTCCCCCCACAGCACCCAGAGCCCCCTCCGGACTTCTTGGAATGGCCTTGAAACCATTCCTCATTGTTAATCTATGCTTTGTGGCAAGAAGGCAGGTTCAGAGAAGGGCCCGGCTACATCCCCATAGCCAGAGGCACAGTAATGACAGCAGTGCTGTTATCCATGGTGTGTGTGTCTGTCTGTCATCATCATACATCTGGTTATGGGGTGCATAGCTAGACCTTCTCTAGTCCTGCCTGCTCACATTGCATCATGGAATGCCTGTATAAGCCACCTTCAGTCTTTGCAGTAAGTTGGGAGGGTTGTATATGAGTCAATATAGTGTAACGTCTGCAGGCGGATATTTATGCTATGCCAAGGGGATGTCAGATTTAGGCCAAGGACTGCATAACACAATCGGTGCAGAACTCCAGATTTACACTACACCACCCTGATGTAGGATCTGGGTCTATAATTTATTTCTAGCCTCCCTCTTTAACCAGATGGGCAAACATCTTCAGGGTTTTAAACGTGAGGAGCAGAAGCTGCCGCAGAGACACAGAAGCAACAAAAGCAAAGTTGAGCTTTCAGCAGTGGCCAATAGGGCATGTGCCTGTATGTGTATATGTGTGTGTAGGTGTGAACACTCGTGTAATAATCACTGATATAGGAATCTGGGTCTTACAAACATGTTCCCTATTAGGGATGGATGAAGCTGTCAGTTTTGCTTTCATCCGCATCTAGGTTTTCCGGGGAAAAACTCACGTTCCTTCCATCTTGTTTATGAAGAAACATTCGTATTGATCATGACTTGAACTACACAAGATTCTCCCCTGTAGCTAGTCTCTATTTTTATCTGTGAAATGTGGGTGGCCAGTGTTGTTGTCACCCACGACAGAACTGAGCTGTGAGCTTTGACAACATCTTCTCGGCGAATTGAACAAAAGCAACCAACCTTACAGTGACATTTTCCCCTCAAAACAGCTCAGCCTGCCACCTGCAGCGAGACGGTAATAAGTTGGGCCTAAATTTCTCTATTCTTCCCACTTACATGGGTGGCCAGCCACCTCTTTCTTCCTGCGCAACAGACAATGGCCTCCTTACATGGTCCCTCCTGTATCTCTTTCTACTAATGCTTCTCATAACTTGGCTGCTCGTGGAAGGGGCTATTCTCAGGAACAAAATGCGGCTTCAGTTGAGGCCCCTTTCACTCATGTCGCTGTGCTCAGAGGTACTCATGCATATCACAGCTGTTCCCATGAACCCAACCAAAAAACCCTGACGTTAACTGTCAGTTATGATACTTTCTGAAGCTGGGCCTAACACATTAGCAACTACTGAGGGCTCCTAGTTAACCATCAATAGTGATTCTTTCTTTGTTTGATAGGACACGTCATCAGACACTGTAGAAGCATGGTTCACAGTAGGAATATCTTCTAACTGAGCTGGGGAAAACCCATCAGCAGTGACCATGGGATCATAATGATCCATCAGCAGTGATATTGTCTACTGAGCTAAACATGTTACACAAACAGCTACAATGGAACCACTGGGCTAAATCCAGTAGAGTAGACCCACTGAATCAATGGAACTTATGCACAAGTTGACTTCCCGAGCTCACATTGATTCAGTAGGTGTGCTCTATTTAGGACTATCAATTGGATCTAGTCAACCCCAGCAATATCTTCTAAATGAGCTAAAAATGACACACCAGTTGTGACTCTAGTCTGATAGTCATCAGCAGCAATACTTTCTGGCCATTTCTGCACCACCCTGTTACAGTGCTATTATTCCACTTTCAACATCCTATGGAATCCTGGGCTTTGCAGTTTAGGGAGGGCCATTTAGGATTCTCAGCCAGAGAGCTCTTTGGCTTCAGTAAACTACAAATCCCAGAATTCCACAGGCTGTGGAAAGTGGAAAATAGCATTATAACAGTGTAGTGCAGAAATGGCCTCTGACTCATTGTGGACCTATCAGCAGTGACTAGGGCTAATAGTTAGCCAATATACTATGAATAAGGATGGAAAGAATATTCAACAGTATTTGAAAAACATGTGTTTTTTTTAGACTTGAGAAATCCTGATGAGAAGACTCTCAGAATGATGAGAATCTTCACAGTTTGGGGTTTATTCTGAGCCAAATTTATAAGTGCTTATTTTGTATTTAAAATCTGCGCAGAAATATTATTTCCTTTGCAGAAAATGCTTTTCCTATGCAGAAAATTCTTTAATTGGGGATTTATTCGATGCAAAATTTGGACATGGTCGATTGTCACAGAAGATACCATTTTTCTTGTGGAAGAAATAACATTTTCTGCAAAGGAAATCATATTTCAGTACAAAAATATTATTTTCTCTGCAGAAAAGGTAGTTTCTTGAGCACAAAATGCCGTTTTCTGAGCAAAGCAATTGCCTGTGAATTTTGTACAGAACAAGTCCTAAATTGTGAATAGCCTTCCCAAACCACATGGTTTTTATAAATGACTTCTAACTCACCAGCTTGTGGTTCTAAGATAATCTATGAGATATACTTCTATACATGTGTGTCTATCATTATATCACGTCATTAATATGTATTTTTGGGCCCTTTTTAGTTTGTTTGTAGTCTAGTTTAATTTAGGTTAGATATTAGAGTTTTTTTCTCTGCTTATTTACTGTTCGTCTTTGAAATCCTCTATATGTTGTTTTATATATTAAATACATGTTAATAAAAATATTTTTAAAAACTGCCTGGTTTTTAAAGAGTTTTCCACAGCAGGGTGAAAATGGCTAAAATTACTCTTTGCTTCCTTTGAGAAGAAAGTAAGGCCATTTCCGCACTACATTGTGCTATCATTCCACTTCCAACATCCTGTGGAATTCTGGGGTTTGTCGTTTACTGAGGCCTAAGAGCTCTCTGGCTACAATTTCTAAATGGCCCTCCCTAAACTGCAAACTCCAGGATTCCATAGGACATTGGAAGTAGAATAATAGCAATATAACAGTGTAGTGCAGAAATGGCCCTAGTGAATGATTACATCCCTGGTTATGACCAAGCTGGATATGAGACTCAGTAGCAGCCATGGACTCATACTTTTTCTTACGTAGCCTCTTTCATTAAATGAGGGCCAACCTGGCCCTTTCATGAGGCCGAGTGAGGCAATTGACTTGGGCAGCAGATGGTAGAGGAGAAAGTTGTGTGCCTCTCATCTTACTTTGTACCTCCTAAGTTTGCCTTCAGTTATGGTAGAGGACGCTCTCCCATTGCCACTGTTAAAAAAAGATTCAACTGCAAGTCCAGCTTTGGTACCCAAAATGGAAGACAGCATCACTGTTCTCTTCACTTCAAGCAATGAATTATCTTAGGCTAGGATTATACCCTACAAAGATCAAAAGTATGCATCCATGATGGGTAGACACCAGGATCAAAATGCATAGTGAAAATAAAAGAGGCAAAGCTGAAGTAAAGCAAAGCCTTTCCTTTGAACCCTTTGTTTTCAATTTGACATGACTTCTCTGAACAGCTCATAGATGGATAGAATGACTGTTTTAAAATCAACGTGTGGGACCTGGTCATAGAATCATACAACTCAGTCTCGAGTGCTGTTGAGTTTCATTGACTTCAGAGGGAGAGATTTGAACATGTGTCCAAGCTCTCACATTGACTCCAGGAATAGCTTGAAAATGGTTCAGATTCTCTTCAGTTTTCTGGATTACTAAACCAAACTGTAATCAAATAATGGGAGGTGGCACTTTGGCTCTTATTATGGCTTCTCTTTGCCTATTTGATGGACCAGGACTGTGCATTTTTCAGAAGAGCATTCTTGGTCTGTTGCGGGTTCGAGTAAGAGAGTCATCCAGACTGATCGGACTAGATGGCCCTTGGGATCTTTTTCAGTTCTATGCAATATTTTTCATTGGATCTTGATGAAATTATATATATATATATAATTTCATCAAGATTATATATATCTCTGATACTAGCTTTGACTTTTAAACCTGAAGATCACAAGAGAGCAACCATTTCCTGTCTCACAGTCCCCAAGAAACCAACCAATTCACCAGCTGACTTCTTGGTTGGAGGATGCATCCATGCCTGAGTAGATTCATCTGTCAATACCCATCTGTGGTAGGAAGCTTCAGTGCTTTGAACAGCAGAAACTCAAAAAGTGTAGTAGCATGTACACATGACTAGGACTTGAGGTGGCTCACAGCTGGATTAATTCATAAAAGCAACAGATAAAATGCACATCTGTATTTTAGATACTTATTGACTAATTGAAATATTTACATCGTGTCCCATATCACCCCAACTGGTCCAAAATACAGCAGTGAGATTGGTTACAGGTACATCAAGGAGAGAGCATATCACACTGACATTAAAATCATTCAACTGGCTGCCAATTCATTTCTGGGCAAAGTACAAAAGGATGGTTATTACCTTTAAAGCCCTACATGGTTTGGGTCCAAGTTATCCACAAGATTGCCTCTTCCTTTACAATCCACCCCAAACACTCAGGTCCTTTGGGGGCCATTTACTTAAATCAGCCATGACTAGACTGGCAAAAATCATCCAGAGGACCTCCTTGCTGGCCACCCCTAGACTCTTTGGAGGTTTTTAAGCAGAGGCTGGATGGCCATCTGTTGGGAATGCTTTGATGGGTGTTCCTGCATAGCAGGAGGTTGGACCCAATGGTCTCTGGGGTTTCTTCCAGCTCTATGATTCTATGATTCTATGACTGTGGAATGACCTGCCGGAAGAGACTTGACAGCAAAATATGCTGTCTGAATCCAAAAAAGTCTTGGTAGACCACATACTGAACATGAGTCAGCAGTGTGATGTGGCAGCCAAGAAAGCTAGCGTGATTCTTGGTTGCATCAATAGGAGTATGGTGTCCAGATCAAGAGAGGTAATGGTACCACTCTATTCTGCTTTGGTTAGACCTCATCTGGAATACTGTCTCCAGTTCTGGGCACCTCATTTTAGGAAGGATACTGACAAGCTGGAGCATGTCCAGAGGAGGGCGACCAAAATGGTGAAGGATCTGGAAGCCATGCCCTATGAGGAGCAGTTTAGGGAGCTGGGTATGTTTAGTCTGCAGAAGAGAAGGTTAAGAGGAGATATGATAACCATGTTTAAATGTTTGAAGGGATGTCATATTGAGGAGGGAGTGGGCTTGTTTTCTGCTGCTCCAGAGACTAGAACAAGGAGCAATGGATGCAAACTAAAGGAAAAGAGAGTCCACCTGAACCTCAGGAAGAACTTCCTGATGGTCAGAGCTGTTCAGTAGTGGAATATACTGCCTCAGAGTGTGGTGGAGTCTCCTTCTTTGGAGGTTTTTAAACAAGGGTTGGATGGCTATCTGTTGGATGTGCTTTGAAGTGTGTTCCTGCATGGCAGGGGGTTGTACTGAATGGCTCCTGGAGTCTCTTCCAACTCTATGATTCAAATTCAGGACCATTTTAAACAATGTAAAACAATAAGGGACTCTTTAAACAATCTAAAAGCACATTAAATCATTTCACAATGCTAAACAAACAGTTTATAGCCAAGTTGTTGCTGTTGCTATTTGCCATCAGATTGCCTTCAACTAATGACAACCCTATGAATGAGAGACTCACAAGAGCTCAGTCATCAACTGCCCTGGTCAGATGTTGCAGACATAGCACTCTGACTTCCTTGACTGAAGCAGTCCAGCTGTAGTTGGTCTTTCCTTTTTCCTATTGCTTTCCACTTTTCCTGGCATTATCACCAAAATGAATCAAAATGGTCGAAGGTTTGGAAACTATGAAGCCCTAGGAGAGGTTGCTTAGGGACTGGGTCTGTTTCACCTGGAGAAGAGAAAGTTACGAGGTGACATGATAGCTATGTTTAAATATTTGAAAGGATGTCATATGGAGGATGGAGCAAGCTTGTTTTCTGCTGCTCCAGACATTGAGATGCTATGGAGCAATGGCTGCAAACTTCAGGAGAAGAGCTTCCATTTAAACATTAGGAAGAACTTCCTAACATTCTATGACTCTAAGATCTTTTAGACTTCAACTCTAGTCAACAAGGGCATTAGATACAGGGAAATTGTGCTCCAAAATATCTGGAGGGCCAAAGGCTAGTTATAGATGATGATTCAAACTATTTTGTAAGGCCCTATCAGCAGATATCCTGGAAGATTCATAATACCATACTTTGACCTACAATCCTGGACTACTGGGCATTCTAGGGGAGCTGGTGAGAGTTGTAGGTCAAACATTTGAAGGCCCAAACATTCCTTGCTCCTGTTTTAAGTCCTGGCTGGGAGGGGGAGAATTATTTTGGATCTTCAGGGGGCATGAATAGGCAAGGATGATCTGATGTACAGATTATACCCCAAAGAGGGCTTCATTTTTCATTGTAATGGCCCAGCTGCATGCATACTTAGTTAGAATCATTTCTTAAGTAAGAATACACACAATTAGGGCATGAAGAAGTTAGAAACATCACAGCACTAACTTTTTGTGTCACAAAAGCTGAAATCCTATTAATGTCTTACACATATTTAAGTTCCCCCAGGGAAATGGTTGGACATTTTGTTCAATGTGGAATGGCTGTCCTCAGTTCAAGGTTGTGGAAGTGGAGTTGTACATGCAGTGAAGCTGTACATGGAGGAGGTGGGATCTATGCACAGCTCTTATCCAGACATGATGGTTAGGTGGACGGAACCCTCTTTATCCAGAAGCACTATGTTATTGCTTTGGGGACAGTCTTCACATTTGGGCCAATGAATTCATGACATTCGCTACCCTATAATGTGGGGATGGTCACTGTCTTAGATAGCATTGAATTGGGATTAGAGAAATTAATGCAGAATGGGACTACCAAAGGCTATATGTCATAACAGCTGAATGAAATTTCCAAGTTCAGGAGAAATGCCAGGGAGGAAATTGTGCAGGTTGTGGAACCTGTGGCCCTTTGGATGCTGCTGAATACCTATCAGCTTCACAAAACATGAGCAGTAGACAAAGGTTATGAGTCTGCAGTCAAACAACACCTGGAGGGCCACAGAGATTAATGAACTCCATCCATGGCCTTCATTAAGTGTTTCATGGGTTTCCAGGAGGCATCTTGTTGCTAACAGTGGGAAAGAAGTAGGATAGGTGGGCCTAAGTAGAATGACAGTGAAACAAAAATATATACAATGGTATGGAGGTGCTGGAATAAGTCAGTAAAGAAACAACATCAATGAAGTGTGTAAGATTTTATTTACTTTCAAACACTGGAAACGAAAACACAAAGCAGGTTCCAAGGAGTACAGGCATGAGAAGATGTGGGAAATGGAAGTATGTAGGACAGAAGTTGGCCTTTTTCAAGCAAGCTAATATTAGACAGGAACCAGAGAACACATATGGCCCCATGGAGGAAACATGTTTTCTTCCTAGAAGATGGGGATCTCAGGGCCACCACTGAGTCATCTACCATTTAAGGACACTCTGATCTATTGATCTTCTTCTTAATGGTGCTGCTTTCATGGGTCACTTTGCAGGTGTACTTGTCATGGCTTTTGTATAAAGTGTTGTTACATGTTTAAGAGAAAGATCAAAGCATCTCTGTGAAAGAGTAAAGATGGCTAAGAAGAAGATGAGACATTGACATGCCCATTTGACATGAACTTTTTCCCCCGGAAAAGGAATTGATTCCCTTAATCCCTTAAATGGAATTAGGTGCTGAGATAAGAGATGAGATTCCTTTACCTGAAAAAGTGGTTGGATGAAAACTGACATTGTTCCCTTACAGAAAAGTAGAGGTAATGAACAGTATGGTTCTAGAAGACCATCAGAAGGCACCTTCAACGCTTATGTTTAATGTTCCTGAACTCACACAGGCAAAAACAAATGTTGGTGCTATCTGAGTATAAACAGGTTTACACCCAAGGATCTCTCACAAGCATCCTGGGGCTTACAGCTGCTGTCTTGGATGAGGAACAATCACTAAGACTTTGTAGTGCCCATTACTTGATGAGATGGAGGATAAACAAGATGTTTCCTGTGTCAGATGGAAATTGATTCCATGTTGTTCTAAGCAAGGCAGATAGTGTGGTTGAAAGCAGGGTTGGGCAATTTGTAAGACTCTAGATGGTGTTGGATTGCAACTACCATCATATCCAACAACAACAACAAAGAAAGCCAGTCAGTTAGGCAAAATGGAGACTGGAATCCTCTTGCTTAGTCCCAATTGAAGTACATCCATTCAATCAATTGTTGAATGGTGAGTCAACAGAAAGGTAAATCCACCTGATTCAATAACTCTACTCTAGCTGGGACTAACAGCAGGGTATATGCTGGTGGTACATTCTGAAATAAATAAAGAGATAAAAATAAAACCACAAAAAACCAAACCAAATACAATGCCTAACCAGCACCAATTTATTTTAGATATAGTTCAAAAGTGTGGGAATGAAAGCTATAATCCCACTTCCCTTTCTGTTCTAAGTCTTATTGGGAGTCCCTTAAATGGAATTAGGTGCTGAGATGAGGAACAAATTGTATCAAACATACAAAATCATATGAACTGCTGAATAATTAAATGTGATAATATTTCAGATAAATATTACATTTTTAAAAAGTTATGACTTTGGAGAGGCAAACATTTCATTCGGACTCAAGCTCTGCTAATATCAGAGCTCCCTTTCACACAATCCAGCTAGGACATTTGTCCATACCACTGCAGTCCCATTGACCTGAACAGGCTCACTGAGTTGTGCTGTGGATTGCAGCGTGGTACTAGGAATTTTCGGGAAAGAGAGAGAGAAAGAAAGAAAGAAAACCTCCTCCATTGGTGCCCCATCATCCAAGGGGAGGTCCTTTCTCCTGTTCATCCATCTTGAACCACAGGGATCTGGGATAGTCTCCAAAGTGATAACAGAAGATCTACTAGGTTTGTAGGAGGTGGAAGAAGAAAGCAATGAAATAAGTTCCACATATAGGTAGACACCAGTGACTGAATAGATTTACTCTATGCAGAACTAAGATTAAGATTTGGGCCTTCATGTACTTTTCCAAGTACAATTTTTCAGATAACCCAGATATCTGCACTCCACAATTTAATTATCAATTATGTTGTCTGTGAAATTTCAGCAGGACAATCTACTGGAAAACCAGAAGCAGAATGATGGAATCTTAGATTTGGGAGGAACTGTAAGACCCATGTTGTCCAACTTCTTGCCGTGTAGGAATACACAACCACAGCACTCCAGAAATATGCCCATTTAAACAAAGACCTCCAAAGATGGAGAGCCTACCACCCTGCGAGGCAATCTGTTCCACTGCAGGACAGCCATTATAGTAAAAAAAGTTCCTTCCAATGTTTAGATGGAATATTTTCTCCTGACAACATGATGGGGTCTTTTGTCTGGATGTTCCAATAGTCAGAGAGCCTACCATTAATGCAGCCATAGAGGGCATTGTTTTCTTTTGGGGTCCTTTCATACTCCATGATTATGGCTTGTTGGTTCCACTTTAACTTCCATGGTAACATCCTATGGAATCCTAGGATTTGCTGCTTGGGAAGGGGTCATTTAGAAATCTCAGCAAGAGCACTCTGGTGTCTCACTAAACTACAAATCTCAGGATACCATAGGATGTACCACTGCACTACACTGGCTCTTTATCCTCCCCCTACCCTAAGCTATGCTTAGATATCCTGGGCATAAGTACAGGTATGGTGTAGGTGCTATACTTTTCTCTGTTGATGCTAATAGTACCTTTGGTCAGAAAAGAAATGTAACTAGGAAAGACTTATTTCACAAATGCCCCAATTTTTATTGGAATTAGGGCATAAAATGTTTGGCTTACAATAAAGGGGAAGCAACCTCCTTTTTCTGGAAGCACTTAATGGGTAAAGAGGCATTTACGGACCTCCCTTTTCATGTCTATTTTGGCTGTATAATGTTGTTGATTGTAGTCTTAAGGTGGAATCCATAGAACATAAGAATCCTTCCATTAGGTTTGATCAAAAGTCATTCATAACCTTGAGCTTAAATTCAATTTTGCCTTCCTTTGTGTCTTCCAAAAAACAATCAAGACCCCTTGCTTTCACCTTGCATCCCCAAAGTTTCTGCATCACCAGATCATCAAGTGAAATATCAGCTCAATTACAGAATGAAAAAACCAGAAGTTCCCATCAAAAACAATCCAAGCCATGACAATGACCTGATGGAAGCACGCCCATGCCCTTTTGAGTTATATTTTTATTTATTGAATGCTAAAACTCAAACATTGCATTTAACCATTAAAGAGATTTTCAAAGATTGCCATATCCATGTAAAGCAAGAGAAAGAAATAGGTTCTTTCAACAGTAGGTCTACTGATGCTCTTGACCTGGTGACAAGAGACATGGAAAGTACCATTTGGACACGCTACTTTAGCTAGGAAAAAGTCAACTATTATGTAAGGAATATCCTAGATCTAATACTGGAAGCTCTTAAGTTCAGCTTGCAGTTGGAGAAAGAAAAGAGGATGAAAATGATGGGAAAACTGGAATATTTTCATAGAGATTGAAATGGATATAGTGACTTACCAGTGACAGACAGTTGGGTTCCTCCTCCAAACACAAACTACAGTGACATATAGCTGTACGCAAACCTATCCTCCCTTAATGTCGGTGGATGGTCATCCCTATCTATTCTGTATAGGATCACAGTGTCCAACTGCACAATCAATGCTTGCTTTTAAAAGATGAAATGCTTTCTGTTTCTAAACAAGCTGCAGTGAATGGTGAAATCTGGAAGAAATATCATGTACCTATCTGGTTAATCTTTGGTCACTGATGAAGAAGATGCTGTCAATGATCCGTCAACGTCTCCAATCTTCCCAGTGCCTCCACAGATCATGATCCATTTCTAGCGGAAGAGGTAGGGTAGATGTCATCCTTTATTCATTACAGCTTATACCAGATGAAAATTATAGAAGTAGTACTGATGGCTTGCCAAGTCCAATGGATGGAGAACATATTTCTTCGAAGAAGTCTCCCAGTTGACTTTGCAGGCAAGGAAGCTTTCTTTGTGCTTAAATTGTTTTGTGTAAATTAAGTTCTATGCACTCGACCAAGCCTTTTGTGTGTCAATATGGTCTTCCGTATTAGTTGATGGTATGACTCAACTCTGAGATAAATCAGTTATAACTGATATAATGATGAACCAAGGGCTGGTTTTGGAAAATAATCACTGAATTTCACCAAAGATGGAATTTAAGGTGAAAAATATCCTTCTTTCAAATGAGAGGGAAGACAAAAGTCCAAATGGCTTCTATCTAGTCTGTCTTCTGCTACCTAATTTGATAAACACCATAGGTGCTTCTGTGTGTAATTCTTATTACAATTGGACTACATCAGGAATTTGGCAGCTCACCTTAGAAACAGGAAATTATTTTGATAGATTTACCCGAAGTTAATTATCAGGTGTTCAACTCCTTTCTAGTTGCATTTCATCCAGCCCATTTAAGTGTCCCACATGTCCTGCACAGATAGGTCCCAGTTACTTAGAGTAGAGTCATAGAATCATAGAGTTGGAAGGGGACTCATGGGACATTGAGTCCAATCCCCTGGTCAATGCAGGATCAGCAGCTAAGGCATTCCTTTTTCTGAAAACTTCCAGAAAAGGAGAGTCCATCACCACTCTAAGCATTTGATTCAGTTGCCGATGCTATGACTAGTATCTCATGAGGTTCAGTGGTGTGCCGTGGACCATTCCTCATTCATAGTCAGAGCTACTTGGACTGGCCAATGGAATCATAACAGTGAAAACATTGCTGGAAAAGCCTTCACATGACAACTTCCTTGCCTCCTTGGGTGTAGCATGGATCAAACTAACGACAAAACCATTATGGAGTTCAGTATGGAGGGGTTCTCCACAAATGTTGACTTATGGTGCTCAGAAACTGTAAGACTGTCACACAACTTCCTTGTACTAGATTCTAGAATGGTGTGATGGTCACTGCTGCAAATCACAACCACTGTGGGCAAAGTCAGCATATGGAACAGGTTTTTTGGGTTGTTGTTTTTTTGGGGTTTTTTTTAGAGATCAGGCATTAATGTGAGCCTGTTCTTTGTCTAAAGGCAGGGTGACTTCATGCCATTCTGTGGGTTCTAAGAGTAACAAGGAGTTGTACAAAGCCAAGGTCCACACTGGAATTATTTAGAATTATTTTTAGAATTCTATTCAGTTGCATTAATTAAAATCCTTTCTTTACTGTGGAGAGAGATTATGTACTGGGAATTTAGCTCTTCTTCTGTCACTTTCAAGTAGGAAATAATAGAGAAAAGGAAGAAGGAGTAAACCTGATGACTGACTCACCTAAATTCTGAAATTTATTTCTTGGCTTCCAAAACATTCCTAGAGAAGAGTAGAAGAGCTTCAAGATACCACCTTTAGTTTAGTGCAGGAAGCATGGATGGTTCCCAGCAAACACACGCAATTTCACCCAATTTCTTATTTATCTTTATATGCAGGCCTCATGCAGAAATGGAGGTGACTCTGAGCCAATAATGGCCAGGAGCTGAATTGCTAGATCAGGCAAAGAAGGATTACAGGACTGGGAAGGCTGAGCAATATTTGTCTTTTGTGGCTTCCATATTCAGCGTGGAGCCATCTGTTGATAACCACTCATGTAGATTCTCCGCACTGACTTCCTGTCCAGCTTGTGGACTTCCTGGAACTATTCCTGATTGACCACTGATGGAAAGTGGCCAAAATGCCAGGGTTCATTTTACCTTCTTAAAGTAGGAATCTAAAGGATGGGAGGAATGCCAGCAGAATAAACAGTGAACCTGGTGAAAATGGAAAGCTTCGAGAATGGCTGTGCCGCATTTCAATCACCTATTCCTTAGCAGCAACATCACACTTACCCACCTCAGTTATAAGGACATACAAGCCACCTATATATTTTTTGTTAAAAAAAACACCCCTCAAGTTTATAGATCGAAACTTGAAATAATACATGAAAGAAGCCTGGAGCTTCAGTTTAAAGTTTATAACTAGATGACTTTGCTTGGAGAATGCTTTGTTTCTCTGTTATTTTTTTTTAAAAAACACAGATTGATAATGTTGTATGCTATCTATTGAGTCAGATTATGAATCAGTTTAGCACAATATTTTCAGCACCAGCTGGCAATCCTGAAAGTATAGAGATTTGTTTCTGATTGCTACCTGGAGATGTGAAGGTCTGAACCTGGGATCTTCTGCTGGCACACCATGCGCACTGCCACTGAACTACCTACAGTAGGACTTCACACTTGGTATGAAAGGTCAAGCACAAAGTTTAAGAACATCCAACCCCATATGGGACCATCTCTTTCTATTTCCACTTCTTCTTCCTCTTTGTCATTTCAAAAGGCTGCAGGAACAACCTTGCCAGAAAGTTATGTCAAGAGACCCAAGGCCTAAGTGGTTAAAAATTAGAGGGTTCTTCAAGGAAATAAACAGAAATTGTGTGTTACTGGGATGTGACTATCTTTTACTCAAAATATCTAGAGATCAGTGGGGAGAATGTCTATACATGCGTGCAATTGGTCAACCACAACAGCTCTATTTCAGATCTCATTTTCTCAAAAGAAAGGAAGTTTTCTAGCAAATTATGTACATCTACCACTCTTGGCTTGACTTTGGTTGGCTACTGTTGGAAATGGGATGCTAAACTAGAAAGGCCCTCTGGCATGGTCCTGGCAGACTTTCATTTATGATCTCATGTTCTTTGATAATTAGTTAATAAAAGGACACTAATGAAATATATAAAATTTTATTAATGTGCTAATATGAGAAAGTCAGAGAGAAATGGGTTTATAGAGGGTAGAGGCATAAAGACAGTGGAAGAAGTGGGATTAACACAGGATTAAAATGAGCTATCAACCAAACTGACATTTATTGGGAATCAGAGAACACATTTGGCCCCATGGAGGAAGCATGTTGTTCTCTAAATAGAAGACGGAGACCTGAGCGCCACTACAGAGAAATCCATCATTTAAGGACACTCTGATCTCTTGATGCCCTTCTTAGTGATGCTGCTTTCATGGGTCACTTTGCAGGTGTACTTGCCATGGCTTTTGTAGGCAGACTCACTGAGAGTCAGATAACTGCTGGCCATGTAGTTGTCTCCCTGTTTGACGGGCTTGCTGGTTTATTAGTAAGCCATTACACTAGAATCTCCAGATGTTGCCCTCATATCATCCTTCTGGATGGTCTGGAGGCATTCCTATCCTGACGGAAACAGGACACTGGGCTAAATGGACACTTGGTCTGATTAATTTGGCCTCATTTGATTAGGATGGGTGGAACTCAAGGAGGGAGATGAGAGGTGGATGGCAAAAGAAATAGGTCACTAAGGAAGTATGTGGAGCTTCAGGAGTCATCCTCATGGTTCCTCTCTCACTTCTCGGTTCTAAAGAAACAGTTGAATGGAATTCCCTTGCTAGATCTTTCCCTTTTTCCAGATCAACCCCTTAACTAGCTAAACAACTGAACCATCTGGATCAAAAGCTAAAGGACTACTGCGCAGAGAGGTGTGACCTACCGATAAAAGTTGTGTTGCATTAATGGACTGCTTGTGGGTCGTACTGCATAGAAAATTAAGACAGACATGGTACTGACACAGAGGGGAAGTAGGTGCCCTTAGTTTGGTCCTGTCCAACTGTTCATTAGAGTTCTTTCTTAGAGACATTCCCAATTTTCCTTGTTTTCTGTGCCCTTCCAATTGTAACTCCAGAAGGCTGTGTGAAGAGCCACAAAGCCCAGACGTGTAAACATTGTGGGAGAAATTGATAGCGGTGCAAGAGTGTTTATGGATGGGGCTGAAAGAAGCTGACCGGAGGGGGGTGCTGAGGGTTGTCGGCAGCTATTTTGGACCAAAGAGCAGAGCGCCAAGGGTTGCAGAGTATGAATTATGTTCTCGCAACTGTATTTTCTTTGTCCCTGATGGGGAACAGAGGCCTATTGCATTATTGGCTTCATTTGCTCAAACGGCTCCCGTGTTGCGTCCTGATCCACCTGATTTTAACAAGGGAGCGTTCTTTGCTACTCTGCCTCAGGCAAACAAAAAGTTGGAGTCATCTCAGTTGGAGGGGCCAGTGGGCTAATTCCTCTTTTCAGCATGATCTGACATCCACCGTCCCTGCATGCAGACCTAAAGGGCTCACTTTCCCTGGAGGATGGGTAAGGATTCTCTCTGTATTTACGTGGTGACTCAGGAAGGACACTCCAGTACCGTCATTTAATTCCTCTGGAAAACCTGGAAGAAGCTGGGCTCTATATTCTGTTCAAAATGGAAGCTGCCATGTGTACACCTTGACTGTTACTGCATTAAAGTTGGTTAGCCTGTGTGGGGAACAGTCTGTTGGACTAGAAAAGCCTCCGATCTGATCTAGCAGGCTTCTGCTGATGTCCTGAATATGTCCTTCTGTTCTGAAGAACTTAGTAAAGAGACAGCAGCAATGATCAAACAACGGATCAACTTTTATTCTTGTGCTAACATTGGAAAGTAAGATGCAAAGGAGGTTCCAGGGAGAACAGGCATGGAGAAGGCTGGGGGAATGGGACTGCACAGGACAGAACTGAGCCTTTAATAACCAAAGTAGTATTGGATAGGAATCAGAGAACACATCTGGACCTGTGGAGGAAACATTTTCCTTTTCCTCCCAGGAGATGGAGACCCAAGAGCAACCGCAGACATCCACTATTTAAGGACACTCCAATCTGTCCATCTCCTTCTTGACGGCGCTGCCTTGTGGGTCGTTTTGCAGGTGAACTTGCCATGGCTTTTGTAGGCAGACTCACTGAGAGTCGGGTAACTGCTGGCACGTACTGGTCCCCCTGTTTGACGGGCTTGGTGGTCTCCATTCCAGAAGAGATGACGCTGCCATCCCCCCTTTACTCTGCGCGTGTGGGGGGAACACCTATAATTTTGGGCAATGACCCTAGGTGATTGTCAACGCCTATTTTTCCATTTTTAAAAAATTTGGAACCAGATGATCTCCTATCCCAATATAAACGGTTTTGGGGTTCCTTTTTTTGACTCCTCTTGTGTTGGGTTTGGTCAAAAAGAACTGGAAAGGAACTTTTGGTATGACCCAGAAAGGTTTTAATTAGGATGTCATGTTCTCCAATATCCCCCATAAATAAATGGCACCTTGAAAATATATCAAATTTTATTAATGTGCTAATAAAAGAAGGTAGATATAAATTTGGGGGGGGTACAGGCACAGAGTGGCGTAGGAAATAAAACTACACGGAACAGAAATAAATGTTTCTCTGTAAAACTAGCCTCCGGGTGGAATTGAAGATGCATTTGGCCCCATGGAGGAACCCCTTTTCCCCCTAGAAGATGGACTCGTGAAGGCCACTATAGAGACACCCCCCATTTAAGAACAATTTTTGATCTGTTGATCCCCTTTTTGAATGGTCTTGCTTTCATGGGTCACCTTGCAGAGGGAATTTTGTCAGGGCTTTTCCAGCTGGACTCACTGAGAGACAGGTAACTGCTGGCCACGTACTTGTCGCCCTGTTTGACGGGCTGGCTGGTCTCCACTCCGGAAGAGATGGCGCTGCCATCCGCCTGCCACTCAACCTGGACGACCCCTGGGTAAAAGCCATCTATCAGACAGACCAAGGTGGCTTTGCCCTTGCTCTTGATCTCTTCCGGGGATGGAGGGAAGAGGGAGACTGAAGGAGCTACAGCTGGCTGACCTGGAAGACAAGAGGGAAAACGTAATAATTCCACTTAGGGAAAATACAGAAAGTTGTATCAAGGCCACTTGCAGATGCCTAACTTAAGCCCTTTTTGATTTTCAGGACTCTGCTGTTAGTGTGGCTACATCTGGACTTAATCCTTTAGAAGTAATAAGAACTCCTGTCTCTATCGTCAAAGTACATCTGGTGCTTTCAGTAGGGTTTGCACAGATGCCACATGCGCAAGATGATTTCCCCTATCAATTGTGGAATATAGAACTTTGATTTCAGTGGCTTTGCCTTTCATCTCAAGTTCTCATAGTTGGAACAAGATGCTTGGGATTAGGTTTCTGATCACCCCCAATGTATTTTAAAGACACCATTACGGGTTTCCCTTTAGGAGCCCCCCAATTCATTAAGTTACTAATTTTGAAATTTAATAAAAAAGCTTCACTGCCAAAGAAAACTAGATGGGAAGTCTCTCCCAAGAAGCATGCACTGCTGATACTAGAGTCATCACACAGCATCCTTCCATAGTTTTATTTTCCTTAAGCAATGCAGGAACATTAAGTCTCTTAGCCATGCCCTTTTTAAACCCAAATTTTGTGCATAGGCAATGTATATTGACTGATGAAGCAGAGAGCCTCTAAGAACATTCCTCATGAGAGGGAAGTAGGATCTGAATGACTGGTCAGGATTTCTTTGATCTATGCTGGACCTTTATTTTGTGTCCACACAGGGTGCAATGGTGTGGTTTTCCGGCCTCTGTACGGAGGAACCCCACATATCCTGAAACTGGGGAAAATAAGCTTTGTGGTTGGAAGATTCTAGGATTTGTAGTCCAGAAAGTCTAAATTTCCAAGCTCTGTACATATCAGGATAAAAACTCAACTAGTAACAACAGCCAGATGGCTCTTATTTGCATTTAAAGGGGGGGACAAGGAAACATGAAGGCAACAGACAAAGGCACATAAAATCATTATCATCATCATCATCATCATCATCATTATCAGGAAGCGGAAGGGCAAGAAAAAGGGAGGAGGAGGAGGAAGATGGCGATGAAGAAGTCGTTAAAGATAGAGGAAGCATCAAGGCACAAGATACAGCGGGGAAGAAACCCTTGCCACATAATAACGGTTTTTTGGGCCCCTGGGAGGCACTGGGAGTTGGCGATTCACGGCACAATTTTTCTCCCGCTTGGACCCCTTTCCCCTTTTTGTGGTGGAAGGGCATTCATGGGGTGGGAGAACCTTTTGGAAAAAAGTTCACACCCTCTGTCCCTTTCTTCTTCTTGTTCTTGCCGTGTACCTTCAAGTCATTTCTGACTTATGGCAGTCCTAAGGCAACCCTGTGATGGGGTGTTTGGGGCCAGGTTCTTTAGAGGTAGGTTGCCCATGGCCACCTTCTGGGGACTGAAAAAAAGGGGAAACTTTGCCAGTCACCCAGCGGGCTTCCGTGGCCAAACGGGTCTGGGGCCTGGCCCCCCGGATGCCTAGTCTAGCCCTCAAACTCTACACCGGGCTGGCTTTCTGTCCTTTTTAGACACCAATTCTTGACCTCCTGCTACTTTTTTTAAGTATATGGGGAGCCCCTTTGCTTTGGACTTCCAGGTTCCCAAGCAATAAATCCCTTTGACAGACATGGCGATCTAGTTCTAGCTAAGATGTCCGACCAGTCAATCGCAATGTTCTCGTCGCACCCAAACTCTTTCACTAAGTCAAGCTGCTTACCTGGAAAATATGGTGACACAGATTCCCTGCTCCAAATTCTATCTACTAGTAAAGGTGTGTCAGAGATTTTTAAATGTCACCTAAACCTAGGCTAGAGAGTTTTTGAGTTTTGTTCTCAGTGGAAGCCGATAGTAATTTTAGCAATTTTTTTCCCCGCTGCCAGAAAAATCTCCAAAAACTGCAGAGTTTTCAAAGACTATTCACAGTCCCAGAGTTGGTCCACACAAAATCCATGTAGGATGCATGTTCTCTTTGCAGAAAACTTCGTTTTCTACACAGAGAACAATATTTGTGTGGAGAAATATTGTTTTCCACCCTGTAAAAGCCGTTTTTCTTCACACACCCACACGCACACAACACAGAAAAATCTCCAAAAACCTCAGTTTTCAAGAGCTTTTCAAAGTTAAAGGGCTTCCTGTGCCCAGAATTCATATGCAGGGTAATTTTTCTGCAGAAAACTACATTTTCTGCACAGGAAACAATGTTTCCCTTTAGAGAAATATTATTTTCCACACAGAAAAAGTTTTTTTTTTTCCTCCACGCATGCACGCACACACAGAGAATGTTTGAATTTTTTGCCTCATATGTCCTGAACTGTGAAACATTTTCGTCAGTTCAGAATTTTTGTCGTAGGGTTTCCTAATAGTTAACAAACACATTTTTGCTTGTTTTTAAAACTATTCTCAAATATTTTTTCCCATCCTGAGACTAGACCATGAAAAAAGTGAAACGTTTTGTTACTCTTTATAAAGAATAACCCATTCATTTGATATAAGATTTTGCGTGCTGTAGCCCCATTGATCATTTATGCCAAATAAAATGTTTTTTAAGATGTCACAAGTCTTTTGGTTCCTTTAATTGCAAGAGTTGAACGTGACTTCCTTGCTGAACTTGTTACAAGGAAAGGGAGAGGGTCATTTCAACAACACTTTTTCTAACATCTCCCAGAGAAAAGGAAAGAAACATGGAAAATGGAGATTGAACAGTTTGCTTTGGTTGGATTAAGTAGGCAGCTGGTATTACTGGTTCATCAGACATTAAAACAATGAGATCCTTGAAGGTGGCTTGAAGTCAAACAGAAAGAAGAGCACAAAAAAAAAGGGAAAAGGGTTTTAAAATTTTCACACAGAAGGGGAGAGAAGATGAATAAAGGGACTTACCAGTGATAATAAACTGGGTTCCTTTTCCAAATATGTACCACAGTGGCACACAGCAAGACAAAAACCTCCCCACCATTAACATCCCAGAAAGGGCATTGACACAGATTAGAGGAAAGTTCTTAATATTTTTTTAACCCATACAGGGCAGAGTGGATGAGCTGGTGACCAACTCTCAGTTTTCTTGAGATTTACTTCCCATTTCCAAAGAAGCTGGAGTGTATAGCACATTTTGGGAAAAGCAATAAAGTCCCTCCCAGGTTAATCCCTGGAAACTCAAGAGATGTGGTCTTGTTGACAATCCATAAACATCCTCAGGTCCTTCAAGTGGTTCCATGGTTCACCATGACTTTCTGGAAGGTGGAGGGAACCTGTTGAAACAGCTCCCTTTTCTTCATTATTTCTGAAGCCATGAAGGAGAGCTGTGGGAAAAAAAATGATAAAATAGCAGATGTAGAACATCTTCTTGTAAGAGGTCTTATGTGTGTCTTTATAGACAACAACCCTTTGTCTATGCTCTGATTCACATAAATTTATTTTTCTGCACTGGCCCATTGCTTTATGTGTAAATACAAACTTTTTGGTGCACAAGAAATGGGGGTGAAGATATAGCATGTATACTAGCTTCTCCATATGGAGTCCTACTACCCCCCTACGGGCATCATGGCTGTCCCATGTAGCAAGTTCCTGGGACCCAGTGAGGACAACTTTTCCATTGGTTTTGGCTTGTAGCTTCCACAAATGGCCACAATATCATAGACACTGCCCACTGCTCCAGAGTGATTTGGTGGTTTCTGCTTTTCTTGACAACCACTGCAGACTAAAGTCATTGAAATGGAGTGATTCGTTTTGATAATTGGAAAGCTATCCTCTGGTTAAAGGTGCAAAAACACTTCACGCCATTCTGGGGAAACTGATGCTAAAATCTTTGAGTAGTTTTTAAAAAGGCAGCTTGCTAATCTTTCCCCCCCAAAGGGCCCGTTACAGAATAAGATACATGGCCTACATCCTTGTGTTAGTCTCAGCTAGTTTGTTCCATTAAATCAGTTGGATTTTTCTTCATGTTGAGCTATATCTGCCTATCCTTCAACAGCTGATTCAATGGATCCACTCTAAAGGGAGCACAAGGTTTTGGCCATATACTATGGTGGCTTTCCTGACAGTGGGGTGTTGAACTACTCTGATTTTTAGTCCAGACTTCAAAGGATTTCTTTGATATTCACCCTCGGAACTCCAAAACTAAATTCAACGCCTCGATAGCCTTATCCAACAAGTTGGTTTGGGTTTTGGAGTTGGACTAAAGGGCCCAGGAGATCGTGGATCAAACCCATGGTACCCCATGGAATCCCACTGGTTGACCTTGGGCAAGTCCCATCCCTCAGCCTAAAAAGGAAGACCATGTCAAGCCTCCTCTAAAGATACCTGGCCAGTAAACCTGGTGGTCTTGGGGTCATCATAAATTGAAAGTGCCTTGAAGCTGCACTACAGCCACAACAACATTGGACATTTTCTTTTAAGTGCAGGCAAACCCCAAAGTGAATTGTAATCTTCTCACTAACGTCACCCACCCGCTACCACTGACCATTGGGCCTTGTTTATTTCTTTTTCTTGAAGACTGGTAGGAAGTGACAGATTGAGAGAGAAAACTTTAGTGTGACCCCATCACCTCATCCAAAAAAACGTATTGATCTGTTTGGTTTTTGTTTAGATATTACTCCTCTGCGGGGAAACTTTTGTTCACGGTCACACATCTGGATTTAGGAAGTCACATATCTAGATTTCAGGGTGGATGGTTGCCTATTGACCATGGAGCTTCTTTCACCTAGTATCCTATTTCTCCTTACTTGTAGATCCTATGAAGGAATGGGATTTGATATGAGGCAGCTTTGACCAGGACCTAAGCTGAATGGGTCTAAAGGACAATGGACAGCATGATTGATCTTGTGGACGTAGGCAATATTTATCCTCCTTGGAATAGGAAAACATGGAGGACTGACAATTGGAAAGCCATTAAAGAAGAATCCCCAGATGTTGCCTTCACACTATATTTCTGGAAGATCTGGAAGCATTCCTATCCTGAAAGGAACAGGATCTGGGCTAAATCAGTGGTTGGGTCTGATTACTTTTCCCCCCATTTAATTAGGGTGGGTGGAATTCAAGGTGGGAAAGGAGAGACAGAAGCCAGAAGAAGCAGGTCAGTTATGAACTACTTTTTAAACTTCAGGAGTAATCCTTGTGGTTTCTCTCTCACTCTTGGATTCCAAAGCAAAAAAGTTGAATGGAATGTCCATAATAGATCTTTTTCCAGATCAATCCGTTAACTCGCTGAACAACTTAACCATTTGGGTCAAAAGCTAAAGGAGTACTGTGTAGATAGGTGTGATGTACAGATAAAAGTTCACTACCAGGGGGACCACTGTGTTTTTTTAGTAGATTTCTTGGGGTTGTACTGAATAGAAAATTAAGACAGACATGGTACTGACACTGAGGGGATGTGGGTTTTGAACCCTTAGTTTGATCATACTCAACCATTTATTAGACTTCTCTTTTAGAGACATTCCCAATTTTCCTTGTTTTCTGTGCCCTTCCAATAGGCATGGCAATTGTAACTCCGAAGGGGTTTTTGAAGTGCCACAAAGCCCAGATGTGTAAACACTGTGGGAGAAATTGATAGTGGTGCAAGAGTGTCTATGGATGGGGCTTTAAAGAAGCTGACCGGAGGGGATGCTGAGGCTTGTCGGCAGCTATTTTGGACCAAAGAGCAGAGCGCCAAGGGTTGCAGAGTATGAATTATGTTCTCGCAACTGTATTTTCTTTGTCCCTGATGGGGAACGAGGCCTATTGCATTATTGGCTTCATTTGCTCAAACGGCTCCGTGTTTCGTTTCCCGATCCACCTGATTTTTAACAAGGGAGGTTTTTTGCTACTCTGCCTCAGGCAAACAAAAAGTTGGAGTCATCTCAGTTGGAGGGGTCAGTGGGCTAAGTCCTCTTTTCAGCATGATCTGACATCCCCCGTCCCTGCATGCAGACCTAAAGGGCTCACTTTTCCCTGGAGGATGGGTAAGGATTCTCTCTGTATTTACGTGGTGACTCAGGAAGGACACTCCAGTACCGTCATTTAATTCCTCTGGAAAACCTGGGAAAAAACTGGGCTCTATATTCTGTTTCAAAATGGAAGCTGCCATGTGTACACCTTTACTGTTCTGGGTTAAAGTTGGTTAGCCTGTGTGGAGAACAGTCTACTGGACTAAAAAAAGCCTCCGATCTGATCTAGCAGGCTTCTGCTGATGTCCTGAATATGTCCTTCTGTTCTGAAGAAGGAGACAGCAGCAATGATCAAACAACGGATCAACTTTTATTCTTGTGCTAACATTGGAAAGTAAGATGCAAAGGAGGTTCCAGGGAGAACAGGCATGGAGAAAGCTGGGGGAATGGGACTGCACAGGACAGAACTGAGCCTTTAATAACCAAAGTAGTATTGGATAGGAATCAGAGAACACATCTGGACCTGTGGAGGAAACATTTTCCTTTTCCTCCCAGGAGATGGAGACCCAAGGGCAACCACAGACATCCACTATTTAAGGACACTCTGATCTGTCGATCTCCTTCTTTACGGTGCTGCCTTGTGGGTCGCTTTGCAGGTGAACTTGCCATGGCTTTTGTAGGCAGACTCACTGAGAGTCGGGTAACTGCTGGCACGTACTGGTCCCCCTGTTTGACGGGCTAGGTGGTCTCCACTCCAGAAGAGATGACGCTGCCATCTCCCCTCTACTCTGCGCGTGTGCGGGGAACACCTATAATATTATGGGCAATGACCCTAGGTGATTGTCAACACCTATTTTTCGATTCTCTGAAAAATCTGGAACCAGATGATCTCCTATTCCAATATAAACGGATTTGGGTACCTTGACTCCTCTTGTGTTGGGTTTGGTCAACAAGAACTGGAAAGGAACTCTGGTATGACCCAGAAAGGTTTTAATTAGGATGTCATGTTCTCCAATATCTCCATAAATAAATGGCACCTATGACATATATCAAATTTTATTAATGTGCTAATATAAGAAGGTCAGATATAAAGTGGGGGGGTACAGGCACAGAGTGGCGTAGGAAATAAAACTACACGGAACAGAAATAAATGTTTCTCTGTAAAACTAGCCTGCGGGTGGAATTGAAGATGCATTTGGCCCCATGGAGGAAGCCCTTTTCCCCCTAGAAGATGGACTCGTGAAGGCCACTATAGAGACATCCCCCATTTAAGAACAATCTGATCTGTTGATCTCCTTTTGAATGGTCTTGCTTTCATGGGTCACCTTGCAGATGAATATGTCACGGCTTTTCCAGCTGGACTCACTGAGAGACAGGTAACTGCTGGCCACGTACTTGTCGCCCTGTTTGACGGGCTGGCTGGTCTCCACTCCGGAAGAGATGGTGCTGCCATCCGCCTGCCACTCAACCTGGACGACCCCTGGGTAAAAGCCATCTATCAGACAGACCAAGGTGGCTTTGCCCTTGCTCTTGATCTCTTCTGAGGATGGAGGGAAGAGGGAGACTGAAGGAGCTACAGTTGGCTGACCTGGATGAGAAGAAAGGAAAATTGTTATATGATCTTGCAGGATATTCCAGGTTCAGTCCAGATCAATTAGAGTTTGTTTCTCATTCCTAACTGATGTTTTTCAGATTTCATGGATTCTGCTCTAAATAGGACTAAAACCATTTCCGTACTACGCTGTTATAGTGTTATCATTATATGAACTTGCAGGATATTCCAGGTTCAATCCAGGTCAATTGGACTTAATTAATCCTGCCTAACTGAAGTCTGTTTGATTTCATGGAGTCTACCCTAAGTGTGACTAAAGCTGGACTCATCATATCACAAACTTAATCTCTGTGGAGTTGCTTTTCGTCTTCAGTTCCCAATAGGTGGAAGAGAATACTCAGCATTAGGTATCTGGTCATCGCAAATTTGGACCCAGTTCTCACAGAGTCCTAGTCTAACATTCAAGCCACACCATGCTAGGTCTCTTTCCGAAGTCAACTTCAGCTCAGGGTAACCTCATTCTAGGGTGTTGTTGGCAAGATTTCCTAATAGGAGGTTTGCCATTGCCTTCCTCTGAGGCTGAGAGAATGAGTCCCAGTGGGATTTCCAGAGCTGGTCTCCAGCAGTCCTGAAACCACTACACCATGCTGGATCTCTCTACTTTCTGTATCCCCCCCCCCGCAATAACAATCTTGCTCCAAAGGACTGCAAAACTCACAGCAGTGGGTTTTCTGAACCAGAGAGATTTCTAACAGGGAAGGGATAAAGACAGAAATTCTACCATAGGCCTCATGTTGATTTTTTAAACATCTTCATTATTTTCCTAATGATTGCAAGCTGTCCTATGAACCTTGATCACATGGTGGTTTGAAATCGCAGTAAGACAGCTGATAAGTAAGTAGATAATTCCAAAAGGACAGCCCCAATAGTCTGTTATGGCATTAGTCTGTAAGGACTAACAACTTTGGACTCTGAAAGATGTTTTTTGTGGCCCTCAATTTCTCCAGCATCCTCAGACCAACTTTTTTCTGGAGGAAAAAAAAGATAAATTGCTGTTCTTGGAAGGTACTGGATACAGCAATTTACTTTTAAAGAAATCTCCTGGCTTCCCTGTAGTGCTGAACATTTTTTAAAAATTACCATTTTAAGATGTCAAAAAGGACTTTCAGCCTCTCTGGTCTTTTGTTTTGTTTTTTAAGTCACCCACAAGGAGTCATCTGAGGCACAAAAGTGGCCCCTGGACCTGCCACAGTTGTCTACTCCTTGTCCAGAAGAATTGTTACCATTTGTTTCCCTACAGGTTTGTGGGTTTCCTGACTCTCTAGGCAATGTCCATTCTCCATTGGCAATGTCTTTTTGGGAAGTATTCCACACAAAAATAAATGTGTTTTTCCTCTGGAAAACACAGAGAATTTTTTTTTCCTGTGTGGGAAACCATGTTTTTTGAACCCAACAGTTATTTCTTGTGCAGTGGAGAGTACTTGTTTTTTCAGAGAAAACACTGTTTCTTGGTGGAAAAAGTTGGTTTTGTGTAGAAAAACTGAGTAGATTTCTATGTAGAATTTGCTCTCTCAGCCTGCAAATATCAGGAGAAAACTGTGCTGGGGTCTCCATAATTTACCGCAGTGGAGAAGAATGCTATGGCAACTATTTGTCCTTGTGTGTAAGGATGAACAAGGCCAAGATAAACATCCTTAGTCCAAGATCTCTTATGCCACAATCATTCCCCTAGTCCTCAAAGATCTAACCTCTGTGCTAGTTTATAATTCAAATAAAGGCTAAGGCAAATGTATACTTGGCTGTGCCATCCTAGGAAGCAGACAAATTGCCATAATTCAGTAGCTGTCTCGTACCAAGGGAGGAGAGCCAGCATGGTGTAGTGATCTGAATGTTGGACTACAACCCAGGAGACCACGGTTTGATTCTCCACTTGGCCATGGAAACCCACTGGATAACCTTAGGGTCACAGCAAGTCAGAAACGTCTTGAGGGCACACAAAAACAACACAACCAAGGCAGGACCTTTCTTCTTTCCGAGAGTGACTCTCAAGATTTTCCAGACAGAGTCTTTCCTATCTTTCCACGAACAGGCTAAGGGGAAACTTGGGACGTTTAAGATAGAAAGCAGGTCTTCTGCCTCTGAGCTACAGCCCTTCTCCGATGCTCACATTTGCAAATCTATTCTAAATTTTTATTCTGGAGAAAATGGGGAATGGGGTGGAAAAAAGACAACTACAAAAGAAGGACACTGGAATAACAAAGCATGAGATCCTGATGGCATAAGTGTGAAAGAAAATTTGTATGGAATCCAAGAACCCAAAGTTTCAGACAGAATGCTTGGAGGAATGACTTTTTTTTTCATTACAGTTGGGGCATGTGGAGACCTGTAGTCCCAAGAATAGCTTTTCCAAGCTTTGTTCAGACCTAAACATGATGACCAGAATCCTGGATGAATTGTTAAAAGTAACTTTTCCTGGCTGGACTCCATCCAAACCTGATGGAAATGTCATTCACCCATGCTGTGATAGCCAGCAGAATGGATTACAATTTCCCCATGGAGATGATGCCCGGTAAAAGTAGGTTGAGGGAAAGAGTTATGATCATGATAATAGTGTCACAATTGTGACTCAGTAGCGATTGTGAGTATGAAATAGTTACAGATGGGTAAAGCTATGAAACTGTTCCATGTTCTTGATTCCTACTTAGTTACAATTGGGATACAATTCCCACCATCCTAGTTCCCTCCCAAACTTACTTTACTAGGCATCGGGGCTGCATGAGGAGAAGGTGATCCATCTTACCAGTGACTGGATCACAAATGGATGACATTTCTGTCCGTTTTTTGGGGGGAGGGGTGTCAGGCCAGGAGAGGTTACTTAGTTAAGTAACTAATTAATTAATTGACTAATTAGTTAACTAGTTACTAATTAAGTAACTAATTAACTTGGTAGCTTAACTAAGCATACTTGACTAAGAAGCTGATACCAGATTCTGACCATTATTTGGAAGCAAACCCTACAAAGATCAGAATTTCCTTTTCTGTCATCTTACTACACCAGTAAGCTAGGCTACAGTCAAGAGCTGATTTATACTGTTGCCCCATATACTTCAATAGAACTGCCTAGAACTAGTATATTTATGACTGGACAATGCAATAGTCTAAAAAAAGTAAAAACTTGTTGGCTCTTAGTTGCAATTAAAAGGTGTGGAGGAAGCACCAGTTTGAGAAATACTTTCACACATCACAACTATAGCGCTGTGATTCCACTTCTGCTGTCATGGAACATTCTGTGGAACCTGGAGGACTGCAGTTGAAGGAGGCACCAGAATTCTCCGGTTGAGAAGTCTAAGTATCCCTCCTTAAACTGCAAATCCCAGAAAGGAACCATAGCAAGTGAAATGGCATCACAGTGCAATAACTGTATAATGTGAAATGGCCTTATTATGTTCCTGGTCTGTTAGGCACTGGGTTTTTGAGTTTTATGGTACAATGTTTCCTCCGACTTGGACCCATAATATCTTGCTACTCTGAAATGTCATTCAGAAAGTTGACTTCCATACACACTTTAGCATCCTTTCTTTATTGTCTACCCAAGTAATTTTTCAAACACTCTGCTGTTTTTTTCTTTCTAGTAGACCAAAAACTCCTTGCTTCAGACTGCCAAATTCCTAAGCAATGCATTGCTTGAACACAGTCCTGTTGTTCCAGCTAAGATATCTGACAAATGAATCACGGATATTTCAACAATCGGCAGTTTACATCTTGTTGGCTACCTGGAAATACTGCAACACAAATTCCCGTTCTTGCTATCTGTTGCATATACTAGTAAAACTGACTTTCATACAATGTCATATTAATCTTGAGGAGACCAAGAAGAGTTTTGTGGCACTTCCAAGGTGTGGTTCGTGAAGTGGGCTGCAGTCCATGGCACTTTTTGTCAAATAAAATGCGTTTGGCTTTAAGGTGCCGTGGTAGGCTCCCCAAGGTTGACATGAAGTCACAAAGAAATAACGGGGCAAAAATGATGAAAATGGTACAAAATTTTCACACAGAAGGAAAAGAACATAATGAATTTAATGACTTACCAATAGCAGTCAGCTGGGTTCCACCTCCAAAGACAAACCACAGTGACACAAGGCAGGACAAAAACCTCCCCATCCTTCACAGCATAGATAGGTCATGGAGACCCACCAGAGAAAGGTCATCAATGTCTCATAAGGGAATAGGATAGATAGTAGCTCACCAACTCTTGGTCACCTTGAGATGAAACATTTCCATTTTCCAAAGAATCTGAAGTGAACCATATGTTTTGGAAGAGAAATCATGTAATACTCTGAGCTCTGGACAAGGAGGAGATGAGGTCCTCTTGGTTGTCCCATGAGCATCTCAGATCCTTGAGGTGGTTCCATGAATCATGGTCACTACCTTGATGGAGGGGAAGACCTGGTAAAAAGGATGCCTTTTCTTTATCCTTTCTGGAGCCATGAAAGGAGAATTGTAGAACTGGTGCTAATGACTTTCCAGTGTAGCAAGTGTAGAGTGTACTTCTTGAAAGAGGTCTTACATGGCATCTTGTAGGGCAATGAAGTTTTCTCATAAATTAATAAATGAATCTGAATGCACTGGATCATTGCTTTATGTGTAAAAATGAAGTTCCTTAATTAATGGATGGCCTGCCTTAACACTTTGTGAGTTCAATGTTAATTCATTAAAAATGGATTTGTTATTTTGGTTTGAAAAGCTGGCAATTAATTTCCTTTACAGTGGAGTTCAGAGGGAAATATGTGCTTCCACAAGTAATATGATTTTGGACCCCAGGCTTGAGGAGAAAGCTTTGTCTTTAATATTATATGGGACCAGAATATTTTTGAAGTGGTATTTTTATAGTCCAACAATATGGAGATTTCTTCAGTAGACTCATCAAGAATGGGCCACAGGGAGCTGATTTCCTTATGTTTTTAATCTATGAAGCTCATTGGAGTGTCCATTTATTCCAAAGTGGGCAGACTTAGGGCCTTTCCGCACTATACCATTATAGTGCTATGATTACTCTTTCAACATCCTATGGAATCCTGGGGTTTGCAGTTTAGGGAAGAGCCTTTAGAATTCTCAGCCGGAGAGCTCTTTGGCCTCAGGAAACTACAAACCCCAGAATTCCACATTTTGTTGAGTTTAATAATTTGGCAGCTGTCTTGAGTCTCTCTATTGAGAAAAAAGTGGGATATGAGTGAGTAAAATCATCATCATCATCATCAATGCATTTCACTGGTGGTCTCCAAGTTAGGTAGTAGAGTGGACCATGTTAGAAGTTCAGTAATTGCTGGTGTCCATGGAGTGATGATCATAAAGATGTAGCTTCAAAACTGACTTGCCTGTATGGAGACCTACCTCTTCCTGTAAACTGTAGTGGGCAAAATCAGGACTTAGGACCATATGTGGCTCCGAGACTATTTCTGCAACCCTTGATCCCTCTAGACTCACTAATGTGCTGTTTGTATGCCACCCTCACCCCAAAATGTGGGAGCACTAGGAGTAGCAATTCACCCTGTGGAAAGGTGGCTGGAATGGACATCCAGATACTTCCAGGGTTTTATGTTGTTGTGTTTTGGTTTTGCCTTCTGGCATTTTTCGTAGTCTGTGTAGCCCTGGAGCCATCTCCATTGCCCACCACTGCTGGTACATGTAGCAGCATCCAGCAAATCTTCCAAGAGCCTGGGAAGGACAGATTTTCCATCAGCATTGGCTAGTAGTGCCCAGATATGGTTGTGATATCATGGAAATGCTCGTGTTAGGTGCCAGAGTCATTTCACAGCCTGTACAATACTGGACAACTATTGTGGGCATGAGTCCTTTTGTTCATTGTGAACCTAAGCTCTGGTTAGAGAAGAAGACCTTCCCTCCATTCTGTGGACTATGATTTTGACCCAAGAGCCTTTTCTGTCATGAAATCCCTCACCTCCTTCTTGTCTGGAAGAAGACTTTGATGTAGAAGACATCTCTTTTATAGTGGGTCATGTTATGACAGAAGAAGAAGACCTCTACTGTGGCCTTCGTGATTCATGGCTTTCCTGGCAGTCACACAGGGACTCCATGCTGAGTGTTAGTCCAAAGTTACAAGGATCTAGTCAAAGTGCAGAGCCCTAACCCCAACACAGATTCAGCCTTTTGAATAGTTTCTTTATAGTTCAAGCTAAATCCCAGGATGGATTCACCTCTTCACTGACATGGGAGCCTCCCGCCACTATGGGTCATTGTGTATTTCTCCCTTTCTTCTTCTTCTGGAAAACTGGTAGAATGTGACAGACTGAGGAAATGAGCCCTCAGCATGATCCCATCATCTTATCTATAATGGTATTGATTTGTTTAGTTCAGTGGTTCTCCAGGTGTCTTGGACTTCAAATCCCAGAAACCACTGCCAGATTGGCCAGAAGTCAGGAATCTATGGAAGCTGAAGTCAAAAACATCTGGTGGACCAAAGTTTGCAAGATACTGGTCCATTTGTTTGCTTGATTTATTTGTCCTCTGAGGACATCTTACAACAGGTGCTTGGTTACAGTCTTGTGTTTCAGGAAGATAGGGAGTGCATAGAGAGTTTTCTAGCAACTATGGATGTTCTCTGAATTTCTCATTTCCCTTTATTTGTCAGTTTCATGAGGCAACAGAGTCCAACATGAGGCAGCGTTGGCCAGGATCTGAACTGACCAGATGTGAGAATGGGGATTGGGAATGATGATTCCTTGTGGGGGGCAGATGAGGTCTTAACTGTGCATGAACTTCATGGATGGGGTCTGAAAGAATAATTGGGGACGGAGATGCTGGGGATTGTTTGCAACAGTGAACAGCTGAGTCCTACGAGAAAATGGAGAAGAATTGTGTGTGTATGCATGTGAGTATGCTGTAAGGCCACTTCAGTAGCCACCTTTGACTCCTCTGGAAAATCTAGAACGAACTGAGCTTTCTACTGTATACAAAATGGAACCTGCTATGTGTGTATCTTGATTGTTGTTGCATTAGATTTGGGAAGCCTTCGTGAAAAAGGGGAGATCAGACTGAAAAAGGCCTCTAGTCTGATTCAGGAGGACACACCCGATGGTCTTACTTTCTTAATACCTTGGTTTGAAAAAGCCACCCGTGACAGATATCAAATTTTACCAATGTGTTAACCCTGGAAGATAAACAGAAAAACGAGGTTCCAGGGAAGGTGAAAATGTGGGGAATAGAACTATGGTGGAAAGAGACCAGCTTTTATCTATGAAGCTAGAATTGGGGAGGTGGAATTGGAGAATACATTTGGCCACACAGAGGAACAACACTTTCTTCTTGGAAAGGGAGATGGGAGGACCAGCCCTGAGACATCCACCATCCAAGAACACTCTGATTTATTCACGATCTCATGTTCTTCAATCATCTGGGAAATGAAAGGCACAAGGTGAAGGAGATTAACTTTTATTTATGTGCTAAGAGGAGAAGGACAGGTACAAATGAGTTTCCATGGGGTAGAAGTATGGAGAAAATTAATGGAGTAGAACTACACAGGAGAAAAATGAGCATTTCTCAATCAAACTGACATTGGGGAGAAAATCACTCTTTTTGGGGGGAGGGGAGAAGACATGAGGGCCACCACTGAGACATCCACCATTTAAGGACACTCTGATCTCCTGATCTCCTTCTCAATGGTCTTCCTTTCATGGGTCACTTTGCAGGTGTACCTATCATGGCTTTTATAGTCAGACTCACTGAGAGTCAGGTAACTGCTGGCCACATACTTGTCCCCCTGTTTGACAGGCTTGGTGGTCTCCACTCCAGAAGAGATGACGCTGCCATCCGCCTGCCACTCAACCTGGACGACCCCTGGGTAAAAGCCATCTATCAGACAGACCACGGTGGCTTTGCCCTTGCTCTTGATCTCTTCCGGGGATGGAGGGAAGAGGGAGACTGAAGGAGATGTGGGTGTCTGATCTAGAAGAGAAGAAAGAAAAACTGTTATATGACCTTGCAGAATATTCCAGGTTCAGTCCAAGTCAATTGGATTAATCAATCATTCCTAACTGATGTCTTTTCAGTTTCATGGATTGTGCTGTAAATATGACTACCTCTGGACCCATCTCATAACATAAGAATGCTGTGTGTAAGTGAATGCTTAATGGGTCACAATGGGTCTCAGTGGAAGGGCAATGACTGCTCAGCTGGTACAGTTCATGAAATGATAAGAATCCTGGGATCCCACCAGGAGAACATTCCCTCCATACATGATCGTTACTTGTCTCAGAATATTGGTATTTTAACACAGGGTGTCCCAGTGAGTTTCCTTTTTATATCAAGTCCTCATCATGATCTGGGAATGCTCAGAACAGAAGGAAACTTCCAGTCATTCCAAAAGTAGATCACAAGGAAATCTGCCACATTTGTCTTGTCAGCTTTATTTGTGCAAGTTGATCCAAGTATGAATGGTTGGTCCTATTGCCTACAGTGGGAAGAGAAAACCTTTTTGAGATGGTTAGGCCAGATTCAGAAAGGTTTAAATGAAAGGAGGTTTGACAGCTCAAAGTCCACCTGAAATGAAGGGGATGGCTTCCCATCTATCTCTCCACATTCAGCCTACATTCAGATCCCAATCCATGCAATGCTCATATAGTCAATCTCATCTCTGAAGCTGTTACAAGAAATGGTCAGTTGTTGGGTGAAAAGAGGAGGAAACCATGTCCATTTTGTCATGTCACCTGGGGAGACTCCTTATCCAGGAAAGAAAAGGATTGAATGACAAGCAGACTTCACCCGTTTCTAGAAAGATCGAGACAATGAACAGTTTTGTTCTGGTCAGCTGGTAGAAGGTGTTTCTAGTACTTTCTAGTATTTTCTAGTACCCCTTTCTAGAAAGATCAAGGTAATGAAAATTATTTTTCCAATGGGCTAGTAGAATGTATTTCTAGTACTTATCATAGATCTCAGGTTTCTAAACCCAAATAGGAATAAGTACTAGCAATTCCTAGTAGAACCAGGTTTCCAGCCACGGATTGTTATCGACTTATCCAACAGGTGGGGAAATAAGGGCCAACCACATCAGATGATTGGGTACTGACACTCTGAATATTGTTGGACTGCAGTTCCCATCACACCTAATCAGTTTAGGTAATGGGGAAAGATGGTGGGACTTGCAGTCCAACAACACTTGAATGGGCATGAGTTTCTTGCCCCAGCTAAGAACGGCTACTGCTAAGCAACCATTTGGCAATCTATCTGTTGTTCACACTTTCCTGGATTAGTTTTTCTATCTTGTCCAAGAATAGCTCAGAAATGCAAGTCCACCAGGCCAATAGCATAGATCCAAGCAGCTTTTCTATTTAGCAAGAGTATGTATTTCATGTAAGACAGATAGAAAGATAGGTAGATGGAATATTCATATATTTTGAGAACATATATCAAGAAAGTATCCCACCAACACATACCCAAGTTTTAACTAGATATGTATGAGTAAAAACATTCTATGCTGCGTGTGTGTGTGTGTGTGTGTGTCTGTGCCTCTAAGTTGCCTGTTGATTTAGGCAACCCCATGAATTTCATAGGGTTTTCTTGGACAAGGAATACTCAGAGGTGTATTTGCTGGTTCCTTCCTCTGAAATATAGCCTATACCTCCTGGGCTTCATTGGTAATCTCTTATCCTCCCCATGGCTGCCCCTGCTTAGCTGAGTTCTGTTCAAAGCAGTATAGCTCCGACACAAGTAAGCCACCTTGGTGGAGAAGACAGCTTTCATTTCACCAGGATGGGTGATCATCAGGATGATGGGACAGAACTCAGGGTGGGGAGTAGTTAATCTACCCTTTTCTATATGGATCCTTCACTTAATGGATACTCAAAGCTCAAACTTTCTTTAATTCTGGGCTGGTCTATTAATAGTTGCCCCCACTTCCAGGTTTGTTTATTTGATTGTTTCATTCATATCCTGCTTTTGTCTCACCACCAGATTCAAAGAGACTTACAAGCATTTTAAAACACAATATATATATTTTTAAAAATGATACAAACGTTGAAAATCAAAGATAAACCAGACATCTGCTTAAAAAACACAAGTTAAAAAAGGGATTTGAAAAATGTATTTAAAACTAATAAAATAGAAACGTGTCACCCTCCATTAAAAGCTCTATCTGCCACAAGGTATTAATATTTATTTGTTTACTGTTGATTCAGTGTACGTATTCTCCAGAACCCCGTGGTTTCTTAAAGACGTACTTAATAATTTGGGGTACTTTCTCAAATGTCTATCTTCCCATAACTGAGATATGTGGAATCAACAATCCCACTACTGCTTATGTTGACTCTCATATTTCAGTAGGAGAATATACAGCTGAATCAGACACAATGAGGGCGACTTTCGGTTCAATGCATCAATATTTAGGGAGAGAAAGTCAAGCAGTTAGCCACAATGAAAGTCCAATTTTTATCCAAGCTGCAGTGGTGAGGGATATGTGTAACTGTTTCTCCTCATTGGTTTTACCTCTCTTTTCACATCTTTCCATGCATGATTAGATACACTGGACACAAATACAGACATGGAATAAGTAATATACAAGGAATGGAAGGAATAGCCAACAGTGCTAAAAAATGGCTGAAAAACTTGTTTACTGACCATCAGGAAACTCTGATGAGAAGAATCCTGGACTAATGAGAGTCTTTGCAATTTGGGGTTTATTCTGCATGCAATGTACATATTTTTGTACAAAAAAGAGCCTTTTTGTCACAGAAAACAGTATTTTGTGTGCAGAAAAATGACACTTCTTAACAGATAATTACTGTTATATGCACAGAAAATGTTTAAGAAACTGTGACTATTGCACACAAAATGTCCCCCAACTGCAGCATTTTCAGGACAGAAAATGTGGCTTCCCATGCAGACGAGGTTGCTTTCTGCACAAAAATCCTATGTGCGAATT
The DNA here is from genome assembly GCA_948472985.1 of Iguana delicatissima. Taxonomy (NCBI): domain Eukaryota; kingdom Metazoa; phylum Chordata; class Lepidosauria; order Squamata; family Iguanidae; genus Iguana; species Iguana delicatissima. The sequence goes on along the minus strand of CAOKZL010000719.1, from coordinate 29,459 downwards.
TGGTTCTGAGTAAGTCTCCAACTGCAAAGTCTTTGGAAACTTCACAATTTTTGAAGACGTTTGTGCAGCGGGGAGAAAATTCGTAAATTACTTTCTCCCTCCTTCAAGAACAAAGTCAATGAAGGATATCTATGCTATCCTATGCTAGATATTGATACTATACTTTTCTCCACCTGGACTCATAGTATCTTTTTCTGGGAGGGAAATGGGGTTAAGAAAGACCTATTTCACAAGTGGCCCAGTTTTTATCAGATTTAGTACATGAAAGTGAAGAATTAGAGCACGAAAGCCAATCGTACCCATGTACCCAACCTTATAATCTCCCACAAATTCCAGCTTTGTGGTACAGTTCCCAGACGCTTGAGTCTTTCAAAGCTTTCTTATATCCCATTTAGTTTTGGTAAAACATCATTCAGGAGGCCGATCCCAAATTATCTTTCAAGTTCTGCTATGTCTTCTACAAAACATTTGAAAGCTCCTATTCCTCCACCTTTCCAAAAGTAGATTGTGTTCTTACTGCTTTGGATCATGAGATTCCCCAAGCAAAAGTGTCAGATTGACACATTTTTTGGAACCTGGAAGTATGAGAAATTGAGAAGTCCCTCTCCAAATCCATGTAAGCCACCCCACTGACTAGCTGATGAAAACATGACATCTCAAAATCCTTTCTCTGCTCTGCTGTTTAATCTAATCTGTTAAACATGCTAAACTTTGGAATTAGCCACAAAAGAGATTTTCAAAGAATGCCTTCATAATTCAAAGTTTAAAATGTGTTTAGATTCTAGAAGAAGAGAAAGAGATAGGTTTCTTTCAACAGCATATTTAGCAATGGTTTTGGAGCAGTGGAAAGAGAGAAAGAAGAAGGACATTTGAATCCCCTTCTTTGTTTAGGATTGAAAATCCATCCTCCATCTAATGCTGGAAACCTCAAGGTTGGCATAAAGTCAGAGAAAGAAAAGTGGGTGAAAATGGTGGAAAAATTGCAAGATTTTCAGTGGGAAGGAAAGAAATACAATGAATTTAGGGACTTACCACTGACTGTCAGTTGGCTTCCTGGTCCGAACACCCACCACAGTGACACACAGCTGTACAAAAACCTGCCCTCCCTCAATAGCAGAAGATGGTAATTAATTTTAATTCCATGTGGAATTAGAGGGAACACTTGAACAAGTACTGCTTTCCTTAAACTAGAATGGTTTTCACTTCCAAACAAGCTGCCCTGATGTACCTATCTGGTGACTCTTTGGGCATAGATGAAGAAGATTCTCTTGGTTATCCATCCATACCTCAGGTCCACCTTGTAGATCCCCTGACCACAGTCCATTTCTAGATGGAAGGAACATGGTAGATGTGATCCTTCATTCCTTATAGCTTGGGCCATATAGGAGAATTATAGAAGCAGTCCCAACAGCTTCTTAAGTCTCATAGATGGAGATCACATATCTTAGAAGTAGTTTCACAGGTGACTTTTCAGGCACAAATCCTTCCTTGTGCTTAGATGCTTTCTTATAAATCAAATTTAATACACTGCAACATCCCTTTTATGTATCGATACAGACTTCCCCATCAGCTGATGAGACATTTCAGCTCTCAGATAAATCAGTTGTCATCAATACAACTGTGAACTAGATGTCTGTCTTTGGAAAGTTACCACTGAATATTAATTGAGAGGGAATTCAAGGTACAAGATATCCTTCCTTCAAACTGGGTGGCAAGGAAAAAGTCCAAATGACTTCTATCTGCCATGTCTTCTTCTGTCTAGTTTTATACAAGCTGTAGATATTTTTGCACTGGGGTAATTCTGATCACAATTCATCAGGAATTTTACACTCTACCTTACACTACTGAAATAGAAGAGCCTTTGACTACACTTATCAGAAGATCACCATGGAGTGCTCAAATCCTTCCCAATTTTACTTGATCCAGCTCGTACGACTGTCTGTCTCTTCCAGGTAGATAGATTTTAGTTACTTTAGCTTTACTTAGAGCTACATTCCATAAGCTTCCTGGATGATCTTCATGGACTATGTCTTGTTTATATTCAGTAGTTAAAAACTGATGCCCAATGGAATTAGGACAGTGAAAGTAGTGATGGAAAATACCTCCACTTAGTACCTTAGTTGCCACTGTGGACATAAAAATGTTCAAGGTCACTATGTCATTCTGGAGGTTGGTGTGGAGAGTGTGGGCTGAGAGCTCCTTGAAATTGTAAGGGTTTGTGCCCTGTCCTCAAACAATTTGGTAGCTTTTGCTACAAATCACAAGCACAGTGGGCATACGCCAACACCTGGAATACTGTTCTTGAGATTAGACCTCATTGTCTACCTCTAATTGCAGTGGATTTTCTTCCGCAGCTTTTGTTGTCATGAAATGATTATAGTGTTCTTAATGAGGACATTTTCTTTTTAGAATTAAATTCAATTAGATTCATTAAAATCTTCCTTTAATTCTTTAGAAATATGAGATATGACATGATATTAAGTGTGTGCCATGATCACAGCTCATCTTCATCATCCTCATCATCCAACAGTCATCTGACCTTGAATCACTTGAATTGTGAAGTTTATTCCCTTGTAAAACTCCCCCAGAGAAGAGTAGATGAGCTCCACACTCTCCCTTTTCATCCAGGAAGTGCTTTGGGATGGATGGATGGATGGATGGATGGATGGATGGATGGATGGATGGATGGATGACTGTTGACCAATTGCACATATGGCTTCACCCAATTTCTTATTCTCTTTTATATGTAGGCCTTCGGCTGTAATGGTTCCTTCTGTGGGACACCAGAGGTTGACACCTGAACTCTTGGAACAGGTGAAGAGGACCAGAATGGGAATGCTGATCACTTGTCATAGGCACCATTTGCTTTGTGGCTCAGATATAGATGTATGGCTGGGTATTGATAACAGCCTAGGTAGACTCTCCAAGTTATGCTTACAGGATATTTTCTTCAAACAGGAGAGGCTAAACTGAAAAATTGGGCAATATGAGAGCACAATGAGCAGGGAACCTGTGGTGCAGTTCATTCACACCTTCTTCCACAGCAATTCCAGAGAGCAGGGAGCCTTCTCCCAACCTATGTCCATGTACAACCACGTAAGTATTTCAAAAACCCTCAAGTCACCATGCATGTTGACAAAAACAGACAGATCTAAGTCTCATTGTTAAGCTTGACTACAGAGGACTCATAAAAATCCATTGGATTGACCAATGTGTTGACTGGCCATTCAACCACTGATTCAGACTAACTCATAGGATTCCAGCCTTTGGGTGTGAAAGTATGTACATTAATCTGAGTCATCTTGGTAATTCCTAATTAGAGTTGACCCTCTGAATCAAAGGGATTTGCAGAAGTGTTGGCTTATGCTTCAACAACTAATTCTAGTGGGTACTCCTAATGGGATTTCTGTCACTGTTAGTGCCCTCCAGCCCCATATTGGACTTTCTGTTTATATAGTTTTCTGGTTCTCCTTACTGCTTTTTCTTTCAAAAGACAGTGGGAGCTCCTTGCTAGAAAGCTATGCAAAGGCCTGGGAGAATAAAAGATATAAGTTTAAGAACAACAACAACAAAATTGTGTATTAATGGGGCTTGATTCCTTTCCATACCTGGTGCTCAAAAGCTGTTTTGAGTCCCATTCTGGGACAAAGTTGGCATATAAATCAAATCAAAGAAATAAATAATTACAAAAATTCTTAGGAGCATTTGAAATCTCCCCAAAACAAGTTCTAGAGCCAGTGTGATCCACCTTCCCCTACTCTGGACACATGCAGGGAACTCTCACTATAGGAAGAACAATGTTTTTTTTTGTCTCTCCGCCTTTATGTAGTGGGGCAAGTTCAGCTTCCACATTGTCCTTATTTGAAAAATCTAGAACCACATGATCTCTTTTTGCCAGTACAAAGTGGGGAGGGGCTTCTTGTGATTTGTGAAGCTCTACTCATCTTCCTTTGGATTTGATTGACTCTTGTGGGAAATGGGACGCTAAACTAGACAGCCTCTCGGGTATGCTCCTGCAGGCTTTTCTTCATGATCTCATATTCTTTAATCATTTGGGAAATGAAAGGCACAAAGTGAAGGATAGTAACGTTTATTTATGTGCACAGAGGAGGAGGTCAGATACAAAGGAGTATGGAGAAAATTAATGAAGTAGAACTACACAGGAGAAAAATGAGCATTTCTCAACCAAACTGACATTGGGAGGAAAATCACTCTTTCTGGGGGGAGGGGAGAAGACATGAGGGCCACCACTGAGACATCCACCATTTAAGGACACTCTGATCTCCTGATCTCCTTCTCAATGGTCTTCCTTTCATGGGTCACCTTGTAGGCGTACCTATCATGGCTTTTATAGTCGGACTCACTGAGAGTCAGGTAACTGCTGGCCACATACTTGTCCCCCTGTTTGACAGGCTTGGTGGTCTCCACTCCAGAAGAGATGACGCTGCCATCTGCCTGCCACTCAACCTGGATGACACCCGGGTGAAAGCCATCCATCAGACAAGCCATGGTGGCTTTGTTCTTGGTCTTGATCTCTTCCGGGGATGGAGGGAAGAGGGAGACTGAAGGAGGTGTGGGTACTTGACCTGGAACTAAAGAAAGAAAAATTACCATGTGATTTTGCAAGATATTCAAGGTTCAATCCAGGTCAGTTGGACTTATTTAATCATTCCTAACTGATGTGTTTAAATTTCATGGATTGTGCTCTAAATATGGCTAGCTCTGCACCCATCTGATAACACCAGAATATTGTGTTTAAGTGAATGCTTAAAAGGTCTCAGTGGAAGAGCAATGACTGCTCAGCCGGTAGAGTTCATAAAATAATAAGGATTCTATCCTGGGATCCCACCAGGAGAACATTCCAACTCCAATTTGATCGTATGTTGCAGCCCTAGGGTAACATTACTTAAGATAGCTTCTTAAGTTAGGATGGAAAACATAGAGACACAAAGAAAAGCGTGTTGTAAAAGTACTTCTGGGACCATAGACCTTTTCCTGTAGAGGGATGTGAATCCTCATGAAAGCTCAGAACTGAGGTACTATGTTAAAACTTGGATCATCTCCCTTCCAAGTTTATTCCGAAATTAAGATTATATACTCCACATAATGCTTTTTAGAACTGTAGTACTTTCAGCTGTCCTACATGGCCTCTGAAAATTTTAAATGTAATCCATCCAGAAATCATTATTTGGGGGATGCTGAAGGCTCGATCCAATTTTAGTTCCAAATAGATTAGGTGCATTGAAACCAATGGGTCTTACTTTAACGTTGATTAAGAAGTCCCATTCATTCCAATGGGTCTACTTCTGTTTGGGATTGTTTGGAACTATCTCTATTTGGGACTAACTGGATTTGGTCCAATAAAAATAATGGAAATTTTTGGTTTTGCCATCCATATAGTGCCTATATCCAAGTAGCGTAGACCCTTTGGATTAATAGGATTCATGTAAACGTTGTAAAGTCAGTGTAGACAATGTTGTAGTGATGCCCTCAATTCTAATGGTTCATTGCAACTAGAGTTGAGAATCAATCATTGAATGGCGAATCAACACTTACGGAAATCCTTTTGATACAATGGGTCTACTCCAGTTGAGGCTAACAAAATTTTAGACCCTTAACTCAAGGTCAAATTTCTGAATTTCTTCATGGAAATTAAATGTCGAAACACTTTGGAACATGGATTTGAAAAATGCTTGTGAATAGATCTGCAGTACATCTATCATGGCTGTGTTTTCACCCAACCCAAGACTTGGTGAGAGAGTGGTTGTGGCAGAATTGGACACTGGTTAAAGATAATCGTAGTCACTCCTTGAATGACAAATCCCAAGATACCCCTGGGATGGAGCAACAGGAAGTTATAGTAAGATGAAATGGCTATAGCTCTATGGAGTGGATATACACGTGCACTCTGACAGAAAAAAATATTACTTAGAATGGAGTCTAATTGAAATCTATCATAATAACCCAAATGGGCTTAAAATTCTGCCATTTAGTTCTGGCTACAATAGACCTATTGAATTAATTATTGATTGGTGAATCAAGCCTTAGGCAAATCCAACCGATTCAACAAGACTACTCTAATTGAGCCTAATGATAGAATTCAGGCCATTATTTTTTTTAAAAATAAATAAAATGAAATAAAAATCTACAATAGGCACAGCTGATCTCTTGGACATCTTCAGCAGATTTTTTTTTTGAAAAAAGAAATATATTTCTCAATGGGAGGCCACCATATTTTATCACATACTACTTCTTAAAGTCTTAAAGTTCTCTACCTCCAATTTTAGTACTAATTTGTGATGAGGCATAGATAAACCACTATCCAAGAAACACAAATACAAAGAACCTGTCAAACCTGACTACGTTTTGACCAATATCTTCTTGACTAGGGGTTCATGACTTTATTGCTGCCTATGCCATGGAATTGGCCTGCCAAAGTGGAATGAATTGAAGGAATAATTCCCCGGCGTTTATTATCTAGGTAAAGTCCTAAGTCTCCCCTCTCTCATGAAAGAGAAGTCAAATCAGAATGAAATGATGAGGACAAGCTAGAGATACCTGCAAAATTACAAAGAGAGGGCATGATCCTGATGATTTGAAGAAGATAAGGGAGGAAGATTTAAGGGAGATAAAGAAACCTACATATTCATCTTTCCCATTGAAATCAACAGGACACCTAAGTAGATTTGGATTTTCTGGAAGACCCAGTCAGGCTAAGTGGGACTAACTTACTCCATTGATTTCAATGGGTCTATTCTAAATATGACAAAGAATGGCTCCAATCCAAAGCAATATTCATGGAAGGAATGTTGGCTGGAAGTTCTCTTGCTGAAGCCTCTTTGAAATGAGTTGGATTTCAATAAGCATGTGCAGGGAGAACATCACCGTGAATTGGACTCTTAAGTCAGACCTGTCTCTCACTTTAGAGCCCATAATGGTGTCTAAAATCCACCATCCAAATCCATCTGGTTAATGGAAGAGCTGTCTACGTGCCCATCAGTGAGAGCTTGCAAAGAACCTTTGTTAAGATCATCATTTAAAAATTACAAAGAACACATCAGCTTTTGGAGTTTACCAAAATGCTTCCCCAGGATGGACATTTAGCAAAAGAAAAAAGAAAACAAGAATAAACTTAGGAAAGACATGTTGAAAAACCCTTCTGTGCACTTTGTCATGGTCTTCTCCATAACCTTCATACTGATAGAGGACACAATTCTCTGAGTGTCTGAAAGAGCACTGGTCCATACACAGAAGAGAAGAACCCCGGGTTTGGAGAAGAACAAAATATCTTTACAAAAATGAGGTGAACCCTATAAAAGCACACTGAGGACTGACCCTGCTGAGTAGTCAGAGAAAACAGAACGTATGGAAATAAAATGGAAAACCAGGAGAAGAGAACACTGAGACGGATCGAAAAGTGCCCGATTTTGTTCCCGCTTTTTCCAATCTTACACTGGGTTAAAAGAAACCAACCTGGGATGCTGGTAGAAAAGATCTCTGATTGTACCAAATGCTGAGAGAACATATTCTGGGATGAACAAAATGTTTATGGATCTGAAGAATAAAATCAGAAAGAACAGGAACAAAAACTGGGACCTTCTGGCATCATGTAGGATTCTCTGAAATAAAATCCGAAAGAATGGGAACAAAACCTGGGGACTTTCTGGTCTTTTTAATTAGTCTGGATGTGCTTTGAATGAAGTGTTTGGGAACAGAATAAGGCTGGCTGGAGTCCTGAACAGGATGACTATCACAACTTTTTTTCCACAGACTATTCTTATTTTAAAAAGACTGTTACAAACTGAAAGATGGAACGATCTCAACATGGACTGACATGACTTGATTTTATCTTTAAAGAGGAATTAATTATGGATCTACAAGGAACACTCTAACACCAGCTTTGTTACTCTGTTGTCTTCCCTATGCTGTATCTTCAAGAAAAAAAATGCTAAGTTTATGGGGAAAGGCATCAGAAATCTATCACCCTCTCTTTTATGACTTCTAGTTATTTGTGCGGACGATGGCTTACGGTTGAGTTCTTTCCCATCAGACAGACAGATAGAAATGAATGTTCTCTCAAACAAGGTTCCAGAATCCTTCTTAGGACTTAGAAAATTAATTTTACAGCTTGCTTTTGAAAGTAATCCATTTGATCTGCGCATTTCTAAAACCTCTTACTCTATGATAACCCAACTGCTATTCAACACCTTTTTCCATCCTCCACCCTGAAAAAATTTCATTTACAATGCAATCCTGTACCTCTCTGCTCAGAAATAAGCCACACTGAACTTAAGGAAACTTACTTCCAGGTAAGCGTGTATTGGATCGCAATGTATCCTATTTACTTATTTCAGGTTTTTTTGGCTAACACTTTTTAGGTTCAGCTTATAGCTGGAGAAAATGTCCTATGCAGCAATATTTTTTCCCCCTAAAACAAAATACATGAGTTTCCTTGCATGATACATTATGTGAGCATGTCTCTGTTCTTTATGATTTTTGTCTAACTTTTAACTTAATAGTTTTCTGTCAATGAGAAAAGGTAAATCTACTCATCAGTGACTGTCAAATTATGAATGACCTATTCAGTGCTAGATGACTGGGTTAGAAAGCCTTGAAAAACAGTTTTCTATAGTGAAATACAAGCATTTTGTGAAGGTGGTGGATTATAAACAGGAACAGACACCCAAATCTTATGTTCTTCTTTTACTGCTAGAGAATGAGGCTTAGGATTTAAGTCTTTATCAGAATGAACAGGAACATTTTGCGAATGGATTTGATCTATTCAAGCCTGGCTCATACGAAAGACCCTGAGTATCTTCTCAGACAATTCATTGTAACATGCAAAGGATTCCTCACCTGAACTGAAGATGGATTTTGACTGGAAAAATCACACACAAAAAAGCAAAAACACAGTAGGAAAGAGTTGCAGGAGCATTTTAAGGTGACTTACTTAGGACTGTCAAGCGGGTCCCGCTGCTGAAGATATATGCACAGTGACTGACAGCCATACAAAAAATGTCCCCACCGGAAGTTTGGTTCTGCTTTCTGGACCAGATGCCATCACGCTGATGAATTTGATGCTAGGGCCATTGTCATCCGAGCTTTGGAAAATGTGAAATGTGTGTGTCTTCACTGAAGAAATCCTTGGGACAATTTTATGCAAAATAATCCACTAGGTTGAGGCCACTGGAAACCAAAAAAAAAAAAATATATTGTTCTCCAGTATCCTGCCATATAGTGAGGTCTCGGCTTAAGCAGGATATTCCACCTAAACAATTTTAATTGAGTTTCTTCACCTAAACTTTCCCCTGTCACACACAACCATTACCATTCTTCCACTTGAGGCTCAGATTTATTTCAAGGTCTGTAGCTCAAGTTTCTGACTTCTCCAGAAGGGTCTGTCCATGTTTATAAAGTGATCAGGACCAAGAGTATAGACTGCTTTATGGACTACTTCTCTCTCTCTAACCTGAGACCACACCCTTTCACCTAGATCATGTAGAAATTTACTTTATTTGGGTCTAGTAATGTTAAGGCACCAACATCTCCCACAGATCTGACTCTGACTTTAATCGGGGTCCCATCTCTCCTCTCTACAAACTGGATCTACCTAGGCAGTCATGAAGGACAGCCTCCACTATCTCTATATGTTTTTTTTACTAAAGTCATTCTCATAAAAGTCATCCTTTCCTCTAAATGCTTTCTGTAGCTATTCCTGGACCATGAAGACTCTTACACAACCCACAAGCCCATTGTGTAGACACACCAATCTTTCCTCCCTTGCTACTCTTGTCCAAATTCATGCATAATGCATGACATCACCAGGTATGATTACTTCATTTTTGAGGGAACACTGTTTTTCAGAAGGACATCATTTTCAGAAGAACACAAAGGGTGTCTCTCAAACCCAACTGAGGTTCACAAAATCCCATAGAATACTCTGGAGTCGCCTCTAGGGGAGTTCTGCTACCTCTGTCATGAAGGTTGAGCTGTGCAGCTTCAGCGCAGTATTGTATGTGAGTCTTTTACTCCTAGTCTCTACCTTCAAGTCTCAAGTCAAGTCTCAAGTCCTTGAAGATATTTTCAAGTCAAGTCTCAAGTCTGGGAGCCAACTTTATGCCCCAACCTATATGCCAAAGTTTCAGGACAGAATCGCCTTCCGGTGACCTTGCGAACTGCCCCGTCTCTTACTGTTTATAAATCTAAACTGAAAACTTTCTTGTTTTCCAAAATCTTTGGAACGTTGGACTAGTTTTATTGCTATTTAGATACTGTATTTTATTGGCATTATAGTAATGTTTATTGCCATTATAGTAATGTTATGTTGTACTGGTTGTAATTCCCCATACCCTGGATCCTTTTTGTTGTATATTTTCATTTTATTATGTATTTATTTAGGGCAATTGTTGTATTTTAAATTTGTAAGGCGCCATGTACATGGATGGCGCTATATAAATAAAGGATAGTAATAATAATAATAGTAGTAGTAGTCAAATAAAGTCAGTTTTAATAATTTAAGCAGAGTTTGCCCTCCACATTTGTGATTTTACCATCTGCAGCTTCAGAGGTGAGGAGTAGAATCCTTCTTAACCTCCCTTCCCAAAGCTGGAGACTTTTGTACCAATGGGCATAAAGGAGTCTGCAGCTTTAGAAGTGGGGAATAGGATTCTTCTTACTTCCCACTTCCAAAGCTGGAGGCTTTTTCAGACATGGGGAATAGGATTTTTCTTACTCCCCTTACTGAAGCTTCAATAGCTTTAGAAGGAAAGATCCTTCCGCCTCAATTCCACTGCCTAACACATTTGCTGATCCCCTCTGAGAAATACAGCCTGCACTCCGGGGTGAGTCTTGTCTTCTGCTCTTTGGAAATGTGTTAGAAGGCTCCTCCAATATGCAGCAAGGTCAGGCCGCTGAGCAGAGCTCAAGCTTGCCTCAAGCCCATTGCCTAACCCGTTTGCTGTTCCCTTCTGAGAAATGTGTCCACACTTCGGGCTTGAGAGAGATTGTCATGCGACAAGTAGGTAAAAAGAGATGGAAGCATTGTTCAAAATTGTAAGGTTTCTGGATGAATATATTATGTTACTGAACCAAAGACAGCAAGTCAATCACTAAAAATAGACAAGTCTTGAGCTGAGTAGAGTCAGTGTGTCATTTATTGCCGAGTTGAGTCAGAGTTGAGTCACTGAAGCAACTTAAGTCCGACTTGAGGTCGAGTCAACGGACTCAAGTCTACATCACTGCTTCAGCGGGTACAAGATCTATCTGGGCTGTAGCTGCTGCTACACACAGACAGATGGCAAGGCTTTCCAGTTTTTGGATGCAAAATGTGAGTCTCTAAGAGAAACCCCCGTCAGATCTATTGGACTGTTCTGTACAGGTGGAAGCACAAGAAAGGAGCGTCGGAAGAAGTACAAAAGCAGTGTACATGCCACACTGCCAAGGTCCATAGGACGATCCCAGGAGCCTCGTTGGCTGAAATAATGGCCAAGAGAAATCCGAAGCCTGAGGAGTGAAAAGCTGAATGGCAGCAGACCATTAGAGCTGGTCAAGGAAACCAAACAGGGTAAGCAGGCAACTAAGAAGGCTGTAGCCTGCACAACAAAGGCACCTACAAAGCTACATCACAAAGTTTCTGCTCCTCATGTTGGTGGAAAACGCTAATTTGTTCTGATTTGATTACATCAAATAAACGTCTGACATAAACAAAAAAGTCCCCCGAGTTGTATTTATTGAACATAATGGATGAAAATCTTGAAAAGAAGGTGGATAAAATATTATTCTGTATTACCACAGCGGCGAGAATAAATTTAGTTAAAAAATGGAGACCAATATTCTCTCTGCTGTAACTGATGGCTACTAAAAGTATTAGATATTATTTATATGGATCGTCTGACACTCCAATATGATAAATTTGTTAAGGATTGAGATATTGACATATTATATTTTAAGAAAAATTTAAAGGCGGCTAATTTTGAATTTTGAGTCTGAAGTATTTTCTTAATTTTATGTAACTCTCAATATTTTGATATAATAGATATGTATATAATCATATCTGGAGCAGAAAAGAAAGTCAAACTAGGTAGGTTCTACAATTTATAATGAGTTGACTTGGTTAATTTGTAAAGAAAACAATGATACTACCACACCAGGTACAGGAGGAAGTTAGGAATGGATGTGAGGAAGGAATACTTTCTGATGGTTTTTCTTTTTCGTTCTTCTGTAGATTTTTTTGTCTCAATGTTTGGTAATGTTTTGTACTTTTTTCTGATTCACTGCATGAATTTGTCAGATTTGAATGCACATATATGCACATATATATATACTTTTTTAAAGACTTTGTTAAATATTAAAAAAAATCCATGGAATATGTATTTCCATTGCATGCCGTCAGTGATGTTGACATGCAGTTAGATAATTTAGGTCATTTCCACACTAGACTGTTATAGTGCTATTATTCCACTTTCAACATCCTATGGAATCCTGAGGTTTGCAGTTTACAGGAGCTTATGACACCGTTATTACCTAACAGTCTTCAGACAGCAATGCCCATCGCTTCAGTTACTTTATGAAATAGCATCCTGTTGCATTTGGGATCTGTTCACTCTCCTGGATGGACCTGTCCTCAAGATCTTGGCCCCAGAGCTCTTGCCCTGACCTCACCACTGATTGACATTCCCAAGTCCTCAACTAGATTTTCGGTTTGTTTACTGACTGTCCTGGACTTCTTCCCTGAGCCCAAGACAGAACAATTTAAACAAAAGAGAATGTATAGAAGCCACTATGCTGCTTATCTGCTCCTCTGTTCCACCTTCTCAGATGGTGGACTATCTCTCCAAGAAAGTAGGTGCTTCCATAAGCCTGCTCCACTCAATATTTCCAAATTGTTCATTTCTTCCAAAGAAGAAATGATGTGAGTTGTAACATCTTTCATCAAGGCACCCAAGAAAGAAAGGCAGACGAAGAATGAGGGAAGTCTACAAAGCCACTCCATTTCTCCAGGAAAGCAATTCACCATAACCATGACTTCTGGCACCAGCAGTAAGCTTTCCAGAAAGATCCTGAGGTGTTGAATTGGACATGAAACCAAACATCCTTTGATGCAGAAAGACAATATTTCCAAAGAAGACCACTGCTTTGGACAGGGAAATGTGTAACCCAGTTAAATATCATATATATTAGCAGTTATCCTGGTTCTCCAAAGGCCAATTGTTGCAAAGCCAAAATGGTGCAAATCCACAGGCAAGAGGGAGTGTATCACAAGCTTACGAAACCATGAGATTTCCAGAGGTACAAAAGAAGATCTTTCAGGTACCCTTTCCCCCATGGAAGGGTCGTTCCCCCCAAGCAACACAATTGCCATTAGAGCTGACTGTTAGGAAACTCTACAAAAAGAAAAATGGGTGTTATTCCAAACTGTATCCTGAACAGAAGCAACACATTCCACACATCTTTGATTATAGGTTCCTTTGGCCATGTTATTCCTTACCAGAATGTTGCCCATGGCTTCCTTAGAAAACATGATTTGACGTATTCATAGCCAAATGACAACAGACTTAAAATATTAAGTGATATTCCATTGCTTTTCTGCAGAACTCAATTCCATTATGTATATCCATTAGATGGCTTCCAATCTTTGGAGAAGTGGGCTGCATCTCCTAAGCATCCACAAGGTCACGAGCTGTCCACCAGAAGGTCCACGTAGTAAGAATGTGCTTGCCATCCACAGCACGCAGAGATCCAAAGAGCACGTTGCACCCACAATCCATAACACTACGTTTGAGAAGCACTTCCTCTGCACTTCAAAAGCAGAAGAAAAATGGTCACACGTCACCAATGATCTGTGCCTCATGTCCAACTGGCATTTTCTAAAACCGGAGTACTAGTTTTGTCATCTGACGCTGCATTCTCTGTGCAACCGAACTGAAAACCTCACACCCCCATTTCTACAGTCCATGCAAAGAATTAATAAAACATCTGCCAAAGCCTACAGTGAGTGGTTAGAAAAAGGCAAACAGTCCTTGGACAGTAATCAGAAGAAATGGTAACTGCAGAAGCAAATCTTCGTAGATGTCTGTATCCATGGCTAAAGAACTCCCTACAGCTTGGGATTAACTAGTTAGAAATTTAGAAAACTACCAGGGCTTGGAAAGTTACTATTTAAAAGTCCTGTACTAGGTAACACATCACCCTAATGTAATTTTCTACCATTACAAAAGTAAGAAGGAGCTTGTTGTGTTCATTACATATTGCTTTGCTACTTTAAAAGGGGTGTGAAAAGGCTGGCCCAAGGCCATTGTTGAAGCTACAATACTCCCTTAATTTTTTTTGTCCTCTGGGGAACTTGGAAAAGTTTGGATAAAGTTTGAAAATGTTCCTGGTCTGGTTGACAGCCTCCAGGTTGCCTCTAGCGACCATGGCCAAGGCAAGGTTGAATTGGCTGCCTCCGGTGGCAGACAGGTTCTACCACAAAAAGCCTTCTAGTGCTAATATGTATCTGCTTCCAATTAACAGTGGTAATATTTGTGGTTTTTTTTTGCTTGCACTGGCCGTGTGCTCTCCCTGAGCTCACAGCCTAATTGTCAGCTAATTGTTTGTTAGTTAGTCAGTTAACTGTCAATCAAACTAGGGAGAGTTAATCAAGCTAGGGGGAGGAGCCAGCTAGGGGAAGGAGGCTTTATTAGGAACTCGCAGCGGCACGCGCCTACGGCACGCGCAATTTCATTCATCTACTTCAATCCTTCAAGTTCAACCATTCAAGTTTAGGAACAACCAATCCTTATAGCAACTGAACAAATTTAAGAAGAATTCAACTGAGCTTGGTAGTTAGCTGAGCAGACATAGCTTATACAGCTCAAATTATGAAAGGAGGCCCAGTTTTTGTTTTTGTTTTTTTGTTCTGTTCTCTGTATTATCAAGTATGGAAGGTGAGGGAGCTGCTGCTGCCACCTGTAGCACTTGTGGCATGTTCCTTTTCGTGCCACAAGATGTTCTCGGGTACACCTGCAGCAAGTGCAAGCTGGTCACCTTCTTAGAGGTCAAGGTGCGGCAGCTGGAGGCACAGGTTTCTAATCTTCGTCTTATTAGGGAAGGTGAGGACTTCTTAGATAGGGCAGAGAGGGCCTTCCTGAAGACCGGATATGAGGAGGAGCTGCCTGATGAGGAAATCAGTTCTGTGAGCCGGGAAAGCGATGCTTGGAGGAATGTCACACGGAGAAGTAGAAGGGCCAGGAAGGAAACAGAGACTCTCAAACTACAGAATCGCTTCAACGTTCTTGGTGCTATGAATGATGAGGAACACCAGAAGGAGGGAACACAACATCAGCAAGAAGGAATCCAACTTCGGCAACTGGAACTTGAACACCAACAGGACAGCATCCAACATCGGGAAGACCAGCACTCTCGGCCTCAACACAATGCCCAGGCAATCCTGGAAGAATCTGCTTGTCGAAGAACCCCGGACAGGCCTCAGAGGAGGCGAGTTCTGGTGGTTGGGGACTCCTTGCTCAGAGGAACCGAACCGGCAGTTTGCAAACCGGACAAGCTCAATCGAGAGGTCTGCTGTCTTCCTGGGGCCAGGATAAACTCCGTAACAGAGAGGCTAGCCGGGCTGGTCAAGCCCACCGACCGTAAGCCCCTCGTTTTGGTTCACGTTGGAACCAATGACACGGTGAAGCACAGCTTTCACCACATCACAAAGGACTACGAGTTTATGGGGAGAAAGCTTAAGGACCTTGGTGCGCAGGTGGTCATTTCTTCAATCCTCCCTGTTCAAGGATATGGTGCACGAAGGGAAGGGACAATAGTAGAGGTCAACAGCTGGCTCCGCACATTTTGCCACCGCCAACAGTTTGGCTTTTTGGATCATGGCTTGAAATTCCATGAACATGGGCTTCTGGCAAGGGATGGGCTGCACCTCACGAAACTTGGCAGGAACGTTTTTGCAAACAGTCTCACAAGGAGGATTAGGAGGGCTTTAAACTAAGTACAACTGGGGAGGGGGACAAGATTATTCAGGACAAGGACTCGGCAAGTGCAGGGGAAAAAGGCCCAAATGATATTGGCCAAGTAGGAATAGCACCCAATCGTGGGAGGGGTGGAAACAATGCCATGGGACTTGCAGGAAGGGCACGGGGACTTAAGTGTCTCTACACTAATGCACGGAGTATGGGAAACAAACAAGATGAATTTGAACTCCTAGTACAACAAAATAAATATGATTTGATAGGCATAACTGAGACCTGGTGGGATGAGTCTCACGATTGGAATGTAGGAATAGAGGGGTATAGCCTATTTTGTAGAAATAGACCAAATAAGAAAGGAGGAGGAATAGCCTTATATGTCAAGGATGTTTTCACCTGTGAAGAGATCCATGACTTGAACACCGGAAGCCAGGTCGAGAGCATCTGGGTAAGAATTAAGGGAGCGAGAAACAATAGGGATATTATAGTGGGGGTTTACTACAGACCTCCAAGCCAGACTGAGGACCTCAATGGCACTTTCCTAGACCAAATGACTGCACATTCAAAAAGGAGAGATACAGTAATAATGGGAGATTTCAACTACCCGGATATATGTTGGCAGTCAAACTCTGCAAAGGCAGCAAGGTCCAGCAAGTTTCTTACTTGTCTTGCAGACAATTTCATGGTCCAGAAGGTGGAAGAAGCCACAAGGGGATCAAATATTCTGGATCTGATCCTGACCAACAGGCAAGGAAGATGGTGAATTAATAACAGGAGGAAGAAAAAAGGCAGAACTCCTCAACACCTTCTTCGCCTCAGTTTTTTCCCAAAAGGATAAAAACACGCAACCTGGCGGTTGGGGAGCAGGTGAGGAAGCAGGGGAAACGAGGCACGTAATAGGTAGAGGGGTGGTACAGGAATACCTGGCCACACTGAATGAATTCAAGTCTCCAGGGCCAGATGAATTGCATCCTAGGATTTTAAAAGAACTAGCAGAGGTCATTGCAGAACCTCTTGCTATAATCTTTGAAAACTCTTGGTGGACAGGAGAAGTTCCGGCAGACTGGAGGAGGACAAATGTTGTCCCCATCTTCAAGAAGGGAAAAAAAGAAGACCCAAATAATTATCGTCCAGTCAGCCTGACATCAGTACCTGGAAAGATCCTGGAGCGGATCATCAAACAGTCAGTTTCTAATTACTTAGAAAACAATGCCGTAATTACGAAAAGTCAACATGGATTTCTCAAAAATAGGTCATGCCAGACTAATCTTATCTCTTTTTATGATAGAGTTACTTGCTTGATAGATGAAGGGAATGCTGTGGACATAGTATATCTTGATTTCAGTAAGGCCTTTGACAAAGTTCCCCATGACATTCTTGCAAAGAAGCTAGTAAGATGTGGACTGGACAGGGCTACTGTCAGGTGGATTTGTAACTGGTTGACTGACCGTACCCAAAGGGTGGTCACCAATGACAGATTCTCATCCTGGAGAGAAGTGACTAGCGGGGTGCCACAGGGTTCTGTCCTGGGCCCAGTGCTGTTCAATATCTTCATTAATGACTTGGATGAAGGAATAGAGGGCACGCTGATCAAATCTGCAGATGACACCAAATTGGGAGGGGTTGCTAATACACCTGATGATAGGATCAAAATTCAAAAGGACCTGGACAGATTGGAGAGCTGGGCCAAGGCTAACAAAATGAATTTCAACAGAGAGAAATGTAAGGTCCTACACTTAGGCAGAAAAAATGGTAGGCAGAAATATAGGATGGGGGACACGTGGCTGGCTAACAGTACGTGTGAAAGGGATCTAGGAGTCTTCATAGACCACAAGCTGAACATGAGTCAGCAGTGTGATGCGGCAGCCAAGAAAGCCAACGCAATTCTCGGTTGCATCAATAGGAGTATGGTGTCTAGATCGAGGGAGGTATTGGTACCACTTTATTCTGCATTGGTTAGACCTCATCTTGAATACTGCGTCCAATTCTGGGCACCCCAATTCAAGAAGGATATGGATAAGCTGGAGCAGGTCCAGAGGAGGGCAACCAAAATGGTGAGGGGCCTGGAAGCCATGCCCTATGAGGACAGACTTAGAGAGCTGGATATGTTTAGTCTGCAGAAGAGAAGGTTGAGAGGGGACATGATAGCCATGTTTAAATATTTGAAGGGATGTCATGTCGAGGAGGGAGTGGGCTTGTTTTCTCCTGCTCTTGAGACCAGGACAAGGAGCAATGGATGCAAGCTGCAGGAGGGGAGATTCCGCCTGAACCTCAGGAGGAATTTCCTGACAGTCAGGGCTGTCCGGCAGTGGAATGTGCTGCCACAGAGTGTGGTGGAGTCTCCTTCGTTGGAGGTTTTTAAGCGGAGGCTGGATGGCCACTTGTCGGGAGTGCTTTGAGGGTTTTCCTGCATGGGAGGGGGTTGGACTGGATGGCCCTTGTGGTCTCTTCCAACTCTACATTTCTATGATTCTATGATTCTATGATTCTAAATATCGATAGGGTCCAAATGGATGATTTGCTCTGTATTCAGTGTCACTTAGCAGTGGCCATTTGGAAGAGAAATCACATGTGGGGGGGGTACAATGGAAGAACAAGAAAGTGTTATGGGAATGTTTAGAGAGAGGGCAGGAACCTGTCCTAGCTCCCATAATGAAAAGCAAGTAAATAATGGAAAGCCTGGGAAAACTGCTGGAGCTGGCGAGGTGATTTGGCATGTAAGATTTTAACCAATCTTTGCTATGCATGCCAAAATCCATATGAGAAGATATATACCTTGCACCCAACTCCAATGCTGTAGTCCTAGCAGTATTTTGCTAACATTGCTATTTTGCTTGCTTTTCTGAAATAAAAGCTTCTATTCTGAACCCCTGAGCCAAGTTATTCAGAGCAAGTTAGCTGGCACATGACAATACCTCACTTTTCTTCTGCATTAGGTGGTAGAGGGAGGCCAGGTCACTGTTAGAGACCTAGCAGCAGATATCTCTGTCTCTTTTTCTATGTCTCTCCTCTTCTTCTCTCTCCCCCTGCCTCCATAACCACTGGATCTCAAAGCAGGGCACAAGTCAAATCCATTTCAACAATTGAAATATTTTAGACAATCGAAAAGATTTAAAACCAGTGGCTCTTCAAGTTTGGCTCACCATATGTTGTGGAGTTCTTCTCCAAGAATCCCTGGTAATTGGGCAAACTGGTTGGGGCTTCTGGGAGTTGAAGTTCCAACCGCTTGGAGAACTAGTGACTTAAACAAACCAAAACCCTGTTTGACCATTTAACAAGGCCAAATGGCTTAAAAGGGTCAAACTGTTTGAATCCCTTGGCAGGTACGTTTTGGACAAAATGATTTCGGTATCAAAGGCTTTAATCTGTGTGATTGTGAAGGACATTACTTGTCACAGCGTGTACGCTGCACTAGGCCAAACTACATAGAGAGACATGTTGCCTAAGAGCAAAGGATTAGGGAATTTTGTCCTGCAGTTTTGTGCATGTGACTGGAGGGGGGGGGTGTCAGTCTGCCAGCCCGAAAAGTTCTAGTTTCAAAAATATGCAAGTGCTGCCACCTATTGGTTGCTTCTCTTCACGGATCATTTGAAATGTATGGAAAGAGATGGAAGTCACTAACTACTGTGAAGCCTGGGGCTACGTTTCAGCTTGGCCAGGGGTCTAAGAGCCTGACTGTTTTAAAAGAGGTGTTAAAATGCCTAAAGTTCACTACATAGCTGTAAAATAGATTGAAAATTAGCTGAAGTATAGGATGGGTGATACCTGGCTTGACCACAGTACATGTGTGTGATAATGGGGCTTCCCATTATCTAGGCTTATCAAAGGGAGATACTTCCCTCTTCAGGTAAACCAAGGGTTAATGAGATGTTAGGATTACATCAAGGGTCACAGGGTGAGAGTTGACCAACCAAAAGGAAAAGAGGTGGGCATCTTGGAGAGGCTTCCAGATCCTTCCAAGGAGGAAAATATAAAACTTCTGAGAGGCCATGTGGCCAGAGAGAGAGAGAGAGGAGAGCTGGGCCAGTGGAGCTGACAGCATGCCGTGTCTCCTGGACCCACCCCCTCTCTTCTCCTTTAGACCATCTACGCCTATAACCTAATTGTGAGTAACTAGAAATAAGTAGTTAGTCGCGTTAGGGATGTTGTTATTTTGGGAATTGGCTGATCTTAAGAATGTATCTGTGCTGTTATATCTGTTTTGTAAATTCTTGTAACTAAGTGAACCTGGGAGAGGGGAGTCTTCCAAGTGTGATATTGTTTATTTGCATGCCTTGATTAAAACGCTTTTATAAACCTCCGTTTCTCTCCATTTCCACGCCAGGGTTGGCACACGCTACATAGGACCTCTCACTCAGGGGAGGGGGGAGGTGGAAGTTCCTTACGCTTAGAGATTGGGCAGGGTCCCTCCTGTCCTGTCCAAAATATTCATAATTCAGGGGGGTGGTGGCAGCATACCTGATAGAGGTGGGAGATTGCCAGTCGTTCCATGCGTGGAAGTCAGCTTTGGAAGGCTGGCAAGAACCCTAGTAAAACACTGGGAGGGAATTTCCAGTCTTGCAAGGCAGGAAGTCAACTTAAGAGACTGGAAATAAACCTACAGTGTCACAATGTGAAAGGGATCTTGGTAGATCACAAGCTGAATGTGAGTCAGCAGTGTGATGCAGCAGCTAGAAAAGCCAATGCAATTCTGGGCTGCGTCAATAGGAGTCTAGAGTGAGGGAAGTAATAGTACCACTCTATTCTGCTTTAGTCAGACCTCACCTGGAAGACTGTGTCCAGTTCTGGGCACCACAGTTCAGGAAGGATATTGACAAGCTGGAATGTGTCCAGAGGAGGGTGACCAAAATGGTTAAAGGTCCGGAAACCATGAAACCCTATGAGGAGTGACTTAGGGAGCTGGGAGCTTCAAAATACAGGCAATGAAATTCCACCTGAATATTAGGAAGAACTTCCTGAGAGTAAGAGAAATTCAACAGCGGAATACGCTGTCTCAAAGTGTGGTGGAGCCTCCTTCTTTGGGGTTTTTTAAACAGAGTCCGGATGGCCATCTGTCAGGAGTGCTTTGATTGCATATTCCTGCATAGTAGAATGGCGTTGGACTGGATGGCCCTTGTGGCCTCTTCCAATTCTACAATTCTATCATTTTTGGATTCTATGAAGTTAATTTTTAAAATTTTCTGTGATCATTAAAGTATTAAAATGGTGAATAAACCATTCTTGCTGGCCAGCGGGTTGCATGAGCATCCCTAGGAGGCACCCACCGGGAGTTTTGAAGAAGTTCAACAGGCACAGATGTTTTCTCTAACAGAGAAAGACCATGATGGCCAAATGAGGACAGCTCTTCCGATTTACCAGCTGCAAAGGACACAGGGAATAGAGCTAGTATGAGACTTGTGAGGTCTTTCAGAAGCGGCTGGACTACTACTCCCATAGCCAGCATAGCCAATGAAGATGAGTGCTGGGAATTGCTGTTCAGCCATATCAAAAGTGCTGTAAAAATATCCCCATCCCTGAAATGAATGAGGAAAATGGCACTGGCTGAATGACTGCTTCCCAGCAACCGTTAAATTCAGAGGAATCCTGCCAAAAAAGGCCTGCAGAAACGCATATATTAGGGAATATAAATGTGATTAACAGAGAGAACTTAATAAATTAGAAAAATGTTTCAGTTTCTGCCTTCTTCAGTTGCTGAAAATAAAAGCCAGCGCCATCCAAAGGGGCAGTTTTCCAAAGGATGGCTACGGCAGCTGGACGACTCTTTGCTCAAAAGTGGAAAGACTCACCCATCCTGTCGCAAGAAGAAGGGTTGCTGGAAGGTCTTGACGTGGCTGAAATGGATAAATGAACTATTTTAATTACAGATGGAAATTTAACTAACTGTAAAATAGATTGGGAAATGGTGACAAAGTATTTGGGCAATTCTTGGGGAATGGTGTCAACTTTCGGAGTCAAAAATCAGTAGCTACCATGGAAATGCAGAAGGTCTCTCTCTCTCTCTCTCTCTCTCTCTCTCTGTGTATATTTTCAACTTGAAGAAGCTGAAACAGTATTTGCATTAGTGTTGGAAGTGTAGTAGTTATGTAGCCACATTCCCTATTAGTTTTTAGCATTAGATAAGTTAGGTAGGTAGATTAGTTTAATAATTAGTTGTACTTGTTAATTATGTGTTTGTGTGTTTATCTTTTTTTGTGTCATATGTTCTTACTTTACTGCAATCTTTATGTGTAGTTTTATATATCTAAAATTTGTGTGTTTGATCATTTCTTTTTAAACAAAAACCACAGAGTGACAGTTTACAATACTCTTGTTGCCAATATTCTTTGGTGCATGACGGTGTTATTGTCCTCTAGGTTGAAACCGTGCACTCTTAGGGTCTTAAGTCTTTGGATCTAGAAATTTTTCAAAATAGCCAAAGTACTTGGAACAGATTACACTTCTGTTCCAGACACAGACAAATCAGAGAGGCTGTGGTGTCCCAAGCTGAAATGTCTAGCCATTGGTGGCTTCTGTATATTATATTTCCTAATATCATCCACTGCATAATGCTCCAGGAATCACAAAAGAGCTTGCTTGCAAACATACTGAGGCAGGTAACTCATCTGACATATCTGTCCATGATTAAGCAAAATAGCCAAGAGAAACGGCTTAGTAGATCACAAGCTGAACGTGAGTCAGCAGCTAAAAAAGCTAATGCGAAAAAAGCTAATGAGAACAGTTTGACAGTGGAATATGCTGCCTGGGATTGCAGTAGAGTCTTCTTTGGAGATTTTTAAACAGAGCCTGGATGGCCATCTGTCAGGAATGCTTTAACGGTTTATTCCCGTATGTCTGAAAGGGGCTTGGACTCAATGGCCCTTGTGGTCTCTTCCAGCTCCATGAGATCTTTGTGCTGCTTTTTCCCCCCTCTTCCAAAACCAGAAATGGAAGCAGGACAAAATGACCTTATGCTTGGAAAAGGGAGAAGCAGGAAAACCCCAAATGGGTGGCTCCTTAGCTGAAACAGCTTGGCTTCGGTGCTACAGCTTTGTCACATGGCTTCACAAATTCCTAGCCAATAGGGCTGCCGAGAGAATCAACGATGGCCACGCAACTCAGCTCCACACCTCTGCCACACTATGATTCAAACATTGTGAGAAGGGGAACCTGGCAGCCGGTTCTGCTGTAGGCAAAGTATGATGGCTTTCTGTATCAATAGCTTGCCTTCGCTGGCAAGCAATCTCAAAAATTTGGCCTCTGGGGTATTTGGTTGGGGTGTGAAATGGAACAACCCTTCCAAGCAACCCAATCGCTTGGGTCGCACCCCCATCTAGTGTCTCCAAGCAAAACTGCCATGCCAGCCCTTCCAGTTTGGTCTTTTGGAAAAGGCACGTGCTGGGATGCCTTTTCCTTCTCGGGAGGAGCCTGAAGATGGCAGCAGAAGCAAAGAAATGGAAAAAACAAAATGAGTTTTGGACATGGCAAGGCCTTCCACCTTCTGCCTCCACACAAAACCAGTGATAGAGAAGACAAGCAATCACCAGCAAAAGGTCAGATGGTGATGTCGTTCTCCTTCCTAGCAGAAACAACTATGCAATCAATTATTAAGCAACAAATAATTCATGTCAAGCTGTTCTTCGACTTCCAGGAAGCAGAGGTGGCTGTTTCTCTCTCTGTTTATTATGCAGACGCAGGGTTTATGCACCTTTAACAGTTGTGAAGAAAAGGCTATAGTTCGGAGGCAGGAGTAGTGAGCCCCCAGGCCCTACTTTTGTGGCTTCTAAAGCTCCTCATCACCCCCAAACTTAAAGCCCCCCCAAACTGAGCTAATTGTCTGAAAAAAATCTTTGTCTGAAAAAATCTTGCCAAGAAAACCCTGAGAGATGCAGTGTGGTAAAAGCAGCTCGAATGCTGGACTAAGTCTTTGATAGAGTAGGGTTGGCATCCTCTCTCAGATGTGGAAACCCAGTGGGTGGCCTTGGGCAAGTCATACTGTCTCAGCCTCAGAGGAAGCCAATGGTAAAACTCCTCGGAACAAATCTTGCCAAGAAAACCCTAGAACAGGTTTGCCGTAAATTAGAATCAATGTAACATAAGGCATATAACTACTGTCCCCCTATATATCCAAATCTACCTTTAACATCTTCCCAGCTGGTTTCAGTTGGACTTCAGTGTGGGTCAGCCAGTTCTCCATGGGAAAGGATTTGCATGTGATTTCATCAAACATTTAATGGCTATCTGTAGTTCTGGTGGGGCCTCTGGGTTGTTTACTAGTCCCACAGGGGATGAACATGGAAGTTTTTCTCGTTTCATTTCCATCAGACCACATCACCATGTTCTCATCCAGTGCTTCACATGAACAATCACCTCTCCATGGGTTGCTCCCGACAGCTAAATAGCCCTTTCAATTGGCTGTGGCTTTGGAACAAGAGGCTACATCAAAAAGTGGAGGAGTTAGAAACATGAGATATCAGGTTTTGGAAATCTTCCTTTTTAAGAGCATTATCCTCCCAGATTTTGGAACTACCTCCCAAAGGAAGACGGGATGACTTCCTCCTTGTTGGCCTTCGGTCGACAGGTGATAGTATCTCTATTCTCGCAGGCTTTGAGAAACTGGCCGCAAGAGCTTTTCACAGTGTGCTGTTCTGTTCTTTCTGGAACTTGCCATTTTAAGGCATTTATTTTAATTCTACACAGCGTTTCACTGCCTTTTAACAACAGCTTTTTGGATATCTTTGGATGTCCTTTTATTTGTTGTTGCTTTAATTTATGCAAGCTGCCTTGAGAGTCCCAGCTTCAGGGAAAAGTGAGATATATCTGAAATAATAGCAACAATGCTGTTACTACTACTACTACTAACAATCAATAATTCTATGTAAAAATCATACTAACAACCCTCCCCATATCAATGGCACAAAACTCACTGGCCATTTCCGCACCAGACTGTTATAGTGCTATTATTCTACTTTCAACATCCTATGGAATCCTGGGGTTTGCAGCTTAGAGAGGGGCCTTCCACCTTCTGCCTCCCTAAATTGCAAACCCCAGGATTCCATAGGATGTTGAAAGTGGAATAATAGCACTATAACAGACTTGTGCAGAAGTGGCTACTGACTTCAATCCTTTGCTGTTTAGCAGTACCCTCTAGTGGCCTTTATTGGAAAAGTCATGATTATCGAGAACGCTTTCCTGGCATGATTCTGTTCCCAGTCGTATCTTAACATTCAACAATTCAGATGCACAGATTTCTCATATTTTTAAAACCTGTTCTTTTCAGTTGCATTGATTTGACCACAAGCTGAGTATGAAAAGGACCAAACAGGGAGATAAACTGACCTTGCAGATCAGAAAAGTGGGGACGTCTACAGATCAGACTGTGATGAAGCTCAGGCATTGTCAACACACTACATGTGGTCTTCATTGCAGGAGGTTTTGGTCTCACTTCCCCCTTGGCCTGAATCACTGTGAGCTTCACTGCTATCCCACACCTGGCAGAAATAATCGGCCTCGTCTTCTACTTGGACCCTGGAGATGCTTAAGGTGGCTGTGTTGCCGCCAGGGTTGGTGCCAGAGAATCGGTCTGAGATCCCCGTGGGCCTGCTATCATCGTTGTATATAGTGAGGACAGGGGCTTGGCCAGGTTTCTGCCGGTACCAGTGCACTGATTTGCTCCCAATGTTGTCCCCCAAGCAGGTGATTTGGACATCTTTCTCACGAGAGACAGAGACGGAGGGTGGCTGGGTCAGCACATACTGAGCCAAGGAACCTGAAAAGAAGAGAATAAAAAAAAGGTGATCATCTAGTCTCTCTGTCATCGGGAAACACTCCTCAGAGATTCAGGCTCTCCGTTGTGATACCTGAGCAATAGGTGCAGAGCGTGAGGAGAAGGGAGACCCAGAGCATGATGGGAAGAGATGTTGAGATCCGCTCTGTGGGGCAAAAGAGTTTTTGGTGGAGACCCCTCCCTTACCTTGTTTTATCTTCTCTGCCTCGGCAAATGGCTCTCTTATGCAAATCATCTCCATTCCAAAAGGACTAGAACCTCTTCATGAAAGGCGGTTGGACTTGATACCTCATGGTATCTTCCAACACTGTGGTTCAGTGATTCTGTTTCATATGTAAATGATATGGTGATGTAGGCAGGGCCATCTGAAGGTTTTCCTAAGCCCTAAGGACTCTTGTATTTGACTGCCCGCCTCACTTTGACATACCACTTAGGGATGAAAATATAAGAGCTCTTTATTTGAAATTTTGTTTTCCTTCCGAATTCCTGTACGAATTTTTCTTAATCCTCATTCTGTAGGCCCTAAAATTTTCATAGGCCCTCAGCATTGTGCCTAAAGTGCCCACGGGGTAAGGTGGCCCTGGATGTAGGTCATTGAGAGGCCCGAAGGCTTACCTCAATTTATTTTCAGAGCCGTTAAGGTTGGCTTTGGTTAAACCCAACATGAATGAGGAAGTCACATACGTTGGTTTTGTCTTCAACTGAATTGCATAAAGCTTAATTTCTGCGAGACCTTGGGGTTGCAATTCTGGATGTATTAATTTACCTGAGCATAATAAGTCCCATTGTACTCAGTCTACTCAGATTGCTAAGCATCCAAATGGAAGATTGCCCTGTCAGTCATAGACGGAGTTAAATTAGAGAAAGATCACAGGGGGGAAAGATGTGGCCATTTTGTGCCCCCAGCTTCTTCCTACTTTTAAAAGAAAATATTTAGTATATATTTTTTTTTTTTACTAAAAAGGAAGTGACTAGGGACAAATTTCTCCATGTTTTCGTCTGCATCCAGGGCAAAATTATCGAGATTATCTGCATAGATAATACAGACTGGAGCCTTGCCAGGTTTCTGTTGGTACCAGCGTATAAGAATACTTCCCAACATTATCCCCCGAGCAAGTGATCTGGTCATTCTTCTGGAAAGACAGCCATGGATGGGGGCTGCCTGACCGCATATATGCCCAAGGAAACTGTATGAGGACGGTAATATTTCAGAATAAATCAATCTTCTCATCCCGTCAACATTTGGCAGATGAAAACAGGAATGTGTGTGGCCAAGCAACATCTGAGTGTGGTCAAGATAGTAAAAGTTATTAATGAGGAAGACTTCACAGCCTAGGAAAGGTTGCAGCAGTTTGCTTTTGCCTAAACCTTAGGCAAGATTCTGCCCCACTCTTCTGCTCTTGCTGCAGCTGAGTTACTTGGGTGCAAATGTCAGGACGCATGGTTCCTGTCATATGTATGCATCGGTATATGTATTAGAACAGATGTACTAGATCAAATAGGAAATTGCCTGCTGAAGCACTATGTGTCCATGGCTAATTGGTATCTGCAACTATGTATCTGGTTGAAACGCTTAAAGTAACCCAAAGGCTCCAATGGGTTAATTGCTGTAAAATTCAACGTCACTTTGTGTTGAGAAAGATCGAAAGGAGGGAACAGCAAAGTAACAGGAAGGTGTTATGAGAATCAGCTATGCATAGATAAGGGGATAGGAACTTGGGCTGGCTCCAGGATGGAAGATATGTAAACAGCTGTAAGCCTGGGAAAATGCCTGTGCTGGTGGCGTGACTTGACACTTACAACTTTAACCAATTTGCATGCCAAAATTTGTACGGACCTTAAGACCATCACCCGTGCTCAGAGAATTTGAAATCCTTCTACACATCCATTTGGGAGCTAATGGCATGTTACGCACAGCATCTAGTGATACCATCTCTAATGACCCAGAAGAGATGGGACTGCCTTTCAGTGTGCAGAGGTTTTTTGAATCCCTCTAAGTATATGCTAGTTGCCTATCTTGGCTCTCTAATGGAAGGAAAGCAAAACAGAAAAGCAGTTCTTCTAGAATAAGATACCCCCAGGGATGTGCAGAAGGGGCTCGCTAAGAACGGAGAGGAGGTGGGTTAGTGAAAACATTCCCCATGAGTCTCCCTGAGCCCTGAGATCTCCTGAGGAGGCCCACCTCTGTGCCCCAGTACGTTCACGGGCATGTCTGGTGAAAATACAGAGGAGGGCATGCTTGGTGGCTGCTCTCAGGATTTGACTCAAGTGGATTCAGCTCTATAGTTAATAATCATATTTTTAAAAAACTATTTTGATATATTTGTACTTAAGTCTTTGTATGCGGTTTTCCTGGTAGTTTTTGGGGGGGGGGTCAATTGGCTTGAATCCCATGTTCCGGTAAACAGCAGGATATAAGTGAGGAGACCATGAAGGTGAAGATGTGTAGATTTATATACATCTTCCCAACATCACCCTGATGATCTAAAATTCATTTCTCAGATTTAATTCTTTACCATTCAGCGACACCCTCTAGCGGTCATCACTGCAAACAGCAAGGCTATCCAGAGTGTGTGATCAAAAAGCTTTGCTTTCACAGTGGTGTCTTATCATTTTTCAAGATTCATATAGGAAGGTCTAAAACTAGCCATCCCCTTTCTTAGGATCTGATCCCAGGTGAAGTGAATATGGGACCAGAGAACTCTGACGGGGTCTCTGCCTTGTTGACAAAAGCTGTCAGAACAGGAAGGTCTTCTTTGCTCAATTAACCCCTCGGGTTTGATCATCTGTTTGCACCCTAAGCATATAGGATTCATGAGTGGGGATCAGAAAGCAGGTTCTTGTCTCACTTCCCCATCAAGTTGCAGCACTGTGAAACGTGTTGCCGTGCCGCACAGCACAGTGATGATCAGCCTCGTCTTCAGCCAGGGTTCCAGAGATGGTTAAATAGCAGGTGTTACTGGATGAATCTCTGGACCCGGAAAAACGAGCAGGTACCCCAGAACCTTGATGCTTGCTGGAATCAGAATAATACCAAAACAGGTACTGTGGAGGGTTCCATGGCTTCTGCTGGTGCCAGGAGACCCAAAAATGATTGATGCTGAATTCACTGCTTATAGCACAGGCGAGTTTGACTGTATTCCCTGGAGATATGGAGGCTGAGGGTGACTGGGTCAGGGTAAGCTGAGACCTTGATCCTGGAAAGAGAACAGGAGAGAAAGGGTGACACACCACTTGCGCATCATCTGGACTCCCCTTAGTGGTGGGCTTAGCCTGCCCATGAACTGCTCTTACCTGTGCACCACATCACGAAGACCAGGCTAAGAGTGGACCACCAGAACATGGTGAGGGGATTTGTCTTCTGAGCAGAATGAAGAAAAATCTCACAACAGCTGGATGAGGCATCTGCCCACACCATTGTTCCTTTATACCCAGCATGCTTGTGAGGTGGAGCTTATGAACACTAACTGGACGTTCAAGAGCACCAATCAGTTCGTTCCTCATGATCACAAGTTCTCCAAGGCCTATAAAGCATTGTTCCTTGGGATGTGATGCTTCATCTCATAAGGATATTAAATCATTTGCACTCCACCTGAAGCCAATGACTTGGTGGGAGCACTTCCTTATTTTGTCCCGCATCAAGGGTGGATGAGCAGCAATTATTAAGGTAGAAGAGAAAGTCCTCTTCTTTCCCAACATTGGAGTAAACAGTTTTTGCCCCCTTTATTTGTAGACTG